>OX443562.1:19826588-21076588 GCA_949372485.1 Cheilosia soror | reverse complement strand
AACCTAACGGAGCCTGCCACACAACTGTCATTCCAATAAGAGGGGAGTACGAGCCATTTAAAAAACCAGCCGATTTTTCTGCCAAACCCTGTATAAGCACTTCTAACGTTTTATTATTATCTGACGGGTAATGTAAAAAATAATAATAATTATTCCCACAAAAATATTAACGATCTAGTAAACAAATATGACAAGAAAAGAAATGTTCAGTTGGATTTTTAGGTAGGGACCTACGGCAGAAGAACTATAGTCGTTGGCCCTTTCAAGGCTCTGGAAAAATGGCTCCTTGAACAAAGGATATAATATTAAGGGCCCTATTTGGAATGCTGTACTGTACATGTACAGAAGGGTGGAGCGTAGATTTTTTTTCGATTTTCATTTTCGAATAGCGCTAAAAAGTTGCATTATTACGATAACTAACCGTAAAAAATAATAAAAAAAAATAATTTCACTTTTGTTCCGGTAGAGGGCTATACCGGAACTCAAATTTTTGCAAAATTGGCAAAAATAGCCTTAATTTTTGTTGTCGGCTCTTTAACTTTGAAAGTATATCTAAGTCAAAAAAAAAATATTCTAAACAAAAATTAAAGATATGTAATTCAATGTCTTATAAAAAAGATGTGAACAACTTTTATGTACGATGAGCCGTTCTCGAGATACTTGTTAAAAGGCGTAAAGCACACCACTTAAAATAATTTTTTAGCTGAATTTTTTATAACAAAAAAAAAATTAAATAAAAATCTGAAAATTGGATTAGTAGATAGGTATATTTTTGCAATATGAAAATCGTTTTTTGTGTATGACGACGAGAATATCAGTTGACGAGAAAAAGAGGCTAATGGTTTTGTTGTTGCACTTGTTGTTCGCTGTCTCGGTCTTTCATGCACCTGATCGAGGGCAATTGCTTTCCTCACGCCGCTCTAGGATTCCGTTTTACAGAATATTTCACTTCAATTCTGATTTGGTGTGTCGGACTGTCCTATCGGTCCTACTAGCGGCTGGTGGCTGATGAAAAATGTTTGTCTCGCGCCACTCTAGGACATCGTTAGATTTTGCTGAATATTAGAATAATTGTTTGTCCTATAGACAAGAAGGTTCCTGCATTACAAAGATTGGAGAAATTAAAGAATAATGGCTATAGGAGGCCTGGACCTTTTGGAAACGAAAATACTCTAAGAATTTTAGGAAGCATGCAGAAAACAAATAAAAATGATTTTAATACACCAAACTCCAACATCACTTGAAACAAAAGCAAGACCGAGGTCTCACTCAAATCCTCCTGCTTTCAAGTACTAATAATACTGGTACTGAACCCCAGCCACGTACTTAAAAATTATAATGTAAATAGTGAGAGAAATCGGTTGTACCTTCCAAATTTAGCCAGAGTTTGTGGTCAGTACTGCATCTCGGATCGATTAGCAGTTGAACGTTAAGTTGTCTAAAATGAATCTTCAAATGGATTCATACTACTTCGGACATCTTAACTATGACCACATCTTCTGCAACAGGGAAACTATAGCGGATTCGATCAACTCCTTTCTTTCGGATAGACAGACTTAAGTAAATTGTCTGTACTGTTACTGGTTGCGATGGTACAGTTATTTGTAGCTGGTTGGAGAAGTGGTGTTATCCGGCTTGGGATACCGCTGCAGTGGTTTATGGTCACTACATGCCAACGAATTGCAACTACGTCATATATTTATTAAATTGGATGGAGCTACATTAGACCACAACTTTATTCGGGACCCATTGGGAAGGCATTGGAAAATTATGACCGTTGTGGAGTTTTCACCAATCCCAGGTAATCTGTTTACTTTATCCTAAACTATACAAGATTCCTTAAGTAGGTAAGTTAAGGAATTTTTAAACTCCCGAAATTAAATTTTAAAGCACATAATTATCTTGGCTTAATAATCTGGACCGAGTCACAAGTCACATCATAACCCCCATTGCACGAAAGACGTACAATCACCTGAGAAGGTGGTCAACCGTGGACCAATGTAGACAAGCTAAAATGGCAATACATTGGGCGACCTGCGCTCCACTCAGAAAACGGTTCTAAGCATGAGTCGAGGAACATTAAAATGGGTGGTGGCGTTAACTACAGGTCATGGTAATTTCGGGTATCATTTAAGGAAGATGGGCCTTAGAGAAGATGATACTTGTGTCAATGTCCGGCTTTGGCTGGCAGAAGAATGAGGATCTTGAAAAAACATTGGGTCGAGACCCATTGGATGAAACAGATCTCATATAAACAGATGCTAGCGTTAACACTAGGAATCGAACTCAGGGAAGAAGAAGTCCAGATAGTCTCTCTGGGTATGGTTTATAGTGGTAGGGAGACGAAAAGAGACCCTACAATGGTGGTCTGATTCGAATATCTCTCGAAAGTTATATATATACACAGAACAAATACCAGAATCGACATAGACAACGATACACAAAACGTCCATTTAGCTGATAGTAGTTACGATTGGAGGACTCTGGCACAGGTTGCAGGTTGCACGCACCTCATCGCTAGTACCTACTGCTAGATGTCGTTGTAAAATGTGTTCTCTAACAGAGTGGTCTGTTAGACAGCAATATCAAAGCGAACGACCAACAAAGGTGCTGGACTGAAAGTACAACCGCCCAGCCTTTTTAAAGCTGCTGAATATGACTTGACACCACTTAATTTTCAAAACCTGGTCAGACGAATGCATGTGGGCTTTGTTTTGTAGCCGCTACTGTGGTTAAAACTCCAAAGTCGGCAAGTTAAAAAGATATAGCAGCTTGAGCTTGATGAACGTTTTCCAAGAGCAGATCGACGAACCTCTCGCATACGGATATACAAATAAATTCTTAACATATAGTCATAATCAAAAATTATAAAAGAAAGACCTAAATTAAATGTAATTTATATAAAAATTTATTCGGAAGTGGTATTTTATTTAATAAAATCCTACATGCATGAGCATGCCTAATAAATGGCATCTCAACGAAGGTGAGAAACATTTCAACTGCGCAACTCGTTCGCTTAGGTAGGATGACGATAGGCAAAGCTTTACCAAATATTTTGATCTCAAAAAATGATTTAGAATCAAACGATGCGCCAATCCCAAAATTGTTTGTTGTTAGCTTAGCCTTTTATCGAATAACTAAGGCGATTCTGTATAAAACCTCAATCATTCCACTGTCGCTTCGAGAGGAAGATTGTTTGTAAAATGTTTGGTCCCGTTTGGGTTGACAGGCTTTGGATGAGCAAATTTAAAAACGAACTATACGAGCTGTATAGAGACATGGATCTGGTCAAAAAAATGATCATCAATTGTTTAAGATGGCTACATGTACCTACAGATGATGGGCACTATGGTCCGGGCCGTAAAATCTTCGAGTCTAACCCGAAGGGAAAACGCAATTGAGGAAGCCCTCGCCTTAAAAGGCGTGCACAAGTAGAGGGAAACCTCAACCGCCTTGAACTATATAAAGGGTTTTCCAATAAGAGCGCTACAAAAGTTTTTTTTAAATAAAACAAAAACGGTTTTGGATATCAATGAAATTCTTTATTCCTCTGAAAGTACGTTCGATGCCATTATGTATGGAACTCGATTTCTTTTGCATGGCCACCACGGGCACGCTTGTAGAAGTCCAGACGCTGAACCCAATTTTCGACGGTAGAGAGACGGTCACAGAGATGCCCAACGCTTGAGAACGACGTGTGAGAGACACATTTGGACTTTCTTCAATTGAAGCCTCAGCGGCAGCAATATTCTCGACACTACGGGCTCTTCTTTGTCTCACTGGCACGGGAACATTTTGTTGACGCTAGACGCTCAATTGTTGATCTGCTAGGACGATTATGACGACTATAAGTTGGACGTAGCGCTCTTAACGTTGAGGCCACTGACTCCGAATTTCAGTAGTAAATTTTAATAATTTCGACTCGTTGTTGGCTCGTATATCTTTTCATCATGAAATGGCAAACCTTACTGAAGAGAAATGTCAAAAGAGCGGCAAGAAATTCGGCGTTGTTTGCTGTCCCTGTCGCTCTACTTTTGTAGCATCCCTGTTGAAAAACCCTGTACAACTGATGATAGTTAGGACCCAGGCAATTGGACAGCTTTGTTATAGTTTAAGCCTTTTACACTGAACACTATAAGTAAGTAAGGTAAGCCGATGTCCTTCCACGTTTTCTCTCTAGATTTGTCAAGATTCTCTTGATTTTGTGTTTCTCGGAGTGTCTTACATCGACCAAAAGTGGTAAGATCAGACCCTAGCCTTATATTCAGAGCTTATGCTTTGGAAGTCTACATCAAGGTATTACAAGAAAATAGCTTTGAGTTTGTCATTGCCAAACATAATATTAAGTCCCAACGAGCTCGGAGTACAGCCCTGTAGCTTACTGCCATCATCTCTGTACGTTGCGTTGGTTAGGTCGTAGATCCCAAAACTATCGGCTAAGAGAATACATAAATGAACCGAGTTGAAAGAGGACCTCTTAAAAACGGGTGACTGTCTCAAATAAATAGGCTATAACAAAAACCGTGTCCTTAGCAATCGTATTAGTGTAGTGTAATTATCTATATGCCTAGGCAGTGCTTTGTAAAACAACTACAACTATAGTTGTTGTCAACAAATTATAGGGGTCTATGGAAAATAACAAAACGACAGGACGGCCGGTGACACTCCACTCATCCACATAGCAACTAATAAATTCTCATGAAACGCTACACACATCTCACGTAGTCTGTCTTAATAGTCAGCACTCACCACCCTAACAAATTGACACTTCTTTCATGCGGCAGTTTTACAGGTGAGTAACAACAACTTACACCTCTGTATGTTAGGGAAAAGCGCAAGCAATTCCTCGGGCAGAGATTATGGAGGGATACCTTCACCAACACTTGTGTATCCGTTCGTGCGTGTCGAAAAACATCAAAGTTTATGTACCATTTGTCCACTTGAAATCTCAAGACCACACGCGTATCATTCGCACTCTTGCTCACGTTGCTGGGGTGTGTCCCCCCCAAGTGTTTGCTTCTGCAGCGGAAAGACGAGCCCGCAGCCCGCAGCCCGCATACCGCCAGCAAACAGCGTGTTTACGCAAAACGATGCCGGAAAGCATGACTTTTAATTGCTGCACGCATTTTAATTTCTCCATCGCAAGGAGTGTGTGTGTGTGTATAGTGAGACACGGGCATACACGCAAGGTTGCTTCTTCTTTTTGTACAACTGCGCTGCAGGATCGTTAATTTTCGCAAAATTATACATATCCTGTCTAGACGTCAGGCAAGAAATTGAATCTTCCATGCGTACAACTGGATTGACAGATTTGACACCTGCAAAAGGGCGCGATAGCGATGTAGAAGCTTTGTTGTCTTTTGTTGCCATATAAGTCCTAAAACGCGCCAGCGATTACTCCAAGATGAGGGAAACAGAAATTAATTCAAATGACACTCCATCTCCATGTGTGTGTATGTGAGTTGGTTTGGGTGCCTGTGTTGGGTATAGGAGTGCTTATAAGTGCTTAGGAACAATGTGCTGTCGCATGGCAGCGCTAGCGCACCCTACAAACGCCACACAATGGTGCTGATGATGGTGCAAACAACTTGGTCTGATTTTATAAAGCCTAGAAGGATGGGCGCATCAGCAGGACGAAGTGGATAATGGCATGGCGTTGACTATACGACAAATACGACGATGACGATGACCAACTGTGTACTCCGCATTATTATTCGGAAAATGTTTTCCGCCCATTATTGCCGACGAATAATGGCTGACGGATGTGGCCCCTATGCGAACAACTTTGGATTAGATAGGTGTGAATTAATGTACCGTACTGTACCGCACTTGAGGACACAAAACAACACGAAAAAAAAAAATATGGAGAATAAAACAAGAAACTTCAAAGTCTTACTATACTATGTACGTAGCTGGTGGCCAGGTCCTTCTGACATGCCCTCTAATTGTGCGCTAAGGAGGTGATGGAAGACATGCCTGCACCAGCTCGTGTGAAGTCAAGTGTACTGGGACTGTACGACAGAGTCACTGGCAGCAAATTGTATCAGCCAAGTGTCAAGTAATTGTTGCACGATGTAACAATTACAGGTCCTTGACAGTTGTTGCAGTAGTTCATTCATATATGTACGTTCGTTCGTTCGCATTCGTGTAGGTATAGTCTCTGGCAGAGTTGATTCGATGTTTCCTTGGAATAATGGACCACAATAGTGAACGTTTATACAGAATGTATAGTTGATAATGGGAGGAAGCTTGCTTATGCTTTATTCTTCACGCTGAAGTGGTAAATGGTCGTCTTTGGAAGGAGCGAGCGACTTAAAGTTGTCAGTTGTTGTGGTTAAAGGATCTTTTTTTTACAAGGAATCAAAGATTTGCTTCACTGTGATACCTACGATCTGGTTTGCGTTGCATTGCGTTATTCTAAATTTTTCGGGATGTGTAAAATGCATCGTCACTTCCTCCTCGTCAAACAAGCGTTGGATAGACTAATAAGGCCTGCATGCAAATTGTGGACTAGATTCGGAGTTAGATAAAGGTAGTAAGCAAATGGCGTGCTTCCTCAGAAGGAAGTGGCCTGGCCAGAGAGTATCCCTTTCGCCATTCATAACACTGTTCTGCTGAGTTTTAACAATTCTAAAGATTTTTTCCGATTTTTGCGTGAAATGTGGGACATCCTTCAAAAGGGCGCAGGATCGAGAAGGCCTTGTAAGGCCACAAGGCTTACAAAATTTTAATTTAGCGTGAAATATGGGACATACTTTAGAAGGGCGCTTTGGACTTTGTAAGGCCACAAGGCTTATAAGGCCTTCTCGATCCTGCGCCCTTCTAAAGAATGTACCATATTCCAAATTAGAATTTTGCGCCATTTAATGGTACAGTGATGCCAACAGAAAAAAAGATAACAATGTGACAGCTGACAGCTGACAGTTAGGGTTTAGTAAAAATGGAGCGCTATACGGACGAACAACTCATTTTCATTGCTGAGCAATATTTTAAAAATAATGAATGTTTGTCAACTAGACAGTCCGCATTTTTCAGGGAGACTGAATCAAGTAGACATCTGTAATACTTTGGGTGCCCTGTCACAAGTTGTTCAACAGAAAACATCGAAACAGTTCGTGAGAGTGTTGCTGACAGTCCAGGACATCAATTCGGCACCGTAGTCAAGAATTGGGCATTTCGAGAAGGCCTCTACAGCTAATTCTCACGAAAGACTTGAAACTTCATGCTTACAAAGTTCAATTGACTCAATAACTAATGACTACTGACCTTGCAGCGCGAAGAGAGTTCATTGAATGGATTTTGGAATAACAACAAGTGGATGGTAATTTTTTGAACAAAACTATCTTCAGTGATGAAGCTCATTTTCATCTTGGTGGCTTCGTTAATTGTCAAAATTGTCGCAATTGGTGTCCAGAAGACCCACGAGTAATTGTTAAGAAACAAATGCATCCACAACGCGTGACTCTTTGGTGCGGATTTTGGGCTGGAGGCATTATCGGACCATTCCTCTTAGAAAATAAGCCTGGTCAGGTAGTAACAATTGATGGTGTTCGTTATCGTGACATGGTAACCCTGTTTTTAGTGCCTAAATTACAAGATATGGTTGCGACATGCCATACAGCCAGAAAAACAATTCAATTACTGCATGAGTCGTTTCCTAATCGTGTAATCGGCCGTTTTTGCTATCAGAATTGGCCATCCAGATCTTGGGATTTACAGCCCTTGGACTTCTTTCTTTGGGATTCTTTGAAGTCGAAGGTCTATGCAGTCAAGCCCATGACCATTAACGTCTTGAAAGAGGAAATTGGGAGGTGTATTAATGAAATTCAGCCACATTTATGCGAAACGGTCATAGAAAATTTCACTAAAATGGTACGTACTTGCCAGCAAAGCCGGCCATTTATCCCATGTGCTATTCCATGCATAACCCCAAATTGTATACTCTATGAATCAATAAAAAATTTAAGCTTTCTAATTTAAAATCTGTATTTTCTATCAAAATTACATTTTGCGTGAATTGGCATGTTGAACCCCCGAAGAGAGTATCCCCTAAAGGTCCGAATAGGAGCCTAGCCTAGTGTAAGAAACCGCCGCCGTCAGACATAAACACTTTTTCAAATAATTAATATAAATCAACATAATTTGGATACTTCTCCCGTTTAGGGGCTATTATGCAGTAAAACGACGCGGTAGTCAAGGTTTGTTAGTCATGGCCTTAGCTAGCAGTGGGTTAGCTCATGGACAGATGTTTCATCTAACTGTCCGCCTTATTCTCGCTATAGAAGCATACACTGGAAATAGAATAGACAGAATTCAGGACTCGTTATCTTTTTTTTTGTAGGTATTTTGTTATTGACCTTTTTTTATGCAATCTTTTAGGCATTTCAATCCAATGTAACCACCATCCAGAACTTGTAACAAAAACCCATACCCATCGATGAGCTACCGTGTGGAAGCCGCAAGCGATCTGGACACCGCTCCTTCTAGACCGCCCGGCTAGACTGAAGGTCCTGTGAGTATGGGTCACATGGGTGGAGGAAGAGTTAGTATAAGAGGGTTAGTCCCTAGTGGCAACCAATGTAAGGCCCGCACCTAATAACAATAACCGATCCATTTTTGACTTGCCTTACAGATGGCGCCCAACGTGAGGCTCGTATCGACCAGCAAGGATTTGAATTTTACCCCACGCATTTGTTATCTATCGGTAACATTTGTTACACTAGCTTACCTCCAAAATTCTTTATTGAAAAATGTTGAATCATGACTTTTCTGTCCCATATCGGTGTTGCATCGGTGGAACTGCCAAAATCCATCAAGCCTATATTAAGGAGTCTGTAGATCTCACTGGAGTACAAGGGGATTGAGAGGTCTCTGTCTATCACCAGGTGCCATTATACACAAGCTTTGCGTTTACACCCTCCATCGACATAAAAATGAGAAGTAGGCAATAGTCGGTCTAGAGAGACTTATTCTGCCATTTTTTGTCTTCCGATGTTCAGTAGGATATGCAAATATATTTCAAAGGTACAACCGCTCATTTATTTTGCGGATGCATAGGTAACACTGCCGATATAGCAAGAAACCGAAATATCACTGAAAACTGCGCCACCAAAAGGCAAGCAGGAGACGAGGGTTCAGCTCCTGTGCCTTCAGAACTATTTTCAACGAAAGTAAATCACTAGTCACGTGTGGGACGTTGTCAATCTCTCACATGCTGTCCGAAAAAATCGGTCCAACAGCATTGACAAGGCGATCGAACAGAAATTCAAGGGAGTCAGTTGGTCGTGTTATTTAGGTCTCACATAGCGTGACACGAAGCATGACAGGCGATTACGCAGAATGACAGTTTTAGGAAAAAATCGAACGTCGTGTTGACGACATAATGTCACGAAATGACGCGATTAGTGACATGTGCAATAGTAGATACCTTCACCATTAACTTTGATTTACATTTCATTTATGGATTCGTTGGATCCTGCCTAATGTTCGATCTTCCCTCACCAACTGTTAAATAAATCCATAGCAATCTCCATTCTGGTATATTGGACAGATTTCGAACTTGATCTAAATAGCTCATCTAGGGCCTACATAGACGACGCCTGCTTGATGGCAGAAACTCCATAGCACATCTCTTAATGCAAGATGATGACACACCATTAACTTTGTACTCGTATTTAAGTTGATTCTGTAAGGCCACTTCACCGCGCTCAGCAGCAGCACCCAACAAATCTGATTCTAACATGACCCTCGGGCCTATAACCTATACAACAACTACTACCTGGTAAAGATATAATGTTGCTTTTTTCCACCAATGCAATCCCTATGCACACTAACTCTTCGAAATGTATTCTGCGGTCTGTGGTAATTCCGATGTTGCATAGGTTGACAAGTTGCTCCAATCTCTATGTACCATCGTCACCATCATTATCACCATCATCGTCGTCAGCGTCATCGTCATACCGCCAACCCCATCAGCATCAGTATTCGAAATTAATAATGAAACGAAAGTTTTACCGGGTTCACCGCATGTCAGTCACCCTCTGCCGCTGCTGTGCAATGACAATGACGCCGCCATAACGCCTCGCACTGGAAACCGACCGACGACGGCGGCAACGATGCCGAAGGAAAATCTACATTTTCCACCCAGTTAATTTGCATTAGAAAGCAATTTTCGTCACGTCAAAAAGAACTTTCAAAGTTGATAAGCCGCTTTGATGCTATATGAAAATTTTCTAAACCACCCGTTCCAGCGTCTGCTAGGTATAGCCCATGCTGGTTGTTTTTTTTTTTTATTCGTAATAAGTGGAGTCGCTTTTGCGGCTTACTGTCACTGGAAAGAGTCAAAGTATCCGTGGGTCGGGTGAAGCTACAAGTTGAAGTTACCTACCCATTAGAAGGAGAGTGATTTTTCTTTTCTTCTGCCCATGGCATAGTTTCTGTGCGAGAATGTTGTAAATTCACATGGAAGATGGAAGTGAAAAGCCTCAGATACTGCGAAAAGAAAGTTCTTTATATTGATTATCACTTTTGATGAAAAGATGCTGCTCCATCTGGGAATGATTACTGGAACTATCTATAAGATTGATGTTAACTATGGGACCAAGTATTCACGACTAATAAACCGCACGTTTCGGCTTTTTTCTTAGGAAAAGACTTCTTAAAGGTTTTACTAAGGCTTCTATTTTACTGATCATACGCACCTTGGTTAGAATGTAAGACTATGATCCGCTTCGATGTGGCTACCACAAACAATTGACTGGTTAGCTCGAGCTCTCTAAATTTAAGTTTTGGAAAAACTGTGGATGACAGAAGTAGCACCTAGGCAGGCTTCATAGCCCCTGCGGTATTATTGTGACAATCAGGACGTTTCGATTGCCCAAAAATGAGTCGCAAATGTTGACGACACGACGACATCCTTTCGAAATTACAAAAGGTATCTTTTCACATACTATTTGAATGAGTCAATTCTTCATGTCCATAGAGCACGACTGATGTGGTCTTAAGGTCTTATAAGATCGAGATCCTAATTAGTTCGAGTTCTAAGATCAAAAACAGATACAATGGTTGACAAGAATTGTTCTCTGCGGACGAGTTTCATATAGGAATGCCAAAACTATACATGGCCTCTGTTTAGCCCTCCTTACATAACCTTGTCTTCCTTGACCGGTCTAAGTTGGCAAATTTTATGCACGATATGGACTTTCGTGGGAAAAGGTTTCCATTCTAAAAGCAGCCTTGCCAAGTAGTTGAAGTATTGATACGAATAAGAGGTGTGCAACGTTCCAAAATTTGTGTAGGTATTTTGGAGAGATCCTGGATCCATCATTTTTGAAAACGTGGTCATCATTACACTATAGGTATTATAAGTTCTTATAAAGCTAATTTTGGGAAATTTTGGTTTAGGAAAGGTTAGTTTAGCTTCGTGGGCTAGCGAAGAGTACCTACTCCATTTCACAATCAGGTCAATACAGACCCTTGTGGTGCTCGTCGCTGAAAGAGTTTGTCCCTTACCTATTATAAACCTGTCTGGTGCTTACAAATGCTACAATCAGTTACTTTGTGTGCTGACATATACAAACCGTCCTGATCCTGAGGATTTGACGAAGTTCATTATCTTGTCTAGATATTGATGTGCTTGGAAGCTCGTCTATAGGTTTTGGAAGAAAGTGCCTCTCTAGGAATTTATACCTTATGTTTTGGAGTCCTGTGCACTGACATAGGTATTAAGTGGGTTATGTGTTCCCAAAAACTCCCTCCCATCACTGCAGCCTCTACAAAGTTTGACATTTTTGTCAGAGTATTGTGTTGTGACCCCTTATAATTCCTGCGAGAGTGGAAAGAGATTTTCTATCTTTCGCAGTCCTGGGTTTATTTGAAGAGCAGCCATATTCTTATGGTACAAGTACAAAAAGTTTCTAGGACGGTCCATCAATCGCTCGCCTCTCTTGTTGCATTTCTACCTGCTTCGAGCTTGAGTATGCAATGTGGGATATTTACAGATCGATCAGGTTTTTCTGAAACAGCTGTCGAACCATGTCTTACGAATTCGTCGGCTTTTTTATTAACTGGAATGTCCCAGAAGTGTATATAGAAACATTTCCTCAATACGTCTCCACATGCAGAATTTACGAAAAGTCCATATAGAGATTTGGAGTAGGTTTAAGGTTAGCTATATGTAAAGTAGAATCTAGCCGGACCGCATGAAGGGACGTATTGCAGTATTGTTTCTAGTTAGGCGTCCCGGAACGCAAGCAGAGCGATACCTTGTGCTGTGTAGTATACAAAAACTTTGAGTTATTCGCGACAGCGGGAATAACAGGTAAAGGCACCACCTTCACGTGGTATTACCCTTAAGACATGGGCAGCTGTTGTCACTAGCAGGACCTCTGCTTGAAAAAGACACTTATGGTCAAAAAGGTAGGTCGTCTGTCTCTTAGATTAACTCTATCCCTCTTCGATACAATGATCTTTATAGATCGCATTATCGGCCAATTGGGCAGGGAACTTTAAAAACAATGGTCAAATTGACTTCTCCAAAGTCTGTCAATGTCAAAGCATAAATTGGACAGAATATCATTTTTAGAATTTTACTTTAAAAATGTCCATAGATCTACTCGTCCGCTGATGACTTGGTGACTTTGTAGAGTAGAATTCCAGTCGTCGTTTTTTATTTACCCATTACTTTTATGACTTGCTGTGGCAAAATATGTACCTGTTCACAGGTAACAAAAGTTTCCGGGTAAAAAAATTTCAACAGGTATAAAGATTGAAAATTGATTGCAAATTGTATGGCCTCATCCCATCCTAGTGATCGCCAGTGTAGGAAGTTGGACTAGGATGGGAAAAAGGAGGGACAGGAAAAAGAGAGGAAGTTTGGCATCACAGGCGCGGGCGCATGCCTTGTTCGTCGCGGCTAGAGCTCGACGGTGGGTGGGTTCTTGCACCCGTGGACCAAAAAAAAATTCACCACTACACAAAGATTTTGCATGCTTTTATGACGGAAGAGAAAAAAAACGTAAGAGGAAAGGCCCTACCATTACCTACCACATGAGGAACTGTTGGTCGTCCTCGCAGCGGGTCTGTACCCTACCCTACCATGTGCAAGATACCGCTGAAATAAAATAAAAACTTGCACCCAGAAGAAAGTCTTACACTTGCATTATTTCGGACCACCAAGCACTTCCATCGAAATGAGACAAAAGTTTAAATTTTAGGCAAACATATTACTTCATTTATTATAAGAACTTAGAAAAGATAAAATAAACAGGTCTAACATCCCAAAGCGAAAAGAAACAAAACATGGCAATTTCAGATATGTACATACTTAGATATTAATTCTTTCGACTTTTTTTTTGTTATGATTTAAATTTAGATAAGGTAGGTAGCTAATACAGTTTTACTGTTCGACTCAAAAAGTTTCATATGTATTTACTTATATCTAATCTATATATAGTTTTTTTTGTTTTTATTTACAAATTTCTTCGAAATCAAAAAAAAGAAATCCTAAAGTGGAAAGTTAAGAACGCGGTTTGGTCTTGTCGCTAGAAATCAAAATTTCCCGTTTTATTACGGATCTACTCAAAAGGAACTGCATGTGAACGCGATAACAACATTTAAGAAAGAAAATGGTTTACGAAAAAAAAAACTTACCATGGCATCCGCGTCGTCAGGCCTGTCGATGAGGAGCCCATTCGGTGTTGCTGCAAATTAATGAAATGTGGTAGGGGGGGGGGGGGGTAATACCCACACGCTCTCTACCAACGCGCACACACACACTCACACACAGTTAAAGAAGGTCATATATTCAACAAATTATCTATTTTCCTACTTTGACCAAACGATGCACTTAATCTATAAAGGCTGCAAAATTCCAATTTATATTTATATTTCAATTTTTCTTTATTAATTTAACTTTTTATCTTTGGGATTTTTTTGTTTTACTAATTTTTCTCAATATTTTACTTTTGCATGAATTGATAGTTTCGCTTAATTTCTCTTAATTTTTAAAATAGATAGTTCATTTAGGCAATAAATTCTTTTGGGGGGGGACAAACTGGACGTAACGAACAGATAACACAAAAACTGCACTGAAGATTACTGCGGCAACTCGGGGTACTCCTTCTGCTGGGTAGATCGGGGATGGTAAAGATTTAATGCCGAGGTTTCTCTGACAATCTGCTTGTTTTTGAATCTCAGGGGATTCTTCCTATGGCTGCTTGGTGGAGTACGGCGGAGGCGTGCAGGGAAATTCGCTATCGACTAATTAGGGAGATTGCAAGGCGCGTTAATGGACCAAATTTGGACCAATGATTTTAGTGGACGGTTGGACTTTTCACACGTGCGAGGGATACGTTTGTTTAGCGTCTGGGGGTACGGAGGTTTTGGGTTGCTGTTTTTTTTTTTTTTTCTTTTGGGCGCTTATACTGCAGCGGTGTATTGCAGGGAATAGTGAAATGTGGAACCGTAGATTTCGTCACTTAAAGTTGCTTGGCTATGTGCCACGACTCAAAATTTTAGACAAGCTGTCTAGGGTTTTTATTGTTTTACTTTTTTTCCACTTCACTTAAAGTTTTCCCGAATTTATGTGTCCCACAAACTTAATTTTTCTTTGACTTCGAAAATAAAAAAAAAACCTCGCCGCGCCGAACTCGGAGTGTGAGTTTGGATCAACCACGCTTGGTGTCCGACAAGTTCGCTATCTCCCAATCAACTGACTAACCACGCTTCTTATTGCTGGCTTTAGTTATGCTCCCGCAACTAGTTCCGCACATCCGACGTTTTCGCGTGTTGAACCCTTTGCCTTACTATTTGTGGTATGTACATGCGTTACAGCATATAGTAGCATAACGCAGAGTGGCTTAGCGGATCTCTCGCGAGCAAAGCATTGGTCTCCTAGCATCCCGTACCCTGTCGTAAGATTGTCCCCTCATGTGTCAACATCCCGAATCACCGTACCCGAGCGACCACACGAGAGAGTGTGTTGCGGGCTTATCACGCGACCAATTGCCAAAAAAAAATGTGTGCAGGTTGTTCTGCATGGGGATTTAGTAGGTACATAGAGAAAAAAGGGGAATATGATCTATTACCAACGGGGTGACTAGATATACCTAAGGGGTATGTATATGTAGATTGTGCAATGTCAGCACAAAGTTATTATATAAGATTAGCCTGGGACAATGCACTTGTCGGCTACACTTGAAATTTACGTGACGCAAGGATGTTCGTCGACTCTAACCATTACAATGTCTCTTCTTGTTAAATGCGTATGTTGGTTCTGCACCCCCGAATCACAAACGCACCAGTATCAATTCACCGTATAGTGTCAAAGATGTCAAAAGCAAGGAGTTTCAGGCACTTTTAAAAAATGCATTTCTGGTGGTTTCTCGCGAGTTTTTGAAAAATTTTCTTAAGTAGTGTAGTTTTGCTTTTGAAAAGGAGAGTCACGTGAGAATATTATTTTGATACTTACTCGTCACAAAAGGCAAACCCGTGCTCCAATATAATGATTCCAATAATCTCAAATTACATCAAATATCTCATCACTCCACGTACCTACAGACTGTTCCAGTGTTCGCACTAATCGGCTTTCATCGACTCTCGCACAGTTGCACTAAAGTAAAATTTGCCATCGCTGTCATCATCCAATCTGCCAATCGTAACAATAAACTGCAGACAGACAGAAACAAATTGTCAACAGCTATCCTCAGATTTATCGTTATATCTGTCAAATTTGAAATCCTTTTACACGTTGCACGTTATGTAAAAAAAAAAACTCGCATAAAGGATCTAGATACTGATAACACGAGTACAAAAACTCTGTATAGAGGGGTCGAATCAAAGCTTTGAATTAACACTTTGTAGGTGGGCGAAAAAAGGACACGAATTCAACTAAAAAAAAAAAAAACGTCACATCGCGAAAAAAAGGGAAATGTGATAATCCTCTCCTCTAGATTTACAGTCCATTGACAATATCCCTTCGAAAATATATACATTTAAAAAAAAACGAGGAGAGATAAAAAAACCTTTGTGCAGGGCGAGTGTATAGTCACGTTGTAGTCATGCTATAGTCAAGCAGCCCCTTCTGTTGTTGATTGTTGTCGCGGGTCTCTATTCTAAGTTATTAGATTGCGGTGCTGTAACGGTTGCTCGGGAATGTAGTAGAGTAGTATATGGAACATTGTATTGATGTGCTAATTCTCCTCCTAATCCCGCCACTGAAGCTGGCTAGTAAATTGCGTTCATTTAGCTGCGATGACGGTCGTCGTTGTCGTCATCGTCATTATAATAATGTGAGGCGGGTAATACTTTGACGAGAATTTATCCTTCTTAAAGGACATTTTTAATTATTAGATATTATTATTATATGGTTTTAGTGAGAACGGTTTCGTCAACAGTCAAGATGGCAGATACTTTACAAGAGTTATTTGGAGCTGAGGTAGTGACAGGGTGGCGGATGAAAACTTGTAGACCGACTCACATCCCCGAAAAAGGTTACTGACAAAGGAAGAGCCTGGCCAGCACGTGGAATTTTCGGACCGTGCTTCGCAAGGAGGACGTCTTCGTTTTTACAATTATTGGAAATCATAGCCTTGCTGACACCACGTCTTGCAACGGACTTAGGATAATTTGGCTCTGCTGCTGGGCGTTATGTCAATGTAGCCTCACCTCAATATTCAGAAGGAAACATCCACCAAATTGATAATGTGGCGATCAATGTAAGTTACTCCTTTATTCTATTCTAAAAACCCGAACTTTTCGAACTGCCAATATTGTCTTTCGACTGCGCTATCTTGTTGTAGCCAAGGTACGACTGTGGATATCTCAGATGCCACAATACATTTTATGAGCTTGCAATAGCAACAAAAAGCCGGAACCGTTGCAAATCGCATATTCCTCAACCTGTCAAGAAGGCCTATAAAGCTTGAAACAAGTACCGACGGGGCGCGGTAGCATCGATATGTGCTAGGTTTTATCATTACCTTCATACCATACCGCCAGGAAGCCCTTGATTTGATGAATACTGCATAGGCAATCGCATGCAGCAAAAAAACTCCTGTACAAAGCGGCACTGCAGACGATAGCGGCTCGTAAGCTGCATAAGCAAAAGAGGAAGGAAGAACAACGGCTTCTAAGGAGGAAAAAAAAGATCACGAGAAGATAGAGAGTTCTACTCTAGAAATAAAGTTCGGAAATCTGAAGTCTCAACAAAACGGTATAATAGACATCGTGTCAAGGCAGTAAGACCCAACAGAGACCTGTGTATATAGAGATGGCAATGAAACCTTGTAGGAGAGTTGAGGATATGAACGATTTTCGTCCACCCAACCAAAATGGAGTGAAGATAGGAATAACTTAACTCAAATTCAAAAAGGCTATTGGGAAAGGCGGTCTGCTGATCAAGCTATTTAATGCACCGAGGGACAGCTTAGAGAGCATACACCAACTCATCTCTTAATGGATGAATGGAATATTGTTTATCCAAACTAGAGACCCTCTTAACTGTTCCAATTATAGGGACATCAGTCACCTTAAACTCATAGAATCAAACACTAAAGGCGAACTTTTTCCTCATCAGCAGAACTGTCAGTCACTATGGTGGTACTTTTCCAATTAATATTGGGGCAAAAGTAGCTTTAGTCGTGAGCGAGGGAAAAACCAAGTATAAGCTGCCAACAAGATGCGAAACACAACATCGACGAATCAAATGGAAAATCATAGTAGACAGCTATACCTTGAGGCAATTAAGGACAGTATTATACCTCGGCTCCGCTATAAGCCTTGAACATGATATGTATCACCATAGAAAAGCGAAGAATAACGCTTGAGACAGTCGATGTTTCTTTGGCCTAAGAAGGCATAATTGCGTAGTAAGGCCTAGCTAAAAAAAAACACTAAGGAGACTACATAAGAACCTTATAGTTTCTGTTCCAGTACATGTATTTATATGACGCTAAAGCTTGACATTAGCAACATTTTTCGAGCGATTTTTGGAACTGCAACCCGTGACGGGATTTGAAAAAGAAACTTTAACAACAAACCCTACAAGCTGTAAGGGTGAAAGTGTTCGTAGCTAAGTTAAACTCAGCTTAGAGCATGTGGTCCTTCGAGCTGGATGAATGCATTGTCAATAATGCAGTGAGCTACTACCTGTGCGAGCTTGGGCTTTGGGCATAGTTATAGATAGCTTTGCTTGATAGAAGTGAGAACCCTACATGAATATCCGTTCGATTAATTTTTCCCTTTGATTTCAGATTAGTGTCTATTGGGATTTAACAATTTGGGCCCATATTACGACAATTGATTGTCGGTGAAAGTCCTCGTGAGCAGAACTTTCTTTTGATGCGACGTATCTCCAAATTGTGGGGCAAGTGATGGGGATCTCAGTCACTCTATTCGCTACTTTTGTGTTAAATGGCTTCCTTTGATATAAACTAGTGCGATCATGAAATCACACCACGCAACGACTTCAGGATTAGCCGTGATCTGAGAGATAACAGTTTCGCTTAGAGCAGAGACGCACATAACTCTAAGCACGGTAAGGAGATGCATTTTACCGGCGTCATTCTTTTCTTTTGGACGCTAGGATGTGTTCTTCGCCGTTTTTAATAATGCGAACGTACACTACTATACTACTACTGCAAATGCCTTCTCAGAGGCTTCGCTGATGAAGCTATGTAGCTGCACCTAATCCGAAGCATATTGAATCTATCGAGGCGTTTGGATATACTCAAGCGCTATGAATCAGCGGCACCCAAAGATCTTCCGTCTCTTTGGAGATTTGCTTGTCCCATGGTAACTGTTGGAGCCATAGTCGCTGCAGGACGAGTTTTGCATTAATAATACAAGGCGAGATCCACCCAAGAGGGTCAAAAAGACGGACAATGTCTGATAGGACTAACCGTTTTGGGGGTAAGTTGATTTCAAATTTAAACACGTTGTGCTGAGTGCCATTAAATTTCGAATGTTTTACTGAAATCAGCTGAGTCGAAATTTAGGGGAAGATTTTTATCTCTCAAGTATTCGACATAGAACCTTGAGCGAATTACTTACCAATTTTCTAAGCGGAAATCCAGCCTACTTCAAGATATCCATAGGTCGCTAGTTCATATCCGGCTCGAAGGACCATGTTCGTAGCTAAGCTCAACTCTGCTAGAAGTAGTAAAAAAAAAGTGTGAATCAGTCGACTGAGATATGTGAATTCATCGCAGGACATCGCAGTAGTGAAAGCTGACGGGCGAAAGTGGAAGATGAAACAAATCAACTTGGACGTAATTGATGGTTCTTTTCTGAGATAGTGCGATTCTTCTGATCCCATTAGCTAGCATTACATCTCGCCCCGAGCTGCTTGCAGGTGTATGTTAATTCTGCACTTAAATTGCTGCAAATTGTAGTCTTCTGGAAATATATCACCAGGTAGCGAGTTCCAAAGTTTGCTTGTCCTGTAATAGAAGGAGTTTTGGAAAATTGATGTCCTCGCGGTTATCAAGTGTACTGTATGGTTATGAGCATTAGCAGCCCAAAAGATGCATTTCGAGGGATAATGTGTTCGAGTTCCTCGGAACATCTACTATGGAAGTACCTATAAAACAAGCATAGGTCAGCGACTTGTCTTCTGTGCACCAACTGTTTTAGATTCGATGTGAGTGTAGGGTCTCCAATTAGTCGAACTGCTCGTCTCTGTAGTATGCTGTCAAGTAGGTTAAGTTATTGTTTTGGGGCCGAGCTCCATATATGGGAACAATATTCCAGGACTGGTCTAACCTTCGAAAGGTATGTAGGATCCGCGGAAGTACTTAGCATGTGACCTTAATCACACACGGTACACATTTTGTTGTCCTAAAAGAAAACGTGCACATTAGTCTTGCATCAAAATCATCTCAGTCTTGTAAAAGAAACTCAGTTGCCATATTATAACCGGCAGACCCCGCATGCGGAAATCTATTATCATACGTTGTTGATATATGTATAGGTCTGAGCGCGGCTGACTATAGCGCCCTTGAGCTGTACAAACACAACCAAATGTATAGGCGCAGTTGCATTTATTCCCCCAAATTACTATTCTAATTGCAATTCGCAGCGCCTGACCCAAACATGTATACCCAGCCAGAGGATAGTTATTAAAATTATGAAAATAATTAGGCGGGGATGTGCGTCTGGCAAAAGTTCCAATTAAACCGACAAATAGTGAAATACAAATTAAAACATTGGATTACTGTGTAAAACAATCACAGGATGTCCGCCTGCGTTGCCCAACTGTATATATAAACCTATCCTTTTGTTAGAAATGAACTTTCAGCGGCTGGACCAAATGCAAACATTGTGTTAACCCAACGCAACGTTTCGATTGCTTGAGCTGAGCCCTCGCAAATGGCAGAGAGTCCTGGCCTATAAGTGCATTCGTGACCCAGGATACCAAACGAACTTTTATTGTGCGGACGTTTGGTTTGGTTTTGAAATCCAGGAATTGGAATTTATCGGGCCGCATTAATTTGCAATTAACTGCATAAATACGATTTGTATACCATCGACACATATAGGGACGATGAGAAGTCGAGCACATGCATTCGCCACGCAACCCAAGTCAGCGCTTCTGGTTTCGGCTTGGGATGTGGCACTCCCCCCGCAATACCGATCTGCCACAGCCACCTACAACTAGGGTAGGTATACAACAGCGGCTGTCGTGCCCTGTGGCATAGATTCACCTCGCTTTGTATCCCCCTTGTGTGCTTCCCTTGGACTCTGCCGAGGATAATTATCCACAAAATTTGTATGCAGATGGTACTGTGCCAGAGAGTCGTGTCCATCAGGATTTGGCATTCCAGGGAATGCGTAACACGCATACACCCAAATGCGTAAATACATTCAACCGGAAGGTGTATATAAGGCTAGGTGAAAATAATTATCAGGATAACCGCACCGATTTCACCTTTACTATGAGTAGGTTTATATGCAATATGGCCATGCCCCCCCAGGAGAACGCAGCCACCGCACTGTGTCGGTTCCGTTTGTGCCCCGGCCATGATTGTGTTGTATTGGAGAACGCCGTCGGGCCGTCGGAAGCACAGTGCGGTCCGGCTGGTGTACAAATTAGTTTTTCGGTAATGAGTATTTGAATTACGATTGATATCAATGTACCACCCGACTGCCGGCAATTGTTGGGGATGTTGTCCGCCCTTGAGGTGAATTTAATGAGTGGTAAGTGTATGTGTATGTTGCGGGTAAACTGACTGTAGTCTCACACGTTCCACATGTATCGAGACCGACAATTATTTGGACAATTTCAAATTTTCTGACAACAATAGCAACAATGGCTTTATGTGCGTGCATTCGAAACGCTTCCCCGGGGAACAACGAGGTGTTTCCCTTTCGGGGGGTCGGCTTGAAGTTTATTTTGTAGGGGAATTTCTAGGTGTATTTATCGGTCTAATGTGAAAGTAATTGAATGGTTAGTTCGTGTTTATTGGTTCACATTGGCTGGCTGCACTGGGAATTGAGTTTGATTCTGGAGTTTTCTAAGGTGTGAGTTGTATGGTCAGTGTTAACGAGGCTTGCGACGCACATTCGGGAGAAATTAGTGCGAAAGGGGAATATACATATTCGCTTAAAGGATGTACGGGGGTAATCAATGCGAATAGTGTCTGGCGGCATTATGTTTTTAAAAAAAGTATATCTAATTAAATTTTACCACAGTTCTATGTAAGACAAGGTTCGAAAGGTTTTAGGACAACAAACGATATTATGACCAAAAACGAGTCTAGACGATATCGCTTTTGAAAGCACAAATTGTTTACGTCTTAAGCCTTTTCCCACAGCGCCATCTTTTGCGAACATCTGAAAAGCATCTGAGAGTAACACTGTCCCGAGAAAAATTCTTATTTCAGGCATAAATTTGTAGGTCCCTTCCACTCGTTCCAAAAATACAAATTCACTCACGCGGATGGTGATGAGAGTTAGATCTATTGTTCCTACCTATACGGACGGACGACCGTAAATAACCCATTTCCCGTAAGACTTGTTTTGTAATACCAAAAATATTTATTTACAAAGCTAGGGGGATAACACTGCTCAATCTTGACCCAAACCAGAACCATGGACCTAACAGCAGGCTATATCCTGATACCCGTGCAGGATACCGGATTAACATTAAGTCAGTACGGATCTTTATATTTTGCCATCGCCTACGTCAGAAAACGCCACAGTACCTAAAAGCAGTTTAAAACTATAGGTACTCACATTAAATATTTTGACGCCATCAACCAACCAAAAGTTCAGCTTCCATTAGGTAAAAAACTTTGAGCATTGATTGGCTTTGGTTTCCATAAATCGACTGCGGGTTTCCGACAAACTGTTGAAATAAGATTGTTATTTCTACTTGCCTTATAATATTTACTCAGGATAGTATATTACTGAATTCCATTACACTGTCAAATTATCTATATTTGGCATCACTTTGAATTATTACTAACTTCACTACTCTAGAAACAATAAACTGTCTAATTCTGTCTAAGCTCAAAGAAAGTCGTGGTTTTAATTCTCTCCGTTTTTTTCCCTACAAATCTTTTTTCGCTGCATCGATAATTCTGCAACACAAACTTTGGTAAGTATACTTATGGAAATTAGGCGAAGTTTCAGCTTTCATTAAGCTTCAAAGAAATTTTTACTTCGAATTTCCTTCACTCAACCTTGAAAGAGCTTCTACACGAATTTGTTGGAAGCTTTGTCGAAGGGTTCGGTTAAGCTAGGGTTGTCAAACGTCAGTCTCCCTTTCACGTCTTTAAAATTAACTTGTCCCCCAAAATTGTAAATACAAAAGTTTGCCTTGCCCCCATTGTCAAAATTCTCGCCAGTAAAAATTTCTTTCTCGTTTTCGGATATGGTAATCTTAGGTTAGTAAGCCTCCGTTATAGTCATATAGTTCTTAACGAACTTCTGATCTCGTTGGAGAGCTCAGGGTGCTAAGTTGTGACCTACGCGGATGACGTCGCCTTACTCGCTTCTGGAAAGTATCCACAAACACTTTCCGACATCCTGCAACTCGTTTTGCGTAAACTAGTCTCCTGGACCGACAGTTGCGGTCTTAGCGTCAACCCGACAAAAACGGAGTTAGTCTTATTTACAACAAAGGATAAGCTTCCCGCTGTCGCTCCTCCAAATCTCAAAGGAACTCCACTCGAGTTCATTGGCAGTGCTAAATATCTGGGGCTGAGGCTGGACAGGCAGCTCTTATGGAGAGAAAATATTGCCGAACGCGCTAGGAAATCCCTAGTGGCTCTATACTCCTGCAAAGGGGCTGTAGGCTCTCGATGGGGCCAGGCAGTTGGCCAGGCTTGTACTCGTCGCTCAATTAGCGCAAGTGGTAGTCACTTGGTCAATTGAGAAAAATCGAAGTCCAGGTTCACTTCCTGACAGGGAAGTGGATTATATACGGAGAATTGACTGTCAGAATTCAAAAAACTATTCAAACAATCACTTAAAAGGAGTCTGATGATGAATTAGTGGTGTAGTTCGAAATAGCTATCATTTCTACCAAAGTGACTGTGTCTACGAGTTATTGTTAATGTAATTCTCTCAAACAATAATTCAGAGACTGAAATTCGACAAAATTTCCCAACAGAAATTGTCAGGGTCAGGTATAAGTAGCATAACCATGTTGAAATTTGCAAGGTCAAATCTGTTCGTAGCTTACTTGGCATTAAAACTTTCCGTGGTAGCTATCCCTAGTCGAAACTGAAATGAGTTAGTTGGGGCGGTTTTTAAATAATCGTTGTGGGGATTAATAGAATTCTCATTTGTACACCCCTTTTTGGAAGGCAGTGTTTTATGGAGGACAGCAACAAATTTGAGAATAGAATGTCAGTTGTTTGATGTGTTTTCTGGCAGGACGATTATCTAACCAATGTGTTGGTTCATCGTCATCATTATCATCATCATCGTCGTCATCATCATCGTCATCATCATCGTCTTCGTCATCGTCATCATCATCGTCATTGTCATTTTCATCGTTATTATAATTGTCACTATAATAGTCATTATTTTCATTTTGAATTATATACATTTGAATTTTGCGCCTATGTTATACCAATCACCATTTTTATGAATTCGCCACAATCCCAAACTTTTATACAATATTAGAATTTCTCTCTTAAAGCGAAAAAACCTGTTATTTCAAAATTGTATATAAACCCTCAGCAAATAAAGCTTTCAGATTAATATTGTTAAAACCCTTAGGGGAAACTCTTGTCTTTTTACTTGAGAACTTTCTTTGTTCAATCGCCTTCGCAAATCCGCTATCGGGAAACCGTGAAAGATTGAAAATTCACATCGTCGTCGTCGTCTCAAGATAATCTCGAGTTTAATTATTTTAGCAACAGTTTGTTAATCGTTCAAACGACTCATCAACCCAGGATCTATCTATTCTTCCTAAAGATCACATAGAGATCCCGCGGTTGGCGATCGAAAAAATATTCGGTCGTACACAATGAGTGAAGGCTTTTAGTCTACTTCTTGCTTATCATCTGCGGACAAAGTTTATATTCCTCGCTAGGATAAACATTTTGAAAATTTAGCTTGCATACGTACCAGAATTCTAGAACATGAGACCTCAAATACAAAACAAATTCAGGGGGCTTATTCCCAAATGCGTGGTGGATCGCTTTTCATGGCGGATTGGTATTTTTATATTTCCAAAAGCGATTCGATCCATTCAAAAGCGACAGCTATTGTGGGGATTGCTGGCAATAAATCCAGCAATCCATCACCTGAATAGCTATCGCTTTTGACAGCTTTTGGAAGTACTAAAATACCAATCCGCCATGAAAAGCGATCCGCCGCGCATTTGGGTATAAGCCCCAGATGTCGAAGTTCAAGAAATATAAGAATTGAAACATTGGGCTCTTCTTCGCGCGGAAACAAAAATTACATTTTTAAAATGTCGTCATTGTTTTCATCAGTTAAATCTCATGTGCAGATATTTCTAAAAATTATGGTGTCAAAAACTAATGTCAAAATTACCCTAAAAGTACATAATACAATTTCAACTAGTACTTACTTACTATTTAGGCGACTCTATAGTTCGCCTTGAAACGAGAGCTCAACTATCTCTTCAGTAAGCCCCGTCCTTGGCTTAGCTTAACTGGAAGGTCAGTTCAGGTCGCCTTGTACTTGCGCGCTCCCTTTAAAAGCGAGGTCTTTCTCTACTGCCTTGTTTCTCGGGGTTAGACTCGAAGACTCTTCGGGTCAGAGTATTTGTTTCCATAAGCTCTACATGTTCTAGCTATTTAAAACGAAAAAATCCAGGTTTTTTGAGCAGGTCGATGTCGCTGAAGGAGTTATAGGTATGAAGCAAATTTTCATAATTGTTTTCGTTTTTTGAAGAGCGGTTTTCGTGTCAATTTTACAAAAACCGTATACACACACCTATGCCAGTGATGTCAATATTTAGAAAATGTTTAAGTTCTGCGTTGATTTGGACTTACCTAATGTCATTGATGGTTTGGGCCACCAATTCTCAATTTACTTGAAGCAAGTAACCCATCTCGTCTATACCCAATGGACCACCCAATACGTCATCAATCAGCATCATAATGGGGGATTGATGAGAGCCCTGACTGACTTTCCTAATTTCCCTGACGAGCTTTGTAAGATGTGAAGAACAGTTCAATGATTCTTCAATGATGAGTTCAGTAATTCTTGTGAGGTATGAATTACGATATAACAAAATTGGGCAACTACTCACAGCCCTCCATTCCATATATGGATTACCAAAACCATGGGATTTATTTTATACTCACAAGCCGAATGCTTTTCTCACAATTACCCTTAACGACACTCCATTACAATTACCCCGGACGAACAAACATGTGCTATTTATAGCAATTCATTAACAACCCCTCTGTTTCTTAAAAAGTGTCCTTACTGTCAACAATGGTTAGTGTCATTGGCACCCTCCAGCTCCAGCCTTTACAACACAATGCCCCATCCCTGATAATACGAAGAAAAACGACCACGGCGAAGGAGAACAACAACGAAAACGAAAACGAGAACCAATGTCACATGCAATAAGACGTTTTCAATTAATCAAAAGTTCCCACCACTTCGTTGTCAAATAATTTTCAAAATCTAACTCGACAATGAACCCCTGTATATCCCCACAATCCATTTACACAAAACCAGTTCTGCAATAAGTATATTGGGAGCTCAACTCGCGCAATCTACTTCCTTTTTGTTGAAATCATTTTCGCTCCTATTTCTCTCCCTCGATTTAGCGGATAAGCAAGGAGCAACGACCAACGGAACGGAAACACCGAAAAATTCCTCCAATGTTCCACAATGACAAATGACCCCTTATTGAATTATGTTCCTCAATTGGACACAAGTTGACAGGTCCTTAACAGTAAGCAGAGGAAACGAGCAAAACCGGAAACAACGAGGTTATTTTTATTACTGCTATTTGTGTGTGACTATAATGAGAGGGGAATGAATCGAGAACCGCTAGAATTGTATTTTTTTTTTTCAAATTTTTCGTGTCCTTCCCCATCCTTGTCACTGCTGACGTTCATTTTTTGTACAGGATCATGATCGCATGAATGTCTATCAAAGTTTTTTTTTTTGCTTCCTGGTATGTTTGAATCATTACCCACAGGACATTGTCAAATTCAGATCGGATGGTTTGAAATGGATAATGAGCTGGTCGCCGCCGGAGTATAGTGAAGACGAATGAGAAAGAAAAAGGCAAACGACAAATTTTCGATGGCCGATAAGACTGACAGAATTAAATGAACCACAGCGGTCGCGACATAATCGAACCTTTTTTTTTATCCAAGTGGGGTAATGACGTGTTAAAAATAAATCAAAATCCTTGAGGTCCTTGATGTTTTTGCTCTATAGGTATCTAGACCTACCGTTGACCTTGTTTAGGTAAGCACATCGCGTGTTAATGCCACCTTTCGAATGAGTGCTGAGATAAACCCTATCGAATGTGGTAGGAAATCTTTCATTGCATCCTTCCTGGAATCGTCAGCCAAAGTGCGTGCTCGGGTGTGTCTAACCTACAATAGCAGCGTAACGAAGTGTTAAGTTTACATTGAAGTTTGGCGTAAACCTTGTGCCAATAAGCTCGAGGGTACATTCAATCCAAATGGACTCGTTCCGGTGGCTGCTTATATGCCTGAACAGGATGGTCACTGGTCAGTTATATGCTACTTCAGCTGACGTAGATACATCAAGATTATGTACCTGTGCTTGGTAACTTTTAAATGGGATTCGTTCGGATGAGATAAATGAAGCCTGACATGGTATCTGTCTATCAAGGACTTGAAATAAATAAAATAAGGGAATGTTGCAAAATGTTGGCCTTTAGATGATGTATTACATATATCCGAATGACTCAATGAGAAGATTATCAGGGTAGTTATGAAAGGACAAGAGGTGGTGGCTAACTGTTTAAATTGAATAGGACATAATTAGCACTAACGCAACGTTTGAAACTACAACTCGAATGTCCAAGGCCGTTGGCTTGTGTGTCAAATCCATCCTGTGGAGTTCCAGTGTTGCAGGTAGGTCGTATAGAGGAAAGCTCTGCAAATAGTGCGATGTTTGGCTCAGGCATTCATAGAAAAGATGAATGAATTTAGGTATTTTCTAAATTGCTGCTTGAATATCCATGAAGATGGCTACATCACTCTTAATAAGTTCCGTTGCGTCGGTGACCATCGATAGTTTACTTACCATATAGATATATGACTACCTACAAGTTAGCTTGGGTGGTGTCATTTATATAAAGTTTGGCCGTTCTGTATAATCGGTCGCAGTCAGTGCCGGCTTTAGGGGTGGGCGACCGAGGCAGTCGCCCGGGGGCGCCGGCACCTGGAGGGCGCTGAAGCGTACGCGCGATAGCTTAACTTCACTGAATTTGAATACCTATCTCTAGCTTAACTTAAGTAGGACGAAAGAAAGACGCATTAAGCGACCATAGAGAATATTTAGACTAGTTTAAAAAGTTTTGTGATCAGAGAAGTCCCTGTAGAGCGAATGATTTTAGAAAAGCGGGCAACACTTCCGGAGCGCTTGAGATGTTTTATTTGGGGGAAGTCCCAATAATTATTTTTCTTAAGTGAGAATTTTTCAAGCCAGTAGCACGATTTAGACGCATTAAACGAATACCGGGTGAAATGAACCAATAACTGATCAAAAAAAATTTCGAAGTCAATTTTTTTATGCTTTTTGGACCCCCTTCTTATATCTATGAAGGAAAGATTTCAACAGATGCAAGATTATTCTGAGCCGTGGAATTTCTTGTTTAACGTAAAAGAAATCAAAATAAAGAGGAACTCATGCGACATTGTTCTGAGCTGCAAGAAAAGACAGAGATTTGTCGTGCGATGAAATTTTAAGTCTCTAACACTATCTCGAAGACAATCACGCAACACCTATGTATACATTCACGCTAATTCTCAGATTCTATAGAATCGAGTAGGTATTCTTCGAATTCAAAACATTCACTCGATTGTCTCGATTGAACTTCTCGCATTGTAAGTTTCGGAAAAATGTTGCTTCCTGTTTACCTAAAATCTATATATATGTTTTATATAGATTTTGTTATAAAAGTAAGCAACAATCTTTCGATATGCGAAAGCAATAGAATTTATATTTTTAAAAAGAGCTTGCGAGTTGAGATCACAAACTTTCGCTCGAATAAAATTTGACATTTATCTCGATAAAACCGAAACGGAAAATGTGGGATAAATGAACAAAATATACATCGAAATCGAAAATTTGAATGTCAGTTGGATGAAATCGAATCAATTCCGATTTGATTCGATTCTCAGAAATAGAGTGACTAAATTTGATCAAAAAGAACAATCTTCAAGAGTTGTATTCCAACACTTGGATATCGCTCCGTATTCTGTTAACAATATACCAGTGACCGTTGCAAGTGGCGAACGCATTTTTTCTAAACCAAAGTACCTAAAACGGACTTATGGTCTACAATGTCCCAAACAAGATTAACTATAGTTTGTTTGGCCTCACTGTCCATTGAAAATCAAATTGCAAAAAACCTAGGCTAGACAGTCCTATCAGAGAATTTGCTGACAGAAAAGCTAGAAAACAAAGATTGTAGTTGTTTTTAATTACCTATTTTTTCATTAAATGTCTCGTGACTCCCTCTTCATCAGGAAGGTATATTCCACTTGCCATTACATTTGTAACAACTAGAAGAAGTCACCGGAGACCCCATAAATCTGAATCAGCATCACATTCTGAATCGATTTAGCCATGTCCGTCTGTATGTCTGTTATAAACAATAGCGTCCAAATGAATCGACTAAGGCGAATGAAAATTTGTGAGATGACTTCTTTTACCGTCGTCAAGTGGGTTTTGAAAATTGGCTATGTCGGTCAAGTATAGTTCTGGTGCCTCCCATACAAAACCAATATTAAGATCCATGCCAGTACATATATTAACTCACACGGAAAACATTTTGCATGGCTTGTATGTAGTTTAGTGTATCAAATTATAAAACTTTTACTTGTTTTAAATTTTAATGATATATAAAAGGGCGCCAAGTGCATGACTCGCCCGGGGCGCTTATATCGTTAAGGCCGGCCCTGGTTGCAGTCATAGTCAGAGCCCAAGAAAGAAGTTGCGAGCCTTACTATATAAGCAAATGGTTTCATAATTATTAACACCTACACCTAACCTCAGTCTTACTGTGCTGCATACAAAAGCACATTTAACGGGGATCAAGAGAAAGGGCAAATTATGCGTATAAGTCGAACTCAGCAGAAGGGTATCTTTAGCCCCATTCCCAGTCGATACTTGGACTTTTTGAAAAATTGGAAAAGCTGCTGGCGATGGCTGCATTTCGTTTGAGCATCATAAAAACTACATTCAATCGAATCGTTTATAGCTCAGATTTCAAACTGATGTTACCTTCGTAATTTTTGGTTACTATTACTCTTTAAAGTTGTCAAAAAACACCTTCGTTAGTTTCTTAAAAGGATCCTTAACTCCAATTGCCGAGTGGTACTCCTCTCCCTCCTATAACTGAATGCCGCATCTCGGAAGAGGGTGTCCGCCTCTATTTCTGAATACTATTAAGGTGCTAGTATACGTACGTATGCGCTTGCTCTCAGCTAATTTTTCCTGCAATAAATTGATGGTTTTGCGCCCCCCGTGTGGGTGTGGCATGTTGCACCATCTTGTTAAAACCAAAGCTCTGTCACGTCAATGCCATTCAACTGAGGAACGAAGAAGTAAAAAAATGTTGTTTCAAATCAACCTCCTACTGTCAAATTGATAATCCAATTTTTTAGAGGTTTGGTTTTTGCCAATTTAAAAACCAAACCTCTAAAAAAAAACACCCTTTATCATCAAGTGAACACATTCTTCAAGAGTGGGAGAGTCTAGCGTCCAACTCCGGCTTGCATTTATCGTTTGCATCTGATGAGGAGTCTACATCATTAAGAATAGAATTTAGCATGATACTGTAGATGAAAAGTGCCGGCAAGCATAATGTAGCAAAACAACTTGCGGTTCTCCATGAATGACAGTCTTTTAGAAAAATTGTTAGATCTATAATTTCGTGGTTTTGACTATAACTAGTTTGCATCGACCGCAAAAGTGGAAATATGCCTTTTTCGTAGGAACACTCGAAAATAAGCAACTAAAACTTTGGTGTACCGCAAAGATCTGTCTTAGGTCCCCATTTAGTTTTTAGTTTTCATCAACTCTTTGTTTTCGCTATCTTTGGCGGGTATGGTCACGGCTTTTGCAGATGATCTTTGGTATCGCATTCATGGCTCTACGAGCACTTTGCCCCTAGTATCTGAACTAAAATTTGTTGAGAATATGACTTGCTTTTTTTAATTAACAAAACCAGAGTAAGTGTATCCAACGGGTTTTTCAACAGGGACGCTACAAAAGTAGAGCGACAGGGACAGCAAACGACGCCGAATTTCTTTCCGCTCTTTTGACATTTCTCTTCAGTAAGGTTTTCCATTTCATGATGAAAAGATATATGAGCCAACAACGCGTCGAAATTATTAAAATTTACTACCGAAATTCGGAGTCAGTGGCCTCAACGTTAAGAGCGCTACGTCCAACTTATAGTCGTCATAATCGTCCTAGAAGATCAACAATTGAGCGTCTAGTGGAAAAATTTGAATCCACAGCCATAGTACGAAATGTTCCCGTGCCAGTGAGACAAAGAAATGCCCGTAGTGTCGAGAATATTGCTGCCGCTGAGGCTTCAGTTGAAGAAAGTCGAAATGTGTCTCTCACACGTCGTTCTCAAGCGTTGGGCATCTCTGTGACGTCGTTGTGGCGAATTTTGTGAAAAGATCTTGGCCTACATCCTTACAAGATTAAAGTGACGCAAGTGATGATCAAGACCGGCACGTTACTGTGAATGGGAATCGCTACCGTTCAATGATAACCGAATATTTTTGGCCCCAATTGGATGATATGGACTTGGAGGACATGTGGTTCCAACAGGACGGCGCCACAAGCCACACAGCGAATGCCATAATCAATTTATTGGAAATCAATTTTGGAGAACGTGTTATCTCACGAAATGGTCCAGTCGCTTGGCCGCCTCGGTCGTGCGATTTGACGCCGTTAGACTATTTCCTGTGGGGCTACGTCAAGTCCATGGTCTACGCCAACAAGCCAGCGACGATTGATGAACTTCGTACGAATATCGAACGTGAAATTGCAGCAGTATCGGCCGATTTATGCTTGAAAATCGTCGAAAATTGGGTTCAGCGTCTGGACTTCTGCAAGCGTGCCCGTGGTGGCCATGCAAAAGAAATCGAGTTCCATACATAATGGCATCGAACGTACTTTCACAGGAATAAAGAATTTCATTGATATCTAAAACCGTTTTTGTTTTATTTAAAAAAAACTTTTGTAGCGCTCTTATTGAAAAACCCTGTACATAAACTAAAATGCAAAACAAAACATGTAAAGATCTATTTTGACGCATACCGGACACTGGCTAGCTCAAATATGTATATATGTATATCTATATTTTTTGTAAATACTCATTACGTCACCAACGAACTGTCCTATATTCACTTTACATCCATCATTAAAAATATATTCAATGGCATATTTTAATTTTCCACTAATGCACTTCTCGTATATACGATATACCTATGTCGGATATTCTGTTCGAATATTTTATGAAAAAGCTCCTTTTCATCTGAACTACGTACAAGGCCGGCATATTAAGTTAATAAAGCTGTTAACTGAGTATAGGTACCGCATTCCATATTCCGTTTGTAGCTGGGTCTCGGCCACTTTGGCATCAATTTGTTCCAACAAATGTTAATCCGTATATCTGTGCTCTTTTGCTTCATTTCTCTAGCGAATTTCCGGAAGATTTTACATACATAGGTGCAGGCGTAAATAGTTTAAATTCAACTTCCTGTACAAATTGAATAACCAAATTACAGGACGAAAAAAAAAATACCAGCTACCATTGCCTCTGCTGTGTGTGTTTATTTCGTTTTTTTTTTTTTTTTTTTATTCTTTTGTCCTTTATACCATTTTAAGTTGTCGATTTCAGTTTTTATACTACCAAACGGTTGTTGCTGCAAGAGGATTCAGCCAACCTCACTGCTGTACAAATTTGCCTGCCAAAAGGACCACGACAGTATATATGGGGAAAGGATGCATTTGTTAGGCACAAGCACAGTTATACATTATTCCATTCGTTTTGCAATTGTGCGAAGTAAAGTGGTTCGTTGGTGCATAAATTTAGTTAGCAGATTCCAATGTCTGTTTGTTGAATGAAATGGATAGGATTTCGAACGCATATATAATACGACAGCATGGCAGGGATGGAACAGTAATTTATTTTTTTTTTTCATATCTTGATTTAAAAAATATAATGATTATGACGTGCTGCTGTTTTGACAAACAACGCTGCTGCAAGTAGGGAAAATTAGTTCTAATTAGCATATCTAGTAACGATGTCGTAAAAACAAATCATCGAGTTAAAATTAATTAGGCCAACTATCCATAGGCGTGAAAAGGGTAAAGAGTGCTTCACAACTTTAACCAAAAGATCGAGAGTTAGAGACCTTTATTCCAAGAGTCGATCTTCGTGTCTCGTTGACGATAAAAAAAAAAACACTGAAACCCGTCCTCCAGCATAAAGTTGGTCTGCATACTGATTACAGAATAGCTCATAAGAGTATAAGACAGTACAGCCCTGGGTACGGTTTGACAGTTTAAAATTGTGGACGAGCTTTTGGAATTGTACAAAATCGTCAAGAATACACGCCAAAAAAGGAATTCTAGAATACGGATGAAACTATATAGGTAGCTATCAAAGATCGACTGTGGAGATAAAGGGAGCATTTTTGCGCCTTGCTTCATGAGGACTCAGAATCAGATAAACGGATTGTAACGATGAGCCCCCAACCGTTCGTAGGCTCACGCCCAATGCACACGGAGCAACTGGAAAAAAACTAATCCGGTTGCCAACTCGGGTTGGAGACCAGTTACGTACTCAGCGCTGACTTGACTCCACGCACGAGGAAACTCATAACCAATCAAAATCTCTAGTTCGTTCAGTGTTGTCATGTTTTTCAACCTCCCCATCCAGCAACAGGTTGGTCAGTTGTTCACTCATCTTCGAGAAACTAGAAACTGAAATCAATAGGCAACCCGACATGCAAATCAAGAGACGACTGGTTACAAACTGGTTTTTGTGAATCGCAAACGAGTTTTCAAACAGTAGCGTGCGTCGTCCCATTTGATTACACAGGTTAGGTTATGACTCAAAGCAAACTTCCTTTGTTAAGTTTTTTCCAGTTGCTCCGTGTGTATTGGGCGGGCCTTACAGACTTTTTGACACGATACCTCCACACCCTCCTTACTTACTTTATGGCCCTCACAGTCCGAGGTGGACCACGGCCTCAACCAACAAGATCCTCCAGCCAGCTCGGTCCCTAGCTAGCTGTCTCCAGTTACGCACACCAAGTTGGTTAAGGTCGCTCTCCAATTGTGCGCGCCACCTGAGGTAGGGTCTTCCTTTGCTTCGCTGTCCCTCCGGGGTAGACTCAAAGACTCGTCGTTCTGGTGCGTTGTTGTCCATACGCTCCACGTGACCCAGCCATCTCAGCCGCTGTATTTTGAGCTTTTTGACTAGGTCAACGTCGCTATATAGCCCGTAAAGTTCGTCGTTGAATCTCCTCCTCCACACTCCGTCGATACAAACTGGACCAAAAATCACTCGAAGAATCTTTCTCTCAAAGCGTGCCAAGAGGTTTTCATCAGCTTTCGATAAGGTCCATGCTTCTGCACCATAAAACAGGACCGGGATTATTAGGGTCTTTTACAATATATCCATGGTTCTGCGAGAGAGGGCTTTACTTCTTATATGCCTTCTTAGCCCGAAGAAACAGCGATTGGCTAGAGTGATTCTTCGTTTGATTTCTACGCCGATGTTGTTTTGCGAGGTAATTGTAGAGCCTAGGTAGACAAAGTCTTTAACTACTTCGAAGTTATATCTGTCAACCGTGACGTTTTGTCCGAGTCGCCGATGTTGAGAATCCTTTCTGGATGACAGCATATACTTCGTTTTGTCTTCACTAACAGCCAGACCCATCTTCGCCGCCTCCGTTTCAATGTTTGCAAACGCGCCATTGACAGCTCGCTGAATTCTCCCAATAATATCAATATAATCTGCATATGCAAGTAGTTGAACGGACTTTTGAAAAATTGGACCTCTGATGTTGGCTTGTGAGTTCCGTACAATTGCTTCAAGAATGATGTTACAGAAGTTACATGATAGCGCCTTGTCTTAAACCTTTTTCGACATCAAAGGATTACGTGGTGTTCTTTCCCATTTTGACGGAGCAGCGAGATTTTTCCATCGTCGTCCTATGCAGGATGACGATGGGGAAATCTCGGGATGCCGAAATTTAACATGGCTTTGTATAATGCGTATAATGCGTCCCTACATTCCTACGCTATCATAGGCGACCTTGAAGTCGATAAAGAGGTGGTGTGTATCGATCTGGAATTCCTGCGTTTTTTCTAATATCTGCTGAAGTGTGAAGATTTGGTCGATGGTTGACTTTTCGGGCCTAAAACGGCACCGATATGGGCCGATCAGGCTATTTGCGAAAGGTTATAGGCTTTCACACAGCACAGCCGATAGGATCTTGTACGCAACATTCAGGAGACTTATTCCTCTGTAATTGGCGTAGTTCAGAGTGTTTCCCTTCTTGTGGATGGGGCTCACGATGCTGAGGTTCCATTCATCGGGCATACTTTCTTCCGACCAAATTTTGCAGATAAGTTGGTGGATGCTCCTTACCAAATCATCTCCCGCCGCTTTAAACAGCTCGGCCGGTAGGCCATCTGCTCCAGCCGCCATGTTGGACTTAAGCTTGGATATCGCTATCCTTACCTCATTTTGGTCGGGTGGACGGAAAATTTGGCTATCATCGTCCGGAATGAATGGATCGTTCTGCCTCCACACCCTCCACCTATATATATAAAAATAAGTTGTATTGTATTTGTAATTAATGTTATCTGTAATGCGTGAACCGATTTTGATTCTGGAAATTTACCTTTAAAGGTTCCGTCAATACCATGGTATTTTTATGGTATTGATTCATGAGTTACAGAAGCGTGGCACAACCCAATACCCATAAAATAAAAAACATTTAAAATTTTATATCTATCTCGAAGTCCACAGAATCGATGTGTCATCCCTTTAGGTCCTTTGCCGCCAGGGTTTAAGCAGCTATTTCCACCCGATCTTAGTCTCGAACAAACTTTACCAATAAGTCTGCACTTTACCGAGGCAGCCTAAAAACAGCGTCTTGCATGCCGCCATAGTATAGTTAATACCTTTAGTGGGAACTGCTATTTGACGGTATTGCAGATACCGCTCTTTATGCGGTGAACCTCATAACCAGCCGAAAAACGGTAGAGTTTGCCAACTTCCAGGTTGGTAACCAAATAATCAGGTACAAATCCAAAGAAGCTGTTAAATACCTTGGAGTAATGCTGGACCATAGATTGCAGTTCAAAGCACACGTGGACTATTTAGCCAAGAAAGCATCGCAAATTCGCAAATGCAGGGAGCTCTCTCGCGCATAATGCCTAACATTGGTGGTCCTGGATACGCAAGAAGGATCCTACTTTCCAGAGTAGTTACATCAGTCCTGTTGTATGCAGCCCCAGTCTGGGCGCAGGCACTGAGGACAAAGGAGACCAAAAGGGGACTATTGTCAACACAACATACCTAAAGGCTCTGCACGCTACGGACAATCAGCGGCTTCCGAACCATATCGGATGAGGCCGCCTTTGTTATAGCTGGAATGGTTCCCGTCGACATTCTTGCAGACGAAATGTTGAGGATATTATAACAAAAGAGTTTTAAACCAATACGATGCCAGTGAAATCAAGAGAATTAAAACTGAAGAAATGGCAGCGTCAATAGCTATGTGGCAAGCTCGTTTGAATAGCACAACGAAAGGCAGATGGACATACAAACTTATACCAACAATCCAGGAATGGATAGAACGTAACCATGGAGACTGTAACTACAACCTTACACAGTTCCTGTCAGGCCGCGGTGGCTATCGCAAGTACCTATCTGCACCGTTTTGTGCACGACAGCTCACCATCTTGCCCTGAATGCGTAAATGAAGATGAAGACACGGAGCACGCAGTATTTTATTGCCCACGCTTCATGGCATGGAGAAATACTTTGCCCAGCCCGTCACTTATCATCGACCACATGTTGCAGTCTGAAGAGAATTGGGCGGAAGTATGCAATTTTATAACCATCCTACAAAATGAGCTACGGAGAATAGAAAGGCTAAGAAAAGCCACAGCAGAAGCCTCAGAGGCCGCTGAAACACCAGAAGCAGGTGACACAACACGATTAGCTTGAACGCCAACCAACCCCGCGAAGTAATACCTATAACGGCAGTCCCGCGGGGAGAGTGGTTGAAGTGTGTGTGGTGTGGATTAGTACGTTTAGGCGCACTCCCGGCATCGATTATTCGGGTTTGCGAATCGTGTATGTTGGTAGTACGGGCTACCGCATCTTTAGAAGATTACCACATCCATTGGCGCATCAAAAAAAAAAAAAAAATTGTGAACCTCGACGTCCTTTCCAAGTTTTCAACGATTCAAGAGTGTAGTGGGATCCAATTGTTAACTATGCAGGCCGTGATGCCATGCAAGGTTTGACAGACCCTTATGACTCATTGAGGTCTTGTCCCATAACCATAGATTGTCCCTAAGCAGGAATATTCCATCTGTAGGTGTAGCATTGCTTGATACTTGTCGGAGTTTTTACATTACGTATAGACATTTGTAACATTAACTTGGAAGCTTGTGTCAATAGTCTTTCACTCCTCCACAGAAATAACAGAATACTAAAAATGTCAATCTATTAATTCGAATCTTTTCCTCGATTCCATTCCGCACAGAGAGCACGGCGGTAATATTGAAACTCGATCTCAAATTTTCCGCAAGGTTGGTTCAATGGAGACGGAACCAAGGAACTATGGAACTACCACGGCCGGCGCCAGCTCTTTTTGTCACAAAAAGTTCATAGGGATTCCTTTGTTGTAATTTTTGACATAATTCCGTAATAGCTCATTCACGTTTGCAGCAATTTGACAACTTGTTGAAGTTGTATCTGACCCGATACAGACATAAAACCACCCCTTTCGTGAATTCATATGTGCACCATCTTCTAATCTTTCTCTCTCCATTGCATTGTACCTTTAACCGATGTACTCCTTATAGCCCGATTTTTTACTGATGGCACTCCTAATACCACAACAGGATGAGTTGTATGAGCTGTACCTTTCCATAATTTTCATGTTCATTTCAAATTCTCATTCTGTTCACCTGTACGTTACATAATGCGGGCTTATTTTTCTTCCTGCTACTACTCAAGCCATGAGAAACATATATTTTTATTTTTGTGTTCATTCTGCTAAACCCCAGAGAAGAAAGAAACAAATTGGGGAAAAAGTAAACGCTCTAGCATGTGAATACTTTCCAACAGAATGAACAGGAACACGGACACATCAAAGGAAACTCAACACACATTGTTTCAATAATTGAAGCTGCCGCCAAGGCAAGTCTTGTAATTTAAGTTTAATTGAGATCTGTGTGGACTGGTGGGGTTTTATATTTTTTTTTGTTCTCTGATGTCCTTACCCATAGATCCCAACCCAATCCCAACACCATTTCGACAGCAATATAGGGTTGGTCTGGTCTCTGGTCTGGTTTTTGCGAAAATGTAATATCCATCAAAGAAAGGCACAGCACAAAAAAAAAAAAACAAGGTGGTGGTCTGATGGTCGGACTGTGGTAGTCTTGGTTTTTTTTCCCCTCAAAATTGTGTAAATTGTGTTAAACGATTTTTGGGGGCTGAATGTTGGGGTTGATGATCGCACAAGTATACCAGGGAATGTGAACGTTTGGGTTGGTTTTTCGGTATGGCTAGCGAAAATTGTTTCGTTAGAAAGGTCTATGAAGGGCGATAGGATATAGACAGATGGTATTTTGCGGTTAGGACTCTAGCCACTAAATGAAGATGGATGCAAAATTATGAGTCGGTATTAAAATTTGAATGCTTTTCACTTTGTATCTATTATTATCAAAGGAACGGTTTTCAGTTTTTGGGAATATTTTCCACTTGGCTGGTATTTTAGTTTAGCAACGCATGGTTGGTATGCATGACTGGCGTACCCCTTATTAATAAGGTCATATTTTAAAATCCATTGCGGGTATTTGTTATTGAATAGATTAGATTAGATTAAAATAGAAAATAGGCGGCCCGAAGTCGGACGGTATTGCATTCAAAGCGACCCCACCTTTTTATTGCAAATGTGCTTCAAAGAGATAGTCTTCCCTAAATCATGGAACCTATAGAAGCCCCAAAATATTTTTGCTGGATAATGTACAACTGGAAAAATTTTATTCTACTCTCGATACCATAAGGACAGTAGTTGATAGAGCAGCTGAGCAATACTGGGGAAGAGTTGTCGAGGTTGGACAGACACATGTTGCGCGACGCTCGACGTTAAAAATGGCTTTAACTCGACGAACTGGTCAAGGATTAGGGGATTATTGGCCAGAATTAAAATATATAGACTGATATGGCTCTAAATGCTGACAACATACCTTTGGGACGCATGTTTATCCCAAGAATTCGCACTCGGGAGGGAAATAAAAGAGCACAAGATGCGAGCGGTTGAGGTTGACTCTGTTGCATATTCCATACTGAGAAATACAATATTATAGGCCCGAACAGAAATCTGCAGAAATGAGCATGGGAATTTGGAAAAAACATACTGCAGACTGTTAAACGGCGGGGACTATCAACTATCCCTGTAAGGTATAGTATGATCCGATCTGACTGACGATAGTCAGAATGTCCGTTCGTACGACCAAAGCGATAAGTGAGTATAACGATATCCAAACTGCTGGAACAGATAACCTACCAGTGAACCAGTGAAAGAGGACTTGGTAAGGAGCATGCCCCAACTTATCTGCAAAATTTGGTTAGAAGAAAGTCGATATTTTCGATAAATGGAACCCCAGTGTCGCATGAACCTTCATCTACAAGAATGGAGATACACTAAACTGCAACAATTCCAGAGGAATAAGCCTCCCGAATGTTGCGTATACGATTTTGTCGACTGTACTGAATGAAAGCTAAAACCGTTCGCTAATAACCTGATCGCCTCATAGTAGGGTGGTTTTCGGCCAGGAAAGTTTTCAATTGACCAAATCTTTCGACTCTGGAAAATCTTAGAAATCACCAAGCCGAGCGTATTTAAAAGTACGAATTATACAAAGCCTTGTCAAATTTTGGCTCGCGGGTGTCATTTGCTCAAGTGGACCCTCCATAGCTCTCGATTCTCCGCCATCGACTCTAAATCATCAAGGGCAATCCCCATACGGGTATAAGAGAGTTTATGGACTTGATCTAACCATCTCATCCTGGGTCTACCTAGAGGACGCCTGCCTGATGGTACAAATTCCATAGCACGTCGTGGAATCCTGGTCGGGGACATGCGTTTAACATGACCAAACCACCGAAGCATGGATCGCTCGGTCCGGAGAAGTAGCTGCTCGACATTGAGTTCCTCACGTATTCTGGTATTTCTGATGCGATCTCTACGGGTCACACCAGCAATACAGCGGATGAATCTCATTTCGGCAGCTTGTATCCGCGATCTTATTCTTTCGGTCATTACCCAAACCTCATGACCATAGGTAAGAGTTGGAACAAACACCGAATTAAAGACCGACAACTTAGCTTTGACACCAAGTTCAGTCCTCTTAATAACAGAATGACCAAGCTCAAAATTGACCCAGCCTGACCAATCATACTCGTGAATAAGACCCCGAGATACTTAAACGTCAAAGTCCGATAACAATACAGCAAGCTCTTAGTGTCGTCCTATTGAAACGGAGGGAGGCTGGAAAGATAGGTCTGGCTGGAGGACAGGTTAGGTTTACGAGTTTGGTAGAACAGGGTCCCATTGTAAAGCCCTTTAATGCGAGTTTAACCATTGCTATTATAGATTTTTAGCCTCGTGTCCCTCCTTCCTCAAGAGCCGGTAAAGATCAGAAACTGAGTAATCAGAAAGCTGTCCTAACTCATGGAAGTAATGACTTCCAAGTATTCTGTTCCTCAAGTGACAGAGAATTAGACAGTGACAGAGGAAGTGAGATATGACCTCATCATGCACCTCTTCCTCCCCACAGCCTCTACATATATCGTCATCTTTGAGATTTAATTTCATTATTTTGGTTTCTTAGGAAGTTATGACCAATAGAGCCCCTACTAGTTAAGACAGCTATGACCTCTCAAACTGTTGAATTTTGATGGTCCTGCCTTTGTCATAGTCTGTCCAAAGCTTTCGTGATTCTTCGAATGCTCTTTCCAGCTGTTGTTGGTTTTCATACGAATCTTGTTCGTTTTCCATTTGTTCTCAAGGATTACAGAGTACATAGGGGTGTCTTGATCGACTGTAGTGCTCTATCACACATCACTCCATCGAGTCTTTTAGTCCATTGTAGAACCATTTTTCGCCAATGCGTCAGCCTGGCTGTATCACTATGTGGATGGTCATGGACCAAGCAGAGATTCGTAGAGTGCGGCGATCGAAGAACCTTGAACTCATCGCGGCAACGGTGAACTAGCTTGGATTTTATTTCAATAGCAGATGCTTTTTTATCCGCTTGCTCGTCAATGTAAATGTTAATGTCGTTTCGTGGTATTGCCAACAATGGCACCTTATGGGCTGCTTCCGGTATTGCCAAAAACTCTACTTGGATTGGAAGATACTTCTACTATCCAAGAAGCCTGATTGAGCAAGTGTATAATCAATTCCTCCGAGAATATATTGTCACCGGTTCCACACGGTCCATCTTTGATCCATTTATGTAGATGGATATTCATTTGAGTTTCATTCAAAGTTCAGAGGGGGAGCCATATAGACAGAAGTGACAACGTTCCCAAAGTATTTCCCTAGAATCTGTGCATGGCCAAAATTTCATGGGTTCCAACTTCCAAGTTAATGAGGACAAGACGGAGTATGTATGATCATAAAAAAAGTAGTCTCAACTTCGCCGCAGATTTCACTCTTGCCAATTGATGTTTCTTCGGGCTAAAAATGTATCTGAAAAATAAAGCCCAATCTAATTTAATAATAAATAATAAATTTTCAAAAGTCCGTTCAATTACTTGCATACGCCGATGATATTGACATAATTGGTAGAACACAGCGGGCTGTCACTGGTACGTTTGCTAGTATAGAAACGGAAGCGCTTCGAGACAAAGATTCTTCGTAAAATGTTCGGTCCCGTTTGCGTTGACGGGCTTTGGAGAAGGAGATTCAACCACGAACTATACGAGCTGTACAGCGACAATCTGGTCAAAAAACTGCGAGTAAGTCATTTGCGATGGCTAGGACATGTGGAGCGGATGGAAAGAAATGCTACGGCTCGTAGAGTCTTCGAGTCTAACCCGGAGGGACAACGCAGTAGAGGAAGACCTCGCCTTAAGTGGCGCGCGCAAGTCGAAGGCGACCTCAATCGACTAGGAGTGCGCAACTGGAGGCAGTTAGCTGAGGATCGGGCTAACTGGAGAGGCTTTTTAGCTGAGGCCTCGGTTCACCCCGAACTGTAGAGCCGCCTAAGTAAGTAAGTAATCTAATTTAATGTGTTATACAAAACGGTTCAACTCTATGAACCTTATCGAAAGCGGATGAAAACCTCTTGGGATTGGAACGCTTTGACTGAAAGATTCTTTGGGTGATTTTCGGTCCAGTTTTGTATCGATGGAGTGTGGAGGAGAGGATTTAACGACGAACCTTATGAGCTCTAAAGCGACGTTGACCTTGTAAAAAAGCTTATAAAAAGCAACGCATCAGCTCGTCGAGTATCTGAGTCGACTCCTGAGCAGCAACGAATAAGAGGAAGACCCCATCTCAGTAGAAAATGACCCTAATCAGCAGTGGCTCACGTTATACAGAAGTAGATATACCTAGAATGAAATATATTAAGTAGCCAATAACTCAGGCTACAAGCAAAATTTCCAAAATCGGAGAAACATGTTTTCTTCATTTCTTACATAGAGCGCACAGACCGATTTTGAAGTCTATCGGATGGAAAATAAGAGTTTCCCATACAAACTTTGACACCCCTTTCCTTCCTTTTTTAGTTTAAAATTTCCCAAAATCGCTTCTAATTGCTCACTTTGGCCAAAAGGAATTTTATCTCAAAGCTTCCTATAGCCCATACTGTTTCTGCTGGGCCTTGATCACCAATCAGTCAGAACTAACTGTTATATGAGATTACAGCCCACAGCTGAACTATGACGTAATTCAAAAGTCACGTCTCCCACGCTTTCCTATGCGAAAAAAAAAAATAGACACAAACCCCAATCAACTGCGCTGCATGAAGGCCGCTGGATAACTAATACCAATTCCGTTCTGGTCATTTATAATGATATCTACGGAAGCAAAAGCCCAGATTTGCTCGCCCCACTCGAATCGTCTATTGACTAGGATAATCATCAATCAACGATTGCGTCTTGATTGATGAATACCCATGTAAATTAATTCGCTGCCACAAGCCGCTAAACAGCCAGCAGCCAACATCGGCAATACTACCATACCCAAAATCCTCTTAATTATTTGTATTCCTTCACAATCGTCTTGGACCAATCCCTTTTGATGCCGACAATCAAAAGGAAATCCTAAAGAAAGCAAAAAAAAAAAAAAATATTGCGCCCCAAAAGAAATTGCAAATCGCGATAGCGTGTTTCAAGGAATTCATCGCCTCCCCAAATCAGAAACAACAAGTACAGATCCAAAAACAAAATCGACGGAGGACGAAAAAAGAATATGCCAAAGATCAATCAGAATCGATTATCCCGATTATCGTTATCCTTTTCGCAAATGTCGAATGTGTGTCTTCCTTTGGTTTTGTATGCTCTGGAAGCTGTCTTATCACATGTGCGTCTAATGTATGTGCTCTGCTCAGGCTCCCCCCACACCAAAACAGCTTTATGTTGGCAACGCATAACAGAACTTTTATCTTATCGAAGCGAGCACACTATGATGTGTGCGGTGTGAGTGGGTGGGGTGGTGCCTCCTGTACAGTCTGATGTGATAAATGACATTAATCCATGTGTGTATAAGTATATGGCCCAACTTTGCTCTGAAACTTTGAAGCCATAAACTATTAGGCTTCGTTCTCTTTCAGGCTTTTTCTCCCACCTAAATAGAGCAGTAAGGGATGGAGCTTAAGGATGTGTAGTGTATGTTGTTAATGTTTTGCTTTTTTTTTTTTTTTTTTTGTGAATGTATTTACTTCCTGTCTGTTTCCTATGTATTTAGATAAAGTCACAAAATAATTAAGCTATGTCTGGCTATTCATGAGATATTCTGGATAGGATCAGGAGCTCTAAAAAAAAAGGTTGGACATATGTTACAGAGCTGCCAAGGAAGACTGCTTTTTCAGCTATGTGGATTTGTCGAGAGAAATTCTTTGCGATCAAGAGTAGGTAGATATAAGTGACTTTGAGCCGACAAATGAAGTGTTTGCCGTTATCTTGACCAAATTTCGAAAACAAATATGTTCAACAAGTACAAGTTTTAGTCCCGTTGGATGAGAGTACAATAACCCTTTGTGGCGGATTGCAATGATGAAGAGTATTGCATAAGACCAAAGAGCGCTGTAATTTTTGTTTATGAATGAAAAACGTTGTTAACCTATCCAACAGGCATTCCAAGACTATCATTAATTGGAGGGTATCGCCAGATAGTAGATACCTTCTCAGACAACAGATATATCGAATTTCAAATCTACTGTGAAGTTTCACCTTCGCAAGAGAGGATAGATCCGGGAAAAACTAATTGAGCACGGCTTAGGAAGGAACTTAACAATTCTGTTATAGCTCCACTCAAACTAAGATCAGTACAATGGGTAGAGAAGTCTGCTGAGCATCTGGACAGCTTCCTTATCCGTTGTTTTGAACAAGTGTGTCCAGTTACAAAAAACTCCTGTAGAAAACCGGTACCTTGGTGGAATACCGAACAGTGTATTCGCAGAGGAACCAGAAAGCTCCTAAAACGGTCTTTAAAAACCAACTTAGAAGAAGACTGGAATCTCTATCGACCGAAACAAAAAAAATGTAAGAGACTTTAAATGCGACTTATATAGGAAATTTTGTGAGGAAGTCCGGGTCACTAAGTGCAACCAATATGCTTGTTAAAGTCCTCAAAAGGGACAGAGTAAACTGGAATCTCTCCAAAAATCTGATGGCACTGAGACAAAGGCGGAGACTTTTATTCTTCTGCTGGAGACTCACTTCTCGGGAAATCAGGTCACTACGCGTTCTTCAGTGGTACCGGCAATGGTGGCCACTACGGAACTGACAAACTCCACGCGGCGTAGCTGGTATATTGCATCCAGAGTGGTGACGGATGACGCTATCAAATATGCAATTGCATCATTTCACAGCTTCAAGTCACCTAGTCCGGATGGAATTTACCCGGCTATGCTGAAACAGGGTTTTAGTCAGCTGATGCCAATGTTGAAAATAATTTTCACCGCTAGCTTGGCCTTGGCCTACATACCTTCCCTTTGGCGTATGGTTAAAGTCGTGTTCATACCAAAAATCGGTAAGACTGACTATACTCTCGCCGAAAGTTTCAGACCCATAAGTCTGTCTTCCTTCCTGCTGAAAAGCTCGAATAGACTGGTTGAGCTGCACATGCGCAATGTTGCTCTTCAATTACATCCTCATTCTGAGATGCAACATGCTTATCAGCGCGGAAAATCCTGTGAAATTGCGCTTCAGAACCTCGTTGGTAGGATCGAAAGTGCTCTTGATCGGAAGGAGTACGCGTTGGGTATTTTCGTCGATATTGAGGGTGTTTTTGATAATGCGACCTTTGACAGCATGTGTAATGCAGCCAGACATCACGGTATAGATGAAACATTGGTGTTGTGGATTAAAGCAATGCTAATGTACAGAACGTTGATTGCCGAAGCGGATTGTGGCAAATGCGTCATGACAGGGGTAAACAGGGGCTGCCCTCAAGGTGGTGTTCTGTCTCCCCTTTTATGGAACCTACACACACGCCTACGCGGACGATGGCGCCGTTCTGTCTGTCGGTTCAGACCTAAGGACTGTCTGCTCTCGGGCGCAGAGATCCTTAGGCTTGATCGATGACTGGTACACAATGAATGGGCTTTCAGTGAATCCTCTTAAAACTACGGTTGTTCTCTTGGAATGTCACTGGCCTGTCTCAACTTGTGCTAAAAGGTGTCACTATACCGATCTCTGACGAAGTCAAATATCTGGGAGTAATCCTCGATAGAAAACTTCTTTGGTCCAAGCATGTTGAATCAAAAACCGATAAAGCGCTGTCGACTTTCTGGCAGTGCAAAGGCGCTTTTGGCAAGACATTGGGCTTATCTCCTAAAGGAGTACTTTGAAACTATACGGCAATGGTAAGACCACTTCTCTCATATGCATCGGTTGTGTGATGGAACAGGCTTTCGCGGAAACGTGTTACGGCCTCTTTCGCCAAACTCCAAAGAACGGTTTGCCTTGGCTGCAACACAGGGGCCTTCCCTAGCACTCCGGGCTCTGCTCTAGATGCTTTGATGAACCTCCCCCCCTTGATATTTTATCATGGGGTGTACGCTGAAAACCATCTCCCGATTAAAGTGAGGTGGCTTTTGGTACCACGCGCATTGGAATTTTGAAGAACTTGTGCGAGAATTATCCTTTGACCCCTGTCTTATGGATATGCCGTCTGACGCAATGACACCAGAAATCCTACTGCGACAAAACTACCACGTCAACTTTCCTCAGGCAACAGAATGGATTCGGCCAGACTCGGAGCCAGGGAAGGAATGCCATCGTGTATTCACGGATGGCTCAAAAACCGGAAAGGGGTCTGGTTCTGGAGTCTTTGTGGAAAGCGAGGAAACTTCACTACCCCTTGGGTAACCATGCGACTGTCTTCCAGGCGGAGATTTTCACTATCCTTACGGCTATGTGCTATATTGCGACAAACAGGTGGAGGGCTAGAAGCATATGCATTTGCAGTGTGACCAAGCTGCATTAAAAGCGCTGCTCAACCCTTTTACCTCGTCCAAGTTAGTTCTCCAACTCAAGCTTTCTCTAAACTTGGTCGGTAAGCTAAACACGATCAAACTTGTTTGGGTCCCAGGTCACACTGGTATCCAGGAAAATGAGATCGCTGATGGGCTCGCCAGGTTGGGTTCAGAAGAAAACCCGAACCTGCATTGCGTTTGCCTACATCTGTGGTTAGGTCATCCATTGATACTTGGGTTTCTCGTGAACACAAGTGTCGTTGGCGTAACTGTGCTGGGTGTAGACAGTCCAAACGACTGCGTCCGGACATCTGCAAGAGGTCGGCGTCTTTCCTTCTGTGTCTCAGGAGAATCGACTGCAGACTTCTTGTGGGCGTCCTTTCGGGCCACCGAGCTTTTGCCAAACACTTAAATGTGTTGGGCTTGAGCAACACCACCATCTGTCCTGCTTGCTGAGCACTTCCCCTGTAGTTGTCCTGCCTTTGCTCGCATCAGGTGGCGGATCTTTGGGGCTGACGTGGTGAGTGCCAAACATCTAAGCTCGTCATCACTGAAGCTCCTTCTCATCTTTCTTCGAAAGAAGGGAAAACTAAGTACAGCAATGTAAGGTTTATGTTTGGCAGTGGACCAGTAGTTGTGTCTGAGTGCTCCATCGGATAGTAACAACCTCCGACAAAGAAAAAAAAATGAAATCTTGTATGCGACATTAAGCAGGGATATGCCTCGATAGTTCTTGCAAGACATAGGGTCGCTTTTTTTGTCGATGGAGCATATGGATCTGAGAGTCCAGTCATTGGGCATGTTTTCTTCCACCCACACTTGGTTTATGATTCGGTGCACGTTCCCTACCAAAACATCACCACCGTATTTAAAGAGCTCCACTGGTAGACCATCAGCACCTGCGGCCTTGTTGTTCTTAAGCTTTTTTTAGGCCAACTTCTTCTATACTAGGTGGTGGAACTAGTTCTTCATTGACTGGACGTGGGTTCTCTCCTTGCCCTATCACTCTGTCTGCATGATGCCCATTAAGCTGCTGCTGGAAATGCTGCTTAAACACATCTACTATTCCCTGCGCTTCGTAGACCTGTAGGAACTCCTACGTCAATAACGTCAGCTAAAAGCGGTAAGATACAAATTAATCGTCTGATTTCACTGTGACATCTAGAGCGTATGGACATCAAGAGCATTATTATCTCCACTCACAAGCAAGCATCAAAATACCACCTCCTTGGTAATATTTTCCTTTCTACGCAACGTAATAACTCACAGTCGCTTTAAGGCTCTAAACTCAATAAGGAAAGCGTGTGTAAATTATTTTCCAACAAATTACAGAATATCACTCGCCTATACCCTGTCATCACTCCGCACTGGTCTATCTACTCAAAAAGGTTATAGCAAATGCGATCCTATTAGCATTCTAAAAATACAAAAAAAAAGAGACTGCTTCTCAAACGTATGCTGATACGTTTAAGTAAGATAAAAGCATATGAGTACTAGAACTGAACTCTTAACATTGGCAGACACAGACACAGCACACATTTCGCTTAAGCCCGATTTCTCTGGGTTTTTTTTTACGAAGGATTCGCATCATCTCCGTACAAGCTGATTGAAAGGATATTTTACGCCTTATCCATCATGTCAAATAATAAATCATGCGGTTTTGGTTTGATTGATGGCGCAACTCAAATCGAATTCAAAAGGAAATTCTTATTCGGGGGATGCCTTGCTGTGTGTGTTCTGTCGTTCTGTGTTCGCTTTAACTAGGAACCCCATGCGTGGCAGTATACCCCTCTCCATCTTTATTCGTACATTTTTGTGCGGCTCCAAAGTTTATCCATGCCATACGTTGGGGATGCAAATCCATGGAAGGAATCGTGTGAGCTTTGTGTACATAATCAGGGCTCGTATGTAAATGGTATTTTAGGAAGGAATTTCTGACATTGTTATTGACTCTCTGTCAAATTTCGTTTGAAAGAGGTCGAAGACATTCAAGCCAAGTTAAATTTATGAGTCTTTATACCACAAAAAACATTTATTGCCCCCCCCCCCCACCCCCAGCTTCACAAGCAAAAAACTTATCCCTTCAAATTCGATTACAACTTTATTAGCGTTTTGTTCGATGGAGTCCTGAAAAAAAAAATCGTTCTTCAATCCGCAGGGCACACCCTCGAAGCATTGTCCTATCTTTTAAAACCCATATATTTGACCAAGAAAATTGCACTGTCATATCAGTGAGTTCATGTAGAAAATTACATCACCACAGGAGGCATTTCCCTCCAAAGCCAAAGTGTCTTATTATTACTGTGCTTAGCTTGCCCAGGAGCCCTGTACATCGTTCCCTCGAACATACACATGTAGGTCGCTGTTTAAATTGTAGGGCTTCCAACAAGCTCATTCGAGGTGAACTAAAACCATTAATGGTGCACTTAGATATATTAAACGTACAAAAAGCGGGGCGAAGAACAAACTGTAAAATAGAAGAAAAATACTGACAATTGTGTTGGAGGCGGTTTGGCGCGAGTGTTGGATAGAGGCCGTTAGTGCAGAAGTGAGACCATTACCGGTCGACTGTGTGATTCGCGTGATCCAAATGCGGACATTTTAATTGAGGTTTATCTGAAGCTGAACACAGCTCTTACCCGCCACAAAGTGCGGCGAATACAATATTTCTTCCTTTGGTGTGTATATAGTGTGTATGGCTATCCTTTTCTCGCACACCAGTATGCGAATCGTTTTCAAATGCAACCCCATTTCCGTGCTGAGCCATCCCGCACAACTGACACAAAAGAAAGGGAATTAAAATAGTTGCAAAAAAAAAAAACACTGAAGAAGAGAAGAAACTATTCCCAACATCCACGAGGACGTTACCACGAAAGCAATTAACACCGTGGTATGAGTGAGCGACGGTTTAATTGCTGCGGGGGTGGTGCGGCGACTATATAGTACCATCTTGAGTTCAAAAGCGGGCGCGAAGGATACAATGTTAAGCCACGCAAAGGTGCAAATTGTACGATTTGAAGAGAAAAATTTTCCCGGAAAGTGTTCTTCTCTTGGTCACGCTAATGTTTTGCGAAACGGTGATCCTGGGGGGGACAACCACCACCACCACCGGTACACAAGGATGAAGCAAATGCGCGCATACAATCGCATTACGTTCGTTTCTTGTTCCTATTCTTGTTGCATTTCCTTAAGAACACAGTTCTCGTTTCTTGTACAAACATCCTGCAATTAGGATCTCTGAACTTGTCATGCTCCTTAATTTCTGTTCTTCACATCGGGAATTTATTTTAACTCGAATATGCTGATGGAGTGCTTTACGGAAAGTGTGTCGCATATACATATAGTTAAGGAGGTATATAGGTACCTGGGAATGTACTTAAATTATATAAATTGCATTAGGAATTAAGATGTTTGCAGCTGCCAAAGGAAGAGGGTTTATTTTAATCTGTCTATATCCATGTGATGGAAACTTTATTGTTTATTTTTGTGTGCAATTGATACGCGTGCAGATAGAGAAAGTAAAGTAAATAAGCACATGGTATCACGCGGTATCTGTCTATCTATCTTTCCTAAAAATGGTACTCGAAAGACCGAGGGCCTGGGGTAAAGTATATTCTTTTTTATAGTGCGACAGGCAGGATGGTTGGCCGGCTAGAGGGAATTTGAGCTACCATGCCTCAAAAATTGCACTGAAAATTTGCCCAAAAAACCGCTCCAAAAAATTACCAGATGTACCAACAAAAAAATTAATCTATCTTTATAACTGCACAACAGACTTACTTACTTACTTACTTATCTGGCGCTATAGTCCGGGGTGGACCTAGGCCTTAACCAACACGCCTCTCTAGTTAGCCCGATCTTTGGTTGAGGTCCACTTCCATCATGTGGGCGCCACCTAAGGCGTGGTCTTCCTCTACTGCTTCTACTCTCTACTACTTACTTCCGAGTTGGAATCGAATGCTCTTCGGGCCGGAGCGTTGGTGTTCATTCGCTCTACATGTCCTAGCCAGCTTAGTCGATTGATACGTACTTTTCTGACCAGGTCGATGTCGCTGTACAGCTCGTAGAGTTCGCTGTTAAATCTCCTCCTCCAAAGCCCATCAACGCCAACGGGATCGAAAATCACTCGAAGCATTTTGCGTTCGAAGCGACCAAAGAGATCTTCATCCGCCTTTAAAAACGTCCATGATTTTGTGCCGTCCCGTAAAGCAGGACTGGAATGATGAGGGTCTTATATATAGAGTTGGTGTTTCTCGACAAGGCCTTACTAATCAATTGCCTTCTTAGGCCAAAGTAACAGAGGTTGGCAAGTGTAATTCTTCGCTTGATTTCTCCTGTGGTGTCATTATCAGAGTTTATAGCGGAACCGAGGTAGATAAAGTCCCTAACCACCTCAAAGTTAAAGCTGTCTTACGTGACGTTCATGGTTCGAACATTCCACGGGCAGATCCGAATGTCATTGTCCGTATTTCGTTTTACAGGGTCGTCAACAGTGAATCCGTTCTTATCCGAGGCTCTTGGTTGATTCGTAACCATATTGTTTTTCCGTGGTTGTGTAGTTAACCACACGCACAACCTCCAGCCTGGAGGGCCAGACCCTTTCTGTGACCGCTTGGAAAGAAGGGGCCGGATATTCCGGAGATTTGAGTGCTGCCGTTGACCCATTAAGGGCTCTTCCGCCACCGTCTCTATTTCAACACCCTGACTATTAGTTAAAAATCCGTAATGGTCTCAGCTCCAAATACGTCGATGTAGCTCGTTAAGGTATCTGTCATACCGACTGTTAACGTCACCGTTGAGTTGATTCAATCGCGTAAATTCAGCCGCCGTATGTGCTTTTTCTGACGAGCTCATCTAAGACTTCTGAGACTCGTTCAGTCAGTCTTTCCGACAGATCATTATAGTGTTGGTATTTTTTTCGTGTTCAACACTCGCGCTTATAAGTTAAGCAAGTCACGCCCGGATGGGCAGACCAGTATCCGGTGGTTACCATTTGGAGGTAAAATAAGTACAATTGATCTGTATGAAAAGTTACAAAAGCTGAGCACCGCTAGGTTGATGCTGACAGGCGCTGGTCCGATTCATGCAAACAACACACCCAACCATCCAAAAACTAAAAAAAACTTTTTTTTTTTTAAACTAACTAAAAACCTCAATGAAACCCCACCGAAAACGCACCACAAATGCCCACACACAAAACACACAAAAACAACCTAAAAACAATTATTATTCACAAAAGACCGAAAAAAACGCTCCAAAAGTGCCGCGAGAATTGCCCTAAAATGTGTACCTAGACCTACTTCCAAAAGAAGGCAGAAAAAATGTACTCAAAAATAATCAAACCGTCAAAAAAAATAAGTCGGCTAACATGGGTTTGTAACACCCACCTTAACGGTGGGTCGTTCCAGGCCTCATTTTCGAAGAAAAAAGGTCCAATGATGCAACCACTCCATAATCCGCAGCAAGCTGGCACTCTCTGTGGATGAATTGGCTGATACGCACCGTACGACGACGGAGACCATGAGTGTTTTCCACTAGCAGTCTCACCAGTCTCACGAACTTTTTGCACAAACTTGCGTATACAGCAGGCACGGTGGGTGCTTCATTTCGGAAAAAAATGAATAAATAAATAGATGCCGCAACAGGCGTGTAGACACCCTAGGCCTAGCTTCGCGCAACCATTCGTTTTGTGTGAGTTTCTATTTTTGGGACGAATGGAAGGGACCTACAATTTTATGCCGAGTCCGAACGGCTGAATTGAGAAGCTTTTTCAGGACAGTCATACTCTCGGATGTTTGTCAGACGTTCGCGAGAGGTGGAGCAGTAGAATAAACTTTAAGATGTAATTTGTGTTTTTCCGGGGATCGAAACTGGGATCCCTCGCACAGTAGTCCAGCACACTAACCACTGCGCTACTGCGCCCACTCATTTCGTCCAAAACTACTTTTAAAAAACGCACTATTTGGGCTACACCTACACAGCTCTCACTTTGGAAATATGTAAGTTTTCAATATTTCCCAACCTCTTTTCGTTCTGCTGAGGTATGATCCTGACTTTCTGTCAAGATTTCGAGCGGAAAACAGCTGTCAGTGTCAAAATAACTTATGATTTAAAAAGAAACCACTAGATGGACCACCTTGTATACCAACTGATGTCAATTCCCCCTGAAGTTCGTCACTAGTCTGACCAATATCTTGTCATCATGTGCGGTATTTCTAGGACCCATACGACTCGTTGCAATCCCACCTGTTTTTTGCCCAATTCTCTACAGAGCTATCCTGCATAAACTTCATGTTTTGTATGTCGTGTAGGTCTCGTCAAGGTTAAGTGGTAGAAGGCGGTCGCTTAAATTCAATTTTGAATTTCAAATATTAAACTTCAGTTTAAATAGGTCTTCTAATTTTCAAAAGACTGCTAAAAATAACAAACTCTAATGAGATGAATCCCTAATTTCTTCTATTGGATTTCTTGTTTTCTAAATATCGTCGAAGAAAATAGGTTATAAACGTTGTATCCCAGAAATCCAATTAAATTGAAAACTGAATTCAAATTTCGAAAATAATTTTCTAAATTAAGTCTTTTCATTATTGTATAGAATATTTTGCCATTCTATTTATGGCAAAAGCAACAAATGGCCAGTCGTTTGTCTTAAAAAAAAAACCAAATGTGAATGTGCGGATGTATCTACAGACGGTAATGATTTTCCCTTGAAATTCCTTTGCATACTTGTGCTCCCATTTCGAGTGGTGCCCACTTGTAATCTTAGATAAATATCACATTTTACCCTTTCATGTTGCTGCTGCTGCCATGTGGCATCCTTGAACTTTCAACGACGACGACACAGTGGAGGTGGTGGTGGATGGTAGTTGCCTGCTATATGACCCTCTAGTGCAGAGAAATTATTTTCATATTTTTTTTTTTTGTTCAATGTAGATATGAGTAGAGTATCTTTATTTATTTATTTTCTCGTTTTTGTTGTTGCTATTTTGTGTGTATCCTAGTCCTAGACTCATCTTGAAGTGTTTGCGTGCCTACTTTAAAGGACTGTGCACTTCAGAGAGAGCAACTTTGAACCTGGCAATTTAAGCCAGCCAACAAAACCCTGGGTTACCTTAACATGAGCAAAATACAACGCACGGCACAATGGTGAGTGTGTTGTTTGGTCGATGGTGAACGGGACAGCCTGATGATGGCCCATTAGAAAGGAAGTCCAAATTGGACAAAAATAATAACAAAATACAAACATTACTTGAGGATTTGAGGATGTCTTATGCGAAGGGGAACGTCAAAAAGGACGTCCTGATGGGTGGACTGTTTGCGTGTTCGGAGTGATGCTGATGGCGATGATGATGATGGTCATAACAAAGCAGTAGGAGTATAATGAGTGCCAAGTAAGACTGTGCTTCATCTGAATCAAAAAGAAAATATTGACAACGACGCACTTTAGACGGCTATTCTCATATTACAAAGGTAAAGGGGCTTTTCAGTTTGACCTTGGCAATGCTGTCATTAGAGTAATCCAGTGATGTGAGCCTTGGGTCAATCCCTATACACGATATCGGCACCATTTCTTATAATCGACACAACCACCCGTTTGAGATACTTTAAAAGAATCCTGCACATTCCCGATATGTTTAAACGGAGAATTTGACAAAATCGATTTGCCTGTTTTTTTCGTAGGGCAAAAAAGACCAAAGCCGACGAACGAACGGATCCTGTCGAAACCCAATTTTCTATTGCCTTTGTCCTTTCAAAACAAAAATTGGAATCTATCTACTTAGAAGGAGATAAGTCATCCGGTGCTTTGTTATTGTTTGTTCACTGCCGGCACCGACCGACGATGCGGCGGCGGCGTCTCGTTTTATTTCCAAAATCCTTACTCCATTCAAAGACACGCACCCACACATATATATACAACTCCCATCCGGCTATTGTAATCTCTCTCAACCCTCAATTTTCAGTGTAGTTTAAATCTTACAGCTGGGGATAAGAGAGTGATAAAGGTTTGCGTTTTTGTTTTTTAACAAAAACAAAAAATTTATTCAAGAAAATGGAAAGAAAAACACGACGAAGGACTGAATCAGGGGTATAATACACTCTATCTCTATCCCGGTGAAAATAGCAGCAAGGATGACACTCATACTTTTGACGAAATTTTTCTTCTTTTTTTTTTTTTAATTTTCTCGGTCTCTGGGAAGATAGCTGACATGGGGCGGATGAAAAGCTGGTGAAAGCTTTTGTGGATTTTGTTTTTGAAGTGATTATTCGAAAGTAATTTCCGTCTGAAAGATTATCCTCCACGATAGACTTCACTTTATTAATGGTAGACGGCTTCGAACTCCCTCCAAACGCTGATGTTGTTGTCGTCGTCGTCGTCGTCATCGTCGTCGTTTTCTTTTACCCTCTACCCTACCTGCCAAGTGCTTTCAATATTCTGATTGAAATTGATCTGCATCCCCCTCCCAGCAGGCTGTGTCATAGTATAGTCAAAGTCGCGGAACTTTAAGGATTCCCCCCCGCGATGTGACGGTGAATAAAAAAAAATCTCTTCATTCGACGAGTTCTGTGTCGTCAGGACTCGACTCTAGTCAGTAGACCATTAAACAGTTTTCAATTCATTTTCACGAGATCTGAAATAAAAATCTCGACACTCTGTGTGCCATCGATACTTGGGGCATCGTCAGGGTGATGCTAAACTTATCGGAGACATCTGCAAATGGTTTCATTTTTTTTTCTGTTTTCTTTTTGGACGAGGGAAACTTTTTTGTGTTCGCACTTTAGTGTTGCGGCCAAAACTGTTGCTGATACGAGTATACGAGTTCAAGGATAAGTCTACGAATCGTATCTCGACGAGAGATGTAAAGTTTCACCAACATATTGAGCCAAGTTGGTTAAAAGGAATGCACTCAGCGATTTGGGTTGATAGCTTTTGCTTGGTATACGTTTCATTGGGTGCAATACAAAATTGGTTGAATGAATATTATCTGGATCTGTGAAATGGATTTGCTGTGTGAATAACTGAAGAATCGAATTTTCATTATGGCTAAGTAAAATTGGCGATATCGGACGGTATTTATGGGAAAATTTTAAATTCGGCGTCTGGGCGACTTATTTGTCTTTCAAATTATTCGATGGGTCTTTGTGTCGTTTTGTTATCTTTCGTATAAATGGCTATAAGTAGCATTTATCTATTTATTATGGCTTAGTCAGCTGGGGAATAAAATAATAGCCGCTACTGGAAGATACATCATAATCGTTAAGGTTTTTCTACTGAGCCATCCTTCGCGAACGTCTGACATCCATGAGTATAACTATCCTGAAAAAGCTTCTCAAATTCAGCCGTTCGGACTCGGCATAAAAGAGCCGAAAGGTATAATACAAGTGAACTTTAGGCACCTCTTATGACCAGGCATGCATTCATTATATCAGGCCTATTCTATCTCCGACCTAACTGAGGACAACCTGACCAAAACAAAACCTGACTTAAACATAAATCTAACAAAAACTGTGTAATATGATGACTGACCGCTGATCGCTCTAGAGTGCACTATAGCTTGGTCTTTGAAAGGAAGTTTGAACCTTGCTACATTCGGGATGATGATGGAAATCCAAGTGAATCTTTACCACAGCTGAGGCTGCCCATCGATAGTTACCTGACACATATGTATGTAGCTTTTGACACAAGTATTTGACGAGCATCAATTTTCGCCAATTTTTCGTATTTAACGTTGACGAAACTGGTGTGACAACAGTGCGTAACATATCAAAAATGTAAGACCGAAAACTGATTTATTTCTTTTTAATTAGGTGCAGACAAAATCTTCTAAAGTGTTTACCTTGAAGTGGTGTGTTGTCAACCGCAGTTAGGTATATGTAGGTATGTCCGCCTCAAGATATTTTGTGCCACCAATGCTTATCTTCCCCAGAAAGCGTCTGAAAATCGAGGTGATGGATGGGGCCCCAACCAAAGAAGAACCAGTTTTGCTAATCCTTGATTGCCATGTTACGCACACAAAAAACATTGCTTTTATAAAAATGGCAAGAGACAATCGCGTTACCGTCCTGTGCCTACCACCTCATTGCACTCACAAGCTGCAACCGCTGAATGTCTCATTTATGGACCTCTAAACACTTTCTTCTCCCAAGAAATTGAAAAGTTCTTAAGGCAAAATCCATCAAGAGTGGTTTCGCAGTTTCAAATTGCTTCTTTGTTTGGAAAAGCATACCTTAAAGCCGCAGTTCCTAATAATGGCATAAATGGTTTTAGGAAAACTGGTATCTTCCCCGTAGATCTTCATGTTTTTTCTGAAGAGGATTATGTTGCAGCTGAAACAACGAATATTGAACTTCCACAACATGTTGTTGCCGACTCGATTGGAAAAAGATGAAACCGATGCCCAATTCATCGCAGAAGAAAGACGCGAACAAATGTATTCTGCATCTTCAAATACTTTGGGCACAGCAGTCAACACTAGTGATGAATCACTTCACAAAGAACCGCGGATCTCTGGCAATAATCCCGAAATTAATACCAGCACGTCTTAATTTCCATTAAAAGGTGTATCAGAGGTTCAAGCTATTCCAAAAGCATCTTCAAGCCCCGATATAAAACGAAAAAACCGAAAAAAAAGGGAAATCAGCAATATTGACATCCAGCCAATACAAAAATGAGCTTGAAGAGAATCAGCTTTATAAAAGTGGCAGCTGAAAGGTATTGAAACCGGCCTATAATAAAACAAATGACAAAATAAAAATAAAAACACGAATTAAAAAGAATGCCAAACCAAAAAGTAAGGAACAGGAAACGGACGACGAGGACTGTCTTTGCCTTTACTGCCGTGAAGATTTTAGCAAATCAGTGAAGGCCAGGGGGAAGGATGGATGGATTCAATGCTGCAAATGCAAGAACTGGGCACATGAAATGAAGAATGTGCCTTGTTATTCTTGTTTAAAAAATGAGCGGTCCTATTTGCCCCATTCAAAAGTCTGTTTTGCCCTGCTAGTGGGGCAAAATGGACTTTTTAGGTTGTGTTGTAAAGGGTCCGCCAAATAACTTTTTTTTTTGAAAATGCTATAAAAAAAACAACTGAATATTTTCTCAAATTTCTAAAAGTACAATCCTTCCGGTTAATAATGGAAAATAATTTCATTCAAATGGCTGCCTCGGCTGGCCATGCAGTAGCCTACACGATCGGTCCAATTTTTAAGCACATTATCGATTGTGTGCAGCTGTATTGCACCAATGGCTTCAATGTCCTTTAAAGCGTCAATTGTCTCTGGCATGTCGGCGTAACACTTATCTTTTACGGCACCCCACAAATAATAGTCCAACGATGTCAAATCGCAGCTCCGCGGTGGCCAAACGACATCAGCTCTGCGGCTGATAATGCGATCTTCAAAAACAGGGCGCAAAACATCGAGTGTAGCTTTGGCTGTGTGGCACGTAGCGCCGTCCTGTTGAAACCAAATGTTGCTAATATCCTGCTCTTCAATTTTTGTGAACAAAAATTCGTTCAACATGGCCCGATACGATCGCCATTGACTGTAACGGCCACTCCTTGCTCATTTTCGAAGAAAATTATGGCGCTTCACGCACACTTTCTGCCACAGCAGCAATTTTCTCGGGTGTACGCACTGCTTTTGGCTTTTCGCGCTTTGGTTTATCGATGAGGATGCCAGTTTCTTTCACTTTTTTTCACAAGATAACGAACATACGGAGCTGACGGTGCTTCTCTTCTTCCAAAATCCGTACGCAATTTTCGCACACATTCTGCAACATTACCATGATTTTCAAAGTAATGCCGCAATGTTTCCCAGCGTTGTTCAAGCGTATACACAACCATATTCGTTCAGCAGAAGGATAAAACTAATTATCTGTCAAATCAGACATGAGCTAAGTGTTACCATTCGCGAAATAAGCACTAGTTAAAAAAAAAAGTTAGATGGCGGACCCTTTATTTCAATCAAAATCGTTAGTGTTTTTTTTTTTTTTTTTTGTAAAATTTGTAAAAAAAAATTATGCAAACAAATATAATACAACTTTGTGTTCAAAAAGGAGGAAGAAGATATGAGCAGTTTTTAAAATACCGTCTTTAGCAATTGGGGTGGGTATCGAAGGACGCAGTCTTTTTAGAGAAAAACTGAGTTTGCTATCAATTTAAGAATGACGATACCTAGTAGCTAGTACCTTAAAAATGATTTCTTGTTAAATTCGTATAACCGTTTTCGGGAAAGAGCAAATTTTCCCGAAAGTTTCGTTGTTGGACTTTTTAGCGAAAAACTAGGTACGCAGTTATGTTAAGCATGCCAAAACGTCTAAATTATTTAAAATTTTGTGAAATGTTTGTATGGGAAATACCTTTAATATTAGAGCCAGCATACAAAAAAAAACCCTCCTAGCCGGGTGCCCACAAACTCTAAATACGAAGCATTTATGATGACTTCGTTCCTATTTGGCTTTGCACTTCGAGAAATTGTAATCTGATTGCGACATTTATTTAATTACTAGTTTTTCCATGCTTTTGAGGATTAAAGACATGAGGCTGATCTGGCGATAGGATTTCGGACTTGAATCCCAGTTTCTTCCTGTCTTGGGTGGATATTTGAGTGTTACTTTTCACCAGGGTTCTGGTATATGACCATAGGTCAGGCTAAAGGTAAACATTTTGGCCAGGATGGGTAGCGTGTCAGCTCCCTTCTGTAGTAGTGACGGAAATATGCCATCATCTCCTGCTGCTTTGTATGGTATACGTATGCTACTATGGTTTTGTTTTTGTTTGGCTATAAACGACATAGCCTATAGCAGTCTCACAGTCTTAAGGAACATTTCAAAATCTGTTATAGATTAGATTTTTTAGATTAGATTAGAATCAGGGTTGTAAGGAGAACCTTACAAAAAACTAGGCACCTTAATGGGCCCATCGCGATCCCTGGGAGAACCATCATTTACAAAGATGGAAAAACCTAGTCACTTTCCCCAAAGCATTTTATTTCCCTGCAGAATTTAAATATCTTCGCTTGGTCGATAAGCCCTATCTCTTCTATGCTATTAAAGAAGTAATTTCCCAGGATTTTGAAACGAGTACGTGCTATGCCATGACATTCACACAGTATGTGTGTGATGTCTTCCTCGACACCTATATCATTGCAGAATCTACACAGATCTGTGTCTGAAAGTCCTAGTCTTTTGGCATGCTTTCTAAGAAGACAGTGGCCAGACAGGATACCTATCGATATTTTCAGATTTTCCCTGCTAAGTTTGTTATAAGAAATAAGGATAATTAATTTGTCCGATTTTGGAAATTTTGCTTGGGGCCCGAGTTACTGCCAATGGCCGCTTTTAAGGCTGCCTTTTTTAAAAACTCACAAACCCTTCGTCGTATCAATTTGAAACTTTGTAATTGTAATGCGTCCCAACCTCCGTCGCCGTTGAATATGCTTATCGCTTCATCCAACTCCAGCGTAGGTACGTACCCCCAAAGATATTCAAGCGGATTTCTGTAAGAATTAAGTCATACTGCTTGATAGCGATTGAGCCAAAGAAACGAATGAAAAACGATAATCAACGTTATAAGATTTTATTAATTGCTAATCGCATCAACTCAACTAACAATGAGAACAACGATGTTTCGCGCTTGGTGGTTGCTAACAGAAGAAGGAAAATATGCAAAGCAAGTGCCAATGCAAGTAATATGTGACAAAGCCAGAAGGGCCAAACCGGTATTACTCTCTCACGCAAGTGCCGCTGGTCGGTTGCATCATGTGTGAACAATGAAAGCAAACGGTCATCGGCACTATTGTGTACGTATAGGTGTGCAAGCGCGAAGCAAATTTATGTTTGATGATATGTAAAGATAGGGCAATTCACATAATGTTTGGTAATATTACAATTCATGTATCTTAAAAAATGAAAAATAACAAAAAAGGTAAACAATTAAAAGAGATATAGGCAATTAGAACATTATTACAAAGATATAGAAATTCATTCTCCAACACTGCTAAAAAGTGGTACCCGTCCTCACGATAGTTTTGGTTGCATATGCTGTAAAGTATGTTACAGGGTAAGAGTTCCCCCTTAGTCTAAAGATCTAAAGATGCTGCTCATCATATCGGTGCATTTGCCAGCAAAGAAATATGTTTTGTCGCATAGATAGTGGCTCAGTATGTGGGTTAAGATGCCAGCGCTTCACCAACAAGTATTGATCATATAATTTTTGAACTGTTTTCTCCACTAGGGCGTTAAACAAATTTTTCATTTTTCAGAGATAGGTACTATATAATTGCTCCTTTTTCTTAGGTAAGTTTCCTGCGCGATATTTATAAATATAAAAGAGGGAACTAACTAACTGTGAAGGAATCTCTGTGTACCAAATCCTGAGGACTGCGCGAGCGAAGCCGCGGTATATCCGTTTTTTATTTTAAGGGTTTTTCTTTTATCCGTTTTATGGATTACGGATTTTACGGATTTATATGGAAAAAGACACGGTGCATTTCTTTGTGTTTCTTATAAGCGATTTTTTCTTATATGAGGTTTTTTTATATGTATCCGTTAACTACTGGGTAGCATTGTTACCATTGGATGTTGCATCCTAAAAATATGCTAGGCAAAAGGAACTATTTGGCGAGGCTTCGACTAGAAATCAAATTTAGTGAGAGTGAGAGGCTAGAGTGAGAACCGTTGTGTTCTCATATATGTAATCGCATCACTACACTTAAACCAGCTATTTATGGGATAATGTTTACGTTAAAACGCTCTCAGGGCAGTTGTTCACATTCTCGAGCTGTGGGGCAGTAAAAAAGAAGTGTCATACTGAGCCATTTGATATCATTGGACAGCTCTACATCAGTGGCAAAATTTGCATAACCTGTAATCTACACAAAAGTGGATCCCAAAAGTGAATGTTGGTGTTGGTCCTTGTAGTCTTATACCTAATTAGATTTACCAAACTAGACTAGGTAGGTACATCGCGTACCACTTTACTAGGAAATTATTATTAAACCTGAGAACAGGATTTCGCATAAAATCATCCCTCTGTCCAATCCCTTTAATGGCTCTTGCATTGATACCCAAGTGTGTCAAATATCCTTATATAATATCATCGTAAGATTGTGTTTATTTGATTTTAATTATCGGCCAACACACAGGTCCATTCCACATATTCAACTGCAGTTGCAGTGTCTGTAGGTGTATCAAAATAAACAACCACTTCAAGAGAGTTCTGCTTCAGATTGGTAGGTATCATCCGCACCGCATCCCTTGGCCAAAGTAAAAGTATCTATTCCCTTTTCTACCATGAAGCAATTATCATCCATTTTACATATTAAATCGATCGAATTCCCATGCAAAGGGGTAAGCTAAGCAATACCTAAAAGGACATACATACAATACACTCTCACACGCATTATTGAATTATAAGCGTTATCCTGTTTGCAAAGATATAATACAATTATTTATTGTTATAGTTTTCGAACTCAATTTACATTTGTTTAATACAATTGAATGATAATTCAACTGAGCAGCAAACACGTACCTACCTCCGATATAGAAAGGTATAAACAGAAACACAATACATGCAAATGGCAATTTGATCCTTCTTCAGCAGTGTCTGAGCGGAAGGAGGCATCGCCCGAAAGCCTTTTAAATTGATTTAATACGGACGGTATTCCGGTCGTGATTTTCTATGCAAATCATTACAAAGCAGTAAAACATATATTGGAGTTGGAGTGCCGTAATTTACTATCGTTCACACATATACCTATTGCAGGACTAAAAGGAAATGCATCTACATAGTCGTGCATTTGCTCAAATAATGCCAGGGATTTGGCTGTAATTGTATGGATTTTCAATTCTTAAGTAGCTTTGTAGCTTACTCTCTTATGCCGGTCCTTTGAATCTGTTTTTGTGTTTAAAAATATACAAAAAAAAAGGCCCAACGGCCAAGCGAAGCACATCGTGTCTCCGGAGTCCGGACTCTGCAGCAGCCTCGGGACACAAATTAATCGTCCGACTTGTCGACCATGCAAAATTCAGAAGGCAGTACAGTGACAGCAGCGGTGCGGTAAACATGGAAAGGCCTATCAAGAATGTAAGGATATTAAAATCTATATGTGCAACCATCAGCCGTCCATTCAACAACTGCACCCTTGCAGCTGTGGAGCACCATAGTGAAGCGCGGTGCGAACTGTAGTAAACAGTCTTTCATCGTTCTCCTCGTCGTCGTTAAACTCTTTGGCCAGTATGAACTGAACATTCCGTTCTAAGGCAAAGTGATGGACCATCAGAGGAATGACAAATCCTTGGCCGTTTGCCTTGTGCTTCCAAAATTAAATTCCCTTAATCGACCGACGAACGGATGGTGTGGTATGTCCAGTCTGGAACATATAAAGGACATGCGGCCAGACTGACTTGGTCCACTCAATTCATTTCTACTCCCATGGAAGAGTGGTGTGTATATGAGTTGTCAAGTTGTCTTCTTTTGTCATTCCCGATGGCACGTCATCACCGTCACCGCTGTCATATAGTTGACTTAGGTATAAAAAAAACCTCGTCCTCAAGTCTCTCTTCATGTTTACAATCTTGTTGAAGAAAAATGTTTGCAAATTGTAGACAAACAGAGAAACCGAGAATCGCTAGATGGTTGTTTATCAGTGAATCTCCATGGGCATGAGGATGACAAAAGACTCCGTTTGATGGCCCTTGCGGGTGTGCTACTACACAGTGAAATAATAAAACAAGACAAAACAAAAAATCAAAGAGCTACAAAGCCTGTTCGAAGCAATTATGCGACAACGAAACGACGTGACTGAGGAGAAAGCTTGTTCTATGGACAATCAATAAGTGCGTGGAGGTATAGAGTACACACATACCAGAAGCCAGAAGTTGGTAGGGGTGGTAAAGAGTCGAAAAGATGAAACACAAAGACGAAAGGCAGCAGAGCCATATCTGAATCTGAAGGCTCGTCGGTCGAATACGTGTGGTGATGGGAATCCTTTGTGTCTCTGCTAGAGAACTCTGTTGTCTGTTGGTTGTCCGGAATGATTTTAGTATAGACGTGCGTATATTTGAATGTGGTAATTAGACGGCATATATACGCATCAAGATGTATTGAACGAAGTCAAAGAGGTGCGCTGTTCGATTGACTAAAATAAATAGGCTGCGAAAAGAACTGCCAAATCGATAAGATCAAACGAAGATGTGTCTGGTGTATTATGAACAAAGAGAGTTCCAAGAAATACGTTTGACGACGAGTATTTTGATGAACAAAATCATAAAATTGACTCTTCCTTCAGTCTTCAGCCTCAAAATTACATCCACAAAAAAAAAATGTTATCAAATTGAGATTTTTAAACAAAATATTTCACTTAGCGCTTTACGAATTTGATGCATTGACCCTTGGGCGTTTTAGACACAAACCAGTAAGAACTAGACCGCCGGCCGACTTCCCGTGCACCTACCCGATTCTCACCGGAAAATATTACCCTGTCTGTGAATACGTGTAAATGTCAAAATTAATGGCGGCAATTTTCCGTGCTATACCATGGGCCTAGGATTTTTCAAGTATGCGTGCGTTAATGGCGCTCCTTTGATTTTTGTAAGAGATTCTCTTCCTCCTCCGTCATTTTCGTCTGGGAATCGGTTCTTATGAAGGTCTTGGTGCCCGATTCGTTTACACCATCAGTCCCTTTGTTTTTCGTTTGTTAATTTTATCTATTTTGGACCCACGAGTAAGGGGGAAGGGAATGTCGTTCAGTACTCACCCCCTGTATACAGAAAAGGGGAATTAAATTGAAATTAGAGGTCCCTAGGTATCTAGAGTTCACCGCTAGAAGACACATAACATAGTGCCATACATCCCATGGGCACGGTTGTTCACCCGCGATTACGGGTTTTATCGAGTTATTCCCCTCTAGATCCGTTTATTTCGTTTAAAGCAGTGGCACCTCGTGCAGGATGTGGCTCTTCACCACATATAACAGTCTTAGGCTATCAGTTTTGTCGATAGCCCCTGGTCTCTAGCCTGAGACCTCGCCAACCAACCATGGCTGGTGTTACACCTTTCTTGACGCGTCTGCATTAAACTCATTTTTCTGACATCGATCCAGAATAACTTGAAAATCTTTAAATATTTTTACCACTAAAAATACCGAAATTATTTATCTACGATAAACCTAAACTTATACCTACTTTCAGTCAGATTCCGTTACAGCCATGCCGCGTCTACCGTTTGTCTGTAAATTTAATAGCAATAGACATTTTCCACTCTACGCTAAGGAGTTCCTAAATTCCCACATTAATAGTCCCCTGTCGGCTCTAATAATTACAGAAATCCCATATGCGAGTATGTAGCGCTGCACTCAGTCACTCCTCCTGAAAAAGGATTCAAAAAGCCTCAATATACATCTTAAAGGAAACCACTTTGCGGTTCAATTGAACAGGATTCACGTTCGTGTTGCAATGTGCCCACAAAAAGCTAAGAATGCAACGCTATACACCAGGAGGATAGGTACAAAAACGAACGTAATAGAAATGCTCCTAAAAGCCTTCCGCCAAAGTGATTAATGAACGCAATAAAGCTAAACTTAAAATCGCAATGTATCCTGTGCACATACTCGTACAATGGCGCGAGTGAAAAATGAGCATACGGACTTGGTTTCTTCCCTCTTTCCGCAAAACTGAATAGCTATGCGCTATCTAACCCAAAACGAAGCCAATGATGTTCCATACTCGTATAGTTGTAATAACGACGCGCCCCATAAGCCCAACATCTTCGAGTGTTCTAATGTCTAAAGTATTTTATGTACGTGTACATATATTTTTTACTTTTTTTTTTGTGGGAAGCCATAAGTCCACCCACTCTCATGCCATGTGGAAAAATTATGCTGATCCGAGTTTCAGTATTTAGGCAGAGGATTTTCAAGTTTCTTGAGGGTGTCCTTTTAAGTCGCCACTGATAGAAATCTCTGACAAAGGGTGGCAGGCAACACACAAAAACCTATATAGATACTTTCAATATACATCTGCATGGTTACTATAAGAAAAACAAAATGGAAGGATCAAAATTGTTCCAATTTCCATTTATCCAGACCTATTTCACGTTAAGCTTGATGGCAGCCGGGCATTATGGGGCAGGAGCAGGAGACGTCGTGAAAGCTAACTTGATAGGGTGATGACATTTAGTCGGCCTCAATTTCAATTTGCTCCCTGCAACAACGGCCAAGCAGCAGCAGCAACAAAAACAAAGGGGGTTGTGTTAAAGCGGTAAGAGGGAATCCCCGCAATGAAATAGACGACTTTCGCGCTGTCATCTGTCTTTGCCAGTATAGCAAACGCAAAGGGACATTATATAGCCACTGGAATGGGGAAGGAGTTAGTCGATTTTCTACTTGTTTCTTGTACTCAAAAGCAATTGGAATTATTTATATTATATTGTTCTTTCCTCCCATGGTAGGAGTTTGTGCTTTCTCTTCTGTATGATGTTGTCGAGTGTTGCCAAGATGAGGCATCAGTTTTATTTACCGTCAAGTTGTTCTACATCTTATGGGCAATCATGCGGTTTGTGGCAACTATCTTAGGAACCTTCATTTTCAAAATAAAAATTGGAGTATTCAACAATGCCGTTTTCAGTCGTCCAAATATGAGTACCAGAATGTAGTAGGGGTTAGAGGACTTGAATATTAATGGTGACAAAGGAGCGTGAGACCTCCCATACAAAAAATTGTTCATAATTTTATATAGTAGGTATACCAATCTACCTAAATTGTAACAACTGGAGTCATGATTTTCTGGAACTGTATAATTTGTTGAATTTTATAAATAATTATAAATTTTTCTTTTCTGGGAATTATGTAGAAAAGGGATTTTTTTGGTGGATTTAAATTTTGTCATCGGTTGTCTGGCAATATCTCAGAGATGGAGGGCGGGCAATTTTTCTTTTCTGGGAATTATGTAGAAAAGGGATTTTTTTGGTGGATTTAAATTTTGTCATCGGTTGTCTGTCAATATCTCAGAGATGGTAACACCTAGGATGATGATTTAAATTTTGCTGGATAGAGGACGCATAGACGCTTCTGTCAAGCGGTAAATTATTCCTGTCGCTTCGTAAATTTGCCAGTAGTGCCAAGTCAAGCATGTGCATTTTTTAAAAATCGTAATTCTTCAAAAAGGTGTCATCGGTTGTCTGGCAATATCTCAGAGATGGTAACACCTAGGATGATGATTTAAATTTTGCTGGATAGAGAGGACGCATAGACGCTTCTGTCAAGCGGTAAATTTTTCCTGTCGCTTTGTAAATTTGCCAGTGGTGCCAAGTCAAGCATGTGCATTTTTTAAAATTTTTCTTTTCTGGGAATTATGTAGAAAAGGGATTTTTTTGGTGGATTTAAATTTTGTTATCGGTTGTCTGGCAATATCTCAGAGATGGTAACACCTAGGATGATGATTTAAATTTTGCTGGATAGAGGACGCATAGACGCTTCTTCGTAATAGACGTATTCGTAATATTATGATACTTGGAGCCCTTAATGGAAGAATAGGCTTTTATCAAAAACCCAACCTTGCTTTATTGTAACCCCGAACGAGAGAAAGTACTTGAATGATATTGTTAATAGTAATGGAAGGCGTCTTGTAAGCTCAAACATGCTGTCATAAATGGGATATCGGCTGGAAAACATGCACCACTCTGGATTCCACGATAGGGGCGAATATTGTGGATCCAGATAAGGTGATTGATCTCATGTCAAAAAAAAATCAAGATGACTTTTGCTTTGAAAAAATGTGTGTTAAGCCGCCCGGCTTTGGCCGTGCACATGAATTGTATTGCTTAGCTCTTAGACAATAATGTTTTTTCGTAAAATGCGAGATATAAGAATAAATTGATTTGCTGGAATTTTATTTCTGCCTAAACGAAACCTGAAATACAGCAATACGAACACAACAAAAAAGAATCATGAAAATCGGCCCAGCGGTTCTCGAGATACATTATCGAGTTTCACGCCCCTTTGTCCAATTCTTACCAAACTTCACAGGACCACTTCAGTGCCAATAACTAAGATTATCTGTAAGTTTGAGCTCAATCGATTTGGTGGTTTTTGAGATATACGATTTTGAATGAATTTTTTGTATGGGCGGTGCCACGCCCCTTTGTCCAATTTTGACCAAACTTCACAGAAATCATATATAGACTAATACCAAAGATGTGTGAAAGCTTGGTCAAAATCGGTAAATGCGTTAAGGCGTGAATCGACGACAAACATTTTAAGGTCCTTTATGCGGAGGAGAAGACACAACCGCGAACTCTATGAGCTGAACAAAGATGTGGATGTAGTCCAAAAAGCCAAAACACGTCGACTAAATTGGCTCGGCCACATCGAGCGAATGGACAATAATGCTCCAGCTAAGAGGATCTTCGAATCCCAACCCCGAGGTTGGGTTTAAAACTCCTAACTCGAAGGACGAAATTTGTGCTCTACAAAACCCTTATCCTGTCAGTTCAGTTTTATGGCGCTGAGTGTTGGACGATAAGCAAAAAGGGAGAGCTGATACTGGACTCTTTCGAAAGAAAAATACTTCGGCGGATTTTTGGTCATGTGTGCGAGGAGGGCGGATGGAGAAGAAGATACAATCGCGAACTTTATGAGCGATGTGAATGTAGTCCAAAATGCCAAAACACTGAATGGACAATAATGTTCCGGCTAAGACGGTCTTCGCATTCCAGCCCCCAGATTCGAACCGAACCTCCGTTTCAAAGACCAAGCCATCGCGTATGCCAGAGCGCTTGGTCTGGACAATTGGAAGCAGCGTGCCCGGGATCGTAGAGGAGGGAAGGCTGCAGTGTCTCAGGCAGAGACTGCGCCACCCTGTAGATTAGATTAGATTAGATAAGTTTATTCTTCAATTAAGCTATGTTAACTACATTCGACATGACAAATAAATGTCGTTTGCCATGACACTGTACATTTCCTGAACTGCCTATATTAATATATTTTTTTAATAAAGTCCTTATAAATGAAGACGTTCCAAATATTTTTCTGAAATCCCGAATCTTCTCAATTTTCAAAAAGGGTGGCGTATATCAAAATTATAGGCGTATATCTTTTCTATGTAGCTTGAGAAAAATGTTTGCTCTGATCCTACAACACCGCTTAATAAGCTGGGTGGAAAGTATCAAGTGGGCGCAGTGGTTAGTGTGCTAGACTATTGTGCGAGGGATCCCTGTTATAGCTCTCGGTTTTCCCCTAAAGACTGTAAATCATGAGGTACCGGAGAGTTTTTGGTCTTTTGATCCAAATATTCCATTCTGGGCGTTGGTTGCTAGGAAATTCATCTCAAATTTACATCATTCGAGATCCATCATGATGGATGAAAACAAGGTTTTCCAATAGTTCGGAAACAATGATCTTCCCTTACCTAATAAAAATTTTAAAGCCTATTTAAAGTTGTGTAATTTTTATGACAAATTGGCAACACTCTTCCAGCGATTCCTATTTTCTTCTTACACATTTTGATCCTGGGTATGTGTAAACACATTAAACTCGTATGTTTTATGTACATGGACATGGTGTATCGTAAGTTTAAATATTTTCGCTGCTTCATCCCATTTCCCATCTGCCGACAGCTCCTCCAGGACTTTATTTTTTGCCACGATATTCTCACAAGGGAATAATTTATTGTTCTTCGTTTGTGAAAATGCGATTTCCTCCTTTTTTGCGCTCCTAGACAAGTCAATGGCGGTACATGAAGAAATAAGCACATTTTGATCGTTTGCTTGTAAAAATTTCTAATAACAAAATGGAGTTTGGAATTTGACTTAGATGCGAGGGTGTATACCACCCCAGCAACCATTATCAACCAGCAGCCTCCAAGAATCGACTTGGCTGACTAATTTATTTGCCATCAGGTTGTGTGTTTGATTTGTTCGATTGCCAGAGGCTGGGTGCGAGGGTGGGGGTGTTTCTTTTTGTTCTTCTAACTTATAATGAAAGTGTCCTTTTAACAATGACTTGATGAGTTTTCTTTCTCAGTTTGCTTTTTTTTGCTTCTTTATCGCAGGCATTCCAAGCGAAATAGATACAGTTTGCGAGTGGATGTTACAAGAAATTAAAATTCAGTAGAATTTTGTTTTGAAAATCGTTAATTTAGTATCTTTACCTGTCTTGCTCTGGTCTCTGCAACGATGTATTTGTGTCTCATTGTGGAATCCTTCGACTGGTTGGTGATTTATACATTTGTTTTCGATTTATGCTTAAATGAGCACAAAGAACGACGATGGTTTTAGATGGCCTGAAATTTGTGGTATATCGAAGGAGGACGGTTTAAATTGGAAAAGTCAATTAAATATCGGACAAACGCGTCTAGTTCTGATGGTTCTTAGGTAGAAATAAACTTGTTAAGACTTAAAATGGCTATCAAATCGTTTGTTTATAGTTATGGGTTAGGTCATCTCTGCATTAGATTAACATTGAAAGGCTGTTCGTACCATGTCTAATAAAGTGTTGCCTCAAATTGAAGTTGCCGAATATGTCAGAAACTCAATGTCGAGCAGCTACTTCTCCTGACGGAGCGATCCATGCTTCGGTGGTTTGGTCATGTTAAGCGCATGTCCCCGACCGTACCATCAGGCAGGCGTCCTCTAGGTAGACCAATGATGAGATGGTGAGTACAAGTCCATAATCTCTTTATTTATTTGTGGACATCAAAATATATATACCATGTCTAAATGTTGCCTCAAATTGAAGTTGCATGTATTTTGATACATTTTTCTTACAATGATTCTGCCGAGAAGTGAGAATCTTTAACATTTTCACAGCGATACGAGTGAGGATAGCAATATTTATATTCTTGTCCAATAAGGCTCCAGTAGCGCAGTGGTTAGTGTGCTGGACTACTGTGCGAGGGATCCCAGGTTCGATCCCCGGAAAAACACAAATTACATCTTAAAAGTTTTTTCTACTGCGCCACCTCTCCCGAACGTCTGACAAACATCCGAGAGTATTACTGTCATGAAAAAGCTTCTCAATTCAGCCGTTCGGACTCGGCATAAAATTGTAGGTCCCTTCCATTCGTCCCAAAAATAGAAACTCACACAAAACGAATGGTTGCGAGAAGCTGGGCCTTGGGTGTCACTCGCCTGTTGCGCCACCTATTTATTTATTTATAAGGCTCCTGGAATTAATTTTCCGCTGGCCGCATTATTTAAGGAAGCGGGCGACAACTTTTTGGAGAGCATACACCAACTCACGTCTCAGATTTGTTCGAAAGAAAGTATGACTTATGATAGAAAGTATGATTATAGATAGATGGCATCATATGTCCGATCCATGGAAACCGTTAAAACTACGCGAATTGAAGAGGCATCAACCTCCTTCTAAATCAACGAACTGATTGGCCTCCATCAGTGCTGTTTTAGGCCCGGTAGGTAAGTCCACGACTGATCAAATATTTAAACTACGGCAGATCCTGGAGAAGACCCAAGAAGTACAGATTGATACCCACCATCTGTTTATCGAATTCGCATATGACAGCATTTATAGAGAAGTGTTATTAAAAGCCATTTCTAGTTTAGGCAACCCTGCCAAAGCTCCGCAGGTTGTGAAGTATTACCATGGAGAATACAGGCTGCTCCAATGAATAAATAAATAGATGGCGCAACAGGCGTGTAGACACCCTAGGCCTAGCTTCGCGCAACCATTCGTTTTGTGTGAGTTTCTATTTTTGGGACGAATGGAAGGGACCTACAATTTTATGCCGACTCCGAATGACTGAATTGAGAAGCTTTCTCAGGACAGTCATACTTTCGGATGTTTGTCAGACGTTCGCGTGAGGTGGCGCAGTAGAAAAAACCTTAAGATGTAATTTGTATTTTTCCGGCGATCGAACCTAGGATCCCTCACACAGTAGTCCAGCACAGTAACCACTGCGCTACTGCGCCCACAATAAAGCCGGAAACAATTTCAACGAGGCCTTTGAAGTCAGAGAACGATTAGGACAAGGTGATGCTCTGTCGTGTATCTAACTTTTTGGTTGTTCCCTCTGACTCTTTCCAGCCGAAGAAGTCCATTTATGATTATCGCTGTAACCGTCCCATATTTCGATCGATGCTATAACATTATGGCGTACCTACCTACAATGTTTTAGCGGGTTGATACTTTTCCAATAATTACATATCTCTTCTATTTCTCTACACGAAATCACGAGCACTGAAAAAATACGTGCTACGCATCTTCCCTAGCATCTCCAACAGCTGGGCTAAGGTAAAAGTCTAGTTCACTGTGTCGCGGGTCCATCTATTTCTGAATTTCTGGAATAACACAAGGGGTCCATCTTCCTTTTGCTGACTGGTTCCATCTTTTCTGCCAAGTTCTAATGTTTTGCTCTTTCTTTCAGCCTGATATTCTTGACAGAATTTCGGGGATCTTGAATTTAAGCATCGTATAGGTCCTTTTTAGTAGCATTCCCGCAGTGACACATACAACATTATCTGACACCGGCTGTTTTTTGGCTGTTTTTTTGACCAAAGAACGCAATTGAGTAGTTCACTACTATTATACTAAGGAGTAAAGCCTTGTCAAGAAATACTAAGGAAACTATACTAGAAGCAAGACGCTCATCATTCCACTCCTTGTATACATCGCAGAAGCAGACATTAGCGACGGTGAATGAAGATATCATTGGACTTTTTGAACGTAAAATAAATTCTTCAAGTGGTTTTTGGCCCCGATTGCGTTGTTGGGTTTTCAAGATGGAGAATCTGCGACCAGTACATGCCATCCGTCCGGGTTTTCCAGGACATGTACCTATTCCTTTTTTGCCTATATGTGGGGAACGTCCGGGATAGTTTTTCTAAATTATCCGGATTTTTCATTTTTTCATCGTCAAGACAATAGGAAATTTGAAATTAACAGAACTTGAAAGTGTTAATTTTATTCCCGATTTTTGGTAGAGATTTTGAATCGTAACTTTTTGCTTCTGAATTTTGCAACATTTTATAGTAATACCAACTTTGGTAATCAACAAAAGAAAGGTTGTATGCCCGCCACAGTACTCAATATCTTACCTATTAAAGTCGATCTAGTCACTTTAAAAGTATAAAACATTTTGCTGAATATAGAATACTGAACACTTTTATACCATTCAAAAAGGAGATAGCTTTTTCTTCACCCACCATTGGAACGACACGTTTGTTTATGTTTGAAATCCTAAAATAATATTTCGAAGACGTCAAAAATCCAACGAAAACATTAAATTTTGTTGGTTGTTAAATGCGCCAGGGTTTCTTTCAATGAGAAAAACTTTTCAAATATTCTAAAAATTCATGGATGACAAAATTCACGAAATTTATAACACCATCCTTTGTTTGTAAAATATGAAATATATTTTGTCGCCAATAACTCGGGTCCCAAGCAGAATTCCAGAAACCAGAAACTGATTTTCTTTATCTTTTCACCCTTTACCACCAATTTAAAGTTGAAAAAATATAGAGTATCTGACGAAAGAAATAACTAAGAAAGGACTAAGGAAGTAAACTCGTTTTTTCAACACTTTCATATGTGTCAGAAAATCAGCCGAGAATAATTATTCAGCCCAAATCTTTTTGTAAATAGTACGCGCATTTTGGTCCTAGTTTTATACCTACTCTTTTTTTAGTTCCTATTTTGTCTGGGAAAGTCCGGGATTTTCATGCTCTATAATTACTTTCTTCAAATGATTTCTGGCAACCCTAACCTAGTCAGAAAAATGCAAATTAGACGTACAAGATGGCTAGAATATGTTGGGTGAGTGAAAACTAGAGCTTCAGCCCGAAGAATCTCCGATTAGATACAACCCGGAGGGGCAACGCTGAAAAAGAATAATCTCGCCTTAGGTGGCGTCCACAAATGGAAGGTGACCTTGACCAACTAAGCGTGCGAAACTGGAGACAGCTGGCTGGAGACGCTTGTTGGTTAAGGCCCAGGGGGTCAATTCTCAAAAATTCTCGCATACGTCTATCTGTCAAAATCTCCAATTTCATGTGAAAGACTGAAATTTGCAATTCTCCAAATCCGCATACGAGAATTTCTCTTCGAATGTTACTCCCACTGCCCACATCCACAATATTTCATAGCCAATTTGAATAGAATTTTTTTTCATGGCATTCTTTGCACAAAAAGTAGGTACATTTTGACGTAAAATTCTACCTCATGCGAGAGGTGAAAACAATTTTCGCAGAGGTGGAAAAAACTTTGAGAATACCAATTTTTTTCGTATGCGAAAATTTCAGGCGGATTTATTGGTATACGAGTTCCGTTATGCGGACTGTAGCGCAACCTTAAGTTAAGTAAGTAAAAGCTGTAAGCTGTTTCCCGCCCGAAATCTTGACAGAAAGTCAGTATCATACCTCTGCGGAACGAAATGAGTCGGTTTACGCTTGAACAAGGTTGCGAAATATTGAAAACTTATTTCCAAACAGTAGGTATGCGTTTTTTGAAAAGAAGTTTTGGCCGAAATGAAGCACCCACTTGCGTACAGCAGGCGAACGCAAGTAAATTTGTGCAAAAAGTTCCTGAGATAGGTAACCCAAAGTGGACATTTGGGGCTCGGAAAACCCGCACGCCATTATCGAGAAGCCAATGCATCTACAGAGAGTGACAGTTTGATGCGGATTGTAGAGTGGTGCCTCATGGAGCATTTTTCTTCGAAAATGAGGCTGGTAACAACGTTTTGATCAACGGTGGGTGTTACACTTACATTACATAGCCATGTTAACCGGCTTTTTTTTACTGAAATTGAAGACATGGGTTTGGACGACCTCTGTTACATGCGCCATGCCACACAGCCCATACCACAGTTATCAGTCATCTTGGCGATGTCAATTGGCCGCCTCTGAGCTGCGATTTGACTCCTTTTGACTTTTTTTTTGTGGGAAACCGTGAAGGAGCGATATTATGCCAGCAATTCGGAAACGATTCAAGCACTTTAAGGCCAATACCATCCAAGCAATCCGTGAGCTACAGCCGGAAACCAGTGGAAGTGTTAACTAAAGTTCAGCTGAACTTGAGCTTGAGTTTTAATTTTAAGTTCAACTCGGCAGGTCTCACAGTGTAATCTGAACTTCAGTTCAATTGGATGCAGTTTAACTAATTTAATTAATAGAACTTGGCAATATTGTGCAGTGCTTAGTTGTTTTACGACTTTTTCAAATTCGTTTCTTGTCTTTTGTTTCAAAGAACACTCAAAATAACGTAAAATTTTGTGTTTTGGACAATCGGCATCTTTCAAAAAGAAATGTCACTGTGTCAAGTGATCTGAGGTTTAAGCAGCAGAATACTGTCGTTTAATTTAAACTACACAATGAACCGTGTTCAAGGCTTAAACTGAAAGTGTAGTTAAGACTGAAAGTGTAGTTTAAACTTCCACTGTGAAACGGGGGATTAGGTTTTTTTATACTGTAGGTATACCACATCCGAATATTCAAAATAGCTCTTAAAGCAATACCAGTTGGACACCACTGATTTAGATCATCATATTTATAGGTGAATTATCTACCCTTCGAATAGAAAATTTCCCTAAACAATCTTCATTTCAAAAGCTAATTATTTTGAAATACCTATATGCGTCATAAAACCCATTAAACATAGACTGTGGTTATAATCAATTTATCCCGTATCCTGCATATACAACTATACAAGGAGTAAAATTACAGTTTAACATTACCACATTAAAATAATTCCTCATTTGGGGGGGACGACGACACGGCTTAAATTACACGATCAATTTAGTAAACTGTAACAAAATAATCTGCGTATCCGTGGCGTGTTTGTATATACACATTAAAATGTTGTATAAATTGCATGTGCATATCAACCCCTCATCGTCATGTCTGTCACCCAAGCATGTACGCAGCAATGCGTTAATAGGCATTTATCTGACCACAGATACAGCGTTTTTCCCACCATGCAAAAATTACCTCAACGGAATGAAAGTAAACACAATTTTGATGCAATAAAATTTCGGTTTCCGCTAATGGAACACGCTCAACCACGCATCCTGCATATGGTGCGCGGTCCCTTTACCACCATCACAATATCGAACCAGCACACATCAAGGGTTGTTCAAATTGGTGTACTCTTATATGCACTTTTGTCGGGGGTAGACGGTAGAGATGTGCGTACAACCAAATAACCGCCCAGCTCACCTATGTGAAGTTGGCCCGCACTTTTCCAAAAAAGGTTTAGACTTTTACAGTTCGATAGGCAATCGTTTGTAGTTGTTTGTAGTGAATTTTTTTTCGTTTGTAGTTCCGCCGTTAGAGAGATATAGCCATTTGAAAAATGTATGGGAAAAGTTTGATTGTGTGTCATTCGATGTAGTTTCGTTCAAAAAGGTTTGTAGTGAAAAGCTTTTCGTTTGTAGTTCAACCGTTCAAAAGTTATGACCATTAGAAAAAATTAGAAATTTTTGAAAAAAAATTTAAATGTTTATATTTCGATAGGCAATCGTTTGTAGTTGTTTGTAGTGAAAAGCTTTTCTTTCTGAAAATTCGTATTTAAGAGATATTAAGACATTTGTGTTTGTACCTATAACTTCGAATTTCCAACACGGAAAAATTAATTGAGCATACTTGTTCATAAAGCACATCCCCCTCTTTCTAATGAAATCAAAAACGCATTTTTCAGCAATTGGATAATGATTTATTATCGATTTAAGCAATTAAATAATGATTTATTCTCAATTTAAGCGAAAGGTTCGCGCAACCCGATTTAAGGGGGTGAATATTTTTATTACTGGACAACTACAAACGACAAAAATAATAGTTTTGGTAGAAGGCATATATGTTCTATGTAATAAAATCAAAATTATAAAATTTGTTGCAGCGGTAAGCAAATTATATGCAGTTTAAGCAGACAACATCAAATCGCCGTTATCTCCAAAACTATACCAAATAAAATTATGAAATCTTCTTTTTTCAAAAGTGCACCACCCTACCAATCTAACAAAATACAAATTGTGCCCATCGCCCAAACGGTTAATGATTTATTTGAGATTTAAGCGAAATTTTAGCAAAAAAGTGCGGATATCCATTTAAGCGGTTGAATTTCTCAAAAACTGTGTAACTACAAACGACCAAATTTCACACATCTATCATGTACATCCGTCACAATCGATGTAATGTACTTTAAACATCACCCGCACTACTGGACAGCTTTTATGGGCGTTTGTGAAGTTGGCCCGCACTTTTGAAAAAAAGGTTTAGATGTTTACATTTCGATAGGCAATCGTTTGTAGTTGTTTGTAGTGAAAAGCTTTTCGTTTGTAGTTCAACCGTTAGAAAGTTATGACCATTTGAAAAAATTTGATTAAATTAGCCGTTATCTCAAAAACCATACTAAAAAAATTATGAAATCTTCTTTTTTCAAAAGTGCTCAACCCTACCAATCTAATAAAATACTAATTGTGTCCAACGCCCAAACGGTTATTGATTTATTTGAGATTTAAGCAAAATTTAAGCTAACAATTCTCGAGCTCATATCTCAAAAACTGTTCAACTACAAACGATGAAATTATACATTTCTATTCTCTACAATACTCTCTACCAATGATATCAAATAGAAGCTAGCCCGCACTACTGGGCAACTTTTATTAGCAATTTAAGCGCCCAGATTATTATCCCCATATTTCCAATTCGAAACAACTTCCATCAGATAAATCTATTTTTTTTAATGCATCTATCTGTCTCTTTTTTAACTAAACTATCTAAAATAATTTCCCACCAACAGGTAACGCCCTAATCCCAAATTATGTAAAATTAAATTGAGTTCTTAGACCCATTTAAGCAGTTGAATTTCTCAAAAACCGTGTAACTACAAACGATCAAATTTCACATATCTATTTTGTACATCTATCTTAATCGATGGCATATACATTAAACATAGCCCGCACTACTGGGCAACTTTTATTTGCAATTTAAGGGAAGCTTGAAATGTGTATAAACACCCATATTTAAGCGGTCATATATTTCCACTGTAAGGGAGCTGTGGCGGCTGGAATATGCTTTTATCTAATGTAATTACCTATCTCATATCAGCAATGTCAACAAAAAACCTTTCTAAGCAACCATAAATGTTATTTTCGCATTTTAATTTTTGATAAATTCCGGTCGGAGACCAATTTAAGCACCCCCATATTTCAAAAACGGTGGAACTACAAACGATGAAATTACAGACATATAACATGTACATCATTCTTAATCGATGATATTAATTAGAAGATAGCCCGCGCTACTGGGAAACTTTTATTCGCAATTTAAGCGCCCAGATTGTTATCCCCATATCTCTAAAACGAAACTACCTCAATCAGATAAATCTATTTTTTTCTAATGCATCTACCTATCTCTATTTAACTAAGTCAGTTAAAATAATTTCCCATCAACAAGTAACGTTCTAATCGCAAATTTTGTATAATTAAATTGAGTTCTTAGACCCATTTAAGCACTTGAATTTCTCAAAAACCGTGTAACTACAAACGATCAAATTTCACATATCTATTTTGTACATCTATCTTAATCGATGGCATATACATTAAACATAGCCCGCACTACTGGGCAACTTTTATTTGCAATTTAAGGGAAGCTTGAAATGTGTATAAACACCCATATTTAAGCGGTCATATATTTCCACTGTAAGGGAGCTGTGGCGGCTGGAATATGCTTTTATCTAATGTAATTACCTATCTCATATCAGCAATGTCAACAAAAAACCTTTCTAAGCAACCATAAATGTTATTTTCGCATTTTAATTTTTGATAAATTCCGGTCGGAGACCAATTTAAGCACCCCCATATTTCAAAAACGGTGGAACTACAAACGATGAAATTACAGACATATAACATGTACATCATTCTTAATCGATGATATTAATTAGAAGATAGCCCGCGCTACTGGGAAACTTTTATTCGCAATTTAAGCGCCCAGATTGTTATCCCCATATCTCTAAAACGAAACTACCTCAATCAGATAAATCTATTTTTTTCTAATGCATCTACCTATCTCTATTTAACTAAGTCAGTTAAAATAATTTCCCATCAACAAGTAACGTTCTAATCGCAAATTTTGTATAATTAAATTGAGTTCTTAGACCCATTTAAGCACTTGAATTTCTCAAAAACCGTGTAACTACAAACGATCAAATTTCACATATCTATTTTGTACATCTATCTTAATCGATGGCATATACATTAAACATAGCCCGCACTACTGGGCAACTTTTATTTGCAATTTAAGGGAAGCTTGAAATGTATATAAACACCCATATTTAAGCGGTACGATATTTCTAATGCCAAATGATCATAAATGGAAAAATCGTCTGTTTTCTATTGCACCTACCCCTCTCTCTTTAATAAAATCATCAAAAATTATTTCCCACTAACAGGTAACATTCTTTCCCAATTTAGGCAACTAAAGCGAAGCCTCATTTTGTCAATAGTATGTTTCGGTAACGGTGCAACTACAAACGATGAAATTACACGTGTCTACCATATGCACCCTTCTTAATGCATGTTGTTAAAGAGAAGCTAGCCCGCACAATTAGACAACTTTTATTAGCAATTTAAGGGAAGCCTAAATGTATTCAATCACGCCCATACCTATTTAAGTGGTCTGATGTTTTCATTACTAAGGATGTACCTATAAAAGCTGAAATATATCTATTTGTAATGAAAATAAATCTCTCTCTCTCTCTAACGAAGTCAAGAGTACCTAACTATATTTTCAACAAAGAGATCATGTTTTTTTAGCAAATTATTTTAACGTATAAATTGAGTTCGGGGACCCATTTAAGCGGTCGAATATCTCAAAAACTGCAACTGCTGACAATGAAAATGTAGGTACATATCATATTAGGACGTTTGACACAATCCCCGGTATGTTTTCACTCCACGAAGGTAATGTTTGTTGATCAACCACAACTTTTGAATATTTTTTAATTCCATTAATCAAAAAAATTCGACCACTTTTTTCATTCTATGTAGGTAGGTATAACACACCCAATATTTGAAATTTATATCCATTGCTTGTGGAAAATATACATAAACAATTCAAAATACCTAACAGTCGCATGACAATCACGAGTCACACAAATAGCACCGACAGGTAGGTTAGGCAATGACGACACAAATGACAAAAATTGATTTGCAGTAAGTACCTACCTATATAAGTAGCGTCTTATTGAGATGGAAAAGTATGTACTCGTACTAGAGAGGAAATATAAAGCTGTTTAATTATTATAGTATCTATAGGTGTACATACCTATACCATCAATTTTCAAATCTCAACTCAACTCAACTCCTCTTACTTCCAATCTACCTAACACATTTGAGACTCAAGTTATAAGAAGAACCGAAAAATTAAATACCTATAAACATTGCTGATTGTGGCAGCAAAAATACATTTTGATAGTGGTCATCTTTTCCAATTTATTCAAAAAGCTAAAATTTTTTACCTAGTGCTATCACTCAGTTGTGCCAATTGGTACCTAAACTTTGACAATTGATCGTGAGATACCTACCTCCGGTAATGTCCAAACATAGGTAAATCGAAACTATGAATGTAATTAGAACTTTCAAACAATCTCTGTACTTATCTATAATTCCAACGAATAAGACAAGACGTATCTACCTACTTATATACATATTACATATATAATACCTAAATACCCCTTCCATAATATATGTACATACTACATAGGTATATTCAAATTGAATCGGGGTATCCTACGTAATCGCAGCCAACACCAATCAAACTTCTTATTCTTATTAAATCATTTCCGATTGTTATATCTACATACCTATACTTATAGTCGTACTTCCCTCCCCCATCATACCATCCAAATGAAGTGTAACATATCGTAACGGTGCAGTACAGTCGATGCACAAATCACAGGTATAAGTTTTCGCAGGACACTCCTTTATTTTCACGGTTTGTCGCACATGTGGAGCGTCATCTTTTTTTGCTAATGATTTTCTGTATGTTCGTTTCATTCGTTCTTCTTCAAGAACGATACGCGCATTCGATCACTTTCTCAGGTAAACATCACACCGACACGATCCGTATTACAGGTCAATAATGTACGTGGCCTACATTTCTTTGCTCGGTCATACTAATAGATACGCATACCTCATAGGTTCGGTGTAAGGATGGCGGAACAAAAGCAACCCTTTGATGATAATGCGCATCTTTGAAATTAAATTTGCCTTCCATTTCTTTGCAAAGAGCGTCACATTTAGCAATAAAACTAGTTTTTTTTAATACAAAGACGACGGGAGTGTACCTACCTATTGTAAAAAGTTTTTTTTTCTGTTAGCCTAACATTGGTTGCGTGAACATATTCAAACATCGCATCGGTTTAAATTGTAAATAACATGTGCATCAGAGTAGTGGTAGCTAGCTTCTATTTGATTATTATATATGTACATTGAAGGATGTAGGGTAGGTAGGTTCATAGGTAGTACATATATGATAAATAATTGGATTAGGTACATGGTTTTAAGTCTTTAATTTTGGAAATATCAGGCCGATTAAATGGGTTTTGGATATATGTATAGTATAATATATTAATTTTTATATATCCCTAGTAATGAAAACATCAGACCACTTAAATAGGTATGGGCGTGATTGAATACATTTAGGCTTCCCTTAAATTGCTAATAAAAGTTGTCTAATTGTGCGGGCTAGCTTCTCTTTAACAACATGCATTAAGAAGGGTGCATATGGTAGACACGTGTAATTTCATCGTTTGTAGTTGCACCGTTACCGAAACATACTATTGACAAAATGAGGCTTCGCTTTAGTTGCCTAAATTGGGAAAGAATGTTACCTGTTAGTGGGAAATAATTTTTGATGATTTTATTAAAGAGAGAGGGGTAGGTGCAATAGAAAACAGACGATTTTTCCATTTATGATCATTTGGCATTAGAAATATCGTACCGCTTAAATATGGGTGTTTATATACATTTCAAGCTTCCCTTAAATTGCAAATAAAAGTTGCCCAGTAGTGCGGGCTATGTTTAATGTATATGCCATCGATTAAGATAGATGTACAAAATAGATATGTGAAATTTGATCGTTTGTAGTTACACGGTTTTTGAGAAATTCAAGTGCTTAAATGGGTCTAAGAACTCAATTTAATTATACAAAATTTGCGATTAGAACGTTACTTGTTGATGGGAAATTATTTTAACTGACTTAGTTAAATAGAGATAGGTAGATGCATTAGAAAAAAATAGATTTATCTGATTGAGGTAGTTTCGTTTTAGAGATATGGGGATAACAATCTGGGCGCTTAAATTGCGAATAAAAGTTTCCCAGTAGCGCGGGCTATCTTCTAATTAATATCATCGATTAAGAATGATGTACATGTTATATGTCTGTAATTTCATCGTTTGTAGTTCCACCGTTTTTGAAATATGGGGGTGCTTAAATTGGTCTCCGACCGGAATTTATCAAAAATTAAAATGCGAAAATAACATTTATGGTTGCTTAGAAAGGTTTTTTGTTGACATTGCTGATATGAGATAGGTAATTACATTAGATAAAAGCATATTCCAGCCGCCACAGCTCCCTTACAGTGGAAATATATGACCGCTTAAATATGGGTGTTTATACACATTTCAAGCTTCCCTTAAATTGCAAATAAAAGTTGCCCAGTAGTGCGGGCTATGTTTAATGTATATGCCATCGATTAAGATAGATGTACAAAATAGATATGTGAAATTTGATCGTTTGTAGTTACACGGTTTTTGAGAAATTCAACTGCTTAAATGGGTCTAAGAACTCAATTTAATTTTACATAATTTGGGATTAGGGCGTTACCTGTTGGTGGGAAATTATTTTAGATAGTTTAGTTAAAAAAGAGACAGATAGATGCATTAAAAAAAATAGATTTATCTGATGGAAGTTGTTTCGAATTGGAAATATGGGGATAATAATCTGGGCGCTTAAATTGCTAATAAAAGTTGCCCAGTAGTGCGGGCTAGCTTCTATTTGATATCATTGGTAGAGAGTATTGTAGAGAATAGAAATGTATAATTTCATCGTTTGTAGTTGAACAGTTTTTGAGATATGAGCTCGAGAATTGTTAGCTTAAATTTTGCTTAAATCTCAAATAAATCAATAACCGTTTGGGCGTTGGACACAATTAGTATTTTATTAGATTGGTAGGGTTGAGCACTTTTGAAAAAAGAAGATTTCATAATTTTTTTAGTATGGTTTTTGAGATAACGGCTAATTTAATCAAATTTTTTCAAATGGTCATAACTTTCTAACGGTTGAACTACAAACGAAAAGCTTTTCACTACAAACAACTACAAACGATTGCCTATCGAAATGTAAACATCTAAACCTTTTTTTCAAAAGTGCGGGCCAACTTCACAAACGCCCATAAAAGCTGTCCAGTAGTGCGGGTGATGTTTAAAGTACATTACATCGATTGTGACGGATGTACATGATAGATGTGTGAAATTTGGTCGTTTGTAGTTACACAGTTTTTGAGAAATTCAACCGCTTAAATGGATATCCGCACTTTTTTGCTAAAATTTCGCTTAAATCTCAAATAAATCATTAACCGTTTGGGCGATGGGCACAATTTGTATTTTGTTAGATTGGTAGGGTGGTGCACTTTTGAAAAAAGAAGATTTCATAATTTTATTTGGTATAGTTTTGGAGATAACGGCGATTTGATGTTGTCTGCTTAAACTGCATATAATTTGCTTACCGCTGCAACAAATTTTATAATTTTGATTTTATTACATAGAACATATATGCCTTCTACCAAAACTATTATTTTTGTCGTTTGTAGTTGTCCAGTAATAAAAATATTCACCCCCTTAAATCGGGTTGCGCGAACCTTTCGCTTAAATTGAGAATAAATCATTATTTAATTGCTTAAATCGATAATAAATCATTATCCAATTGCTGAAAAATGCGTTTTTGATTTCATTAGAAAGAGGGGGATGTGCTTTATGAACAAGTATGCTCAATTAATTTTTCCGTGTTGGAAATTCGAGGTTATAGGTACAAACACAAATGTCTTAATATCTCTTAAATACGAATTTTCAGAAAGAAAAGCTTTTCACTACAAACAACTACAAACGATTGCCTATCGAAATATAAACATTTAAATTTTTTTTCAAAAATTTCTAATTTTTTCTAATGGTCATAACTTTTGAACGGTTGAACTACAAACGAAAAGCTTTTCACTACAAACCTTTTTGAACGAAACTACATCGAATGACACACAATCAAACTTTTCCCATACATTTTTCAAATGGCTATATCTCTCTAACGGCGGAACTACAAACGAAAAAAAATTCACTACAAACAACTACAAACGATTGCCTATCGAACTGTAAAAGTCTAAACCTTTTTTGGAAAAGTGCGGGCCAACTTCACATAGGTGCCCAGCTCGACGGTTATCGGTTGTACGAGTATTTCGAGGTCTTTAGGGGAAATTTTCAGATGAAAATTCTCTAAAAAAATATAATAGATTGATATACAGTGAGTTAAATAATGCGATGTGTACACTTAGACTTAGAGTGAGTCTCTGCATTTTTTGTTGGCTACCAATTTATAGTAGTCCCACAAACATTTAATTAAGTCACTGTTTTCGTTTATGCAAGTAGCTCATTCTAAGCCTAAAAAATCGCCCACTTCGCTAGCCTGATTGAGGCTTATAACAGTTTGTCTTTCATTCCTTAAATGAAACTAAATGCTGCTCCGCGATTTTTTTTTTCTTTTTTTGCTACCCCCCATTGGCATTTGACTGACTCCCTGTCCCAGTATTCAGTGATGGAAATAGCTTATTCAAAATAAATCATTCACCGTACCGCAAATGGACGAATGCTTAAAATTAAATTATCGATAAAACGCCCGTTATATCAATCAGAATGTACATTATATGCGTGATGGGAACCAGAGCGCCATCCTTGGCACGAATCCTTATTCACGGGGTCACTTTGTGCGAGGGGATTCTGTTTGTTTGTCTAATGGCCTAAACTAGTTTGAATGACACAAACCGATGACTAAATTGGCACGATAGTGAAAACGTAATAACCGGGTCACATTAGTGTGGCATTAGTCGGCCCCAAATGATGCTGACGCGCCCACACTCAATCACAACTCCGCATATGGAAGTACGCCCAGGTTGGGTGGCGCGCGCTGGGAAATTGAAAAGTAAGACCACCGAATATCGAGTGATGGTCTATGTTAATTTAAGCGGACGCATGATTGCCATGTGGTGTCAGCCTCAACGTTGCGTTGTGTGGGGAAGAGCTATATATAGGAAATAAAAATTCAGTTTGTCGTTGCTTTCTATATATAGACACAACGATACCTTGGGTATGCACGCTTGTATGTTTCATTAAGCACGCTGCTGTTGCTGTGATTGTTGCGGAGGAGTTGAAACTTCGATTAGGCAGCTCCCTAATTGCCGGTACGGTAGTAGATAGAATAATGAGTGGGGCTTTTATGAAGTGATGGTGCAGTTCAAAAAATTCGGGCACGGATGAGCCATTAAATACGTATTTGTGACTAAAATTTTATGGACAGTGATGAAAAAGCACTGATTCTAGAAAATAGTATCTACATATATGAAGTAATTAAATTACCGCAGTATGTTGGGTAGCGACTTATGTCAGACGTCATTGAAACAAACATCTGACATTGGTGGTCATCTCAAGTGCAATTTTCAAGGCATTCAGCATCAGCGCAGGGGATAACTTACCCTGCAGTTGAAAACTCGTGCTAAAATGCTGGCTTGTACTTCTACACTTTTCATTTTAAAAATAGGCTAATAGTTGGCGCAAATGGGTCTGTAAATTACCTTACGCCTAGTTCTCCCAACCAGTCGTTTGAGCGAGTTTTTTTTTGTTGCGTATGGATAGGACTTTTTTGCCCCTACCGACGAGGCAGAAGATCCCATCAAGGAGGAGTTTTATGACCTCCTGGATGGAGCCTACGGAGCCTGTCCGGAGTATGATGTAAAAGTTGTACTCGGGGATTTCAATGCCAAAGTCGGAAAGGAAAACATCTTTGGCGGATTAGTTGGTAAGCACAGAATCCACGAAACGACAACAGACAACGGCTACCGACTAATCGATTTTGCAGCAGCTCGTAATACGGTGATAAGTAGCACTAGGTTTCCAAGGCTAAGGATCCACACAGCAACCTGACGCTCTCCAGACGGTCGAACCGCCAACCAAATCGACCATGTGCTAATCGATGCGAGGCACGCATCCAACATCCTCGACGTGCACACATTCCGAGGGGCAAACGTCGACTCTGACCATTTTCTTGTCGCGGCTAAATTCAGAGCTCGACTGTCCAACGAGAAGAAGCTGCGAACCGCCCAGAAGAAGAAATTCGACGTTGGACGCCTTAGCACACCTGGAGTAGCCAGAGCCTACAGCGAGCGCCTGAGTATGAAACTCTCCTCTGTGCACTCACCTACCACAAACGCCAACAATCAGTGCCCGTGGTATGATGATGAATGCGTGTACAGGAAAAAGGTGACAGAAGATGCACACAAGAAAGCGCTGCAGCGCAAAACAAGGGCAGCGAGAGAAGAGTATCGAGCCAGGAGAAGGGAGGAAAAGAAGATCCTGCGTAGAAAGAAGAGGGCTTACGCAGCTTCCCAGCTCAAGGAGATCGAAGAGTCGCGCGATCGTAATAACATCCGGAGGTTTTATAAAAAAGCTAAGCAACTGGCTGCTGGCTACAAAACCGGAACGCAGGCTCTTCGAGATAGCGAAGGGAACCTAGTCACCGAAGCGCAGGGAATAGTAGATGTGTTTAAGCAGCATTTCCAGCAGCTGCTTAATGGGCATCATGTAGAGAGAGTGATAGGGCAAGAAGAGAACCCACGTCCAGTCAATGAGGAACTAGTCCCACCACCAAGTATAGAAGAAGTTGGCTTAGCTATAAAAAAGCTTAAGAACAACAAGGCCGCAGGCTCTGATGGTCTAACAGCGGAGCTCTTTAAATACGGTGGTGATGTTTTGGTAGGGAGCATGCACCGAATCATCAACCAAGTATGGGTGGAAGAAAACAAGCCCGATGACTGGACTATCAGCTCCATATGCCCCATCTTCAAAAAAGGCGATCCTATGTCTTGCAAGAACTATCGAGGCATATCCCTGCTAAATGTCGCATACAAGATCCTATCCAACGTACTGTGTGAACGTCTAAAACCGTTCTGCAACACACTAATCGGCACGTACCAGTGTGGCTTCCGGCCCGGCAGATCGACTATAGACCAAATTTTCACACTGAGGCAAATCTTGGAAAAGACCAACGAATTTCAAGTCGAAACTCACCACCTATTCATCGACTTCAAAGCCGCGTATGATAGCATACGTCGTCAGGAGCTCTATATGGCGATGGCCGAATTCGGAATCCCGGCAAAACTGATTCAGCTGTGTCGCGCGACGCTGGAAAATACACGCTGCAACGTGCAGTTTGGAAGCAGCTCTTCCGAACTATTTCAAACATGCACCGGATTTCGGCAAGGAGACGCCCTATCATGCGACTTCTTCAATCTCGTACTGGAGCAGATAGTGCGCAGGGCAGGTGTCAACACGGAAGGCACTATCTTCAACAGGTCCGTCCAGCTGCTTGGCTATGCGGACGATATTGACATCATCGGTCGCTCCCAGCGTGCCGTGATAGAAGCGTTCACGGCGATTGAAGAACAGGCGAAATCCGTTGGACTTGTAGTAAATGAGGACAAGACTAAGTACATGCTATCGACAAACAAACAAGCATCTGTCCACCGCCTAGGACAAAACGTCACTATTGATAGCAATAATTTCGAGGTAGTTAAGGAGTTCACCTACCTCGGAGTAAACGTAAACTCCACGAATGACACCCTAGTGGAGATCCGACGAAGAATTACCCTAGGAAACCGTTGCTACTTCGGTTTGGCAAAACAACTGGGTTCAAAACTCCTAACTCGAAGGACGAAATGTGTGCTCTACAAAACCCTTATCCTGCCAGTTCTGCTTTATGGCGCCGAGTGCTGGACGATAAGCAAGAAGGGAGAGCTGATACTGGGCTCCTTCGAAAGAAAAATACTTCGGCGGATTTTTGGTCGTGTGTGCGAGGAGGGCGAATGGAGGAGAAGATACAACCGCGAACTCTATGAGCTGTACCAAGATGTGGATGTAGTCCAAAAAGCCAAAACACGTCGACTACGTTGGCTCGGTCACATCGAGCGAATGGACAATAATGCTCCAGCCAAGAGGATCTTCGAATCCCAGCCCCCAGGTTCGAGAAGACAAGGAAGACCGAACCTCCGTTTCAAAGACCAAGCCATCGCGGATGCCAGAGCGCTTGGTCTGGACAATTGGAAGCAGCGTGCCCGGGATCGTAGAGGATGGAAGGCTGCAGTGTCTCAGGCAGAGACTCTTCACGGGTCGGGAGCCCGATAAGTAAGTAAGTAAGTATGGAAAGGACTTTAAATTGAGTGGCTGATTTTAGACTCAATTTAGCAAAGCACTCTGCTGATTGTGCTTCCATCGAGGGCTGCAGGAAATAAGGCCCCAAAAGAGAAAATGAAATAAGGTCCCAAATTGGAGTGTTATTTCATAATGAAATCTATACATATAATAAAACTGTAGGAATTTTCTTTGGCCGTTAAATACTCGAAAACTACTGGACAGATTTCGATGAAACTTTTTTTAAAATGTTCCTTAAGACTGTGAGACAGCTATAGGCTATGTCGTTTATAGCCACGTCCTTAGGAACAGTGACCCCGAAATAAGCGGTTTAATTAATGGTCAGTAGGTTTAAATTTTTCATTTCCAGAGGACTATAACTTATAATTTAATTGCAGAAGTAACACCTTTTTCAAGCATCGTTTTGTCTTCTCCAAAACAGCGTACATAATTGGAGTGGTAAAAAAAGTGGCATCATTTTTAAAAATCTAACGGAGAATAGAATAGGGTAAGACCAACCGCTGTTACTTCGGTATATAATTATTCTAAATAAAGGGTGGGCCAAATGCAAGTTTCTTCTTAAAAATGCAACACAATGAACAATATTAAAACTTTTGCATGCTTTATTAGGAAAAGCAAACATTACCATTAATTATGGAACATAACGTCATTCAAGTGGGCTGCCTCGGCTGGCTTCGCAATGGCGCATTCTGTCATTCCAATCTTCCAAGACCTTGTTGATGGTTTCGGGCTGTAGCTCATGGATTGTTGAATCGTTTCCGGATTGTTGGCGTAACATCGGTCCTTGACGGTTTCCCACAAAAAAAGAAGTCCAAATCGCAGCTCCGAGGCGGACAATTGACATCGCCAAGACGGCTGATAACACGATTTAGGAATTTGGTGTGAAAAATTTCGATTGTGGTAGTCTGTGTGGCATGGCGCATGTAACAGAGGTCGTCCAAACCCATGTCTTCAATTTCAGTAAAAAAAAACGGTTAACATGGCTGTGTAACGCCTACCGTTGATCAAAACATTGTTACCAGCGTCATAGTGGTCTAATGATGCCAACACTCCACATCCCGCACCTAATTGTCACTCTCTGCAGATGCATTGGCTTCGCGACAATAGGTTATATTAGGTTAGGTTAAAAAGGGGTATGAGAGAGATGTCTCATACGGCACTAGGCACCATAAGGGCCCATCGCGATCCATAGGGGGAACCAATTGCAGTGACCTACCTAAACACTTGTCCTTGAGAAAGCCCAAATTTCCCTGCAAAAACCAAGTAGACCCTTATAGTTTGTATTGTCGATCTCTTCAAAATATTGGAAGAAGTACCTGCCCAGAAATTTCCTTCTACTGCGACATATTGCCTCACATTCGCACGGTATATGTTTTATGTCCTCTTCGGCTTTCACGTCATTGCAGAATCTGCAAGTGTCCGAGTCTACCAGCCCGAGCTTTTAGGCATGTTTTCTAAGAAGACACTGCCCTGATACTATGCCGATCAGTGTCCTGATCTGTTCCCTGGCTAGTTTGAGGATTTGCCTAGATCTTTTACGGTCATATTGGGGCCAAAGTTCCTTAGATACTGCGTGACCGGTGAGTCCCGCCCACCTCCGGTGTCCGGATGAAAATGCTCCTCGTCATCAGAAAAGATGTTTTTTCACCCAAAATCGTTGTCCAATTCAAGCTGCTCTAAAAGACCCAAACTGCGAAGCGATAACGAAGCGTATGGTCGTGCGCCTTCAATTGCTGAGTCAATTGGACCTTATAAGCGAATAATCCGGGATCTTTGTACAGAATTCTCCTCAAGCTGGTGCGTGAAATGTTGTCCTGTTGAGATCGATGGAAAGTTGATGTTTATGAATTGAGTCTCACACTCTCGGATATAGCAGCCACATTCTCGTCTGTGTGCACAGTTCCTACGACGACGGGGATCATGAGTGTTGTCCATGTCCACTAGCAGAAGAGTCTCACGAACTTTTTACACAAACTTGCGTACAGGTGGGTGCTTCATTTCGGTCAAAATTTATTTAAAAAAAACGCACTGTTTGAGCTACACCGCAGTCACTTTGGAAATAAATTTTCAATATTTTCCAAAGCTCTTCAAGAGTAAAGCGACTCATTTCATTCCGCAGAGTTTTGGTACTGACTTTCTGTCAAGATTTCGAGGGGGAAACATCTGTCAGTGTCAAAACAGACTATGATTTAAAAAGAAACCAATAGATGGCCCACCTTGTATAATGCCATATACCGAACAGGGGTAGTCTGCCTAAGACCTTTGACATCTCTTTCCTGTTCCATGGCTCTTATCGTTAAAGAATTAGGTACATTTTGCAAGTGGGAGGACATTCATTATACGGACCTGTATACGAGTTGTACAGCTGTTTCACTTGACAGGCTTGTTAGTTGAATCGCATCGAACAATGCCATTAGTAGCACCGCCTTAGTTGCTAACTAAGCAGTAACGAAAGTTGAAAAACTACCCCGAAAGTACCACCCATGGAAACTCCATTCAGTCGTCTAGCTTGGCAAAATTGCACGACCCACTTTTGACGTCAGCTCCATCTAAGATTGTAATTAGAAGTGAATAATATCTCGGGTTTGAAAATCCGCTAAAAAAAAACTCAACCGTTTACTATCACACGATAGCACATTTCAGCTAAACTATATAAAATATATAAAAGATTTCCAATAAGCACGATATGAAACGCAACTGTGTATTTACTTTGCCTTTTTGTAGAGATATTCATCACTTCCTAATATTGGCAATTCTCATTTTTCTCCATATATAGGTACCCGCATTAGGATATACATAATAATCCCCGACATTTGCAAGATGTAGCAGACACTTAAATAACAATCTAACACCAAAATCACCTCAAAAATAATCCCCCAGAGAGCAACTTCAACACGTGGATCGAAAATGAAAATCACAAATCCATGTCCTTGAATCAAACACTCTCGAAGGACTTTCAATCAAATGCATCCAAGCGGGATAACTCGAGCGCATAGAGTACTTATCGAAACCAACTGAACGCAAATAGATTGTACCCCTGGTGGAAAATCCCTGACACATTTCACGACTTCATTCCCACAAATCCCCATCCAGCGAAGGTAACCGAAATAACAAAAAAAATACCCCCTGATAGAAAGGAAACCTGCTCTCGAACTTGAGTAAACAACTTTTCTCTAGCTAAACACCAGTCATTCAGCTACTAATCGACCCTCAGTCATTCTCCGCACATATCCGCCTCTGTACAGCTTATACGTGGTTGTGTATGTGCAACCTTGAAATTGTAACTCACCTTCCTCAAACGCCGACTGTGTAAACGTTAAGCTCCGCAGCACAGGTGTAGTACCTACCAATACACCTGCTTTGGCGCAAATCAATAGAACAAAAATATATCTATTCCTCGCCAGCCACCCAAGTCTCATAACAATAATTCTCCTGAGAGTCTTACGACGAGTCAAGAACAGGGATTACGTAAACCCATCGAAGTCGGGCCATAAACCACCCATTGTGAGGGAACCGAAAGACCGATCGACCGACGACGTGAAGAATGTGTCAGGTTTGCTGGGTTAACCTATTAAAAACAACATTCGTTGGAATTAGAAATCTATCAGGTATACGGATACTGCTATATGAAATCACAAGAATACCCATATCTATCCCGAAAAGAGAGAGAATTTCAAATGATTCAAAAAATTCGAGGAAATCACTTTGGCGATGAGGCATCAATGACTCTGCCCTTCGAATTGACAGCGCAATGAAAGAGGGCAACCACCCAATAGCTGGATTCACTCAATCTATAGGTACTGTATGAAGCTTGTTGCTCGTGTCGTCCTCATATTGATGGAATGGAGGTAAAATGGAAACAGAATCAATCCGGCATTGTCATAGAAATGTGCTTAGGGATTACATCGTCATCGTTTGTTGAATGTGATATGATCAAAAGGCGGGAGAGTCAGTCAGATGTAGGCCATCTACTTTCATATTCGTGTATGTGATTGAATGAAATGCTAAGTAGGTACTATATGTACTGAAGGAAGGAGTATTAGATCTTATGGGATATGGAAACTGTCCAACTTAGGCGCGCCGTGTGGAGATGCAAGTCTTACCAAATATTTTAGGTGCTAAAAGCGGTTTTTTTGCTATAGATAGGTAGATAGATTATAAGTCGGGAGAGTATTTACTGGGCTCTGGTACTGTGGTCTCCTCTCTAAAGAGGAGCTTATTATGCCTTCCCTGATGAGGTCCTAGAGCCATCTTTTTACACCGGAGGCAGTTAGGAAGACAAGTATCTTCTCTGGGGATATGTCAGCAAGTAACTATTTCTTAGCCAATTTTATTATTTCTGAGTCGAAAGAATGCCAGACATTTCATGAGAATATGAAGGGAGGATTCGTCACTCTTTTTGGACATAGTCTACATGTAGGTGGAGTCTGGTAAAACTTCAATTCGGTGACGATTTTTTTTTCATGAGGTCACAGCTCGGTCAGTAATGAGATTAATGAGAAAATAGGACTTCCTGGGAGAGAATTTGGAAAAGAACTGTTTGGTGCAGGTCTGATGCGGTTCGTCTGAAACATCCCTTACAGACACCACAGAGGGGTTCAGGTCCGACAAGTGGCATTGTCGCGCCGACTTTAGCCAGTTAGTCAGCTATTTCATTGCCAGCAAAGCCACTCTGTGCGGGCTGGAATCCAATGCAGAATGACTAGGTTTTTCTTTGCAGGTTCGTAGATGGCCATGTAAGTTTCCAGGACCAACTTCAATTTAATGACAGATGAGGGAAGAGCTTTGGCAGCTGCTTGGCCGTCCAAGAAGATACTGCGTATTAGAACTTAATTTGACGTTAGACTTCAGCCTGGAATATGGACGAGTTTTTGCCAAGGCTGACTGAATAGTTCGCTGGAGACGATTCTCCATCCAGTCCCTGACATTATCTTAGAACCATCTGTACGGACTAGGTCAAGTCGTGATGGATTAGGTAGGTTTGTATTTTTCCCAGTCTTCCCTTAGAGGGATCATGATTTAGAGAAGTTTTTATGGAAGCCATATTCCGGTCTAGAAACATGCTGAATGGGCTTACAGTCTCCACAGGGTCGAGCAGAAATCGACGACCTCCTTGGTAGAAATAGGGGTAAATTTTGTTCGAATGGAATAGACGATGAATACTCAGTCCTGCCTCCATTTGAATGTGTACTTAAATAAGTAATAGACCTTGGATGATATGCAGTGCAGTGGTTTCCATCAGCTATACGTTGGACCGGTTCTAGCTTTTTAACTATAGTGACTTCGTTAGTCTTTGTCCATCAGACCATGGCAGCATAGGTGATCGCTGGTCTCTAAACAAAAGCGCGAATAAAGGCAATTATTAACCGGAGTCTTATACCCCAATTGTTACCGCAGACTCGACGGCAGATGGAAATAGATTTGGTGCCTCTGTTTACGATAGTTCTATTCGTTGTACAAAGTTCATTAGTTATTAAAATAAAATTAAAATGTCGGTCAAGTAGTTCTGGTACCTCCCATAAAAAAAAACCCTATTAGACCCACGCCTCTCTCTCTCTCTCTCTCTGTTGAAAGCACGATAGCGTCCAAACGAATCGACTTAGGGGACTGAAGTTTTGTGAGATTTCTTATTTCTACCATCGTCAGGTTGATAATAAAAATTGTCTACGTCGGTCAAGTAGTTCTGGTACCTCCCACACTAAACGAATATTAGACACATGGCGTGTACCTCTACAGTGGAGGGTATCAAAGTATCGGCCAGGCCGATGGTAAATTAAGCACTTTTGGATACATATTCATTCCAACTGACAACTTGGTCCTTTGAAATGAACAGAGAACGAAATAATCATCTTAATGACCACCAAGTGTCATTTTCGACAACTTTTTTGTATGTAGCTTACTTTTGAAAATTATTGTTCGATCTTTTCTAAAGTTACTCTACCGTTGGAGGTGAAAATTTGGGCTCAACCGAAAAGTCTCATCTGGTAACTTAATACTGAGCTGAGTGTCTCTAGTTTCACACTTCAAGTTGGTTTAATAAATTTTCTACTTGTGTGTGCCAGACAAGGTAATCATCCATAATCTATTCCGTTAATGGTTGACCCTCTCACTTGGGATTAAAAACTATGAGGGACAAGCTACTATTTTTCACGTCCACCGCTCAGTTTTTTTTCACCAGATCAAAAATTAGTTTGTATGCCCAAATCAAAGGGAACGGTAATGCACCAGCCAAGTTCTCTAGTAAAGGCACAAACTCTGGCTGTTTTCGACCCTTAATTGAGCCAAAAAAAACCTTTCAAACTTGAAATGTTTTCCAAGCTAATAAAAAAGGTCCACCTCACTAAATTTCATCTCTATAGCATTAGTGGTTCTCAACATAGAGGACTTCAAAAATCACAAAAACCGTAACTAACTCACTCACTTAGGTGATGATCGTCACTTCCTGCCAACCTATAATCGTAAAATTTGGCAGAATTCTAGATCCTGTCTAAAGTCTGAAGTCTTAAACTTCAGATTGTCCATTCAGGAGGCGTCGTATCCGCCCACTTTTAAAAATCTGTTACTATTTATTTGAGCCACTTCACATTACCGTAGAATGTTGAAATTTGGTAGAGCGGTAGGATCTGCATTTTACGAAACGAGAAATATCAAAAATTAAAAATTTTCCACTTGAGGGGCGTGGAATCTGCCCACTTCTGATTTTAATGAATCTCTATGTATATATAAAACAAAGTGGAAAAAACTGTTTCCCTCTGTTGGTCATAATGTTCAACCAATTTAGTAAATTTTTTTTTTTTAAATTAAGATGATTGGGCGATATGCTAAACAAATTCAAAATCGGACAAAGGGGCGTGGCACCGCCCATACAAAAAAAAACATTCAAAATCTTAGGTATATCTCGAAAACCATCAAATTGATTGAACTCAAACTTACAGATAATCTTAGGTATTGGCCCTAGAGTGCTCCTGTGAAGATTGGTCAAAGTTGGACAAAGGGGTGTGGCACGTCCAATTCAAAAAAAAATTAAAATTGTCGCCCGTAATTTTCAACCAATTTAGTTGATTTCTTTTTAATGTCAGTAATTACGGCAAAAAAGGCCTGCCGGAGCTGGCGGGGTAGTAGTTTATAAGCCAGAAAGTGTTCACTTGTGTTTTAACCTTCAGTCATAATTATTAATGTATATTTGGCATCACCAAAATGTTACGTTCCACAACCAATTGTGCAAAAAATTATGCACCAACTCTGTGCGCGGTAGCCATTTTTTTTCAATGGAAACGAAATTTAAAAATTTTTTTTATTCTCTTGTGTAATCTGATGGAAGATGGCTGCCCAGAAATAAAATTTTGTATACTCGTGTGCGCAAAGATTTAACTTTATCTTAATAAAAAGTAACCTTAAAAAATGTGTTTTAAGGTTCCGTTTTGTCCCTATGAGAAAGGAACCTTTAAAATTATAAAAGAGTAGCCCTGTTGGCTTGAAAAAACCTAAGTGGCAACCTTAAGCACAATTTTTTATGTATATTAACAATTATTATGAATTAACAAAATGTTAAAATATTTCATCACGCTCAGAGTTGTGATTCATTGTATAATCTGCATTATTTTGATATTGAACCTTGGCGCGTCGCACAGTGGTGCTAAAGGGGAAATAAATGTTAAAGATGAAATTCGTAATATTGATTTTTTTAATTTATTTTTTTAAAGATATGCATATATCTGTTCCATGTTCTACCAAAATTTGAGAAATTTATGTCACAGAATTTGCGAGATACATCGCACCAAAAGTTTCACTATCGTTTAGTTTTAGATTTCATGTATTTTCTTGCAATAACTCTTTGACAAAAAAAGTAGCATTTTTATAACCGTTTGTTAAAACTTAATTCTTTAATAAATAATATCTATCTTCAGCTTCCAAAAAAAAAAACAAATATAACTGTGAGTACCAAGTGCACTAAAATCAATATTTTACTGTTCTTTCGATTGAGCTACGGTTTTAGCTACACTAAGCTAGGTACGTCTAGTGCTTACATTTATTAGAAAGCTACAGTATTTAGCTAACTGTTTTTGAAGGAATTGGAGCCCCTTTGAGACCACTTTCAACGTAATGTATAAATTAGTCTCGCTAGTCTCTAAAAATGGTTTTGACTTTGGTAATGTTACAAAAGTAAGAATTTCTTTTTCTAATAATAATTGGAAAGAACTGAACCAGGACTTTATTTTAAGAAGAAATATAGGGCTTTCTTTTTAATGCAAAATAAAATAAATCCCTTGAAGGGGTGCTGAGATATTTAATTTTTAGGTCAACCTCATTTTTCCTACCTCAATATTTTTCCAGTTTCTAACTTAGGTTAGGTTAGGTTAGGTATGAGGGAAGTGCACAGCTTTAAGAGTGCTGTGCTTTCACGGGGGCCTTTTGGTCCATTGTGATCCCTTGGTTTTTGGTCGTGGATTAAAAATTTTCATTTTATTGGACAACACAAAAAACATGCATAAACACTTTACCTGGTTTCTTGGAGTTGTTCCTTGGCGGGGTTGGACTACTAAGTGAACCATCCCGTACTTTTAACAAACCTGATTGTATTCGTCAGTGGGACCTGCACTATGTCCTCTAGGTCTCCGAAAAGTCTGTCTCCCATGTATCGGAGTCGACTGGTTTGGAGGTTTGGGCATTCGCAGAGCAGGTGCTTGATGGTCTCCGTTTCCTCTATGTCTTGACAACTCCTGCAGTAGTCTGGTGAGTTAATGCCCAGTCTTGTGGCCATGGTACCGATGGTACAGTGGCCTGTCAGTACACCTGTTAAGATTCGAATATCTCGTTTATTCATTTTCAGAAAACACCCTGTTCTTTTTTCGTCAATTCTTGGCCAAAGGCTACGGGATATAACACAGTCGTGTCTGTTAGACCAGGTGGTGTTAATTTTTTCCCTTGATTTTTGGTCAATATTTCTTTTTGCTACACTAATTGGGATGTCTATTGATGCAATGATATTTACTGCATCAAGCTCCGACCCAGTTCTTGCTAGCTCGTCTGCTTTTTCATTTCCATCAATGTCACTATGTCCGGGAACCCAGCAGAGCGTGACCTTGTGTTTCTCGCCTATTTTGTTTAGGGCTTTTTGACAGTCCTTGACTGTCTTTGCTTTGATAGTTGCGCTGTCTAGTGCTTTGATGGCCGCCTGACTGTCTACGAAGATTGTAATCTTGGAAGGGTCGAGATTCTTTGTAGATACGGTACTTGCTGCCTTGTCGATGGCGACTATTTCAGCTTGGAAGACACTGCATTCATCTGGCAGTTTGTACGAGTCACTTATACCTAGGGACTCGCAGAATACTCCGGCACCTGTGCCTACTTCCATTTTTGACCCGTCAGTGTAGATGTGTATTTCTTGTACGCTTGCGTGCGTGTTAGTAATCCAATCCTGTCTTTGGGGTATGTAGGTAGAGTAGTTTTTGTTGAAACTCTGGTACGGAATCATGTAGTCCGTTTTTCTAGCCAGGTCAGTACTCAAGTATTTTTGAATTATGGAACCGTGCCCATAGGAGCTGTGCATCCAGGTTTTTGCCTCCTTTAGGCGGAGGGCTCCCTTGGCTGCCATGCTGCAAATGTTTCTAACTTATTTTTCCTGGAAATTTGGTGTAAGAATACATTGTTTTATGGTGTTATTAAGAAAATTGTTAGTACTTAACAAAATGTATACTTAAATATTTTGATCCATCTATTAAGTAAGAGGAAAAAAAACGAATTCAAGCGGAATTTATTTCTAAGGTTGGAATAAAAGTTGACGCGGCAAAACAAGGAACTAGAACAAGGAATGACGGTAATACTTCACGGAGATTTTTTTGAAGTCCAAATCTAGCTGCAGAGATCATAAGATTGATTACGAGACTCGCTGTCATATTGGAAGTTATTTGTAGCAACCTTTCCATTGATGCTCAAAAGTTTAAGGCTTATTCTGAAGAGACGGCAAGAGACAGACGGATATCAACGAATGAGGATATTTTTCACATTATCATGATATCAATCATCCGATCCATTTATTACAAAATTAAGACCTGAATCAAAAAAAAAAAAAACATCTCTTGAAATTATTAAGTAACTTATAATTTATACTTATTTATTTTATATTTTTCATATATGCTTGTATTATTATGTATGTATTTAATTATTACGCTTAAAAATATATCCATCCAGGTTGAACGTCTTTTCATCAGAAAACCGGACAATCTGCGACTCCTTGTTCCACGTCATATGGTCTCGAGCAAACTGAAGTCGTGCAGCTTTGCTCACATCATTGAGATGTGTTCTTTTTTTACGTTCAGTCTCTTCAAATGGTTGGCACTCCGAATAATGAATTTTTCAGATGACAGACTTGCATTAGCACCGCATTCTTCCTTGATTCTAGCAGCAGAACGTTGGGAATTTGAAGCAGTTCAGATGATAAGTCTTCTGGCTGTTCATATTGTCGCATATTGAGCCCCTCCTTTCATATTGATATTATAGCTTAATTCATTTTGAATAAAATTACCAATTACATTTTGACTTCGGCAAATCCTCTAAGTCTAAGTCATTTGGCCCGGCTTTAAACCAAATTTGAAGTATCCCTTTATTTTGCCTTTTTCAAAGTCGTTTAATTGCTTTCCGCGACCAATTTTAGAAAAAAACGGCTGTAATTACTTTCAATTTAAAAAAGCAAAATAATTGACTTCGTTACATAATCGTTGTAGATCACAAACTAGATTCATTGCCCTTGAACCTATTCTGATGAGCCAAAATAAATGGGATTTTTTTGACATGTTTTTCCAAAAATAAAAATAAAAATAAAAATATATATACGTATGTTAGAGACAGCAAACTTTCATGTTTCATTAACAATTGATTATTCCATACAAAAAAATTGATTTCATTAAAATCGCCAATTTGGTTAAAGAGATATTGTCTTTTTACTTTTTTAAAAATGTTGAACCTATTCAGTTGAGCGGGAGTGTAGCTCAATTATGGGATGTGGTCCAACCTTTGAAGTGCTAGATTTGTACACACATTATAATTGTATTTATCTCTTTTTTTGTATAAGTACCTAAGCCACGAGCAGCGTTGTTATACGGTCGTAAATACGCTCCGATTTTTGATTGATTTGGCTTAATTTCTACGATTTGCTGATTTTTAGTTCCGATATTTACGATTTTAGAAGCAGTCAAATACGACTTCTACAAAATTATACAAATTACAAACCATGGTGAAAGAACAAATACTTACAAACAACTTTAAGACCAAATGAAATGTGCAAACCAAGAAAAATTCGAAACAGGAAAGGCGAACAGAATCTGATAAGCATTAGTTTTGCACTTAATATGTCGTAAGTTGTTCTGGGCCCAGATTCCATAAAATGAAAACGATCGAACGATATCGTTTTCACTAAACCTGTCTCTATCATATCTGTGGCAATAGACAGAGACTGCTATTGTCGAAACGATATCGTTCGATCGTTTTCATTTTACGGAATCTGGCCCCTGGTCTTCTAGAAATATGTTTTCAGGATGCTAGTTACAAAGTTTGCCTGTTTTATGCTCTTCTCGCAATTGTCAAGGTTTCAGGAGAAGTACATTAGTTGTCTCATATGTTACAATGTCTCAAAATACATATGTCGCATGTCGAGGAATAACTAAGTTTTTCAGAATATATGCCTACAGAAAGGTTAAAGGCTTGAATCAGGTCCCAATGGTCCCTACTTTGGCCGGCTCCCGTGGTAGATTATTATCTTAATAAAATATTCCCTGCAAAAAATATGTATAACCATTAATTGCTGAGTTATTTGTTATTATAGATAACTGTTATGAGAATGATTACATTTTTTTTTTAAGTTTTGTTCAATTTTCGTTGAACCATTTTTACCATTTTACCAACAAAAAAACTGGTTTCTGCTTTATAGGATAATGGAATGAGTGTTAGCGCTCCAGGAATTGGAATCCCTTTTTCAATTAATTTTTCTTAATCAACCTACTGTCGCTATAAGGAATTGACTTTCGATATTGCTCATATTGCTCATATTTTGTTTTCGTTTTCTACTTTTGTTTGGGTATGTCTTCCGACTCTAAACGTCACAGTGTAGCGAACTTCTCTATAATAAGAACTGCTTCAGGTTATTGATCGTTATGTTGCAAGTTGCTGCAATTGGTGTTCTACTTCTTTATCTTTTAGCGTTTTCACTACTTTACACAATTTTATTCGAAAATTCTATTCTGTAAAAGACTCTATTAAAAGAGTAGCTATATTTACAATTTTACGGAAAACAGTGCGTTATCCGTTATTTTTAATCGAAAAAAGCAGCATACCTATAATGCATTACTAATTGGCCAATTTACAAGAGTTTTTCATGTTTATCAGGGTTATTAACCATCGTGCAGTGTTTGTATTTTGTGTCGCAGATACGGCTATGGATTACCGCTTCCAAGGCAGTGAAAAACCGCAGTACGCAGCCGTTTAGACACATCTTAAACTGTTAACCAAAATAAGACGGATTGCTTTTTTTTAGTAGCGAAGCGTAGCGGGGGGTATAGTACTAATAATATTTTTAGTGTCCACACACGAACTCAAAATTTCGAAATTTGCAATATAATTATATCTTGAGAATTACAGAATATTTAAGGTGAGAGTTTAAAATAATTTATTGTTAAGGCCCAAAGTCCTGAAGTTTCGCCTACCGTTAAATATGCTCGTAGGCGCACTCTCAAAGAGGTTATTATTAAATTGTTATAGAGACTCCCCAAAAAATATGCCTTCTGAACATAACCGCCTTGAATGGGGGAAGTGGGATTAGCCCAGTTTTTAAATTGCTGGTCGTTTGCGTATCGAGTCCAAGAACGCTGATGACTTATTCGATATCTAACAAATATCAATTTCGCAATTTTGGGACTAAGTTTCAACATTTAGGGCAAGTGTAGTTGCCTCAGTACCACTACTGTTGAAATTTATAAGTAGAATGTGTAAACTTTAAAATGTTCGCACCCAAATAATGGAAACCAAGTTTTTAGGTAGGTACTAAAAGCTATGGTTGGTTTTAAGTGATCGTCGACGTGGTGCATTTTAAACAAGAATAGGTCCATTGTGCTGCCAGTGAAAAGTATAGGTGTTTATATTGCTTGCTCCTGGACTTCTGCAAAAAAGGATAGGTATACTCAGAGCCAGCATTTGGGCATACCTAGCAATTGCATGTGTCCGCTTATAATATTCATTAGAATTGTACATCGTTCTTAGTACCCTTAGGTATAAGTACCCTACCCTATACTAACTTATACACATTTTTACAAAATACGATAATTACGATTTTCACAAACCCAAAAACACGATTTTCAGAAAAAGTCTATAACAACACTGGCCACGAGTAAAGATCTAACGCTAGTGCAGATCATTCGATTTTTTTTTTAATATGTAAGCTAATACTTATTAAAACGTTTATATCAAAGACAAAGTAGTTTGACATTATAACTGATATTTGGTGTGGATATCACACAGTTCTATTGGGCAAGATTTTTTCGATTTTCCGAAATGGTCGCCAGATGTTATTGTGTATTGCTATATATTATGTTCATTTCCCTTGATTGGAAATTAGTGGAAAACTGGCGCTAGACTCGATCTCGTCTCGTTCTCACGCTGCACTGGTATGGCTGATAATCGCTATCGTCTCGTTATCACTTATAATCATTATCACGCCTGCATTATTAAAGCATTAGTCGGCCACAGACTGTGCCAAAAGTCTGACGCGCACATAACCTACACACCGCATGTGCGTATTTTTATGGAGTAAAGGAGAGGGAAAACAAATTTAATTTACATAATTTTTTTTTTTTATAAATATGAAACTTTTTCATATTTATATATGTTTCCATAACTCATTTCTTCCCATATGGATAAGAGATCTGTATACCTATGTATTTATTATTTGTGGTTCTACAGTGGCCGGCATAAGTATTTTGACAAAACTAAAGTTAATTTTACTCATAATTTGAACTTACTTCATGTAAATTTTGGCATCAATAGAAAGGTCTACAAAACTTTCCTTATACCATTAAGTACCCCATTGACATACTATACATGGACTGCTAATAAAATGTCAGTTTCATACAAACCTGCGAGGACAAATGAAGCAAACATAAGCACTAGCCCTTTTGGTTCAGTGCGGCGAAAGTAGGAAAGAGGTTTCAACCTCTGCGTGCCCTTGCTATTATTTACATAGAACACAGTTCCATCCATTGTAGAAACATTGCAACTGCGCAAAAATACGACTTATTCAAATTATTTCAAACGTTCTATAACAGATCGCAGTATGGCACACTCAGCACACAAACCGAATCGCACGAATTGCTCGATGACATTTGAGTGTTTTCGTTTCTCTCCGCCGTGAACCAAAAGAGCTAGAAGTGCTTATTTTTGCTTCAACGAAAAATTGGCTGCTAGCAGTCCATGTATAGTATGTCAATGAAGTACCCATTGAAAATTTCGAACTTTTGTAAAAGTCTACTTTTTTGACTTTTTTCCTCGGTCCAAAAAAAAATGTTTTGATGCAAAAAGTTTCTTCGTACAATTTTTCCAAAAATCTCTTCGCTAATATTTTTTATGATTTTTCGAATGTTATGATCTCAGAAAAATTTTGTATGAAAAGGAGGAAAAAGTGACTAAAATAGTCATTTTGAGCAATTTTCAAAACAAATTTTTTTGCAGTCACTATTATCTAGAATTTTTTGGAGAAACGTTTTGCATCAAACCATTTTTTTTTTTGATACCGAGGAAAAAAAGTCAAAAAAGTAAACCCTGACAAAAATTCCAAATTCTAAAATTTTTAAATGGGTACTTAATGGGTTAAGGAAAGTTTTGTATCATTCAAACGGAATTTAAATGACCTTTCCATTGATGCCAAAATTTAGATGAAGTAAGTTCAAATTATGAGCAGAATTAACTTTAGTTTTGTCAAAATACTTATACCGGCCACTGTATGTACATAGCTTTGCAAAAGGGCGTCATTATAGAACCGAGGTAAGAATACAAACGCACATTATAAAAAATAACAAAAGCAAAATTTTATTTTCCATAAAAATACAAGTCTAGTAACATATCAGTCCGCTTAGCATTTTCTTATTTGCCACAAACTGTCGGTATCTTTACGTGGTCGAATGTACTCCAGTCCATCGGAAAACAAATACTCCTTGTAGTACACATTCTTTAGATAACAATTATCACCAGCCAGCTCTGCATTCCATAATTTTTGATCCAGAGATGCACGGTGTCCAATGTACACCTCATGTCCACTCTCGTTGTGCTTAATAAACTTTCCATTTGCATAGATACACATAGTATTTGTCTCAAAGTCAAAATTAAGTTGAAATAGAAATGCATCGTTTTGTCTACTTGCTCTGAATTGAGTATTAAACTTAAATCTGTTACTTTGCACGTGCCATAGACAAATTTCCGGCTCGAAGAAAAGATTTCTAGCACAAACAGGAAGGCTGTCCACAATATTGTTGAAGGTATTCTTTTCAGTCGGATGTAAGCTAGCTAACTTGTGTCGATTTTGAAGTTCACTTAGATTTGATGCCAGATTCAGTATAATGCTGTTGTTGAGATCTCCGGCAGCTTTGATTTTTCCAAAAAGCCCATTGATGCCCGAAACAACCTGAGAAATGTTTTTATTTCTGGCAATAAGTGCGAGAAGTCGCTCATGATGAAGTCGGCTGTAGGTCTTCTCAAGTTTTCTTTCTATTATTTCACTGTACACTTTGGTAGGCACTTTATTGAGTTCCGCAAATAATGAACTGACTACCGAGATCCCCTTATCGTAGCTGCCCTCCAAAGTGTTGATAAGAAATTCCGTAGCGAACGCCTTCAGTGTTTCTGGGTATGGTTTGAGGTATCGCACTAATTGATGAGTACAATTATTGCACTTTTCGTTCTTGTGGGTCTTTGTCGATGGTAGTGGTGTTGTGCTCGTCAATTTACTAGCTGGAATTGGATTTATCGAAGGAATACCGATTGCTCCTTTCCTTAAATGCTCTACAAGATCGTTGATGCGCTGCTGGAGATCTGCCAAATTTTCTAAATTTATTGCGCCGGTAAGTACGCCAACAAGAGCTTTATTTCTGACGCTCATTATTACAACATGGGGCTTGACGGTAACAATATTCAAAAAGAGCGATAAGCAACCGAGAAGCAAATGTGAACGCATTCTACAAAATGCACTGTGAACTACGAGATAACAAGCGCCGTACTAAGTCCGATTTACTGACTACTTTTATGCGATCACTGAAGCTGTAGCCGGCTATTTCCGCATCGGGTAATTATTCAGAATTGCCGCTGCAATTCGATTTATGTTTATAAAAAATCTTACAGTGACAGCCTCTTGATCTATTCCTCTAGTCTAAAGTATTGGAGGAATGCATATTTTTCGTTCCTTGAAGGCTTAGCGAAAAGGGACCGACTGGATGGCGGCACAAGCAACCAGTCTTTTAGGTATTCTTTAGGTTATTCCAATCTTAAAAGGTAGTTGGAAAAAGCTACATAGGACATGGCTCAGTAATGGGCGATCTTTTTAATTGTAATCCTATAACATAAGGGATGAGACCAGCCCTTTGCTGGACTACGATACACCATAGAATCCATACCATATCGTACCCAGATCCAGAAAGAGAGGAATGGAACAGAAATGCAGTAATAAAATCAAATTAACTGACAGTCTATAATATCGATGGGTCAAAGTCGTGGAGGAAGCAGGCTCTGGCATTTATTCTACAAATCAATACCTGAAAAAATTAAGAATAAGACTACTAGAAAGTTTTCAGCTGTATTTAAAGCTGTAGAAGGACTAGATGGATCCGATTATACATCTTAGAGCACTAGAATTAAATTACATCAAATCGAAAATAGTCCACGGACTGTCTCACAATGCTTAAGGCATTATGCATACAGCATTGTAATGAAACGTCCCCGTTCGTCACACTGTTATGGCCCCCACTGTAAACACTTTGTATGGCCACTACTGTGCACAACCAACTGCAGACATACCACCCACTGCTATTGCACAAATTACCTATACTCTCCAACCAACTAACATCTGGGACAATAAATTTTCATTCGTCACTTATAAGTCACACTGGCTTATTGGAGGAAATTACATGAGTACCCGAAGGAAATTGTCATTCGGAGAGACTTGTCTACTTGCTATTTTGTGCCAATCTAGTGTACCAGATAAGGCTCCCACAAAGAAATTGACTTCGGTGAGTCTTGTGAATTTTTGGTAGCTAAGTTTCCTTTGGGAAGCTGGCCTTAAATCAGCAGTGTCAGCATCTTTGGCTATACTGCTTAGGATCGGAACCACGCTTGTCGTTGGGCCGCAAATTGGAGCCACGCTTGTCGTTGGGCCGCAAATCGGAGCCACGCTTCTTGTTGGGCCGCATTATTGTATTTGAATAGCGTATACTCAACTTAGGAATTTAATCATTGTTATGTTAAGCTAATCATAAGACATTAGTTTATAGGTACATTGGTTATTGTAATAAAGGATATCTCTTAACCAAAGTTTGGTGTTTCTTTGGGCAAATCCTGGAGACGGCGAGCGAAACCTCGACCTCAGAAAAAGCACATTACAGGATCACTGCAGCCTATGCTGATGGGGCCCGGTTCACTGCAACGAATTCGCCGACGAATTATCAAAAAAGGGTGAGGAAATGACAAAAAATCAACAGCTAACATCATCCCACATTGGAGTACCTCCAAGGAAATTAGGAAAACGAACACACAAAAACAAAAAGCCACAAATACAGGCGGCCCTGTGGGCAGAAACGGAACACAAGCGATCTGAGGAATTTCTTAATCTATGCAAATCTTAGAACTGCATTATCAAATTATGGTGCCCTCTAAGGATGGCGATTCTTGTAACGATTCTTCTCACAACCATGCATTCAACTGCTAACCTAACTTATTTGTAAGGCCAACGGCAGCAGGTAGTAGCTTTTGTTTTGCACAGAGTAAATGGCTCGTACACCTAAAGGTGGAAATTTGCCACATCACGGAGATGTACTTTTGTCTAAAGCTTAGATTATAGCTTCGTGGATTTTTTGTAGAAACACTAAAAACACTAAAAATACGAAATACTCCCCTCTAGCTCTAATCCTCTGAAATACTCCTCTCCAAATTTTCAAAACGGCAGCCCTGCTGGCATCGCTCCATATGATACGTTTCGATCGAAGCAGTCTGTTTAAATGCTCATTCATTTCAAAGGCACATTAAATGCTTATCATTCGTATTGGGGGTTTTTCCTTTCTCCCTCTTAATACCTTTCAATATTACAATCAAGTCACTGGCTTCCTCGATGTTACATCAGTAATTATTATAAACACCCATTTTGACATATTGGCTACCTACAAAACTTTCGATCTGGATGTAGTGGTTACGAAAATCACCCATCAAGTACAATTAAGTTTATATTTATACCAAACAACCAGAACCGAGTGGAAGAATGTAAAAGCAGTTTACTCAAGCGTAAGAAGCTCATGTTTATAAACATGTACCTAAACAAATTCGTAGGTTATCACTTATCAGCGGCGACTTGCTCACAAGTTTGTCAAGCTTCTCACAACCATTCGTTTGTGTGAGTTTTTTTTCTTGGGGACGAAATGAAAGTAAAAGTTTTTGACGCGAGTTGTTATAACAGATCTTTGTTTTATTTTTTTATATTATTGTGTATTTAATGAGATAACCTATACAGTGCTGCCAGATTGTGGGAAATTTCCCTTTTTGAGGGAATTTTATTACTCGAAATGAGCTAAAAGTTTCTTTTTGTCCAATTCGTCTGTATTTCATTTCATTCGAAGCCCTCATGGACAGGAACCCACCAATTTTGGTTCTGTTCCCGAGGCTAAAGCCAGTTTCAGGACTAGATGATAAAGTCTCGAATAGCATATCAGGAACTTATCTGTCAAATGAGCATAAGCTTTTAGTTCCAAAGGTCTCGGATAGTGATATGTAACAGATAAAGTCTATAGGATAGCCTATCAGGCGGTTCGAGTGCGGCTGTTAAAGCCCTTAAGCAAATATTTATTTGAAATGGCTGCAAAAAACATAGTTTCAGAGCATTTTTTCATTGACGAGCGTAGATTGCAGCCACAACATGGATTTATTTGAATTTTTAGAAAATAAATTCCTACAGTTACTTTTTCGAGCCAGGCGAGCGAAAAAAAGGATTTTTTGGCACTTTTGTGGGAATTCTTATGACAAAACACGGACAGCACTGTTTCAATGTAAAGTTCGAAATGAATGTCAATAAAGGTGATAGGGTTTTTTTTTATAAAAAGTGGGTTCCAAATCCTCGAGCACTCAGACGAATCTCGGTCCATTGTACTACCAAGCAGAAACCCCTTTTTTGGTGTAGTGGTGTAGAAACTCTGATATTAGATATTCGTTTCTCTTTATGGTCGGTGACAGAGTATTGCTGTCCTCGAACCAACGCCGCTCGGGTCACAAGCAATGACTCTAACCACTACACCATGGCCACCGCCCAGGTGATAGGGTTACTCTATTCCGATAAGTTGTCTTCCACACAAAGCACCGAAATGATCCACGGAAAAAATTTCAAATTATTAGGTTTTTTTCTCAAAATCAGTTTGTCGTATACGCCAAGAAAATGGAGAGTTGTACGACATTGCAATGCATACAACATTCCAATACTGAGTGGTATGATAAAAATTAATTAAAAATACAACTTTTTATTTACTAAATAAATAATTGAATAAATAATCAACATTTGAACTCCTACTAAACGTCTGAACCAATTTCATTGAATTTTTTTGCGTGGGTTTGAATGGGTCCAAGGATGGTTTAGATTCACAATTGGTGAAAATTGAGCAAAAGAGCGTGGTACCTACCATACAAAAAAAATTAAAAAGTCTTATATCTATACAGATACTGTATCGATTGAACTCAAAATTTAAGAAAATATTAATTGTTATTAGCCCAAAGGTGTTTCTGTGAAAGTTTGGTCAAAATTTTACAAAGGGACGCGTGGCACCATCCTTACAACAAAGTTTTTTTTTTATATCTGAACATTATTACCCTGATTAAAGCATTTTAAAAAAATTGACAGGATCGGGCAAAAGGGCGTGGTGACGGCTCTTATAACAAAAAAAAAAATACTTTTTTTTAAACGCTATTCTTCGACCAGTCGTGGGAAAAAATATTTAAACAACTAGCTGGACCCGTGCTCGCCTTGCCCGCTCGCACAAAATTATATTTGGTTCATTTAAAATTACACTTTGAGTGTTTCATTGAAATCTGTCCAGTTGTTTTCGCGCTTTTTGGAGAAAAAGAAAATTCCTTGCTTTTTATTTGTAATACTGCATTTCCTTTCTTTTGTTTCCCTCTTCCTATGGAATCCAAGCAACTACCTACCCCAAACCTACACTGCTACCATACCACATATCGAATACAATTTTGGAATGAAACCTGTTTCACGTCCTAAAGACGTGGCTATAAATGACATAGCCTATAGCAGTCTCACAGTCATAAGGAACATTTTAAAAAAGTTTCATTGAAATCTGTCCAGTAGTTTTCGAGTTTTTAGCTGACAACGAAAATTGCTACAGTTTTATTATATGTATAGATATCTAACAAATATCCTCGCACGGGAAAAGCTGGGCGGGTATAGCTAGAATTCTTATAAAAAATTATTTTCAATTTTTAGCAACAAAAATGAAACTATAAAATGAAATGAATTCAAGTGCTATTTTGAATGATTAAATAATTTTGTTTGTTTTTCTTCTGATAGTGGAATAAAATCGGGATCCTTGTTAGTGTTGAAGTTCATTCATTCATTCATTCATTCATTTTCAAATGTCGCGCTTATCCATTAAGTGGGTCGCGGGTGTAGGTTGCTCAAGTGAAACCTCCAAAGCTCTCGATTCTCCGCCATCAACTCTAAATCATCAAGGACAATCCCCATACGGGCAGAGGAGAGATTATAGAACTAACCATCTCATCCTGGGTCTACCTAAAGGATGCCTGCCCGATGGTACGAATTCCATAGCACGTCGTGCGATCCTGGTTGGGGATATGCGTTTAACATGACCAAACCACTGAAGCATGGACCTCTCTATTCGGACAAGTGCTGCTCGACATTGAGTTCCTGGTATTCTGGTATTCTGGTATTTCTGATGCAATCTCTATGGGTCACACCAGCAATACTACAGAGAAATCACATTTCGGCAACTTGTATCCGCGATCTTATTCTTTCGGTCATTACCCAAACCTCATGACTATAGGTAAGAGTTGGAACAAACACCGAATTAAAGACTGACAACTTAGCTTTGACACCAAGTTAAGTCCTCCTGACAACAGAATGACCAAGCTGTCTCAAAATTGACCCAGCCTGACCAATCCTACAGGAAAACTCAGCATTGCTCCTACCATCACTCGTGAATAAAATCCCGAGATACCTAAACTTTTCCACCTGTTTTAATGGGACTCCACCAACATGTAGAGTGAATTGAACAGGCGTTCTGGAAACGACCATCACTTCAGATTTGTTCACTCTTACCTTTATCTCAGCTTCAACACAAACGGCTACAAGCGCGTTGAAGTTTAGTCTGACAGGACCCAAGGATGACCCCTCAGATCTCCCAATTGGAAAATTTCTTCGTCAAGACTGCGCTGTAACATCTATTCCATATAAGTTATGAAAAGGAGAGGAGACAAGACGGTGCATCTGGCGCAGTCCAACGCCCACGGTGAAATTTATTTATTTTACGCCGGCCGTTTACCCGAACGGCCGAACAAAGCTTTAACAGTTTATGTAAAGAGGTTGAATGGCTCTCAAGAGAGAACCGTCGAGTCCATACTCCTGCAATACACTCCAGAATTTACCTCGAGGGACTCGGTCCCATACTTTCTCCAAATCTACGAAGCACCTGCGTAAACAGGTGTAATATACTCCCAAGCCTTCTTAGGAACCATTCTGAGAGTGAATAACTCGTCGGTTGTGTTGCTGGGACGAAAACCACACTGGCTCATCTCCTACTCGTGCCTCGACCACAGCTCTGAAACGCGTTTCCAGCACCTTGGCACAGACTTTTTCCGGGGGAGACTTAAAAGTGCTATGTATACTCCTGTAATTGGAGTAATCCATTTTATCCCCTTTCTTGAAAAGGGGCACAATCACCCCCCAATCTGTCAATCAATTCCAATCCTCATCTGTTCACTATTCACAAAAGCCTTCAAAAGCAACCCTATCCGTATCACCAATTGCAGTCAGCATACGGTTGATACCACTCGAATTCAAGGCCCGCTCCAATCCCTTCGGAGCCTAGAAAAACTAATCTCATTATAATATTAAAGGCCGCACTATTCTGACTTTTGGGAGACCACTCATGCACACTTTTTCACCGACTTGTCACCCATCAGGAGACGACTTATTCCCAAGAACCATGTTTTCGACGCAATTGCATGTGCACATGTGTTATACATATGGATCGTTAGAGGAACTTGATTCAAAAATGATTAATTAAACCTGTGGCATACCTAAATACCCCACCAACACACTCTTGAATGGGACGCATTAAATGGCCCAATGCACACTCGTCCGCAAGGACATAATAAAAGCCATAACACAAAGCCGTTCGGTATGTGAGCAATTTAATTTAAACTTTACCCGTTTACCTTATGAAATATTTGTCCAAGAAAACGGCTCAATGGGCTTGTGGCCATCCTCTACCTCTAGCCCGGCTAAGCAATAACACGTGCTTAAACTTTCCACATTGTTCCGTTTTTAGTATGCTTTTTAGATATGATTAAAAAGTAACTTTTATTGGTGTTGTTGTGTTTTTATGTCCTTTCGGCCATCACATGACCGATGACTAGGCCTCGCTTGGCCGCCACCACCGGACGATAAGCCATAAAAGCTCAATATTAATAATGAACCGAAATCGTTCTTTATGGACGTCGCTGCCGCCCGCTTCAAAGCGAAACTTGTGCAGGTCCTTATAGTCTATGTGTATGAGTATGGTGTATATGAGTTTTGTGGGTCTGCAAAATTGAGGACATCGTTGGTGTTGATAGTCCCCAGCTTATGGCATCCGAGATGCTACACATAGTAAGTTGTAATGATGGAAGAGTTCCAAAAGAAAAATTGCACGGAACGTAAGTTTTTTTTTTTCTCCCTCTGCAGTAGGAGTTTTATTACCACGCCATCGTGTCATCAGTATCTGAGAACAACCGCACCCTGGTCGGATAGATAGTAGTATACACTTTCATTACATGCGACACAGCGGACACGGTCAAATCAATAGTGATTTTCGCAATTTATTCTTCCTTTGGATGTACCACAGTGAACGAAGGGCTGGCGAACTAGTATGTCCAACTAGGTATACCTATGCTTTGTGTGTCTGTTCTTTGGCATCGATCCGTTTTCTTTTTTGGCAAACATTATTAAATTTACGATCGGAAACGGATTACCACAGAGATTTTCCAGATTCAGATTTATTGCTGAGCTTTACTTTTAATTTGGTTTTGATTTCGGTCTCGGTTCACGGTAGCACTGGCTACTCGCTACTGCCTGTCTTTGGCTATAGAGCTCTTATACATTACCCAAGTAAACACATAAAAAATATGTGTGACCAAATAGTGTTTTCATGGATACGGTATATCGGATGTGGTATGGGGGTAGATAGAAAGTTGGTTTTTATTTTATTTTTTTGTGGCTCGATGGAACTCAATATTGACGAACGATAGACGACGAGATATGGTCGAGAGGGGGTGTGAAATTTTTATAGCCAATAACCAATAAGACTTTAGCTTTACAAGTGGGTTGACAATGGAGCCTCGTTAGTGAGATCGATGAAGCGAATTGGATTATTTTCGTAAAAAAAAAGAAAGTTGTTCTCTACCATCAGCATCACCTTCATAAAAAGGACAAAATTATGCATCAACCTTGCTACGAATCTATTGATATTCACTGGACACTCTATACTTAAGTGCATTGAAAAATGATGGTAGATTTCATTGGCCAAAAAATCCTTCATTCTCTTAATGGACTACTGGGGAAGATAATTGCAATTGTCCTGTCTGTCTGAAATGTGTTCTTCTGCATTGTCCTTGCCAACCAGACTCATTTGTTGTCGTTGCTCTTGCAATTTTCTTTACAACAATTAAAGAATGAGGCCAGGTGAGAGGAGAGAAACTTCTCCGAAATTGTCTCTAAGTGTTGGAGGCAAATTGGGCAATGAAAAGATTGTTACGCCACTATTGTCAATGTCTATGCATAGGGCGTTAGTTTTGTAGTTTTCCTAAGTGCTGGGCCATTATGTGTTGCGGGGGGTAGTGGTTGGTAGGGGGTTTGTTTGAATTTGAGAGTGCGATGACTTATGCAGTGAATGTCTTACTTTGTTGGAATTGTTTTCGAAAAGTTAAGCAACTTTGTAGTAGTGAGTATGCACATTGCACATACGAAAGTTGGGCAAGGTAAATTGACGGGACAGATATTCAGTTGGAAATATATTTTATGGAGATTGGGTTTGAGAAACAATAGTAATGCCATTTATATGGACGTATTAAAGGGCAAATATCTGGCTAAACAAATTGCCAGACTAGAGTTACAACGACTTTAAAAGAGTATGTATGCCATGATGGGATTTGAGCCCTCATATTGTAATCTGTAGACGAGTACCTTTTTTTGTGATGGAAATTTGCTGAAAGAAAAAATCATCGAAAGACATTGCAGAGCTATTACGTGAGGGATGCTTCTACAATAGTGAAGGACTTTAATCCTATCTAAAAAAAACAACCACCCAAGGGGACTGGAATGAGTGGTAAGTTTTTATACGTAAAGTTAATAATGGACTGACTTGAGGTCATTTAATCTAATTTGCCATTTTTTTTGTCCAATCTGAGATATTGTCTATTGCCCTTTTAAGGTTTTTTGTTGCTACTTCGACAGTTGCTCCCACAGCAAGGACAGCTGTGTCATCTGCAAAAGTATCTATAGTGGTTTCCCCACGTTCAGGCAAATCGCTAGTGAAAAGAAGGTATAAAACTGAACCTAGCAAGCAGGGGTGCGTGTCATAACGCACTGGGGCGCTATGACACACATTTTTGTGTCATAAGGCCCTCGGCTGCTATGACACTTTTAAAAGTGTCATATCGCCCACTCTCAATGTGTCATAGCGCCCGAGGGCCTTATGACACAAAAAAGGAAATAATACCCCAAACCTTCATCTGACAGTAAACCCAAGCAGGGCAGTTACAGGGGGGCTGCATGACCCCCCATACATTTCGAATATTATTTCATTTTGGGGCGTTAATGCACTTCCTATAGTGTCATAAAGTCCACAAAAAAAGTGACTTAAAACCCGGCGGGCGATATGACACATTTATGACACAAAAATGTGGGCGTTATGACATGTACCCAGCAAGCTGCCTTGTGGTACACCAGCTTTAATTTCTCTTCATTTTGAGTAATCTGTCTCTTGCTTAATTCTGAAGAATGGATCTGATAAATTATGACTCCTGAATTGTCGAATATTGCTTTGGCAAGTTGCATTTGTGGGCGCAGTAGCGCAGTGGTTAGTGTGCTGGACTACTGTGCGAGGGATCCCTGGCTCACCAATTACATTTTAAGGTTTTTTCCACTGCTCCACCTCTCGCGAACATCTCACAAATATCCGAGAGTATGACTGTCCTGAAAAAGCTTCTCAATTCAACCGTTCGGACTCGGTATAAAATTGTAGATCCCTTCCGTTCGTCCCAAAAATAGAAACTCACACAAAACGAATGGTTGCGAGAAGCTAGGTGTAGGGTGTCTACCCGCTTGTTGCGCCACCTATTTATATTTTTATTTAGTTGCCTTTGTAGTTTGTGGATCAGACCTTTGTGCCGAAAGCTTGTTCTACATCAAGAAATATTGTAGAGCACACTTTTTTTCACCTGGGGAAGTATACCATTGAAGGCTTTTCCTTCATTCGCCCTACTCGCACACGGGACTAAGGTTAGGGTGGCAGGCCTAACAACAAGTGCAGCCTCACTTAAGCCAGAGCAGGGCCATTATGATACCACAGGATCTAATGATCTCACAAATATCCGTTGAACCAGCAGGGGCGTAGAATGAAGCGTTGAAGGTAAATTAATGAGTTCGCCGAAATTATCGAAGAAGTATTCTCCCAGGTATAGTTTTGAAGAGTCCATGCAGCTTCTACAGAAATCGTTGGAGGGGAGGCCTGAGAGCACGTCTTCCAATATATTGGATATATTGGATCTTTTTAATGTTACAAGATTGTTGGAGCGGTTGAGATCCATCATGGGCCAGATCAGTTTCATGATGGAGCACGTGATGCAGCTTGACCACCTTCGATAAGTGACGCTTATCGCATTTTGTTTGATTAAAAGTTTACACTTAACGAAAGGCATATAGAAATTCTCCTTTTCCGGGAGCATCGACAAAGTTGTGCCATGCCTAGCGACTTCAAATGAGGGCGGTTTTAGACTTAAGGATGACCGAGTCGAGGGATTTAATCGCGGCTTGACTATTTGCTGTCTAGAATGAGGCCTAAATACTTGGCCATGTTAGAGAGCACCAGCAGGGTGTCATTTATTTTTGGAGAAACAAAGATGGGAATTTTGTTCTTCCTTGTAAAGAGAACCAGTTCAGTTTTTTGAGGATTGACGCTAAGCCCGAATTTGTTGGTCCAATTAGAGAGCCTAGAAAGGGCATTCTGATGAGATGTTTTCCTTAGACAGCGATAGCAACGTCATCTGCACACGCAATTACTTTGCACCCTTCCCCCTTCACTATTAGAAGTAGTTCATTCACAACCAGATTCCAAGGAAGAGATGAGATCACACCGCATTGTGGCGTACTGATCTACTGACGAACCTCCGAATCGATCGATGGTTCGCCCTGCTTTGAATGGATGAACCTGTTGGTCAGCAACTGATTCATCAAATCGGCAATCAACGTATCAATTCCAAGAAGTTTTCATTAAAAATGCAGTGTATATGAAGTGTATATGAATTTCCCTAGAGTTTTCAGTAGAAATGATGAAAAAGTTATGGGCCTGAAATCCTTGGGGTGAACATGCGAGCTTTTACCAGCCTTGGGTATGAAAACCACATTTACTTCCGTCCATGACTTAGAAATTTGAGATAACTTTCGAATATTACAGTTACCCATGGAAGGATTCATTTCACATTCTGTTAAAGTTCGGCCAGTATTTTACTATCAGGTCCAGGAGACTTGAATGATTTAAAGCCGATTATAGTCCAGAGAATTTTGTTCTTAGTAACAAGATGTGAGGAGCTGCTTAGACCTAGCCAATGTCCCAGTAGACCTCGTAAAGGCATTGCAGCAATTTGGGAAGTGGGTATCCACTAATGACTAAAGGATTTAGAGATTCTTAAATAGATGTAGCCCACGAGGCGTCAGCTTTCTTAAGAAAACTTGGTATCCTAGAAGTCGCTGCGAGGATCTTTTTGAGCCTCAGAGGTATCTTCTATCTTTCTACAGAAGAGTCTCCAAAAAATTTCGTCGGGCTTGCCTGATTTGTGTTATATAAGATTTGAGGGTCTCGTTGTACGAGATCCACTCAGTGGCTTCGCGAGATCGCTTAGCCAGACTAAAGACTGCCTGCATGTTTTTGTAGAGATATAATCTCCTGACTCCACCAAGGTGGTCTAGGATTGCCCTTAGGATCCGTTATTTGGTAGGAGAACGAAAAAGTGCGATTGAGTATCATCTTTAGTTCTTTACAGGACCAAAAACCTGCCGAAGTACTTTTCTTTCGAAGAAGCTCAGTATCAGCTCTTCCTTCTTGTTTATCGCCCAGTACTCAAAGTAAAACTGAGTCCGAATCGTAGTCACGGTGATATGTAACTGTGACCAACAATTTCTACTTTGCTGCGCCCTTTTAATAAAATGAATCTGAATTTATTACCACCCACTTTTCCACTTTAATAGTTTAAAAGTTAATGTTCCTTCACTTACAGAACATAAATAATAAAATATTTTAACATTTCAAAGAAAAACACCCTCGGGCGTATACGTAACATTTTTTTTCCAAGTCACTTTATTCACTTTTCTATCGATTGTTCGTTGGTTTTTGCCACCACCCTGTGGGCATAGTTTTGTCGAATTTATTAAATCGCACTTGATGATGGTAATTTCTCGCACAGTTGATTGACCCAATGCACACAATAATTTGAGCCACTTAGACGCGGCAAAATAAATGTGCATACACAGTTGCGCGTCCCATTATCAACACCACCAGGAGTGGATTTTTGATCATTACCAGTCCACCCCAATCGGCCTCCCCCGAGGTGTCCTTCAATATTAAACAATTATGCAAAATAAATTGCCGTTATTATCCTTCAGTCTAAGTTCATTTATTCAACTAGAAAATAAGAAAGGGAGTAACAAAGGTGAAAGAGCAAAAGCAATGAAGCGGAAAGCACAACTTACGCGCGCAAAAAAATTGAATGAAGAAGAAAACCAACAACACGAAAGACCGAGGAGAAAAAAAAAATCAGGCAAAGACGAAGGAGTTTGCCTGTAGAATTATAATATGGCTACTTTGGAGCTTCCTAACGAGAATTAAGGATATTCATGGCGTGGCGCAGCGGCCCAGCACCCACATTAAACGCGTTGCTTTCATAGAATTTAATGCCACAGTATAGTCGAAGGATCGGCGAGAGAGATGATGAGCTGCTACTGGCACTGGGGTGTATGAATTGCACATAATAACACGAGGCTTTTATGCAATTTCATCCTGTCGGACAAGCAGAGGATGGCGAAGGGCTACTGATGGCCTCATTCATTCGTGCAACCTTCCATACCGAAGAGTGAATTACTGCGACGACCAACGACGACGCAAAAACCGGTAGCTAACCAAGAGATGAATATACATTTTGTATACAGTATAGGGCAGGGGCTGGGGGTTGGTTTACCTGCACGGCTATGTTTGCCGGGTTAAGTGAGTTCTCACCTTGCGTTGAGTACTGTTTTCAGTTTTGGCTCATTGTGTCTGTGGGAGATGTATGCGTGGAATGGGTGGAGATGGGCTGGTCTTTACCCCCTTGGAATAGTGGTTATCATGGGGAAATGCATAATTACTTGAGATTTATGGACGGTTGGGTTTTTTTTTTTTTACTTTGCGCCTGTAAAAGTTTTTCCTTTTTGTTGATGTGCTGAGGTGAAACATGCGACGACGTTAAAAGTCTGTTAAGTATATAGTACACACAGATCCTGTAAGGAGGCTCAGGGCGGGGAAACCCCATCGAAGAGAACCCGGTCAGGTCGTTTAATTATTGTATTGAAATGAAAGCCCACAGGGTTGAGTGGGCTTGATTATGGCTTTAACCGAAAAGGTGTTTTTCCAGTGAAAATTTTATTAGTGCTCGTCGCACACTTGCGGCCAAAAAGGTGGATAATTGCATTTTCGGACGATCCGTTAATAAAGTCAATCAACTGCCTGAGGATTTGCAAAATGAAGACCGTAAAATGTGATAATGGCTCTGATGATAGGCAAAAGAGTCTGCAAAGGATTTTTATTGGCAACAAGGCATTGGTTGCGATGGTTCTCATAGTTAAAAATTGGAATGTATCACAAATTCTGTTCTGTCGTGATTATCGCTGGCTCAATTCTATTACGATGCCTGACTGTCACCCAATTCGACACGATTTTTAAAAAATTATATGGATAGTCACTTGTGATGTAACATCATTTGATTTTGTAAGCCATACCATAAATAAAGATGGATCCTTCCATAAAAGATAGAGTTGGAGCCATTTTAAGTTTTTCAACATGTGTCGCGTGTCGGTGCGGTGCTTCAGCTAAAGAACAAATAATCATGCGAGCCGTAGGCATTCTTCTGAAGCAAGCTTTCAACGCCCGAAACAATAAGTACTCAACGTTCGATCGCGAGTTATTGGCAATAGACCACTTTAGGTATTTCGTGGAAGGAGGCTTCAAAAATAAGATGCTACAAAAACTGACACTAGTCCCCCACAAATATGTCGTTTAGACTTCATCTCGCAGTTCACCAGTGACATTTAACGGCAAATATAAATTGGTCGCTGACGCCCATTCATGTACCTACATGCGAACACGAGATTGCGGTCATAGAAAACGTCGAAAGTAAGCCCTGGACCGATAGATATTACAAGGAGTTACAGTAGTTACAGAAATTGCTTTTATAGAAGGGGATAATTAAAGAATTTTGAAAGTTTTCTTTAAAAAAGTTTTTATTCCCCAACTTATAAACAGGCCTTGTACATCCCGCCAGATAATGTCAAAGCATTCGCATTCGCGCTATTTGCAAATTTATCTCTGATCGATACTTTTGGACGAATATGAACAAACAAGTCAACGAATGGGCAAAAGCATGCGTATGATATCCGAAATCGAAAGACGAAGTCAGCACACAAAGTCAGCTGATGGAGTTTTCAAAGTACCAACCACTTCCAGACAGCCGTTGACAGATTCAATCATTGCCCAGAAGACTACCCTCTCAGGGACATTTAAGCGAACACAAGAGATCCCTACGTTATACCCTTTTCCAAAATCCCTAATATTTTTTATCTCTTCTTCCAAAATCTCTCGGGATGAAATCTCCTATGCCAAAATCTCCTACCTACTCATACAATTACTTATTAAAACGCTTGCTAAAATCCCCTGTTTCAAGATTTCGAACAATTTTGAAGATCACTACTAACCAAGGCAGCCAATTCGAATCGAAATTTTTTAACAAAATTTCCAATTTACTTGAGTGCACAAATTTTATACGACACCTTATCATCCACAAGTTAATGGTAGCTTGTACGGTTTCACCATCAGTTCAGGAGTTCAGAACTTTCGATCTTGGGCATTTGATGTGCGATCAAAGAAGACCTTAGCTGTTCCGCGGCACAGTCGGCTTATGGGCAAACCCTCAGGTTTCCAGAAGAGATTTTTGCGGATGACACTACACTAGTCAAGGCACCGGACGTTCTCATCGAAAAATGATGCAACGTTATGAAAATCGCATACCCAAACAAGCGCGAAGAAGTGAGCAAGCAAGATGTTTGTACCCATAAATCTACATAGGTTAGGTTAGTACGTGCCACACTTAGAACAATGTAGATCGGTTGTGATGCCCTAGGGGTTTATGACCCCCATACACTGGAAACCTATGAAAAACGTACGGACTGGTAAACCAACCCGTTTTATTTACAAATCTATAAGTAGGTCATTAATGGACCTGTCTAAAAGCTAATCTAAATCTTCGAAGAAGTAACTACCAAGGATTTTATTTCTTATGTGGCAATGCGCTAGGCTGTGACAAAGAAAGTGTGGAGTGTCCTCATGCACCTCCTCATCACCGCATCCTCTGTACAGGTCATCTGTGCTGATGCGTATTTTCTTGGTATGGTATTTCAGCATATTGTGTCCGGTGATAATAACCACAATCGAGGACAATGATTTCTTGTACAATTGTAAGACTTTTTCAGTTTTCTGTTTCTTGTATAGATTGGCCACACTTTCCTGGTTATGCCATAGGAGTCGAGCTTGTTCCATCTTTCATTTGTCGCCATTTTAGTATTTTATTCCCAATCTTCCGTCTGAGATTACAAGGGGGAATCATTACTGTGGTGTCAGCCTGGCTTTTTTGCTTTTTCATTTCCAGACACACCTCTGTGCCTGGGAACCCAGCATAGTCTTACGTTGTTCTGCTCGCCGACAATTTTAACTCAACGGCAGAGATCGCTTTTATTGCCACTTGACTTCAGTGGAAAAGGTAATATCTGCATGAGGTATTGCCATCTAGCAGATGTTGTCACTGCCAGTGCCTCAGTTTGGAATACGCTGCTGGTAATCAAGAAACCTGATGATTGAACTGGATAGTCCGAGACGTTCTCCAGCCACAACGCCTATTTCCATCTTTGATCCATCCGTGTATATACATAGGTATGGTTGATCCAATGGATGTTGGTTGATCTTCATACCATTCATACCATTCGTCCCTGCTGGGTAAATAGTCTTGTGAAATCTAGCCGGGGAGTAGTATAATGTATTAATTCAAAATTTGTGCATGACCCGCCAGGCTGTGTTTCCAGTTTTTGGTCTGGCTTAACCGGAGGCGGAGGGCACTATTTGCAGCTGATTCCTGTACAAAGAGGTCTAGGGGTTTAAGATTGAGTATGGCCTCTAATCCTGCCGTGGGGCTGGTTATCATTGCCGCCGTAGTGCCGATGCAGGCCATTCTTTGGATCTTTGTCATGGTTCTAAGATTGTTAGCCTTTAACAGAGCGCTTGTCACCAGAAAAAACTAGCATTTGGTCTTATAACCGCCGTATACAGCCACATGACTATTTTAGCGCTAGGACCCCATGTTCTTTCGAATATTCTGTTACAGGCATAGAATGCTATCATCACCTTTTTGGTTCTTTCTTTAATGTTGAGGTTCCAGTTTAATTTTCGATCTAAGATAACTCCCAGGTATTTGGCAATGATAGTGGTATTTTTAGGAACTCTTTGAACTGCAAGAACGTTTTTGTCAGAGTGAACAAAGTCAAAATCGGGCTCACGTCACCTTACGAACACCCATACAAAGTCGTTTGACATATGAGAACATTTTAATCGTCGCAGTAATCAACACCACCAAGGCTACCATAGTTGGCCACTCTCTCAAACTATATACTTATGGTAAACATTCGTCCCAAAAAAATAGAAACTCACATATATATATCGGTTGTGAGAAGCTAAGAAGTAAGAAGTAGTAAGACCAAACATTCCCATCAATTATGGAATACAACGTCGTTCAAGTGGCTGCCTTGGCTGGCTTCGCAGTAGCGAATTCTGTCATTCCAATTTTTCAAAACCTTGTTAATGGTTTCGGGCTGTAGCTCACGGATTGCTTGGATGATATTGGCCTAAAGTGCTTGAATCGTTTCCGGATTGTTGGCATAATATCGGTTCTTCACGTTTCCGCCAAAAAAAGTCCAAAGGTGTCAAATCGCAGCTTCGAGGCGGCGAATTGACATCGCCAGGACGGCTAACACGATTTGGAAATTTGTTACGCAAAAGATCGGTTGTGGTATGGGCTGTGTGGCATGGCGCACCATCCCACGTGAACCAGAGAGGTCGCCCAAATCCATGTCTTCAATTTCAGTATAAGAAAAGTCGATTAATATGTAACACCCACCGTTGGCCGAGACGTTGTTCCCAGCCTCATTTTCGAAGAAATATGGTCCAATGTCACCAATCCACAATCCACACCAAACTGTCATTCTATGTGGATGCATGGGCACCGTATGACGACGGGGACCATGAGTGTTGTCTACTAGCATACCAGCCTCACGAACTTTTTCCACAAACTTGCGTACAGCAGGCACGGTGGATGCTTCATTTCGGCCAATACTTCTTTTAAAAAAACGCCCTGTTTGGGCAATCACTTTGGAAATAAGTTTTCAATATTTCCCAACATTTTTCAACCGTAAAGCGATTCATTTCGTTCCGCGGAGGTACGATACTGACTTTCTGTCAAGATTTCGGACGGGAAAAAGGTGTCAGTATCAAAATAACCTATGATTTAAAAAGAAACCACTAGATGGCCCACCCTACTTATACAATATGGATTAAAACAAAACGGGTCGGCCTTAAAATGTTCTCATTCCTTTTAGTACCAGTCTCCGCAAACGTGCTTCAAATTCTGACAAAAATGCGAAAGTTTCCAGACACAAGTGGGTTGCCAAAATCCACAACTTAACTAAAAGTTTCAGAGTTGAAACCACCAATAGGCCTACGCTACGCACGTCGATACTAATCCATCAAGCAAACTATGACCAAAGAAAACTATTATCAGACCTATCCTTTGCATAAGCTTGTACACCATGAGCTATAAGTAAACTCCTTTTAATACTCTTTTCAAATTTGTAATCCTTCATTGTTTTACCTATATGGTGAAAGCCAAGATTTCACATCCACGCTGTAGCAGAATTTGGCTCTGACTGTAGTCATTTATCCCTTAAAGACTTATACTGGCACCAAATAGCGACATAATTTCATTGCTATTATCTTGGGTGCCATTATACCCACAAGCTTTACCTTACTTACAAAATAATCACGTTCATAATTATGATTTACTCAAGTTTTTGTTTGCCAATTTGTCTAGTCGCAAAAGGATAATCTTGCAGCCACAACTTAACCGATATCCAAAAGACCAAACGAGGAATACAAAACTAAAAAATAAATCTCGCAATAAATTTCCTTAAAATCTGTGTTCATAAGGCTGCTATATCAGAGAACCCCTGCCCGCCATTGTCTGCTGGGAAGACGTGCCAAATTCGCAAATTCCCAAATGTGTCTCATGTATTCGGGGGATATATGCCTTTTCTCTGCACACACATACATTTAATGTTCTAACATAGTTTTATATTAGGGTTTCTCGACTGGCACTTTTTTTTGCCTTTCCCCCCGAGGAGATCTCTAGCTATAGTTGGCCTTCATTTGACCCATCCAAAACGAGGAGCCGAACAAATATCAGAGATTTGGCAAAATTAATTCTTTGGAAGGGAAAACAGGCTGTTTTACAAGACAAGTTGGGAGCTTTTGGTATTTGGGATTGTTGCAAAGAAGTAGGACTCTAGGGAGAAACGTAGACTCTTTATAAGCAGCTTTAGTCGCTTTTAACGCAGCCCACAACAGGGACTTTGTCGAGGTGATAGGGAATGCGAACCCCAATACCTATATGATGAAATATAACTAGGCACAAATCAATTTGGCATCAACCGAGTGTTGAACACGAAGAAAATAGCAACACTATAATGCTCTGTCGGAAAGACTGACTGAACGAGTCTCAGAAGTCTTACATGAGTTTACAACGAAGTCGTCATAAGTCCTGATGACAGTTACCTTAGGTACCTGAGCTACTTCGACATATTTGGAGCTGAGGTCAGTGAGAACTAATCAGGGTCCTGAAACAGAAATGGTGGCGGATCAACCCTTTATGGGCCAAAGGCAGCTCTCACATCCCCTTCCGTCCAAGGAGTCTAACAAAGGGCCTGGCTCTCCAGGTTGGTGGATGGAAGCAACAACTAGCCTCGGATACGGATGATTTTACTGTCGACGAACCTGGCAAACGAAACAAGGACAACGAATTTCGGATATGTACGTATAATGTTAGTTCCCTTAACAGACCGTGTGTAGCCAAACAGCTGGCGAAAGTCCTGATCTGCTATAAAATAGACCTAACAGCCATGCAAGAAGTGCGATGGGATGGACCGGGCCATAAAAGGATGAAGAACAGCGACATCTATTAGGGCGACTGCTATCGGGAACAAAAACTGCGCTTAATTGGATGTGGATTCGCTGCTGGCGGCAGACTTAGAAGTCTTAAGTTTCAAGTATATGAACGAGCGCCAACATTAGCCTAAAATGCGCGCATGCCACCAAAGAGAGGTTCTACGAGCGCAGTGCCCGAATTATGATAATAAAATTATCTTAGGTGATGCAAAGATAGGAAGAGAGGGCATCTTTGGTAGTACTGTTGGAAGGTACAACCTACACGACACCGACAACGGACTTAGGCTGATCCACTTTGCGGCGTGGTGTCATATCAAGTAGCCAAGATACGCCTTTGGATATCCCGAACACCGCCAAGACATGTTAATACTGTGGGGAAGTTTGACAACGGACGGCTAAAATCGCAAGAGATCAGCACATCCTTCTCCGATCGAGTCTCTCGCAATCTCTGAGGTTATATACTTATATACAGCCAGCATCAAGCATTGAAGACCAGTGGGAATATTGCCGAAGAGATACCGCCTCTGATGTGCTTGGTTTCACTCGACCACCATAACGAAACCTCTGGTTCGACGACGAGTGCCGGCATTCCGGCAAGCACATGCAGCGAAACAAGAGGCATACAAAGCGGCGCTGCAAAGAAGGACTAGAGCTGCTCGTGAGCTCTACGCGCAGAAAAGAAGAGACGAACACCGGCTTCTCAGGAGAAAAAAGAAAGAGCACGAGAAGCGCGCGATCGAGGAAATAGAGAGATGCTACAGCAGGAATGAGGTTCGGAAGTTTTACCAAAGGGTAAAAAGAACCTGCCAAGGCTACAGAGCCCGAACCGAAGCCTGCTATTACGAACAAGGGAACATCATAGTAGAATCGCAGTCGATGCTGAGGATATGGAAGAACTACTTCTGCAGACTGTTTAACGGCGATGACGAACTAAATCCCGCTGTCAGGCAGAATGAACCATTCAACCTGGACGATGAAGACCAACAACTCCGTCCATCCGACCTGGACGAAGTGAAGATAGCCATATATACGCTTAAGTCCAACAAAGCCGCTGGGGCAGATGGCATAACCGCCGAGGTATTCAAAGCGGCAGGCGATGACTTGGTTAGGAGCATGCACCAACTCATCTGTAAAATATGGTCGGAGGAAAGTATGCCCGATGAATGGAACCTCAGCATTGTTTGCCCGATCCTCAAGAAAGGAGACCCTCTGAAACAGGGGTATTAGTCTTCTTAACATCGCCTATAAGTTCTTATCTGCCGTGTTGTGTGAACGCCTAAAGCCTTTCGTCAACAACCTGATTGGTCCCTATCAGTGTGGCTTCAGGCCAGGAAAGTCTACCATCGACCAAATATTCACACTGCGGCAGATCTTGGAGAAAACCCAGGAAGTTCAAATCGATACCCTTCACCTTTTCATCGATTTTAAGGCCGCCTATGACAGCATTTATAGAGACGAGCTATACAGAGCAATGTCTAGTTTTTGCCATCCCTGCCAAACTCGTCCGTTTGTGTAGGATGACAATGGAAAATGCACGCTGCTCCATCAAGGTCGGTAAAGAACGCACCGAGACCTTCGATGTCAGAAAAGGATTTAGACAAGGCGATGCGCTGTCGTGTGACTTCTTGAACATCGTTCTTGAAAGAATAGTGCAAAGCTCAAACGCTAACACCAGAGGCACTATCTTTCAAAAGTCCGTCCATCTACTCACTTAAGCCGACGAAATCGACATAATCGGGAGAACGCATTCGTGAGTATTGAGACGGAGGGCAAGACAAAGTATATGCTGTCATCAAGAAAGGACACCCAACACCGCGACGTCTTGGACAAAATGTCTTGGACAGATATAACTTTGAGGTGGTAAAGGACTTTGTCTACCTAGTCTCCGCTATGAGCTCAAACAATGACACCAGCGCTGAGATTAATCGAAGAATAACTCTTGCCAATCGATGTTTCTTTGGGCTAAGAAAGCAATTGAGTTTTCTACTTTCCCTACTACTAGCCCTCTCTCGAACAACTAAAGTGACTTTTTATAAGACCTTAATCATCCCAGTCCTTCTCTATGGTGCAAAGTATGGACTCTATCCAAGGTGGATGAGGCTACTCTTGGTTCTTCGAGTAATTTTCGGTCCTCTCTGCATAGACTGTGAATGGAGGAGGAGATACAATGACGAACTATACAGCGACATCGACCTAGCCAGAAGGGTGAAGGTCCAACGACGTAGAGTGAATGGACGTGAATGCTCCGGCCCGGAAGATCTTCGAATCGCAAGTGGAAAGGGACCTTAACCAACTTAGCGTGCGAAACTGGAGACAGCTGGCCAAAGATCGTGCTGGCTGGAGACGCTTGTTGCTTGAGGCCCAGGTCCACCCCGGACTGTAGCGCCACCTTAAGTAAGTAAGTAAATGGTTAATGGCAAGGAACTCAGTTTGGAATAGGTATGGACGAGTATTTCTCCATAAATGCCAAAGATCCAGTCCCTGTATCCATCTTGGAACCGTCTGTATACCAGACTAGGTCAAGTCGCTATGGATTAGGTTTGTATTTTTCCCAGTCTTCCCTAGGAGGGATAATGATAGAGGAGTTTTTATGGAAGCCATATTTCGGTAACGTGTCGTCTAGGAACATACTGATACTGAATGCTCCTTCGGATTCCATAGCGTCAATAAGGGAAAGGCGACCTCCATGGTAGGAGTGGCGGTCGATGTTTTTCGAATGGAATAGACTATGGATACTCAGTCTTGCTTCCATTTGAATGTGTACTTGAATATGTAATAGGCATACGATGACATTTAGTGCAGTGGTCGAAGTGGACCGTAGACAGCCCATCATGCAGTTTCCGGCTATACGTTGGACTCGCTCTAGCTTTTTGACTGAAATGACTTCGTTAGTCTTTGTCCACCAGACCACGGCAGCATATTTAATCGCTGGTCTAACCACAAGCGAATATAGCCAATTATATCATCCGGGGTTTTAAGCCCCAATTGTTACCACTCTGTTTGCAATACTTTCTATTTGCGGTTTCCATGATAATTTACTGTCAAGGAATATTCCCAGGTATTTTGCTTCCCATGAGAATTCAATGGTTTCGCCATACATAGTGAGGCAGGTTAGAATCAGTGATAAACAATTTCTATTGTAATGCTCTGTGGTACCCAACAGTTTTGGTTTTTCCTGGATTCGTATTGTATAGACAATATTCTTCTCTATCGGGACAATGCACATCAATGTTACAAATTTTCGAAACTTTAGCTCCCATAACTGTCGAAGAATAGCGACTATTCACCCCTTTATCTATTTTTGACCAATCTTCACAGGAACTCAAGAGTTTCGGTGGTTTTCGAGATATAAAATTTTGAATTTTTTTTTTAATGGGAAGTGCCACGCCCCTTTGTCAAATTTTGACCAATCTTCACAGAAATACTCCTGGGCCAATACCTAAGATTGTATGTAAATTTAAACTCAATCGATTCGGTGGTTTTCGAGAGATTACAGTTTAAATGCATTTTTTGTATGGGAGGTGCCACACCCCTATAACTCATGAACCAATACACCTAAAAAAGACCGTATATACTTACAAACTATGGTATTAACGTCACCTTTCATGGGAAATTTCTAGAATCAAAATCGGTTCACGCATTACAGAGAACATTAGCGACAAATACAATACAACTTATGTATTTTTATATATCTGTGGTGATAAGTTGAAGTAGCTTATGTCATTTTTTTTTTTGTAATTTTTCATTGTTTTCAGAAAAAGTACTGGTGCTAGGTAAATGAAATTTATTTTCAATAAAGCTGTACTGGCAATGTACAAAATGTATTATTTTTTGTTCTTTTTTTAACAATAACAGAGTGGCTAATAGCATAATTTGAAACTTAAGTTATTTTCAAAAAAACTGTTTTAAGTCAATTAAGTACAAGGTGGCGTAAAAATAACCTTCCGATGTTTTTTGGCTGTAATTTAAAAAAAAAAATGAAAAACTTTGATTCTTCTTGTGGATTATTTTTATTTGGTCTTTAAATTTTGTTTACATCAAGTCGAGAATATGATGTCATGTAAATGGCCGCCGCCACAGTTGATTGTCATTTGAGCCCTTTTTATGGCATTTTCCATCACTTTGGCCAAAACTTCCGGCGATAGGTCCTCACATTCTTGACGGATATTGTCTTTAAGAGCTGCAAGAGTCTGAGGCTTGTTGACATAAGCCCGCGACTTCAAAAAGACCCACAAAAAGAAGCCTGGAGCGGTCAAATCAGGCGATCATGCTGGCCAGTGCAAATCGCCAAAACGGGAGATTAGGCGCCCGGGAAATGCATCCTTCAGCATATCGGTTGTGGCACGTGCAGTGTGTGCCGTTGCACCGTCCTGTTGGAACCACATGTTTTCCAATCCCAATTCATCAAGTTGCGGCAAAAAGAACTCGTTGATCATTGCTCTGTAGCGCTGTAGTCGTCTGGTCGATGTCGACGGCGCTTCCATGACATCTTCGGCTACAGCAGCAATATTCTCTGCAGAACAGCTACTCCGGGGTCTGCCACGCCTGGCAGCATCTCGTGTTGTGCCAGTATCTTCGAGGCGAGCGGCTAAACGTCGCAGAGTTTCACCAGTAGGCGTTGGACTGTTAGGAAATCTGCGACGAAATTCACGTTGTGCCAAAATCACCGACCGATTATTGCTCAAATAAATAGTCACCAATATTCCGCGTTCTGGAGCAGTGTAGCGTAACATTGTTTATTAACGTGTATTTCGCATGTGTTTACTACACAAATGTCAAAACAGAACTGACATTAGGGGCCAATCGCAAAATTTATAGCATTTTCTGATAGGAGGATTACTTTTGCGCCACCTTGTACCTTAAGTGACATAAGATGATTTAATAAATTTGAATTCTTTATTTTTATGGCTTATGTCAATTTAAGTTATTTTAAAAAAACCTAATCACTTTTTTTAAATAAGAACAATAATGATCAAATATAAATTTAGTTGAAAATAGCTTATGTCGACATAAGACACAAACTTCTTGAATTTTAAATATCCTAAATAGCTTATGTCATGACTTAAGTATTTTTAAAATAATATATTTTTTTAAAGATTTAAAAATGATAATATTCTGTATAGACATAAGCCATTATGTTAATGCAAATAGTGTCCAAATAAACTTAATCTATTACGTTTTTTTTTTTAAATTCAACGGGTTATTAGTGGCGAAAAATTATGAGACCCAGACCAAAAAACTGCTGTAAAATCAGAGAATATTATAAGGCGAAAAAATCGCTCATGTCGACATAAGCTACTCCAACTTATTACCACAGATATATCGATTAAAATTAAAATTAACCTTCTTAAGCTAAGAACTTGGCGTACATTTTGATCTGATTACTTTTCGTGGCTGACACGTTACATACTTATTTATTTATTTATTTATTTTTTTATAGAAGAACTTGGCTGTTTTTTTACATCTATGTCTTTTGTGTTCCTTTCTTCTTCGTAATACTATACGCCTGAGAATATAAATGAATTTGACTTTCCAGTATACGGATTTTATGTTTTTGTGCAGAATACTACAAAACCAATTTGTACAGAGACTCAAAAAATATTATTAGATAGGTACCTATAAGCACACGTCATATGTATAGACAAAATACTTGTGTATATTTGCGGATGGGATTTTAAAGTCGGTTTGCAATAGATTTTCTTATTTTATATTTTTTTGAGGTTATCTCCTGTCTGGACATGGACATGGACACCCACTTCTAGGTAGATACTTCTACCGAAAATCCTACTCTGCCAGTTAATAAAATGAGTTTTCTTCTTTTGACCACAGTATACCATACCTACTCGTATACCGGCCCAAAAGATACATTATAATCCTCATTGCAATTACCCCTTTTTTTTTTTGGGTGTACCTTCTGCAGAAGCTTCTCAATTCTTTTAATAATAAATGACATTTTTGGCCAACAGGGTATTTTTGTTGAGAATCTCATAACTTCGTTAGAATGCTGTGTGATTTCGCCCAGCGATGACATACTAACCGTATGTATGTGAAGATGTGCTGTGGATGTGAATGAAGGGTGGCATTCGCTTCGCCGCCGACAGATACAGTTCATTTAACTATGGCAACATGTGTGATAAAGGCAAAGCATCGCCCCCTCTATCAAAGGCGAACGAACCGCAAAGGAGTAAATGTTAATATTATCAAGAACCGCATTTAATTCCGGATATGAAAAGACTTTGGAGAACGTGACTGAATTGATTATTATACCACTTGGTGATGGTTAAGTACAACTGCGTATGGAAAAACTATAAGATGATGTAGATGGGGGGATGAATCGCCAGCGGCATAGTGTCCAGTGTGCGGCATTAGTTGGAGAGGAGATTTTCGTTTCTATTTTTTTTTTTGTCTATTGCTAAGAAAGTGGAGGATATGAAGGACTGCGGAGATAGTTCTCTTCTGACTGTGGTTTAGGGATTATGAAGATTTCCAACTGAGAAAACGTTTAAATTAAACTGAGGAGTTTTGCCACTACGTATAAATTCGTGGTGAAAGTTTCAATAGAGTAAGGATGGATTTTCATTTCCCGGACGCAACGCAACGCAACACATAAGTTTACCAATTCGCATTCAAACTGTTTTGGTATCACGTTCGTACACACTCTGGGGTTGGGCTCATAGTCAGCTGCATGTATCTAGGTGGGTGTGAAAGTGTCTAATGAAGCTGTGGCATACATCTGCGACCAAAAACGTAAATAGGGTCACAACATCTCTTGAACAGCGGGGGTAAAAGTTTTCGTTTCCTTTTTTCCCCCCGTCCTACCTACACGTATATGGGGATAGAGGGAAAAAGTTCACGGCAGCATATTATTCGATTTGCTTAGTGATATAGTTGCCACAAGTTTATACACGCGTCGCTGAGTTTTGGTAAAAATGTAATTTCTAATCGGGGGATGAAGATGTGTGTCCTTCACAAGTACAAACATTTTAGGGGAAAAATGTGTGTACACAGAAAGGTTTTAATGTTCTCGAGATATCCTTCAGAAGAATGTTTGTAATTTCTTTTCAGTGCACGGTAAAGTATCTCCTTTAGAGAAGTCACAACATGTTTCTTTCTTGGAAAGAAGAACAAGTCTTTTTCCACATTGCGTACTGGATGCAGGGATGTCATATTGTGTTGTGTTGAAGTTTTTGGGTCAATTTACAATAATTTGGGACATTTTCATTTACTTTGTGCATTTAAAGGACAGACATGTACCTGCAAGTACCTACAAATTCAATGTTTATTGAAACACCAGACGGTTGAATGAAATCTGTGATGTTTCGTCTGTCAAATTTTCGCCCTCATCCATAACTGTGAAGGTTACTTGTTTGTGGATAGATACCAAAAGCAGGCGAATTATTTTACCTCTAAGAATTTAGAGTTCGGAGTAGGAATATCTCTGTATTCTATTATAAAGTTGAATCAAGATTATACAGATTTATTTCCATTCATTGTTGTATACATGGCGGAGCTGTCTTTCAAATTATTCCTCCATAAACCAAGTTTTTTGTAGAGTTTTAAAAGGACAGACATGTACCTGCAAGTACCTACAAATTCAATGTTTATTGAAACACCAGACGGTTGAATGAAATCTGTGATGTTTCGTCTGTCAAATTTTCGCCCTCATCCATAACTGTGAAGGTTACTTGTTTGTGGATAGATACCAAAAGCAGGCGAATTATTTTACCTCTAAGAATTTAGAGTTCGGAGTAGGAATATCTCTGTATTCTATTATAAAGTTGAATCAAGATTATACAGATTTATTTCCATTCATTGTTGTATACATGGCGGAGCTGTCTTTCAAATTATTCCTCCATAAACCAAGTTTTTTGTAGAGTTTTAGATGGGCTGACCTTTATTTGAAACGAAGTCTCTTACCTTTTTGTTGATGAAGAATGGAAAAATAAATTTTTTCTACAAAAGAAAATTTAAAATACTTTTAGACAAATATGAAAAAATTTGGAACATTTATGTACATTGTCCCCTTTGATAAGAACATTTCTAAGCAATATCTATAGGTACAGTTCCTGGACTTTGACAAAGCTGGGCGGGCGACCTAGGCCTAGCCATTCGTTTGAGTAAGTTTTTATTCTTTGGGAGGAATTGAAGGGACCTATCAATGGTGGAAGGGAAAGAAACCTTTTATGCCGAGTCCGAACGCCTGAATTGATACGCTTTGTCAGGGCGGCTATACTCTCGGATTTTTGTCCGAGAGGTGGCGCTGTGGAATGAAACTTAAAATGTATTTTGTATTTTCAGAGATTAAGTAGTTTTTTTTTGCAATTTATTTAGGTTAGATGTCTGAAGACACTCTTAGACCGTATTTATAGCTCCATATCGATACCATACGAGTAGGGATGAGAGGTGAAAGTGGCAACCCTATGCGAAATTCCTTTGAGAAAGATCTATGGATACTACCCCTAAGGCCCAATGCATACAAAGCAACTGGAAAAAAACTGATCAGCGATGCAAATTGGCTACTAATTTGCTTTGAGTCATAGTCTATGTAATCAAATGGAACGAGGCACACGACGCTACTGGCTAAAAACTTGTTTGCGATTCACAAAAACCAGTTTGTAACCAGTTGTCTGTTGATTTGCATGTCGGGTTGCCTATTGATTTCAGTTTCTAGTTTGTCGAAGATAAGCGGACAACAGAACAACCTGTTGCTGGTGGGAGAGGTTAAAAAACATGACGACACTGAATGAACTATAGTTCTCTACATAGAGATTTTGATTGGTGATGAGTTTCCTCGTGTGTAAAGGCAAGACACACTGCTGAGTTCATAACTGGTAACCGCCTTAGATTTTTTCCATTTGCTCCCTGTGCATTGGGCCTAAGATTGCCTGAAGCAGTCAACTCAATTGGTAAAATCTATGTAGCTATAGAGCCTTTATCAGGTGGCTTCGGGGAAAGACAAGATGTGTTTGAAAGAGTTTGTCCCCCTCTATGGCCGGCCTGCCTATCAGAAAATGTTCCGTTTATGCTTCCACAACGAAGCTAATCTTATTCCATTTTATAAAAAGAGGTTTGTTAGTTCTTTTGGTATCTAGCTTGCGCCAATTTTTTTCGGATACTATGCAGGTGTTAATACTATTCCACCAATTTACCAAAATGTTAACATTTAACTTAGAAAACTCTGCATTTCTTTAAAGGAACATTTGCAGTTCTTTGTAAATTCTTAACACGAAATAAAAATCAAATATATTTTAAAGCAATTATCTAGAACTTATGTCAATACAATGTCGAACGTTTGAATAGAATTTGTGTTGTTTGGTTCTATTGGATTGGGGAGCGTAAAATTGAATTTATGTAAAGTATGCATTTCTATAGTTTAACTTTCAATCCAACAGATACGATATTTAAAGTGACAACTAAATTTTAAAAAAAGGTTATCCACTATATTAAAGACTACTGACCCTGGCCCTGATGTTTAAGGGCAGTTTTATAAATTTCTAAGTAAATCTATCTATGTATTCTCATTTCATTCGTTTGGAAGAAGAAGATTTCCAGGCAAATCTATTTAAGCATCCCAGGCAGTACAGGAACGTTTCGAATTGGTAGATCTGAGGATAAGTCATTTGCTCTTCGCTAATGAATTGGTCATCGCTGGGTGCTATCAGACTGAACTTCAAGGCGTACTCGATCTGTATGTAGCCTTTCATGTTGAAGCTTAGATGAAAGTAGTTTTCAAACTTGGCTAGAAAAAAAAACTCTATTTCTGAAGGGATACCGAAGTTGCTCTTCGGCAGAACGAATGTTCAATGCTTTCTACATATTACCCATGGTCAGCAAGACTTTTTTGACACGACAATGCCCTGTTAGGAAGCCAGTGACTAGTCGAATCTGACTTCTACTTAATTGTAGTAGTCGTTTTGTTTTATGTGGGAACTACATACCTAATGGCACAACTTTTTAGGCTTGCGTGTTTCCTTCGGTATCACTTCAGAAATAGAGCTTTTTTCTTTTAGCCAAGTGTTTATGGGTTCCCCGCAGAATGGCCTTGGCATCATGAATTGAAATGCAGATCCTTTTTCGCCTAATTCGTCTGCTTTTTCGTTGCCTTCATATCTACTGTGTCCTGGCACCTATAGCAGGTGGACCTTATTTGTGGTGGCCAGTATTTGTAGGATTTGGAAGCAGTCTGGTTTTGATATTATTTTAAAGGCGTTAATTGCAAGTAGAGCTGTTCTGTTATCAGAGAGAATGTAAATGTTCTTATTTGTTATAGCCGTGTTTAGATTCTCTCAAATGCAAAGGTCTATTGCATGTATATCAGCCTGAAATACGGAACTGCTTTTATATACAGGTACAAGCGTATAGGATTGTTTTAGTGCCGTACACGCAGCTCAAACTTCTTATTTTCGATCTGTCTGTGAATCTTTGGCAAATGTTGCTTTCTTCTGTTTCCAGTTTAGACTCTGGGTCTGGGAATGTAACCTTAAAGATGTGTCGGAAGTCAAGTCGTGGTAGACATTTGTCTATTAGATGTATTCCGAGTAGTTAATTTTTTTCTGAATTCCTGTAGGATTGCAGTGTGGACTACATTGGAATTCGATTCATCTTCTTTGATGAGCATAGGCATTTTATGAGTTCCACATAAAGTGGTGGGATATTTAGGATAGCCTCAAGTTCCGCTGTTGGTGTTTAGCTTTCATTGCACCAACTGCACAGATACAAGGTAGTCTTTGTATTTTGTCGAGTTTAGCCTTTGCTGACCTCTGCGTTGCTTTATACCACCAAACGGCCAGCGGCTGCATACGTGATGATAGGTCCTGTTATTGCCGTGTACATCCACATTCCACATTGTCATGTTGGGGTTAAGATTCGAGATTGTGTATTTGAATTTGCCTCTGATTGGCATAGCTATTATCTGCACATCCTTGGACATAGAAACCGTCATTACTGAGAATTGTCGGGAGTTCATTTAGCACGAATGACCATGGTAGGTGTGAGAGTACTCCTTCCAAGGGGCATTCTTCAGTAGCTATCATACTGAGTTTATTGTTGCCTAATGAGGTTTTTATTGTTTTGTCCTCTAGCATGCATTTTATCCATTTATATATATGTAGTGGCGTCAATTCCCATGTTTTGAATACCTATATCTTGTGAGAATTCTGTGTTGTCAAATGCTCCTTTTATATCGAGATAACAAGCGACCGCTAAGAAGGTAGCCTCTGTGTGATTTTTTAATTCTTTATGTAAGATTTTACAAGACGTAGTGGTCGATTTTCCGGGTTGATAGGCATATTGATAGGTCCAGAATTTTTCTATAGTTTTTAGGAAAAGGAAGTGAATATGATTTGTCTATATGACTTTGGTAGTTCATATGGTCTGCGTTCTACCTTGAGTAAATATTTGACAACTAACTCCTTCCACTTTTTTGGTTGCGGAATGCCCTTTTGTAGGAGAGCCCAGAAATATTCTATCATCTACTGGGTACTGGGTCTTTGAAGTTTGAAGGGCTGGAATGAGTTGATTGCCGAAACGATTTTGCCTTCATGAAAGATTTCCTTTGACCTATTCCAGTCCTCTTTGAGTGGTCTGTTTATTCTTCTTTAAAGAGTGTTTATTGGGATTCTGTAAATTTAAAGTCTGGGAAATGTGTTTCGGCTAAGAGCTGAAGCGTCTGTAGACCGTCTTCGCCCCATGTGCTATTATAATTTTTTATCAAACCAATAAGATTGGTGTGCGACTTAGAGAGTATTCTATGAATGCGTACGCAACTTCTGGTGTCACCGAATGTTTAACAGAAGTTTTTCACGATTCTCTCTTGGCCCTTCTAATTTCTTGGTTGTACATTGTAAGTGTATTTCTGTATATTCCTATTCACCATTGCGCTTAGCCCGGTTAAAGAGCTTACTTGTCGTATTTCGAAGTTTAGCTAGTTTTTTATTCCACCAAGGGGTAAGTCGATTGCCTGTATACTCGACTGCGAATTGTTAAGATGCGTGCGCAACATCAGAGGTTATACATATGTTCTACGAGAAGCTTCTTAATTCAGGTATTAGGATTTGCAATGAAACTGTAGGTCCATTCCATTCTGGACTTAGGGTCCTATATGGAATTTTTGCGCCAGCTAGTTCAATCTTATCACTGATGGTTCTTATATATTTTATTTCTTGTCAACCTCTTATGGAATTCCTTCGTCAGAGCTTCCTAGTTTGTGATACTGTTAATCATTGGGAGATCTTATATATATGTGGAGTATTTGGTCCCCTGAAATAAAGTCTTGTGCAAAAAGGTCCAAAACGTAATTTTTGACTTTATTGCACTTCTGAAATTGCAATAAAGTCGAAAACGATTTTTTGGACTTTATTTCATTTTCAAAAGTGCAATAAAGTCCAAAAAAGTCAAAAATTACGTTTTGGACCTTTTTGCATAAGACTTTATTTCATGACACCGAGTATTTTGTGACCATCCGTATTGACCCAAACCCTTCCCTACTTTGTCCTAAAATACATAAATTAAACCGCACATACGATTTGCCAAAAGATCTGAACAAATATTTGTAACAGCTCTCGGGAAAATGCTTCCTGCAAACCACTCGTGTACCTCATAATTATTTTGGACGTTCTAAGAACTGTACCATAGCCGGAGCATCGAAAGCTATAAGCATTTATGTTTGTCCTGATTTTCTGAAAATCATGGCGAATTTCCTGGAAATCATGAAAGAGCAATTTTCTTTGCTATTTTTGAATTTTTCCGAATGTGAATTTTACAAAACAAAAAAAAAGCTTTTCCTGTTTAACTATTTTTGCAGTATGGAATTGAGGCACCATATTCCATGTTCAATACGGCTACATTTTGTGAACTGCTTGGTATTTAAAATACTTGTATCTTCCTAATTTCTTAGAGCTTTAGCTCCTTCCTGTTTTTCTCTGGCACTTTTTTATACCCTCCACAGGAAGGTATATTCACTTTGCCATTACGTTTGTAACGCCAAGAAGGATTCACCGGAGACCATATAAAGTATATATACTCTGAATCAGGATCACATTCTGAATCGATTTAGCCATGTCCGTCTGTCTGTCTGTCTGTCTGTCTGTCTATCCGTCTGTCTGTCTGTCTGTTGAAAGCACAATAGCGTCCAAACGAATTGACCTAGGCGAATGAAATGTGAGACGACTTCTTTTTACCGTGCACACAGAAAAATATTGCATTGTAAAATTAAAATGAAACATTGTTGATTACAAATAGTTCAATTTCATCTTAGTTCATTCATTTCACTTTGATTTGAAATTATTTTAGTTTTGAACTGATATTTTAAATTATTGGTTTTAAACGAAAGATAATTATTTTAACATTTTATATCGTACAAAATAAATCATCATTAAGTTCATTTTAACATAAAATTGAACATATTTAAATTAACATTTAACTACTTATGTCAACCTTTTCCCATATAATTAACATTGAATCGACTTAAAACAACATCGACCTGTGTCAACATTAGTGTCAACATTAGTACCTATACTATAGCAATCCCAGACAGCAGCTGTGCCTGTGCATGACGACCACAATCCATACCAGACGTCCTAACGGTTTGTTTTCGGTTTATATGGAATAAGGTTGAAAACAAAATTGGTTCCTTTACATTCAATATGAAAAAATGTTAAAATAAAATTGATCATTGTAAAAATTGGTGTGTTTACTTTTACTTAAAGTTAAAATAACGTTGATTCGCGTTAAATTCGTGTAATTGGGTACCTTACCTATTGTTCACTCAATATTTTCATTTATTAAATCGTCACAGTCAATATCGGTGGAACGTAGAAATTGGTGAACGGAACGTAGCGTTGTAAAAGTGAACGTTTGTTTAGATTTATTTATATATAATTATATTGAAAAAATGGCTGAGTCAAACAACAATAATTTAAATGCCGGACGTGAAATATTATTTAACAAGTAAGTAGATATTGTTTTTAATTAAATGATTTAAAGAAAAACGTTTTGTTATAATCAAAATCGGATTATATTAAAACAGACTTTTGTATACTGTCGTTTCTGATAAGGTAATACATTTTTTACTTCCTCGTATGCAATTGTTACATTGTTAGAGAAATATATTGTTTTTTTCCAAAATTTCTTACTCTATGATAGGTACCTAAGTGAACTAAAAAAATAGTATCGCAATTTTATGCATCTGTTCTTAAGGCATGAATATACAGTTTTTCGCTAAATATGCAAATAAGTTTACTATGGTGCAAAAGACCTACAAAAATTTTCAATTAAGCTAATTTGGTTTTACACAACGATTTTTATTAATCCATAGATACTTCGAATAAATAATGTCTGTTTTCGAAATAACTCTGTGCTCTGTTTTCCACTGAAATTGCCAATAATGATACCATTACGGACTATTACGAACATTTTCAAAAATAAAGTAATCTTTCTATACCTATATTATTTAAAAATGAAGATTCCGACTGACTCATCATCAACGCCCAGCCTAAACCCTTTGCTCTAGAAAGCTAAAATTTTGCACAGAGGTGCCCTTTATGATGTATACAACCACTAAGGAAGGATTTTTCGAAATTTCTTCGATTTTGGAAATTCAACCCTGAAAGGGGTACAAGTGGGGTCAATGTTTGTATTGGAAAATTTTTATTTTTCATCAGATTGACTTCAAACTTCGTTTGTGTACTCCCTATGAGAAATAAAGAAAACTTATACCTATAAAGATACTGCACTAAAAAGCAAAAAAAAATAAATAACCAATCAATTTTTTTATCCAGGAAGGGGCTTAGATGAAGCCATGTTTGTGTAGTTTACACTTAAATAATATAATACATAACAACTACAAACATGGCTTAAATCTCAAGAAATCTCGCGCACTTTATTTTTAGTTAGAGCAATTATTATATTGCATTGGGCAATATTTGAAAATTTGTACCCAAAATAAGATTTACTTGTATCAAACCTACAATTTTCTGTTCAATATCGAACGACTACTGCCTCATAAAAAACGACAGAAATACAAATGTTTTGTTAAATAAAATCTTGTTAAGTTCTCGTATAATTTTTTTTATTTCAGCATAATTAACAAAATTATATTTTTCTTGTATAGAGGATGCTATTACTTATGAGAGCTTAAAATACTTGTCTAAGGAAGATATTCAGGAAGCTATACCACCTATTGGTCTTCGGGCACATTTTCGGGAAAAATTATTTAGTTGGAGAAAAAGTGAGGTAAATGTGTACTTCGAGGGGTTTTTTTTTAATTATAATAATTTAATTCTCTTATTATAAAACAGTTCGGTATTGATGACGAAACGTTGTCTTCTTCAATTGCCAACAAAGTTGTTTCTTGGCTGGCCAATCAAGTTTTGCCTCAACTTCAACGTTCACACCTACTTTTTCAACAGCAGTCCAACTGCTCTGTCTAAGGTACGTAAAAACGCTGTGTTCTAGATCAGCATAATTATTTATCCTAATTTTATACTTATTTATATTCTAAAAGTATGTTGTTACATTTTTATTTTTAGTAATTGATTTACTCGTTTATTAATCATTGTGATCTTACATACATATCTGTATTATAAATAAAATAAAACTTTTTAAAAACAAACCAAAAGTTCGTATTAATACAAAATGTAGATTTGTCAAGTTATATCAACAGGAGCATCAATATGATTCAACAGGAATCGTCGTGTTGTTTTAATATGAGGATTAGTATGATTCAACAGGAATCTTCATCTTGTTTTAACATGAGGATCAATATGATTCAACAGGTATCGTCGTTTCATTTTAACATGAGCATATTTTCAATTCAAATAAATTTCTTGTTGTTTTGACATGATAATTGTTTGCGTTTGAGATGTAGCAAAAACATTTTAAAATAACAAGAAACAGCTATGAAGCAAAATCGTATTTGAAAAATGTTGAATTATATTTTTTTTTTTTGATTTTACATTGGTTTTTTTCTGTGAGGTTGGTATTGAAAATGGGCTATGTCGGTCAAGTAGTTCTGATACCTCCCATACAAAACCACTATTAGACCCATGCGTGTACCTATACAGTACATTAAGTGGAGGGTATCAAAGCATCGGCCACTTTTATCAAAGCATAACACTTTTACTTGTTCTAGTTGTAATGCTGTATTTTTTTTAAGTGTTTTGTGGATTGGATCACAAGGTTTTCGTAGCTGAACGAGAACATTTTAACGTGCGCAGAAAAATTTGAATACCCTACAGCCGGAAAATGAGTAAATCCGCAACTGGTTTCGGTGGTTTTCGAGATGTGCGATTTTTCAGGTTTCTTTTTTTTTATTTTTTTTTTTTTTGTATGCGACGTGTTTTGGAAAACAGAAGTTCCTACGGGTCAATAACAAAGATTTGAACTAAATCGGTTTGGTGGTTTTCGAATTTTGTGATTATTGTTATTTTCTTTTATTTTTATTTATCGGGCTCCCGACCCGTGAAGAGTCTCTGCCTGAGACACTGCAGCCTTCCATCCTCTACGATCCCGGGCACGCTGCTTCCAATTGTCCAGACCAAGCGCTCTGGCATCCGCGATGGCTTAGTTTTTGAAACGGGGGTGATTATTGTCTGGTGAATATTCCCTTCCCACACAAAATGGAAATCTCGATTTTTTGGAATTTTTCTTTTTTGGTTTGCCGAATTTTCTTTTTGCTAAATCACCCCTGATTCAATATGAACAAAACAAAAGAAGAATCATCCAAATCGGTCAAGCAGTTCTCGAGTTTTTAGGGTGCCATGCCCCAAATTTTAAGACTATATACGTCTATGGCTGCCATAGATGCAAGAATTTTGTAAAAACTAGCGAGATGAATGTGTTCGTTGAATTGGAGGTACCGTAGTGCTACAAATATCCTCAAAAGCTCGAGAAATATTTGACGGTCAATGGATATCAGATCTGATAAAGATTTTGGAAACGCATAAAAGACATCATATTTTTATATAACATTCGTAAAAGAAGTAAGGTTAAGCTTCGGGCTATATATTATGTTGTTGTGACTTTTATTAATAAAATATTCACAAAGGAATTTCTACTAAAATGTTGGGTTTCACTAACGCCAAAAGCGTTATTACAACCAGTTGACCTATTAAGGACTCACCATACCTTTCGCCTTGAACACACACAAGCTACACAAGAACAGCGCTATACGTACATCATTCTCCATTCCATCAGGAAAACATTATTTGCAACTTAAATGTTATCCTTAAATATTTTGAATTCCCTGAAATAGATTTAACCAAATATTTTCGCAATTTCTCTGACTTCCGATCCGATTCTTGCCTCTGGGTAATGAAAGCATACAGGTCTACGTGCGTTCTTATCCCATGCCTACCCCAATGAGATATATATTTATCGAAATAACCTTCAACCTTCTTAGAGATACAACATTTCATATGAGAAGAGAAAATTTCAGTAAATCCTCTCAGCCAGCTCTCTATCGTACAAGAGGGTGCGACCGAACGAATTTACTTTCGAAGCTTCCCCAATCCCCATGCAATAGCTTTCCCCCTTGCAAAACAGATTCAGCGTTTTATTCTACTACAATGTTTTTTCGTTCAGTTTCTCTGGAGCTTTTTTGCGTAACACTTTGGGAAATTTAAGAATACCATTGCATGTGAAGCAACACAAATTCCAATCTATACAAGAACGGCAAAAAAAGATGCAAATAAAAATTATACTGGCAAGGTCATTTCTGCTAAATGACATTGGCGACGTCACATTGATAATGAACTCTTATCGTATCGAAGAGAATCGCATTTGTACTGTACGTCTGAGGAAAAGGTAACCAACAACGGAGCATGGCAATCCATTAAAATGAACCATAAAACGCACAATGTGGTAATATTTTTGATTACCTCGTAAGTGGCATTCAGGAATTCAGGCAAATGAATGATGATTTGGCTGCAATTTATTAGCTGTCTAGAAATTAATTAGATACTTGAAAATATTGCTTTATACTGACTGTCTGGGGTTGGGCTTTTAGATTTGTGCGTGGATTCTAATGAAATACATGGTTATAAAGACAGTAACACTTATCGATAGCAACTTTCGGGCCACGACAGAATAGGCATTGTCGCTATGACAGAGACTTAAAGTTTTATCCTTGAGTTCGCTTCTGTATCGAAGAGGGGAGGGGTCGAACTCCTCTAAAATTGATAATTTTTGTTTTCCTCTCATCTCATATATAAAACATTTTATCCTGACTGATTGGCGATTGGTGATCAACGCCCAGTCTAAACAGTAAGAGCTACAAAGCTGACATTCAACTAAGAAGCAGAGATAATTCGAACTCTCAAAAGGGGTAAAATTTTATATGAAAATGAAAAAACCTATTTCTCCGATTTTGGAAATTTTGCTTGGAGCCCGAGTTATTATAGAAACGGGAAAAGGGTTACTCAGGTTTTATGGGTAACCTTTTTTTTATCCTATCGAGCGCGTAACAAAGCTTACTAGGTACCTACTTCTCTGTAAAGGAAGCGAAGCCGCGGATAAATGCTAGTTTTTCGTCTTCAATGTGCTCCTAACCCATTCATCCGATTAGAATGAAATTTTGGTGCTCGCAAAGGTTTCTGACTTGGGATTGGTTGGTTGGTTGAAAGCGGCTATCAGCTGAAAACGCCAACACACTTAGACCAGCATTGGTCCATTTTGATACCACGAAAAGGATCATGTAAGATCTCCCTATTGAACCATTTTGAGCTTTTTATAAAGCGTAAGAGGCTTCTGATATCTTTGTTTGTCAATCGCCCAAGTCATTGTAATGGAAGGCTCCTAAGTGAAGCTTGGGGAGGTGAAGGTGAGGGATAGTTTCCTCCTCTTCCTCATACATACAGCTTCTACAAAAGTCGTTTGCGAAAAGGCCTAGCCTTGCGGCATGCTTACCTATCAGGCAGTGTCGAGGGCAGTTTCCAGTAATGACACCTATTGTATTGCCGATATGCAATCTGTTGAGAGAGATAAATTTCTTAGAGTGTTTCAAATCCAGTTTAGGCCAAATTTTTTTTGGCGCTGGTGGTATCGGTGGTGGTGCCACTTGTCCACCTAAGTTTTTTACTCTCGATAGCATTCAGCTTCAATTTTTGTTTGTAAGTAGCGATTGGTATCCCTAGGGTGCCTTTATCTTGCAGATTGGGTTGAGTTGTTCTTATTCTACCGAGCGAGTTCATCGGCCTTACAATTCCCTGGAATGTCCCTATGCCCCGGCACCCAAATTAGGTGAATGTTGAACTATCCGGCCATCTCCGTAAAAAACGATCGGCAGTCGAGGGCTGCAAGAGAAGTTATAGAGATCGAATCCAAGGATTTGATGGCTGCTTGGGTGTCCGAAAATATGCAGATATCCTTGGCGGATATGACGTTTTTCTTGAGCCAAGATAAGACTTCTTCAATCGCCATTATTTCCGCCTGGAACACGCTACAGTAATTTGGTAGACGAAAGGAGAGCTTAAGATTAAGACTTTCGGAGAAAACAGCCCCACCAACTCCGTCTTTGGTTTTTGAACCGTCGTCAGTATAGAAGTGAACTGATTCATCTTCCGGGAAAGTGTCCTCATCCCAGGTTAGTTTAGTTAAGGTAGCTCTGGAGGGAATAGTGAAGTGACGAGAAAGTTCTTGTCAAATTGGACATATTGAAAAACAATTTAAAATATTAAAATGTATGTTTCTGAATAATGTTTGCTCGAGAATATGCTGAATGGACGATGGATCAGTGGGAGAGCGTAATGTTTTTCAGGGCCATATGGTCGTCTGTATACACGCTGACGACCATCTCGACCTCTTAAGGATATTTTCTTTCGTCTTTCTTCACCGGCTTACTCGTGGGAACTTTTATGGACACACTTTTATGGAAACACTTCAAAAATCAGGACACATAGACGACGAAAAGGACAACGGACCGACTGACACGATGAACTGTAGGACATTAAACAACGACGACAACGAATCTGTACTCCCTTCGGATTCGGATTCCAAATTCATCGACGCCAAATCGGCTAGACGGGGAAAAAAGTTCTCCCCCAGTGCCAAAAAATCCAAGCAGCTACGCGCAGCTAGGCACAAATTGGCGGCAGTCCTGGCGAAGCCGGACAGTTCATGGGATGAAAAGGATAGGGAGACCAAACGAAGGGCGGGCGCGATACTGAATAATGAGGATAGTCAAACTGATGCGGGAGGACTTCATTCCTCTACCAGAGATCGCAACCAACTGTCGGACAACAAACAAGGACAACGGCCTACCCTCAACAGAACTGACCCGACGACCAAACCGATGACAAGTGCACCTGCTACAGGAGCACAGACCGTTCGTAGCAAGCAGAGAAGTCCTACTGGTACGGGAGGACCCTCAGTGACAGCTGCCAAGAAGGACTTCACGTCCAAAAAACCAAGGCCAACTTCATTGGAAGAAACTCCGATGACCTCAAAGAAGGCGAAAAATGCTGATGCGGCGCTCAGACCCTTCAATGAGGTCGTCAAGGACCATATGCTCTATGGCATCTGCGACAACAGTCACGACGAGGGCAAGATGAGTGGGGAGAACTGGTTGTCGCTCAAAGCGACCCTAGCCGGAGAAGTCCTCAAATTCTTGGACGCACACCCTTCGGCCGAGCCACCGTCCTTCGTGGATGGTGGATACTACATAAATGGGGTAAAACTCATAAATTGCAAAAATAGCAGTGCGGTCGACTTTCTTAAAGTAACGATCCCAAAGATTAGTCCCCTGTGGAACAACGCTAAATTGCAGCTACTGCACTGGAGCGACATTCCAGTTCGTCCAAGAGGACGCGTGTGGCTACCCTCGGGTCCCACCAAGGAAGCAAACATCCTTAGACTAATTCGTCTGCAGAACCCTGATCTCCCAGTGAGCAACTGGAAAATTATTAAAGCCAGTGAACCGGAAGAGAAGGGAAGACTGGTTTCTTTTCTCATGAACAAGAAATCTCTCGACTTGCTTAGTAGGAGGGGTTACCGCTTCTCTTACGGCATGAACGAGTTAGTCCTCGGAGTTCAGGAGAAGGATGAGAGAATTCTGTCGGGCGTGGTATCCTCGCTAGGGAAACTTGGCCTGGCCTGATGGTCCCTCACCCTCCTCCCAGGGAAAAGAAACCAGCCAGACGGAAGTCAGGCAGCCATCAGCTGATACGGATGGCGCCAAGACTAACGTGGAACCCTTGACGATAAACGTCAGTAGCGAGCCATTATCTGATTCGGAGGATGGCAATAAAACAGTGATAGAGGTGTCTGTACCGGTTAGCAATGCTGCTCGTCTAGTACAGATTAACCTCTATCACTCCAAAATAGCTTCGGCTAATTTACTGCTCCGCCTGCAAACGGGTGGAGAAGACATCGTCCTTATCTTTAGACTGGTTCGGTCACCCTCCCCTATATGTAAGAAATATAGATATACATAAGTTTTGACTACCTCGGCTACCACCAAAAACCTCTCTTCGAGGTAAATTACCCAATTTCGCAAATAGCAACGGTACTCCCACTGAAATGCTGAGGATGATCTACTGGACTTCTGCTCTATTTTATATAAGGGTTTAGATGACAAACTTTTCTGCGCTGGCGTATTTGTTGACATCACCAAGGCGTTTGATATGGTTGATCATGAAATTCTCCTAGATAAATTATAAGGCCGGATTTAGAGGTTTCATCTACAATTGGTTTGAATCATATCTTAAAGATAGAATACAGCGAGTTAAAGTTGGAAGCAGTATAAGCATGGGAGTGCCCCAAGGTTCTGTACTTAGTCCAATCTTATTCCTAATATTATATAAATTCCTTATTATCACTTCCATTTTTAGGTAAAGCTAAAGCCTTTGCCGATGACCTTGGTATTGCTTATTGTTCAGTCAGTCCTTTAGACTTGATATCTAACATAAATCAAGACGTATCTTTACTGAGATGCTGGTTTGCAGAAAACAGGTTGATTGTGAGTAGCAAAACTAAACTGATGTATTTCAGTCTAACCGAACAGGAGTTCCCCGACTCAGAAATTGTTTTTCATTCCCATGATTGTGTTTGTCATAAGCTGTCGAACAACATCTGCAGTTTCCAAAATGATCCATCTTTCAATAGAAACGCAGATTGCAGTCCTAACTGCTTCAAAATTGAAAGCGTTGATAGTTTTAAGTACCTTGGTGTTACTATTGACCAAAATTTGAGCTGGTCCACGCACATTTCTCTTTTAAGAAAATATCTTCTCTCCTCTACTCGTTGTTTTTTTCGTCTTAGAAAGTACTGCTCTTCTGACACAATGAAAATGGTCTATTATGGCTTATTCCATTCAAGATTGCAATATGGACTCTGTAGTTGGGGTGGTGCATATTTTAATAAGCTCCAGCAATTAACAGTTATACAAAAATCTGCTATACGTAAAGTTTGTAGCTCTAGCCGTTTAGCTCACACTATGGACCTGTTTAGGTCGTTGAAAATTCTTCCTATTGATTTGGCCGCCTAGATAGTGCAATTTAACGCCGCTGGACTATTTTTTGTGGGGAAATGTGAAGCCTCTCGTCTATATGGACGGTTGAAACCAGTCGATATGTTGGAAAAAGTATGCCAAAATTCGACATTCAATTGATGGACCGTAGTCGCAGTCATCATTTACATGAAATAATATTCAAAAAATAAATGGTAAGACTAAGAAAGAATTGATTTATCGACCCTAATACAAATTTCACTCAATTTTATTATCTTATCTGGTAAGAGTTCTTGTGCGAGGAGCGGAATTTACTTCTTTACGGAGAACGGCGATGTTTTCGCCAGATCTTTGCATTTCATTGACATGGGCAGAGGCGAATTTAGAGGTCTGGAGGCCCTGGGTCATCAAATGAGTGGAGGCCCCTGGCTTATTATTTTCCAAATAAAATGGTACAGGTACAAACGCCGATAAATTACTTTTCTCCAAAATAAAAGCCTACATTCCTTTGTAGGATTGGCAGCGGCAATCCAAATTTGATGGTCACCTAAAAATGTTAGTAAAGCGTTTGCTATGGCCTCGCCCGTATGGCCGCAGTTTGGTAAAAAGGTGAGAAATCTTTCTTTTGACATCGATCATTCAATATATCTAACAATTATAGTTAGTTGATCCATAAGAGATTCGCTTCCAGTCACTAAAGCCTTCTCCTCTGAGTTTTGTGTTTTGAGTGGACATTGGACGCAGTTGGAGAAAAGCAAAGCCAGAATCGATTGACGGTCTCTTGATTTTTATTTTGGCATGTAAACAATAAACCCATTCTTTGAACATTTCCGAACAAAGTTGGAACTATCTCGCGACTAACCTGAACTGAACTCTGCAGAGATACTTTATCGCAATTTTAAAGTTCTGTGGAACCTTTTTCAGTCCAATATGCGATTATTTCATTTGTTTTGCGGTCAGGCCAAGGACCAATGTCATTTTTGAGACCCCAAAATTCTACTTAGTCTTGAATCTTGATTCTGATAATCATTCATAATCAAATATAGTTTTCATTTATTTTTTTTTTTTGTTTGTGTGGGGTTTACCCCTGTTTTGTGGAGGCTCCTATTTTGTGGCTGCCCTCCCCTAAATCCGGCACTGGACATGGGTTATTCACTGAACCGGATGACTCGAATTTGGCCACCAAGATTTTAAACAATCCACTTTGAAGGGCGACCGTAAAATAAAAGAAGCATCCATTTTGATAGAAAAGTTTCTTGACGCTATAATTGGCCAACGTGATTTGTCTTCACTGACTGTCTGAAAACAACATGGCCGCATTGAACTGTCAAAATATGCTCGGCGTATTGGACAACCCTTTATGGCACTGATCTCAGTGCCGGTGGAAGATTCATCCGTCAGGACTCGCTAGTTTCTTCCGCCTGAACACCTGTCAACCAATTTTATTTGCACTTGTGTATCTGTAAACACTGGTCCAAAGATCAGATGTCAGCTAAGCCTATTCTCAAACTTACTCATTTAGTAGCTATTATTTTAATTACAAGTTGAACTCGACGTCTACTGCAGCGGCACTGATATTTCACTCATTTCTACACAAAAAAAAAAACATTGTGGATGTATTTATTTATTTCTCGTTCAAATAAAACATGTCCTTCGAATTGTAGTCACAGCAGAAGTACCTACCCCTTCGTAATTTTCTTTTATAACTGCTGCACTCCATCTTAAAGATGTACTACACTATGGCCTATGCGATGCCTATAAAACTACTGTGACAACAGAGTAGTCGAATGCTGCAGCAGTGATTATAGCTTAAGCTTGTTCAATGCAGAGACAAACATTCTGCATCCTCCTTTGTTGAACCTTGAACTCGTTTCGTCCTTTTGGCAATAGGATTTAATGAATCGTTAAAATTGCTGCAACACCACCACCACCATAACAAACAACAGCAACGTAGATACAATATAGAAAAGTGATATCTCGCCATCATTCTCCACTCCAACCATGAGATACTCGTACTTCGTACATACTTTCTCAGCGAATTGAAAACAATAATCTTGTGTGTAGGACGTATCCTCGCCGCGAACGAAAAACCGTTTTCAGGTCTGTCAAAGTTAATTTTATGCAATTTCATAATTAAAATTCCACATACAATAGAGAATGAGTGTTGGTGTGGGTGTGTGTGTGTGTGGTTTATGGTTTTCGCTTCTTTTCTCCACTGAATAAATCATCATCGTGTCTATTTTGAATTTTGTTTTTTTTTTTTCTGTACATACGCGCCGACAAACTCATCTCTTGAGCAGCGTTTTGTATCCTTGAATATCATACTTATATGTGTATGAGTGAAGGAGGAGATGTGTGATGATGAGCTCAAATTCGCTGGCGCTAAGTGGGAAGAGACAACACGGATTCTTCTAGACAATTGCGGATGGTAATTAACCGATGTGGAATGGTGCTTCAGCTTTTTCTTTCTCACGGTATGTTATCCTTGAAAATTCTATTTGGGAAATGAGTATGGTAATTTCAGCGTTTCAAAGTCTGCGCTCCAAAGTGGATAATAGTGTTGAGCTGTGCGAAGTACAATTGACATTTTCTGCACTTTTGTTAAAGGCACTTTTAGAGAGCCGGAAAAAATGTCCTTTGATATGAAGTAAAAGTGTTTTCTTGCTCGACCATGAAGAAATGTAGTAAAACGGTTTTGTGAGCTGTATCCTTGAATAATAAAAGGGGAAATGTAGTTGGTAGATCTTAAAGTTGTTGTTTTCTTGTTTTTAAAGGATACGTATGTATTTATTTTTTTTAAATATGAAAGTGAGTGTTAAAATTATAAATGCATTCATGTGAGTTGGGAATACAAAAATAGATCAAACTACTTAATCAATTTTAGACTTTCAAACTAAGTCTCCATTAAACTTTAAAGTCAAACATATCCAAACGCCTTTAAAGCAGTTTATAAAGGGTGGGCCAAATGCAAGTTTCTTTTTAAAAATGCAATAAATTGAACAAAATAAAATGTTTTCAATGTATTATCGCTTTATTATAAAGAGTTAACATTCCCGTTAATTATGGAATATATCGTCGTTCAAGTGGATGGCTCGACTGGCTTTGCAGTAGCGCATTCTGTCACTCCAATTTTCCAAGACCTTGTTGATGGTTTCGGGATGTAGCTCATGGATTGCTTGCATGATATTGGCCTTAAGTGCTTGAATAGTTTCAGGATTGTTGGCATAACATCAGTCCTTCATGGTTCCCCACAAAAAAAGTCCCAAGGGGTCAAATCGCAGCTCCAAGGCGGCCAATTGACATCGCCAAGACGGCTGATAACACGATTTGAGAATTTGGTGCGCAAAAGATCGATTGTGGCATGGGCTGTGTTGTGTGTCATTGCGCGCCTTTCTGCATGAAACAGAGGTCGACCAAATCCATGCCATGTCGGTTAACATGGCTCTGTAACGCCCACCGTTGACCAAAACGATGTTCCCAGCCTCATTTTCGAAGAAAAATGGTTCAATGATGCCAATACTTCACAAACCGCCCCAAACTGTCACTCTCTGTGGATGCATTGGCTTCTCGACAATAACGTGTGGGTTTTCCAAGCCCCATATACGGCAATTTAGTTTGTTAACGTAGCCGCCGAAATGAAAATGCGCACAAACTTACATACAGCGGCGGCTCGGTGGCCAAAACTTATTTTCAAAAAACGCACCGTTTGGGCTACTACACAGCGATCAATTAGGAAATAAGTTTTCAACATTTCCCAACGTTGTTCAAGCGTAAGGCGATTCATTTCGTTTCGCGGAGGTATGGTACTGAGTTTCTGTCAAGATTTCAAGCGGGAAACAGCTATTGACAGCTAATTTAAAAAGAAACCACTAGATGGGCCACCTTGTAGATAGATCGCTCCGCTGGCCTAATTCTGACGTTTAAAGGGTTTTTTAGTGTCATTAGTATAGCAAGTATATTCAGAACTATAATTTAATAAATATGACAGTTTTTAAACACCGGCGCTTACATCACTTTGCCACGCACAAATTGTGAGGGTCAATTTGGTGTGCTTTCATTCGGTGAAGCCGAACCTCGAAAATCTAAACAAGAAACTAAAAACTAAAACTTTTTAATATAATTTCAAATCTTTAAAAATAAGAAGACTATCCAGGTAGGTATACAGTATCCAAACGCCATCAGGTATGTACACTTGTACAGTACAGGTACACTGTGCAAACGATCGCTTGAACCTGGCTCTGTTTAATGCCATGTCAACTCCTGTAATTCGCAATTGCCTTGGTGTAGTTAGTGAAATAACTAATTTCTTCCGCAACCTTTCAAATGCAAATATAACTTTCAAAAATTTCATTAAAAAACACGCATCGGTGAGCCGAAAAACTCGACTTCTATGCCTTTGTGGAACAAGATTCATTGAAAGGCTGACATCTTTGATCAGAGCAGCCTCATGCCACTCACAGACTACAAGAAACCGAGGTTATGACTTTGACAAGAAAATTTACAGTCGTATACCGGACAGGAAGGACTGGCTGTCCCCGAGTACTGTCATAAAAGGTATACCTATCTTCCCATATACCCATGGCTCAAAGACGGAGAATGGAACGGGAGCAGGAGTCTTCTCAGCAGAATTAAACATCAGCCACACATACCGACTGGTAGACCACTGTAGCTTTTTCCAGGCAGAGATCTATGCGGTTAAGAAAGCAGCTCAAACTGTCTTAGGGGGGGAACTACCAGCAATGGTAGTCTGTTTGGACAGACAAGCATCACTTAAAGCGGTTAACTCCAATCTGGTAAACTCCGATTCAATAAGCCAGTGCCTTTCAGCATTGAGAGCATTAAACCATCACACAGTAATGCTGTGCTGGGTTCCTGGACACGTTGGTATAGACGTTGGACGTACTATTACCTGACAGGCAAGTATTACCAGCTTTCAACGCAGCTAAGGGCTTCATTGACAATGTCGCATTAAACTTAGCTAGATAACGATCGAACAACACTCCCGGTTGTACTACAACTCGTAGCAATTGACACTAAAAGGTCAAAGATCCTAACATCTTTTAATAGAAACCAAATCCGTGAGTGCTCATCGGGGTAATAACCGGACACTGCATCATTGAAAACATGGCCAAAAGACTAGGTATCTTCACAAATTATTTCTGCAGAAGTTGCAGAGATGAAGAGGAAATATAATCTGTGGAACATCTCTTATGTCACTGCCCAGCCCTTCAAGAAAGCCGCTACTATTGTAGCAGCAACGATATATCTATCAGATTTAAGAAGATTCATCAATAGATTCGCATAGTTTCATTAAATAAATGTCCTATCACGTACTAAAGAAGAGCAATCACAATGGGTCTCAATGGCTTCTGGGTGAAAATTGCATATATTGCAAACTGCCCCTCTAACCTAACCTAACCTCCAACACACCGGGTATAAATTCACTGCTCCACGACATAGAAGAGCTTTCCAGCATATCTCGATTGTAGGCTTCATTTAAAGACGGCCATAGCGTTCTTGTGCTACAAAAAGTTTCTAGAGCGGTCCACCTATTGTTCGCCCCTCCTGTGGCTTTTCTCCCTGCTTCAAGCTTGAGTGTGCAAGGCGGGATATTCATAGAGAGATAAGCTTGTTCTGAAACAGCCTGTTCGAACCTTGTTTTGCTAACTTTTCCGCTTTCTTATCGCCCGGAATGCCTTCGTATTGAGTACTAACGAGCAGCTTCATATATAGCCCCAAATGTTTGAAAGAGTGACCCACAATTCGACCGACAGCTTGCGCTTCGTTAAAAGAGCAATATGTCTAAGACTGTGCACAAAATATAAATCCCATATTTGAAACAAACATGGTAGGTATGATGCAAGAAGGTTCATAAAAAAAAATTGTCAGTCACATAATTGGATTCTTCACAACTGTGTCGGTCCGAATTGTAGTCACGGTGATGTACATAATTGTGACCAACAATTTCTACTTGGCTATGCCCCTTTAATAAAATGAATCTCAATTCACCACCACTCAATTCCTTTCCACTTTAATAGTTTAAAAAAAGCTTTAACATTTCAAAGCAAAACACCCTCGGGCGTATACATAACATTTTTTTTGCAATTCACTTTGTTAAACATTTTCTGTCGCAGTAATAATGACAGCAGTTCTTAACGTTCAAATAAGCTTCTTTTATAAAGCCATTGATATGTTGCTTAACCGATGCGTTGTAGAACCCAACCCAAATAGCCGAGCGGGACACTATTTTTCTAGTTGGCCACTCAATGCATTCATTTGCATTACCTTTTCCAAGCTCAAACTTCTTCCAAACCGCTTGTATTTAAAGTGTTTTCCTACCCCTCCCGACTTTCTATATAGCTACACCCATTTATAACAATCGCCAATCGTAAACCTGTTTACAAATTAAGCTCAATCCAAGAGCCAGCAATAATAGAGATACCCTGATGCATGGCATGTAGAATGTAGGTTGCCTCCCGGCCGGCGGCGCACATTATAAGGTCAAACGTATCCCTAATAAAATAGTTTTACCCATAACCTGTTGTCTTTTGTAAAACAATTTACTCTACAAAATGTTGAGAATTCAACACGCCTTTTGTGGTGCGGTAACAAAAACATTTTGCCATCGTCCTTCCAACGATTTCTGATGAGGGCTTCGCATCGCACACTCCAAGCAGGAATAGAGATTCTGATTCAACTACATGAAAGGAGTCTGCCGGTGGTGGATTATCCGATATAAATTCTGAATGCGTAAATTCTAAATTTACTTCATGCACCTCCTCGCACCTTTGGTGTATTCACACAGTCGTTGCTTTTACCGTTATGACAGTCATATGCCCTAAAAAACTTCACATCGTAAACATAAAGTTTAAGTGGAATTTTTATTGCGCAATTTCCGGTGGAATAATTAAATTTTTATGTGACTAATTTCGCCACTTTTATTGGATTGTGGACGTTAAAACAGAGGGTGGCCCCCCAAAAGGGGTTAGTGAGCAGAGCATAATATATAGATTTCAGTTTGAGCATCAGTTTCAGTAGTATGTACAGCATCCCTGTCGTATCATTTATCTCCCCCAGACGCCAACTCATATGATATATTGATTGAGCGTTTGCATGTGACTTTACTTCGTCCTGCAGACTGCTGACGGATTATTCGCTCCTCGTTGTTTAGTGCGAATGCGAATATGTGATAACATGATAACACTTTTCTGGGCCAACATGGCATAAAAAGCAAAAAGGTCCAAACTGGGTTAAGGGTATTGACTTGCTGTCAACGACCACCGCACCGATTTTAGAGGGTGGGTTGCAGTAGCAGCAGTACGTGTTGTGTTTTACTATCTAGGCGGGTATATGTCGTCGTCATCCGTCGTTGAGTGAGTGAAATGGTGAAGAACTTGTGCAATTTGAATTAAAAATTAATTTCAATTACTTTAATGTGTATTCGAGTGTGTACTGTGTACGTCTATGCATGCGATAATCGAATGCAAAGCAAACGCAGGGGTGGAGCGTTGCAGTAAAGGGAAGGGGTGAATATTATTTATTAATCACCGACTCTATTTCTTGTGGTACATATTTACCCTATTTAGTGTTAACCGATTCGATTTATTAATTTACCAAATTGAAGCTTATTATTCGTAGATGTGTCGGAAAGAATTTTAATTTAAAAAATTTATTTGTGAAAATAGGTAAAAAATATTTTTAAATCTTGGTTGCAACAGAAGAGAAGAGAAAAGTAATATACAGAGAACGTTATTAATACGTACAGTGTTGTCACTTCAACCACAATGTAGAATTAGATTTTTCACAATTTCTGGAATAAAATTCTAGTACGTTTTTCCATTCTAGTCCTGCTACGCTACAGCTATTAACTTTCTCGTATACTTAGTAAGAGAAAGATATTGTTTTCGTACAAAATTTCAAACTCAAGATTTTGATCAATTCTGATATTACCATGATAGGGGAACTCAAAAAAGTGGGTCTCGCAATTCTGTCCGTCCGTATGTCTGTCTGTCCCACCCCTGGGGAATCTAATCGCTTGGACGGATTTGCTTCAAACTTCGTATTTAGAGTTTGTAGGCTTCCCGCTAGGGCACGGTTGCCAGATTGGGCGCTTTGTCGTATTTTGGGTTATCTTTTTCCTTAAAAAACGATAGAAATTTCTTCCATGAGCGCCCAACACAATTTTGGGCTACATATCGTTTTACAAATTTTGTCTTAATTTTGTTTGTTTTATTCTTTCACAAAACTAAAAAAGCTAACTCCTGAAAATTATTAAATTTTAAAACAAATTTGGAATTTCGGTCCGAGTATATCAACTTAAATTATACGCGTCCCGGATTCAGAAAACTTCCGATCAAAATGCTTCCCCAGACGAAGAGAAATACATCCTACCTTGCTCTTTTGCAGGATCAGTGGAATAAATTGATATGATTTGACTGGAAAGTTGTGTTTCCGGTTGAGATACCACAAAATCCAGAACATTTTTGGGCTTACGTGTTATCAAACGTAAGAAACGGGCCCAATGAAGCCCAAATGCCAACACTTCCAATAAGCATTGCTGTAGTAGAACGAGCGTTTTCATTTATGAATTCAATTAAGACCAAACAAAAAATATTGTCAACGGAATCTCTCGATGCTTTGATGCGCATACACATCAATTCGACTGTTAAAAATGTTGGTTGTAATTATTTTATACCAACATTGGAAATGATCAGCAAATTTACATCAGACATTTATACAGAGGGCAGTGATGATGATGACAGTGAATATTTTATAACTGAAGAAAGCAATAATGGTTTCAAAGGTTCCGGGTAAAGTTTCGTATAGTTAGCTGCTGATATTTTTTGTCCGTTTTATCGTCAAAATCTCTGATGAACTAACTTGCGCAAAAATTTATCAGCCACTAAGTTTTTTTCGATTCATATGTAAATTTGTTGCCTTTGTTTGTTTCGTGTTTTCTAATATTTTTTGTTGTTTTCGGAAAGCCAAGAGAAAAAAGACCTTTGATAAATTATCGAAAGAAAAAATTGAAGCAGCAAAAATAAAAAAAAAATATTTTTAACAGAGGAACTGGAGCAGGTGTCCGCGGATACTCGGTTTTCGGCTGAGCTATTTTTTAAACTGGGCCCCAACCAGGCTGACTATCTGTACGCGTCGTATGACACCTTCGTCCAGCCGAGGGGAAAGGGGTATAGGATAAGAGTAGTTAGAAGAGTGACTTGTGGGTAGGAGTAGAAAAAGAAGGGGGAAGTAGATACGCTCTCCCGGCTTATCGAGCACTCTAATTAAGTTTTTGGGCAGTTCTTAGTTCGTTGTCCATCAAAACAACCTGTCTGTTATAGGTGACCTCACTGGCGACTAAAGCCGCCGATAGCATAGCCTGTTAAATCATAACAACTTAAGCCTCCACACCAACAACGTCCAGAAAAGGACGCAACGGCAAGGTGACCACCCCTTCGTGGTAGGAAGATTTAGGAAAAAAATTAATACACAGGCGCGTTCTCGGCCGTTTTGGTAAGACAGAATCGAATTCTGAAATGTTCATCATCGAGTGTTTCAAAATAATTTAAAAGCTATATTTTTTCCAGTCACTTCAAATAAATATTAAATTTATCTTCCGGAAAAAGGATTTAACAGCCACTTGAACTGGCTATGATACTCTATCCGAGACTATATCTGTCAGATATCACTAGCCGAAACCTTTGAAACCAAAAGTTGAAGTTTAGTTGATAGATAGGTAAGTTCCGGATAATCTATCCGAGACTTTATTAGCTAGTCTTGGAACTGGCTCTAAGTGTTTGTATAATAATAATTATTCATTGTGATATATATATTTTTTTTGTTTAAGTTTTGTTCACTTTAATAAACATAATACATGATTGTGTACCTGTGTACCTGTTTTATAATAAAATACAAGAACCGAATTATTTTCAACGATTTTTGGGCTTCTTTCCCGGCAACGATATTGGGCTACATTTTTTTGAGGTTGGGGCGCTTAAAGCAAACTAAGTTCTGGCAACCCTGCGCTAGGGACGTTTTTTTTATGCTAGCCCTAATATTAATGGTACCTCCCATATAAAAATTTTACGAAATATGATGAAATATGCCTAAATTTAGATTTTCTCGAAAACGGCTCTAACGATTTGAATCAAAATTGATAGTTGAGTTAATGTAAGCATGCTTTACGTGACTGCATACCAAGGTTTTCGCTAAAAAGTCCAGCAACGGCAGTTTTGAAAATTGGCTTTTTCTCGAAAACGGTAAAAACGATTTAAAAAAAAAACGTATTTTTAAGGTACTATTCTCATTCTTAACTTGATAGCAAACTCAGTCTTTTTAGGGAAAAACTGAGTTTGCTATCAAGTTTGCTATCCTTTGATATCCACCCAAATCCCTAATAATAATACTTTAAAAACCGCTCATATCTCAAAAACGCCATTTTCGATTATGATAAAAATGTTACTTTCAGGTAATGCTTAAATCCATAGTAATACCATTTGCTCAGTTTTGAGCTAAATAGTTGCAAAACAGTGTTTTTTGAACCATGAATGCGTCCTTCGATTTCCACCCCAATCGCTAAAAACGGTACTTAAAAACTGCACATATCTCGAAAACGCCATTTTCGATTTGGTTAAAAATGTAACTGATAGGTAATGTTTATATCCTGAAGAATGCGTCGTACGCAGTTTTCAGCTAGACAGTTTAATAACAGTGCTTTTCGAATCCAAATTGTAACATTTGTCAGCATAATTTTACAAAAAACCGCTCTAACGATTTTGATCAAAATACATATTAAAGACAACATAAGCATTCTAAACATGATCACGTACTTAGTTTTTCTCAGAAAACTCGAATGTTGCCATTTTATGAATGTTTCTCAAAAATGACTACCCAAATCCCGATCTGTATTTACACACGGTATATTTTTCTAAAGGCCAAAACTTCTGTGGCATTATAATTCGAAATTCATCGAAATTCAAGTTCGTGGTGAAATTTAAAAGTAAATGTAGAAGTTAATACGTATGTTTATGTAGTATGTATTACGTTGTTAATTAGCAAGTGCTCTGCTCAGTCATCTGAGTACATCGTGAGTGCGTATGATTTTAAACGTAAAATTTGCTGAAATAACTCTGAGATTCTGCGAGATTCGCAATAAACGAGAAAGTTACGTGCGACCGCACTTATTTTGAAATCACGATAGGTTCAAAAAATGTAAGTCACTTTCTTCTCTCTTTGTATTTGCGATACATTCATCTAGGATTCGGCCAATAGTTTGGTGAGATCAACCATTATTTTATGTAAATGGTGATTTTTTTTGGTGCTTGGTTTTGCAGCCTGATTTTTTTGACAGTTTACGCGTGATTCGTGACACATGTCAAAGTAAAATGTTCAGTTAGCACTGCCATTTCACGACGGATAGACTTACGCCCGAATAACGTTTGCAAATTATTACATATTACCAAAAATCGAGCACAGAAATGTGTTTAGAGCACTTTGTCCATTTTTTGGACGATCGTTGGTCATCGTCCTACTGAGCAGGCTACGTTAATAATCAAAATTGCCGTCCCTATTCATATATGTTCTGCTAAGCAACCAGAAGCATTGCAAGAACTGCTAATGCATCCACAAAAATGTACGGTTTATGGTGTGGTTTATGGGCCGGTGGCATCATTGGGCAGTATTTCTTCAATAATGATGGCAACAACGTTACGATCAATGGTGCTCGCTATCGTTCAATGATTTCGGACTTTTTTTTTTGTCCAGAATAGAAGAGCTGGGTTTGGTGATTTTAACAGGATGGTTCGACATGCCACACAATACGCCGAATCCATGGACATATTGCGAGGTGAATTTGGTGAGCAATTCATCTCACGTTTTGGACCTGTGAATTGGCCGCTTAGATCGTGCGAGTTGACACCGCTGGACTATTTTTGTGGGGGGAAATGTGAAGTTTCTTGTCTATACGGATAAGCCAGCAAATATTGCCGCCTTGGAAGACAACATAACTCGTGTTATTGGGGAGATACCAGTCGATATGTTAGAAAAAGTATGCCAAAATTGGACATTCCGGATCCGGATGGACCAGTCGGAGCGTAGTCGCGGTCAACATTAATAAAATAAATAAATAGGTGGCGCAACAGGCGGGTGGATACCCTAGGCCTATCTTCTCGCAACCATTCGCTTGTGTGAGTTTCTATTTTTGGAACGAATGGAAGGGACCTACAATTTTTATGCCGAGTCCGAACGGATGAATTGAGAAGTTTTTTCCGGACAGTCATTCTCTCGAATGTTTGTCAGACGTTCGCGAGAGGTGGCGCAGTAGACAAAACCTTAAGATTTAATTTGTGTTTTTCCGGGGATCGAACCTGAGATCCCTCGCACTGTAGTCCAACACACTAACCACTGTGCTACTACGTCCACAACATTTATAACATTTACAAGAAATAATAATTATTCAGAGATTAAATGGCAAGAATTGATTTATCGACCTTAATACAATTTTCACTCAATTTTGCAAATTTTTGTTTTTTCTTACTGGGCATAGCTTGGATAAGGTTCCTTACGAGGCTGTCGTCCAAATTCTTCCAATCTTCGAGCAGAGCAGATTTCAGTCCACTGAGTGTCTCTGGAAGGGCAGGTCGCTTCCTAATCATTCTTCCCAGCAGATCCCAAACGTGTTCGATGGAATTCGTATCCGATCTCATCAAAGGCCAAGCCATGACGTCGATTTCTACTTCTTGTAAAAAGTCGGCACCGCACCTAGCAACGTGTGCTCTAGCATTGTCATGCATCAGAAGGAAGTTTTCTCCAATAAATGGGACCACATATTGCTCTAGAATGTTGGTGACACCGACCCTTCCACGATGCACAGGTCGGTTTTTCCGTGCATGGAAATTTCTGCCCACACAACCTCCCCAGAAATTTTCCCTCTGGGCAACTGTCGCCGAAGAGTATCTCTCATCTGAACGTCTCCACATTCTGCTACGTCCATCTGGTGATTGCAGACAAAACCTCGGCTCATCAGTGAAAAGAAACCTATACTCCAGTCGGCTTCGGTCCTATCTTAGTGAAGGCGAGTAAATTCCACCCGACCGACGCGACGTCGCTTGTGCTGTACCGTGAGTCTCGGTGCCGACATTTCTCTGTCTCTTATTATTACAGACTATTGCAATACAAACTGGATCAACGATCACATGAACAACTTTTCGCTAAAAGCAACTGAGTGCATTTTTATAAGCCCTTGGCAGGGTTTATGCATCAAAACACTTACTTATCTAACCTAAGAGTAGAACACAAGATCCTACACTAACATCATATCTACAGCCGCTATCGCACAATAGACTAGTGGAACACCTGAACGCTATATATGTCGCTTCCTGGGGACATATTTTCAGAAGACTAAAACTTACTTACATACACCTAATCTAGATGGCGTTTAGAGTCCACTGTGGACAGTAGACCACGGCCCTTTATCACCAAGCCTCTTCAACCAGCTCGATCCCTAACGATTTATCCACTGAGATGGGGTCTTCCTCTTACTCGATGTTCGTCGGGAATAGACTCAAAAACTAGATGCATTTTATCATCCGTTTTTCAGCCTTACTTAAGCTTTATGAATCTTCTTTTCCTTGTTTTCTCTCAAAGCGTGCCAAGAGGTTTTCGTCCTCTTTTTATAAGGTAAATGCTTCTTCACCTATATACAATACCTCATTTGGTTCTGTGGGACATGGCTTTACTTCTTAGATGCTTTTTTAACCCGAAGAAACAGCGATTTGTTGGAGTGATTCTTGGCTTGATTTTCGCACCGATGTCATTTTGAGAGATAATTGTAGAGCCTATCTAGACAAAGTCTTTAACTACTTCGAAGTTCAAAGTTATCTCTGCCAATTGTGACATTTTGAGGGTGTCGCCGATGTTGAGAGTCATTTCCCGATGGCACCAAATATACTTCGTTATTTGACCTCATTAACAGCCAAAACCATCTTCGCCGCATCCTTTTCAAAACGCGAACTGATACCTCGCAGAGTTCTTTTGATAATGTCAATATGATCTGCAAAATGCAAGCAGCTATAGTTCAACGAACTTTTAAAACTCTGAACCTTTGATGTTGGCTTTTAGTTCCGTACACTTCCTTCAAGAATAATGTTAAAGAAGTTACTTGATAGCACGTTACCTTGTCTTGAAACTTTTACGACATCAAAGGGTTCATGCTGTTCTTTCTCACTTTGACGGAGCAGCAAATTTGTCTATTGACATCCCGCCCAGATGGACGAATTTGGTAGGGGTGCCAAAATTTCATATGGCTTTGTATAATTCGTACCTACAAACGCTCTCATAGGCGACCTTGAAGTCCATAAAGAGGTGGTGTATATCGATCTGGAATTTCTGTGCTTTTTCGAAAATCATAGATGTATAAGTGGTTAGTAACCTGGACTACTATGCAAGCGGTCTCAGGTTTGATCCCTGCGAAAAAAAACAATTTACCTACATTATTAAGGTTTTTTCCGGGAGTATAAATGTCAAGGAGAAGCTAGGCCTAGGTTCCCTATATACAGACGTTTTGAGCAATCTATTTATTTACATATTTTTTAAGATCTAAGACCTTCTTGGCCTAAAATCGAACTGAAATGAGCAGATCAGGTTTTAAAGAAAGATTTTAGGCGTTCACATAGTTTAGCCGACAGGATCAATAGGCTGATTCCTTCATAATTGGCGCAATTCAAACCCCCCTCTTGTGACTACAACTTACAACAATTTAAGGGCTGAGCTAACACCTACCTGGCTATCTGCAAGCATATTGGGGCGGTCTTGAAGGTTTATAGATTTCAGTTTGCCTTTGCTAACAAGAATTTTTCTATACTGGTTTTCAAGGTAACATCTGACGACTTACTGATGAGCCCACCCACCACATCGGGGCGAAACGCATTACTGGAGTCGAGGCCAAATCAAATTTGTGATGACTTACCCTTTATTTTCTTTCTGTTTGTGATTGTGACATTTGCGACTTACAAAATGTACCTACTCCCAACTGTCGCTATTTAAATTATTTACTCTTAAAATGTTCAACTAATTGTATCACTCCTGCCGGAGACAGTAAATGGTAATACTTCCTGCTATACGTATACCTACTATCAACTAAAGCTTATCAATTTTTCATAAGAGAATCCATATCCTTGTGTCCTTGTGTTTGTGTACGTTCCTCTAATTAAATTTAAAACGGAAGCGAAATCAAGATCCGAAGTAGCACAGCCAGCGCACTGAATTGAAAATTTAATTTAAACATAATCGAGTTTAAAACTGCTTGACTTTTTCACAACCGCATCAACATTGAGCGATGGGCAGAGATCCTGTTGTTAATTCACTTGTAACGATGTTTAAAAACCCATTACACAAATTTATTGCCACTGCAAGTATACAGTTCTACTGTCACTTATTGATGGTTTTTTTTTTTGAATTTTTTTCTGTTTTTAATTTTAGCCAATTCGCAGGATGGCACTTCAACTGTGGGCCATCGTCGGACTTGCTCTTGCATTGGTAAATTGTTCACTTTGCAAACTTTTAAGGATATTTCCATATAACAACATTCGCGGTAATTAAAAGCCAATAAAATATTAAATTGGCATTCATTTTGTCGCTATAAATATTCATCTGGACGCTTTAACAGTTCTTTTTGTCCTTCACTCACAATTTTATTTGTGTACATTATTTTATTGGACAATAATTTCATATTTGATTTTTTTTTGTCTTTGTGTGTGTGTGTGCAAGCAATCAAATCGAAACACGAAGACAATAAAATCAATGCCTATAGATACACATATGAGTACTTGTAGGTCGCGTAGCAGTTGAAGAAGCGACACATCAGAGCCAGAGGGGGTTGTTGCGGGCCACAAAATGCCGATGACATTCTGTCATTTGGGATTAATAACAGCAAAAAACTACAAATCTAAATAAAAACCGGGATATCGCGTTTGGATTTTGTTTTTTTAATGTCCTTGCACCGGATATTCCCTTGGTGTGCATTTGATGCAACGAAATATCAAAATCCCACATGTGTCATCTCAATGACGAGTTTTGTTTATCCATTTAAAAAAAATAATAAAAAATCCAATCAAACAAACGAACTAATGCATCTATCCAATATAAACACAGAGGCCCACTTCAACTTTATATGGACATACGGATTGTCGATAGTGGTACCAGGACAGAGATTGGAAATCCTTTCGAGAGTCGTTGCCACTGGACATGGTCGTTTCGTTATTGCAAGCGTGAAGTGGAAATTGGGAACGGAACTCATGAAAGCTCGTTTATTATTGTACGAATGTTTAGCACTTAGGGTAGAAAAAGGTTACTGACAGGCTGTCACTTTTTGAGAGCCTGATGCCTATACGCTGGCCAGGTTTTATTCGTATTAAATTATTTCGGTTAAAATTAGTCGATAAAGCTGAATTAAAATTGGCAGCTCTGCTGAAATTAATGCATGGAATGACTACAGGTTTTTGTAGACTTCATTTGAGGCTGGTAATTGATTGCTTGAATAAATAAAGAGTGGGTGCAACAGAGATATGTAACCTCAACCCTTGCTTGCAGCACGCATTCGTTTGGTTGCATTTTAATGTTTACTAGCTGTTGCTTCTGTATGGACTGGCAGTAAAAATACTGGTGGAAAATAATTTGGTAGAAGATAAGTCGTCTATACATAGCTCAAGGACTTGATCCTTATTAATGATTGTAACTAAGAAAGGAGACCATCTAAACTGCACCAACTATAGAGGCATCAGTCTCCTTAACATCGCTTACAAAATCCTGTCTTCCGTATCTACTATGTGAACGCCTGAAACCACGAACGAATTGATTGGACCCTATCAGTGCGGTTTTAGGCCCGGTAAGTCCACAACCGACCAAATATTCACAAAGCCCAAGAAGTCCAAATCGATACTTATAACTCATCACCTATTTATCGATTTTAAAGCCGCATAATGACAGCATTTATAGAGACGAGCTATACAGAGCCATATCTATTTTTGGCATCCCTGCCAAACTTGTCAGATTGTGCAGAATGACCATGGAGAACGCTCGCTGCTCCGTAAAGGTCGGAAACAATCTCACCAAGACCTTTGATGTCAAAAAAGGATTTAGACAAGGTGATGAGCTGTCATGTGACTTTTTCAACATCATTCTTGAGAAAACTGTGGGAAACTGGCAATCCAACACCAGGGGCACAATTTTCCAAAAGTCTGTGCAACTACTTCCATACGCTGACGACATTGACATCACTGGCAGAACACAGCGAGCTGTCATTGGTGCGTTTGCAAGTATCAGTACAGAGGCGGCATAAATGGGTTTAGTGGTGAATGAGGGCAAAACGAAATATATATGCTGTCAACAAGAAGGGACACACAACATCGACGAATCGGACAGAACGTCACTATAGACAGCTATAACTTTGAGGTAGCTCGGGACTTTGTCTACCTCGGCTCCGCTATTAATTCTGAAAATGACATCACATCAGAAATCAAGCGAAGAATTACACTTGCCAACCGCTGTTACTTTGGTCTAAGAAGCCAATTGATTAGTAAGGCCTTGTCGAGAAACACCAAAGAGACTCTATATAAGACCCTCATCATCCCAGTCCTGCTTTATGGCGCAGAATCATGGACGTTGTCAAAAGCGGATGAAGATCTCCTTGGGCGCTTCGAACTCAAAATTCTTCGAGTGATTTTCGGTCCCATTTGCGATGACTGTGGGCTTTGGAGGAGGAGATTTAAGAGCGAACTCTACGAGCTGTACAGCGACATCGACTTGGTCAGAAAAGTACGTATCAGATACTAAGATGGCTATGACATATAGAGCGAATGGAGACCAACGCTCCGACTAGAAGAGTCTTTCAACCGCAGGGATAACACAGTAGAGGAAGACCTCGCCTTAGGAGGCGCGCACAAGTAGAAGGCGACATCAACCAACTTGAAGTACGCAACTAGAGGTGGTTAGCAAAATATCGTGCTAACTGGAGAAAGTAAGTAACTAAGCGATCCCTATATCTATAGGAATACTAACTTAATTACTTAGATGACGCCATGGTCAGGTATAGCCCTGGGCTTCAGAAATACGCCTTTCTAGTTAGTAGTGTATTTAGCTGAGTGCCTTCAGTTGCGCACTCCAAGGTAGTTGAGGCTCTTAAAAGGGTTTGAATAGCTCTTCTTATACAATTGCCTTATTATAGGCCAAAGAAACAGCGATTGAGGCAATTAATTGATGTAACTCTAAGCTTCTTGGGGTTTCTCGAGGGTCTGCTGTGGTGTGAATATTCAGAGGTTTTGGATTCACCGGGCCTAAATCCACCGAAATGGGACCACTCAATTCTTTGGCAAATGATTTCAGTCGTTCTAACAGTAAGACAGATGAAGTATTTTGTGAGATACTTCAACTAGATGTGCTCCGCCCCACGTGTCAGAATCGACTGCCAGCAGAAATGCGGATAAAGCTCTTTTATAGAGAGACAAACGATATTACTCTTTGGCACGTAATTAACTTGTGTGATCATGTTCTAAGCATAGGTCACTACACTAGTTATACGCGCGGCGCCCAGCTTTGCTTATTTTTTTTTTAGTCTATCTGGCCAATGCAAATCAATCTTTCAAAATTTGATAACTTTAATACTTATAAGTGTCGAGGAAAAGCAAAAAACCAGTACCAAAAATAACCCCAAAAATTAAAAAAAAAAATACTTCAAAAGTGTTCTATAACGTTCGTAGAAACACACCCTGCTACAACCCCCAAAAAACGCTCTTAAACTAACCAAAAATGCGCCAAAAAAGATAGACAAAGAAGTCGCGGAAGCTATGGCGGTTGGTCTAAACACCTGGAAACCTCAAAAGTATTCAACACTGACGCTATTTTTATTCCTATATCCAATGCCAAGGCTAAATAGAGTAAAAGGAGCTCATTACGCAAATTCAAGTACAATCTACATGTCCAGCGGTCGCGCCGTATCTCGGTGTCCGTTTAAAAAAAAATAGAAACAGGCGGTAGAAACCCTAGGCCTAGCTTCCAACCATTCGTTTGTGTGAGTTTCTATTTTTGGGATGAATGGAAGAGACCTACAATTTTATGCCGAGTCCGAACGGCTGAATTGAGAAGCTTTTTCAGGACAGTCATACTCTCGGATGTTTGTCAGACATTCGCGAGAAGTGGCGCAATAAAAAAAACCTTAAGATGTAATGTGTGTTTTTGGGGATCGAACCTGGGATCCCTCGCACAGTGACAGTAGTCCAGCACACTAACCACTGCGCTACTGCGGCCACGTATCGGTTTTAAACAATTTTAATTGAATGCCTGCGCGAAATTTTCTTTCAAAAAACTTTAAATTCGTATTTCTTCTTAATAAGTCGGCCAAAGTAAGTCGGAAAACTAAGTACTGCTCAATTAAGTTATATTTTATGTCTAAGAAATCCTCACTGATTCGATGAGTATAGTTCTCACGTGATGCCGTAAGTCGTTTATGCCACATACAAACAGACAAAACATTTTTTAAACAAGGGTGGCGCAAAAGTTGTCGCGTGAAATTTGTTGGCTGTAATTTTTATATAAATGAAAAACTTTGGTTTTACTTTCGGATTATGTTTGTTTGATGTTTTTCTTTTCCATCAAGTCGAGAAAATGATATCAGCTAAGAGACCGCGAGCCGCCAGAATTGATGACTATTCCATCACTCCTGCCAGAACTTTCGGTGATAGGCTCCCGCATTTCTTGACGGATATTCTCTATAAGGGCTTCAAGAGTTAGAGGCTTATTAACGTAGACTCGTGGCTTCAAAAATACCCACAAAAAGAAGTGTGGAACGGTTAAATCAAGCATCTTGCCGGTCAGTGCAAATCACCAAAACAAGAGACTTATGTTTTACTTGAGCGTAGGTTACACGCGCTTGGCGGTCAAAAGCTGAAGGGCTGTCTGTAATTTGTAAGGGGAAGTCATATAGTCGTTCACCAAATTCTCTGTAAAGACCGCCAATTGATGCCCAATTGCGCGGCGGATCGCTTTTCATGGCGGATTGATATTTTTGTATTTCCAAAAGCTGTCAAAAGCTATAGCTATTCAGGTGATAGCTATCGCTTTTGAATGGATCGAATCGCTTTTGGAAATATAAAAATACCCATCTGCCATGAAAAGCGATCCGCCGCGCATTTGGGAATAAGCCCCCTGCACCGAAATTCACGCTGCGCCAACACCACCGAAGAATTAATCTGAAAAAAAATCGAAACAATTATTTCGCCATTTTTACAAGTACAGCGATCCATATCTTGTTGATGTATATTTTGTATCTGTTAACTTCACAATAATGTCAAAGTAGAATTGATATTTTTTGCGGCCAATCGCAAAAATTATAGCATCCTCCTGTAACGACTTGATCATCAGACATACTTTCTTCCGACAAAGTGTGAAGAAGGAGGATGAGTTGGTAGGTATATGCTCTCCACTAACCCGACCCCGCTGTTTTAAATGATTTAGCCGGCAGGTCATCTGGATCAGAATTGTTATGTTCCCACCAAACGAAACCGCGAGGTTTCATCAAATTGTTCCAAACCTCCGAGGTTTCGCCATACATTTTTGAGGTGTCGAAACCTCGGTGTTTCAACGAAACCTAAAAATCGAACAAGCCTACAGCGTGAATTTTGGTTTATTTTGTGTTCATTTGTGAATGTCAAAATATTAAGCGCCAAGACAAATGTGACAATCTGACAGTACAAACGGAAAGAAGAAAGAGGAAGTAATATTTTCAGGAGAAATATTTATAAATTTTTTTTAAATGTAAATTGTTTTTATTGAAGATCATGGCAAAGCAGTACAAGAAAAGGAAATTGTGGACGCAAGCGGGGGAAGAGGCTCTCGTGGAACTTCAAAATTGACAGCTTTTGACTTTCAAAACCTACTTTAACTCGGTGGGAACGTTTCACAAGGTTTCGGTAAATGTTCATTGAAACCTCGCGATTTCAGTTTGGTGAGAACACGGCATTAGACTTGAGTTAAGGTATTGATATCCTTGCTTCATTTTGTTTGGGTATGGGCGGAATTATTGGCTTTCATCGTTCAGATAAAAAACGCTCCATTCTTCCTTGAAGAACTGAAAATGCGAAAAATAGTTACGCTCATGGATGCAAAACTCCTGCCCGTAGATTTGTAACAAACACACAGCTAAACTGTAGACAATCGAATACAAATCTTACTGCCTTTAATTCAGATTGATAAAAGTATTTCACTGTGCGACTGAAAGTTCCTTGACTTTATTCAGTTTGTTTTCAAATTTGTTGAACGTTTATTTCCCACATCATTTCAAATTGGAATTCCCTCTTGAAACTCCTTCTGTAATGCTACAGTACCTACCTCTACACAGATAATTCTGCATCTAAAGTTAAGACAGTCATATAACCAGCAATATCCTGATACCCTGATAATCATAACATTTTATATTTTCAATAAACAGTTGTAAGAAAATGAAAGAAGAAAAGCACCTTAATCCTTCGAATATGAATGGACAACAAGGTAATTGTATTCTTTTTCGGTGTATCCCTTTTTTCTCATTCCTCCTTTATCACAATAATATAACCAGAGGAAAGACTAGCAAAATATGAAACATAACAGTTCACCTGCATTCTTAAACTTTCATTCTCATGGACAAAAGAATAATCGAAAAGGTTTTTGTTCCTGGTTTCTTTTTTTTTGCGACGGGCGGAAAAATAAGAATACCAACTCCATACAACCGTTACATTCATCCTTATGCTTAAAAGGGTATTATCTTCGGTTATAAAATGTAAGTTGTGTCAGCTATAGTATAGTAGCATTGTAGAAGTAACAGTGTAGTTGCCAGCAGATAACTGTTTTAACAGTCGTAGTAAATTTTCCTAGTTTTCAGATTTATACACTTTTCTCTTTATCTGTTTGGGTGGGCATTGGCGTTGGCATGGGCATGGGCAGGGCAGGGCATGTGCATCCTTTCCTAAGCTTTAGTCGGGCAGGACAAGTTGTGGTCCGCAGAGTTTTGGTATTTTCATTTTCTCTACGCAAATTTACATTTTAAGTTTTTCGATTTGCTCATGTTGTATACTGAGATACATTATGATGGAGAGGAAGCGAAAAATAGTATTAGAGGACATAATTCCTCTTTTTACAAGGATGCTAGACAGATTTTCTTGAAGATGTTTTGTCTTACTAAATAACAACATTTGCAAACTAAATTTAACCCCCGTGGCAGACTACAGAGCTAAGTTCACTTAGAAGAGAAAGTAGAAAAATCTTTAACAAGGCAAAAAGATCAAGATCATAAACAGGGGCCAGATTCCTTAAAAATGAAAACGATCGAACGATATGGTTTCGACAATAGCAGTCTCTGTCTAATGCCACAGATATGATAGAGACAGGTTTAGTTAAAACGATATCGTTCGATCGTTTTTATTTTACGGAATCTGTTCCCAGATTGGGACTGTTACAACAAATTTATCAAAATCGCGCAAAGAAACTCCTGGCAAGATTTTAGTTCCAAACATTGAAGAAAACAATGAGTCTAGTAGAGTTAGAAAGATCCTGCCAAAGTCTCGCTCTATACCTAGCTAAAGAAATCCGATGGAACGGAAACGCAGTCTAGTCAAGAATCACTTCAGTTGCTTCTAGACACTCACTTCTCAGGAAGTGTGGCCAAGGGGATGACACCTTGGGAATGGTCTCATCTTATGTCATAGGAAGTGATAAGCGAACTCAAACTTTTATGGGCGATCAATAGCTTCCTCCCTTTCAAATCGGCAGGACCAGATGGAATCATTCCGGCAGAAATGCAACATGCTTATGGCATTCTTAAACCTTGGATGATTTAAGTTCAGATCATGGATGCATACCAAAATTATGTAGAGAGGTGAAAGTGGTTTTTATACCCAAGCCTCTCACAACATTCCAAAGGACTTCAGGCCTATTAGCTTATCATCTTTTCTACTGAAAACTCTAGAGAGGCTGATAGATCTGTATATTCGCCATAGCATCAAAGCAGGAACTCTCTCGAAATCCCAACGCGCCTACTATGAGAGCAGGTCAGTAGAGACAGTTCTGCACCCCATTGTCGGCATCATGGAAAAATCGCTAGTCGTCAAGTAGCCTATTCCTAGACATCAAAGGGGCTTTCAATAATATAGAGCCGAGAGCGATAATTAACGCACTTGAAAATCTGCAGATTGACACTTGTCTAAATCACTGGACACCATCGTTGCCAATGTTTGACTATTTTTTCGCAGTAGATTCTCTAAAAAAAATGCAGTAGATTGAATTTTTTTTGCAGTAGATTTTTCTTTTGAAAAAAAACCAAGGTAAATTACAAACATAGGATAAACAATACAAAATTAATAAAGACGAGTATTTAAACAAAACAGAAAAATGCATTAATATTAATGAACATGGAATATTGTTCATCTTCATTGGCTATTAAGTTTTTCTTTGTCATCATCATAAAAAGAAAACAAGTTTAAAATAGGCAATATCGAGGGTATACTGCCTTCCACTAGGTACTAACTTTGTATCTACCTACCTCAGTGGTTTTAGTCTTTCATCATTAAAATTAAACCGATTTTTTATCTGTTGACAAGCCTCGATATAAAATTGCAGCACGAAAAACCCCATCAAGCTAGAAAATATTTCTTCAGAATGGACGTCTAAATTTGACCTGTTGTTGTTCAAAGACATATTTTGCTGAAACAGTTTCCTTCGACAATTTAAGCCAGGAAAACTCAGTTTCAAAAATTGGCTTGTATTTCTGTTTGTATTTTTTCTACTATTTTGGATTTAGCTTCCTCATTTAAGCTTTTACAAAAATGCAGTAGATTTAATTTGGTGGCAGTAGATTTAAATTTAAAAAATTGCAGTAGATCTACTGCAATTGCAGCAAAGTGGCAACGCTGCTGGACACTGGGTCAACCAAATATTGTTAAGCAGGGTTATCAATTCAGAACTTGGCTATACTGCAAACTGAGGAGGTCAGTGCAACGCGGCAGACCGCAGAGTGGAATACTTTTACCGCAGCTATGGCTGCTAACAGTAAATGAAATAATTATAACCCTGTAGAAAAACGGCTGTAAAGTTATAGCCTACGCAGACGATATCGCCATTTTATTTACTGGGATATACCTTCCAACATTATGCGACTTGATGGAATCGGCCCTCGTAACTCTGGTCAAATGGAATAGCTAATGCGGCCCGATTATAAACAGAGCTAGTGCTATTTACGAAGAAGCACCGAATTCCTTAAATCGATCCACCCAAATTAAAGGGCCTCAGCTTCTCTGACAGCGCCAATTACTGGTCTGGATATGGATAGAAAACAGAGCTGATGGGAACTAAACCTGAACGTATTAAGAATACTGCTACTGCACTTTACTCCTGCAAAAGGATCTTGAGCCTCAGATGGGCCATCAGTCCGAAAATAATGAACTGGTAGCATACAGCAGTAGTCAGACCGATTCTCATGTACGAAGTCGTCGGTCGCTTGGTGCCCAGCACTAGGCAAAATAAGCTACCTCTGTCCACTTAACAAAATCCAAAGAGCAGCATGTGTCTGTGTGATTATAGTGTCCTGCGGACAACTCCAATCGCAGCACTGGAAACCATGCTTCACATTCTTCCCTTGGATATATGTACACGGTAGAGAGATGGCGAAAATACGCTAGAAGTATACACAGATGGGTCTAAGATAGATGACGGAGTAGGAGCCGGGATCTTCTCAGCTCTAATCTCCCTAAACCTGTCTTTTAGACTACCAAATAACTGTAGTGTCTTTCAGGCAGAAGTAATAGCTATTTGCGAAGCCGCTGCACTGCTGAAGATGAGATTGATATCGACTTCAGACATCGTCATCTACACCGACGACAAGCAGCGATTAAAGCACTCGAATCACCAATATTAAGATCCAAATTGGTCATTCGCTGTCGTAAATCTTTAAATGAGATCTCGGGTAGGTGCACTCTAACGCTGCGATGGGTCCCTGGTCATGGAGACATACCAGGTAACTCTAAAGCAGATGAACTAGCAAAGAACGGCACGAAAATGGAACTCTCTATTGGTAAAGGAGAGCCCCATGGGCCAATTGAAACTCCATACTAGCGCTGCAACAGGCTAACAACAACAAGAGATGGTGGGATCTTGACACCTGTAACCATGCAAAACAGACCTGGGGAAGGATAAATCAGAGCAGGATAAAGATCATGTTAAACGTCAGTAGATCACACAGCAGAACTCTTTTCGAAATACTAACAAGCCACTGTGTACAAGGAAGACATGCCGCAAGGCTTGGAGTCACCGCTAATGACTTTGTCGCAGTTGAGGACGACGAGGAAACACCCTTCCTCCTACTATGTATGTAACTGTCCGGCGATATCTTCGATTAGAAAGCAAACTCTAGAAAACTACTCTTTCGGGAAGCTTGCAGATATTGCCGAACCTGACATTTGAAAATTTCTCCAAAATTCAAAATGGTACCAAGAGTAGCGAACATAACCAACTCTGTTTGTGGTATGACAATGGACCTTATTTGGTCTAAGTGAATTACTCCGTATGTAACGGATAATTGCCACCTAACCTAACCTACTCAATAACAAGCTACTGATGAGGTCTAGCCAAATGCATCCCATTTTGAAGTGCACATCATCTTTCCGAAAAGATTTCACACGAGCAACATAAGACAGCGGTGAAAATACGTGTCAATCGTGACATGCATAACACTGTAAACAAAAATCGTGAAATGTCACAATCAATCTGTGTCATGATGTCAAAAAAAATCGGTCATTCAGTCACATTATACACATAATGACCACTTTAGGATAATCTCAGACTTCATAATGACCTCAACATGTCATGGAATGATACTATTCATGACATGTATAATCTTAGCTGTACAGTAAATTGATGCAACCAAACGAATGAAGCAGTAAAGAACTTCCGCCCCAGTTGATCCAAAAGTACTGAAAACCGATTTAATAAAAAAAAAATCTATCGTTACACAAAACTAATTGCTCCTTTTCATATCGTCACAACAAAGATACATACATCCTTCCTCGGAGTTTCTTCTCATTCGCACATACACATTTCTATCCGACATTGACGCTGATTGGCGTGCAAGTTCACTCAGTAATTACAAAAGAAGACGCCTTGACATCGTTCCTTTCTGATGTGTGTATATATGCAAAGCAATGGATCTCGTCGATGGCCCTCACGCATTAACACCATCAAATGTGACTTCCAAACTTCGAATGAATTCTACACTATTGCCAAAGATACTCTCGCTGATATTCGAATATAAATATCGGATTGTGTCGGTCCCCTGAGCAAAAGCTCCACACCAACAACGCCCAACATCAGTTCCATCCTTCTGCAATTTTTTTTGTGAAATACTCGTATAACGTATAGCATGTTGGAAGCATTTCTCCCACGGCACTCTGATGCTATAATTTATATTAAAAGTTTCTTCCCATTAGTTGAAGTTTAATCTGCTTTCGCAAAGGAGCGCATACCAGATACGATACCCATACCGGGCGGACGGGGTGTAAGTACCATCGCCCGCACCAAAACGTATCTATCCGGCGACAATATTGGAATACGGTTTCGAATTCTGAATCCATGAAATTGCTCCGCAAGGATTAATTAACCAACACTGCGTGTGAGGGGGTGTGAGTGTATCTGTGTGTTCCAGACTACACTCATTCATTCATACATTCATCGTGCCTCTGACTATCGTTTTCAAGTCCCATGGCCCATTATATGTGTGACACTAAGCCACGAGAGAAGAACTTGTTTTTTTTCTTGCTTCTATTCACTTCTTGTTTTGTGTGCCGGTGAAGGATATTAAGTAATCGGATTTTTGCAAATTGTCTTTCATCCTTAAGTGCAGGGATTAGAAGTTTTTTGGTAGATACCCCTTTTTTTCTGTTGGCTGAACTTCAACTGAACTTCATTTTTGTACGCCTCTTGACAACACTGATGAAAAACAATTTCATCGCAAGCTGTGAAAGGAGGTCCTTGGAAGGATGCTTAACAGCAATTCAATGAGTGTTATATGTATAACCGGTAGAAAATGGATGAAATGATTAATCGCCAAAGAAGTTCCATGCGTTTCACACGAACAGCATTTGGGAATCACTTATCACCGGAACGGAAACGCCATCCTGCACGAATTTGTCGATGGGAATATAGGGGGAGAGAAACAGAGAGAGAGGGGGCTAGCCATGATAAATAACTCGACTGTCTCTCAATTGATTGGATTTGCTTATTATCAACTGCGGTCGAGCCATTTTCATTTTCCAATTAATTTGTGTGTACGCGTATTAATGCACTGACGCAAGAATGGGTATCGGCCCGAAGCAGAGTGGCTTAAGGATTATAATGGCAGGTGGGATAACTTGACGTGACTGTCTGGCATGTGATTTATGATTAACTCCTGTCATATGTGATGGTGGATTTTTTTTCCTCTGCCCACTCGTCAGTTGCTTCTATATTTGCATAATACGGACCTCATGGGATTATTTTTTTTTTTTTAATATTTATTTATGATGAAATTAATGTAATTTTAATATTTGAACGCATTTCCCGTACGCCATTTTCTGCACGTAGGTGTGTATGTGCTGTTGGATGGGGAATTGATTTTTATGAAGCCGCGTGTAATTAGCTTGCAGGGCTAATATAATTTTATAAATATGCATTACGAGGCCTTCGAAGCTGTGGGTAATCTACGTTTAATCGGGACTTATGCCTACAATTTGGTGGAGGCTGGGGGAAGAGGGAATACTGTAGCAGACATAATTGATGAAAAGGATAATGAGTCAGACTTCATTGACTGCGGTATAGTATACCAGCTATGGTCCAGCAAAATATTTCTAGGTGGAGGTTAGTCACTTCTGCCAATAATCCCTAAGGGTTACATAAAATCCTAGATTGCTCGAGAATTGACTCGTGGCAAATGAAAATTTGGAATTTCAACGAATTACGGCTGGTGTGCGTCCTTGGGCCCTCTTGTATCTTTATAATGTTTCTATCAGGCAAGGGGTTTCAATGTAAGAAGAAGCTGAACTGTCTCAGTACTTTTTTTTTCAACTAGTGCTTATTTCGCGAATGGTAACACTTAGCTCATGTCTGATTTGACATATAATTAGTTTTATCCTTCCGCTGAACGAATATGGTTGTGTATACGCTTGAACAACGCTGGGAAACATTGCGGCATTACTTTGAAAATCATGGTAATGTTGCAGAATGTGTGCGAAAATTGCGTACGGATTTTGGAAGAAGAGGAGCACCGTCAACTCCGTATGCTCGTTATCTTGTGAAAAAAGTGAAAGAAACTGGCATCCTCATCGATAAACCAAAGCGTTTTGAATTGAAGAGGAGGATATTGGAAACATTTGGTTTCAACAGGACGGCGCTACGTGCCACACAGCCGAAGCTACACTCGATGTTTTGCGCCCTGTTTTTGAAGATCGCATTATCAGCCGCAGAGCTGATGTCGTTTGTCCACCGCGGAGCTGCGATTTGACACCGCTGGACTATTATTTGTGGGGTGCCGTAAAAGATAAGTGTTACGCCGACATGCCAGAGACAATTGACCCTTTAAAGGACAATATTCGTGAAGCCATTGGTGAAGTAGTAGTTTTTTTTATAGCATTTTCAAAAAAAAAAAGTTATTTTGCGGACCTTTTAGTAGCAGGTATAATAATATTGTATGAACCAAGGCTTTACTTTCGTTTGCATGAAAACGTGAAATCTCAGTTTTGATTTCCGGTGAGATTTTTGGGGTCGCTTTAACACTGGCGCCTTCATCGGAAATAGTGATAATTGTGCCCATCAGACTATCGTTGCGAATACAAGGATTAAGTGGATTATTTTTGATAGCATGATCTTTTGGCCGACCTGGACGAAGTATGTAAAGATAGCCATATCTTAGCTTATGTCCAACAATGCCACTGCAGTAGATGGCATAACCTGTAAAGTATGGCCGGAAGAAAGTATGCCTGATGAGTGGAGCCTCTGCATTGCCTTCTCAAGAAAGAAGACCCTCGGAACTGCGCCAACTACAGAGGTATTAGTCTTCTTAACATCGCCTAGAAGTTCTTATCTGCCGTGTTGTGTGACCGCCTGAAGCCTTTCAGCAATAACCTGATTGTTCCCTATCAGTGTAGCTTCAGACCAGAAACGTCTACCATCGACGAAATATTCACACTGCGGCAGATCTTGGAGAAAACCCAGGAAGTAAAAAATCGATACCCACCACCTTTTCATAGATTTTTAAGGCCGCCTACGACAGCATTTATAGAGACGAGCTATACAGAGCAATGTCTAGTTTTGGCATCCCTGTCAAACTCGTCCATTTGTGCAGGATGACAATGGAGAATGCACGCTGCTCCATCAAGGTCGGTAAAGAACTCACCGAGACCTTCGATGTCAAAAAAGGATTTAGACAAGGCGATGATCATGTGACTTCTTCAACATTGTTCTTGAAAGAATAGTGCAGAACCCAAACGCTAACACCAGAGGCACTATCCTTCAAAAGTCCATCCATCTACCCGCCTATGCCGACGACATCGACATAATCGGCAGAACGCAGCGGGATGTCACTGGCGCGTTCGTGGGCATTGAGACGGAGGCGCCTAAGATGGCTTTGGCGGTCAATGAGGGCAAGACAAAGTATATGCTGGCATCAAGAAAGGACACCCAACACCGACGTATTGGACAGAATGTCACTATAGACAGATATAGCTTTATGGTCGTTAAGGACTTTGTCTATGTAACGGGTTTTTTAACAGGGACGCTACAAAAGTAGAGCGACAGGGACAGCAAACGACACCGGATTTCTTGACGCTCTTTTGACATTTCTCTTCAGTAAGGTTTGCCAATTCATTATGGAAAGATATACGAGCCAACAACGAGTCGAAATTATTAAAATTTACTACCGAAATTCGGAGTCAGTGGCCTCAACGTTAAGAGTGCTACGTCCAATTTATGGTCGTCATAATCGTTCTAGCAGATCAACAATTGAGCGTCTAGTGGAAAAATTTGAATCCATACAAGATTACAAGATTAAATTGACGCAAGAACTGAAACCGCTTGACCACCAGAAGCGTCGAATGTTCGTGAATTGGGCTGAGCAACAACTTGAAAATGATTCGGATTTTCATCGAAAAATCCTCTTCAGCGATGAGGCTCATTTCTGGCTGAATGGCTTCGTCAATAAACAAAATATGCGGTATTGGTCAGGCAGCAATCCACACGTACTCCATGAGTCATCATTGCATCCCGAAAAAATTACGGTTTGGTGTGGTTTATAGGCCGGCGGCGGCGTCATTGGGCCGTACTTCTTCCGTGATGATCAAGACCGGCACGTTACTGTGAATGGGAATCGCTATCGTTCAATGATAACCGAATATTTTTAGCCCCAATTGGATGATATGGACTTGGAGAACATGTGGTTCCAACAGGACGGCGCCACAAGCCACACAGCGAATGTCACAATTAATTTATTGGAAACCAAGTTTGGAGAACGTGTTATCTCACGAAATGGTCCAGTCGCTTGGCCGCCTCGGTCGTGCGATTTGACGCCGCTAGAATATTTCCTGTGGGGCTACGTCAAGTCTATGGTCTATGCCAATAAGCCAGCGACGATTGATGAACTTCGAACGAATATCGAACGTAAAATTGCAGCAGTATCGGCCGATTTATTCTTGAAAACCGGCCTAAATCAAAACCGAATGAGGTCACTCTTGTTTGTTTTGAGATGAAAATTCTTCGAGTAGTTTTTGGTCCCGTCTGCATAGACGGTGAATGGAGGAGGAGATACAACGGCGAACTGTACAGCGACACCGACCTAGCCAGAAGAGTGAAGGTCCAACGACTGCGGTGGCTGGGTCATGTAGAGCGAATGGACGCGAATACTTCGGCCCGCAAGTAACATGAAGCAAAACGAAAACGATTGAACGGTTTCCTATTCCACAATCCATCTATTGCAGTTCGTGAGTTCGTGGATTTATGTTAGATTTATTCAAATTCCATCTTTCGAATAGGCGGGCGCAGTATCACAGTGGTTAGGGTGCTGGACTATTGTACAAGGGGTCCCAGGTTCGATCCCCTGAGAAACACAAGTTGGATCTTAAGGTTTTTTTCACTGCGCCACCTCTCGCGAACGTCTGACAAACATTCGAGAGTATAAATGCCCTGAAAAAGCATCTCATCTGTAATTCTCTCAAACAATGATTCATAGACGGAAATTCGACAAAACTTCCCAACAGAAATTGTCAGGGTCAATCCTAAACAAGCGAGAATTGTTGTTACTCTTCGCTTCCCCATTCAGCATCTCAATTCCGACGTTCGGACTCGACATAAAATTGGAAGTCCCTTCATTGCGAGAAGCTATGCTTAGGGTGTCCATATCTACGTGTCTATATCTATGAATGCAACTTTTACTTCTCCTCATAAAAAATTAATGTACCCGATCTAAAAATCTCTTTAGGATTATCTCTAGCACTGGCATGATGAAAGGCGAAGTGTTTTATAGTTCTTATGGTATCATGCCGTCTGGTCCCGTGAATTTGTTCAGTTTGAAGCTATATAGCGCCCAAAGCAGTGTATCTCTAGTAATCAGATCTTGGAAGTTAGTTAGTTGCACGTTTTATCTATGTATTTTTATCTGACTACTACCACTTAAGCTGCCTAGGAAAATGGGTGTCGAGCCAGGAGATTATGCGATTCTTTGCTAGAAGTTGTCCAAGCGTCATCCATCTTTTCAAAGTCTATGGTCTATGCCAATAAGCCAGCGACGATTGATGAACTTCGAACGAATATCGAACGTAAAATTGCAGCAGTATCGGCCGATTTATTCTTGAAAACCGGCCTAAATCAAAACCGAATGAGGTCACTCTTGTTTGTTTTGAGATGAAAATTCTTCGAGTAGTTTTTGGTCCCGTCTGCATAGACGGTGAATGGAGGAGGAGATACAACGGCGAACTGTACAGCGACACCGACCTAGCCAGAAGAGTGAAGGTCCAACGACTGCGGTGGCTGGGTCATGTAGAGCGAATGGACGCGAATACTTCGGCCCGCAAGTAACATGAAGCAAAACGAAAACGATTGAACGGTTTCCTATTCCACAATCCATCTATTGCAGTTCGTGAGTTCGTGGATTTATGTTAGATTTATTCAAATTCCATCTTTCGAATAGGCGGGCGCAGTATCACAGTGGTTAGGGTGCTGGACTATTGTACAAGGGGTCCCAGGTTCGATCCCCTGAGAAACACAAGTTGGATCTTAAGGTTTTTTTCACTGCGCCACCTCTCGCGAACGTCTGACAAACATTCGAGAGTATAAATGCCCTGAAAAAGCATCTCATCTGTAATTCTCTCAAACAATGATTCATAGACGGAAATTCGACAAAACTTCCCAACAGAAATTGTCAGGGTCAATCCTAAACAAGCGAGAATTGTTGTTACTCTTCGCTTCCCCATTCAGCATCTCAATTCCGACGTTCGGACTCGACATAAAATTGGAAGTCCCTTCATTGCGAGAAGCTATGCTTAGGGTGTCCATATCTACGTGTCTATATCTATGAATGCAACTTTTACTTCTCCTCATAAAAAATTAATGTACCCGATCTAAAAATCTCTTTAGGATTATCTCTAGCACTGGCATGATGAAAGGCGAAGTGTTTTATAGTTCTTATGGTATCATGCCGTCTGGTCCCGTGAATTTGTTCAGTTTGAAGCTATATAGCGCCCAAAGCAGTGTATCTCTAGTAATCAGATCTTGGAAGTTAGTTAGTTGCACGTTTTATCTATGTATTTTTATCTGACTACTACCACTTAAGCTGCCTAGGAAAATGGGTGTCGAGCCAGGAGATTATGCGATTCTTTGCTAGAAGTTGTCCAAGCGTCATCCATCTTTTTCAAACAGCTTGGCATTATTGGGGTTGTTTGGGAGTATCTTTCTTAACCTTGATGCCACAGGAGATTATTCTATTCTACTACAAAAGAGTCTCCAAGATAGTCGCTGGATTTCCTTGATTATTTTTTTTTTTTGTATATTTTTTAGCGATTTCTTGTAGGAGTCCTAGTCTGTCATGCGCTAAATGATGATAGGTACTCCTTCAACATTCTTAACGTACACAACGCGTGCCAGGAGGCGAACGCAACTCTGCGGCTACATAGATTGGAAGAAGAAAAAGCTGTAAACCGCCCAAACGTAGAAATTCGATGTGACGTTGTTTATAATTATAATATACCTAGTCAGAGTCTATACATGCGCCTGACTGAGAATCTCTCTACTGTATGGTAGATGAACCTATAAGGGTTGGTGTGGTATGTCGCATTTGCACCCCATTACCCAAACGCAAACATACACATAAATTCAAGAACCCTATTCATACCCTCCTGTGTCTGGGCTTGCGACAAAAACTTCTATTAGTGTGCCACTAATTTAACGAAAACGATAGCGACGACTGTCACGATTCCCACATTTAGTTAGGTACTCCAGCAGTGAAAATTACCCATCAATCGCGATCCTATCAGTGCAACTGTCAGCCATGTCTCTCACGACCCACCACCAACCGACCCGACCGCCCCTAATGTGTCGACTAGGTTCATCACTTGTCTTTGCTCAACTACCGCACTTGACATTTTATCAGATGCCACCACAAGTCCTCAGACTCACTCTAGCGAATCCCTGAACCATACAATTCATGACAGCAAACAAATTAACCCGTGTTTTGTTGGAATAGTTGTCGTCGCGTCGTTGTGTTCCCGTGTCGCTCGCTATATACCCGGTGCTATCAATTATTATTTTGTTAACACCTTTGCGATTATTTATTACATGTTTCACATAGTTGGGGTTGTATCATATACCCTAACCACCGCACTGTGCCGAGTTTTATTCGATAGTTCGCTGGCACCCGCCCGCCATCTCCCCAATAAAGTATTCCCTGTAATTCTCCTTTCAGCGGTTTTAATGAGACTGAAATACGGATACGTGTTGCCTTGCCAGTTGCCACGGAGGACTATACCAATAGAGAAGACACCAAAACCGAACCGAACTGACAAAAAACAACATTTGGGGGATGGAGCAAACACAAAACAATTTATTTTCAGTTTCTTTGGTATGTCTCCTAAAGTTGTGTAAGTGGTTTGTTGTAGGTGGTTACATGGTTTACTCGTATGTCCTGTATGCTCTATATAGAAGACCAAGCTACGTATATGGTCGTTTTTGATTTAAAACTGGGTTCGGTTTGTCACACAATTAATTTCACAACCCCTGAAGGCTGTATAATATGGGATTTCTTAGTAGAAGTCCTTCCATCGTGTTTCATTTCGTCCTGCCTGTCTTCGTGCTGTTGTGCGAAGGGCTAAAACACCTACTTATCCAAGCAGGTGATACATTTGCTATAGTGTCCTTTTTACTGTTGGCTCTGTATAATGTCGCCTTATTTTTGTTTTGGATGAAAATGTGAGAATGGTCTGTTAAATGCGTTAATGGCTGAGGTACGCGACGGGGATGTGGGACCAGCCGAGAATGAATGGCAGCAACACTGCCTTAGGATAAATATCTAAGAAAGGGCGAAGTAACCCTTTTGTGGGAAATAATTGCTAAACTTTTTTGTAAATAGGGCGGTTGGAGTTGGATTGTCTGTGGGCGGGGGAAATTAATTTAAATTTATGCGAGCTTAAATTTACATAAGTTTACCTGGGCAAATTTTGTCGGTTTGGTTTGGTGACTACATTATGTTTGTTGGCGTTGTTTCTAAGAAAGTTTATGGTTACTTTAGCACGTCGATTAATGTATTCGCATGGTGTAAATGTGGAAACAATATGCGAAAAAGATGCTTAGGGCGAGAAGGTATGTTGAGTACAGCCATTTTGTTGGTTTAAGAGTGGAAAGATTTAATTTACAAGCTAGGTAGGACGTTTTGGATGTTCCCAACAATATTGTCGAAGTTATGACCAAAAATAAGTTTCAAATGTTATAATATGCCACCAAGGTGATTGAGCTGGGAGCGAAATGTTGTCATATCAAGTACGCGGTTCTCGCATCTCGATATTCATAAAGGCACTTGGAGATCTCCCGATCAATCAACCGTCAACCAGATTGACCACATTGCGATCGACGCAAGGCACTCCTCCAGTATTATGGATGTTCGAACGTTCCGAGGGGCCAACAATGACTCGGACCACTTCCTTGTTGTAGCCAAGGTACGCCTTCGGATATCCCGAACACCGCCAAGACAAGTAAATACTGTGAGGAAGTTTGACGTCGGACGGCTAATATCGCAAGATATCACCAGATCCTTCTCCGATCGAGTCTATATCAATCTCTCAAGAGGTTCTATGCAGCCAGCATCAAGCATTGAAGACCAGTGGCAACATTGCCAAAAAGCCATCAGAGACGCCGCCGAGACGTTTCACTCGACCACCACAACGAAACCCCTGGTTCGACGACGAGTGCCGGCAAGCACATGCAGCGAAACAAGAGGCATACAAAGCGGCGCTGCAAAGAAGGACTAGAGCTGCTCGTGTCGAACACCGGCTTCTCAGGAGGAAAAAGAAAGAGCACGAGAAGCGCGCGATCGAGGAAATAGAGAGATGCTACAGCAGGAATGAGGTATGGAAGTTTTACCAAAGGGTAAAAAGAACCTGCCAAGGCTACAGAGCCCGAACCGAAGCCTGAAAGGACGAACAAAGGGAACATCGTAGTAGAATCGCAGTCGATGCTGAGGATATGGAAGAACTACTTCTGCAGACTGTTTAACGGCGATGACGAACTAAATCCCGCTGTCAGGCAGAATGAACCATTCAACCTGGACGATGAAGACCAACAATTCCGTCCATCCGACCTGGACGAAGTGAAGATAGCCATATCTAAGCTTAAGTCCAACAAAACCGCTGGAGATGGCCTAACCGCCGAGCTATCCAAAACGGCAGGCGATGACTTGGTTAGGAAACAGAAGCATGTTGTATGCACCAACTCATCTGCGGAGGAAATTATGCCCGAAGAATGGAACCTCAGCATTATTTGCCCGATCCTCAAGAGAGGAGACCCTCTGAACTGCGCCAACTACAGAGGTATTAGTCTTCATAACATCGCCTAGAAGTTCTTATCTGCCGTGTTGTGTGAACGCCTAAAGCCTTTCGGCAACAACCAACGTCAATTGGTCTCTATCAGTGTATCTTCAGGCCAGGAACCCATCGACCAAATATTCACACTACGGCAGATCTTGGAGAAAAGCTAGGAAGGCCAAATCGATACCCTTCACCTTTTCATCGATTTTAAGGCCGCCTACGACAGCATTTATAGAACGCAGCGTGATGTCACTGGCGCGTTCGTGAGTATTGAGACGGAGGCGGCGAAGATGGGTTTGGCGGTAAATGAGGGCAAGACAAAGTATATGCTGGCATCAAGAAAGGACACCCAACACCGACATCTTGGACAGAATGTCACTATAGACAGATATAACTTTGAGGTGGTAAAGGACTTTGTCTACCTAGGCTTCGCTATGAACTCAGACAATGACACCAGCGCTGAGATTAAGCGAAGAATAACTCTTGCCAATCGATGTTTCTTTGGGCTAAGAAAGCAACTGAGTAGCAAAGTCCTCTCTCGAACAACTAAACGGACCCTTTATAAGACCTTAATCATCCCAGTCCTACTTTATGGTGCAGAGGCATGGACTCTATCAAAAGCGGATGAGCTGACTCTTGGTTACTTCGAGAGGAAAATTCTTCGAGTAATTTTCGGTCTCGTCTGCATAGACGGTGAATGGAGGAGGAGATACAACGACGAACTGTACGGGCTGTACAGCGACATTGACTTAGCCGGAAGAGTGAAGGTCCAACGACTGCGGTGGCTGGGTCATGTAGAGCGAATGGACGTGAATGCTCCGGCCCGGAAGATCTTCGAATACACGAATACACATCTGCCAGAAAATCTGTCAGTAGATGAACTCACAAGGCGGCGCAGCGTTTTATCTCTCCTATTCTGGAACTTGCTGGAACTTGTCCTCTCCTCAAGAAAATATAAAATTGCTAACATTGACCGTCCATCTAAAGGGTGTTTGTTTTTTTTTTTTTTTCCAAGGTATAACACTTAAAGTTGGCAGCACTTTTTTAACTGGCGGCCATTTTGTCAGCTGTCGAGTGATTTATTTTTAATTTGGTTTGGCATTTCATGAATGAATTATTGAATAGACCGACGCCGACGTCAGATTCAGAACAATGCTTCCAAATTGTGCAAATTTATTTTGAAAATCATGGTTCTGTTCGAAACACGTATCGCGCCATTTTACGGTCAACATGATCGTCTCACTTTTGGTTGAATGGATACGTCAATAAACAAAACCTGCCGTAATTGGAGTGATGATAGTTCTCAAGTGTATGTTGAGACACCGTTACATTCACAAAAACTGACTGGTGTGCTTTATGGGTTAGTGGAATAATTGGTCCGTACTTCTTTAAAAAAGGTGGTACAGTCAATGGTGACCACTGATTACTGACTTTTTCGTTCATCAACCATGATGTGCAGGAGCTATGTCTAAATTTCATGTCAATTTAGAAAAATCATCTTTATTTAATTCCATTTTAAAGTTCTATACCTCTAAAACAAAACACCCAAAATAATTGACATTTTTGAATGAAGCTAAATATTGGCGTCTTATTTTAGACACAAAACTTGCTCAGCTGAAAATCTAACATACAAGATGCCATCTAAAGAAGAAGCTTTACCTGGAAAAGTGGCATGTCTAGCGACAAAGCAGACCTTCTAAAAATGTCATCTCTCTCGACGGAATGCATATCAGCGCCTATACAGCGGTGTCATCACGGAAAACGTTTTAGGTAGGCATGCAAGCAAGGCCTAGCGTATTTTTAAACGATTGAAAGAGGAGCATGAGACCAATTTCCACTTTCTCCGGTTCTCTCATAATAAACTTAAACATTTGAAGCCTCCTACGCTTCATTAGAAGGTTAAACTGGTTAAACGTGTGAGAGAAAATGAATTCCTAGGTTCATATGGTATCAGAAGGGACCTTATAAAGGTCCAAATATCAAAGAGGGCCTTTGTAAACAGTCACTTCAACCTATTCATTCATTCATTTTCAATTATCCTCTTGTCCATTAAGTGGGTCGCGAGTGTAGGTTGCTCAAGTGGACCCGCCATAACTCTCGATCATCAACTCTTCAACCTAATCTAACGTTACCTGGAGAAATGTTGCTTTGTAAACCAAGTGCTTCGTAAAAAATACATTCTTAAGAGCTGCTGCTATATCGAATAGTTGACATTGGTAGTTGCTGTCTGCGTCGTTAAGTGGATTCTGTGTTTTCGCCTCCCATTTGAGCATTGAAGTCTCCGAAAGTCCGAACACAATTTTGACATCGCTTACCGAACTGGCTTCTTTAGCTCCTTTAAAAGTTCATACAACTTCTTTTTCATAGTGTCTTCGATAATTATATTGTGAAATGTAGCATTAATGCGAATCAGAACTAAGCGATAACTTAAGCTCAAGAACTTTATTTTCTAAGACATTCAAGCCTTTATGGCGGGCAGAGCAAAGGTCTTAAAGTCAATTTGACCGTGGAGTCGAACTTCATAGAGCGAGCTAGGTGCTAGGGAAACTAGGGATCAATAGTCTAACTTACCTATAGTTGTGCTGGAATCTCCGAAGATTATCACTGACACATATTAACGTACCCATAAATCAGATACACTCCTTTTTTATTCTTCCTATTCCTTCCTTGTGTCCTATTAAGAAAAAGTAGTCCAATACGGCTTCGTACATTTAGTGGTACGAAACCGTGGTGGACTATTCATACAGAGCTCACTGAAAAAAAAAGTAGGAAAAGTCTTCAACAAGCCAAAACGAAAAAGGTTACCCACGGTCCACGGATTGGGTTTGTTACAAGAAAAGACTTCAGGACTACAAGAACGGAATTAAAACTGCGCACGGAAATTCCTTGCAAACAATTGAAGAAAGCAAAGAGGCTAAGAAAGATCCTGTCAGTCAAAGCCTCCCTCTATATGCCTTACTGTACTTTTGGTGGCGCTTACAGTCCGGGGTGGACTATACGGCTCCAACCAAAAAGCCCCTAAAGGCAGCTTGGTCCCTATAGCTTGCTGCCTCCAGTTGCGCACACCAAGTTGGTTGATGTCGATCTCCAATTGTGAGCGCCACATAAGCTTGGGTCTTCCTCTGCTACGTTATCCCTCAGGGGTGGATTCAAAGACTCGTCGGGCTGGTGCTCAGCGCGTTGTATCTTCAGCTTTTTGACCATGTCAACGTCACTGGTATAGCCCATAAAGTTCGTCGTTAAATCTTTTCATCCACACTCCTTCGACACAAAAAAAATAACTAAATAGTTGGCGCAACAGGCGGATAGACACCCTAGGCCTAGCTTCTCGCAACCATTCGTTTTGTATGAGTTTCTATTTTTGGGATGAATGGAATCCCATGCCGAATCCGAACGGCTGAATTGAAGCTTTTTTAGGACAGTCAAACCTTTTTCGACATCAAATGGGTCGGTGATGTTTTTGCCGATTTTGACGGAGCAGCGAGATTTCTCTATCGTCATCCTGCACATACGAACGAGTTTGGCAGGAAAGCCAAAACGTGACATGACTTTGTATAGCTCGTCGGCGACTTTAAAGCCAATAAAAAGGTAGCGTGTATCGGTCTGAAATTCCTGGGTTTTTCTAAGATCTGGCAGAGTGTGAAAATTTGGTCGATGGTAGACATGCCGATCATGTTGTTGGCGAAAGGTTTTAGAGGTTCAAACAACAAGCCGACAAGATCTTATATGCGACATTCAGAAGACTTATTACTCTGTAGTTGGCGCAGTTCAGAGAGCATCTCCTTTCTTGTAGATGGGGCACACGATGCTGAGGTTCCATTCCATTATGATTTTTACAAATCATCTCCCGGTGCCTTAAAAAGCTCGACCGCTGATAGGTCATCCGCCCTCGAAGCTTTGCTCGACTTTAGTTTGAATATGGCTATCCTCACTTCGTGTAGATCGCTTGGACAGAATTGTTGGCTACCATCGGCTAGCCTGAATGGGTCATTCTGCTTGACAGCGGGTTGTTGATCGTCTTCGCCGTTTAGCAGTCTGCAGAAGGGTTCTTTCCAAATCATCAGCAATTTACCATCTGGTAGAACTTTCGGACATTTCCCCTGCAGTATAGCATCGCTCAATTGATTCGACCAACCGCTTCTCGTGCTTTCCTTCTGAGAAGTCGGTCTTCCTCCCTTCTTCTTTGCCCGTAGAGCTCCTCGTCTGCAGCATTGCTTGGTAGGCCTCATTCTCTGCTGCATGTGCTAATCGGCAATCTTCGTCGTACCATTGGTTTCGTTGTATGCTATCTAGCGAAACCCACTACATCGGTGGCGGCACCTATGATAGCACTGACAGAGCTGCCACTGGTCCTCTGCACTTGATTCTGTCGAGGTTGACGATGAGCTTGCTGAGAGGTTAAGGGAGACGCGGTCGGCATCCAAATTCATTCATTGCTCCTTTATATCAGCGCGGAGATACAGGTGCCGTGAAAAAAAGTCGAAGGAAATAAGGTCGAATCGGCTTTATATCCATTTCGGATAACAGACACCTTTTGGGGACTTTCTTTTGAACAACCATAGTGTTGATGGTGTCAGTTTTCACAATAACAAATTGAAAGCATTCAATTTCAATCTTGAAAGGTTATCGGACTCTCACCACTTCAACTGGCCTCATAAAAATCTACAAAAGCTCTTATGCAAACAATCTGTAATCGCCGCATAAATGTCTCTAATAAATTCCAACGAAAAGTACACCTCTCGTTCACAGTCATGATTTTAAGTCCCTGTTAAATGACTGCCGCATGCCACTTGTTAAAATGCAAGTGCAATTTAAATCCGTCATAAGCAACTGCCACCACCCCCTGACGCTTCTCGCGCGCGTGCACCACCGACGAACAAAGTTACCAATTCATTCATGGGCGCACACACTAATACAAGGATCGCGTGCTATTCGCAAATACTTTTTAGCGCAATTATCCTCGTTCAGTCGTTTTGATTTTGTGTTTGCATTTACGAAAGGACATTTGTCATGCGGCAATGCATATAGTCTAGTGCAATTGTGACAAAAGCCCGTGAAGTGTGTTTAACAGCAAAATGTCATGTTCGTGATTGAAGTCGCGGTGGCGTTAATATTTATCTGCAGGCATTCATGTGCACAGCTTATGTGGGGTTTTGGTGGACGCGAAGTATGGGTATATCAGTTATCTTTCCCCGGATTACAATAACCCCTTCAAATAAGGATCATCCACAGATGACCACGACAACACACTCTCGTCTGGATGATGCGGCCACAAAGTACGTATATGCTCGTCCGATGGTTCCGGGTCCTTGCAGTGGTCCTTGTATAGTTAATTTCGTAGTTTTCATGTCAGGACACAATTTATTGCGGTTATACTTTGAGATTGTCGTCTCGTTGACTGTTTGTGGTGCTTCTTAAACGATTTATCTTTGTCCTTCTCATATACCTTTGTGAAGATGGTCATCCTTTGTGTCCTGTCAAACAGAGATGCACATCAAAAGTGCCCATCAAAATGAAACGAATCCGCGGTCTTTGCCTAATTAAGTATCGAACGCGGTTTAGTTATATTATACTCGTAATTAAATGTTTACAAAGTCGGTTTGTTGGCCTTGCTGCTATGACCAAGGGCTAGCGTGGACTTTATCTAGGATCTGACAGTGATGGCTGAAATGGGGCAGATATCACTGTATCAATTTAAATTGCTCGTATAAATATTATCAATCATACTTAACGTAGTCAAATTGAAGGGTGTTCGTGTTTTTGTGTAAAAGTAGTCACTTTGCTGTTTGCACCACATATGATCGAACATATACACATGCACATACCTAACAATTACCGTGAATGTGTGGTAACGCCTGCGATAGCCATTTCGTGTCAGTAAATCTATCCTGTGGAACTTGAAAAGGTAATCCAAATGCAAAATCAAGTTTTGTCATTTTTTTAGGGACACAGGCGATTGGTTAAGCAGTTGTAAAAGGAGGGTTAGATTAGGTTATATTGGAGGGGTACACTGGGAGACCTAAAAAATTTATGCGAAGTCCCCAGTTTAGAGTGAGGCTACAAAAGATGGAACAGAACAGAACTCATCAAGTTATAGGCCGGCTTGGGATTCAGATGCTGTGCTCCTAATGAAGTGTATGAGATTTGATATCCTGAAAGCCTGTTAATTCTGTGTTACCTGAGAAGAACCTGGATCTTAGGGAAGGTAGGCATCGTTCATGCAAAATGAGTCAGTCGCACAGCAGAACATGGTGAATTGACTGCAACTTTTTCGCTGCGGAGATACAAGGATACAAGGCAAGGCTCCAATCGCTGAGTGTCCTGGATTTGAGGATAGAGGATCTATTTAATGCACGAATGTTTTTTGGTTTCGTTTTATCTATAGTTTCAGACATGATGTACTAGAGTTGCGGCGCTGTAATCCCTAGATAACCAGGATGAGTTATGGCCTTCCATTATGTCATCGAGTATGCTTTATGCTATAGAATTTGACAATCGTATCACTGACCTTCATTTCCAACTCAATTCTTGAGAAAGCATTAGCCTATTCGTGGGAAAATCTTCGATTTATTTACAACAATACAACGGAGAAATCTCATTTCAGCAGCTTGTATCCGCGATCGTATTCTTTCGGTCATTACCCAAACCTCATGACCATAGGTAAGAGTTGGAACAAATACCGAATTAAAGACAGACAACTTAGCTTTGACACCAAGTTCCGTCCTCCTGATGACAGAATGACCAAGCTGTCTCAAAATTGATCCAGCCTGACCCAATCCTACAGGAAAACTCGGCATTGCTCCTTCCATCACTCGTGAATAAGACCCCGAGATACTGAAACTTCTCCACCTGTTTCAATGGGACTCCACTAACATGCAGAGTGCATTGAACGCGCGTTCTGGAAACGACCATCACTTCAGATTTGTTCACCCTTAATTTCATCTCAGCTTCAACACAAACGGTTACAAACCGATCGAGTGCGCGCTGAAGTTCAGTCTGAGAGAACCCAAGGATGACCAAGTCATCAGCGAAGATCAAATGACTTATCCTCAGATCTCCCAATTCGAAACATTCTTCGCCAAGACTGCGCTATAACATTCAGTCCATATAAGCAATGAAAAGGAGGGGAGACAAGACGCACCCCTGGCGAAGTCCAACGCCCACGGTGAAAGGTATTGATTTAACGCCGTTTACCCGAACACAGCTTTTACAGTTTGTATAAAGAGATTCAATGGCTCTCAAGAGAGAACCGTCAACTCCATACTCCTGTAATACACTCCAGAGTTTACCTCGAGGGACTAGGTCATATGCTTTCTTCAAATCTACGAAGCACCTGCGTAAACAGGTGTAGCATACTAAAAAGCCAGAACCATTCTGGGAGTTAATAACTAGTCGGTTGTGCTTCTGTCGGGACGAAAACCACACTGCTCGTCTCCAGCGTTCACACTTTCACTACGATCGTAATGTTTCACTACGATTTTGCCTTATTTCGGCAAAATCATTACGTCACTACGCAAAATTTGGAAACACTACAATTTTCCGTTAGACTTTGTATCCATATATTTCTTGTATAAAATTCCTTTAGTAAGTAATAATATTGATTTCTAAAATGTTTTCCCTTGGAAAAGTTGGCTGAACGCATTTACAACAAGGCGATTAATTGAACACATTCACTTTTCAGCCCAATAATGCTGGTTAAAAGGTCGATTTCCGTTCTGCAATAGTGCGAAGTAATAAATAATGTAATTTATGTAATTTGCAACTTTCTAGGTTTATTTAATTTCAAGGTATAGAATACTTTTCACTAGCCAAATCGGGGCTATTCTCCAGATATTCGATTAAATACATATTTTGGGTTTCTGAATCCTTTAGTCCGCGCTTATTTTTCGTTTCCATTGTGAGTCATAAAGCGTTGTCTATGTTTTTCACACTTCTTCATAAATAAAAAGGGCTGTGATAAAAAAATTATCAAATAAAAAAATCTGACACTTGTTTTCACTTTTTCTTAGACCGAGAATCGACCCCCAGTTCTGTGTATATCGTCGTAGGCTTAAAACTAAAAAATTATGGAGATTGCAATTATTTTTCATATTTCACTACGATTTAGCTCGAAACACTACGTTTTCTTAATCTCGGAACTACGCTTTCGTAAATTTGAAGTGGGCGTCTCATAATCGCTCATCTCTGCAACGCGTTTCCAGCACCTTGGCAAAGTGGTTAATTTACTTTGATAACTTTATTCAAAACAAAAATCGGTGTTTTCCAAATTTGAATAAAAAATGTCCGTCAAAAAAAATTTCATGACAACTGCGTAATACAATTTGCATAAATCAGAATGGCGTTTTTATCTCATGCACACAACATTCCAGAGAAAAATGTCAAAATTTATTAAATATTTCAACCAAATGCATAGTTATTTATATGAAATGCTGGTATGCTTTTAGGATTATTGCCTTAATTCAACAGTTCTTGACTGAACACATTTTAAGCCTAAATTAAAATGACAGTTTTAATTTGGACGTGAGTTAGTAGAGGCACTGATAATTAACAGATTAAATGAATCTAATGAATAAGGCTGTTTGTATTTGCTGTCATTGAAACGACATCTATCCATCCTTGTCATGCAATGTAAAAATGCATTCCGAAACGTCAAACATATGCAAAGTAAAATGTAGATAAAACATCATCGCTGCATCGCCGATGCATATGACAGAAGAGTGAAATGTTACCTCGTTTAAACGTTCATTTTGAGATTCAGATGGTCTGAATCTGCATCAAACGTGAGACATTTATTGTGTCCTTTAATTCAACACACCAGCATACTTAAAACTTTTTTTTTTAATGCATTTTTAAATTGTATTCTTTATCTCCTTTAGTATTTTGCTTAGAAACAAAATCGGTGAAATGAATTCATATAACATAATAATAAAAAATAAATAAATAATAAATAACTACTTAAGAGTGCATTATGACAATTCCAATTGTTGATCAAATCTTTGCTGTTCGACAATTACACAAAACAGCCTTTTAAATGAAACAATAAATAAATCAACCTAACCTCATGCCATACCTGACCACATGCCACTCCTGTCTAATGGCGAGTAATTACCTGACAACACTCACCCCATTGATGCCTGACATCTGTGTATGAAATATCTCGCATGACATTTATGGCTGACATGTAGTCCATCTTGTCACTTGATTCAGTTTTCTCCTCTGTTTAGTGTTTGTCGCTTGGTTATTGCTTACAGCAAAACAGAAATTTATTTTTAATTCACAATTATGGCTGACTGGAAAATGTATCCGGACGAAGTTTCCAAACTTATAGAATTATATGGCCAAAATGAGTGTCTTTGGAATTGCCAAAATGACGAATACAAAAGAACTGACTTGAAAAGAAATGCATGGGAGCAATTATCGACGCACTTTGGCAAAAGTATTGCTGACATCAAAAGGAAAATTAAATACTTACGTAGCGCTTACCTGCATGAAAAGAAGAGGGTCGACGATTCAAAGAAAAATGCTAGACCGGGTTCCAGTGTTTATCGTCCGCGTTTATTTTATTACACAGACTTTAATTTCCTAGACTCGGTGATAATTTTGCGAAAAGCAGTAACTCCTAATGCAGAGCCAGTAAGTACCTACCTAGATATTATATAGAAATCATGTTTCCTGGAAAACAATTCAACCGTTTTCTTATGTTTGTTTCATCTACCCTTAGGACTCTTTTATAGAGCAAGTGGACGAACCTGATGACCGAGAAGTATCACCAGATCATGCAAATGAAGCATCAGACGAAATTGAAAATTTCATTCTTATAGAAGATGCAAACATGGAACCAAAATCGCCAACGACAACATTTCAATCTGCACCAACAACCACAACCAAAGTTAGTACAAGTTATCGCACTGAAAGAAAGTCTAAAAGAAGAAGATCTGCAACAGCTATCAGGTTTGAGGAGGTAGTCGATCCGTTCGCCAGTAGTTCTGCAAAAGCTGCAACAGAAGAGTCGATATATTCAGCTTTTGGAAAAACCATATCGCTGCAGTTAAGCCTACTTACACCACTGGAAGCTACATCTACTATGGCCACGATACACCAATTGCTTTCAAAGAAAATAATGCGGTCAATGTTAGCGGCTCAGAAGAGCAGACGTTATTCGTCGTCGGAAGAAAGTGACATATTAAATGACGAATCGTACAGTCATTTCAATTCCAAAAGACTTAAAAATCCCAAATACGAAGATCAGTGATGACCAGACCAGTCATCGATTTCATTTTAACCCAGCTGTCATATTTTAAAGTAGTTGAAAGACCATGCCCGACAGATGATATAGGCCGGAAATTCAAAATGAATGTTAGGGCATGATTTAAGACTTACCATGAGCCGTTAAAGAGACACAAGTTATGTTGGCATCTCTCTCATTTATATATAAGCTACCCAATGGATATTTACGTATATCCAATATCCATATATGTACCTAATATAGAATAAAAAAATAAAGTGTTTTGTTAAATGTAATAAATCCATTGTTTAACTATAGAATTTGTATTTGATCTCATTTCGCATCTGTCTGAATACTGACTGATATTACTGATATTGTCAGATCTTTCAGTGAAAAGTGATCGCCTTTCTGTGATCCGCATCGAAGCTACTTTCCAAAACATAAGCCTAATAATGTGCACACGCCCCTACCGACGAGGCTGAAGATCCCATCAAGAGTTTTATGACCTCCTGGATGGAGCCAGTATGATGTAAGAGTTGTACTCGGGGATTTCAATTCACGAAAGGACAACAGGCAACGGCTACCGATTAATCGACTTTTCAGCAGCTCGTAATACGGTGATAAGTAGCACTAGGTTTCCAAGGCTAAGCCTTAGCACACCTGGAGTAGCCAGAGCCTACAGTAAGCGCCTGGGTATGCTGGCTACAAAACCGGAATGCATGCTCTTCGAGACAGCGAAAGAAACTTAGTCACCGAAGCGCAGGGAATAGTAGATGTGTTTAAGCAGCATTTCCAGCAGCTGCTTAATGGCCATCATGTAGGGAGAGTGATAGGGCAAGAAGAGAACCCACGTCCAGTCAATGAAGAACTAGTTCCACCACCTAGTAGGTATAGAAGAAGTTGGCATAGCAATAAAAAAAGCTTAATAACAACAACACCACAGGCTCCATCGGAGCTCTTTAAATACGATGGTGATGTTTTGGATCTGATACTCGTTACACTTAGCTGAACACTTGAAAACTATTTTTAAAACTACATCGAGTCTATACCTGCATGCAACTCTCAGCAAAATTTCAAAAATCGTGTAGGTAGATAGATATGTTTTGTTATCAGGAAAAAGGAATCGACTTGCCTTTCAGATGTTTTATTATCCTTACCTGAACTTGAGGCAATTAAATGGTAAAGCGCACTTCGTAATCCATTTTGACCCAGCTTATCTGTTTTTGCTAGGTACCTGTTTTATTTTTTATTACATCTAAAGACAGTTGTGGATTTTTTCACTAATACCTAGAAGGAGCATTTGGCTGTCTTGTTCTAGAAACAAACGACATATCAGACTGATTAGGTTTGTCAATATTATAACAGAAAAAGATTCGTAAAAAAATACTTTATTTGTAGAGCAAGTACAAGCAAATAATCAAAAAAAAAAATTCCAGAGTTCTCTCTAATTTTTCTTTTCAATTACACTACCACTATCTCCGTCCGTATCACCTTCAGAATCATCGTCGGTCGACGAATCGTCTTCGCTGTCATCCGATTCACTGGAAGCCGTCAAGTGAATGTCCTCAATCAATTCCTTTAGAAGTTCGGTTTCAATTTCGCCCAAATTTAGCCTCAATTGCTTCTTGTTCGTGTCAAGAAGAACATTTTTTAAATTCCTTGACATTGTGTGCAAATGTTCATCGTCCAAAACTTTCGCCACATACCGAATGTAGTCCCTTATGAAGAGCTTGTTCAAAGGCTTACGATCGTGGTCGCTTCCGGAGAAGCAACAATGAGTGACTAGGAGTTGCTTCAAGATCCACGCCTTGCCCTTTTGTAGAGCTGCTACTGCATCTTCGACGCAAAGCCGTCCCAGATCGTAGTTTCTATACAGGGGGTAGATTAAAGAACGACGTAGGAAACTGTCAACTACCGAGTTGAGGTTCTCGAATCGTTCAAAATAGCAAAGAGCTGCAGATAGAATTGTTCGAGTCCATGGACTCTCACAGGTTATGTCGTTGGATGTGCAGCTAAGTGTGAGACAATAAATTCATTTATGTATGAAGCAATTTATAAAAGAAAGTTGAAATCCCTTACCGAACATCATAACAAATCGCCAGGAGAATACTTATGAGACCACAATCGATATTCGTCTGATCGTCAGCCAATTGTATTGCGAAATCTTTGGCGTTTATTTTTTGTAAGATGTAGTCTTCGTCCTTGGTTAGTGTGGTATCTAAAGCTAACGTTATTTATTTAATCGATTTAATAGAAAGGTTTCTACTCACCGTCATAGGAAATCGTATACTTAATAGGATCCTCATGTCCGTCGGGAATTTGCAGTTCAACAAAATTCAATTTGTACTGATCTGGGCAAAAATCTTTCGTCTCATCGTTTTCCCTTTCAATAGTTCTCCTTATTGGGCTGAAGAGACTGGGGTTTGTGATGCGGCAGACGTGAGACATATCATCCTAAAGAAAAGTTTCTTTGTTTCTTCATCGATTTAATACATTTTAAAAGCTAACCAACCTCACAATACTTGTGCTTGCCTCTGAATCGTCCAGCGAAACCATAAACATAGTCGGCTTTTATATCACAAACCTTACCATCTACAGTCAATACACATGAATCGGTTATGCGCGACAGTGTTCTTAGGTCTGGCGTCATAGTTTCCTCATGTCTAGTATTTTGCCCATCCAATGCCCCCTTTTCAATCTTTTCTACTTTCGACTCGCCTGGATAACATGGAAGACGGCATATATATTCCCTTTCCTCTGTTTTGACTGTAATTGGGATGTTTTTCATGTCCTTTATATCGAATCGTCTGGGACACTTGAACCTAAGATTATTTTCGAGAATTCACAGATTTTTAGACAACTTTCAATAATTTACCGTGCAATATCCACATCAGCGACAAAAAGAAAATTATTTTCATTTACAAATATATCACAATTTTCTATGCATTGTACACGCTTTGAAATAGGAATCGTTAATTTACAAACATTGCCGTCGAATTCATGGACTAGGATAGCTGAGCTCATTTTGTTATCGATTGAATTTTGTTATTTTATTTTCAATGTCGTTGACGCTTTCAAAACAAAAAGCAGCAAAAAAGTTTTTAACTAAAAATTGTAAACAATTTCACGTGTCTCAAAAAGAAAAAAAAAAACAAAACATCAAATCAAAATATAGTCGGCTGTCAAATAGAAGAGGGGTTACCTGGTTTTCTTACAATTTATGTTCCAGACATGTTAGAAATTATGTGGATCATATATGGCATTTAAGACTATTCCACATCAGAGCGATTAACTACCTACGATACGAACGAACGAATATTCGCGAGATTTGACAGTCCGTACACATGAATACTTTTCATGGTCGTAGCAATTCGCGAATTTCAGCCATCAGTTTCTACCAACGATTTCTTATTTGAGGTTAAGTTCGAACGAATGTTTTATTCGGTACTTTGTGGATCGCGATTTAAATGATGTGGATTGTGAGTAGACTGACAATTCGCGCCAGGGTATTTTTGTTCGCGGCAAAAAGTTTGGAATTCGAAATTTCGTTATTTAAACTGCTTATAAACTTGTTTTATTAATACATTTTGATGAGACAAATAATTATTATATGCTTGGAATAGTAAAATGTGGAATTTTTTGTTCATAAATGCATCAAAAGTGGTTTGTTCGCTCTCATGTGAATGATCCTTTACAGAAAAACTGCAAAGGACAGTGAATGATATACAGATCTGGGGGTCTAGCACGTAACTTGATACAATCGAGTTCAGTCTATACAATCGAGCTCTGGCAGCACCTAATTTGTCTTAGTCGAATATTTCCGATTGATTATCCTCGATTGAGACAAATTAGGTGCTGCCAGAGCTCGATTGTATCGACTGAACTCGATTGTATCAAGTTACGTGCTAGGAGCCCTAATATATCACTAGGTGCGATTATTCTAAGAATGGTAACACCTGCTTCTCCTGAGTTTTTTTCCCTTCTGTACACTGCAAGTCGTTTACCACGCCCCCTGAATAGATAATCTGAAAGTCCGCTTTTCCATTAAGTGGGTCGCGGGTGTAGGTTGCTCAAGTGGACCCTCCATTGCTTTCGATCCTCCGCCATCGACTCCAAATCATCAAGGGCAATCCCCATACAGGTATGGGAGAGATTATGGACTTGATCTAACCATCTCATCCTTAGTCTACCTAGAGGACGCCTGCCTGATAGTACGGATTCCATAGCACGTCGTGGAATCTGGTCGGAGATATGCGTTTAGCATTACAAACCACCGAAGCATGGGTCCCTCCGTCCGGAGAAGTAGCTGCTCAACCACGTAATTTTTTTATAAAAGACTAGCGTAGCCCGTGCACACTTCGTAGTGCAAAATACTGTTTTTATTGTAATGCTCTGTTCTGTGTTACACAACATTTTTTGTTTTTCCAGAAATCGTATTGCCTAGACAATATTATTGACTTTCAGGACAATGCATTATTTATATCAATGTTACAAATTTTAAAAACTTTGACTTCCAATTCCAAGACTGTCGAAGAAGCTGTACCCGCCCGGCTTTGCCCGTGCACAGGAATTGTATTGCTCAGGTCTTAGGTAATAATGTTCTTTCGTAAAATGCGAGAAATGAGAATGAATCGGCTTGGTGGAATTTTCTTTCTGCCTAAACCTGAAATACAGCAATACGAACAAAACAAAAAAAATAATGAAAATCGGCCCAGCGGTTATCGAGATATAACGTCATCGAGTTTAACCCCATAGAAGCTATTTTTTGTACAGGAGGTATAAAATGTTTTAATGTTTTTTTTTTTGTTTTGTATGTGAAGTGCCAAATTTGATCAATCTTTACAGTAGCACTCCAGGGCCAATAACTAAGATCATCTGTAAGTTTGAGCTCAATCGATTTGGTGGTTTTCGAGATATACGATTTGGAATGTTTTTTTGTATGGTCGGTGCCACGCCCCTTTGTCCAATTTTGACCAAACTTCACAGAAACCGTATATGGACGAATACCAAAGACGTGTGAAAGTTTGGTTAAAAACGGTAAATGCGTTAAGGCGTGAATCGACGACAAACATTTTAGGGCTCAATTTTTATATATATAGATAGAAGATAGCAGAGCGAGGTCCTTAAGACTTTAAGAGCTTCAAATTTTAAAATTTGATACGTTGATACTTACTCAGCGTAAGCTTTATAGGTATTCTTTTTAAAATGTTTAATATTGTAACGAAATTGCTTTATTTACTAAGGCCCGGTGCACACATGCCTTATTTTATAGCGCCGCAGCGGCACTGATTTTGTGACTTACATTACAGTATTCACAAATAAATTAAGTCGTGATGACGATTGACGATGCAGCATCGCGCGTCATTCTTGCGAGTAAAAAGACTCGCAGGTTTCCGCGAGACCGCTGCGTCTCCGCAGACGCGGTTGTATCCTTCAGTACATTGTTTGTTATTGAGCAGTGCACAGCACACGTTTTAAAATAACTCATGTGTGCACCGGGCCTACCGGGCCTACGCATCTATAATGCGTGCAGTATACTTGCATAAAAGTGATACGCAAACTTTAAGTATTAGTGAGCTTGAGCACATCTAAAAGATTATTTATTTTTGACATATCGTTTATATTTGAGTGTGGACCTTTATGTTTGTCCGGAAAATGATTTAAAAAATAACGCACAATGAAATCAAGCGTTTGTGACATCTCATCTGGGTATTCTATGTTGAAAGAGAAAAAGTAGGCTATACACTGCACGAGCATATCGAAAACATCGAATTTTTCGACAGTCCAAATCATTTTCGATTCGATGAATATGTATCCGACCTGTGTTTGCAGCGGCGATTCTAAAAAGAAAAGAATATTTTAATTTATTACATTTTTATACGAGTAAGCACGCCCAAATATTTTCTAAGAGTTCAGGAGTTCAAAATTATATAGGTATTGAAACCTAGAAAATATTTAAAGTTAAGGTTAAAAATGATTAGGTACACATTTTATTAGTAATGCAATGCCCTATGCAATGTAGCGATATGGTCGTGGTGTAGTCGTCAAAGTGTTTGACAGTGATCTAACGGTAGGTACCTATTTAGGAGTCCCCAAGACCCCTTTCATAGAAAATCAAAAAAACAATTATACACACCTAATACGGCAATCCATGGTCCAGCTACTGGGATAGGTATGTCCTCCAAGTCAATTCCTCTCTAAAGACAAGTACCAAATTAATAAAACAAAACTTGAGTAGTATAATTTTTGCACCTACCGGAAACTTTTGGATCACATACTTCATATCTTCATCAAAGTACTGGGTTAACGCCAATAACAAGGCAAAGTCATCTGTTTCCAAGCCCTTAATATCAGATTGCTTGGCTAAATAGTCCCGCAGTTTCTGTTTTTCAGCTTGAAAGCCATCGCAAACTCTTGTATAATTTGTTTCAGTAAGCTGCACAAAATGCCTTAAGATGCATTCCCTATTGAAAAGGTAGGGCCAGTTTTCTTGAATATTTTCAATCGATGGGTAGTTCTCCGAGTTGTTGAGGTATGACCTCTGCACTGCATAGCATTCTGCCATACATGCTACTATTTTGTCCCTAGCCTGTGTCATCAACTTATTTTTGGGGTAGCTATTCTTAAGGGTCCTTTGCATTTTTTTAGTAATATCATCTTGATCATCATCTGGTGCCGCCCATTTTCGTATGTATTTCCCCCGTGTTTGGACAGTCCTTCGTTTTCTTTTTTTCGCTGGTCCTCTTCCATTGCCTTCTCTGTTTGCTGCTGAATTCAAGTAGTTGTTGTGATTTCTCATCATAACGAGCAGCATCTCAGAGGCAGACGAGAGATTTCTGTTCATATCACCTCTGTGATTTAGAAAAGATTCAGGATATTTTGCTACTATGGATTCGGCAATGCAGCGAAAAATTTTAGCAGGAATGTGAAATGATGAGCGACGCAAGTCCTTCACCACTTCTTTGATGAATGCATGGATACGATTTCCCAGCCATTGTTTGGTTTTAAGTTTTCCCAGAACATCGTCGGGCAGGGAGTCCCACGGGATTGTGAAGTTTGAAAAAAGCTGTAAGCTAGAATTACGTGAGGATGATGCCGAAGAAAGTGCTGGACTGGTTGTTATTCTCATGGGTTCCAAAAGTGGCGAGCCTGGTGCTGATGGCGACTCTAGATCGGAATTATTCGATAGGTTTATTGTTCGGTCGGGAGTATGTGTAGAAATTGGTTTTAATGTGGAGCGCAATCGTCTAGGGTGCGTAGGTGAAGGTGTTTCTGGGTGGGCTTTCTGTAAGCTTATATCTGCTGGGATGAAAGTTGGTGATTGCCAGTTGTGTGGTGTCCATTGCAGTGTTTCGTTTAGGAGGATAAAAATCGAGGATTTCTTTGCAAGATATTCAAGTGTCTCATCATCTGATACTTCAGATCCGGATTTTTCCAGAACTAAAATTCGGCCATCAATTCCCAGATCATTTGCTAAAATATGAAAAGTTTGTGAAGTGGAGAATGTGAGAGAAATATGAACTTGGATTTCAATAGGTTTAGACCTAGGGCTAGGAAGCTGCTAAAAATCCCCATTTACTCAAAAAGTATTATTTTCTACGAGAGTAAGATCGAAGCTGAAATACATCTGTACAGTTTTTGGTTAAAGCAACATTTTCAAGAGGGTGAAGAGCGGGGCTCAAAGTTTGTATGGGAAAATTCTTATTTTCATCCGATCGACTTTAAACTCGGTTCATGTACTCAAAATAAGTAATAGAGTAAAACATCAATTTAGGGTAAAAAAAAGTGTACCTATGGTGGGTTTTTTAGGGGTATACTAATTTTTTTTTAAATTGAACATTGATCTGCTTAGTGTGTACCTCATCTAAATTTAATGATAGTAACAACATCTGGTGGTGAGTAGTGTATTTACTGCAACACCAGAAAATCTGACAGCTAATCAGCTGTTCATATTATAAATTAGGTAATTTTCCAGAAACCAGAACAGATGCCGAAAGAAAAAGAAAAAAAATTATTGTCAAAAATACACTAAAGTATGGGATTGCGATGTTTTATTGAAAGGTTTGTCTTACACTTTTAATAAATATTTTTTTTTCTTTTAAGGAAGTACCTACATAATGTCGTTGTATCACTTGACTGAATTTTTACCGTGTTTGGATAACAATTTTATTCCCAGGCCCAGTTGCACAGTGCAGAGTTCAGTTTAACTTAAGTTTGAGTAGAGACGAACAGATACATAAGTAGTGTCATTCATGCATAATTTGCGTTTCACAGTCGATTCACAAAACTCACCTCAAATGTTACAAAAAACTTGGCAGCACTTAGAAAAATTGTTATTTTGCAATATTTAATAATTTATTCGATTTTCCATATGGTTTGTTAATGACGAAAAACCCCTAACTTTAGCAAGAAAAATAATTATTTTGTTTAATTGAACTCGTAAAGCGAAAAAAAAAACCAAATGAACTTGTCAAATCGTTGACAGCTGAATAGCTTGCCACCTGTCTCGTGTGACACTTAAGTGTCCGATATTGGGCACTTAAGTTTTATAATCAAATATGACGCTATGAAACAGAAATCGAATCTTGAGTGGAATTTGAGGGAAAATGGATACTTAAGTGGGCACTGTGCAACTGGGCAAGATTAAAGCTTCATAAATCAAAGTGTGCAGTGATCATAAAAAATGTGCTCAAGATCTGTTAAAAGAGGTAGGCGAAAGGCGACTCGGCCTTTTCCATCATTGTTGATGAGAGTACAGATGTCTCGACACTGAAGATTCTTTGTGTAATGATACCATTTTTTTCAGTTCCGCAAAAAAAGTAGTAACTACTTTTTATCGAATTATTAAATTAACTGACTGTGATGCCAATGACATATTATGGTGCTTCAAAAGCTCGATTAGAATTTGATGGCCTAAATCTTAAAAATAGGTATGGAAGGTGCAAGAGTAATTGTAGGTATGTCCACTACTTTTGGGTTTTATTTCCTTTGATATTCGAAGGATTTCAGCAATTTTTCTTGCCGCACCCAGTATCTACTTTAAAAATGATGGCGAATATTGATCCGAAAATTGCAGCGTCTCAAGTAGAACCTGGACTTAAAAAAAGTCTTTCAACAATTTCCAAAAGAACTCATATTTATGATGTAAAGCAAGACATTGAAAATGAGTTGTGTCAACTACAAAATAAAACGTCGAGCAGTTTGTCAAATACAGAAGAATTTTATGCTGATGCGAAGATTGTGATGCAGCGGGAAATAAAAGGTTCAAAAAAGTTGTCAAATTTGCAATGCCTTGCCTTGCTTTGTTTGCCTTTTTCAAATGCAAGAGCGTTGAGCGCTCGTTTTCTATTCTTGCGTAAATAGATAAAAAAAAATGAAACAAATTATCACCAGAAATGTTACAGTGTTAAATGATGATACCTACATTACGACAAGGTTCATGTGTTACAGAATCTATACTTCAAAGAACTACAAATTTTATAAATGTCAGTTTAGGGGGTTTTGCCTTAATTTTTGGGGATTTTAACATCACTTTTAGGGGGGAAAATTTCAAATGTTGGCACTGACTTAAATCTATACTACATACTTAGTCAGCGTCCTGAGATATAAACTGTGATAAGTTAAGTTCAATTCAAATAGGTAATTACTACGAGACTTTTGTTCGATACAACGAAAATAAGCAAATATTACATTTGTTCTGTTGTACCTACACATAATTATTGAATCAAGCTTATTGTACTTAAAAAAAATACGTTGATTATTATACTGCTTACCTTTTGCAATAACTGTTGTTAATACTGGATCAGCTAAAAATGCTTTTTTGATCGTCCGATCTGCACTCCAAACCTCAAACATTTCTTTGGACATGACTGACTGAAAAACAATCAAATAATAAATTAAAATAAAGATATAAACATGCATAGCTGCCCTAATTATCTTTAATAAGAGAATAAAAGAGCCACTGTAATTTTAAAGGCTTACTGAAGGTTATGGCTTATCTATTCCAATTAAATTAATATATAGTGACACTTTTAATACAGTCGTCGTTTAACTTAAACTATAGAATACAATTTTTTCAAGGTTTAAACGAAAATCGATCGCAGCGCCACCTACCGGGTCCAATTGTGAATCTAAACCAACTCAAACACACACAAAACAATTTCAACAAAATCGGTCCAGCTGTTTAGGAGGAGTTCAGTGGCAAGAGGAATTATATTTATAACGATCTTAAGGGGGTTTGCACAGCGCCACCTCTTGCAAATGTTGAAAATAGTTCACAAATATAAGAGTTCACTCAAATGACAGCTACAATTGACAACAAAACCAGCTCAGTGGTGAACAACTAGTGCGCCCCATCGCTCACCTTGAACACAGGTTTTCATTTTTAAGCTAAGTACGCAGCTCGGACGAAACAAAATTTTAGCTCTTCTCCAGATCTTCAGATCTGTCAAAATTTAGCTTGAGAAAATGTATCGAGCTATTACTGGTCTGAAACAAGAATCTATTTTGACAGAAGCAGCGTACCGCTCGGCTAAATGAGTTCACATAAATTTAGCTAGCCTTAATTTTGCAGAAAATTTTTTATGGGAGCTTAAATTTAGCTCGAGCATCGTACTAAGAAGCGAACTCAGTGCTACCTATATAGAAAGCGTTAGGGCTAACCCAGTGTGCACTACCACGGCCTATATATCGCTATCGAACTTTCAACAGACTGACATTTGATAAAATAATTGAAATAATTAATTAAATAAATACGTCTTTTATTGCTATAATTATTCAGCGATTTTGTCGCGAGTGTTTTTTTTTTACTTTATTTGAAACAGTTTTTAACTTTACCATTAACAACACACGAACACACGTTTTTCCTTTGACAGCAACTACATAAATATAGTTATTGCAAGGTAGTATGACCAGATTTGTATTAAGTAAAATAAAAGGAGAAAGTTTTTTCTTTGATTTATTATAATATTTTTTCTTGAAAAATGTCAGTTTTAACTCGGCAAAATATTACTAATAAATGCATTGTAGTATTTCTGCTTATACTTATACTTATACAAAATATTACTGTAACATTTTTATTATTCTTTCTTAGCACTTATTTTCCAGTAAATTGTTGAAATTTTAAATATTTATTAAATTTTAACAAAACAATTAAAAACAAAGCCTCAACACTCTATAAAGATAAAGGTGAAGGGCCAAATACAAGTTTCTTTTTAAAATTGTAATAAAATTAACAAAATTAAATTTGTTCCATATATTATGGATTTACGGTTCCTCACAAAAAAAAAGTCCAAATGGGTCAAATCGCAGCTCCGAGGCGCCATTTGCCATTTGCGCCATTTGCATGAATCAAAGCCAGAGGTCGTCCACATCAATGTCTTCAATTTCAGTGAAAAAAAAGTTGGTTAACATGGCTCTATCTATAATGCCCACCGTTGACCGAAACGTTGTTCCCAGCCTTATTTTCGAAGAAAAATGGTCCAATGATACCACCACTCCACAATCCGCACCAAACTGTCATTCTCTGTGCATGCATTGGCTTCTCGAGGACGAGGACGAGGACCATGTGTGTTGTCCACTAGTATACCAGTCTTACGAACTTTTTGCAGGCGCGGGTATTGCTTCATTTCGGAAAAAACTTCGTTTGAAATAACGTACTGTTTGGGCTACACTTTGGAAATAAGTTTTCAATATTTCCCAACGTTGTTCAAGCGTAAGGCGACTCATTTCGTTCCGCGGAGGTATAATACTGACTTACTGTCAAGATTTCGAACGGGAAACAGCTGTCAGTGTCAAAATAGTCTATGATTTAAAAAGAAACCACTAGATGGCCCACCCTAAATCAGAAATGTAAAACAGCTAATTTCGAAAGTAGAATTTATTTGAGCTGATTCTATGACATCTGTCGATAATGAGTATTATTCGTTATATTGTCAAAATACACAAAATTCATTCGAAAGAATAGAGACATTCGTTCGAATTGACTATTCATTCGAATCTAAAAAAACGTGAATAAATACGCAAATGTTATTGCACTGCAATGTATCTACTGATTACAAACACCCAACAGCATGCCATTGCCATCTCGAGTCTCGATCTCAACAAAAAAAAAACTAATTCCAAAATCCAATGCTTCTATTTTTAGACTGGCAATGGCAATACAACTTGAAACAATAGGTAGTAAAAAAAACGCGACATTATGATGCGAATGGTTAACAAATTAATTCAAGTATAGTGTTGATTAAAACATTATATTTATGAGACTATAGCAAAAGACCAAAATTTCAATTATTGTGTTGAATATTTAAATATTAATTGTGTAAAATTTCAAGCGCTACCGACAACAAACTATTGAATCTATAAATACAAAACCTGCACAAGCGCACAATAGCTTTCTCTTTTGCTCAATTTTGCTTGCTTCGTGTTGATTATTAAACAAAGTTCGATGTGAACATCAAAACTGATTTTCATTGTACAAAAGTTAGTCCCAAATAAACACATCCAAACAGAATTTGGGAACATTTTGATATAAGATAAGTGATGCTCTTTTTAATAAATAAAATAAACCAATTATATTGTAGAATTTAACTCACCTCCTATCGAGAAATACGATGCGATGCGACCATAAACTCACAAACTCTATGACAAAAATGTATCTAAATACAAAATAAACCAGCAAACCGAAGCGACGACGACCGACGAAGCGCAGACGAGACAACAGCAAGCGATACACCGACACAAATTAAATGAAAAGAATGCGAGCGACTGAAACGAAACTGAAAAACACTGAAGAAGCGTTGAAAAAAATTGAGCATTTGTTGAACGAACAACAGTGAGACTGGGAGAGGCAAAATAAAATGAGAACTTGTTTATCGCACACGCACACGTACTGACGTACCTACCTATATTAATTATGTTGGATTTTCAACAAATTTTCTATCTGTGTTGAAGTTTCAACCAATTGACAACACAATCCAACAAAACGCTGAAGAAAAAGAAGACGAAAACGAACTGAATTTATTTTTATTTCGTTTTGCCTCTTCTCATGCTTAACACTAATATCTGCTTGTGAATGAGCGAGACATGAGTTATTCACATGAAATGAACGATGAACCGAACATTTCAAGTCACGTGTAAGTAGAGGAACAGACTGTAGCCGATAGGCGATATAGACTGTGGAAGAAAGAGGGAAAAATACTTGTGTTATCGTTGCGATGTGGTGTTGGTGTGGTACCATTGGGTACGCTGCTGTGCTCGTCTCGTACATCGAAGATGAACATTTTAAAATAAAAATGGAAATGAGCGGTAAAGTAGGTACGTACCTATGTAGGTATAAGTATCTCGTACCAATTTAGCAAAGTTAGGTACATACTTATATGGTAGGTATTATATTATGTTTGATTTTAAACAAAATTTATTTAAACGAATTGGTATTGGGAACTGGGTTGGGATTGGGATACTTGCGGAATAGAGACGATTAATGTTCATAATAATGTTTCATAATAAATAATTATTGTTTTCGTTTTGACCGCGTTGGCGTTGCATTGGGAATGGAATGACGCATGAGCATGATCATATACCTTATGTATCTACTTTACGCATGATACAAGTATCACAGCACAGTAAGGATCAAATATTCAGATAGCACAGTGGCGGGCGGTATTCAATTTTATTTTCTTTCTTATTTTTATTTTTATCTACGTCATTTGAACGTCAATTTCATTTTACTTTGACAGATTGATAATAACGTGTGTATTTGCTTTCGGTTTTTTGGTTTCATTTACATATTACCATTTCAGCCGCGTGCGGCATCTACGTCACTATCGAAGAGGCAAAGAAGACCAATTAAAGTTATTAAAGTTAAGTACCTATAGTTTTTTTGGGAGTCTTGGATCTTTAACTGCGTCTTTGGTGTATGGAAATTGTGCTGAAATGACAGAATGGTAAACAAATTTGTAGCAGATAGGTATAGGTACGTAAAGCCGCTCCGGCGTAATGTTGAAGAAAAATTTAAAAAGTAGATTATTTGCGGCAAATATGGTCAACCCCTAACACTTTTCAAAATAAAACCGTGAATTTAAGTCGAATTTATTTCTGTTTTTTTTAACAGTTTTATAAAACATTTGTGCTTCAGTTTTAAATATCTAAAATAATAAAATCGTATAACAAAAAGTTAAAAACAAAAACGTAAACGAACTCCATTTTTTTAATTAAAAAAAAAAGTGCGGGTGATTTGGCCCACCATGTGTTTAATATATGGTTATCTACTACATATTAGCCCAGGGTGGGCCATATTTAACAAAATTGTTTTCAAGAAACTTGAGTTTTGTTTGCTCGAATTATTTCTCCTTTGACCCTTGTCTGTTGTTGTTTTTTGCTCTTGTTAGAGCTAGAAGACATTTTCTCTGTCAAAAGTTAAATATGTGGGGGGCCATATTACACACACTGTGATTTTTTTACTCATTTTTATTTTTAATACAAATGATAAACTTCTAATAGCACACAAAATAAGAAAATGTGCACGACTGGGTTGTACGAAACTTTCTTGTTTATTGCGAATCTCGCAGAATCTCAGAGTCATTTCAGCAAATTTCAAATTTCACTCCGAACTGGTACGTGAAGGAGGCAAGTAGACGATGAATTTCGAATTATATTGCCTTGCCACTAAAGTTTTGCCCTTTTCAAAAATATATCTACCGGGTGTGAATACAGATCGGGATTTGGATAGTCATTTTTGAGAAATATTTATAAAACGGCTATATTTGAGAATTTTTGGGAAAACTAAGTACTTGATGATTTTTATGCTTATGTTGTCTTAAATATGTATTTCGATCAAAATCGTTAGAGCGGTTTTTTGCAAATTATGCTGACAAATGTTACAACTTTGGATTCGAAATCAAAAAGCACTGTTCTTAAATTGTTTAGCTGAAAACTGAGTACATACAAAGTATTATTCAGGATATAAACAGTGCCTAGGTAGCAGTTACATTTTCATTTAAATCGAAAATGGCGTTTTCGAGATATGAGCACTGAGCAGTCTTTAAAGTACCATTCTTAGCGATTGGGGTGGAAACCGAAGGACGCATTCCTGGTTCAAAAAACACTGTTTTGCAACTGTTTAGCTCAGAACTTAGCAAAAGGTATTATTGTGGACTTAAGCATTACCTGATGCCAGTTACATTTTTATCATAATCGAAAATGGCGTTTTTTAGATACATATGACCAGTTTTTTAAGCCGGTTTAAGGGTAGTGATGCGATTATATGAGAACACAAGCGTTCCCACTCTAGCCTCTCACTACCAACTCCTACTCTCACCTCCACGTTGGTGACTGGTGGGTGCCTAGTACCTCGACTGGAGATGGGGTAACCAACCCCTGTGGAAGGTCGTTGGTGGCAGCGAACGAGAGGGGGGGGGGGGGAGGAGTGTCTACGCACTAAGACACTTCCTCTTGTTTCAGGCGGCAGCGGATGAATTCCCTAGATGGAATCAACGGTGGCGTCTACAGTTCCGGTCAGGTCGAACTAAAGTGTAATCCCTGTATGAGCTGCTTCGACATATTTGGATACCAGGTCTATGGGGATCTCCAATACTGAGCCAGGGTGTTGGAAAAGAGTTGGTGGCGGAGGAGCCCTCAATATGGGTCAACGGCAGCGCTCATATCCCAAAATGGGTTACTGGCATCGGTTTTTCCGGCCCGCTGTCCTAGGGTCAAAACAAGGGCCTGGCCCTCCAGGTTGGGGGTTGTGCCGTCGGGGTAACTTCCCGACCATGGAAAAAACTAAATAGTTATGAAAGAGACGCAACCAGCCTCGGATAACGGAACTCCTCAAATGGCAACCAGACCCGGAACGTCAATGGACTACGATCTGAGAGTATGTACCTGGAATGTACGAACGCTCTACACCCCAGGTGCTACTCAAAAACTTGAGTCTGTCCTCACGCGGTACAAGGCAGATATAACCGCGATCCAGGAGATACGATGGATAGGATCAGGTATGACGAAAAGAAAAGATTGCGACATTTATTACAGCTGCAACAAAAGATTGCATGTATTAGGATGCGGATTCGTCGTGGGAAATCGGCTTAGGACAAAAGTCATTGACTTCAAGCCGATAAGTGATCGCCTTTCTGTGATCCGCATCAAAGCTACCTTCCAAAACATAAGCCTAATATGTGCACACGCCCCTACCGACGAGGCAGAAGATCCTATCAAGGAGGAGTTTTATGACCTCCTGGATGGAGCCTACGGAGCCTGTCCGGAGTATGATGTAAAAGTTGTACTCGGGGATTTCAATGCTAAAGTCGGAAAGGAAAACATCTTTGGCGGATTAGTTGGTAAGCACAGAATCCACGAAACGACAACAGACAACGGCTACCGACTAATCGATTTTGCAGCAGCTCGTAATACGGTGATAAGTAGCACTAGGTTTCCAAGGCTAAGGATCCACACAGCAACCTGGCGCTCTCCAGACGGTCGAACCGCCAACCAAATCGACCATGTGCTAATCGATGCGAGGCACGCATCCAACATCCTCGACGTGCACACATTCCGAGGGGCAAACGTCGACTCTGACCATTTTCTTGTTGCGGCTAAATTCAGAGCTCGACTGTCCAACGAAAAGAAGCTGCGAACTGCCCAGAAGAAGAAATTCGACGTTGGACGCCTTAGCACACCTGGAGTAGCCAGAGCCTACAGCGAGCGCCTGAGTATGAAACTCTCCTCTGTGCACTCACCTACCACAAACGCCAACAATCAGTGGTGCCAGTATCGCGACATCATCAAGGAGGTAGCCGAAACCACCGTAGGGTACCAGCCACCCCAGAGAAAGAGCCCGTGGTATGATGATGAATGCGTGTACAGGAAAAAGGTGACAGAAGATGCACACAAGAAAGCGCTGCAGCGCAAAACAAGGGCAGCGAGAGAAGAGTATCGAGCCAGGAGAAGGGAGGAAAAGAAGATCCTGCGTAGAAAGAAGAGGGCTTACGCAGCTTCCCAGCTCAAGGAGATCGAAGAGTCGCGCGATCGTAATAACATCCGGAGGTTTTATAAAAAAGCTAAGCAACTGGCTGCTGGCTATAAAACCGGAACGCAGGCTCTTCGAGATAGCGAAGGGAACCTAGTCACCGAAGCGCAGGGAATAGTAGATGTGTTTAAGCAGCATTTCCAGCAGCTGCTTAATGGGCATCATGTAGAGAGAGTGATAGGGCAAGAAGAGAACCCACGTCCAGTCAATGAAGAACTAGTTCCACCACCTAGTATAGAAGAAGTTGGCTTAGCTATAAAAAAGCTTAAGAACAACAAGGCCGCAGGCTCTGATGGTCTACCAGCGGAGCTCTTTAAATACGGTGGTGATGTTTTGGTAGGGAGCATGCACCGAATCATCAACCAAGTATGGGTGGAAGAAAACATGCCCGATGACTGGACTATCAGCTCCATATGCCCCATCTACAAAAAAGGCGATCCTATGTCTTGCAAGAACTATCGAGGCATATCCTTGCTAAATGTCGCATACAAGATCCTATCCAACGTACTGTGTGAACGTCTAAAACCGTTCTGCAACACACTAATCGGCACGTACCAGTGTGGCTTCCGGCCCGGCAGATCGACTATAGACCAAATTTTCACACTGAGGCAAATCTTGGAAAAGACCAACGAATTTCAAGTCGAAACTCACCACCTATTCATCGACTTCAAAGCCGCGTATGATAGCATACATCCTCAGGAGCTCTATATGGCGATGGCCGAATTTGGAATCCCGGCAAAACTGATTCAGCTGTGTCGCGCGACGCTGGAAAACACACGCTGCAACGTGCAGTTTGGAAGCAGCTCTTCCGAACTATTCCAAACATGCACCGGATTTCGGCAAGGAGACGCTCTATCATGCGACTTCTTCAATCTCGTACTGGAGCAGATAGTGCGCAGGGCAGGTGTCAACACGGAAGGCACTATTTTCAACAGGTCCGTCCAGCTGCTTGGCTATGCGGACGATATTGACATCATCGGTCGCTCCCAGCGTGCCGTGATAGAAGCGTTCACGGCGATTGAAGAACAGGCGAAATCCGTTGGACTTGTAGTAAATGAGGACAAGACTAAGTACATGCTATCAACAAACAAACAAGCATCTGTCCACCGCCTAGGACAAAACGTCACTATTGATAGCAATAATTTCGAGGTAGTTAAGGAGTTCACCTACCTCGGAGTAAACGTAAACTCCACGAATGACACCCTAGTGGAGATCCGACGAAGAATTACCCTAGGAAACCGCTGCTACTTCGGTTTGGCAAAACAACTGGGTTCAAAACTCCTAACTCGAAGGACGAAATGTGTGCTCTACAAAACCCTCATCCTGCCAGTTCTGCTTTATGGCGCCGAGTGCTGGACGATAAGCAAGAAGGGAGAGATGCTACTGGGCTCCTTCGAAAGAAAAATACTTCGGCGGATTTTTGGTCCTGTGTGCGAGGAGGGCGAATGGAGGAGAAGATACAACCGCGAACTCTATGAGCTGTACCAAGATGTGGATGTAGTCCAAAAAGCCAAAACACGTCGACTACATTGGCTCGGCCACATCGAGCGAATGGACAATAATGCTCCAGCCAAGAGGGTCTTCGAATCCCAGCCCCCAGGTTCGAGAAGACAAGGAAGACCGAACCTCCGTTTCAAAGACCAAGCCATCGCGGATGCCAGAGCGCTTGGTCTGGACAATTGGAAGCAGCGTGCCCGGGATCGTAGAGGATGGAAGGCTGCAGTGTCTCAGGCAGAGACTCTTCACGGGTCGGGAGCCCGATAAGTAAGTAAGTAAGTGACCAGTTTTTAAAAGTACTATTATTAGGGATTTGGGTGGATAGATACCGGACGCAGTCTTTTAGAGAAAAACCAATAGCGAGAAATAGCCAATTTTGAAAAATGTCGTTGCTGACCATTTTAGCGAAAAACTGGGTATGCAGTCATGTTAGGCATGCCTTCATTAACTCAGCTATCAATTTTAGTTCAAATCGTTATAGTCGTTTTTGAAAAAATCTAAATTGTTTAATATTTCGTAAAATGTCTTTATGGGAAGTACCCTTAATATTAGGGCTAGCATATAAAAAAAGCCTTCTAGCGGGAAGCCCACAAATTCTAAAGACGAAGTTTTAAACAAATATGTCCAATCGTTTAGCTTCCCCAGGGGTGGGACAGACAGACATACGGACGGACAGAATTGCGAGACCCCCTTTTTTGAGTTCCCCTATCATCGTAATAATATCAGAATTGATCAAAATCTCGAGTTCGAAATTTTGTACGAAAATCTTTCTCTTACTATCTACGTATACGAAGAAGTTAAAAATCCAAACATCAAAAATTTTATTTTTCGTAATTTGGATAGCTTTTCCGAATTTGTACACAACTTGAACTTTGAGATCATTTTTTTTTTTGTTGCACATGTTTCTAACATAAAAATTTGTTCACCAGCCACTTAGTGGAAGGTGTAAACTGCAAGAAAAACTGTTTTTTGTTTAAATTGGTGCAAGTCGATTTTTTAATTAAATCCCGCTAAATAAGCAAATTTTCACACAGTGGAACTGGTCAAATAACCTCTATATTTCTACGCCTGAAAGTTAAGTTTTATCCCGCGCTGTTGGATTCTATTCATAGTGTAGGTTTAATATAGTTTTTGCCCATCTTGCCATATATGAGCGTTGCACTCAAGCTTTGGCCGAATTAAGGCCAAAAAGATTTGTGAATATTAAGATCGCTTAATAATCTTACTAACTATAACTATCTAACTGTACTGAAGGACTGCTAAAATGAATTTGTTCAATGGAGTCTTTAATGCTCTCGTGCATAGGTGCGGAGATGGAGACATAAAGCAATTTGGGATATTAAAGCTATAGTAACGAATTGCACAAGAAAATTAGCTGACTTAAGTGTCATTTGTAAACGAAGTTTAAAACAATTGACAACGTGGTATGGAATGGAGTTTTTAATGTTTTTTACGAACGACCAAATTAGTTTTCTATACCGCTGGGAGAATGTGTTGTATTTTTAGTCGAAACTTTTGGTTGTTAGAAAATTTTCGTATCTGAGAGTTGCAGTCATTACGGATTCGTCGAAACTTGTTCCGGTTTTCTTCCGTTGAATCTGATTTAAAAGCCAGAAACTGTTAGACTCTTTAGCCTCATAGCAAGCTCAAGTCGCACCAAGTATTCTACTTTGGTTTGATACATTTCATTCTATTGCGAATAAAGGATCTCATATCCAGGGGCCTGTACCACGAAACATATGAAAAAGTTTGTCCACTCAGAAAAACGGCTAAGAGGTCTCAACCTCAGTGGTGGAACAAGGAGCTCAGCTCCAAAAGAAAACAGGTCAGACACTTTTACAACAGAGCTAAAGTGGTAGGGGACGATATTACTTGGGATGAATATGTAGAGAGCAAGAGAGAGTTTAAGTACTTGATCAGGCGATCTAAAAGGAAATCCTGGAAGCTTTTCTGTGAATCGATTGCAGATACCAGTAAAGCCTCCCGACTTCGCAAATTATTGCTAAGGATGCGATAGTCCCCAGCTTTATTAGGAAATCTAATGGTGCATGGGCTGAAAGCAGTGAGGAAGTTCTAGTAGCTCTGGTTGAAGCTCACTTTCCAGGAAGTGGCACTCCAACGGCTTCGAACCCGAATGGGTATCATGAGTACGCTGACGAAGCGGAATTTGAAAACCTTTTCACTTGGAAAAAAGTGCGTTGGGCTATAATGTCCTTCTCTCAATACAAAGCGCCGGGCCCCGACGGCATTCTGCCAGCTATGCTGCAAAATGCCCCGGCCATGGTTACAGGTAGAATCAGGGAAATTTTTATACATTGCCTTAAATTTGGCTACATACCCACGGCATGGAGAGAGGTACGAGTGGTTTTCATACCCAAAGCAGGTAAACCAAGCCATACCTCTGCGAAAGACTATAGACCCATCAGTCTCTCGTCGTTTCTCCTTAAGACACTCGAAAGGCTTCTCGACATCCATATAAGAAGCAAGTGTTGCAATGGAAATCTATGCAATGCTCAGCACGCATACTTAAAAGGTAAATCAGTAGAAACAGCTCTACATGAAGTGGTAGGCAAGATAGAACATAGCTTACACCATAAGGAATTTGCTCTAGCTGCCTTCTTAGACATTGAAGGTGCTTTCAATAACGTTAGGGCAGAGGCAATAAAACGCGCTCTGGAAAGGATTAAGGTAGACCATAGCATCACCAATTGGCTTTGCACGATGCTTGTCAACAGAAATATCAATTCCACTCTCGGACACAGTTCAATAAGAAAATCGGTTACTAGAGGCACTCCCCAGGGAGGGGTTATATCTCCTCTTCTCTGGGTTCTTGTCATAGACGATATTCTTAAAGAACTCAGTAACGCAGGGTTTAGCGTAACCGCTTATGCGGATGATGTGGCGATTTTAGTTCGGGGCAAATTCTTGAACACATTGAGTGAAACCATGGAATCAGCCCTCAACAAGCTCAGAAAGTGGGCTGAAGGGTGTGGACTTCGTGTCAACCCGGAAAAGACGGAACTAGTACTTTTTAGTACAAAATACAAGATACCACCCTTCAAACTACCCAGGATTGGTGGAGTGGAGCTTTCCCTTTCGGATAGCGCAAGATATCTTGGTATAGTCCTAGATAAAAAATTGAATTGGAAACTTAACGTTCAGGAAAGAGTCCGAAAGGCTCATAATGCTCTCTTCGTCTGTAAGAGAACAGCAGGAAAAAAATGGGGATTGAGTCCAACAATGATGCACTGGTTATACATCATGGTGGTTAGACCCATCCTTACCTATGGGGCTCTTGTTTGGTGGAAAGCCACAAATAGGTTATATATACGGGATATGTTGACCAGGGTACAAAGAACAGCCGGCACTGCCATCACTGGTGCTTTACGCACCACACCCACAGCTGCACTTGAGGCGTTCATGTATCTTTTACCCCTGGACTTACAAATAAAACTGCAAGCAGGCAATAGTGCGCTTCGGCTAACTAACGCAGGGTTTTTCAAAACAAGACAGGTAGGACATAGCTCCATACTAATGGAATCCTTCTCCAACATCCCCGACAAAACGGATGAAAGTTTGTGGGAAATTGACTTCGATACTCCGTACGAAGTACAATACCCAGTTAGGGAGGACTGGCAAAAGAATGAGGTATCGAAGGACAATGAAATCTCGATTTATACGGATGGCTCCAAAACTAAGGAGGGTACAGGATCAGGTATTTACTCTAGGGATATAGACCTACACGTGTCATTACGACTTCCGGATACATGCAGTGTGTTCCAGGCAGAGGTTCTGGCCGTGCTCAAAGCCGCGGATCTACTTGATATGGGATCAATATCCAACAAGAATATCGCTATCTACATTGATAGTCAGGCTGCGCTAAAGGCGCTAGAGTCCTTCATCATCAAATCTGAACTAGTCAGGAGCTGCCGCACAATGCTCAGAGCATTATGCGCGCAGAACCAGGTCAGATTGTGTTGGGTACCATGACACTGCGATATAGAGGGTAACGAACGGGCTGATGTTCTGGCGAAAACTGGAGCTGAGCTTCCACCTAATGAAACAATTGAGGGCATTAGACCACCAATAGCCGTGGCCAAGAGAATTATTCTCGAGGATATGAAAAATAGGGCAGATCAGAGATGGTTCAATATAGAAGGGCACAGGGTCTCAAAGGCTCTGTGGCCTAAGCTAGATAGGAAAAAATCTTTAGAATTACTAAAGCTCAGCAGATCAAGGCTAAGAATGACAATAGGGATACCTACTCTCCGGGCATTGTCTTCTAAGGAAGCACGCTCAGAGATTAGGTCTAACAGATACAGACATGTGCAGGTATTGCGAAGACTTACAGGCCACAGAGGATATTACCCATCTCCTCTGTGAATGTCAAGCTATTGCTCGGTACAGGAGGAAATACCTTGGTAGGTACTTCTTCGACAATTTGGAAGAGGTCGGCCTCGCGAACAAAATTGAGGCAATTTTCAGGTTCTGTAGGGAAATTAATTGTTTGGGCGAAGTGGTTTAGGTTATTTGACCGTTATGGTTCCCCAGGGATGGCGATGGGTCCAATATGGTGCCTAGTCCTATGTGATGAACTCACACCCTATTCAACCTAACCTAACCTAACCAACCACGAAACAACAAGTATTGTCCAATGGGAACATTTTAACACACATATTCAATATACTGACCACAGGAGGATGTCATTTGTTATCATTTCAGCTGCGGCATCCACGTGTCGTCACTGTCGAAGAAGCAAAGTGGACCAATTAAAGTTACTGCCAAAATAGGTTTTTTTAGGAGTTGGATCTTTAACTGAGTCTTCGGTGTATGAGAATTGTGCTGAAATGACAGAATGGTAAACAAATTTGTAGCAAATAAAGTCGTTTTGCACCAAAGTTAAAGAAACAATAAAAATGTAGGTAGGTACGTTTTGAAATTGAATTAGATCTCGGTAAGATCCGATGAATGTTTTGTAGATGCGATACACGACAGTGTAACACAAGTGCACACTTTACAGCTTGAGAGTACCAAAAGCAAGAATGCGAGGGTCCAAGAGGTCCAACATAATGAAGAGAATCTTGCGGGAATCTGCAATTTAATTGAGTTTTTCCTTGTTTGGTATGCAATTTCCAACCCCCCTTAAGATTTCCGTCAGAGTTAAAGCGGTTCGTTCACTATTCTACGACAAATTTTGTTTAAATTAACAAATCATTTAAACTGAACTGCAGATTGAGTATACATATATCACTCAATTAAGGATGCAATTTATTTACCAATTGATACCGTACGGATACAATCTTAAGTGCTGTTATCCCAGCGGTTATTGGCTTTAAAATTGTTCTAAAGAGACTATTGTCCTTTATATCTGGCATTTATTTTAATGTGCTTCATTATTATATATAAGCAAAACCAAAATACTTCTTTATTTTATACCCACAATATTTTGAATGACTTTCAGAAAACAACATCACTTCTCTTGGTCATATACAAAGCGATGAACCAAAACTGCATCCTGTTGCTTGAAGCATTCTCATTCAATAGCAATCTAATCAAATTGAATTGCATTGTCTTCAAAGGCTACAACCAGTGCCTGCAAGCAAAGCTAACTAAACACTCTCATTCTCGGCGCACAACAATGCGAAAGTGACCAAGCCAGTGCAGTGTATTGAACGAAAGGACGTTAACAAGGCATCGTTGTTGCTTAGCTATTCTCACTTTGCTTTTGGTATCCATCATATAGAAGAGCAAAAAAAAAGACAACAAAACTCCTTCGGTCCTTCTTGTATGACAACAGGACAAACTGCATTCATTGGATTTCGGGACAATTGAATAAAGTCGACCGAAAGCTATGATGGGGGCTTCTACCAATCGATTAATGGATACAAACGGCCGAAAGGATTTCAATTGGTATGGTTCTGTGATATGCACTATCTCTGACATGTATCTACCGACTACATACATATGAGGATAGTACCTCCTTACATACGAGCCCCTAATCCTTTTTGTATGCAAAATTGCAACTTTGCACAGACTTTATTGAACTACAGTGGCCGGCATAAGTATTTTGACAAAACTAAAGTTAATTCTGCTCATAATTTGAACTTACTTCATGTAAATTTTGGCATCAATGGAAAGGTCATTTAAATTCCGTTTGAATGATACAAAACTTTCCTTAACCGATTAATTACCCATTGAAAATTTGGAACTTTTGTAAAAGTCTACTTTTTTGACTTTTTTCCTCGGTTCCAAAAAAAAAATGTTTTGATGCAAAAAGTTTCTCCAAACAATTCTAATAGTGCCTGCAAAAAAAATTTTTCAAAAATCTCTTCGCTAATATTTTTTATGATTTTTTGAATGGGATGATCTCAGAAAAATTTTGTATGAAAAGGAGGAAAAAGTGACTAAAATAGTCATTTTTAGCAATTTTCAAAAAATCATGAAAAATATTAGCGAAGAGGTTTTTGAAAATTTTTTTTTTGCAGTCACTATTAGAATTGTTTGGAGAAACTTTTTGCATCAAAACATTTTTTTTTTGATACCGAGGAAAAAAAGTCGAAAAAGTAGACCTTGACAAAAATTCCAAATTCTAAAATTTTTAAATGGGTACTTAATGGGTTAAGGAAAGTTTTGTATCATTCAAACGGAATTTAAATGACCTTTCTATTGATGCCAAAATTTACATGAAGTAACTTTTAAATTATGAGCAGAATTAACTTTAGTTTTGTCAAAATACTTATGCCGGCCACTGTACAATATGTTTATAGATGTATGAAGGAAGGGACGAAACGTTTTTGTCAAACTTAATAGAATGAGTGACATAGGTACGAATTGTATAACAAACCTGTCCACATGACATTGACAATCAGCAGGAAGACAACAGGGGGAAAATTAACATACGGTTTAACATAATAAAATTTTATAAAGGACTAGTGGACCCGGCGAACTTCGTCTCGCCCCAATTTAACGCCTTCAGATAAACTCCAGAGTGATAATAAAACACAGATTCAGATATGTAGTTCAAATTTCAATGTGATTTATTTGAATGGAATCGAAATCAGTAGCGAGAGCGATGTGATAAACAATATTTTTCGATATGTCTTCCGGCGCAAAAACAAACAACGAAGACGGTTTGTCAACACGCAAACGGGCAACGTATACAGTTGGGCGTTAGGCAATAACGCCCAAGGAAATAGCGCCCAAATCGATTTGGAAATAACGCTCAAAAAACAACAAGATCGAAACAAAGCCCAAAAATAATTTACAGTTTTATACGTATAGGGGGGCCAGCTGCCCCCCCTGCAACCCCCCTGCTTGGGGTTTCTGTCAAATTTGGAGTATGTGTGAAATTGGATATTTTGAAGGTTTTTTTGCAGTACTAACTCCCACCTACTCCAAAATGCAACAAAAAAATCAGGCAGGGGGGTTGCAGGGGTGCCGCATGCCCCTCTATACTTACTCCACAGTCTGTGCATTTCCACTTACTATTTTGCGCTTTACTGCTCGTCAAAAAAACGAACCCTGGAAAGGAAATAACACCCAAAACGACAAAAAAATGTCCAAAAACAAATTGCACGAGTTTTTTTTTGGGTGTTATTTCCAAATCGATTTGGGCGCTATTTCCTTGGGCGTTATTGCCTAACGCCATACAGTTGACCATGCGAACAACAAGGAAATTCAAGATTAATCCCACAGACTTCCAACGATTGGCCTTGGGATTTTTTTGATTGTCATCGCAAAACCCAATCGAACGGGGAGCTGAATCCGCTTGAAATGGAATGGAAGATCAGTTGGAATAATCGGAATTCGTGGGATAAGGCCTTCCTCTCCTTTGAATTTGCCCTTGATGATCGTCGCTTGAATCACATTGCTCATCAGTTTCTTGACGGACAACCGCGTACCGATGCACAATTTCGGATGATTCAGATTCCGCAACATGATTATGATAGAGCCCACCTTCAGCTGTAAATTATGCGGTGGCACATCAAGCGAGTTCAAATATTCCGTCGGATAGTTGGTCGCTTCATCCTCGTCGGTTATGCTTTCAACGGAGTTTTTACGAATGCAATTCTCCAGCGATTTGACTTTTAATAATGAAATTCAAGCTATCGACGTCCTTATTCTTCGCTGCTAGTATTGCCTGTTGACTAATTCAATCGAGATTTTTATAATTTTGTGCAATGCCGGGGAACACTTTGGTGATGAGTTCCTCCTTCGACGATGTGAAAAGTGAAATCGCAAAAATTTGCCGGGAACGATATCAATCCAGTCGAAACATTTACGGGAATTTGGCCATTGCCAAGCGCCAGCAGTTGTCCCGAGAATTCAGGAGCAGATGGGTCGTTCCGCAAATGCGACTATCATGTTCGTGGTCAATTTCAACCCATTGACATGCCGCCACAAAGACGAAGATTTCAGGATTTTCCACCTTTACATCGTCCAAAATCAAAAAGTCAAAAAAAAAAATTCAAATTTTTCGCGTTTTCGGAATTTTCCAAGTTTTCCTAGTTTTTCACTAAGAATTTTCTATTATTCCATTCGAAAAGCCATTCCGGAACAATAGCTCACAAAATTCCATACAAAAAAATTTTGTTTCGATTTTTGTAATTTCCCGACTTTTCTGGAGGGTTTTCCCAAAGTTTTCTTTCGTATAAATCTTCTCCTGGCAATTACAAACAACTGAAAAAAAATTTTGAGCCAAATCGGTTCAACCGTTCTCAATTGATGAATTACTATACATTTTTGCCACAATTTTTAAGATAAATAAATGACGTTGTTGCTGTCAGTAGCAGTGTTACCGATGGGCGACATAAGTCGCCAAATGGCGACTTTTCTACTGTCGGGACGCGTGGCGACCACAATTCGAAATATGCGTTTTTTGGACCCCTTTCACAAATACAGGCGATATTGGGACGCATTTTCAAAGCTTCAATTTCTTTCTCAATAACGCCCAAAAATTTTGAAAAAAGAAATATACACTGGTCGGCAGAAGTATTTTGACCAAACTAAAGTTAATTTTACTCATAATTTGAACTTACTTCATGTAAATGTTGGCATCAATGGAAAGGTCATTTGAATTCCGTTTGAATGATACAAAACTTTTCTTAACCCATTAAGTATCTACCCATTGAAAATTTAAAATTTTTTTTGACTTTTTTCCTCGGTCTCAAAAAAAAATTTTTTGATGCAAAAAGTTTCTTCAAACCATTCTAATAGTGACTGCAAAAAATTTGTTTAAAAAAATCTATTTGATTCAATTTTTTTTTTTTATTTTTTGAATGCGATGATCTCAGAAACATTTTGTATGAAAAGGAGGAAAAAGTAGCTAAAATAGTAATTTTTAGCAATTTTCAAAAAATATTAGCGAAGAGATTTTAAAAAAAATTTGTTTTCAGTCACTATTATGGTTTGAAGAAACTTTTTGCATCAAAATATTTGGTTTTTTGATACCGAGGAAAAAATTAAAAAAGTAGACCTTCACAAAAATTCTAAATTCAAAAATTTTTAAATGGGTACTTAATGTGTTAAGAAAATTTTTACTAAATTTCACAGAAATATCTTCGAGGCAATAACAAATATTTTCTCAATATTTGAGCTCAATCTTTTCAGTGGTTTTTGAGATACACGACTTGGAAAGATTTTCTTAAAATTTGATATATTCTATGGTTTTCAAGATATACTTAAGATTTTTAAGAATTTTTTGTATGGCAGGTGCCACTCCCCTTTGTCCAATTTTGACCAAACTTCACACAAACTGCTTTTTGCCAATAACAAGGATTCTCCTAAGATTTAAGTTCAATCGGTTTGGTGGTTTTGGAGTTTTCCGATCAGTGGTAGTGTACATTTATATTCCCATACAAAATGGAAATTTAGATTTTTCGGCTTTTCATTTGGAGTTTTCCGAATTTTCTAATCCACCGCTGATTCAAGACCAACGAAGCAAAAGAAGAATCATCTAAATTCTCTTTTATTTTTTTATTAATAAACTGTAGAAATAATTTAAACCTGAAAGTAGTTTTTTTTTTTCGTTAAATTTGATGGGACGCATTTTCTGGCTCGGGCGACCTTTTTTGGAGACATTTTCAAATTGTCCATCGGTAACGCTGGTCAGTAGGATAAAATGTCAAAAATACACGCTTGGCTTTAGCAGCAAAGTGAATCAATGCATATGAGGTAAGCATTCTTTTTCTTCTTTTCAGTTGAATCTGAATGGGACATAGAATTAAAACCACAAATTTTCTTAAAATTATTACTTTAAAAATCATCAATTAACTTGACATAATGTAATGATACGCTCGTCGTTTTCCCTTTACTGGTGAAGCATGCTAAATTTACATTAGGCTTGTGTAGTTCGCGAACTATAGTGAACACGTAGTTCACTAGTTCATTTAGTTCGCGGTTATTATTTTCAATGAGCCTTCCCAATAATCATTTTTAACCTTACAATTATTATATTATATTATACTAGCGTATCCCGTACACACTTCGTAGTGCAAAAGTTACGTAATTAGTTAAATAGATAAACTATTTCTATTGTAATGCTCTGTGGTACACAATATTTTTTTTTCAGAAATCGTATTGCCTAGACCTAGACAATATTATTGACTTTCATTATTTATATCAACAAATTTTAAAAACTTTGGCTTCTAATTCCAAGACTGTTTTGAACTTTCTCGTATACGTAACGTAGTAAGAGAAAGATACATATTGTTTTCGTACAAAATTTCGAACTCGAGATTTTGATCAATTCTGATATTACGATGATAGGGAAACTCAAAAAAAAAAGTGTGTCTCTCGCAATTCTGTCCGTCCGTATGTCTGTCTGTCCCACCCCTGGGAAATCTAAACGCTTGGACGGATTTGCTTCAAACTTCGTATTTAGAGTTTTTGGGCTTCCCGCTAGGGACGATTTTTTTTATGCTAGCCCTAATATTAATGGTAGGTGCCTCCCATATAAAAATTTTACGAAATATGACAAAATTTGTCTAAATCTAGATTTTTTCGAAAACGGCTCTAACGATTTGAACAAAAATTAATAGTTGAGTTATTGTAAGCATGCTTAACATGACTGCATACCCAGTTTTTCGCTAAAAAGTCCAGCAACGGTAGTTTTGAAAATTGGCTTTTTCTCGAAAACGGTAAAAACGATTTTAAAAAAAATTATTTTTAAGGTACTATTGTCATTCTTAACTTGATAGCAAACTCAGTTTTTCCCTAAAAGGACTGCATCCTTTGATATCCACCCAAATCCCTAATAATAGTACTTTAAAAAACTGCTCATATCTCAAAAACGCCATTTTCGATTATGATAAAAATTTTACTTTCAGGTAATGCTTAAATCCATAGTAATACCACTGGCTCAGTTTTGAGCTAAACAGCTGGAAAACAGTGTTTTTTGAACCATGAATGCGTGCTTCCCAATCGCTAAAACCGGTACTTTAAAAACTGCTCATATCTCGAAAACGCCATTTTCGATATGGATGAAACTATATCTGCTAGGTAATATTTATATCCTGAATAATATGTCGTACTCAGTTTTCAGCTAAACAGTTTAATAACAGTGCTTTTCGAAACCAAATTCTAACATTTGTCAGCATAATTTTACAAAAAACCGCTCTAACGATTTTGATAAAAATACATATTTAAGACAACATAAGCATTCTAAACATGATCTGATCACGTACTTAGTTTTTCTCAGAAAACTCGAATATTGCCATTTTATGAATATTTCTCAAAAATGACTACCCAAATCCCGATCTGTATTTACACACGGTATATTTTTCTAAAGGCCAAAACTACAGTGGCAATATACTCCGAAATTCATCGCCTACTTGCCACGTAACGAGAAAGTAGGACATTTTTTTGTATAGGAGGTATTAAATTTTGAATATTTTTTTTTGTATCTAAATTGCCGCTCCCCTTTGACCAATCTTCACAGGAGCACTCCAGGGCCAATAATTAAGATTATCTGTAACTTGGAACTGTTTCGATTTGGTGGTTTTGTCTTTTTGTATGGGCGGTGTCACGCCCCTTTGTCCAATTTTGACCAAACTTCGCAGAAACCGTGTATGGACCAATACCAAAGATGTGTGAAAGTTTGGTTAAAATCGGTAAATGCGTTAAGGCGTGAATCGACGACAAACATTTTAGGGCTCAATTTTTATATATATATATATAGATATAGATAGATAGATTTTGACGATCACAATAGGAAATTTTATTTGGAAATTTTCGTGACTTCGTAAAATTTAGCTTGTCCACTAAAAATTTTTATTATACAAAGGGTCCGCCATCTAACGTTTTTTTTTTCAACTAGTGCTTATTTCGCGAATGGTAACACTTAGCTTATGTCTGATTTGACAGATAATTAGTTTTATCCTTCCGCTGAACGAATATGGATGTGTATACGCTTGAATAACGCTGGGAAATATTGCGACATTACTTTGAAAATCGTGGTAATGTTGCAGAATGTGTGTGAAAATTGCGTACGGATTTTGGAAGAAGAGAAGCACCGTCAGCTCCGTATGTTCGTTATCTTATGAAAAAAGTGAAAGAAACTGGCATCCTCATCGATAAACCAAAGCGTGAAAAGCCAAAAACAGTGCGTACACCCGAGAAAATTGCTGCTGTGGCGGATTTTGGTCCAGAGGCATAACTGGGCCATTTTTCTTTGAAAATGAGCAAGGAGTGGCCGTTACAGTCAATGGCGATCGTTATCGGGCCATGTTGAACGAATTTTTGTTCACAAAAATTGAAGAGGAGGATATTAGCAACATTTGGTTTCAACAGGACGGCGCTACGTGCCACACAGCCGAAGCTACACTCGATGTTATGCGCACTGTTTTTGAAGATCGCATTATCAGCCGCAGAGCTGATGTCGTTTGGCCACCGCGGAGCTGCGATTTGACACCGTTGGACTATTATTTGTGGGGTGTCGAAAAGATAAGTGTTACGCCGACATGCCAGAGACAATTGACCCTTTAAAGGACAATATTCGTGAAGCCATTGGTGAAATACAGCTGCACACAATCGATAATGTGCTTAAAAATTGGACCGATCGTGTAGGCTACTGCATGGCCAGCCGAGGCAGCCATTTGAATGAAATTATTTTCCATTATTAACCGGAAGGATTGAACTTTCAAATAAAAAAAGAAATTTGAGAAAATATTCAGTAGTTTTTTTTTATAGCATTTTCAAAAAAAAAAAAAGTTATTTGGCGGATCCTTTATATTTTTTCAATATGTACAACAATTTCGACTTCAGCTTGCGCTAAAGCAGAGCTAGAGGTCTGCTAGCGCAGCACCAGAATCCGTGTTGCCATGTGTAAGGCGGAAGTGAAAATTATTTTTGCCTGCTTTACTGTCACAGAATGCTATCCATCAAGTATTAATAATGTGCTATCCATAGCAAACCCCAGTTGGTCAACTACCCGACTAAGGCCTACTGTCCACGTAGCTGCACTTCATATGCACGCTTTCGTCATTTGCAACTTGACAGATCGTTAGAAGTACCTACTATACCCTGATAGAAAAACAAATTAGGTTCCGAAAACATAATTTCGGTTTATACGGATGGATGAATCTGGCAGAGATTCTGGCAGTTGTCAAAGCTACGGAACTACATAAGATGGGATCAATATAAAACAGGCGTTAGAGTCTCAACTAATCAGGCAGGATCTGTCGCAGAGCATTATGAATGAATGTATCATCGTGATATAGTGGACCAACACATTCTGGTCAAAAGCGGAGCAGAGCTTCTATAAAAATATTAAATAATTGAGGGTACAATACCACCAAGGTCGTGGTCTCGAGAATTAGGGCAGACTTAAGATGGTCTCATATAAAAGGGCACAGGGTCTCAAAAGGTTAGAAACTCAGCATTGCCTCCTGAGGAAGCAAATACCCTACACAACCTAACCTAATTAATTCCCCGAAAATCCCTTTGGTTATCCTTTAATATATTCTATAATATTATTTTGTGATTGCTATATTTTTTTAATGATTTAATTACTTCCTTAATGGGCTTGTGAATTCTGTGATGCTCCATTAGCGCAGCCATTTCCATGGTTCAATATGAATTTTTTATATCTTTCCGGCTTCCCAGTCAAAGTTAATAATCATCTAAGCCCAGTATGGTGGCGGTCAAATTGAATGTAATCGCATTTGCACTGCAATACCAATTTAGTGAAATTTACTATGAATGATTCAAAATGACGCTACTGACCGCAAATTATTATACAATTCATGGTTTACCTATATGGATGCGTTGTGTGTTGACGAACACATCCCACACACACATTAAACACAATACGAAGGTAAATACTATAACGGGCGCAGTCGTATAGGACATAGCTACACCCCAGTTACACATCATTAATGTCCTAGCGCGAGAATTAGTGGCCAGCAGCTCTTGTTTGCGGGTGTGCATAATATGTAAATGGGCATTCCTGAATGACGAACATCCTTCCGTCGACGTCGTTGGCATTGTCATCGTTAAGTCCGAAGGATTTTAATTACTAATCCAGCAGTTTTGCCCCAGACTACCCCGTCCCCTTCCAATCAATGCTGTTTACATTGATTCGTATGGATAATTCAAGTATACCAATTTGTTAGGTCAGGACATCAACGTTGAGGTGCATTCGGTTCGTCGGTCGCTGGGTCCATGTCAGGAAGATTGCCGTCTAGTGTTGGCATTCAGAGTTCATGTGTAATTTTCACAATAATTATGTCTCTCGCGTGCGGTTATTTACCGAAAATGCCTAATTCATGCCGAATCCAATCATGATTTGATGACAGAGATGGAACTCCTGACCACTAGTGTTTACGAACGTAGCTGATGTTCCATTCCGTATTATTATCTTTTGCACAACCCGAATTTGGAAGTCCTGTTGTGAGGTAGATGGATAGATTGGAACAAGGTAGGTAGGTGTGGCTGTTTAGTAAAACCCAATTAGCACTATGTGCCATTTTGTTACCACAAACTCATTTGACATGGTTATTGTAATTTTGTCGAAGAGAAGGGTGCGGATCGCTGTATAGAGCCAGTTTGTTACTTTAGGTTGTAGGCCCCATTTAGGGTCTAAAACTTTTCTGCAAGCATACATGGCTTGTGGCTTTTCTTGGACGTTCCTGGATGTTTAGTTTCCAACTCAGTTTACTCTCTAGAAACATACCTAAATATTTGTGAATTTTAGCTCTTGGTCTCTAAGTTTAGGTGGAGCTATATTAGCAACCTTGTATTTCTTTGTGAAGAGTACTAGTTCTGTCTTGGAGTGGTTGACATCAAGTCCAACGATATCCGTCCATTTTACTAGTTTTTTAAGAGCTTATTCCATGAGATCTCTTGGAAACCGAAACATTTTCCAGAATGGTTAGTACCCCGTCCACTACTAAAATCCAAAGTAGTGGAGAAAGTACGCCTCCCTGGGGTGTACTGTACTCCTGCTTACTGATCTCTTGAATTGATAACTCCGTAGGTCAGATAGAATCATTCAAATGTTAAGCATTTTTTCCTATCCAAAAGCGTAGGCAGTTATCAACCTCCAGTCTGCGGAGAGCATTGGAGATAGAGATAGCCTATGTTTTGATAGATATCTAAAAAGGATACCATCGAAAACTGCTTGTTAGCGAGTGATTTTTTTAATATTGCCTGTTAGCGAGTGTAAAGCTGTCTTTATACCGAGAAACCCTTACGATAGGTATGCGTGTTGGGAATCGGATAGTTAATTTGCTTTTAGTTTCTTTCGAATATAGTTGTAGATGAGTCTTTCTAGGGTTTTAAACAGAAACGAAAGGAGACTGATCGCCCTAAAGTCCTTTGGAGAGACATAGGAAGCCTTGCCGCTCTTTGGTATAAAGACTACCTTGACCCTTTTCCATGAGGCTGGAGTGTAGCCGGAAGTCAGGCTTGAGCGGAAAGTCACTTCCAGCCAAGGGTTCAATATTTCAAGGGCTTTTTGAATCTCCACTTGTTGAATCTCCACTTGTGAGAGATTTGAATCTCAGGTCCAGGGGACTTATACCTACGGAAGGAAGCTGTGAACGGCCTAGTTTATACTGCGGGTGTTCACTATCTCCTCCGGTATTTCTTGGACTATGTGTAAGTCAACCGAAACTGCTCTTCATTCCATTGTTGGAACGATCGAGGGGTCCCATTTTACGCAAGAAATATATAATGGCTGTCTTTCTTGATATAGAGGGCGCCTTTAACAATACTGAAACTCGTTTCATTATTCAAGCCATATAGACAAGCGTAACATTGGAGAACCAATCTGCTGCGTATTCACCCGCATTCTTACAAAGATGATGATGAGGGCTACCTTCGGCAGCAGCGCTGTCGAAAAACTTGTGCACCGAGGCACACCGCAAGGTGGAGTGCTATCTCCATTGTTATGGAATGTAGGTCTTAACGAATTTCTGACCTCAAGAGCTCAGTGTGCAAAGTTGTGGCCTACGCGGACGAAACGTCGCGTCGCCTTACTCGCTTCGGGAAAGTATCTTGAAACACTTTCCAACATCCTGAAATTCGCTCTGCGTAAACTAGTCTCCTGGACCGATAGTTGTGGTCTTAGCGTCACCCCGACGAAAACGGAGTTAGTCTTATTCACCAGGCAGATCAAGTTACCCTCTGTCATTCCTCTCAAGCTCAATGGCACTCCACTCGAGTTTATCAGCAGCGCTAAATATTTGGAGCTGATGCTAGACAGGAATCTTTAATGAAGAGAAAATATTGCCGAACGCGCTAGGAAATCCCTAGTGGCTTTATAGTCCTGGAAAAGGGCTGTCCGCTGTCGGCTCTATATGGGGCCTTTAACCCAATATAATAGACTGGATTTATACTGCGGTTATAACTCCGATTATTCCATACGGCATCGTTGTGTGGTGGTCGGCCTTGAACAAAATTTCCAATCTAAAGGTCTTGGAGAAGACTCAGCGCTTGGCGTGCTTGTGCATCACGGGCGCATTGAGGACATTTCCAACCGCCGCTCTACGAACCTTGCTTGGCTTACTTCCACTATAGACGTCGTCATTAAAGAATACGCTACAAACGTGGCAGTCAGATTAAGGGGAGGGAAACACTAGAGTGGGCAATCGACTGGACAGGCCAACATCCTTCTACAAACGATCCCCTTACCAATTATTACAGATTACCTGCCTACGAAAATCATCTTCAAAAAAGGCTTCACTCATGAAATACCGGACAGGAACCTATGGGATTCACAAAATGTGCTACATGATAAATCTCGGTCAATATTCACAGACGGCAAGGCACTGGGGAGTTGGCGCCGAGATCTTTTCAGAAGAACTAAATCTGCGCCTCTCCTTCTGTCTTTCTAAACACTGCAGTGTTATCCAAGCCGAAATTACAGCTATTCATCAAGCTATAGCGAGAAGGAGGAATATCACTGTCACTGGTCTGTCTCAACTTGTGCTAAAAGGTGTCACTATTCCGATCTCTGATGAAGTCAAATATCTGGGAGTAATACTCGATAGAAAACTTCTTTGGTCCAAGCATGTTGAATCAAAAACCGATAAAGCGCTGTCGACTTTCTGGCAGTGCAAAGGCGCTTTAGGGAAGACATGGGGCTTATCTCCTGAAAGGGTCCTTTGGATCTATACGGCAATGGTAAGACCACTTCTCGCATATGCATCGGTTGTGTGGTGGAACAGGCTTTCGCGGAAACGTGTTATGGCCTCTTTCGCCAAACTCCAAAGAACGGTTTGCCTTGGCTGCACAGGGGCCTTTCCTAGCACTCCGGGCTCTGCTCTAGATGCTTTGATGAACCTCCCCCCTCCCCTTGATATTTTTATCATGGGGTGTACGCTGAAAACCATCTCTCGGTTAAAGAGAGGTGGCTTTTGGTACCACGCGCATTGGAATTTTGAAGAACTTGTGCGAGAATTAGGTATCCTTTGACCCCTGTCTTATGGATATGCCGTCTGACGCAATGATACCAGAAATCCTACTGCGACAAAACTACCACGTCAACTTTCCTCAGGCAACTGAATGGCTTTGGCCAGAATCGGAGCCAGGGAAGGAATGCCATCGTGTATTCACGGATGGCTCTAAAACCGGACAGGGGTCTGGTTCTGGAGTCTTCGTGGAAAGCGAGAACATTAGACTACACTACCTCTTGGGTAACCATGCGACTGTCTTCCAGACGGAGATTTTCGCTATCCTTATGGCTATGCGCTATATTGTGACAAATAGGTGGAGGGCCAGAAGCTTATGCGTTTGCAGTGATAGCCAAGCTGCATTAAAAGCGCTGCTCAACCCTCTTGCCCTGTCCAAACTCAAGCTTTCTCTGAACTTGGTCGGTAGGCTAAATACGGTCAAACTTGTTTGGGTCCCAGGTCACTCTGGTATCCAGGGAAACGAGATCGCTGATGAGCTTGCCAGGTTGGGTTCAGAAGAAGATTTCTTAGGACCTGAACCTGCGTTGGGTTTGCCTGCATCTGTGGTTAGGTCATCCATTGATACTTGGGTTTCTCGTGAACACGAGTGTCGTTGGCGTGACTGTGCTGGGTGTAGACAGACCAAACGACTGCGTCCGGACATCTGCAAGAGGTCGGCGTCTTTCTTTCTGTCTCTCAGGAGAATCGACTGCAGACTTCTTGTGGGCGTCCTTTCGGGCCACCAAGCTTTTGCCAAACACTTAAATGTGTTGGGCTTGAGCAACACCACCATCTGTCCTGCTTGTGGAGAGGATGACGATACAGCTGAGCACTTCCTCTGTAGTTGTCCTGCCTTTGCTCGCATCAGGTGGCGGATTTTTGGGGCTGATGTGGTGAGTGCCGAACATCTAAGTTCTTCATCACTGAAGCTCCTTCTCATCTTTCTTCGAAAGACGGGAAAACTAAGTCCAGCAATGTAAGGTGTCTGTTTGGCAGTACAATGGACCAGTAGTTGTGTCTGAGTGCTCCATCGGATAGTAACAACCTCCGACAAAGAAGAAAACTATAGCGTGGCTGTCGATAAATTCGATATCACAAAGGGATATCGTCGGATACATTGGTATAGCCAAGCTGCAATCAAATCCCTAATATCCATCGAAATAAGATCTAAGGCGATGGAAGATTGCCTCTGCTGTGTTCTTGGTCACAGTGACATGTCCCGGGAAACTATGCAGCAAACGAACTAGCAAGGCGAGGCTCCTCTGGTGTAGATAGTATATAAGTCTGCACAACATGTATACACCAAACAAATAATTCACGTGGACGCAGCAAGTAGAGCAAGTTTCAGATGGAAGCATCAAAGATACTATGATACTGCTAGGAGCTAGGCTCGCCTGACCAGCTCTGAACACAAAAAGATCCAAGAAGCTTCTTCGACTTAAAAGATCCAGCATCTCGAAAGACGTTAAAGTCGTCTCCGGGCACTATTATGTAGACACGCGCAACGGTTCGGTCTGCCACATAATGACTTTTGCAGAAGCTGCAGGGATGAAGAGGAGGATGAGTCCATCACTCACTTTTTTTGCAGTTGCCCCGCCCTGACCAATTTAAGGAAGGCCTAGGAAACTATTTTCTCAGTTATCTAGGTAGTAATAGCTCCGCTAACTTTCTTAGCTTTATAACCGCTAGTGAGTAGCCCAAAAGGAAACAGCAACCCAAATTCTTGTATCGTGTGCACATTTTCTGTTTCGACTGCAAAAAGAACGGCAGGGTTGCTATATGACTTGGCTACTTAGTACTTACTACTTAGATTTGGAAACCTAGATGGCGCAAAGTTCCGTATGTATAGGCAAAGCCAAGCTCCGCACAACCTTTTGCTTGTGTGAAGTTTTATTTTTGGGAAATTAGTCCGAATAGCTGAATTGCGAAGCTTTGCCATGACATTTATAATACTCTTCGATGTCTGTCAGATGTTTGCGAGAGATGGCGCAGCCTTGAAATCCTATTGATAATAATTACCGCACTGTGAGCCAATTTAAAATCACTTAGTCGATATCAGTTACCTGGTCTTGTTTCGTGGATTTTGTGCTTCTAACCGACGGAAGATTTTCCCATTTCCTTAATTTAGATATCCCCGAGCGCAGTTGTGATTATCGTACTCCGTTCAGGATGCTAAAAGACTCATTCCTGATATGGTCTTCACCCTAAACCAGACTAGTGCTAAAAAAAGAGAGCTGTGACTAAATAATGATCTCCGTTTCCCGGTTGAACAAGACTAGTATACGGTGGTTATGAGAAGACGATGCCTAGATTTTCTGTAGATTTTTTTCTAGGACGAAATCTTTGATTGTCCCTAAATACAAAAACTTTACATAACTACGAAAAAAAAAAATTAATGAAGTGTTACAACCACTGACGATAATTATGCCGCACAACTTACCAACTAGTTTCCATACAATTTGAAAAAAAAAAAAACATAAACAAATTCCCGCTTTGTTCGTAAGTTGATTTTTCCTTAATTGCATTTCACAGGATAAAAATCCAAATCCAAATGTAGATTATCCCATCGACGAGGTAGCAATATAGGTACAAAGACATTTTCGTGGTCGGCGTTGTGGTTTGTGAGACCTGTTAATTAAATTTAATTGCACAAAGTTAGCATTACTACCAGCAGCAGGCTTCTTAATTAAATTCGTCCTTCGAATTCTCAGACAACTCTCAGAAAATATTTATTAAAAAAAAAAAGAACGTTTTAACAAAATCAGTTTTATAAATAAAGAAAGCTTAGGCGAGCTATAGATAGCCAACTGCCTTGCTATACTTTTCTCTTACCGGAACTGCTGCCAACACCTTAAAAGTTTTGCTTTTTTTAATTACCACGTAATAGCACTTTAAGCAGCCTAAGCAAGCGGTGAATATCATCCAATTTACTTAATTGGGAGAAAGAATCGAATCGATTAAGGTGTCCGTATACTGTTGGGGGTGGTGAACGTGAAAAATACTACCAGTGCTTGCGGCTCTTGGGTATCTAACGAAGCGAAACTCGTTCAAAGGAATTTCCATTCACTTGTTTCAGAACACTTAATGGTTGACGGGTGGTAGCGGTAGCTTCAAGAGATTTGTTGCACGTGGTTCATAAAATGAAAGATTTAATTTTTATTGTTGGGTTCCATTTCACATTTTTAAAATTGGGTTTGAAATTTAGTTATTTGACATCTTTGCTGAAACCATTTCCTATATTTCATTTGTGAAATGCTAGAATTGCATAATGTTGGCCAAGGAAAAAGGAGAAATGGTAAGAATTTCAACAAACAGCGATATTGAATGGAATTTCCAAAGTCTCTTTCCTTCCTTTCTTGTTGGTCTCTTTCCTACAACTTGGCGATAGATACTACCTTTAGCTTTAAGTAACCTATACTGGGAAATGTCACCATTGGAATCACAAACCACAGAGAACTAGACCGCCGACTTTCCGTACACCTACCCGATTCTCCCCGGAAAAAATTACCCTGTCTGTGAATACGTGTAAATGTCAAAATTAATGGCGGGAATGTAAATAAAACATAAGAGCGGCCATTTATTGGGATGTGTTAAGAAACGTTGGGAACTAAGTTTAGGTACTGTTTACATTTTAGACAAAATCATATTGCAAGTAGCTAGACGGCCGGTTGGAATGATTTAAACTTAATTTTGAGCGAAAATATAATCTTTATCGTTGATAATATTTTGTTCGCCCATTCGAAAACTAATACTTTTTTCAATTCACAAGAAATTCATCGCAACAACAAATCACCCGCGAATAAAATAGAGGTAGGGATTAGTGAATGAAAAAAAAATCGCTGGTGATTTATTTTACGTTCCACCAAATTTGTTAAAATTGCTAAGGGGTAACTTTTGGAATTGTGGTTTAGTTTAACACGAGAACATTATCTTACAATTACCTTGTGGCATCACCATAAATTATTATACTGCTTTCTCTGTCTTACAGCTCATTTCGAATAAACGCTCGCGTCTTTTTTCTTTTCAGCGAGTTGGTTGTGTTTTATTCTTGTCTCCGAAAAACTTTAACTTTTTCAGCATTTATTCATCAATAGGCCTGTTTTATTGCACATCTCTAAAGTAGGGGTATTCATGCAACGTCGTAACGAACGTGGTAAATGAACTGTCAAATTTTGTATGAAAAATCACACAAGATGTTAAAAAAACCGAGATGGTAAACTTACGACGAGGTCAATGTGACATTTCACACTTGAAATAAAGGCGTGAAATCAGGAAAAAAAATACTTTGCACGCATTTATAATACTTTTGATGTTTTTATAAATAGAAATTGCTCATTTTATTATTCCAAGTGCAGAATAAATTATTAATCCATCAAATTGTATTAAGAAAACAAGTTTTAAAAGAGTTTAAATAACGAAATTTTCAATTCCAAACAAAGTATGTTTTCGTTCACCGCAAAAAGTTTGGAATTGGAAATTTTGCGTGTTAAATTTTCTACTTTTCTTTACTTCACTGAGATAGATGTGCAATAAAACAGGTCTAATAACAAAATCAAAATAACAAATAAAGGAAAACCACGTGAATAAACCAAAGTGAAAAATAAATCACGAAAATAGTTTCATTTTGACACTTTGTTTTGACTGTCAATTTCTGAAGCTCATCATTCCAAAGTTCCAGGAGCAAGTCTTTTCCGGACCAATTTTGTTTTTTTGCTGTCATGAACATATATATGTAATAGTTCACGAAATTAATATGGTTTAAGTGAAAAGAATATTATCACATGTTTTGACAGTCCATTCACATGAACACTTTATTTGTCGCAACAGTTCGCCAAGTTCAAACATCAATTTCTACTACTTAACAATCTTTGATTTAAGTTTACATAAGTTCGAACGAATTTTGTATTAAGTTTGTGGAGCGGGTTTTAATGTCTGAATTTTGAATAAACTTGTGAAAATTCGCATCAAGGGTGTTTTACTTCGAGGCAAACAGTTTTAGTTCGAAATTTCGTTGTTTAAACTCTTTTCAAACTTCAAACTTGTTTTTCCTATATTTTGATGCTTTAATTAATTATTATTCTAGGTACTCTTGCAATAGTAAAATGAGCAATTTTTTGTTATATAAATGCATCAAAAGTTGTTTGTTCGCATATTATTATCAATTCGTTTGTTCATTCTCATGTGAATATTCCTTTACATCGCCAATTTTAATTAATATCAACAGTTTGAACAATTTAATATTTCCTAAAACTAAACTGTGATGTGAACGAAGTGTAACTTGAAAAAAAGAAGAAACCTTCAGAACACAGCCCTACTGCCATAAACCACTGCCAGGTGCAACTGCCATAGGATTTTACTAAGTATGCGTGTGCCGTAATTTCTTCCCTTTGATTTATACAGGCCCAACACATAAATAAATCCTATGGTGCCAACAGCTTGTAGGCAAAGTCCGTTATGTGGGAGGAGTCGACGGTCTATTTCTTACTGGTTTGTGATTGGAATGCTGAAAGAATTTCTAAAATCGGTCGAGTAGTTTCAGAAATAGCCACCTTTAGCCCTCTCTCGCCCTATCTTAAGTAACCTACCATATAGATTTATCATTGGACTATTGGAGAGTGGTTTGCGAATAGTCTTTTTAAATGTTTTTTGGTGTTTTTTGGGGCGTATCTTAGAAATTATTTTGTAGCGTCTTTTACGGCTTATTATAGTGCGTTATTTGGGGCATTTTGACGTTTTTGGAGCGCATTTTTGGTGCGTTTTTTGTGGCGTTTTATGATACATTCTTTGCGTGTTTCTTAGGATGCATTATTTTTTAGTGTACCTATTTTGGGGTTTTTTTGGGCGTACTTTGTAGCGTATTTAATATCGTTTTTGAGGTGTACATTCTGACGTATTTTGAGCATTTTTTAGGGATTATTTTTGGACGTACTTTTGGGGATATTTTGTGGAGTAGTTTGGGACGCATTTTGAGGCGTATTATGGACCGACCTTTGGAATGTTTTTAGGACGTATTATGGTGCGTTTTTGAGATATTTTATAGGATATTTGTGACGCAATTTAGGGAGTATTAAAGTATTTATTATCGTATTGCGGGGCGTATTTTGTGGTGTATTTTGTGCCGTATCTTGGGGGTGTTTTTGGGCGTAATTTGTAGCGTAGGTGTATATATATTGTGGCATATTTTTTGCATTTTTGACGAATTATTTTGGGGGATATAATTCTGGAGTATTTTGGGGCCCATTTAGAGGCATATTATGGTCCGTTCTTTGCGATGTTTTTAGAACGTATTTTAGTATATTTTAGGTATATTATGGTGCATTTTTGAGGCGTTTTATTGAACGTATTTCGGGGTTATTTGGGGCGCATTTTGGGAAGTATTAAAGCACCTTCTTTGGGGCATTTCTTAGGATGTATTTTGGTGCGTATTTTTATCATATTATGGGACGTATTATGGTGCGTTCTTTGAGGCGAATTTTGTGGTATATTTTGGGGCATTTTTGTTGCGCATTTTGTGGTGTATATTAGGGTATATATTTTGGTGCCTTTTTGGAACATATTTTAGGGCGTATTTTGAAGCGTATATTGGAGGTTTTTGGGCCGTAATTTGTAGTGTACTTTCTAGCGCATTTGAGGTGTATTGTGTCAAGATTTTCATTTTACCATTCGAGTAGTTTTTATTTATCCCAGCCTATATAGCCCAAAATCACTCTTATCCGTATCCTTAACGTGAAGGCGGAAATCTCAACGATATAACTTTTTAAAAATAAATTCCCTCCACAAAACGCGACAACTAACTTAACACTCTCACCTTTAACAAAACCATAAAAATGCGTTTTTTAAAGTTCCGTCACAAGACTACCCTCCTCATTATGTATACAGTTTTTATAGAATTTGCTATCAGTCCTGTTTAAATTTAATTTAATTTTTGTTCTCCTTTTTCATTTGTCCATTCACCCTATACTCATACACAGAATATAATGATTCCAGTGTAAACGGTACTGTCGAGTGTCGACTTTGAAGTTCTCCTAGATCTCTATAGCCGTTGTGGATGAGCTCTTCAAATGGCTCGCAGCAGACCGGGTATAAGTAAAAGCTTGTAAGCCTTTTTCCATGTTGCGTTGTTTGGAAACATCTATACTTGAGGCCTGATGGAGTGCACCTCTCAACGCAGGTTTTTACATAAGGTAGGTGGTACTCGTATATCCATGAGCCCCAAGTGCCTAATAATGATGCTGATGTTGTGCTTAATCTAGAAGTTTCGCGTGCGCCTCTTTTGCGGGTGTCTGTTTGAGAGGATTTTTGCGCAATGGATGGAAAATCAATCGATATGTAATTATATCAGATTTTTCTTCTTTTTTTTTTTTGCGTTTGTTCTTTTATGTTAGGAGGGGTTTTTCGCCAATATTCATCAATAGTCTATGACTTGTTTTGCACAATGATAAAGTGAAAATATTGAACGAGCAAATAGGTACAGAAACTTTGGCTGTCTAGACATTTTGATTTTTTTTTTATTTCATTAAATTCGTCCTTTTCGCGGGGTAGATCATGCGAATGATTTTTCCAATTTTTGCTGTTACACGACGGCTGCACATTTAATAACGATTTTAATGGAATTGCGATGAAACATCATTTTTGGAGTGAAAGACCATTGAACCAGCATATTCTCCAAATTACCCGAATTTTTATAAGGAGATGCGTTTCAATTTTCTTCTGATAGTAAACAGAAAACGTTGTTTAAAGTATTTTGAATTTTGCAAGCTACGAGACTCCTGGATATCTCACTGAGATATGCTCGCACTGCACGATTTCTTTAATAAATTCTTTAGAGAAATACTGGTACTTCCAATAGACCTTGGGCTTGGACTCGCCTGGGGGCTCTGGAATCGTGTGTCGTTCATGTACTGCAGTATTGATGACATTTTAAATTTTTTTGTACCTACACTGAATAAATAATTTAAAATCTTTGCTGGATATAGCGTTCGCTAATTAGTTTTGCAATTTTTCGCGGCTCTCATAAGGGACTTTGCATGCACCCAAGACGCAGTATACCAAATCGAAGCTTGTTTCCCATAATTCATGCAAAATTTGAATTTAGCGCCAGTGATGACAACGGAAAAAAAAGATAACAATGTGACAGCTGACATTTCGGGGTTACCAAAAAAAAATGGAGCGCTATACGAAAGAACAACGCATTTTCATTGTTGAGCAACATTTCAAAAATAATGAAGGTATATCAGCTACAGTCTGTGAGAACCGCTTGAAACGTATGTCTTATTTACATTACACACTACACAAAACATAAAACATATATATAAACATACAACACACTACTACTGTTTCGGCCCTAACATTTATTCGACCTACCTGTCCTTTAAGGATAAAACGGAAAGCCTTTGGCGAAACTTAGCTAATAAAATTTTCTTTTCCACAAAGGACTCGGGGAGTACTTTTCCAAAAATCGTCGTAGTAGGCAGACGTGGAAAAAAGGAAAAATTGAAAAAAAAAAAAAAAGGACATATCAGAAAAAACGAAAAAAAAAGGAATCGTTAGGAAAAAAATAATTTCTCGGGTTTTTCTCGCAAAATAAAAGACAAACAAATATACCAAAAAAAAATACTAATGAAAATTTAGAAAATTGGAAAGAAAAAGTCAAGTTACCTAGCATGAAAATATCCCCTGAGAAAAAAATAAAATCAAAATAACAGATTTTCTTCAATAAATAATATATTCCTGATCCTTTTTGTTATAAAATTAAACCCCCATCAAAACAATCCTACGTTATCCCAAATTGTGCAACATATGAAACTAAGAATGACATTATTGTGTTGGTGAATGAAGATGTCTGATGATACATCAAAGAAGATCCTGGCCACGTACCTATTCATGTTTAAAATTTAGTCCTTCTGAATAACTTCTTCTGTGATCTAAACCCACATGTTGTGCTTAGTCTTAAGAGTGTTAATTGTTATGTTTGTATTATATCTAGTGTTTGTAGAGCATATTTATTTTTGTTGTTGTTACTTTAATCATTTTCTTTGCCTTTAATCGTCTTAAAATAGTTCAATTTGTTCAGTGTGTTCATTTTATTAAATTTAAGATTGCGCATGATGATTTTATATTATAAAAAAAATGCTCAAGTGGTCCAAGTGATGGGAAATTGATTCGCGTCTATCAAATACCTAATTTAAATTCTTCCTACTAGTATAAATCTCCAGTATCATACATATCCTGTCAAGTGTTGTGCACATCACCGCCCCCGGATATACACAGGTAAATTTTCTCTTACTATTTTGTTCCAATCCCCATTATGTATATTAGTATTTCCAATCGTTTGGTGGCCTTGACCGTGACCCTAATTTTTTTTTTAAATTCTTTCTTTTATGACTTTTGAAGTTAAAATAAAAGCAAAGAGAAATAATAACAGTGTTGCGTTTGCGTAATTATTTGATTTGATGAACATAATTGAATAATACACATTTTTTTTTCCTTATATTACTCTTTTTATTTGTCCTCTTTCATTTTCTCTTATTAGTTCTTTTATATAAAATCTCACTATTTTATTCTCTTTTACTTTAATCCCATAATTGTTATTGTATCCTATATTAAATTTTAAAATACATAGTGATTCATAATGTCTAAGGAATTTTAGGTTTATGGAAATATATAGCTAGTATTATAGTAAGTTGTTATTTAAAACCAATAAATACAAATGTTACGTGTTAGTTCTGGTGTATTTGTCTTTGTTTTCTCTTGAAGAGATATCCCGTTTATATTGGAGGTACTTTAGATTTTTAGAAATCATTTTCTTAACAATATGATTCTTTAAGAAAATTTAAAGTGGGGTGACCGAAAGCGATGAGGCTGAGGAGAGTGTAGTGGACCGTATTTTTTTTGTTTTGGTTAGGGGTTGTCACAAAAACTGGAGCTAGTGGCAACCATGGTATCTTTCCTGGTAACAGGAAAGGTAATGGGGAGGGCAGCTCTTTGGTACCCATAACACCAGTGGTACCATATGTCTTGAGGAAGGAGAGGAGGCCGATCAGAACGCTGTTATCCTGATATTATATCAGTTGTAACATGCTGACTGATCGAGTGATTTCGAGTGTTTTTCCCTTTCAAAATTTTAAGTCCAAATTTTCTCCCACCCTTTTAGCTATCCCATCCTTTTTCTTCTTCCTCGTTTTAATATTTTTCCTAGGCATGTTAAGTACGGTAGTCCGGAGGCCGGTTAAAGACCCCACCCCACTGACGAGCTAAGCACGAGCTGAAAGCTAGCATGCCGACTAAACCGTCGTCGACCGGACACCCTTCCACCGAAAGTCAAAATCAGTAGATTCCTGTGTCTACAAAGGTGGAAGGTCATTTTATACCGTTACAGGTGGCGCCCAACGTGGGGCCCAGATTCAAGGGTTCCGCAATTTTCTGTGGGGCACAGAATCTTCATTTTCAAAATTTAAACTTTTTTCTCCTTTCCTTCTGGCAATTTTTAAATTTTCTTTTCAACATTTCATACTCGAAATCATGCTTCTATTATAGCAAACAACCATCATACCCAGATACAAGTAGGTATTATGTGTCCTATGGCTGTATGACGCCATTAGTTTGCACATGACCACTTGTTTTTGATGGTTAAGGGATTGATGGTCATCATTGATTTGGATTTTTCATTGATTTGCTAATCAAGCCTCTTTTCCAGAAATTTACTCTGTGGGGTTTCAAACGCAAACATTGCTGACCGGGAAAGGAAAATTAGTTTTCTTTCTGTCAGTTGCAGCATGTGTTTGTCTGAAACCTCTCAGATTCTTTCAAGACCAAGTGTTATGTTACTGTGGTTGGAATCCATTCAGGAAATTTTTGAAAATTCTGAATTGTTGTTCTGACCATAGTACCAACACCGATGTATAAAGCTATACTCTCTTTTCTCAAGACATATATAAAGATGAATAAAATGCGGTTTAGTCGCTTTCTTCAGTTTCAATGTCGTTCAAGTCACCCCCTTTAATTAATATTTGCATTTTGGTCAATTTATATTCTTTTGCTCAAGGAATTTGAGTCCATATAATTGATTTGATCAAACCTTACAATTTTTCATTTTAATTCTTTTTCTTAGTTCTTGTTATTTTAATAGGTATTGCAATAGGTATTTTTAACTCATAAGATGGTTCATATAGTCTATTCCTTTAAGTATTGTTAAGTATTTAATTTAGGTATTTAGTATTATTATTTGTTTCATTCATCACATACAATACTCAATATGTTTATTCCTCGTAGTAATAAGAAAGACGATAGGGTGCCGTATAATTTGCGAAGCAAAAATGGTCCCATTGAGCTTCCCCATTTATCCCCTTATAATACTGACCATAACAATATTCAGGAAATAAACAATCAAACATTTTACCAACCCCAAGGACAAGGTATGCAACCTTCAAATACTATGCATTCTGTTCATCAAGACTTCAGTCTCTTTTCAAATGCACCTAATTATCTACAGACTGATAACTTAGATAGTAGTCATCATATGTCCGCTAGGGCCGAAGCAGTTCAGCGAGTTGGCGGAGCATATCCCAAAAACTTAAACCCAAACATGACTTCAACATTAAAGAACACAGTTCAAATGACAAAAAGCGATGATTCTCTTCATCGATATGTTAGAGAAATTGTAAGTGCTACTATCGGTGTAAGCCGAGCTGAAGATATGCAAACTTTGCGTAAAGAACTGGATGATGAAAGGAAGAAGCTCCGTTCAGAGATTGCGGAAGTTATTCGGGAAACTCTCCCTTCCGTTTGTCATCCTACTCAGCTTCCTTCGCACAAAAGCCCACGTCCAGTAGCCAACACATTTGAAAGAGAGAATCAAGCTCACCACACACATACACACATACCACACCAAAATCCAAACACGGACAAATCCGTAAACGAATTCTTTCACCAATTTCGAGACCTTCATCTAAACGATGTAAATCAAAATTCGCAGCCACAAAACCAATATGTTGGGTATACTGAGTCCTCGAGTCGAAACTCTGCTGGCTACAGAGATTTTCACAAGTGGGGACTTAGGTATGACAATATCAACATGACGGTAGACGACTTCCTATTCCGCCTCTCGCATTTGAGAGAGTCTTACGACGTAGGATGGGAAGAGATTGTTAGAAATTTCCACCACTTCATTGACGGTGAAGTTAGTTCGTGGTTTTGGATCCACCTCAAAACGCATCCAAATTTAGGATGGAACGAACTAAGAATCTCCTTGACAGAACATTTCAGGAGCCTTGAGACCGATGAGGAGTTGGGTAGAAAAATGGACGATCGTCACCAAGGTCCAAATGAGCCCTTCGATAGCTTCTATTCCGACATCCTCAAAATGAATTCGAAGCTTCGAACCCCCAGAGGTCCTGAGAGGTTAGTCTTCCTGATAAGACAAAATGTTCGTCCGGAGATTGGTGGCCAATTGCTTACATTCAAAACCAACAGTTTGCCCGAAATGGTCTATACTTGTAGAAATGTGGAGAAGTATAACCTGGAGCATTTTGCACGCTCAAGACCACAACCGCAATATCCACCTCATTTCCACAAAAGGGTAAACGAAGTCCATTATGAGACTCAAGACGATGCCTACGCCCAAATAGAAGCCGTCAACAACTCTACAGTCCCTAGGGAAATGAAAGTGACCACTTGCTGGAATTGCAAAAGCCCGGGTCATCCTTTCCACCAGTGCCCTAGTCCACAACGCACTCTGTTCTGCTACAAGTGCGGCCTTCCAGACACCACCACTCCGCATTGTCCAAAATGCGCGGAAAACCGGCAAAGGAGCAATACAATGTCCAGGCAACATTGCTCTTAAGTGAGGAGCCTGGATTGGAATCATCTGACACACCAAATCTAAACACTTCTCCCAACACCCCCAACACCCTCAACACACCCAACATACCTATCGATACAATACCCACACAGATACTTAGAAGACCTTTCCCTTCTTCTAATAATCTGACCGAATCTTCCTATCAACCAAGACCAAGTTTCCATGAACGTATGGTGAATTATGAAATAGTGCGTTCTCGGATTTTCAACACCTATCCGCAACGAATTTCAGACAAAATTTCTAAGCTTCGTCACCGTTTCGCCGAAAAAAAGAACATGTACAAAGCCATTTCATCAACTACCCTGTTGAATGCCGATGATCCTAGACCGTATGCTAAAGTGTTATTGTTTAACACCCTTGTGTTTGGTCTTTTAGACTCTGGGGCAACAATAAGCTGTTTGGGCGCTGGCGCATTGGATTTTCTTCAGGAAAATAACATTGCCTACAAACCATTTGCGTCAGGAGTTAGTACGGCTAGTGGTCAAAAGCAAGCAATTGTTGGTATGTTGAACGCAAAAATGAAGTACAACGACTTAGAAAAAGAAATCACGTTGTTCATAGTTCCCAGTTTGGAGCAAAAGCTCTACTTAGGAGTGAATTTTTGGAAGCTCTTCAACCTTGCTCCGAACATCATTTCTGAGTTGGCTCAAGTTTCCGAATCACCACCAATGGATCCGAATGCTCATCAGCTATCACAGGAACAATCAGTAAGACTTCATGAAACAAAAGAGTTGTTTCCCTCCTTTAACAATATTGGTTTGGGCAAAACCAAATTAGAGGAACATTTAATTGATACCGGTGATGCTGCTCCGATTAAACAAAGACACTATCCCGTGTCTCCAGCGGTTCAAAACCTACTCTATGCGGAAGTGGATCGCATGCTTCAGATGGACGTAATTGAAGAAAGCTCCAGTGCTTGGAGTTCGCCTGTAGTTCTAGTGCGGAAGCAAACCGGCAAAAACCGACTCTGCCTAGACTTTAGGAAAGTCAATTCCGTTACAAAGAAGGATGCGTATCCGCTGCCTCATATTGAAGGTTTGCTAGGGCGGCTTTCAGATTCTCACTTTATTTCAAGTGTGGATTTGAAGGATGCCTTTTGGCAGATTCCGTTGGAAAAAGACTCAAGGGAAAAGACGGCGTTTACTATTCCGGGCAGACCACTGTATCAATTTAAGGTAATGCCCTTCGGTTTGTGCAATGCACCCCAACGCATGAGCAGACTGATGGACAAGGTAATTCCTCATGAACTAAAGGAAAACGTGTTCGTTTATTTGGACGACTTACTGATTGCGTCTCGTGATTTCGAGGAGCATTTGAGCATGCTCAAGATTGTAGCTGCTAGATTAACAGAGGCTGGACTCACTATTAATTTAGATAAGTCTAAATTCTGTTTTAAGGAGCTGATATATCTCGGATTTATTGTTGGTGAGGGATGCTTGAAAACTAACCCAGACAAGGTTGCTTCGATTCAAGAATTTCCCACTCCGAAAACTCCACGACAGGTTCGACGATTCTTAGGTCTTTCAGGTTGGTACAGAAGATTCGTTAAGAACTTTTCAACTCTTGCAGCACCCATAACCAACACCTTAAAAAAGGGCAAGAAATTCGAGTTTGATTCTGAAGCACAAAAGGCCTTCAATGAACTGAAAAACGCATTAACCTCCGCCCCCATTTTAGTTAATCCGAATTTCAGTAAACCGTTCATTATCTTGTGCGACGCTTCAAACTCGGGTGTTGGTTGCGTACTTTGCCAGTTGGATGATGAGGGTATAGAAAGACCAATCTATTACTACTCCCACAAACTGAACTCCGCACAGCGAAACTATTCTGTCACGGAATTAGAATGTTTAGCTGCTGTTTTAGGCATTCAGAAATTTCGCCCATATGTGGAAGGGCAGAGCTTCAAAGTAGTGACCGACCATGCAAGCTTAAAGTGGTTGATGAATCAAAAGGATTTGAGCGGTAGGTTGGCCCGATGGAGCTTAAAGCTACAAGGCTTCTCGTTTGAAATCGAACATCGCAAAGGATCTCAACACGTTGTTCCTGACGCGTTATCGCGAGTATACTCTGTTGATGCCCTGGGTGATGTTCCATCTTTAGAGAGCCCACACGATGTCCTTCATATAGACCTTGCAGATCCCGGTTTTAAATCGGAGGAGTATGCCAAGTTGGAAACGACTGTCTTAGAAAACAAAGACCAGCTTCCAGACCTTCAAGTTTCGGATGGTTTTGTTTATAAGAAGGTTAGGCACTGCACAGGTCATCCTGTTGAAGACGACATGGTGTGGAAGCTATGGGTTCCATTTGAGTTAACTGAAAAACTTATCCTTCTGGCGCATCAACCTCCAAAAGCAGCACATGGTGGCGTTGCGAAAACTTTGTACCGTCTTCGAAATCGTTTTTACTGGCCTAATATGGCGGCTCAAGTAAAAACAATGATTTCGCATTGTGACGTGTGTAAAAGTTCAAAAGCCCCTAATTTCACTCTGAAGCCTAAGATGGGAGGAGCGTTTGTGGTCGAAAGGCCATATCAGCATATTTATGTCGACTTTCTAGGTCCTTATCCTAGATCGAAGAGCGGAAATAGCTATATAATCGTTTGTCTTGATCAACTGACAAAATTCGTTCACATACATCCGTTACGAAAAGCCACAACGGACAGCGCTGTGAAGTTTCTTGAGGAGCAGGTGTTTTCTATATTCGGAGTACCCGAATCTATCCTCACGGATAATGGAAAACAGTTTGTGAGTAAGGATTTCGCCAAGTTTCTCACCTCATACGGCGTCACTCACATAAAAACTGCTGTCTACTCACCTCAAGCGAATGCCAGTGAAAGAGTCAATCGTTCGGTTATAGCCGCTATTCGATCTTATATCGATAAGGATCAGAGACATTGGGATAAACACTTATGCTCGATAGGGAGTGCACTTCGATCCACTGTTCATTCGGCCATTAACATGTCACCACATGAGGCTTTGTTTGGACAGTGTAAAGTAGAGCACGGGTCTGACTACAAACTTTTAAAATCGTTGAAAGCCGTCAACAATTCCGATTTTGAAGTTTTGCCCAAGTCATCCAAGATGAATATTATACACTCCTATTTGAAAGAGTCACTTGCTAAGGCACACGACGTGTACGCACACACCTATAACACTCGTAGCAAGGACGTCAAATTCAAAAAGGGTGATATAGTATTTAAACGAAATTTTGTACTGAGTGATGCGAGTAAACATCTCAATGCAAAACTTTGTCCAAAATTCGTTAAGGTAAAAATAAAAGCTGTGCATAGCAACAACCTATACGACCTGCAGGACTTAAAAGGCCAATCATTAGGTATTGTACACGCCAAAGACATACGGTTTTAACACGAATTTCAAGCCTTTCTTTTTCATTTCTTTTCTCGAACGCCGACGTTCTTCGAAATGAAAATGTGGTGTGAGAACCGCTTGAAACGTATGTCTTATTTACATTACACACTACACAAAACATAAAACATATATATAAACATACAACACACTACTACTGTTTCGGCCCTAACATTTATTCGACCTACCTGTCCTTTAAGGATAAAACGGAAAGCCTTTGGCGAAACTTAGCTAATAAAATTTTCTTTTCCACAAAGGACTCGGGGAGTACTTTTCCAAAAATCGTCGTAGTAGGCAGACGTGGAAAAAAGGAAAAATTGAAAAAAAAAAAAAAGGACATATCAGAAAAAACGAAAAAAAAAGGAATCGTTAGGAAAAAAATAATTTCTCGGGTTTTTCTCGCAAAATAAAAGACAAACAAATATACCAAAAAAAAATACTAATGAAAATTTAGAAAATTGGAAAGAAAAAGTCAAGTTACCTAGCATGAAAATATCCCCTGAGAAAAAAATAAAATCAAAATAACAGATTTTCTTCAATAAATAATATATTCCTGATCCTTTTTGTTATAAAATTAAACCCCCATCAAAACAATCCTACGTTATCCCAAATTGTGCAACATATGAAACTAAGAATGACATTATTGTGTTGGTGAATGAAGATGTCTGATGATACATCAAAGAAGATCCTGGCCACGTACCTATTCATGTTTAAAATTTAGTCCTTCTGAATAACTTCTTCTGTGATCTAAACCCACATGTTGTGCTTAGTCTTAAGAGTGTTAATTGTTATGTTTGTATTATATCTAGTGTTTGTAGAGCATATTTATTTTTGTTGTTGTTACTTTAATCATTTTCTTTGCCTTTAATCGTCTTAAAATAGTTCAATTTGTTCAGTGTGTTCATTTTATTAAATTTAAGATTGCGCATGATGATTTTATATTATAAAAAAAATGCTCAAGTGGTCCAAGTGATGGGAAATTGATTCGCGTCTATCAAATACCTAATTTAAATTCTTCCTACTAGTATAAATCTCCAGTATCATACATATCCTGTCAAGTGTTGTGCACATCACCGCCCCCGGATATACACAGGTAAATTTTCTCTTACTATTTTGTTCCAATCCCCATTATGTATATTAGTATTTCCAATCGTTTGGTGGCCTTGACCGTGACCCTAATTTTTTTTTTAAATTCTTTCTTTTATGACTTTTGAAGTTAAAATAAAAGCAAAGAGAAATAATAACAGTGTTGCGTTTGCGTAATTATTTGATTTGATGAACATAATTGAATAATACACATTTTTTTTTCCTTATATTACTCTTTTTATTTGTCCTCTTTCATTTTCTCTTATTAGTTCTTTTATATAAAATCTCACTATTTTATTCTCTTTTACTTTAATCCCATAATTGTTATTGTATCCTATATTAAATTTTAAAATACATAGTGATTCATAATGTCTAAGGAATTTTAGGTTTATGGAAATATATAGCTAGTATTATAGTAAGTTGTTATTTAAAACCAATAAATACAAATGTTACGTGTTAGTTCTGGTGTATTTGTCTTTGTTTTCTCTTGAAGAGATATCCCGTTTATATTGGAGGTACTTTAGATTTTTAGAAATCATTTTCTTAACAATATGATTCTTTAAGAAAATTTAAAGTGGGGTGACCGAAAGCGATGAGGCTGAGGAGAGTGTAGTGGACCGTATTTTTTTTGTTTTGGTTAGGGGTTGTCACAAAAACTGGAGCTAGTGGCAACCATGGTATCTTTCCTGGTAACAGGAAAGGTAATGGGGAGGGCAGCTCTTTGGTACCCATAACACCAGTGGTACCATATGTCTTGAGGAAGGAGAGGAGGCCGATCAGAACGCTGTTATCCTGATATTATATCAGTTGTAACATGCTGACTGATCGAGTGATTTCGAGTGTTTTTCCCTTTCAAAATTTTAAGTCCAAATTTTCTCCCACCCTTTTAGCTATCCCATCCTTTTTCTTCTTCCTCGTTTTAATATTTTTCCTAGGCATGTTAAGTACGGTAGTCCGGAGGCCGGTTAAAGACCCCACCCCACTGACGAGCTAAGCACGAGCTGAAAGCTAGCATGCCGACTAAACCGTCGTCGACCGGACACCCTTCCACCGAAAGTCAAAATCAGTAGATTCCTGTGTCTACAAAGGTGGAAGGTCATTTTATACCGTTACATTACGCATTTTCATTGTTGAGCAACATTTCAAAAATAATGAAGGTATATCAGCTACAGTCCGCAATTTTCGAACAAAATCATCTTCAATGATGAAGCTAATTTTCATCTTGATGGCTTCGTTAATCGTAAAAAGTGTCGCATTTGGGGTTTAGAAACCCCACGAGTAGTTGTTGAGAAACAAATGCATTAACAACGCGTGACTGTTTGGTGCGGATTTTGGGTTGGGGGCATTATCGGACCATTCTTCTTCGAAAATGCGGCTGGTCAGGCAGTAAAAATTAATGGTATTCCTTATCGTGACATGATAACCCAGTTTTTAGTGCCTAAATTGCAAGATATCGATGTGACCAACATGTGGTTTCAACAAGATGGTTCCACATGCCATACAGCCAGAGAAACAATTCAATTACTGCATGAGTCATTAATCGTCATTTTGGTCATCCAGATCTTGCGATTTAAAGTCATTGGACTTTTTTCTTTGGGGTTTTTTTTAAGTCAAAGGTGTATGCAAACAATCCCACGACCACCATCGACTTAAAAGAGGAAATTGGGAGGTGTATTAATGAAATGAAGCCACATTTATGCGAAATGGTCATAGAAAATTTTAATAAAAAATTTAAGCTTTCTAATTAAAAATCTGGGCCCAGATCACGTAAAATGAAAACGATCGAACGACGTCGGTCGTTTCGATACCAGCAGTCTCTGTCTATTGTCACAGATATGATAGAGACAGCTTTAGTGAAAACGATGTCGTTCGATCGTTTTTATTTTACGCGATCTGGCCCCTGTATTTTCTAACAAATTACATTTTGCGTGAATTATGGGACACCCTTTAGTGTAGCTTTTTAAGTATCAGAGCTATGCTGATGCATGCGTCTTGAGAAAGACCTCGACGGACTGGGCGTTTTGAGCCACTGGCTATCAAAATAGTGACATCCAAGTATTTTTACATCCATACTTATTTGATACTTAGGTTATCTGCTGTGGTGTGGTAGTTGATAACTACAGGTACTCCACTGGAACTCCACGAACGTTTATCAATTTAGTTTTTGAGGCTTTAACTGGATTATTTTTGACACCAGTCACTGATCACAGCCACAGGATCGTGGAGGCCAGTTCACAGGTCCATTACGCGAAATTATGCGCTCAGCAAATGTTTTCCGTAATAAGTCGATTGGTGTCGCGCGCCGTGTGGTATGTTGCGCCATCTTGTTGAAACCAAAGCTCTGTCACGTCAATGCCATTCAACTGAGCAGCGAAGAAGTCAGAAATCATGTTTCAAATCTATAAAGCTCTCCATTGACCGTAACATTCTGGCTGGCATGGTTCTTAAAGAATTATGCGGCGATTATTCCACAAGCTCATAAAGAACATTCAATAGAGGGTCTTAATGGTTGTAAGGGCGTCTCGACAAGGACTTCTGAGTTTTCTCCACTCCACACTTAACCAAAAATGGGCCTTATCGGAGAACACAATTTTGCGGATCAAGCTAAATCAAATTTAGCGAACCGAACCATGGTTTTCAAAATAAGTTTGCGCAATTTGCACGCGTTGTTCTGGCGTTAAACAATTCATTGTAAAATGGCAAAACGTACTAACCACAAATCAACTCTCAACTGTCAAATTGACTATCTGTAGAAACAGTGTTACCAGTTTAAAATCCAAACCTTTAAAAAAAGAACCCTTTACTACAGAAATATTAGTGGACCGATTTGTGAACCTTGTAGCACACACCGTTAACTATGTCACTTAAATCATTTATTTACAAACCTTTTTTTTTCAAATTTAATGCCTGGTGAGGTTGACCAGTCAATTAGCCACTGTAGCCCTTATTCTAACTCTTTCAACAACTTACAATAATCTAGTGTGATTCAGCGTATCTAATGCCTTACTAAAATCAACGAATTTTTTTTTGAGGCTCTCATTGACAAAGTTCGAAATTTCAGCCAAAAGTTTTTTATTGTTTTTTTAAAAAGCCTGATTTTTCTCCACGAACGAAACCCAAATTTACATATATCGGACAAAGAATAACCCCAAGAAACTGCAGCTATAAGTACTTATTGGTCTAGCAAAACATACATAATATGTCTTTCTCACTCGAAGGATGACATTAACGCTTTTATCCTACTTCCTTCCTTTAGATAATGCTTAGTAGTAAATAAATGGACGACAATTTAGAGAAAAATACAAAAAACCAGAGCATAGACTGTTCGGTCCAGGGCAGAGTGAGGGCAGGTACGGACAAGTAGAGAGAGTAAAGAAACAAGCGACATTCTCATTTTTTAGCCCCTGAGTTGTGCAAGATACCGGTCCAGCTATTGCTGAAATAGGGGCTGAAACCATCGAAAATAGTATTAAACATTTGGGTTGACAACAAGACCTAGAGAAAAGCCATGATTTTTTTTTAGTTTTTTCAAAGAAAGAGCAACGAATGACCCATCCATAGTTAAGATGGTGAGAAGGGGACTTAGATGACAGCTTTGCGCAATACCAGATTTGGTCAAGAAAGAGGCCGATATGACGTAAAAATAGATCCATTTCAGCAATATGGAATCGAAGCCTTACTGCAACAGACTGCAATGATGTGTCGCCAAGCGCCCTTGAAAATCAGGGCAATCATTCATCAATCACTTTGCTTTTTGATTCTTTTTGTGAGTTGGTGTTATAAAAGAGGACAGTTCAATATGAAGAAATTCGTCATGAGAAAGAAAAAGTCGAAACTGATTAGAAAGAGGGATGAAGAAAGGAACTGTCGCACAATGCTCAAGGCATTATGCAGTCAGAACCGAGTGAGACTGTGCTGGATGCCAGGACAATGCGGTATATTTGGAAATCAGCAATCTGACGAGCTTGCGAGAAGAGGCAGGGAATTGATAGCAAAAGAGGAGGTGACTATTAAACCACCTCCATGCATCATAACCGGAGGTGGTCAGGCCTTGCCGAAAACGCAGTATCCAAAGCACTTTGGCCTCAAATTAATCGTAGAAGATCTAGGAAACTTCTCAAACAAGGCAGGGAGCAACTCAGAACATTGGTCGGAATATTGTCAGGGCACTGTCTTCTTGGAAAATTGGCCAAGACTGCTAAGCTCGGACACTTTTCTAAAAAGACACTGTTCTCTTATAGACTTTCAGGTTCTTCTTCCATTATTTTGAAGAGATAGATGGTATAGAGAGTTATAGAAAATCTGATACGACATACGAGCTCAAATCAATGCCCCTGACTTGACAAGAGCATAACATTTGACACTAATACTATCACTCCTTTGAGCAGAAGGTAAGAAGGTAGGTATAAGCCGAACTGAGGTAGTTTGTGAAGTCAGAATAAAAATTGGTTCCAAGGAAAACTCGAGAGAAGACTGACAATAATTTAATTTAATTCTCTTGAGCGAAGTTTTCAATTATATCAAGGCGAATTTGTAGATTGTAGAAGACGTAAAGAGATTGAAAATTAAAAAATTCTCTGTAAAACATGGAGAGGGCATTATTTATAAAGACAGGGCAGAATAGCAGAGGCAGGGGCCAGATTATGTAAAATGAAAACGATCAAACGTTATCGTTTCGACAATAGCTGTCTCTGTCTATTGCCACAGATATGATAGAGACAGGTTTAGTGAAAACGAAAGCGTTTTTCGTTTCGTATTTTACAGAATCCCACCCCAGACTTTATGAAAATCGGAATATGGAATTTATAGACTTCGAAACAAGAGAAGAGCGTTGTAACAAAAGGGACGAGAGATAAACTAAGGAGTTAATGGGGTCCAGTACTAAAAAAGAGGTAGGTATAATTTCGTACCAATACGTACCTCTGCGACTTGGCATTAGCCTTGTGTCGGTTAGGCGATCTAAGAACAAGAAGAGGCGTTCCTTTATTGACTTGGGATTTGAAGTTATGAATATGACTTATCATGATTAAATAAAGATATCGTAAAGGTTGTCAAATAAGTCGGATATTTCTTTGATCGCATTGACAGCAAGTTGGTAGGATTCAATAGATTTGGTGGTTATAATATAAAAAGACATACATAATGTACCCTAGGGTCCTGCAGCCTTGGATTTACCCTTAGGCCAACTAGGCCCAGGCCTAGGGCATCACGATAGATGGGGCACCACGAAAACTGCAAAACAAACGCAACAATTGAAATTGAAATGACGATCGTTCCAATTCTTCTTATTCTTCATCACTTAAAGCTTCTGTCAACTATGAGGTCTAGCTAGACCTTTCTGACTTTTGTTGGGAGTTTTTAAAACATAATGCCAATAGCTTCTTGAAAGTTCAGGATATAGGGTCAACGAAAATATTTTCTGTGATTTGATAATTTGTTTGTTTTTTTTTTTTTAATGTACTCGTTTGATAAACAGAAGCGTTATTCAGATTATGATAAAACCACTTCCGTCAACTATAAGGTCTGGCTGGCCAATGCAAAATGTGTGCAGGTCTGGCCAGGACGGGAATGTATAAAAAGCTATAATTGACAGAAGAGTTAAAACAAAACTTCACCAAATTCTTCTAAATATTTAAATACAGATTTACATAGTTTGCTGTTCCTTGTTTGAAGTTTTTTTAGGTTTGGTTTTTTTTTATAAATATACGTCATAAACTATGCGACTATGCGTCTATGTGTGTAACTTCTGCCGCAATGGATCTACCACAATTTCTGAATATATTCTTTAAAATCTATCACTGTAGCCTAAAAATGCTACAGTTCGCATTTCGTTCGCTTCGAATTCGCCGGAAGAAGATTGTGTTCGCCGGCGAGTTCATCTGAGAATCCCAAGCAACAACTCACATTATATCGCGTGAAATGCTTGGCTTAGGTGCGAATCTCAATCAATCTAGGAATCGTCAGGGAATAAAAAAAAAGAAGAAAATGCGAACATCTATAGAAAAAATGTGAATTTGAAAACGGTTTGCAAATTTATTGGGATCCATTGGTGGTAAAGAAGAAAATGTGAGATATTCGTCACTAGTTTATACACTTCTGAACTCTGCCTACACCAAAGGAAGCCTTTTCTTAAATTCTTAGCAAATTATATTCACATTGGAGATAGGCGCTAACTGTAGAACTATTTTTCTTATATTATACTCACGAATCATTTCCCAAAGTACATTGAGATTGAACTCCGAAACAACCTGTATATTCAAAATTTGCAATGCAGACAAACTTACTTATAATCTACCAACAAATTTTTAAATCAACCGCTGACCTACACATTTTTTAAATCCTAAATAAAGAATTAAAAACACTTGCACAACAAACTCGTCAAGCGTTACATTTGACGTGTCCCCGCCACTGGTTTTTGGTTTAAAGTCGACGGCCAGATTTAGTGGAGCGTATCGAAGCAATTAAGCAAGGTATGAGTGTATTTTGAACTTAGATGCATAATGCAAATGAATATTTATACAATTTATAGGAAAATGTAAAAAGTAATATTTGGGTAGGATATCATTTTGTGCGCCTTTACCATTATTTTCATAATCATTTTTAGTGTCCAGGCATTCACAATGATGAATATTTTCATTTAAAATTATCTATTGTGGCCGTATTTTTATTGTATTTGGACAATATTTACCAGATAATAAATAAAAGGAAATATAAAATAGGGCACCATTTGTTGTAAAGGCCTAGGGCCCAAAAAATGTAAATCCGGCGCTGAGGTCCTGTGTTGCTATTTTTATTGCCCGAAAGCCAAGTTTGAAAGAAGATGAAGTAACAATCCGAGAAGAGTCAAGGAAATAGTGAATAGACAGCAGAACATCTCGACAATTAAAGTCATCTGTTGTAGGCAACATCAGGAGGGCATTACAGGGGAATAACTCGTCTTTCTTTATATTTGGAATCAAATTGGTTTCAGTCAATGAATAGAAATGAAATCAGCTTCTTCATTTGTTGCTCGTTTGCTAAACTCCAATACCTCCATGACAACCCTGTCAATTTATTACCCTACCAGTTCAACCCTTTAAAAATGTTCAACATGGAAAAAGACACCATTATTCTCAAAAAAGCGATATAAACTTTACATCAAATGTAGACATGAGTGCCACTTCGAGCAGTAGGTACTTGACGCTTCCGATATCATCAAGAGTTTAGCAAAAATGCCATCATAAGAGCTCAATAGGACGGTGTATGTATGCACGTATACTATACCTTACCTACAATTTGATTCGTTTATTTTTTATCAAAGCAAGCTATATGCTGATGCCATTCAACCCTTTTCTAAATTATATGCCTACACGTGAAATATGCTACCATTTGCAAAAATCCACCAAAGTCGGTATAATTACAAAGTAAATATGTATTTAAGTGGATCTATTGCAGCTTAGAGCGCGCCACCCTCATTTATCTGAATGAAATCGCTATTATACTTGCGTCACGACACGATGCAGTCTTTCCGCTAATTACCCTCAGAATGGTATCATCCGCACCTTTGGTTGCGTTCATTTGAATGGTAAAAAAATAGAACAATTATCCCCGCGCACACACTTAAAATAAAATTAAGCACTTAACAGCAATGCCGTCAAATTATTCTCGAATAGACACACAGAGAGCGCACAGGTGCTCACCGGCACCGCCACCGCCTCCGTGTCGTCATAGCCGTTTTCGTGACAGGGCTCATACAGGTAATTAACGGTCTTGAAAACAGAAGAATCGGCCCAAAGCTGAGAGTAAATTGCACCTATACGTACGTTTAAGTGCAAAATGAGAAAAAGTTACCAAATTTGTATCTTTTTTTGTAAAGCAATTTATACCTACCTGTCGTTTCTTTCCCTTTCACCCTGGCTTGGGCTGTAATTATCATACACATACTTGTTCGTCTATAATAGGGAAATACACTGAGAGCGATGAAAAAGTGTTTTAAAATTTTTTTTAATACGAAAGCTGGGGCCAAAATTCGCTATTCGAATGCATTATCAAGGGGTTGCTATAATTGGTCTATACAATTATCTGTTAAAAGCAAAAGGTGTTTAATGATGGCAATCGATTTTAATAGAAATGCGATCTCTTGAAAGCAGTTTAAAATAAAAGAGAGGAATTTTCAAAAACCCCATTCAAAGGCTGTTGCCCAACTTTATTGAAGTGCAAACAATTAGTAAGCCAAAATTGATTGTACCCGGTTTTGTTCTTAAAACTAAAAACCATAAAGAACTTCTCAAAGACTCATTTAAAATGTACAATTTTATCGATACAGTGGGCCAGTGCACCAGAAATCAAAGGCGTTTTTGGACTAGATGCCATTTAAATGTTAATTCATTTGCTTTCGTAGGTATAGTACTTATGTAATCCATATTTAGATGCTAAGGCTCTTGACACTGCGTGAGACACTGCAGCTGCAGCCTTCCATCCTCTCTGTAATCCCGGGCACTTTGCTTCCAAGTACTCAGGCATCTGATGTAATGGCTTGGTCTTTTAAGCGGAGATTTGATCTTCATTTATCGTGTCGAAGCTGGTCTTCAACGATTCTATTAAATCTTAGCATTGTCCTTCATTCATTCGATGTATAGCTGAGCAAAAGAAGTCTGTTTTTTTTTTTTTTGCTTTTTTGGACAACATTCACATCGAAAAAATTGGTATCTTCTAATCCGTTAACAGTCCTCAGAGGGCCAGACATTTTTCATCCAAGAAAGCCCATAATCAGCTATGAATTTTTTCTTATCGTGTATTATTTTTATTTCTTCTTAAGTCTATTATCGATTATTAAGTGACAGGCGATGCGGATTTCGGAGCCGTCGTTCCACTAGAGACCTGTTAAGCTACGTAACGCACTTATGGAGGCAAGTGATTGAACAACACGGCGGATCCAGAGCCGTAGCCTTGGACATATCAAAGACATCCCAGTGAGTCTGGCATAGTTAGTGCCTTATGGATTACCACAACAACTCTGCGGATGGATGCAAAATTGTCTTCTAGAAAAATCGATCCCAGTTGTTGTAGATGGTGTATCATCTAATTCGTTTGCTATAAATGCAAGAGTGCCCCAAGGATCTATTCTTTCTACAACTCTATTTCTTCTCCACATCAACGATCGAGAAATTATAATATCTACAGCTTTGATGATGACAGCAGTCTTATATCCTCCCCATCTCGAAAAGTGGCCTGTGAATGCGGCTACATCACACTGTCAGAGATGTGAACAAATTAGTTCTATAAATGATGATCTGGAGTGGGGAAAAGACAATTTGGTTGTATTTAATGCGAACAAGACACAGCTCACAACATTTTCTAAGAAAAATGCATCAACAGTTCCTCAGGTTCCTCATTCACTTAACCTATACTTGATAGCATTCAGAGACGAGCAGTTCGACTTATTGGAGACCTTACACTCACATCGAATCTACAACCGTTGGTGCACAGAAGACAAGTCGCTGACCTTTGCTTGTTCTAGAGGTACTTCCATGGTAGATGTTCCGAGGAACTCAAATACATTATCCCTCGAAATGAAAAGTTTGGGCGCCCCACAAGACAGGCTGCTAATGCTCATGGGCATTCAGCTACAGCACACTTGACAACAGAAAGGACATCAATTTTCCAAAACTTTGAAACTCCCTTCCTGGGGATATATTTCCAGAATACTAAAATTTGCAGCAATTTAAGTGCAGAACTAGGTTAGGTTAGGTTAGGTTTGTGGGTTGGCGAGGATTTCTCCGTGCCACACTCAGGTCAATACTGAGTCATTGTGATTCGCGTAGGGGGAAAACGGTTGTCCCTTACCCATCATAACCTTTTATTCAAATTACTTACTGTGCTGCTACATACAAACCATCTTGTTGATTTGACGAAGTTCATTATCTTGTCTATTGATGTGCTGGAGAGCTCGTCTAGATCGTTGAAGAAGTGACTCCCTAGGAATTTATACCTGGTGTGTTGGAGACCTAGGCAGTGACATGGGAAGTGGGTTGGATCCTCAAGAGCTTCCTCATCACCGCAACCTCTGCAAAGTTCTTCTTCCCTTAAGCCCATTTTCTTCATAGGGTACCGCAGAGTGTTGTGCCCTGTTATGATACCTACGAGGGTGAACAGGGATTTCCTATCCTTCCGCAATATCTTCTCGGTTTTGGATTCGTTGAAGGACGGCCATAGCATTCGTGGTATCACAAGTGTTTAAGATGGCCCATCTTGCGTTCGCCTCTATTGTGGCTTTTCTCCCTGCCTCAAGCTTGAGTGTGCAAGGCAGAATGTCCACAGAGGGATCAGCTTGTTCTTAAAACAGCTGTCGAACCTTGTCTTGCTAATTCGTCTGCTTTCTCATTGTCTGGAATGCCTTCATGTTTCATGTCCCGGAACCCAGCAGAGTGATACCTTGTGCTGTGTACCAGAAGCCTTGAGTACATCACAAGCTTCGATTTTATTCCTGGTCGATAAAGAAGGTATTACCTTTAGGTGGCAGAACTAAAATACATCTGCAAGCATCTCGGGCGCTGATGAAGCGTTATAGGTTCGCCTTTTCCGAGAGAAGTATTTAAAAAAAAATACCTAAGCTCTGATCTTACCTACCAGTTCCTGCATTGTAAAGCCAATAGAGGAGATCGCCCAGTCCCATCCCATGGCGCTGTCATTAATACGAGCCCAGTAGGGTTCTTGAATTAGGGCGATGTCAAAGACTCCCTCTCCTTCATCTGTTAGTTTTTTTTTTTTAACTTTTTCAGTGTTAAGCTACGATTACACGGCCATTTTTTCGAGTCATTTAAATGGCACTATGACGTAAAAATCGCCTCCCAAAGCAGTCATTTAAATGTCGTTCTGTCTGATCGCCATTTTTGGCATAACATTTTCGGCGTCATTTAAATGACTGGAAAAATGTCGGATAAAATGACAAGTATTTAATGCCATTTAAATGGCGTAAAAAAAATGGCCGTGTGATCGCTACGCCTAGGACAAATGACTAAACTTTTTGGCTGTTGCGTCATTTAAATATAGTAGCCTACAAATGGCAAGACTCGAAATTCTTGCCATGCCATTTTTCTACGCAAATGACGATGCATTTAATACGATATCTGTGCTTTCATTTTGATTTTTGTCTCGTGGCGAAAGGACGTGTTAGATTAGATTAGATTAGATAAGATATTAAGTCGGGAGAGCCTTCATTGGGCTCTGGCACTGCGGAAACTCTCACCAGTGGCCAGGTAGCGCAGCGTGATTGCCAGTCGTGCTTCCGCTGAAACGCTCTCTCGCATATTTGTGTTCTGTTTTTCGATGTGTGGCTTCACCAACCGCAACAAATATTCGAATTGATTGGCTGACATAAGAAGGACATTGCGACACTCTTCTCGCGACGGCTTTCCTCGTGTTGGCTCGTAATCCAGATCGTCTTCTTCCAGCACAGACGCCGCTATACACCGTCTCTGCAATTACCACCAGCACCCCAAAAGTTCTTTTTGACATTTTTTATTTATTATAATAATTTTTTTTATCCTTTCACTTCTTTCACGTATGCGTCTTCACCGAGAGAAAAACACACATGACAGTAGCTTTAGCTATATTTTTCTCATAGGATATTACCGTACCGTCTGATCGCAATAAATGACGGGAAATCGATATAATAGGAAAGGTGACATTTGCCATGATGAAGCAAGTCATTGCCGTGTGATCGCCATTTTTTCGCTCGTCATTTAAATGGCATCCCAACGGAAAATTCTAAATGACTCGCAGTGTCCGTGATTTGATTTTGGGACACAAATGACGATGATAGTCTTTTCGTGTGATCGCCATTTTTCCAATGACGAATCGTAGCTTAAATCTCGCTCTAATGCGACATTTTTTCTTGACGTCACAGCGCCATTTAAATGACTCAAAAAAATGGCCGTGTAATCGTAGCTTTAGTCAATGCTGACCAGGAAATTACTGCTTTGCTAATATTTTCTTCCTACACTGGAAGTATTCAATATCCGTGCTTATAATCACATCACGGTTAACGCGATGACGAATAAAGCGCAATTGGTGTGCAAAGTTTCAAAGCAGATGGATATTGATAGATTGGGTATTGACTGATGTTTATCTTGTCAAAATCACTATAAAAATATAAGTTACCTACATAGGCCCATATGATATCCCCTCATCCTTTACCCCAGGTATCTGTCACCTTTGTCTTATTTTTTGCGGCAACTTATTTTTTTTATTGCCTTACAGCTGTCCTAATAAAATGTAAACTTCACCCCAACACCACATCGATCACTTTCTCAAAACAAATAGGAAGTCCCATTTCAAAACCGAAAAAAAAATCGCTTTACTTAAGAAAATATCGACTGAAAGTCTTTATATCCACAAAATACTTGTTTAGGGTCCATTCCCTTTTGTTGAGCCCATCAAATAAAGGATAATGACCCACGACCCCCACCTTTTGAGAATATTTCTAAAAAGAACGTTGGTCGGTAATAGGCTTGCATTAACTCCAACGCCAGCCACCAACCACAAGCTTCTTCTTCCTGAGAATAAAAGCATACCCGTTTAGAATTATGCCAAAATCCATTATACAATGCTGCTGGTTGAAAGCGCCCCGCCGGCCGCCGCCGCCGCGCCGGAGACAAAAAATAAAACTGTAAGCATTATCCTTCCATTAAAAATTCCGTGTAGGGATTACATTATTACGGAAAAATTAAATTAACCGTCGATTCTTTTCTTCATCGAAATTTCACATTACAGCCCAATTATAAATTCATTGCATGTACCCTACTCGGCATCGGCAAGTCGATCACTTTAGAACTCTCCTAATCCGTCGTCGTCGTCGTCGTCGTCGTCTTTGAAACCTTTCAGCTTCAGCGGGCTGGCTTCTTTTCTTTTATTCAAAAGGAGTGCTGCCTGCCATGTCCCGATGCCAGTGATGTGTGTGTGTGTTGTGTGTATGTGTACACCATTTTCTTATTTCCTGGTTTTGTTGTTATCCAAAAATTGAGATTCATTTATCATACATTACCCGATATTCCACTTACTTTGTAGGAGATTATCCTTTCATATTTTAATATCCGCTCGAGCGTGCGAAGACGTCGGATGACTCGGTGATGTGCCAAGGAAAATAGTGGGCTTTAGCTTTTAGCATAGCTTCATTGCGATGAGGCGAGAGAAGTATTATAGGCGCTTCTGTAAAAATGTCTCAACTGATGACAGGCACAGGAGTAGGAAGAAGGATTCTCCTTTTAATGGGGTAGAGCGTAGAGGGAGGATTTTTTTTTTTGATTGTCATGACGTGCTCGTTAGAGGTGGATTCTGCATTCATAAGAATAACGTATGTGGTTCCATGTGTGCTTGGCGGTGGCAATCACTTTAACGAACGACGACGTGCTGTGCAAATGGATTTCCTTTTCTTGTTTCCCCATTTTGTTCTTTTTATTATTTTTTATTTTTTGCTTTTGCTGTCTGTGTCATATATACAAGACAGGAGATTGGGAAATTTATTTTTAAATTATTCACTTGATGTTAGTGGATGTGGTTTTCGTTTTATAATGATGGTTTTCCGAAAAGTTATCCTTAAGCCAGAATGCACTTCAATTTCGACGAGATAAACTATAAATAAAAAAAAAATTAAAACTAGGTCAGCAAGGATTCTATTAGATCGATTTTTTTTTGTGCTGTCATAAATGATGGAATGGAAATCAAGTAAATCCTTGCGATTACTTGACCTTAATTTAAAGTTTCCTTCCTCCTTGGAAAGCGGATAACTGAATTCCTGAGTAAACTTTTGGTTTCCGATTTAAATTCAATTTTCCATCACTCACTGACGACGTACAGACGACTCGCTTGTCCTAGGACAACGTTGGCACTGGAGAGTGAGGACTAAAGACTGAGGGGTGGAGAAAAATGTCGCTAAGAAAAAACACAGATAAATACTCGCAACTTGTCAGTGTAAACTTTTATCTATGGGTTGGGAATGGGACGATTCGACAGAGAAATAGCATCCGAAAGTTTGTGCGGAGCAAAAGAAAACACAAATTAGCATTGATTTGCGATGAAAGAATCTCAGCGAACGAGACGAAGGAACGAACAAAAATTCAGATACTCTGATAGAATAAACGAATTTAACTTTTTTTCGAAATCTTTTTCTGCCATCTTATTGGAATTTCGAACTTTCTTACTGCATTTTCCTCGGCATTTTCCCCATTCTAAGGATGTATCTATAGGTGGATTGCTTACAAAAGTCAACCAGCAGAATGAAGAGAAATAAAAAAAAAAAATTGGAAATTGAATTAAAAATATTGTAGATATATATTTTGTAAAGGCAGTTGCTTTTTTAATAGGTTTTGATTTTTAAATTGGCAATACCTACCGTTTCTAGTGACAGTCAATTTGATAGGTGACAAATGACAGATGATTATTGTACTTAGTAGGTAATGTGGTACAGTTGGTCAAACTTATCGTGGGATATCTATGTGCAATTTTTGGTTGAATCGGAGAATTAAAAACTCTGGGATCTCTCAAAATTACCAAAGGAAACTGGAGCGAACTCTATTCAGGCTATTAACAGCTGCACCACACACCCATGCCTCGACAGATGCACCAACAACGATGAATGGAAATGAGTCTTTCTACAAATTTGATTACAGAGGACAGAAGAGAATGTGCAATCCGATTCTTCTCTTCAAATCCCCAGAACTAGGTGGATTTATTTCTTTTATTTTGCTGAAAATTGCACTAAAAGGATACAAAGGATACTATACACTGGTAGTCCCGAATCTGCACCTAAAAATGGTGAGAAGTGAAGTTAATTTTAATACCAAAGGCTATCAAGGACTTCAGGACAATAGGCTTCATTCACCTCCTTGATCCTGAAAACTTAATAAAAACTGACCGGCATGTATTTTCGTAGGTATACGTTCAAAAAACCTATTCCCTGTCTAACATGCCTACACAAAAGGGCGACGTGCGTAGAGACCGCGCCCTAAACCACATAGAACTAGACCTTCGAATCCTCCCACAAAACGGACTTTGCCTATACAAGCTGCCTGCGGGCCCAGGATTTTTCATGTATTGGTGCTGCACAAAATCAAAGGAGCGCCATTAACACACGCTTCTTTAAAAAAAAATCCTAGGCCCATGTTATTGCATGGAAAATCATTGCCGCCATTGATTTTGACATTTCACACGTATTCACAGACAGGGGAATTACACTGAATTTGTAATGTTTCGATCTAAATCGTACCCTTATCAGCATTCTTGAAAAAAAGACACATTTCAGGCACAGCTAAACTTGAGGGCCTATCTACGCCTCCAGAGCAACTCCTCAGGGCGTAGTTATTAGGCCATCAGTGTTCTAAATGAAATAAAGGGTGGGCCAAATACAAGTTTCTTTTTAAAAATGCAATTAAATTAACAAAATTACATATTTTCCATATATTATGGCTTTATTAGTAAGAGTAAATATTCCCATTTATTATGGAACACGACATCGTTCAGATGGCTGCCTCGGCTGGCTTTGCAGTAGCGCTTTCTGTCACTCCAATTTTCCAAGACCTTGTTAATGGTTTCGGGCTGTAGCTCACGGATTGATTGGATCATATTGGCCTTTAGTACTTGAATCTTTTTCGAATTGTTGGCATAACATCGCTCCTTCACGGATCCCCAAAAAAGAAAATCCAATGGGGTCAAATCGCACCTCCAAGGCGGCCAATTGACATCGCCAAGACGGCTGATAACACGATTTGGGAATTTGGTGCGCAAAAGATCGATTAGGGCATGGGCTGTGTGCCATAGCGCGCCATCCTGAATGAACCAGATGTCGTCCAAATCCATGTCTTTAATTTCAGTAACAAAAAGGTCAGCTAACATGGCTCTCTAACGCCCACCGTTGACCGAAACATTGAAGAAAAATAGCCCAACGATACCACCACTCCACAATTGAATTGAATTGAATTAAGTCTTACACTGTCGGCTACAGCAGCTACAGGTTACAGCAGCCCCATTCTTGTCGGTTAGTGCTTCATTTCGGCCAAAACTTCTTTTTAAAAAACCCACTGTTTGAGCTATACAGTACCTACTCACTTTGGAAATATAAGTTTTCAATATTTCTCAACGGAGTTCGACTCATTTCGTTCCGCTGAGGTATAATCCTGAGTTTCTGTTAAGATTCCGAGCGGGAAACAGCTGTTAGTGTCAAAATACCGTATTTAAAAAGAAACCACTAGATGGCCCACCATGTAGACTTTAGCAGCTTAAAAACAGTGGCTTCAGAATTACGGCTTATGCAGATGACGTCGTCAATGCTGGCAACAGGCGAATTCATTCCAACATTCACTGAATAAATTTATGGAGGCCTCAAGACCCTAGAGCGTTGGAACAGAAACTGTGGCCTAAGGGTTCCCAAACCAGATGAAAATTATCGCAATTTGTCAAACCTTCTGTTGGTGTTACACCCTTCAGAACCTCGGAATCTCTTGCTGTGACTTACAAGAAAAAAAAATTTAATTGTAAACTGAACAGTAACGAAAAGTCAAAAAACTCAAAATAGCATTTTACACCTGCAACAGAATCGTTGGGATAACCTGGCGGCAACGCTCCAAAAGTAAACTTTGGACATGCATACACGGCTATAAGTAAGATCTATACTGACCTAGGAAAGTCTCGTATGGTTATCGGCAACCAATAAGGTCACTTACCCAGAAACCATTACAAACGTTCAAGGACTAACAGGCATTTGCGCAATTAGCGCAATGAGGAGAACTATAACCGCAGGACTTGTGTAAGGCTATTTTCAATCTGCTTCCGCTAGACATCTTAACAGCAGCCATTAGAGACCTATGTATGTACCTATCACAGGCTACATTACTATCCATGGACTCATACCAAACGCACTATACATAGCCTTACAGACGGATTGAAAATGGACTGTGGGGTAAGGTTAGGCATCTTCTTCATATCTTTGGGAATATTTAAATCGGTACTCCTATCGAAACAAAGTATAGTGCCTTCCAAGCAGAGGCATGGCTGATAATATAGTATCGCATAAGTCTGCAGTAGAGGCAATAACAACTGAAGCTTTTACATTTTTTATCCACAGTCAGGCAGCTATAAAAGCAATAACTGCACGGTAGAAACAAAATCAAAGGCTGTGCCAAACTCAAGACCCATATTAGCCCAAAATATATCTCTGCTGTGTCTTCAACATGAAGGCATTCCAGGCAATGAGAAAGCATCAGGTGAATTATAAAAAACGAAAATGTAAAACCTTATCCGACCTAAGGTTTTGTAAATGTCGGGTCATAAGCTTTTGATTTGGGGACAATCTTTAGACGACCTCGATGAGCTAGGTAATCTTACATTCTTTTGGACTATAAGCAAAAATTTCCTGAATTGATGTGGAGAGAATCTAGAAGCCTTTTCTAATATTATGTTTAAGTCGGCTATAGCCGAAACCTATAACCAACGTTAAGCCGCTTGGAGTGGAAAACAACGCATTTGTCATGTTTGCGGATATACGGCCCTAAATCAATTGCTCATTAAAGTGGCCAAAAATTTTACTTCCCTTATTGAGCAGGCGGGGTGAGGCGGCCTACGACGCTTTTCCCGATTTCTCGTATATGAAACAGTGGAAATATACGGCTTGCGAAAAAAGAACTCAAGCACCGACAACATTTTCTAAGCAACAAAACGGTTTTCATCCGCTCTGTTGTATTCAATAATATATCGTCGTGGGCCCCATAATAATAGGTTCTATGCATACCTATCGAAGCGCATATCCAAAATGACAAGGCTAATTAAGAGAATCTCGGTTAGTCCAATTTGAGGTGTCCTTTGGAGCCATATCTGAAGTGTAGCATAGTTTGCAAGCTTCGGCGGGTCGGCTTGTTCCACTCAGCAGCCGGTTGGGCTTAACTCCGAAGCGGCTACGAGGTTGGCATCAATGGTCTCGCTCTCGAAAACCTTTATACGGACCAGAGGGTGAATGATTTACACCATATAAACCAGTAGTGTGCCAACGTTTTCTCGACAAGGGCATCGACTTCAGACAGTCATAAAAATTGGGAGACTTATGATCTTAAAGCTCAAGCACTACGGATCAATCCTAGCTCTAGGTGTAGGTGCGTATGCATATGCACATTATACTGAATGTGGAATCGATTTTTGTAAGTCAGGGGGCTGAGTAGACGCAGAACCAAGTTGCACGTCATGTTGGTAGGTGCTCGGCTAAGGCTCATTAGACGGGGGGATATAACCTTTATAAACTTTCAAACTGGAAGACCTACGGCAAATCATTAGCTCTTTTTTGGGATCATATTTGAGCTCAGCAAGCCTATGCAATCACCTCCATTTTAAAAGCAAATTTCTAATAAACTATTATGCCTTAAGACTCCTTTTTTCTTTCATATATAATTCCGTCCATTAGCAACACAATAGGCCGCCTAATTCGTATGCCAATAATCTCGGAACAGTGCTAGACAGCTTCCAAAAATATTATCTCTCTCCAACATCGTATTTGTGTAGATTTTCAAATGTTCTTCTCCGATTTAGCCGACACAAATTACAAGCCACCGTTTCAGAATCGCATCACGTTAATTACCATAATAATCTCCCGAATCCAAAACGGGCTCCCAGTGCCGCCAACCCTGCCAGCTAATTCTAATGTTGACGGCACTATAATGCGGAACACAGCACAAACAATGACACAACACAGAACACACTGATTATGCACGAAATTTTCTCTAAAGATACAGAAAATTTGCAATTCAATGATGTTCTCCGTGCGAGCCTGCATGCAGTGAACAATGCGCCAAATTTTCCGAGGTGTATAGGTATAGGTACCTACCCTGCTTATCGGAAGCCTCGTTCCAATCAGCCATCGGCGGCGGTGCTTCCCGCCTGTATTCTCGCGAATTCTATTCGAGTAAACTTTGAATAGCATGAGATCCTTAAAACAACAAAGTGATGAGTACGATGTACCATTCACACACACGCACACACGGATGACGATGATGACGATGATGCTGATGAGCCTGGTCATGGTCAGAGACAACACTTTTGTCCAGCAGTTCCGTACACACTCCGTGACCAAAAACCACACAAAAGATGCATGAGCGCGCCGCGTGAATCTGGGACTGGGACTGATGAAACTGAAAAACAGGCCTTTCCACTCTCCGAGGCGTGCATGTGTATCGCGTTCCGCTCTGACGAAGATTGCAGGCATTATGACTGATACTATTTATCATAGTGGCAGGATGTTAGCTAAATAGATGGATGCGCTTATTGCGTCATTTAACCAAGGAGCTGAGGGAGGAGCGCCACAAACACGGTTTGTCCATTGCACAAGGAAAGAGCGACATCGCGCCGCGTCGTCCTCGCAATAGAGTCCATATTCAAACGTTGGAGAATGCGGTGTGAAATTTTTCGGGGGACCGAACAGCCTGGGACGTTGTTGAGGTAAACTTTATGACTTTGTCCTGCATATGGTATGGAGTCGGTGGCAAAAACCTCATGCCGCGTCACGTCACACTTAGTGTTGTGCAATAGAATACCGCATAACATGCTTTCACATTAAAATAGTGTCCAGCCGGGCGTAAAACGGGTGCCATCAAGGCTGGGTTTGAAGTATTTATGATTGCCAAAGTGAAGGGCGAGTGTCAGCAGAATTAGATTAGTCAGTCGTGTTCGCGAAGCAGTGGATAAGGTTGTTGCTATGTGCGGAGCAAGCTGGCGTGGACCTTCGAAGGTTAAGTGTGTTTGTAGGGTGACAGGAACAAGGGTAATCTGAGGGTATATAAATATTTTACTTTTGATGGCGCTACATGGGCCTCACGTTTGTGTTTATTCGTGTATCTGGGTGTTAGAAAGGAAACAGTCAAGTAAATAAACAGATACAGTAAAAGGATGTTAACTTACTCGTGTTTGTGGCTAAATTGTGAATCTGGAGCCAAGGCATTGTATAGGCCCAGTTGATCAAGTTTGAGGGGATACGTTTTGGACTACGTACCATTTTTTAACAGATGGCATCCCAGGCTCAGGACAAATGGTACCTACAGCAATAAATTTAATTATAATAATAGAAACCTTGTAATAGAGTCACTGACGGTGCTGAAGAGAACCACTTCTACAAATTGTTTACGGCTACAGCTAGAGCGAGCAAGTCCTGCTTATAAGTCAAGTCAATAAATAAAGTCAAGACTTCCGAGCTTTTGTTTTACCTTAGGCTCAATAGTTTTGGGTAAAACGAGGCCTCAACTAAAAACCCTTTTCAAATAGCCCAAATGTTGTCACTTAGGATTTCAAAAGTGTGGTAGATTTGAAGAAAAACTGTGGTAGATTTAAGAAATGGGTGGTAGATTTGAAGTTTATCTGCACAATAAGTAGTCACAGACAGTAAATACTGGCCAGACAACAGACAAGTTCTTTTAGAACTCTCATTAGTTGGTATTAATATAATCATCTATCCTTTTCTTCTATAAACACTTTCCGAAAAGGTGGAAAACAGCATTTGCCCAACCCGTCCTTAAAAAAGGCGAATCTTGTTCTCCCTCCAATTACCGACTCATAGCACTTACGTCCATTCTTTCGAATGTCGTGATAAATCGCTGATAAATCGTCAGCTTATGAAATATCTTGCATCACGGAAACTCCTCAGCACGGTTTTCGTAGCAACAGATCCACTGATGATTTGATGACTTATCTCACCGAAAAGTGGGAGACCAGTCTCTCCACTATACTCTGGTAAAATGAAGACTGTTGCGCTTGATATTTCGAAAGCATTTGGCAGAGTTTGGCATAAAACTCTTTTATAGAGTCTTAATTTATTCAATGGATTAGAAACTACCTTTCTGCATGTTCAATTCAAATTTTTTTTGGATGCTTTCAAGTCTAAAACTCCCAAACAGTGCTTTTTTTGAAAAGAAGTTTCGGCCGAAATGAAGCACCCGCCCTGCGCACGCAAGTTTGCGCAAAAAGTTCGTGACAGTGGTACTGGTATGCTAGTGGACAACACTCATGGTTCCTGTCATTGAGAAGCCAATGCATCTAAAGAGAGTGACAGTTTGGTGCGGAATGTGGATTTTACCATTTTTCTTCGAAAATAAGGCTGTGAACAACGTTTCGGTCAACGGTGGGCGACTGGGCGTTACAGAGCCATGTTAACCGCCTTTTTTAACTGAAATTAAAGACATAGATTTGAACGACATCTGGTGCCAGCGCCATGCCACACAGCCCATGTCCCAATCGATCTTTTGCGCACTAAGTTCCCAAATCGTGTTATCAGCCGTTTTGGCGATTTTAATGCCCGCCTCGGAGCTGCGATTTGACTCCTTTGGACTTTTTTTTTTGTGGGGAACCGTGAAGGAGCGATGTTATGCCAACAATCCGGGAATGATTTAAGCACTTAAGGCCAATATCAAAAAGTTGTTGCCAAGGTGCTGGAAACGCGTTGCAGAGCTGTGGTCGAGGCACGATTAGGAGATGAGCAGAGCGGCTTTCGTCCCGGCAGAAGCACAAGCGACCAGTTATTCACTCTCAGAATGGTACTTGAAAAGGCTTGGGAGTATGCTACACCTGTTTACGCATGTTTCGTAGTTTTGGAGAAAGCATACGATCGAGTCCCTCGAGGTAAACTCTGGAGTTTATTGCAGGAGTATGGAGTTGACGGTTCTCTCTTGAGAGCCATTCAATCTTTACACAAACTGTAAAAGCTGTGTTCGGGTAAACGGCCTTTCACCGTATGCGTTGGACTTCGCCAGGGGTGCGTGGTAATGACCGAAAGAATAAGATCGCGGATAAGCTGCCGAAATGAGATTCTTCCGTTGTATTGCTGGTGTGACCCGTAGGCCGTAGAGATCGTAGTAGAAATACTAGCATACGCGAGGAACTGAATGTCGAGCAGCTACTTCTCCGGACGGAGCGGTCCATGCTTCGGTGGTTTGCTCATGTTAACCTCTTGTTCCCAACCAGGATCCCACGACGTGCTATGGAATCCGTTCCATCAGGCAGGCGTACTCTAGGCAGACCCAGGATGTGATGGTCAGATCAAGTCGACAATCTCTCCTCTACCCGTATGGGGATTGCCCTTGATGATTTTGAGTCAATGGCGGAGAATCGAGAGCTATGGAGGGTCTACTTGAGCAATCTACCCTCGCGACCCACTTAATGGACAAGCGGACCATTGAAAATGATGATGATGAGGCCAATATCATCCAAGCAATCCGTGAGCTACATCATTTTTTTAATTCCATTTTTAAAAAGAAACTTGTATTTGCCGCACCCTTTATTTGCTGGACTAACCGCTTCGAAATACACGATCTCACAGTTTTCACCGCAGCAAAATCAATTAGCCTAAGAGGCGGTTGCCAGACGTCGATTGTCGTATCGTGTAGGCTTCCTTGCCAACTGTCCTACCAAAGATGTTCCACTTCACTATTATAGCGTTTTAGTCGCCTAGTATGATTTTATACTCGCGTGTTTCATCCATTATTCGTATATGACCTTCGAGGAGCTCGTACAAACTGTTTCATCATTAGACGTTCACTAATGTGTCGAAAGTCAAAACTTTTTGCTTAAGGCTGCTCCCTTGTCTGCCTTGTGTCAGTCTAGGCCTCTTAGGGACTGTGCTGTAGTTGCCTATTCGAATATTTGTCTTTATTTCGTCGTCAATATTTTACAAATTTCCATACAAGTTGAGCGATTCCTCCGGATTAGAATTATCCACACATAGTTAAAGTGTTTTGCAATCTTTTCTGAGGTGAACGTGAAGTACCACCAACATAAGTCCATTGAAATGTTCAAGCCTCTTCTCTCATACATGTATTAGTTATGGCTGTGGCACGCAAATAAATTACAAACCTTTCTGAACCTGTAGGCGGACTACATTCTGTTGTCCTACTCGTATTATACTTGATAAGTAATTGAAATCCCATGGGAATCAGTATCCATCTCGACGATCAGCACTCAACTTTATTACATTGCCGACGACACGACGCAACCCTCTGCCTTCTCCACTCAACTGACAAAGGCTGATGCAGCAGCAGAACACGATATTAGCACAAGTACCTACAAACAGCCCCATCAGAAGTCATCGCATTGTGCATAAATTAGATCCGGATTATAAGCGTATAGTGAGCTCATATGATGCATGTAACCGCCTTTTAACTGGAATTAGTGAACATCATTTGCATTCAGGCTTTGAAACTAAAACTAGGTATACCCGCTTAAGTAAACCCAGTCAGTACTCAGTCGGCATCGACACGGCACAAGTTCGTATATGTGGTAGGGTAAAACGAAACAGTCCGACGGAACTGCTGCTAAAACAATTGAAAGTTGAAGGCGATGAACGGAGAAATAAAATAATTTCATGTCAATTACAGGTTGATTGCTTGTTACGATTTCTACCCTAATCAAGCATGATGATGGCAAGGCACTCTCACCTTATAGTCTGTACAACAACAGCACCCTTGAGAGTTGGGCGGACATTCAATTTGGCCAGAGTATATACCATCATCATGTAGCTGATGCATTATAAACTTTTATTGAGCATGCCAGGGCTTATATGGATGTAATTTTGTTGGTCAGTTAGTTAGTTTTGGACTCCGAGTCGATGGATTGGCATTTGGTATTCGGATACGTTGGATGTACTGCAAATTACCAGCCGCATTAGGAGAATGTTGCCGCTGAACAAACAGATTGAGCATTGGATTCCATGTTATGAGAGTCAAATTGAATTATGATCAGAGAATTTCGAAATACGAATGCTCTGGGTAGTACTTAATTGAAAGAAGATTAGACACAAAGGGGATTGGAAATTTCCATTAAAATATGAAAAGGCTTTGAATACAATAGTTGGTTGCCGGCGGCGGTGGTTTTGCCATAGAAATATAGATCCATTGAATTGGATTAGAGAAGCCTTAGTTTGAGAGGATACTTACGAACGACTGAATTTATTTGGCTTGTAACGTCGCGTCAGACGGTTACATGCAGACAGTAGCTTTTGTTGCTGAAGATATCTGCCAAAAAAACAAACGGCGCGCGGTATGTTGTAAGTGATTACTTAGCTATGCAACTTTTAAATTGCTGGTCCTATGGCCCTTCAAGAGGTGTTCCTGCTGATTTCTGCATAAATGGCGGATCTGAAGAGGATAACTTGAAAAAAATCTATAAATTCGGGAATAACGAACAGCTTCCATGTAGTAGAGTCACAGTCGGTGCTGAGGATATGGAAAAACCATTTCTGCAGACTGCTAAACGGCAAAGACGACACAAATTCCGCTGTCAGGCAGAATGAACCATTCAACCTGGACGATGAAAGCCAAGACTTCCGTCCACCTGACCAAAATGAGGTAAGGATAGCAATATCCAAGCTGAAGTCCAACAAAACTGCAGGACCGGACGGTTTATCGGCCGAGCTTTTTAAGGCAGCAGGAGATGACTTGGTAGAGAGCATACACTAACTCGTTTCTAAAATTTGGTCAGAGGAAAGTATGCCTGATAATTGGAGCCTCAGCATTGTTTGCCCGATCCATAAGAAAGGAGACCCTTTAAACTGCGCCAACTATAGAGGCATCAGTCTCCTTAACATCGCTTTCAAAATTCTGTCTGCCGTACTGTGTGAACGCCTGAAACCATTTGTCAACGAACTGATTGGACCCTATCAGTGCGGTTTTAGGCCCGGTAAGTCCACAACCGACCAAATATTCACACTACGGCAGATCCTGGAGAAAACCCAAGAAGTCCAAATCGATACTCATCACCTATTTATCGATTTTAAAGCCGCATATGACAGCATTTATAGAGACGAGCTATACAGAGCCATGTCTAGTTTTGGCATCCCTGCCAAACTTGTCAGATTGTGCAGAATGACGATGGAGAACGCTCGCTGCTCCGTAAAGGTCGGAAACAATCTCACCGAGACCTTTGATGTCAACAAAGGATTTAGACAAGGTGATGCGCTGTCATGTGACTTTTTCAACATCATTCTTGAGAAAATTTTGCGAAACTCGCAAGCCAACACCAGGGGAACAATTTTCCAAAAGTCCGTGCAACTACTTGCATACGCTGACGACATCGACATCATTGGCAGAACACAGCGAGCTGTCACTGGTGCGTTTGCAAGTATCAGTACAGAGGCGGCTAAAATGGTTTTAGTGGTGAATGAGGGCACAACGAAATATATGGTGTCAACAAGAAGGGACACACAACATCGACGAAAGAACGTCACGATAGACAGCTATAACTTTGAGGTAGTTCGGGACTTTGTCTACCTCGGCTCCGCTATTAATTCTGAAAATGACATCACATCAGAAATCAAGCGAAGAATTACACTTGCCAACCGCTGTTACTTTGGCCTAAGAAGGCAATTGAATAGTAAGGCCTTGTCGAGAAAAACTAAGGAGACTCTATATAAGACCCTCATCATCCCAGTCCTGCTTTACGGCGCAGAATCATGGACGTTGTCAAAAGCGGATGAAGATCTCCTTGGGCGCTTCGAACGCAAAATTCTTCGAGTGATTTTCGGTCCCGTTTGCGTTGACGGGCTTTTAAGATTAAACAGCGAACTCTACGAGCTGTACAGCGACATCGACCTGGTCAGAAAAGTACGTATCTGCCGACTAAGATGGCTAGGACATGTAAAGCGAATGAACACCAACGCTCCGGCCCGAAGAGTCTTCGATTCCAACCCGGAGGGACAACGCAGTAGAGGAAGACCTCGCCTTAGGTGGCGCGCACAAGTGGAAGGGAACCTCAACCAACTTGGAGTGCGCAACTGGAGGTAGTTAGCCAAAGATCGTGCTAACTGGAGAGGCGTGTTGGTTGAGGCCCAAGTCCACCTCGGACTGTAGCGCCATCTAAGTAAGTAAGTAAGTAAGTTCCATGGAATGAATGTTTTGTATCTCTTAGCGTACAACTTTAGACATCTTTGGGCCACTAGTGTTTTAAACATACGTTCCCTATATACATAGTAGAATGTGGATGATGTCAACGGTTCTGGTATAATCCACGCCGAAATGCGTAGATGCCGTGAGAGAAGATCCAGACATCAAAAAAGGCCAGCAGCACAACGACTTCCAAGGCCTTATGCAAGGTGGCGCAAAATCATCACCTTATCGGAAGATCTGTAATTTTTGCAAATGGCGGCAAATGTCTATTCTATTTTGACATTTGTTAAAAAAGAGGTACAAGGTTAGGTTAGGTACTCCAAAGGAACGCGGAATAATTGTTCCGACTTTTTTTTGCGGAATCATTCTTCGGGGGTGTTGGCTTAAATTTCCCGGTCGTCCGACACCAACTGGGCATACACTACGACGTTTAGCCGCTTGCCTAGAAGAGTATGGGACAACACGAGACGCTGGCAAGTCTGGCTAGTCCCGAAGCAGCCGTTTTGCTAAGAATATCGTAGTTGGGGCTGAAGTTGCCGCATAGAATCCCAGACCTCGGTCTGGTCGAATTACTTTCTCCTTCCTCAATTGGATGAATTGAGACTGAAAAAGATCTGGTTCACAGGATGGAATAAGAGCCCATACTGCACGAACCACAACCGAAATTCTGAGGGCAGCATTTCCGGGACGCTTACAATCTCTCGTTTTGTCAATTTTGAACACCCAAAAATTAAAGAAACGACAGCGGTAGACCCACGGAGCTGATCGAGCTTTCGAATCCTTGATGATTTGCACGACCGACGGACACGTAAGCAAGAAAAACGATGCCGCTCAAGAATATCGACAACCAGTAGTGCCGCATAGTAAAAACGTGGCGAAATTTGGACGGGATCTAGAAGTCTGTTGAAATGTAGTGCCTGTAATTTGGATCCAATGTTACAGCTTCCCCGTTGACTCTGAGGATCTGCTTAGATTTGTTTATTACCTGAAATTTTTAATCGCTTAAGTTAAACGTTTTTTTTTTAATCTGATGATGTACCAAAATTGAGAAAAAATAAGGACAGCAGCATGGGTCCCTTCCCTTCTAAGAACGCTGCTTTCTAGTTAGAAATCATGCAAGACAGATAGTAGTGCAGTGACAGTCTGATGCCATAGGGAACTTTCTGTCTCTACGTCAGTGGATTAGGGAAAGTAAAATCGTAGGGCGCATTAAAACAAGCAGGTATATTAACAACGATCTGTATCCTATCCATGGTACACAAAAGGAAACTTCAACGGGTTCCGCACAGTACTTTATAAATTGGCATTCCTTCGCTTCTTCCCTTCCAATAGTCACTCCTTGGCAAAAATGTCTTACCACAAAATTATCACACAAAGCAAATCGTGAGTCATATTTTTCTATTTGAAAGCTTATTCGTGTAAGTCCGGCTTATTAATTTACGCCCTTGAAGACCTTCTACATGCTGAGCTGACTGCCACCTCACTGTCCATCAGCAGCTATACTGATGGAAAATAAATTCCACATACAATTGTGATTCGTTCCGCACAACAAACTGGCAAAAATAAAATCTGTTAGTCCTCTTTCTCTAAGCTCTTATTTTGACCTCAGTCATATTTTTTGCGCCCCCAAAAAAAAAAAGGACCTTCAAATGGGCATGCTTTGGTATTAGTAAATGGAATTATTTAACCCGTCTCACCCCGTTTAGATTTTTCGATTTTGCTGGCATAATTTTTTGTATCATTTGACTTTTTTTTTGTTCCTTGTTCCAGGATAATACACAATATGCTGTCGGAATTTTAATAACAAAACTACATGACTTGGCCAGTGTCAAATCAATTGTGATGTACAGCGATGAATGCGATAGCATTCAGGAATTACATCCGATGTAGGATGTACGATAAAGGATACAGATACATGGTGTACCGTACGTATACAGCGTATAGACAGAGCAAAAAGAGATGAAATCCCTTTGCTCTATCCAGGAAACTCTCGCCGGATGCATGAATAGACAAACTTTAACACCCGGGTTAAGGCATGTGCTGTCGTCCTTTTTTTTTATTATTCCCTGCCGTCCCTGCCAAATGGTGACGATATACAATCTATACAAACACTTCATATAAAAATATAGCCCTTAATCGCTGTTGTTTCAGCTTCTTTTTATTTTCGTTTTGTTTTTGTGAACATCTATTGAGTCCTTGCTGTTGGACGCGGAGTATGAGTGTGATGGGAGGGAGTGCGAGGACATTGGTTTTAGTTTGGAGTTTCCGGATCGGGGTTGGTTTTTTTTTTTGTTTTAGATTCTCACAGAGGACATTGGGTGATGTAGTGGTAGTTTCTTTGGGATTGGTGAGCCATATGACTTTTGGTCTGTCGAATGGTCTCCCTCTGTGTGTCCTTAGACAGCGATAAATTGGATTTTCGAGAGGCAATGGCTAAGCGACGAGTTGTGACCCGACTAAAGCCAAATGCCATAGTTATTCGCCTTTTTCGTGATGCGGAGTTGGTTTGGTTCGTTATTTTAGCTCGCCACGTTGGCACTCGTATTTATTTGATCACTCAGATGTGGTGTACACATCTATTACGCAGATCCGCAGAGATATGGACCAGAGATATGCTTGCTTTAGATGTAATCTAGGGGTAGAATTTATAGTGATTAGGTGGGAGCATCTATTTAGTAGTGTGCATCCGACGAGAAGTCCAAATTAATGCCAAACTCATGGTTCAATGGGTATATATGTTTTCGTAATTGGAATTATGTCCAGAGATCCTCTAATGAGAAATAAGAAAATTGCAGAAGCAGTTGAGGCTTCGCTAATCCATGTTATTAGATATGGGTTAGTTGGTATAAGCGTATATCCTTTACGAAAAACAATTACCAATAATGGCTAGCAGAGTAATCGATTTTGTAGCAGTTTGTAATGTAACAGTAGGCCGATGATTCATAGACCTAAATCTGACTCTTGCTAACCAAATCGGTGCAAGGCATAGCATCCATCATTCTTAGCGACAAGAACAGGACAAAGACCCTTAAAATTGAACAATGAATCCTGAATCAGAGTCACAATCGGTTATAATCATATGAAAACACTTTTCTTCAGACTGGTGACTGGGAGAAACGACTCAAATACCATGCAGAGCGAGCTATTCAACCTGGACGACAAAAGCCAAGTCCTTTGTTCCCCATAAGAGTGCGAATGGAAATTTAAACTTAAAACTCCAACAAGGCTTCCTGACTCTCAGTTCTATAAGTTCGGAGTAACAACTCAGTAGATAAAGACCTCACCTTTTGTAAATATTGTGGTGTATTTTACCTTACAGCAGGTAAATTGGGAGTCAATACCTATAACGTCTATAAACAGACGATATCCCTAACAGACAAAAGCTGAGTTCACATTAAAAGCTATATCGGAGTCCCGCATTTACTTACATACGTCGATGGCCTGCACCTGGAATTCAACCAACACCATTCTCTAGTTAGGCCGATCTTTAGCTAATCGCCCCCACTCCAAGTTGGTTAAGGACCCCTTCCACTTGTGGGAGCCACCTAAAGCGAGGTCTTCCTCTACTGCGTTGTCACTCTGAGTTGGAATCGAAGACTCTTCGGGCCGGAGCGTTGGTGTTCATTCGGTCTACATGTCCTAGCCATCTTAGTTGACTGATACGTACTTTTCTGACCAGGTCAGTGTAGCTCGTAGAGTTCGCTGTTAAATCTCCTCCTCCAAATCCCGTCAACGCAAACGGGACCGAAAATCACTCCAGGAAACTTGCGTTCGAAGCGACCAAAAAAATGTTCATCCGCCTTTGATATGTCCATTTTTCCGCGCCATAAAGGGTCTAGGTAGGTAGGTAGCAGTGGCGGGTCACCTTGAACCCAATTAGCACCCGTTTTGTTGGTGTTACCTGTTTTCTGGTGGTTGTTTAGGGTGTGGTCCGGTCGGTGCCTATAGCCAACCTGTGGAATTGAGAAAACGGATAAGATCCTGTATCCCTTTTGCCCGAGATGTCGCTAAGGTCGTCAAAGAATGGTTGGTTCATTGCGCGCAGTCTGGCTCTCGCTAGAGCTGGACATTTGCAGAGGAAGTGAGATAGAGTTTCTTTTGCATTTATATTACCACAACTGCGGCAATGCGGGTTGTAAGGGATATCTAACTTGGCCGCATGGTCTCCAATTGGCCAATGCCCCGTGATTATTGCCGTGAGTCTGGCGATATCGGGGCGGGTTCTGTTTATCAGGTTATTTGTTCTGTTTTGGTTGTAGGTAGGCCATATCTTCCTTGATATGACGCAGTTCGTCAACCCCGACCATCGGAAATTGGCTTTCTGCAGAAAATGCGAATGTATTTGTCCCTTTACCGCTCCTAACGGAATGTGTGTAGTGCTGAGTTCATCCGCTCATTGCCTGTTATGTCACTATGCCCTCTGGAACCCAGAGAAGTGTGACCCTGAAGCGCTCGCTCAGACAGGCAAGTTCGTTCCGGCACTCCTGCACCAGTTTGGAGAATATGGTAGCCGAGTCGATGGCTTTGATGGCGGCTTGGCTATCTATAAGGATAGCAATGCTTTGTTTAAGCGTTGTGTCATTCCCTACTTGCGTGCAAGCTTCTCGAATGGCCAATAATTCCGCCTGGAAAACACTGGCAAAATCCGGTAAGCGTACTGAAATCGATATTTGAGGTGATTCAGAGTAGACACCGGCCCCTACACCACAGGTCATCTTAGATCCGTCGGTGTATATGACCGTGTCGAAGCCCTTCACTACTTCATCCCTCTTCCACTGATCCCTTGTTGGGAAACCGACGTGGAAGCCTTTCGTGAAGCTTAATTTAGGTGTCATGTAGTCGGTTGGAGACGTGACCATGCCGTTTGGTAGCGAATCCAGGATGTTGCTATGGCCATACGGCCTTGCAGTCCAGCATCCCGACTCCTTGTGTCTTATAGCACTGCATAATGCGGTATATTTTGTGTGTAGGTCGAGGGGTAGAAGATGCAAGAGCACAGTAAGGGCATCTGTTGGGGGCATCATTGCCCCCGTGGTACCTATACTGGCTCTTCTTTGCAGTCTTTTCAATTTCGTGAGGTTGTAGACTTTGCTCAACGCAGGCCACCATACTAGTGATCCATACGTGAGAATTGGACTCACTACGGCTGTGTACATCCACAAGGTCATCTTTGGTTGAAGACCACACTTCTTTCCAAAGGTTTTGCTACAAGCATAGAAAGCGACCGATGCCTTCCTTACTCTGTGTTCAATGTTATGATTCCAGTTAAGTTTTGGATCGAGCATGATACCTAGATACTTAGCGCTAGATGACAGTGTCGGGGTATTTTGGTTTTGGTAGTGAACAGCATCAATTCAGTTTTGCTCGGGTTGACACCGAGGCCACAACTTGCAGCCCAGGTGCTTACCTTGTCTAGAGCGGCCCCTATAATTTCACTAATCACGGTGGCAAACTTCCCTGACACTAGTATCACCACGCCGTCCGCATACGCGACAACTTCGACCCGTTCCCTGTCTAGTTTCACCAGAATTTTATTTATATCCATTAGCCATAGTAGGGGCGAGATGACGCCACCCTGCGGCGTTCCTCTATGGGCGAATTTGATTATATGGCTGCTGCCTAGTGTTGCCTGAATAGTTCTTGTCCTGAGCATAGAGACTATCCATTGACTAATAAATTCCTCTATGCCCAGCTCAATCAGAGATTCAAGAATAGCTTCAGTGTGTACGTTATTGAAAGCTCCCTCTATGTCTAAGAAGGAGGCTAGTGTGTATTCTTTACACTGTAGGGATATTTCGATTGTTCGCACTACCTCGGGGAGAGCCGTTTCCGTGGATCTACCCTTTAGGTAGGCGTGCTGTGATTTTGATAGCAAAGATTTTTATAGAAAACTTCGCATGTGGATGTCCAGAATACGCTCTAGGGTTTTAAGTACAAAGGAGGTTAAACTTATTGGTCTGAAATCTTTCGCGGTTTCATGCCTACCTTCGGTATAAAAACCACTCTAGCGCGTCTCCAAGAGTAGGGTACGTGGTTTAGTATTAAACAGCTTCTGAATATTGACGCCAGCCAAGGTCTTATATGTAGAGTCTTCCTGGAGTTTCTTAACAAGGCCTCACTAGTCATTTGCCTTCTTAGGTTAAACAAACAGCGGTTGGAAAGTGTAACTCTTCGTTTGATTTCTGCTATGGCGTCATTGTCAGAGTTTATAGCGGAGTCGAGGTAGATAAAGTTCCTAATCACCCTAAAATTTTAGCTTCTAGACGTTCTGTCTGTTTTGTTGATGTTGTCTGTCCCTTCTTTTTGACAGCATGTATTTCGTTTTGCCCCCATTCACCACTGAACCCATTTTCGCCGCTTGCAAACGTATACCAATGACAGACGGCTTCGTTCTGTCAATTATGGCAACGTCATCAGCGTATATGCAAGTAGTTGCACAGACTTTTGGAAAATTGTGCCCCTGATGTTAGCTTTCGTGTTTCGTGCAATTTTCTCAAGTATGATGTTGAAGAAGTCATTTGACAGTGCATCACCTTGTCTAAATCCTTTTTTGACATCAACGGTCTCGGTGAGATCGTTTCCGACCTTTATTGGAGCAGCGAGAGATTCTTCATTATTATTCCCCACAATCTGACAAGTTTGGCTGTGATGCCAAAACTAGATATGGCTCTGTTTAGCTCGTCTCTATAAATGCTGTCATCTACGTCCTTAAAACCGATAAATGGATGGTGAGTAACAATTTGTACTTCTTGGGTTTGTTCCAGGATCTGCCGTGGTGTTAATACGTAGTGCAGACTTACCGGGCTTAAATCCACGCTAATAGGTACCAATCAGTTGACGAATGGTTTCAGGCGTTTCCACAGTACGGCAGACATGATCTTGTAAACGATGTTAAGGAGACTGATTCCTCTATAGCGGTTTAGAGGGTCTCCTTTGTTATGGATCGGGCTGAGGTTCCATTCATTAGGCATACATTCCTCTGACCAAATCTTGGAGACGGGTTGATTTATGCTCTCCACTAAGTCATATCCATTTGTAAAGTTTCTTCTTAGATTTTACTTGTTTTAGGCCCATTTAACAAATTGCTCGGTTTTTGCTGCGAAGGTTTGAGGTCAACTGAACACCGAGAACTACTATAACGCTAGTTGTACTCAGACCGATACTAATGGGTGGTTCAGCTTCATCGTCGTATGGCATGTAGGCGGGCGATAGGAGTAATTGCATATCCCCTTGTTCGGTTGCAACTTACCACAGTTAGTCCGTTGTTGCTATAGGAGTTAAAAGAAGAAGGTATGTACTTTTTTTTCCTTCCAACTATAAAGGTTGTCAGTTTACCTTCCATATGGATGATAGAACACATACATATTGGACCTTGGGCCCTGAATTTTACCATATCTCGGGTCGGATTCTTATGCATCCACATATCTTGTTTGGATTTGAAGAGCAACAAGTCGTCAATACTGTGAGCTTTCCTATGTTTGCTGTCTTCATTTTTATGGGCCAGCCTTGACTTCGACAAACCCAACATGAACTTGATGCTGGACCCAATTTTCCTTAAATCTTTAAGAGACTTTTAGTTAATAATGACCAGAAAGTCCTTTTTGATCCCTCTTTTACTAGTGGCTGGGTAAATGATCCGTCAGCCTTCTATATTGAGTCTGCCGATTAGGTTCAAATATTCTCGACTAACATATATTTTTTTGCCCACTTGGTAAGTACTTCTATTTGGCTAAGTTTCATGCGTATAGGACTTCTCCGGACGGAGCGGTCTATGCTTCGGTGGTTTGGTCACGTTAAACTATATCTGTACCATCAGGAATGCGTTCTCTAGGTAGACGCAGGATGAGATGGTTAGATCAAGTCCATAGGTCTCTTCTCTACCTGTATGAGGTTTGCCCTTGATGCCTTATAGTCTATGGCAAGAATCGAGAGTTATGGAGGGTTCACTTGTGAAACCTAACCCCGCGACGCGACCCACTTAATGAATAAGCGGGTCATTGAAAATGATTGAATGAGTAATGCGAAGGATGAGTAGGGACTAAGAATAATCTCATTTTATGCAGTTAATGCTGGATATAGTTAAAGATTAATCTCTGCCACCTTATAAAGTATACATGACAATTTTGTCAGTAAAGACTAAAATGAAACCAGCAGCCTTTTTTAGATATATTCCGCCAGTAATTCCGGTCACAACGTTACATTACATCTCTATACCGTCTAATACCCTTGGAACTTCATAAAATGTTAAAATTAATTAATGGTTCCATATTTCTTATCTTTTCATTAACCATCCACAACCACCCACTTCCTCATTTCGAAATTTAAGTTAATACCTAATCGCATTCTATTTATTGCACACATTAAGCCACCACTGAAGATACCATAAAAGGCCAACAGGAACAACAAAAAAAAAGTTAGAAATTCGATAATAATTAAGAGGAACATCCTTAAAAGCAAATATTGTATAAACACACACAAATGGGGCTTCGTGTGATTAATCATATGGAACACATTAAATTGCCCGAAGAATCTTCCCTTAAAGGATGCTTAATGCTTATACAGTCATCGTTACGACGACGTTAGTTAGGGGGTACAACAGTAATAAGGATTATGAAGAACGATAATTTCATTCCATCAGTGGGACATAAATTTCTTCGGACAGAAAAAAAAAAACAAACACCTCTAAATCTGAATAAGAACACATACATACGACGACGCACATACTAGGGGATGGAAAAATCTCTGGTATCTGTTTTTGAGTGAGGAAATTTCATAAACATGGAAATTCCATTAAAATACCTCTATCGAAACAGTGTATCCGTGTATAGAGGTACCTGTGGAATAAGGACGAGAAAAGTTCCGTTTTTCCAACGATTAATGTATGCACGTAATGTACATTAACATAGGTAGTAACAAAAAAGTAAACATGGTATATCAACGCGAACGGTACAACGAAAAAACGAGAGAGAGAGAGAACAAAAAAAGCTAGTAGTTGAATAGGTAATAGGATACGACACTGCTACCAACAAAACTGCTACTGCAACTGCATAGTGAGTATGCATCGCTGGACGAAATATCTGTGTCGCGAACTCGGTTCAACTCTAACATTTGGTTTCTATTTCCAGGGGAATTTCCCACGTGGAGGTGACATTTTGGGATTGTAACCGGAATTGCTCTATGGAAGACTGAGCAAATTAGTTGTTTGTATAGAATTAAATAAAATATCATGTGAATGCATTTCTCTTGTGAATAATTGAAGGTTCACTCCATATACTCGTGTGCATGTGCAGTTGATAGCTTTAGGTACTATATACATACCTACGCCCATTCATTCTCGGAAAAATATATCCGGTTATAATTTTAATGCAATCGCATACGGTAGCCGAAACGAAGGTCGAGCTGCTGAAACAAAATGCGATATAGTAGGTATTTGAGGTCAAGTCTAGTATACCTTTGGTGTTTATCTAAATAAAGACACAATTTACTTTTGACATAATGTTTTTGTGCGACCTGTAGAGACGAACAAGGTCATCTTGTATAGTAGAGTCACAATCGGTGTTGAGGATATGACGAAGACAACACAAATTCCGTTGTCAGGCAGAGTGAACCATTTATCTGGATTCTGGTCGATGAAAGCCATGACTTCCGTCCATCCATACCTGACTAAAACTAAGTGAGGATAGTAATATCCAAGCTTACGTCCAACAAAGATGCTGATCCGAAGAATTTAACTACCGGGATTTTCAAGGCATGACTTGGTGGAGAGCATACACCAGCTCGTCTCCAAGATTTGGTCAGAGGAAAGTATGCCTGATGAATGGAACCTCGGTATTGTTTGCCCGATTAACAGAAGAAGGGGAGATAGTCCTCTATACCGATGGTTCTAAGATGGATGTTGGTACAGGCGCGGGCATCTTCAGCGAAAAACTAAACCTGCGAGAATCATTCCGAATCAACGATGACTGTAGTGTGTTTCAAGCGGAAATTGCTGCTATAACCCTAGCGGCAAAGGACCTAAAGAGACGACACATTGCCGACAAACAAATCACTATATACTCTGACAGCCAAGCGGACATAAAAGCCATAGAGTCAGTCGTTGTGAAGTCGAGGGCAGTAAGTCATTGCAAGAAATACCTGGATGAAATATCCAAATAGCCAACACAGTGACCCTATGCTGGGTACCGGGGCATATGGATATTCCGGGAAATAAACAAGCGGATGAGACTGCAAGTAATGGGTCGAAGATGCACCCATCAATGGCCCTAAAATCTGTAAGAACTCAGCTAAGCACGCTTGCTAGGAAGATCGATGGATAGGGGTGCACGCGGGAAGGCTGGGAATACTGCAAAATGACTTTCGCAGAAGCTGCAGAAACGTTGAAGAAATAGAATCTGTTCGTCATCTGCTTTACGAATGTCCAGCCTTTAAAAACAGTAGACAGAGTATTCTCAACAGCTTCTTTTTCGATGAACTAGAGGATTTGATGAATGTTGATCTTAAGGAACTCCTGAGATTCCTACTCAAATAGGGGTGGTTCCAGTAGGTCATCAAACCCCACATCCCTTCGGTTGCTCCTAGGATAAGCTGGGAATCTGGATACAAGAGCTTGTGAATGCCTGTGATTAATACCAAATCTAGGTGACTCAATAATGCGGTATACTCTTTGTCTCCAACAGGTATGAAATGGAAGGTTCCCGTGACTGGACACAATGGACCCAACTGGTGGTCTATGTGAAGCTCTGGCAACCGCCACAAGAGCACCCAAGGTGACCCTCTAAACCGCGCCAACTATAGGGGCATCAGTCTCCTCAACATTGCCTACAGGTTCCTATCTGCTGTACTGATCAAACGCCTGCAACCGCATTCGTCAACGAATGCTAATAGTGTGGTTTAATGCCCTGTTAATCCACAACTGACAAAATATTCACACATACGATAGATCCTGGAGAAAACCCAAGAAGTCCAAATCAATACTCACCAGTTTAAGGCTGTGTATGACAGCATTTATAGGGACTAGCTATACAGAGCCACGTCCAGTTTTGGCATCCCTGCCAAACTTGTCAGATTGCACAGAATGACGATGGAAAACGCTCGCTGCTACACAAAGTTCGGAAACGATCTCACCGAGACCTTTGATGTCAGCAAGGGATTTAGATATGGTGATGCGCTGTCAAATGACCTTTTCAACATCATACATGAGAAAATTGTTCGAAACACGAAAGCCAACAGCATGGGCACAATTTTCCAAAAGTCTGTGCAACTACTTGCATATACGCTGATGACGTTGACATGATTGGCAGAACGAAACGGGCAGAACGTCAAGATAGACAGCTACGACTTTGAGGTGGTTATTAGGGACTTTGTCTACCTCGGCTCCGATATAAATTCTGCCAATGACACCAGACACCACAGCAGAAATCAAATAAAAAGTTACACTTGCCAACCGCTGTTTTGTTTGGCCTAAGGTAAGAAGGCAACTGAACTGACTATTCAAAGAAGACTATAACACATATACGACCTTCATTATTACAGTCCTGCTCTATGCATGGACGTTATCAAAGGCGGATGAAGATTTTCTTGGTCGCTTCGAACGCAAAATTCTTATTGTGATTTTCGCTCCCGTTTGCGTTGACGGGATTTGGAGGGGGAGATTTAACAGCAAACTCTACGAGCTGTATAGTGACATTGACCTGGTCAGAAAAGTACGTATCAGTCGACTAAGATGGCTGGGACATGTAGATCGAATGGACACCAACGCTCAGAAGAGTTTTCGATTCCAACCCGGAGGGACAACGCAGTAGAGGAAGACCTCGCGTTAGGTGGCGCCCACAAGTGGAAGAGGTCCTCAACCAACTTGGTGTGCGAAACTGGAGGCGGTTAGATCGTGCTAACTGACGAGGCGTGTTGGTTGAGGAACAATTCCAACCCGGACTGTAGCGCCACCTCAGTAAGTAAGAAACGTTACAGATGTAGCTTTAATAAATATGGAATTACAAACAGGTCATGGCAAAATGGATAAAAGCGAAGCTACAAGGCTCCGCAAAGTACTATCCAAAGACTCCTGCGTCCTCGGATATATACAGAAGACTGACGACACATGGGAAAAACCCACCCCGAAATCTGTAGAACTGCTTATGGAAATACACTTTCACGGCTGTATAGTCTGTTACTGCGCTGCTCTGTAAGAATGACGCCTATGTGTATCCAACGATCCAAGTTTCCTTGAAAGAACTACCAACTGCTTTCCGAGTCCAACCCGGCCCATAACTTGATCGGATTTTTGTTTGGTTCACATTTTTAAATCTCATCTTTAATATATGATTCACAAAGTAGCATTTAGGGGTCCGAGCTTAACCTAACCTAACCTAACATTCTGCTTGTGACAAACGTTGTCGGAATTGCTGTTGCAAATGTTGCAAATCACAATCAGATCTATTGGTAGAGTTCTACCAGAGAGTAAAACGATCTTTCCATAACGATATAAGATCCGTGACATAACAAAAGCCTATAGAGATACAAGGTTTAGGAAACACTCCCACTGGAGAACTCAATCACAGCTGCTCCATTGTGTTGCCAGGAACCAAAGCCAGAGTATTACCTGTTTTACTGGAATTTTTAAAATCTCGAAAGACGCCGAAATATGGACTTTAGCTATGACAAGCTTACAAAGATCTACAACCTGATCCGAGCAAAGGCTGTACAAAAAGTTCCGAAGTATAGTGATCTTCTCGACAAACAAAGCAAACCGTCATTTTAGTCCGGCACACTATGGAAAGTGGGCGCAGTAGCGCAGTGGTTAGTGTGCTGGACTACTGTGCGAGGGATCCCAGATTCGATTCCCGGAAAAACACAAATTACATCTTAAAGTTTTTTCTACTGCGCCACCTCTCCCGAACGTCTGACAAACATCCGAGAGTATGACTGTCATGAAAAAGCTTCTCAATTCAGCCGTTTGGACTTGGAATAAAATTGTAGGTCCCTTCCATTCGCCCCAAAAATAGAAACTCACACAAAACGAATGGTTGCGAGAATCTAGGCCTTGGGTGTCACCCGCCTGTTGCGCCACCTATTTATTTTTTATTTATTTTTTTTTACACTAAGGAAAGCGTTCCATATAGTAACGCCAATAAATTGTCTACCAGGCTATACCTACACAATTGTGTTCATAAGAAATTTATTCGTCAATGGAGGCCCTTACTTCTACCAATCTCAAAACCCTTGCTTAGTAATATCATCGGAGATCTCATTTCCCGCCATCCTAGTGTTTTCTTAAGACTCAAAGAGTTCAACCTTGCGACCGAATTCAAGTAGTTCTTGCATTCCCAAACTATTTTGGAACAGGTTATAAAAGGCCAAGCTAAGCTAGGTTATACAAGGCCAAGCTAATACTGCGATCCCGTCAATTATCCCTGGCAATATATTCGTCAACCATTAGGATAGATCTCCACAGAAGCAGCTTGTACTGAAGTCTAGTGTTGTTGGTTTCCCCGAAATAATTTCATCCGCACCGGATTATTCATTAGTTTAGAAGCAATCCATGAAAATTCGACTACAGCTCAATCCAAGCTCGGACTATGGCTGAAACGAGTCCCGAACGCAAGGCAAATCGACTCTAAATTTGTACAAAATCCGAAGTTTCGGCGTCATTGCATCCATCGACCCAGGGTCGTAGAATAAGTCGGCTCTCACATTGAGGCAACATTCAATAAGCAACTGGCAATAGGAAACATGCAAATATATCGCTCTCAATTATTTTACTTTGAATTAGAATTAGAATTAGAATTAGAGGTCTCACATCATCAAAGCAACTAAATATCGCTCGAACGAAAAATGTTGCTGATTGCTTATTGGCAGTTGCTATAGCAACTATAGTTGCTTATTGCTTGTTGCCTCAGTCTGAGAGTCGCCTAAGTGTCATCCAAATTCATCGAAATTCGGATGATACCAAAATGCATTTTGATAGAGTAGATGATAGCCCGTCATAAACGTAGGTACATCCGCTTCATTTTAGCCTTTTAGCTAAATCAGACAACCACATTTTTTTTCAAATTTCTGATAATTTAACTTCAAAACATAAAGCTTAAAAAAAATAGGTAAGTAACTACCCTTAATTAGACGGGTGTTGCTTTCAAGACCAGCTGCACTTTCTTCTAAAATAGGTACTTGTTCCTATTATAAAAAGATTAATGGAAAAAAATCTGTTAGGTGGCAACTGGCAACTGGCAACACCCATCAAAGGCCGCCTGTAATTTTGTGCGCAAAGTCCATTAAAATTATTTCGTCCAATCTGTGCGTTTGTATAGCGAAAACCAACTCTCTAGCAAATTATCTACTTCAAACTTCAGATCCTATTACCGCACGCTAAAGAATTCATCTGAGAACGTGTCGGCCGCCGACAAAACTGTCCCATCACTCTTTTTCCAGGATGAAAATGAAAAATGAATTGCAATCCTTTTTTGTTTAGCTAAGACAAGGGAGCAAAAAAAATCTACAATTACTCATTGGCGCTGCTACTGTGCTCTATGGCTATCTGCTATCCTATCCATCGCCAACAGTTTCAAATGACCAATTATACCGTATAAACGAAAAGAAATCTACTATAAAACGAAATTTAAACCCCCAAAGCCCAGCGGAAAGGCTCCGCCACACAGGAGAGAATTAAAATTAAAAGAAAAATGTAAATTAATTATGGCATTCAATTTTCATTTTTTTTTTTTTTGCTAGCCCATCCTTACGCTCACTCTAGCGAGAATCTCTCAATTATCCCTATTCCTTAATCTTGTACAAAATGACATTTGTATCCTGATCCACTTTTGCTTGCTGATGCTGCTGCTGTGCTGCTTCATCGTCGGTCGTTGTCGGCGTCCGCCAACCCTCACGCTCATAGTCACAGGCTCCTTAAATGCGGATAGTATCTATTTTCAGTTGAAATCCTTTTTTTTCGTTCGCATCGCGCCTTAGTTATTCGTCAACCCCGTTTTGTGAGATTTTTTCTTCTGCGCGCCTTCGGGTGTAAGCAGGAGCGCAAAATTTAAATGCAACAATTTTTCATTTTTCGCTTCGTGTCATCGTCATCGTCATCGTCGTCGTCGTCGCCATGACGTTGAATCATCATCCTCATCATCATCAGTCGTTTGCTGTTGGTATGGGTACCGCGCGCTAAGTACCATATCTACCAGTCTCATCTGCAGTTGTAGTGCATATACTCACTTATTACTTCTGTCGAGGCGGGTGACTAACCAGTCAGTCCTGTCAAGGCGATTCGCAATTTCCTTTCTTGAATACGTAATGAAATCATTTGACACGTGAAGTTGAATGCTATGGTGGTACTGGTACCAGTGCAGTGCTCTCGCTTTCTCTGTCTCCGTCTCTAGGGGCAGTAGATCTTTCATTCAGAACCTTTTGTGTGCGCCAAAGCTAAACTAGGCTAAGCTCCTAGAGGTAAAGGGGAAAACATACGCCTTCCTTGACAAAACCTTGCCTTCTGCCTGTTGTCGTCAGTTGGACTGGGGGAATCTTTATATTAGTCAAAATCCAAGTGGACACTAGGGAAATAATTAATGGCACACGCTTCCTTTTATGCTCCGTCTGTCCGTCTAAGGAAGAATCCTTTCAATAGAGTCGTGTCGAGGAAGCTGCAGAGGCCCTGAAGCAGCGTCGCATATACACATTTCCTAAGTCTCTATGTTGGATGGATGTCATGCACAAGCAAAATGGTGCGAAAAGCAGGACATTTCCCAGCATATCCTGTTTTAATTAAATAATTAAATTCTTAATTTTAGTTTTGCAACCTCAACGAGATACTAAATTACTTAACGTCGTGCATTATGTGTTCATTTACTCTGTTATTACACTCTCACACACCTGGCGTGGTGTTCTACCGTTCTACATCCTTTCGTAGGTATAACCGGGTTCACTGTCTGTTATATGGTACACACACTATAATATGATGTGCGCTTAGGGATTTTCTTGGGAAAATCCTTTCTTTCCGCCGCCGTTTGGACAGTAGAGCGAGAGCGAAAGACATGTTTATTATACCGCTAGGAGGATATTATGACTGATGGTGCACACTTCGTGTTATTAGGTGAGTTAATAAGCTCCAGATCCAGCGTTGTGTAGGGATACATCTGACCTCTGACTGGCGATACCGTTACTGTATATAGTTTAACCTCGTTTGGTGTTTCTTGCGTTTCTTTGTATGCATATTGTGTATGGGATTGTAGGGGCATCAGCCTCTGGCTTGGTAGCAACTCCAAGGATTGGATAATAAAAGTTTTAGCCAAAGAGCAGTTCCCATAGGTGTTCCACCATTCTTACTGTATGTGCCTATCATTATGTATGTTCATTTCAACGCCCTGATAATGAATTTTGAAACAGTCGCTGGCACACGTCTTGCCGTGCTGAAAACGACCTACATTTTTGAGATGAGACAAACATAATCTGTCTATACAAAAAAAAAAAAAGTAAAATTGACTGATTCTAGATATCAATTGTCACAGGTTCGGAATTTTTTGAAAATTAGATGGTAGCGGTGTGGGGAGCTTCTACAGGCTTTCAAAAATGTGAAATGTTTGAGTGAGAGATCGCAATGATGACGGGGGTAAGTAAAATCTGCCGGTTTGCATGGTGGGGTAACTTTTCACTCGTACGGAGAGGTTAAAAATGGAAGAAAAAAAATTACCCGATATTCAGAGAGGATGCTAAATGAACCCGAACGAAAGCGAAACTCCCGCATTCAAAAGACTGACGAAGACGATTCGGATGCGACGCAAGCTCGTAGCGGCTTTTTGAAACTACAAAAAAAAGGCATCGGTTGTTTGTCAGACGTTCGCGAGAGGCGGCGGGCGCAATGGAAAAAAACTGAGCCTTTGCGGCTAGCTCAGTCGGTAGAGCATGCGAGATTCTTGAAAAATGTTGACCTTCAGGTTATTTATGGAATAATATTTCTTTCAGGTGAAAATGACAACCATTTTCGATGGTTTCGGCCCTTATTTCACGAATAACTTAACCAATGTTGTTCTTTATACCCACCAAACTGCCAAAACGGCCTAAAGTGGTATACGGATGGTTCTAAAACAAGCATAAGTTGGCCCCTGCGCTTCATTCTCAGCTCCTGCTGATTCAACGGGTAGTTTTGAGATCATTATTAGATCCTATGGTATTACAATGGGCCTCCACTGGCCTAAGAGAGACTTCATACTTGTTGCGGCCTGCAACTCTAACCTAACTTAACCTACCCTTATGCCAAATTCTCCCAGTATATAGTGCGACTGATGTTCAGTTGCTGAGAACGCGTTGAAGTTCTATGCAGGGTTTAGCCGCTCACTTTTGACAACAGCTGCAATATACAGGAATATGCTCGGTTATCAATCAGCAAAATAGTGTTCGAGCTGTCTTTACAAATTTCATAACACCAGCAGCAGTTATGGGGCATAAGGTCGACTGAAATTTCTTTAGAAAATTGACACTGATTCCTAAATCCTGACACAACATCAACTTTTACGATTTACTATACGCTTAAACAACGTTTGGAAATATTGCAATGAAAATATAATACCTCTTGCTATTCTGTCAATCTTTTTAACTCAAAGAGATGTCAGCTGTCAAAATAGCATCTGAATTCAAAAAGAAACCAACAGATGGCCTCCTTTAGCAAATATACACAAGTTAGGTGAAGAAAGCTCGGAGGATAGGTGCTAAAATTTTTTTTTTAAATTCGTCACAGAGATAAGTATTGACCAGGTTAGGTTAGGTTAGAGTGGCAGGCCGCAATAAGTGCAGCTTCACGTAGGCCAGAGGAGGCCCATTGTAATACCATAGGATCTAATGATCTCACAACTACCCATTGAACCAAGAGGAACTGAGAATGAAGCATTTTGGAGGCAACCTATGCTTGCATTAGCTAGTTCGCCCAGATTGTCGAAGAAGTATTCCCCGAGATATAGTTTTCTACGAGCTGAGAGGGGAGGGTACGAGCATAGGAGGTGAAGAATTATCTCTTCCTCGTCCATTCAGCTTCTATAGAAATTATTGTTTCGGTCTTGGACTTAAAGATGACTGAATCCAGGGATTTAATCGCGGATTGACTATCGGTAAAGATCACGATATCATTTGGGGATATTATATTATACCGTAGCCACGGCAGGGCCTCCTTGATCGGCATGATTTCCGCTTGGAACACGCTACAGTGATTGGGAAGACGGAATGAGATCGTACAATTTGGGAGAATACACCCCCCCCCCCCCTACTCACGCTTCCGTTTTGGACTGTGTAAAAGCAGACGGATCTCCTGTGAAACACTACATAACTCTCCCAGTCAGTCCTGGAGGGTATGCAGGTTTCAAAGTTCTTACTGCATTGAAATTGAGGGAGGGTGTAATCGGGATCTTTTGGGATATGGATTCTGTTTTATCTAGAATAGACGAGTGACCAGTTTGTCGATTGCAATAGAGGTCTAGCGGTAGCAGGTGAAACAATATGTCCATCGCCGCTGTTGGAGTGGTCCTAAGCGCTCCACTAATGCACACACATGCGGCAGTATAATGCCGTGGTGGCTTTTTGAACCCTCTGTAGTATATTGGGTTTCCAGCTCAATTTGCTATCTAAAGTGAGGCCTAAGTACTTGGACGTGTCAGAGAGCACCAGCAGGGTGCTATTTAGTTTTTGTGCAACAAAGATGGGGATTTTGTACTTCCTTATAAAGAGAACTAGTTCAGTTTTCTGGGGGCTAACGCCAAGCCCGAATTTTGAAGAGCCTAGAGAGGGCATTCTGCATAAGATCTCTAAGCGATAGCAAAGTCGCGATAGCAAAGTCGCGTCGTCTGTATAGGCAATTACCTTGCACCCTTGCAACTTCTAGTATTAGAAGTAAATAGTTTGTTCACCACTAGGTTCCAAAGAAGAGGAGAGATCACTTTGCCTTGTGGCGTACCCCTTTAGTATTGACCACAAACCACATATAACTAGACCGCCGACTTCCGAGCACCTACCCGATTCTCCCCGTAATAAATTCCCCTGTCTATGTGAATACGTGGCAACAATGATTTTCCATGCTATACCATGGGCCTTCGATTTTTCAAGTATGTGTGTGTTAATGTCGCAAGCTATCTAAACTGCTTACGCCTCCCTAATCACTGTAGCATTTTCAGGCGGAAATTATGTCTATTCGCGAAGCAGCATGCCAACTTGCCTTGTTTGAGATAGACGGAAAAGCTATCACTTTCTACTACTACAAAACAGTAGGGCATATGCTCCAAAGACTTTTTTCCAGAGGGGCTACCAGCAGCGGGGGATTAGACTGTTTTGGTCACTCCGCCGCCTTAGCCAAAGACTAAAACGTCACCTGGAGGAGCTGACTATATACATCAATCAATTTCATTTCGACACTTTAAACTTACCATCAGAGGCAATTGATGGGGTTTAGATTATTTCGGTCACCCATCGTCTTTGTATTCCCCGAAGACAAACCGCGACATCCTCTAAACCGCGCCAGTCTCTGTCTGGTGGACGGGTTGTCAAAGGAAATAAACGGGGGCAGACTGCTACGGTTACTCTCCATCTTTTCCCAGAAGACAATCCGTCCATTGACTTTTGGTCAAACAGGAAAGCGGACAGAATCAACCACTCATTTCTTCCACGCACCCAGTCTGCTTCCCTATAACGATGTACTGTTGGAGGCAATAGTCAGGGATAGACTGCTACAGTCTCCTTCTGTTCTTACTCGAAGGAGAACCACCACCAGGAGGTGCTGACGAATTGAGTTGACTTCTTTAGTCATCATCAGGACCTCTTTTCTTGTATGAGAGCTGCCAAAAACGTATCTTATTGGTCAAAGTGGGCATACTTAGAAGTGATTTAGTAAAACTTGATCTCCCCTTTTCGAGGGACAAAATTTCAATGAAAAAATTCTTATTTTTCGTCCAATCGACTTCGAGCTCGGTTTGTGTACTCTACGCTCCTTTGATTTTGTACTGCACCAATTCATGAAAAATCCTGGGCCCGCAGGCAGCTTGTAGGCAAAGTCCGTTATGTGGGAGGAGTCTACGGTCTAGTTCTATCTATGCGGTTTGTGGTATTGATAGAAAAGCGACACAAATAGGATGATGGGGTTGGTGCTCAGGGTTGACATATTCAGCTCTTTCAGCTGTTGGCCAGCGACTCCGCCCGCAAATGATAATGACACGTTCCTATAGACGGACAACAAAAATGGGGAAATGGTAAGAATTTCAACAAACAACGATATTAAATGGAATTTCCGAAGTCTCTTTCCTTCTTTTGTTGTTTGTTATGGAGAAGGTTTGGCGTATCGAATCCCGATAAGTAAGATCGAATAAATGGTTCTCAAGTTGTGAAGGTACAAACAGACAGACGTTGCATTTTATATAATTCATGGCGCTCTTTGAAGAGTGTTTTGGCGCAATTTTTTTAGGAGCGACTTTTAAGGAACGTTTTTGGCGGCCAAAGCCCCCGGTTTACCAATGTCCTCTCGATCTTCAAATTTAATTAATTAATTAATAGGTGACGCAACAGGCGGGTAACACCCAATGCCTAGCTTCTCGCAACCATTCGTTTTGTGTGAGTTTCTGTTTTTGGGATGAATGGAAGGGACCTACAATTTTATGCCGAGTCCGAACGCTTTTCGGATGTTTGTCAGACGTTCGCGAGAGGTGGCGCAGTAGAAAAAACTTGGGTTTTTCAAATTTAGTCGAAGAAATTCTCCATCCTTATATGCTATTTCACTATTGCACTTGTTTTACAATCAAGGTAAATGCGTAAAAAAATAAATAATACCAGCTTTAGAAGCTCCACAAATCTAATGTATTCTCTATTTAGATTTTAGAGCATTCGGGGTATAGGTAAGTAGTTACTATATGTGATTGCATTCCCAAACGTCATAATTTCCTCTACGAGTATTATATCATCCCATAGTATAAATTTCTAATTTGACCTCCTTCGTATATCCTTTATTTAATTGTATTCCCAATTCCGCACCCAGATCCAATATTATATAGAGACAGCGCCCAAATTATATGGCCTTATATAGATCCCTAATTGTGTACCATTGTAACATATTAACTGTATCTAAAGGGAATATTACGACCGATGATTACTTCCCTGCGAATTGTTATGGCAGTCAATAAAACACTGCAATTAAAATGGCCATAAAGAAATATGCATAAAAAGCTTCATTGCCCCGGCAAATGATGTCTTAATAATGCCCTCGGTGCCATGGCCAAGAACAAGAAAACCGATTAACCCTAATGACATCGCGCCGGCACCGACACAAACAGCAAAAACAAAAAAAAAAAAAACAGAATAAGTGTGAATTTATTGTGTTGTACTACAACAAGAGGTTGCACACCAAGAAGCCATGTTTTGGGGGTCATTTTTGGCAACCGGCGAACATCTGCTTGCGACATAAAGACACATTATATTGCTTAATATTGCTGCTTTGGAGCTCTGTGTTTGCCTAGGCTCGGGGGAGGCAATTTAATGTTCCTGGTGTGATAAGTTTTTAGCGAGACACACATAACCAATTGAAATGCAAGCTCATGCAAGTCTTGCCGTAATGACTTGACCATCCTTTAGGGTTACATTTAGAGCAGTTTCTTTTGGTCGAATATTGTGGTTTTTATTAAGGAACACATTTAATTCAGTAAAAACATCTGTGGGCGAAATTTGTACAAAGAACAGTTAGAATATCTGGATGTGTGCAATATTTTGGTGTCTGCAGATGATCTATAGTTGCCAGGCTTTTTTCCTATAAGGATTTTTTTTTATTGAAATTGGAGCATCCCTTAAGCCTAATTCGGAATGTCTTTGGTGTAAGAGTGATAAGCTTTTATAAAGTTTGTGTGTTGCGCTTCTCTGCCAGTAAGAAAGAAAGGAAAGACTCTGTTGCATTCATTAAAACCGGGGGTTCGAGAACTTAAATGCCTTAGATGAACAGATCAAAATAGGCCGATTTCGAAACCGTTCGCCAAAATGTCAGCAATTGATCCTTCGAAAACTTGTTGACGCTCAAGTTCATGCAACAATGCGCATCCAACTTCAACTGACACCTATTACCCGCTTATACTTACTTACATAAGGGGTTCCCATTTTCCCGACCCATGAATAGTTTCATCAGCTTAAAACAGCAACGTTCGTCTTTGAAACAGATGCTAGATCTTCTTTAACGCCTAAAACTTGATAGCTGGGATTCGAAGATCCTCTTTGCGGGAGCATTATTGTGCATTTTGCTCGATGTGGACTAGCCATACAATCGGCGGTTTTTTGTTTTTGGTCTCCGTTCATATCGTTGGTATAGCTCGCGATTGCGTCTTGTCCTTGATTCGCTTTCATTGCACACAGGACAAACCATTCGATTGAAGAATTTGTGTTTCAAAGCAACTCTATATAAGCTCACCCTTCCTTCTTATCATATTATAGCGTCTTAACCTGACGTCATCCATCAGAACTGGCAGAGTAATAGGGTTTTGTATAAGGATAAATGAACACATCGAGTAAAACCATGGAATTAGACCTCAACAAGCTCAGAAAGTGGGCTGAAGGGTGTGGACTTCGTGTCAACCGAGGAAAGACGGAACTAATACTTTTTAGTACAAAATAAAAGATACCACCCTTCAAACTACCCATTATGACTTCCGGATACATGCAGCGTATTCCAGGCATAGATTCTGGCCGTGCTCAAAGCTGCGGATCTACTTGATATGGGATCAATATCCAACAACAATATCGTTATCTACATTGATAGTTAGGCTGCGCTAAGGGAGCTAGAACCTTTCATTATCTGGCAACTATGCACATGCATGACGTCGATATCGCTGTCTCAGAAAAAACCGTCAACACGCTTTGGGATCTACTGCGGAATACCAAATCTAAGCTCTCTAAATGAACCAAAAAATGTGGCCAATGTGGTCAATCTCCTTAAAACCGAACTGGTTCTTTTCAGAAGAAAGTACAAACTTTCCAACATTACTTATACTTTACTTACTGAGATGGCGCTACAGTCCTGGGTGGACCTGGGCCTCAACCAACAAACCACTTGGCTCGAACTTTGGCTAACCGCCTCCAGTTGCACATTCCAAGTTGGTTGAGGTACTTTTCCACTATTATATAAGGCGCTGTCTTAATCTATTGCATTGTCCCTACGATTTGGAATCGAAGACCCTTTGCGCCCGATCTGAGCCGACTGAAACTTACTTTTTTGACCACATCGATGCCGCTGTACAGAAAGCTCGTCAACGCAAACGGGACCAAAAATCGCTCGAAGAATTTTGCCTACGAAACGATCAAGAAGATCTTTATCTTCTTCCGCTAACGTTCATGCTTCTGCGCCATATGCCTCAGGTGTTGGCTTGCGATTTTCGCACAATTTTTTCAAGTATGATGTTGAAAAAGTCACACGAGTCCTTATTTGTGACATCAAAGGTCTCGGTGAGATTATTTCCGACCTTTATGGAAGAGCGAGCGTTCTCCATCGGCATTCCGAACATGGACTGGACATGGCTGGCTCTGTAAAGCTCGTCCATATAAATGCTGTCAAATGCGGCCTTAAATTCGATAATGGATAATGAGTATCGATTTGAACTGCTTGGGTTTTTCCCAGGATCTGCCGTAGTGTGAATATTTGGTCGGTTATGGACTTATCGGACCTAAGACCACACCGATTGGGGCCAATCAGTTCGTCGATGAATGGCTGCAGGCGTTCACACAGTATAGCAGATACATAGGATCTTATAAGCAATGTTGAGGAAACTGATGACTCTATAGCTGGCGAAGTTTAGAGGGTCTCCTTTCTACTCAACTTTGTTTCCCCAAAACTAAATGACACTCTTTTGGTGCAACTAATACGTCCAAGTTCAGGGTCAAACCCAACTAGCGACAATCGTTGTTACTCCTCGCTTCCCTTTCAGTAGTTTTGGGATCTGTCGAAACTGTGGTATCGAAACCTAACCTAAAACCTATAGCCATGCGGTTTACCTATACCCTTCCGTGGCCATTTTGCTTTAAGGAATATTCATGTCGTTTTCAATAATAATCAAAACAAATGTCCATCTCGGGAAATTTCGTCCCTCTGCAAGGGTTTCCAATTTGACATAATACAAATCGCGTAATAGGAACAAATCCTCTTAATTAAGATCACAATCCAGTTGTGTAATAAAATTTGCAATTTGGCACCAGCCAGAACCTGCGGAAGTATATGCGTTGCCAAAATGCTATACTCTCTTTTGCCAGCTGACTTTATTCGGCGGGGAAATAAATTTCCCGGCTGTCACACATTAACAAAGTCGTAAATTGGAAAAAAAAAACACTGTCGACATAAAATCTCAGGGGATATGTTCAGGCATTATGAGGACATCCCAGGGTGGTGGCAAAAACAAAAAAAAACATTGCACCGCTATGGTATGTGAGTGAATAACACTTCCAAGTGTATATGTCAACTTTGGGTAAGGTGTTATGATTGTCATTCATATGTACGTGTAGGTATATGTAAACATTGCTTAAAATTAATTAGGCATCACTTAAGTACGTTATGTCCTCGCGGAATCACGATTTCCCATTAAAAGTTATATGACATGCCCCTAAAGTGTGATATCTTCTTATCAGCGATGATACTAAGCAAGATTGATGACTTGACTTTATGAAGATTCTGTTTTTTTTTTTGTGCTTCCTGTCCGTTCGTTTTGTCGTATCCTTTTTTATCTTTCTTATGACAGCAATAAAAAGGGATATTGGAAGCAGTGTTTGTTTAATTTTCTATACCAAATGGGGGTGTGCGCGGGAAGAGAGTCTGGCGTATTATAAAAGGCCGAAGGCTTTGAATTTAGATAGGATTCTTCAGCGAATAGAAGAGAGAAGTATCATGATAAATGATGAAAAAAGGATGCTCACTTAATTATGCTGACATGAAATGATTTCTAAGGTTTTAATTCGTCCGTTGAGGACTATCAAGGCTGTTGGATTCGGATGTATCGGTATCCTGATGTTATTCGGGGAGTAGGTATGCATATTTATTACGGGAACGGAACTTGTATATTGTAGAAATCTACTGCATACTTCCTGGAATTGTCCACAAGATTTCTGAGACTCTATGAACCTCTAGTCGAAACTTATCACCTTTTCAAAGCCTTCAAGTGCGCATATTACAGTAGGTAGTCTTCATCAGGAGCTCTATAACTATGGAAGTATCTATTCCGAACTAATCCGAACTTCAATTGGAAAACGAAAAAAGAACCACGACAGCCTGCGGATCTGCAATATTCGAACTTTAAATAGGCTACCTCCAGCTGAACAATTTGCGACGGCAGTAAGACGGCTATTAAGCAGATATCACAACAATCCGCCAAGAGTTTTGGTATGTGGATTCCAAGCTCAGCTGGAAGGAAAACATCGAGGATCGCATCAAAAAAGCCTACGTGGCACTATATAACTGTAGAAGAGCATTCGGCAACACATGGGGTTAGTGCGGCCCATCCTAACATATGGTACAATCGTGTGGTGGAAGGACACGGAGTAAAAATATCATCGCTCAAGCCTCACTAAAGTCCAAAGGGCGACATGCATTGTGATAACGGGTTCTTTTTGAACAACATTTACCGCAGCGATGGTAGTGATGCTAAACCACACCCCTCTGGATATTTGCTGTAGCAGTAAAGCAGTCAAAACCGCAATCAGATTAAGAGAGTGTGGAATATGGTAATCCAAATCCAAACCCTATGGACACGCCTTCATTGAAATCAAATGGAGTGCGGCGAAGGAGAAAATAACTACAGACTATCTACCCCCCCACTCTCGTTTTTGAAAGGAGATTCACAACCAGAATTTCGGACAGAAGAGAATAGGAGCACAAAGCAGTTACAGAAGTATAGCGGAGATAGCCCTCTATACCGACGGTTCTAAGATGGATGTCGGTGCAGGAGCGGGTATCTTCAGTAAAACCCTTAACCTGCGAGAATCATTCCGAATTAACTATGATTGCAGTGTGTTTCAAGCGGAAATTGCTGATATAACCCTAGCTGCAAAGGACCTAAAGAGACGACACATTGCCGACAAACAATACACTATGACAGCCAAGCGGCGATAAAAGCCATGGAGTCAGTCGTGGAGAAGTCGAGGGCAATGAGTCATTGTAAGATATACCTGGACGAACTATCACAAGCCAACACGGTGACCCTATGCTGGGTACCATTGCATATGGATATTCCGATATCCCTAGAATCTGTAAGAACTCCGATAAGCACGCTTGCTTGCTAGGAAGATTAACATTGAATCCTTGAGTAGAACAAACTTACGCTGGCGCTGGGACAATCTCAACACCTGCAGGCATGCAAAAGAATTATGGCCAGAAGTGAACAAAAACAGATCGAAATTCATGAACGGACTGAGCCATAAAGATATTCGCGGAAAGGCTGGGCAGACTGCATAAGGACTTTTTCAGAACCTGCAGAGACGTTGATGTTATTAGCCTTAAAAACTGTAGACAGAGGATTTTCAACAGCTTCTTCTTTCATGAACTAGAGGATCAGGAGAATGTTGATCTTAAGGAACTCCTGAGATTCATACCTAGATATGGGTGGTTCCAGTAGGTAAACAAACTCCACACCCTTCGGTTACTCTTAGGACAACCTGGAAATCTGTCCTCAACCTACTAGTATAAAATTGTCAAAAAGCCATTAGACATGGTGCAACTAATGTACCAGTTTTCACCCAACCACTTCCACGAAACTGGTAGTTTGCTAAGGAGTTATGGCGATCATATGCAACAAAACAACTCTTCTATACAAAGTGGAACTGCAGAAAAGGACGTGAGCTGCTCGAAAGCTCTACGAGCAGGAAAGACAAAAATCATAAGAGAGGAAATTAGAGATACTCCAGGAAAAATGTTTTGAAGTTTTACCAAAAGGTTAAAAGGAAATGTCAAATGCATTAGACCCAAACAGAGACCTTTAGATCTCAGCAAGTAAGTCACAGTGAATGTTGAGGATATGGAAAAAGAGTACATCTGCAGACTGCTTAAATCCGATGTCCTCACACAAATTCCGCTGTCAGACAGAATGAATCGTTTAACCTGGGTTGGGATTCTGTAAAATGCGAAACGAAAACCGCTTTCGTTTTCGCTAAACCTGTCTCTATCATATCTGTGGAATGTGGCAATAGACAGAGACTGCTATTGTCGAAACGATATTGTTTGATCGTTTTCATTTTACTAGATCTGGCCCCTGGTTTGCAAAATTCAAGACCTATATAAACCCAACAAAAAAAAACCGATTTATATGCTGTCAACATCGACGAATCGGAAAGGTAGAACATCAGTGCCTTTTTCTTAAATAATTGCTGCGACAGACAATGACATTGCCTATTGCCGATTTGGTTAAGAAGTTCTCATTGCAAACCAAACGTTAGGTTAGTTAGTTAGGTTAGTAGGTAGGCAGGACAGGAAAAACCTGTACGTGCCACACTTAGATCAATGTAGATCCGTTGTGATGCCCTAGGGGCTTATGGCACCCATACTCTGGAAACCTACGAAAAACCTACGGATTGGTAAACCAACCCGTTTTATTTACAAATTTAAGTAGGTCGTTAATGGACCTGTCTGAAAGTTCTTCTAAATCCTCGTAGAAGTAACTACCAAGGATTTTGTTTCTTATGTGGCAGAGCGCAGGGCAGTGACAAAGGAAGTGTTGGGTGTCCTCATGCACCTCCTTATCGCCGCATCCTTTGCACAGGTCATTTCATTTCATTTTCAATTTTCAATGGTCCGCTTGTCCATTAAGTGGGTCGCGGGTGTAGGTTGCTCAAGTGGACCCTCCATAGCTCTCGATCCTCCGCCATCGACTCTAAATCATCAAGGGCAATCCCCATACGGGTATAGGAGAGATTATAGACTTGATCTGACCATCTCATCCTTGGTCTATCTAGAGGACGCCTACCCGATGGTACGGATTCCATAGCACGTCGTGGAATCCTGGTCGGGGACATGCGTTTAACATGACCAAACCACCGAAGCATGGATCGCTCCGTCCGGAGAAGTAGCTGCTCGACATTGAGTTCCTCACGTATTCTGGTATTTCTGATGCGATCTCTACGGGTCACACCAGCAATACTACGGAGAAATCTCATTTCGGCAGCTTGTATCCGCGATCTTATTCTTTCGGTCATTACCCAAACCTCATGACCATAGGTGAGAGTTGGAACAAACACCGAATTAAAGACTGACAACTTAGCTTTGACACCAAGTTCAGTCCTCCTAATAACAGAATGACCAAGCTGTCTCAAAATTGACCCAGCCTGACCAATCCTACAGGAAAACTCAGCATTGCTCCTTCCATCACTTGCACAGGTCATCTGTACTAATTCCCATTTTCTTGGTATGGTATTTCAGCATGTGGTGTCCGGTCCGGTGATAATACCTACAATCGAGGACAATGATTTCTTGTTCAATTGTAAGATTTTTTTTAATTTTCTGTTTGTTGTAGATTGGCCACATTTTCCTGGTTATGCCACAGGAGTCGAGCCTGTTCCATCTTTCGTTTGTTTCCATTAGTATTTTGTTCCCAATCTTCTGTCTGAGATTACAGGGGGGAATCACTACTGTGGTGTCAGCCTAGTTTAGTTCAAGGGAGGACCCTTTTCTTGCCAGCTCATCTGGAATATGCTGCTGTAATCAGGAAGCCTGATTGAACTGGATAGTCCGAGACGTTCCGAGTAGAAACCCGCGCCAACGCCAATTTCCATCTTTGATCCATCCGTTGAGTTTGAGTCTTTTCCAGGGTCTTTAAATTGGAGCTCCTGTTAGCCGTTGACAGCCCTTTTTAATAAATAATAAATAGATGGCGCAACAGATCCGTATAGGCACCTTAGGCCTAGCTTCTCGCAACCATCCGTTTGTGGGAGTTTTTATTTTTTGGGACAAATGGAAATGACCTAGAATTTTGTGCCAAATCCGAACGGCTGGGATTGAGAAGCCTTTCCATGACATTTATATCTACTCTCGGATGTTAGTCAGACATTCGCGAGATGTGGCTCAGGGGAAAAAAACCTTGAGATGTAATTTGTGCTTTTTCGGGGATAAAACCTGAGACCCCCTGCACAGTAGTCTAGCACGGAGCCACTGCGACCAGACTGCAATTTTACAGGAGTGTAGAGGCACTTGTGCTCTTGCTAGTGCTTTTGGCAAAATGTTCTCTCCGGAGAAGGTTTCTATGTAGCCTCTCCCTCAGTTCCGCATAGTTTACGCTGTAGACGAACTCAATCACAGCTGCGTTCCTCTCGGGAGGATTATTATAAGTCAACTTGATCTTTCGGTTGAGTTAAGCTGGAGCAGTTTTCGTCGAATTGACGCTTAGATTACAGCAGTGCTTGAGGGTGCGATAGTGAGGCTAAACCACACGCATATGGCTGTGACTTTGCGCCCAGAGTGTTCCACAGAGTTCAAAAATTAAGAATTATATTCCCTCCTTGAGTATACCGCGTTACAGAATAATGGGATTCCGTCGTCGGCCTGCAGCAGTTATCAATTCCAAGATGGAAAGTCAACTCTGTAAAGAAAGACCTCAGCTAAAAGGTGGAGCGCACAAACTGGAAATGAACTCAGCCAACTTGTAGGTAGTTTATAACTGGTGGGGTGGCAGTTGTTCAAAGACCGGACTAACTGGCGAGGCTTTTTGATTAAGGCCAATCTTCCCCACAGTTCATGGTGGACCCCACTTATGAAGGTAATGCTAAACTGACATCTTATCGCCCAATTTCACAATAGTGAAGGTAAGACATGGCATAAGGAGAGACGAATTACAAATTAAATAAATCACCGTAACCATAAGATTTGCGATGAGATACTCGCTACACAGATTCAGATACCTTGCACAGCTACAGACTAACTTTCGATACAATACGAGGTTTTCATGTTTAAAATTTCAATAAATTTCAACCATAGAATGGATTGAAATTAAAACGAAATTGAAATTACTACATGACAAATATTTACCCTTGTGTTACTGTTATTATCCTTTTTTTGTTGCCCCTCTGCTTCGTTTATTCAAGCAACCAGCAGTAACGATAGAAATCCATTCCAATCACAGTGCAGCAATTTGTCACACTCAGTCTTACACGTAATACCTCGGATGGCAGTATACATTCCGTTGGATTTGTTACATTTCTAATGCATCGTGATGCTGATGCACCCGCCACCAAAGATTGCATCAGACCCCAGTACATCAAACATTGACGCTGATTGTTACATTCATCATGAATCATATAGCCGTGTGGTATTTACCTTCCTTAATCCCAAAGTGCAACCACCAAAACGGCTATCCATCATTATGGCACAGCAAATTGTGGGTGAGATGGGCGATGGCGATGCCGAGATGGAGCACTTACAAGGAAATCTACACTAGTGTACATACTGCCAGCAGCAGCAGCGGTGGTGTGGCACCACTCATCCTCCACATCTGATTCTGACGACCGAAACATTTTATTTTTATTTCTGCTCCGCGGATACTATATCTTTCCATTTTTTTTTCTATAAAACTTGTACAACTTTCTATCCATGGTTGCAGGACATGTTCATGTTTATTTATCAGTAATGACTTTATTTTGCAATGACAAAGTGGTCTCCGAGGAATGGTGGACGAAGTAGTTGTTAAAAGCGACAGTAGGATTATAGTATAACAATAAAGAAAAAAAAATAGAAAAGGATAATAAAGACAAATATTGAAAGCGATTCACTGGAAGAAGACGATGTGATCTACAATTGTGTGCAATGCACTTCCGACAGATACCTATAGAGTTTGGTCCTAATTGGAAATGTGTTAACAACATTGTTGCTTATCATAATTCCTGGGTAGACCAGTGATATGGCTGTCAACAAAGTCAAAGATGTCGTCTCCATTTCAATGTTAGGACAAACTTCTTGTTGAGTATTGAGCCTTAAGATACCCCGGCATCAGGTCAATAATGGACCGGTATTTCCACCTCTTTCATCCGATGGGGATGAATCTTCAAGTATAAGGATTTGTCTGAAAGCGGCAGAGCTTATGAAGATGAGATATAGGGATATAGCCATCTACATCGATAGCCAGGCCGCACTCTAAGGCACTGGAATCTACGAACATCAATTCTGAAGTGAGACTGTGCTGATGAGCTTGTGAGAAGAGGCGGGGAAATGTTAGATGGAGAAGATGTGGATATTAAACCATCTCCTTGCATCACAAAAAGCGATATAGGAATAAAATAACTAAGGAAGGCGACCGGAGGTGGGCGGGCCTCACCGGTCACGCAGTATCGAAGGCACTTTGGCCGGAATACAACCGAAAAAGATCTAGGGAAATCCTCAAACTAGGTAGGAAACAGCTCAAGACACTGATCGGCATCAGGGTACTGTCTTCTTAGAAAACATGCCAAAAGACTCAGGCTGGCAGACTCGGATGCTTGCAGATTCTGCAATGACCTGCAAGCCGAGGAGGACATGAAACACATACTGTGCGAATGCGAGGCAATATATTACAGTAGAAGGAAATTCCTGGGTAGGTACTTCTTCCAACATTTAGAGGAGATAGACAATACCAACTACAAGGGGTGGGGGCTTTCTCAAGGGCAAGTGTTTAAGTGTTTTTCCATTGTAGGTCACTCCAATTGGTTCTCCCTAGGGAGCGCGATGGGCCCTTATCAAAATCAGAAAGGAGGACATTTTTATAGTTTTACATTTCTAAACTTAGCCTGCACTAGAATTGGCGCCAAAGGAACTCATTTTAGGTACATATCTTTAAAGCTTTACATATGTCGGCTATGCAGAAGGTTGACCATCCGTTTCAGCTATCCCATGCGGGTGAGTTTAATATAGACAAAGAAGAGTCTCTGCCTGAGACACTGCAGCCTTCCGGAGGTTCGGTCTTCCTTTTCTTCTCGAACCTGGGGGCTGGGATTCAAAGATCCTCTTAGCTGGAGCATTATTGTCCATTCGCTCGATGTGGCCGAGCCAATATAGTCGACGTGTTTTGGCTTTTTGGACTAAATCCACATCTTGGTACAGCTCATAGAGTTCGCGGTTGTATCTTCTCCTCCATTCGCCCTCCTCGCACACAGGACCAAAAATCCGCCGAAGTATTTTTCTGTCCTTCGAGTTAGGAGTTTTGAACCCAATTGTTTTGCCAAACTGAAGTAGCAACGTATTGGAGATCCCAATAGACCTGGTATCCAAATATGTCGAAGCAGATCATACAGGGATTGCACTTTAGTTCGACCTGACCGGAACTGTAGACGCCACCGTTGATTCCATCTAGGGAATTCACCCGCTGCAGCCTGAAACAAGAGGAAATGTCTTAGTGCGTGGACACTCCTCCCCCCTCTCTCGTTCACTGCCACCAACGATCTCCACAGGGGTTGGTTGGTTACCCCATCTCCAGTCGAGGTACTAGGCACCCACCAGTCACCAACGGGGGGGTGAGAGTAGGAGTTGATAGTGAGAGGCTAGAGTGAGAACGCTTGTGTTCTCATGTAATCGCATCACTACCCTTAAACCGGCATAGACAAGAAATGCGTAGAAAATAAAATGGACTAGAAGAGTAGTACATGTCAAGAGTAAGGCGGTGCCCAGGTGTGGAGTGTGGACCCCTACGATCATACTGACATAAAGAAGGCTTTTGAAGTCATCTTTTGTCATAACGACAACTCAATAGCAAAAGAAGAGCAACTCCATGCTGACCCTTCCAACAAGAGACTTGTGTAGAATAAAGCGAATGAGAAAGAAAATTACTCCAGGTCTGAGGAGGAAAAGGGAGTACCCCCAACTACCCATATGGCATTTTAATTGTGAAGATCAACCCTCTTTCACCGAGAAGAAATAAGCACTGGTGCGAAATGGGCTAAGGAAGTAAAAGGTGCAGGTGCAAGACGCTTTTACGAACGACTTGCAAGGTCGTTATAGACAAAGGAAGTTCGGATGGGAAAACAGTGCTCACGATATCAACGAGGAACCGCCGGCTATGAAAATCCGCTGAAAATCCCTTCGCTGGTGAGGGTTCTAGAAAGCCGGGTGGGAAGTATACTATAGAATGTGGAAAGAAAATAGAATAGGTCATCGTCAACCCCGTTCGGGAAGATGCAGATCCTAACGTTCTCGTTTATGAATAGTCATGTGTTCATATTCTAAAGATGCGGTAGCCCGTGCTACCACCGAATAATCGATGGCAGGAGTGCGCCTCACGTACTAATCCACACCCTATTTCCTTCAACCACTGTCCCCGCGGTACTACCGGTAGGTATTACTTCGCGGGGCTAGTTTGTCAGAAAGGCGAGCTATCGTGACCAAATCTGTGAAGGTATTTCTGATAGCCGCCATGCCCCGATACGAACTGCGTAAGGTGGTAGTTGCTGTCCCCGTTTGTTATTTTTGTCCAGACCTCCATATGGTGGGGATCAGTTTGTGGGTCCATCTACCTTTTGCCGTGTTATCCCACCTGGCTTGCCATAGTGCCATCGATGTTTTCCTCTCTTCTAGTTCGATGACCCTTCCATTAGGGACGTCTTGCCAGTCGGCTATTTGCCAAAGGTAGATCCTTTGCATCTCGCTAGCAACAATGTCGATGGGGATCATTCCCGATATAACGCAGGCTGCTTCATCCGAGATTTTTCGAAATCCCCTTATTGTTGCGCAGAGCCTGTATGCTAACAAGAGCTTTCTCCTTGTTTCGTTTGTTTTTAGAGCCTCCGCCCAGACGGGTGTAGCGTATAGAAGTATTGAGGTGACCACTCTGGATAGCCGAATCCTCCTGGTATATCCAGGTCCACCAATGTTTGGCAGCATTCGGCAAGGAGCTGATGCTTGCATCGGTGAGGCCTTCCTGCCAGCGTACTGGATGTGCGCTTTAAAGTTTAGCCTGTTGTCGAGCATTACTCCTATAGGTACATTAGAGACTCCTTAGACCTAATAGTTTGATACCCAACCGGGAAATTTGCAAATTCCACAGACTTTCGGCTGGTTATCAAGACAGCCTCGGTCTTGTGGTCAGCTAGTTCTAAGCCGGCGGACTTCAGCAATTTTTGAATTTGGCAACTGCTTCATCCGTAGCGGACTCCATCTCGTGGATATGTTTGGCCACTGTTACCACTGGCCATCGACCTCCTATAGCATACCAGTTTGCCGAGTTAAAGGCATTTTTAACTAACGTCACACACGTGCAGTATTACTTCCCCCCCTTTCCATCTTTTCCCTAGTATTGCAAAAAGCTCTACTCACATAAAGCAAGTATCCCTAAAGGCAAAAGGGACAATATGTAACCTGGAAAGTGCGTCATCTAAACCTCATGGGTAAGCCTCTACTGAAGTTCAGCATCAAAAGTGACAACAGCCACAGACTACCTTCTTTCCAGCTTCACCTTTAAAATTATATTTATCTACTACTATAGAATTCCTTGCAGAAGTGAACCGACCACCGAGTCAACATGGGACATCCATCTACCTATCTATCAACTGCATGGACCCCTAGACGGACTATCGAAGACATTTGAAGAAATCATTTTGTACTGATGGGCTATTTATCAGCATTCAAAGTGAATATGACAGCTTAACTGCAATTCACACCGTTATCAGCAACAGTTTGTCCTCGATTGATCCTCTTCTAAGTATAGAAATGAAGCAGCAACAATAACAACGCAACAACACACAATTTCCATTTCGCAAAGTATCTCTTTCGACAACGATATTTACAAATCCATTTTGAAATCTCAGAAGTGCAAATTGGTAGGAGGAAGACGGTCCTTACATCCTTTCAACGTCTTGAATTCCACTTGCCCTTCTATAACACATCGACATGTATATGCACACGCAGAGCCCCTTCGCAATGTGTATGAGTGTATGACCCCTTAAACATAGATCCTTTTCACTGTACGTCCTTGTTCGCGGGCGTTGGTTCTATTCTCTAGAATTGTTGTCCTTTCTGCTGCAATCGCATGCACACAATAACAAAATATACACCGAAGAACTGCCAGCAGAGGACCTGCCACTACCACCACCGTCTTGCCGGTAAATATGTTATCCACCTAAACATATGTGGGAGGCGGCAGCTTTTGGTATTGTTTGGTGCTCTCTTCGTAGATATTTTGCTCAGTTGCTTGGTGTTCAGTGTTCAGTCGGGCGTATGGGACCCTCGAAAACTAGAAAATAACAATACATCAAACCGGCCGGCGTATAGTCGGGTATATTTGAATAAAACATACCCGGGTTGCTTCCGCCCGCTTTTGCTTGTTTACATTTCACGCCCAGATGCTCCCTCACGAGTGTATGGAATGAAAAATTTCATCATCTTCCAGGTGTGCTCTCCGGCGTCGTCGTCGTCGTTTGGTCGACACAGGACGACAACGGTTCCTTCGGTTGCACCAAAAGGATTAGGATACAGCAAATACGACCCCATATTTGTATGCGGATGTACAGCAGCAATAAAATGCAAAAATACGACAAGCGGCGGCCTCAAGTCCTTTTGACTAAAGATACCAAAATAAAAATTGCTCGAACTGAAACGTAGAAAACATGCGCTCCATCGGAACGATGAATGCAAAATGTTTTAGTTTCGGGTTTGTCTATCTTTTTATTTTCCTGACTTTTTTGCAAATCGACCAGAAAAAGAAGGATTTTTAACTGCGTTAGAAAACTGTAGGTACCTATAGTAATTGCTTTACATCTTGAAGGTATGTTTGATTTAAGTTCATAGATTCATTGGTCCATGCGACACAAAGACATTTGTTTTTAGGACAAGGATTGGCCTCAGCTTCAAGGTACTTCCTCTGTTTAAAAAAAAAAAAATGTTATAAAGTTGTTTATATATAGTTAGCTTACAATGGCCGTTACCAATGTTTAAAAGGCTAGCACGCATCGCCACCAGATCAATGAGGACAACTTCAAAGACTAATCCGAAATAGATACCGGGTCTTATGGGACTTATGGTCAGGTAGCTTTTCGGCAAATTCAAAAACGGTACGCCTCTTATAGCAGTGCCTAGCAAAAGGATGTCTTCTGCTCTGCTGGACATGAAGGAAATTTTTGGCAATGAGAGGAGCAAGAAATAGGACAAAGTTCGTCAGCTGTTTCAGAAAAAGGTAGTCATTCTGTGACTGTGACCTCCTTGCACTCTCAAGTTTGAACCAGGGAAAAAAGCCACAAAAGGATATATTATCAAAAAAAAACCATGGCCTTTCTGCAATGCGCCACTAGCAAATCTTCATACGGAAGTATAGTCAGAAGGTCGTTTTCCACCCTCATTGGAGTCCTAATGGGGAAGTCTACTCAAGGGTACCATAAGAAAAATGGGAACAACCGCCTTTTAATGTCACTAAATAGGTCTCCAAACCAATATAGGAACACATTCATTGGCAGATACTTCTTCCCAAGGCCTAGAACTTTCTAGCACACCAACAGACAAGATAATGAAACAAGTAATAGATTGCAGTATTTATATAGATAGGGCTAAAATGGGTAAAGGACAGACAAACTTTTCCTCCCAACAGGCATTGCAACAGATCAGTATATTGACCAGAGTGCGACACGCAGTAAGTAGGTACCCGAGCCGGGTAACCCAAACTAACCCAGCCAATTTCTGTCTATCTGGTTTCCAGCAGTCTTAGCCGATCTTATATCTACACTAGCTGAAACCACGGCAGCTTCGCCTGGCCTTTTGTTGTTTTTTTATTTTTTTATTTTTTATTTTATTTTATTTATTTTCGAGCGACAATGTTTTAATTGTTTTGTATTGGAGGTGCCACGCCCCTTTATCCAACTTTGATAAATCTTCTCAGAAGCACTCTAGGTCCAATACCTAAGATTATCTGTAAGTTTAATCTCAATCTATTCGGTGGTTTTCGAAATATACGATTTTTAATTTTTTTTTTGTATGGGCGGTGCCACGCCCCTTTGTCCGATTTTGAATTTGTTTAGCCTATAACCCAATCACCGTAATTACCGACATTTAAAAAAAAAATCCACAAAATCGGTTGAAAATTACGGGCGACAGAGGGAAACAGTTTTTTCCACTTTGTTTTATATATAGAGAGAAGAGATAAGAAGAGATGGACCGTGCATCGTAGACACATCGCGTTTTGAACGATAGGCGTTTCACATAGCTTAAAAAAAATTAAAGTCGTTGCCATTTATAGCAAAGTCATTTAAAATGTTATTCCAGACATAAACGCCACAACGGGAGCGTCTCAGGAATTGTCTTCGGAAGCTCTAATTTTTTGACAATTTAATTTTTGCATGTGTGGTCTGGTCATATGTCACGAATGGTGTGCTCGATGTTGGATTTTGCATTCATTCGAGATAGCTGTCATGCCTTTAAAATTCAAATGAACCGCGACCTCGAGCCTTTAATAGCCAATAAATCTTGCAGCTTTCCGATGCTCCAGAGTGCAGTATTAATAAGAGTGCTTGGTAAGCTTTGAGTAGCCCTCCTCTGGAGTACAAACATTTTCTAATATCATGAAGATAGCTTGAATGGTGAGGGTAAGTTTTCTCTCTTCACATAGGCCTTTAATAACTTCGTTTCGAAATAGTACTATTATGATTTTTATCTTTTAAGTCATACGGAAGGCCAAAGGAGTTGAGCTTCAAGTCTGTCATTGTACTGTACTTACTTACTTAGATGGCGCTACAGTCCGGGGTAGATCTGGGCCTCAACCAACAGGTCTCCCCAGTTAGCCTAATCTTTGGTCAACCGCCGCCCGCCAGGTGCGCACTTCAAGTTGGTTGAGGTCACCTTCCACTTGGGCGGGCCACCTAAGGCAAGGTTGTTCTCTACTGCGTTGTCTCTCCTGGTTGGAATCGAAGACTCTTCTGGCCGGAGCGTTGGAGTCCATTAGCTCTGCATGTCCTAGCGCACAATCTGACTAGTTTGGCAGTGATGTCAAAACCAGACAAGGCTCTGTGTACCTCGTAGATAGGATCTTATAGGCAATGTTGAGAAGGCTGCTGGCTCTATAGTTCGCGCAGTCTAAAGGGTCTCCTTTCTTGTGGATCGGGGCAAACGATGCTGAGGTTCCATTCGTTAGGCATACTTTCCTCTGACCAAATCTTGGAGACGAGTATATATGCTCTCAACCAAGTTATCCTCCGCTGCCTTTAAATGCTTACCAGTTAAAATGTATTCTTACAAGCAAAAGGTTGCCGCTGCGTTAAAAATTATTAGGACTGTTCTTAACGAAAAGAATGAAGCAAAAAAGAAATGCTGGATTAAACCATGGGTAGATCGTCGTCGGCAACTCGGTGAAGGGTCTGCTCTTGCAAGAGAGCTTCAAATTGAAGATGCTCATCAGGATTTCAGCGATTTTAACCGTTTGACAGCAAGTAATAATATTTCAATATTAATTCAATCTGTTGGGCCAATATTTTTAAAAAGGATACCAAGTTAAGGGAAGCCCTGGTATTGCTTGTGTACTGGTAATACTATGAGTTGATTTATTTTCTCCGATTCCCATTGTTGTGCCATGTCGACTCTCGACAGCTGCTCCCAAAATACGAACCATGTTGGAATTTTGCGAGCTAATCTTTGATATTGATCAGAACATGTGTCCTGTCCACTTGCGAGAAACTTTCAGAAAACTCGAATCTCGAGAGTAAAAAGTTAACTCTCCGCAAACTACTCTCAAGACTATGTCCACTTGCGAGTTTGCTCTCGAGAGCTGCTTGAGACCTGCTCGCAGCATTTTTACTCTCAAATGGACAGGCACCTTTATACGGTTCCCCACAAAAAAAAAAAAGTCCAAAGGGATCAAATCGCAGTTCAGAGGCGGTCAATTGTCATCGCCAAGACGGCTGATAAGATGATTTGGGAATTTAGTGGGCAAAAGATCGATTGTGGCATGGGCTGTGTGGCAACCTGCATGAACCAGAGGTCGTCCAAAGCCATGTCTTCAATTTCAATAAAAAAAAAGTCTGTTAACATGGCTCTGTAACGCCCACTGTTAACCGAAACGTTGATCCCAGCCTCATTTTCGAAGAAGAAATGGTCCAATGATGCCACCACTCCAAAATCCAAACTGTCACTCTCTGTGGATGCATTGGCTTCTCGACATTTTTTTTTTCTAACGTAGCCACCGAGTACCGATATGAAAATGCGCCGAGATGAAAATGCGCCTCGTCAGAAAAGATGATTTTTCGCCCAAAATCGTTGTCCAATTCAATCTGTTCTAAGGCCCAAACTGTGAAGCGATAATGAAGCAGATGGTCGTCCGCCTTAAATTTTTGAGTCAATTGGACCTTGTAAGCGAATAATAATCCGAGATCTTGGCGCAGAATTCGACGACGAGGACCATGAGTGTTGTCCACTAGTATACCAGTCTCACGAACTTGCATACAGCAGGCTCGGTGGGTGCTTCATTTTGGCCAAAACTTCTTTTCAAAAAACGCACTGTTTGGGCAATCACTTTGGAAATAAGTTTCCAATATTTTTCCTACGTTTTTTAAGCGTAAAGCGATTCATTTCGTTCCGCGAAGTTACGATACTAGCTTTCTGTCAAGATTTCGAGCGGGAAACAGCTGTCAGTGTCAAAATAACCTATGATTTAAAAAGAAACCACTAGATGGCCCACTCTTTATTTGTAGAGATAAATAACTAAAACCTATAAGTTCGCATTTCCTGAGATAAGGATGTAATTAAAAGCAAAAAAACTCTTATTCACTTAATGAGCTTAATAAACAGTTTCTCTTTCTACCTGTGCCACTATACAGCCTTCAATTCTCTGATACCTCTGGTAATGTGCTTCCAGGCTTGATCTTTGAATAGTAGCTCGTTTTTAAGGTCAGTAATGGTGTATTACTGTCCCCATCTATTCGAAGTACCGCCGATTGGGTCACACACGACAAAACACATTATCCAGCACTATAAAATAATGGACACGTTTCAAACAAACAATTTGGAGTGTCGGACCTTTTTTCTGTTTAAGACGGTCATAGTTCCGACAACGGAAATATACACGAATTTGTTTAGACTGTGACATTTTTGTTGGACATAAATCGCGGTCTCTTCCGCAGCTACTATACACAAGTTCATGTCCTGCTAAGGACTTATTTATAAGACGCCTAAGCAGCAATAATTTGCGGACTAAAAAAATTCCCATTTTACAGAGGTTTTATAAGCCCGCGTGACATGTGTTCATCATTCCGTCTGATTTTATTTAAATTCCATTTGACACATCTGAGAAGACGGTTTTTATTTCTTTAAGAATTCAGCGCCAGACATGACATGATGCTAAGTGTCTCACATCTTATTGTAAGAGAAAGGTTTATAAATAATTTACTATTTAGTCTACTTATCCTCTTTGCAAATGACATGTGGATATGAAATGTCAGATCATTTAATTTGATGAACCAAGACTCCAGATTATTCCACAAGAAGGAGTAACAAATGTGCGCATCGGGCTCGTCACTGTGTTTGATTTTGACTGTTACTCTGGCGTATATGACCTTTTCTGAGAAACTTCCAGCACACTCAGTTTGACACGACCTTGACGAGGGCCAACCAACCCAGTACAGCAACCTAAAAGGTTTTTTTATAACATACATACATATACAAGAAGCTGAAGAATTGAAACTTTGTGCAATAGAATTCCCGGGAATGTCCTTCCCAAATGAATCAACGGCAATTCAGAAAGAAAAATTGTTTCCTGTAGAAAAAAAAAACAAACAAACTGCCACCCGTTGTTCAAATGGAAGTGAAACCCTTCTAATTTCGAATTATCAAAAGAGAGGTGATTGCGTGTCGATTTGTGTCGATGGCAGATATCTGATTACAAATTAGACTAATCGATGGCGTTCCGACAAGAGAGAGAGATTCCAGTTGAATTATCAAAATGCTCATCGGTTGGTATGCTTGAAATCCCTTTGGTCTATTTTGCTATAATGAAACCTCAACGGGAATCGAATACAACAATCGCTTTGGCCAAGAGTAGGGGGTGGTGTGAAATTCTCACTGTATTGCAATGAGCGTATAACGAGTGCCGCTGTAGGCTGTACAAATAGGCGCAACACACCAGTGAGCCGGTATAGTAAGAAGGGCATCCTTTTTGGATTCGTATTATTTTTATTCAAGCCCCGAGGCAAGGCATTTTACATTTCAGTTGACCTAGCCTAGCTAAAGGGTTAAAATATGCTACAGGACGAAAATATTCACTGTAATTAAATTACAGATATGCGAAGGGCAGTCTTGTGCCTCTGCATTGGCTATGTGTGTGAGTGTGCATCGAAACGAAACGCAATAAACAATAAGCTGGGAGGAAGGGGTTCCTTTTTTTCGAGCAGCATGCCTTGCGGTGCAAAATTGCAAAGGATTGGAATGATGATTGATTGTGAGAACTTCTGCGTTTTACATTTATAACTGCAATGAAACCCATTGAGATGTATGCGCTTTAAAATTTATTATTACTTTCGTTTAGCTTACAAAAGTCGCTTATCCGTTAATTAATTAAAAGATCTGATTATGCAGATGGCTGGCCTTTCGAATGACCGATATTAAATCGTATATGGTACTGCCAAATGGCTTCAAGAGTTATTCACTGGAATGCGTGCATCCTTAACATAATCGGGATTATGTTTTTTTATAACGAAAAGCTTATATTTTCAATATCTACTAATCTTTGACACATATTGACATTTAGTCGTCAATGAACGGTTCTAAGATGGATTCAGGGACTGAATCTGGCATACAACCAATACTGTATAACTTTTTAATGGAAATTCGCTGGAAGCATGGGCGGACTAAGAGGCAGTGGCACTCGGGGCGGTAAAGCAAGCTTACACCCCTTAAAAATTTAAGAAAAAAAACACGAACAAAGATTTTATTTAAAGGTGCTTTCGAGTTTTTTTTGCACTGAATATTTCAATTAAATAATTAAAATCTATATTTTTTGTTAGCTCCTTTTCGATTTAAAGTATAGATAGCCAGATTTTGGCTCATAGTTGATCTTAGATAATTCTTAATTAATTTCAATTTTGAAAAGCTTCGGTCACAAGATGCCACTGAGGCGCAAATTGTTAAAAAAAAAATTCTCATCGCCAATGACAGGCTCGGTAACGAGTCTGAAAAGTCACAATTAACAATGAAGCTTAAAAATTCAAATGCTGTCTAAATTTTTGCATCTTTTAAATTTATTTTTGCAGCCGTTCAGCGATATCAGATGCGCTATCAGTTCTGAATGTTGACAGCTCACTTTGCGAATTGATTAATCTAAGAACGATTATCAACTCCAAGCTGGGTGAGGTGTCCACAAGAGGATCTGTTAGTAGAGGCACTTCGGAAGGTGGTGTTTTATGCCCCCTATCCTTGGAATTTGGTGGTCAACGAACTACTGAAAACTTGAAAACTTAACATCCAAGAACGGGTCAAGAAGACTGCAGTATAGCACTCTTCTCTAGCAAAAAAGCTATTGGTAATAGATGGGGTCTACAACTACAACATCGAATAACTCACTGGCTCTATATCTTAGTTATAAGACCGATACTTACCTATGGGATAATTGTCTGGTGGACAGCCTTGGAGAAAGCCATAAATAGAGACTATCTAAGCAACGTCTAGCGCACAGCCTGCATGTGTATAAGCGGTACACTAGGCACAATTCCCTCTGCTGCACTTGACATATTATATCCCTTGATATTTTCAGCAAGCAAGCAGCGAGTGCAGCCATTTGCCCGCTTCCTCACAGTGGTCAAAAGTCTTTGGCCACGCCTCTATTTTGAAGAACTTCGTAATCTCAACCGAAAACACTGACACTGACTATACACCACCCCATCTTAAAATTTTGACAAGAACTTTCTCGTCACTATCCCTCTAGATCCAGAGCAATCTGGAATGAGAATACTTTTGAAGAAGATGTATCAGTTCACTTCTACACTGACGGCTCAAAAATCAAAGATGGTGTTGGTGGGAGTGTATTCTCCCAAAGTCTTAATCTTAAGCTCTTCTACCGTCTACCAAATTATTATAGCGTGTTCCAGGCGGAATTAATATCGATAAAAGAAGTCTTATCTTGGCTCAAGAAAAACGTGATATCCGCTAAAGATATCTGCATATTTTCGGACAGCCAATCAGCCATCAAAACCTTGGATTCGATCTCGACTGCCGATCGTCTCTAACAGAGATGGTCGAACAGTTCAACATTCACCTAATTTGGGTGCCGCTGCCGGGGCATAAAGACATTCCAGAAAATTGTAAGTCCGATAAACTCGCTGGAACAGGAACAACTCAACCCTGTCGGATAAAGACACCCTAGGGATACCAATCGCTACTTGTCTAGTGACAAAACAAATTTGTCCTAAGAAATTGATTTCTCTCAACAGATTGCATATCGGCACCAGTTGAGTGGGTGTAAAATTCGGACCTGCACCCTTTTGCTTTCAATTCTCCCCACATATTTGTTGTACCACTTATTAGTGTGCCAACCGGGGCGGACCGCCCCCCGTAAGTCCGCCACTGGGTGGATGGAAAAATCATCGAAAGACATTGCAGAGGTATTACGCGAGGGATACTTCTGCAATAGTGAGGGACTTAAACCCGATCTAAAAAAAAACTCCCAAGGGGACTGACTTTCGTCATCCCGAATTGATTGCACCTAGTCATTCGACTAATCGGCAATTTATTATTGATTCGTTTTAAAAATATATAGCATACATTCTACGTTTACCGGATGTCTAGACTTTTTTAACTGAAAATATTATCTACTTTCTTGATCTTAGCTAATATCAAGAGGTTTAGCATCTAAAGTCTTGGCTGTATTTGAGTATTCCTCTACATTGTTGTTTATGTATATCTACTGGAATATATTGTACGTTTTTATACGTAAAATTAATATGGATTGACTTAAGGTCATTTAATCTAATCTGACATTTTTTTGTCCAATCAGAGATATTGTTTATTGCCCTTTGAAGCTTTTTTGTTGACACAAGGACAGCTGTGTCATCTGCAAAAGTAGCTATAGTGGTTTCCCAACTTTCAGGCAAGTTGCTAGTGAATAGAAGGTATAAAACTGGACCTATCACGCTGCCTTGTGGTACACCAGCTTAAATGTCTCTTAATGTTGAGTACTCTGTCTCTTGTTCAATTCTGAAGAATCGATCTGATATGACTCCAGAATTGTCGAATATTGCTTTGGCAGTTACCTTGTATTTGTAGTTTGTGGATCAGGCCTTTGTGCCTGACTTTATAGGGAGTACACTTTTTTTTCGAATTCTTTTTCGATTTTATCGGTGATTCTATGCACCTGATCGATTGTAGAGTGTTTATTCCTAAATCCAAATTGGTGATTTGGGACTAGCGATTTTTCGTGAATATTTTTTGCGGCGTTTTACCATAATTTTCTCGGATAACTTTGACAACATTGGTAGTATAGATATTGGGCAATATGAGGTTACTTCGTTAGGTGGTGTCAGATATTTAGTAACTTGGCAGCACTTATTTTGTATCTAGATCTTTAAAATGAAGAAATAAAGATGGAGTCTATATCGAATAACAGTGGCGACGAGGACGAAAGAATCTATTCGTGTACATAATTATTGAGAAATAAGAAAATTACGCATTATGGAAAACCAAAATGAACAACAAAGGACACCACTAGCAGGCGCCGATATTAATAATGTGAACATTCAAACATTAATTCAAATTCTGCAATCACTGCAGTCGCCGAGCACATCTGCAACGTCGACGAATTTACAGTTTGAATCGTTCAAAGAGGGAGAAGAAACATTTATCTTATATAAACAACGCCTGGAAAATTTCCTACAGCTACGCAATATCACAGATGAAGTGAAAAAGGTTCAAGTTCTGATCAATTGCATTGGAACACGTCACTACCAACTTTTAACTAGTCTGACTGCGCCTGACCTACCGAATACAAAAACGTACAGTGAGTTGATGAAACTTCTGGAAAACCATCTCTGTCCAGTCCCTGATGAAGTCACAGAGCAACACAAATTTTCACTCCGTATTCAGCACGAAGGTGAATCTATTGCGAATTACATCGCAGAGCTTAAGCGCTTAACATCCTTCTGCAATTTCAAGTGCGCTTCATGTGAAGCTTCAACCATTGATACGCATCTACGGGGACAATTTATCAGAGGAGTCAGAGACAGTGACATCCGTGAAAGACTACTTCAGGAAAAGAAACAGAAATTCGATGACGTCATAAAAGTGGCACTTGCTATTGAATCCTCCAAATGTCAAAGTAGGACTATGCAAAATGTTCATCAAGTTCGCACTTCTTCACCGACTGCTAATAGTACGACTAAATCTTCTGCAAGTAGTACACAACGCACAATATGCTACAGATGTGGTAGGCACAATCACAAATCTACGGATTGTACTATCGATCGTCAAACGCTCAGTTGTACAACGTGCAACAAGAAAGGACACGTATCATCTGTCTGCATGATGAAACAAAGAAGAAAAACACCAAAACGGCGCATACAACATACACGCGACCGATCTGCACATGCTCTACAAATTGACGAAAACTCAACCGACAGCGAAGATAAAATACAAGACCTCAACACTCTAAAATTACACACAAAGTCCGGAGAGAAGGGTAAGTTTTTTATTACACTTGACATACAAAACAGACCATATTGTCTGGAATTCGATACGGGCTCCGCTATCACTACAATGGGCGAAAACAACTTTCGAAAACGTTACCCTAACATCAAAATACATCCTACGGCAACACATCTTCGAGTCTTCGACAATCATGTTTTCAAGGCAGTTGGGGAAAGCCAAGTGCAGGTGACATACGAAGGGAAAACATTCACGGGTACAATTTACATCGTTCCATCTGGACTGGATTCTGTTTGCGGACGTGAATGGATTAACAAACTGGGTCTTCTCGAAGTACAGCAGATCAATGGTATTGAAAATGCATCCTCACAGACTCAAACTATATATGTCACAAATAAAATCCTGCATGACTACAGTGATCTGTTTCAATCCAAAATCGGTAAAATTCCGAAAATACAAGGCCTACTCAAGCTTCGCGAAGGAGTTTCACCGATCTACATTAAACCACGTCCTGTTCCATACGCAATAAAAAATTTAATAGAAGATGAAATCAATCGTCTAGAGAAATGTGGAATTCTGGAGAAAGTGACTCATTCTGACTGGGGTACCCCAATCGTTCCTATCCTTAAATCTCCAACCGAACTTCGCTTGTGTGCTGACTACAAAGTCACTCTCAACCAATGCATCGTGAATGATAAGTACCCAATACCGAAGATCGACGACCTATACCAACAGCTTAGGTATGGGGAGTACTACTGCGTTCTCGACATTCACAAGGCTTATTTACATATGGAGATGACGGCGGATAGTGCCCTTATGCAAACCATCAGTACACACAAAGGTCTTTACAAAGTCCGTCGGTTAATGTTCGGGGTTAAAACAGCACCAAATATTTGGCAAAGATTTATGGATGATCACATTATGCATGGGCTAAAAGGAACAGTTTGTTTTTTCGACGACATTATTGTTACAGGAAGTTCAATTCAAGAGACTGATCAGCGAGCTAGGGCGGTTTTGGATCGATTGCGTTCTTATGACTTACATGTAAATTTGCGGAAAAGTAAATTCTTTCAAAAATCCGTAAATTATTTAGGACATACAATTGACAAGAACGGTTTACACAAGAATCAAGACAAAATACAAGCGATTCTTGACATAGATCCACCCACAAATGTAACCGAACTACGACAATTCTTGGGAATGGTGAACTATTACAACAAGTTCATACCAAATTTATCCGCCAAACTATATGAACTCCACCAGCTTTTACAAAAAGATGTTGTATACCACTGGACTCAAAAATGCGATGAAGTTTTTAAAAAAATAAAACGTGACATCATGAGTGAGTACGTCTTAGCACCATTCGATGATACCTTACCTCTCGTGCTAGCTACAGATGCATCACCATACGGCTTATCAGCAATATTGTCACACATTACATCCGACGGCGAAAAGCCGATAGCGTTTGCTTCACGCAGTCTTACAAAAAGCGAGTCAAACTACAGCCAAATCGACAAGGAGGCTACGGCTATCTACTGGGGACTACACAAGTTTTATAACTACTGCTATGGTCGCGAATTTACATTAATTACAGACAACAAACCCCTTACGTCAATATTCAGTCCAAATAAATGCCTACCAGTACTTACTGCACAAAGAATTCTACACTATGCACAATTCTTATCTGGTTTTAATTACAAAATCATCTACCGCAATACAAAAGAGCACACAAACGTTGATTATCTATCACGAAATCCAAGGAAAGTCAGGGATGCCGATGAGAGCATTCGGGAAGTACACATGTTTCAGTTGACTGATTACGTGTTGCCCATAACTAGCAAGGTGATTGCGAACGAAACCAGAAAGGACCAAGAGCTGTGCCTGGTATACAATACACTTCAAAACGGCCGAAGTCTTCAAGATACCACATACAAAGGCAAAGATGACGAACTAATGCTACAAGATGGTTGCATCTATCGGGGAATTCGAGTTGTTATACCCAAGACGTTGCGCAAACAAATACTTGAAGAACTACATACAGCCCACGTAGGCATTATAAAAATGAAAGCACTCGCAAGAAGTTATTGCTATTACATCGGAATAGACAACGATATAGAACAACTCGTAAAAAGCTGCAAAGATTGTGCGATCGTAGCTAAGGAACCTGCCAAAGCTCCTATCCATCCTTGGGAGATTCCGTCCATGCCATGGCAAAGAATCCATATTGACTTCGCAGGGCCTTTTATGGAACATTACTTTTTAATTGTTGTCGACGCAAAAAGCAAGTGGTTAGAAGTTGTTCCAATGAAGAATATTACAAGTACACATACGATAAAAGCTCTGCGAGAAATGTTTGCTAGGTTCGGGTTGCCAACAACATTAGTATCAGACAACGGAACCAATTTCACATCAAAAGAATTTTCTAACTTTATAAAATCCAACGGAATAACACACAAATTCACCGCTCCTGCGCATCCTGCTACAAATGGCCAAGCAGAAAGATACGTACAAATCGTCAAAAATGGATTACGATCTGCAGTCAACGATCCAGGAGACTTGCACGTCAAACTTCATCGATTACTCTTGCAATACCGTAAGATACCGAGTGCCACTACAGGTAGAAGCCCAGCTGAGATGATGCTCAAGTATAATCTTCGAACTCGACTGGACCTTATTAAATCACCAGATGAAAAGACAAGATCGTGTAACAATGACTTTTATTTTAAAAATGTTCGTAGTTTTGCTCCGGGAGATAGAGTCCAAGTTCGACACTATCTCAACAAATCCATCAAATGGAAGTTCGGAAACATAGTTCGGCGAGACGGAACACTACATTATACAGTCGATGTAGATGGGCAGCATACAAGACGACACATCGACCAAATTAGAACAACACAAGTTTTCGAAGAAAATCCTTTTCACACTAATCGCTTTACAGAGAGCATTCACGACAACTACAATTACATCCAACAAAATGAAAATAATCAAAATATCACTACCCGAACCGATATACAAGAAAATGTCGACAATACACCTTCACCAGTTGCAAATAATCCGGAATCACCAATCTTGAGTTCTCCGCGACCAAATCCATCAGAACCGCAAACTGATAATACTGAGATGACTCCACGGATCCAAGCATCTACAAGCAAAAACAATAATCAAAATATTCCAAATCTAACAGCAACAGAGCAGATACAATCTCCAGCTATACAACCAACTCCTGCAACTCCTATTAGGAAATCCAAACGATTGCGCCGATGTCCGGATCGACTAAATTTATAAGATGATCTACATAATATTACGTAATTAATTTATAAGTACATATTTATCAACAATTATTAATGAAAATGAATTAACTTTATTTATTCAATATGGTTTCAACTTCAAGGATTGCTATTTATTTTACTAAAATTTGAATTGTTATCAAAAGTGTCAAGTTCATTTTGATTTGTGGTGCAGGGCTCTGCAACCTTTAATTTTGAGTAATTATGAAAAGAAATTTCCATATATTTGCAAACTTTTATTTACTACTTAAATGAAATAAATTTTGATTTGACTTATATGAATTAAACCATTACGCAAATTATTATGTAAGCTAATATTAAGTTATCAACCATTAAATTATGTGGTGGAGACTGTCAGATATTTAGTAACTTGGCAGCACTTATTTTGTATCTAGATCTTTAAAATGAAGAAATAAAGATGGAGTCTATATCGAATAACAGGTGGCTTGGCTGGTTTTAGTATCATTATTACCTCCGCGACTTCCCACATGCTTGGACCATATCTCAACTTAAATGCAGCATTTACAATGTGCTCTAGTTTTTTCAGACATTTTCGTGGAAATTGCTGGGGCCTTTTTTATATTTATGCCTTCTTTTATTTCTTTGGCAAGTTTTTTAGCTGTTACCGACCGTATAGGTCTATCTTCTTCGCACCTTAAGGTTTAAATACGTCATCTAGATACTCTGCAAGCAAAATTACAAATAAATATAAAAATATTGTATAAAATAAAAATTTATTTAATTTAGCTATTTAATAAAATGAACGCAAAATAGAGTGTGTTGCTTTATATCACTGCTTTGTCGACGCATTTTCAACTGAGAGATGACAGATGACAAAATTCCATAGATTGCTGCGGCTGTGACACGTCAATTCCTCGCCGTGCACAAGAAATTGGCCTTTCGCACATTCCAAAATTGCAGAATTTTGACATCGGGACTTGGTCTTACGCCCGTATAAAATCCAACTAATCCAGGAACCCGGAGTTAATGAACATAATAGACAAAGCTGTTTATTCGCTGACTTGGCTTCGGAGCGTTTGGAAGATTACCTTAATTTTGGCCGAAAAATCATCTTTAAAAACGAGGCGCATTATTAGATGAATGCGGGTATGTTAACAAGTAAAATTACCATAAATATGGGACGACAATATTTCACCGTCGACCCGTGTCGTTATTAAAAAAACGGAGCGTTGGTGTCCATTCGCTCTACCTACATGTTCTAGATATCTTAGTCGACTGATACGTACTTGTCTGACCAGGCCAATGTCACTGTACAGCTCGTAGAGTTTGCTGTTTAATCTCCCCCTCCAAATCCCGTCAACGCAAACGGGACTGAAAATCACTCGAAGAATTTTGCGCTCGAAGCGACCAAGGAGATCTTCATCCGCCTTTGATAACGTCCATGATTCTGCGCCATAAAACAGGACTGGGATGATGAGGGTCTTATATAGAGTCTGTTTGGTATTTCTCGACAAGGCCAACAGCGGTTGGCAAGTGTAATTCTTCGCTTGATTTCTGAAGTGATGTCATTTTCAGAGTTAATAGCGGAGCCGAGTTAGATATGGAAGCCGAATATTCCGGAGTCAGTAACCCGCTTCGGGGATTTGAGTGCTGCCGTTGACCCATTAAGGGCTCTTCCGCCACCATATCTATTTCAACACTCTGACTAGTATTGAAAAATCCTTAATGACCTCCTTAATGATAGCTATGTCGAAGTAGCTATCATTAAGGTAGGTTAGGTTAGGTTAGGTTTGTGGGCTGGCGAGGATTTCTCCGTGCCACACTCAGGTCAATACTGACCCATTGTGATTCCCGTAGGGGGAAAGAGGTTGTCCCTTACAACCTTATAACCCTGTATTCAAATTACTTACTGTGCTGCTTCATACAAACCATCTTGTTGATTTGACGAAGTTCATTATCTTGTCTATTGATGTGCTGGAAAGCTCGTCCAGGTCGTTGAAGAAGTGACTCCCTAGGAATTTGTACCTAGTGTGTTGGAGACTTGGGCAGTGACATAGGAAGTGGGTTGTATCCTCAAGAGCTTCCTCATCACCGCAGCCTCTGCAAAGTTCTTCTTCCGTTAAGCCCATTTTCTTCATATGGTACCGCAGGGTGTTGTGCCCTGTTATGATACCTACGAGGGTGGACAGGGATTTCCTATCCTTCCGCATGATCTTCTCGGTTTTGGATTCGTTCATTAAGGTAGGTATCTGCCAACTGTTGACGTCACCGTTGATTCAGATACATACACACCCAACCACCATTAGTGGCCATATGGCCTTATGAAAAAGCATCTTCACCAAATTGGCGTCTCACCGGGAATCTACATGTAGCCTCTGTCTTGAAAGTAACGAATCCCCTGTTCAAACACCTACTCATGGAATGTCGAGCTTTCTTTCGTCTCTGAAAGAATACAATTGGCAAGGAAATCGTTATTTCAGCAAATCTTAGTGCCAAACAATCAGGGAAGATCCTTGTCTTCGTGACTATCCCCGGAGTAAAAAGGTGGCTCACTTAACTCACCATCACGGCACAATATGAATCTCTTCTTCTTAAGAGACCAGATGCCAGAGCCCCATGAAGGCTCTACCGACTTATAATCTAAGGCATCTTCTGCCAGTGGTCAGGATAGCAGAACGTTGGTGTTAAATTACCATATGGGAATTGGTCGTTTTGTCCTCCAATTTTTGCTTTTGGAGTCAAGTGTGCGAGGATTGAGGAGCTTAGGAAACTTATCAATTTTTGCATTTTAGGGCCCCCTCAAGTAGCTCAACTGCATGTGGTCATTCCACGTGCAGATTCGAATGTCTTTCTCCTTTTTCCGCATTCTGTCGTCAGTAAACCCATCTTATCCGAGGCTCCTGGTTGCTTCATAATGTCAGTTCATGTCAGTTATCTATCCACATATGTACCATAAATTTCGTAAAAATCCTTAAAACAGATTTGTTCTCACCGCTCGAATGACAATACTGCCTACCAATCCCAATCGTCCTTAATAATAATATGCAAAAAACAAACCCCCACAACTACCTATACAAGAACTTGATGTTTTCATTAATCAGTTGTCAGCCGTTTCATCAATAAATGGCCCCTTAAGGACTCTTTACCCAACCGTGGTTCGAGGATTATCTTCTTTGTTTTTTTTTTTTTGTGTTTCATTAACGTCTTTTGGAGTCGGTCAGTCTCAACTTGCCATTCAGCACTCACTACTTGAATGGAATTCAGGGATTTCGCAACAATAGTTGTTACGTCTACTTAAGTATTCCATTCAAGTCCTCTCGCCATTTCAGAAAATAACAATACGCGTCTCCAGGAGAGTACCGTAACCGGACACAAAAAAAAAAAAACAGAGCCAAGAAGTATGTCATACATAAGGGTTAGCGAAACATTACAGGGAATTGCTGCACATCGCCAGACCCAGATCGCCGCCATCTATCCTAGGGGAGGACATGGACTGCATTGTACTCTTCAAAAAGGAATCCACACAAACAATGGAAAATGTATTATTCAACTTAAAGTCTAGTAATTAAAGTAGAATTTTATAAATTCCCATAGAATTTTATAAATTCCCATTTAATTGGAGATTTTAATGAAATTTACTTTATTTCACTGATGGGTAGGTATCTCTCTCATCGATTGTCGCACGCAGTCAATGGACCCGCTATGTTATCGAAATAATTGATTTAATTAAATTGCGGCTTGCCGAAGCTTCACACAATTTACATAATGTGAACTTACTGCAACAAATTTCACACCACACGCAGTACAAAAAAATACAAATAACGAAAACTAATTACCACAACCCTCTGTTCAAACATAGGCCTATAAAATAATTTTTTTTTTAAACCTCCTAGCTCTAGTCCCCAAGTGAATTCAGTTCCAGTAATTGATTCTGTGTATCAAATGAGAAAACAAAAACCAGGACAACACACTGTTCCATAATGTTTACAGGGCAGTGCTTGAAAACACTTTGCGCGCACTGTGCCTACACTAACACCATATAATGGCCGTTAATTACGACGATAATTATATTTTCTAAATTAAACCATTAAATGTGGATTTAATTAGACCATAGCTTTGCGGATTTGACTTACTTTGCGGGATAAGCCAAAATCGGTGTTTGATTAATTTTCAAAAACTATTACATGCACTGAATGTTGTTTTTATCGGACCCAGGCTTGAGGCTATGTAAAGGGTACTTAGCAAAGCAGTGTTGGCACACGAAATAGTATAATTGAAATGTAGGCCAAAACACTTGTTACGGATTTTTCAATTAAAAAAACACGCATGGAAATTGACATTTGCACAAGTAAATGTTATGTTTTATGTACGGGGTGGGCCATCTAGTGGTTTCTTTTTAAATCATAGGTTATTTTGACACTGACAGCTGTTTCCCGCTCGAAAACTTGACAGAAAGTCATGTCGTTTTCGGGTGGTCGTCCATGAACCGTCCGGAAGAGCTCTCCGCGATTCTTAATTCAAATCCAGAAGCAAATGTCTCTTCTTTTCAGGTGAAGAACTGTCAGTTGAGTGCCAATCGAACGCTTTCAGAAGCGTTCGGATTGCTTCCGGACGATTCAGGACGACCAATCGAAAACGACATCAGTATCATATTTCCGCGGAACGAAATGAGTCGCTTTCTGCTTGTAAAACGTTGGGAAATATTGAGAACTTATTTCGAAAGTAAGTTCTGTGTAGCCCAAACGGTGGGTTTTTTGAAAAGAAGTTTTGGCCGAAATGAAGCACCCACCGCGCCTACTGTACGCAAGTCCTCATAGGTAGATAGATAGGTTAGTGGGTAGGCAGGACAGGAGAAACCTGTACGTGTCACACTTAGATCAATGTAGATCGGTTGTGAGGCCCTAGGGGTTTATCACCCCCATACACTGGAAACCTATGAAAAACCTACGGACTGGTAAACCAACCCGTTTTATTTACAAATTTAAGTAGGTCGTTAATGGACCTGTCTGAAAGTTCTTCTAAATCCTCGAAGAAGTAACTACCAAGGATTTTGTTTCTTATGTGGCAGAGCGCAGGGCAGTGCCAAAGGAAGAGTGGGGTGCCCTTATGCACCTCCTCATCACCACACCCTCCTCATCTGTACTAATTCCCATTTTCTTGGTATGGTATTTCAGCATGTGGTGTCCGGTGATAATACCTACCAACAATCGAGGACAATGATTTCTTGTTCAATTGTAAGTTTTCTATTTGTCGTAGATTGGCCACATTTTCCTGGTTATGCCACAGGAGTCGAGCCTGCTCCATCCTTCGTTTGTTGCCATTAGTATTTTGTTCCCAATCTTCTGTCTGAGATTACAGGGGGGAACCATTACTGTGGTGTCAGCCTGGTTTAGTTCAAGGGAGGACCCTTTTCTTGCCAGCTCATCTGCTTTTTCATTTCCATCTGCCTCTGATTCCTGTATAAGATTGAGTATGGCCTCTAGCCCTGCCGTGGGGCTGGTTCTCATTGCACCCGTGGTGCCGATGCAGGCCATTCTTTGAATCTTTGTCATGGTTCTAAGATTGTTAGCCTTTGACAGCGCTTGCCACCAGAATAAACTACCATATGTTAGTATCGGTCTTAAAACCGCCGTGTAGAGCCACATGACTATTTTAGGGCTCTAGGACCCCATGTTCTTCTGAATATTCTATTACATGCTATCATCGCCTTTTTGGTTCTTTCTTTAATGTTGAGGTTCCAGTTTAATTTTCGATCTAGGATAACTCCCAGTTATTTGGCAGAAACTGAAAGCGGAGTCCCTCTGCTTGGAGTCACTGTTGGATTTAGAGTAGGTATGCAAGATTAAATAAATATAAACTTTTGGGGATTTTGGGTTTGGGTTGTATTTTGCGCTTGATGGGTATAACATGGGTATCCCGTCGAGTGGGTTAAATTAACGATTTGAGATCGATCTACATAATATACGGGAGCAATATTTGACGCCTGGTCAAACCTGTGGTTTATAGAGAAGGAGAAACTGTTTCGGGCTGAACTCTACCTCATTGCTCCTAATAGGTAACGTAACTTTAAGGACACAATTAATGGCGACTCGAAGAAGGTCAATGGTTTCACTGGGATGTGTGGATTGGTCATCCATTTTATTTTGTGGTAGGTACAGTTGATTTTTTTTTTAATGTGTAAAGATGGATTTAATGATGCCTAGGGTAGGTGATTGCAACACAAAGCAAAAGCAAACCCTTTATATACTGCGCCAGCTATAGCTGCAACAGTCTCCTAACCATGCCAAATCGAGTTTTGGAATCCCTCCCCAAGCTCGCAAGTTGAGCAGAATGATTATTCAAAACAGTAGAGCATTTTGCTCCAAATAATCTTCTTTTATCTGTATCAGCGGGGGTTTAGACTGCATCTGTCACCCCTTCGCCGAAGAACTATTGCCGAAGACTAATTGCCACCTGGAGGAGCTAACTAACTATCAATCAACTTAATTTCGCCACTCCGGACATCCCCGTCAGAGGCAATAGGCTGGAGGTTCGACGGTGTAACGGTCGGGGTTTAGGATCGAGAATCCCCTGTAGTGGCAACGGATGGCACGCTCGCGATGCACGGACTAGCTCGCCGTATTGGGGTGGGAACTTGTTGCCTCATATGTACAAACCCGTTAAAAAAATAAAAAAAAATATCGTGCCAATAAATAAAAAAACTATAATTACACACACACATGCATTAATATACCTCTTTAAATTAACCCCTGTCAAATACCTGATGTTGATAGTACCTGGGGATATGTGTAGGGTAGATGTTCTCCTACATAGGCATGCCCTCAACCACTGAAGCTATACTTGTGCCTCACGCCATTGTCAACAGTTGCCTGTAATTTTATTGTTGACCCCTCTGTCCGAAAACGTTATCACTCACTTATCCAATATCACATTCATACTCTCTTCTTTCCTTTTCATCCTTCTTCTCACCGAACTATCAAACAAATCTAATCGCTCATATTAAATTCAAATAATCATATCGAATGCAGAATTAGCGTAAACTTTTGGATATATTTCAAAATTCATCATCCATGTCTAGTATTCTAGGTTCATATATCTAATCTAATCACTTCAGGTTCATTCTTAAAAATCTATATTGACTTTTAATATAATTGTTAAATCTTAAACGTTAGGCAAAATTTATATAAAACAAATAAAAAAGCAAATTTTAAGAGAGAATATCAAACTATAGAATAAAAAAATTTACTTACTTGTGACCAATAACGACGTCCAGATGTTGTTGTGCGCACAAAAACCCTTTTGATGATGCTGTCACTATACTAATTGTTCAATAGCCAGACAATCTGTGGACTGTATTGATTTGTACCTGCTTTTCCTTTTTGCTCTCCTGCTTTTCCTAGAAAATTTCTTGAAAGAAAACCGACCGAATTCGAGAAAAGTTTTTTATTGATTCAAAATAACAGAAAAAATTAAAAATATGAAACGAAATTGGAAACGACTGAAATATAAAAATATTAAGTAAAGTACATTAAGCATAGTGGATTATGTTAAAGTGCTTTCAAAGCGTCTTTGTTTGGTGCCGGCGTTAACACTAATTATTACTTTAAAACTCAATTCAATATTCTCTTAAAACAAAAAAAAAAAACAAAAGGTTGATGGATACAAGTCCAACAAAATAATCCAAGAAAATGTTACTTTAAAAAAACTAAATAGAAATCTAAAATCTGAAGTAATCGCGACACAATAAGGATGAATATTAAACGGACTTTTTAATTAACACTATAATGTAATTATTATGCAATCGAGAATGATGGTTTCTGTTGTGGGTCTGCGGCTACTTGAGCGGGTGGAGCGTGGAGGTTTGGTGAATGTTGTCACACACGTTGCGTTGACACAAATTTGGTTCGCTGCTGAGCTGGTCCAGAGTCATCAAACACGATGAGGGTAGCACGAGCGTTTGAGGAGGCTTGCAGGTGGATAAGAGCGAGGTATGCGATAATCACTGCTATGCGGGGAGATGTTACGTCGACAATGAATTGCTGTATGACAGCGTGTATTTGCGGGTGCTCCACACGTGCCTTGATCAATAAAAAAATCGGTGATAGCCAGGTCGTAGGGCAAGATTTTGTTGCTGTTCGTGTCGTGGACAAAGTAGGAGAAATTTTCGCCTCCACAAATTGCCCACCGTAACAGATCCTATTATCAAAAAGACTGATCTATACTTTTTGCTAGACCAAAGGGTATTTGATTGGGACTTACTTGCTTCGCGCTTCAAATGCACGTACCAGACACGTTGGCTTGCGATTTTGATGATGACAATGTTATTTCGCGACACCTGTCACACAGAATAGTTTGTGGACGAAATTGCAGGTATTGTAGCCGTCGCCAATCGCTCGTTTGCACTTCAATCTGCCTAACAGGAAGGAAATCTATACTCTTTGTAAGATTATCTATGTAATTTGATTTCACTTACTTTTATGGGGTTTTATTTAACGCGAAATAGATAATTTCTTTTTTTTTGTTTTTATTGGTTTTTTATGAACTCTTTTAAATTATTAATCAATAATTTAGACGAGTCTATTACGGACGTAAAACGTCTTAAGAGCACAAGTTAAGTTCGGATGAGTCTGTCTTTTTTTTAACTAGGAGTTACTTCTTCGGTAAGCGTTCGAAATAGAAAGACCGAGCATGGGCGCTGGGAAGTATAGACCGGCCATCGCGATTTCATTTAGTACTCATGTACTAAATTTGAGCTATTCCGGTGGTACTAAATGGGAGGTGGTTGAAAACTGAGGAATGTGCTAGTGATGAAAAATCTAACAATATTGTATCGCAGGTGTACACTACAACGGTTTTGGTCACCCTTTGTCTTTGTTTCGCCCTACCTAGCCAGTAAGGTGGATTGCTTAATAAAGCTCTTCTGCTCAGCACTAGTCTCATAGAAATAAACGGAGACCGACTTCTACGATTATCCTCAGTCTTTTCCAGAAGACAATCCATCCATTGACTTTTTACCCATTTCTGCCATGCACCAGTATTCCGCCTTAGGAATGGATAGTCAGAGGCAATCAGGGGACAGACTGCTATACGGTCACCCTCCGTTCATACCCGAAGACAAACCGCCTCCAGGAGGTGCTAACTTCATTAAACTTTTACCCAATTGAGTTGACTGATTCAGTCACAATTAGGACCTCTTAATGAGGTAGGATACACAGAGATATCTCTTTCAAAAGTCGCAGGTAGCAATAGAGATCCCGCACCTGTAATGTCCGGCCCATAGTTTTAATGGCCACTTTCCCCTATGGCGCAGAAGCATCAACAATTGCGAAGGTGGATAGGGGTATCATTGGTCGTTTTAAATGCAAACTTCAATTATCTTCTTCGTTATGTTGACGGCATTTAAGTAAAAGTTGTACAAGTGCACATCGACCTGGTCAGAAAAATGCGAAATAGTTGTCTAAAATGGCTGGACTTGTAGAACGAATGTACGCTATAACTCTCCGACTTATAGAGTCTTCAAATTCAACCCCCAGAGGCAACACAGTGTCTTAGGTGTCTCGCACAAGTGCAGAAGATAATCTCAATCGACTTGGATCATGCAACTGCCAACTGATGCAAAGTACAGTGCTGACTGGAGAGGCCTATTAACTACTGTCCACCGTTGACATAGTGGCGGTAACTAATGTTTAATTTTCATAAACTGGTCACTCATCACAACTTTTTGGCGCCAAGTCACCAAGTCCCTGGCTCTATTGAATGAAGAAAAACTCCATTGGGACTAGTAGTTATCGGTGGCGCAAATACCTTAAGGGCACCACCGAAGCCCGATCACTGAAAGGCAATCTGTATAACATCTCAACACAATTACCAAAAATACTAAAATTGGCTTATAGCTCAATTTGAAATGTCTATATATACAAGCGGTATAGCACAAAGGATATTTGCAATCTAATATCCAAGTACGTACTTAAATAAACCCATAAAGCTATACCCACATTATGAATTTTCTTGACTTTTATATATAAGACCCTATGCATAAATGGATCAAAGTGCAACACCCACACACATCCCTTATTCAACATTAAAATGCGCTCAAGGCATTAAACTGTTGCGTCCATTATACCCGATTGATGGAATATTCAATGTCGGTACACTTGATGTGGGGTGGCCACCGATTGAAGTGACTGTATATGCATTGGAATAGGGTTGAATAAAAGGGTGAATAGCTTCCTGCCATGTTGTATTTAAAACGCCATCAACAAAGTTCAAACGAATCCTTGCCATACTTAAGTTAAAAACGTTTCTTTTTTTCCTTATCCTCTGTGTGTATTTATATTCATCGCGGATAAAGGGCATTTATAATTAGTCTGCTTATTGAATTATGTAGGTTTAGCTACACTTTAGGGAGCTATACTGAAAAAAAAGGATGGGCTTACAATTTCGATACAAAAAATGCGACTTAGATACATTTCTTGTGAGCAATAGAAATTGATAAGGACGATAAATTCCATTTTCTTCTTCAGCTGTTGTTGTCCTTTCTGTTCAAAGTTGCCTTCGATTAATGAAAGCCGCTTTTAACCTACGGCACTCTTTTGGAACATGGGTCCATGGGTGCGACAAAATTTAACGAAACTCGTCCAAGGCGCATGTCACTCTCTGTCGTAGCAACTTTGAAGAGAAAATTCAGCGGAAGTATACAATTTCGTGCAGTCTACACCTACCCCAAGGTATGCGCTGCAAAGGATCCCCTCGAAGGGGTAAAATTTCTCTTATACTATGAACGCTTTTCACTCCCACATCTCACCCGCTTTGAATTCCGCTCTGTGTGTCTCTCTCTCGTCCTTTATTACCTTGATATGAGTAATGAAAGTTGAGGTCGGTTTTTGACGAAAATTTATTATGTCGCAACAATTGCGGCAAAATATTTGAGGTGTCCCCCCAATCACCCACCATATATGCCTCCCATTTTAAATTTATTGCATTTTTGTATTCTTTTTCCAAAAGGAAGTGTTGAGCAATTATTGCCACGTGTTTTGGCTTTATCGCTAACCAGTTGTATTGCTGTTTTGTGGAAACATTGTAAAGCAAATAAGGGCACGTTTGGTAATCAATTAGCACCCCTTGCGTTTGTGGGGGTGATGGCTGTAGTAGACGAACAAAAAAATTCTCCAATAATTTTTTGGAAAATTGCCGTCAATAATTTAGCTCAGCATACAATGCGTGCATAAGCGCAATTTTATGGAGATCGAAATATTCCGACAGGTCCCGCACAAGTTCTGCTATGATGCCCAAATTTGGGCCATATTGGAGATCTTTGGACAGACCTCGTAATAGACGAGCGACCGAAAACATTCAGCTTGTTCGTCAAAGTGTTGCAGCTAATCTTGAAATCCGACAAGACGACGTTTAAGACAGTTGGATATATCGCTTGGTTCAATGGATTTAAATGTGGACTGAATCCGTAAGAGTAAACAGTGGAGGGCTAACGGCTAAGCCTTGCCTGGCCACCTATAAAACAACATTTTTGTTTCCATACACGTTGCTAGGACGCCCTTGAACACGAATCCTGGGCAAACTTTGGCATTTTTGAACTAATTTTAAAGTAACATTGAATGAGGCGATATAGTCTTGATGGCAACTTTGCTGTCAATCAGTTTGGTTATATATTTTCTCGAAGTTATTATTGCATATGGCTGGGTTTGACGACAAGTCGCGCGGATAGAAAGTAGCTCCGCCTGGAACCCATTGGCGGTATATACGGAAGACCAGAATTTTGAGATATTTAAGGAGTCAGAAAATCCAGTCGCACCTCCATAGCCCATTTTTGGACAATGTTAGTTACGCTCCAAATCCCTAGTCACACATCCGCGTTGATCATTTTATAATCTTGTAGATTGTGGGGCTGAAAGTTCGAATAATTTTCAGAATGTCAACGGATTGTCTTTGGAGGATCCTGCTTGCCGCATTTGACGAATCATCAAACAAATGTAAAAAATTAAATGAGAAAGATTTGTAAACCAAAAGACGAATGGACGAAGGGAGGGACCTATACTATACACATTTTATGCGGAGTCCAAATGAATTGTTGCGAGAAGGGATAGACATTAACGCTTCCGTCAAGCGGTAAACGGTTCCTGTAGCTTCGTAAATGTGCCAGTGGTGCCAAGTCAAACATCTGCATTTTTCTAAAAATTCACATTTTGCAAAAAGGTGTCATTGGACCTATAAGGACTTGATGCGACAACTGTTTTCAGATTTATATCAAAACGATCTGCAATATTGTGTAAGAACCGAAAACGTCTAAACCGCTTCGTAATAACCTAAATGGGCTTTTTCATTGCGGATTTAGGCCAGAAAAGTTATTCGTCCGTCAAATAACATGGAAAAAACACAAGAAGTTCAACTCGATATTTATTTTCACTGATTCAAAAGCCGCCTATGATAGGTAAGGATAGGTTAGGATGTGGGCTTTCATCTGTGGGAAACCTTTACGGCCAAAACCTAAACCAATTCGTCCGAACACTTAATTTCCCTATACAGAACCTAAAAATGGTTGGGGAACCTCGAAAATAATTCGCCTGGCTACGGCTATAGGTGGTCTTATGCCCCCAAATGGTTCATTATATAGCTGTCACTATATTGAGTTTGTGAGTAAAAGCACGAAAGCGGCTAAAATGGGAAGACAGCTTTGAAGGAGGCTCTGAAGACCTCACGGACCAGAAGCATAAAGCCTTTTAAAAGTAGATAAAGATGTCTTTGAACATTCCGAGAGAAAATTGCTTTGCAAGATATTTGGTTTCTGTCTCGCTTGTTTTGACGGGATTTGAATGAGACAATTTAACGATGAATTATACCAAGGGTTCCCTAAGGGCGTCGCGTCGCAAATTTTATTTTTTCACTGCTGTACGACTCGGAACAAAGGAAAAGTATTGCGTTTCTTTTTACGAATACCAAGAGCAAGGTCGAATCGAAATCCAATATTCAATAATCCAACATTTACGTTGCAGTCTGGGTTTGCCAGCCAGATAGGTCGGGAGGATTACCGCGCTCCATGAGAGTGAACAGGAAAACCCGAGGCAGACCTTTCGCAGATTCCAACTTGGGGAATTTTGCATCGGAACTTGGGCTTACGCACAATTTTGACCGAAAAATCCAAATTTTTAGATGATGCGGGTTTGTAAACACACAAAATTTTCATAAATATGGGACGACGATATTTCAACGTTGTCGACCCGTCCTTATTGAAATACCCTTCAGTGAATTTTCAGTAAGATCAGCTTCTATTCCCATATCTGTGCTTTTAGAAGGGCGTCGCAAAAATTTTGTAACCTCTCTAGGGAGTCGCAGTATGAAAAAGTTTGGGAACCCTTGAACTATACTATAAGAGCTATACAATCATTTGGAATTGAAGCTTGACAAAAAACTTGTCATTGGACGTTTGAGATGACTCCGAGGGTCAACGTAGTAGAAAATTACCTCGCCTAAGGTGGCGAGTGACACAGGCATCAAAAGCCTCTTACGCTTCATAAGAAGCTTAAAATGGTTTAACGAGTAGTGAGAGGCAAACGTGTGTTGACGCAGCCACTTTTAATCTAACCTAATGTAAGGTGGCGAGTGCAAGTAAAAATGACCTTAACTTGGAGTGCCCAACTGAATGGATTTGTGGTGATTGAAGAGTATTCTTAGTTGAAGCCCTGTGGTTAGCAGCAATGAATGAAGAAATCAACGCCCTCAAGAAGAAGAACACGCGGAAACTTGTACAATTGCCTATGGGTCGGAAAGCGGTTGAATATAAATGAGAACGTTGAAAGATTCAAAGCAAGGTTAGTGGCTCAAGGCTACTCTCAAAAGTTTGGAGAAGACTACGATGAAGTCTTTGCCCCAGTCGTTCGTCAAACCACTCCACGAATTCTATTGTCAATTGCTGGTAAGAAAAAGCTCCTTGTAGAACAATTTGATGTAAAGACAGCTTTCTTAAAAGATTGAAGAAACCATCTACATGAAGTATAGCCACCGGAATTCACGAAAGGTGATGACAGAACTGTCCGCTTGTCCATTAAGTGGGTCGCGGGTGTAGGTTGCTCAAGTGGACCCTCCATAGCTCTCGATCCTCCGCCATCGACTCTAAATCATCAAGGACAATCCCCATACGGGTATAGGAGAGATTATGGACTTGATCTGACCATCTCATCCTTGGTCTACCTAGAGGACGCCTACCCGATGGTACGGATTCCATAGCACGTCGTGGAATCCTGATCGGGGATATGTTTATATGGCCTACAATCCAACAAGCGGCAAGGTTATGGAATCAAGCTGTAGATTCAGTTATCATAAAGGCAGGTTTCATTCAAAGTAAAGTTGATCCGTGCCTTTACTACGATACCAAGTGTTCATGTTACATATTTATATATGTTGAAGATATTCTGATAATTTGTCAGGACAAGGCTATCATCGACAAGGTTTATAACATCACCAAAAGTAGTAGAAGATATTCACAATATTCACTTTGGAAAGCTGTAAAAGGCACCAAAAAGCCTAAAATCCCCGCGTCGCCAATTAAATTAAATCAAAATGAATGGGCAAGGGAAGATAAAGATAAAGCGGATGTTTTTGCAGCCCATCTGAAAGAAACGTTTAAACCGTACGTGGGGCAAATGGTTAATGATAACAACGTTGGGACTGAACTAATATCTTGCGATTCAACACTCGCTCGAGGATCTTAAACCTAAGAAAGCCCCGGGCTATGATTTGATCACGGGAGAAGTTCTAAAAGCTCTTCCTAGAAAAGCACTAATCAAGCTTCTCCATATTTTAAATGCTGCGCTCAGATTAAGATACGTGCCGAGCCAATGGAAAGTTGCGGAAATCATAATGGTTCTAAAACCAAGAAAACCGCCAAATGAGATAAAATCATACAGACCAATTTCGCTTCTTCCAATCATATCCAAAGTTTTCGAGAGGATACTACTAAGGCGTCTACAACCGCTTATAGAAGTTAATAATCTTATCCCAGACCATCAGTTTGGGTTTAGAAGTAAGCATTCGATGATTGACCAGGTTCATAGAATTACTGACGTAATCGAGAAAGCACTTGAGGAACGAAAAATATGTTCCAGCATATTCCTTGATGTCTCGCAAGCCTTTGATAAGGTGTGGCACGAAGGCTTAAAACTAAAATTACGACAAGTTCCCGTACGTCTATACGATATTCTCGTATCATATCTCGGCAATAGACTTTTCCGTGTAAGACATGGAAGCGAATACTCGGATCTAAAAGAAATATCGGCTGGTGTACCGCAAGGAAGCGTTCTTGGGCCGCTTCTCTATCTGTTATATACTCGTGATATACCAAAGGAAGATGCCACTATTCTTGCTACGTTTGCCGACGACACAGCTATTCTAGCTGTAGGTAAAACAGTCGAAGAAACGACTGCAAAACTGCAAACCGCGTTAAATAAAGTAAATGAATGGACGAGGGTCTGGCGAATCGCCCTTAATGAAACTAAATCTATTCACGTGAACTTGACATATAAAAAAACGAATGACTTGCCAATTTTTCTAAACTCGGCCAGAATACCTTTTGTGAACGAAGCCAAATACCTGATGGGAATGACACTCGACGCAAAGCTGAAATGGAATTCACACGTGAAAATGAAACGCTAAGAGCTTGAACTCAAATACAGAAAAATGTACTGGTTACTTGGAAAACATTCCCAGCTCAGTACCGAGAACAAACTGCTTTTATACAAGCAAGTGCTAAAGCCGGTGTGGACCTACGGTATACAACTTTGGGGTTGCACCAAGAAAACAAATGCCAATATTATACAACCTTTTTAAAATAAAGTGCTTCGAGAAATTGTAAAAGCACCGTGGCGTCTAAATTGCGGAACATGCAGGATCTTTGATTGGAGAGTAACCTGTCAAAAGTTTTCATTTCGTGATAGAAAAATTGCTTGATAAATTATATCTTAGTTGCAGTATCTACAATTTATATCGAAGGGTGGTGTTTTTAGTCAGTAAGAATCTGACACTACTATGAGCACGCGTTGTTCTCATAGTGTCTATGCAAGATTTTCACCTACCCTCGAAAAAAAAATAAAAAATAGTAGAAGAAGCTGGGACCAGCTAAACAGTTTTTGAGCATGGAACTTCTAAGGGACGAAGACGGCAATTCTTCTTTGAATCAAAAGTCGTACATAAACAAAGTTGTGGACATGTTTGGATTGAAGGATGCAAAGCTTTTACCAATTGCTTTGAGTCCTTACTATACGAAGTCAAAAGGAAAAGATGAAGAGGTTCTTTTCAATAAAGGTTCAACAACCTACATCTGAAGATTGGATTGAACTTAAAAGAGTCATTTAGAAATTGAAAGGAACCTCGGAATTGCAACTAAAAATGGGTTCATCTTCAGCAGAAGTAGACGATTTTGAAAGTTTCGCCGATGCAAATTGGGCGAAAAGCAAAGTTGATCGAAAATCAAATAGCTGATTCATTTTTATGCTTAATGGTGGTTCAATTAGTTGGAGCATTATCACCCTGCAAAGCCGAGTTTATTGCTCTTTCCGAAGCCTTTAAGGAAACAAAATGGATTTGTTCATTATTGGAAGAACTTCAAGTCAACATAAAGAAACCAGTAACCATCTGGGAAGATAACCAGAGTGTTCTCAAAATGTTGGATAATGAGAAGTTCAGCAATAGATCAAAACATATCGACACAAAATTTCATTTGTTTGTCAAGGAGAATTTTATAAGCTGTTTGTATTGTCCCACAGAGGAAATGGCGGCAGACCTATTAACTAAACCGATGTTGGCGAACAGACTTCTTAAGTTGCGAACATTATGAGGAATGGTGTATCAATGAATAGGAGTGTTGGAATCTACTGTAACGTAAACATTGATAACCAAGCGTTCCAATACGACCTCAAATTTGCTAGTTATATAGGCGGAGAACTTTGTCCACGATTTGGTTATGATGAAATTTATGTCAAATATATTCCATTATTTAGTCCTTAATCCCACTATTTTGTTTGCCTAGTACCCCGCGAAATGTCTGACGGTTTCACCACATTTGTCCTACTTAACTCCGTCAACAATAAAGTCCTCATAAGTAACAACATCAGAAGGAGTCATTGTTAAAGCCCAATACAAAGTAATCAAACTGAAAATAAACACAATATTCTATTACAAACATGATTTTATGTTATCATCCTTTTTTTTATAACTTTACATGGAATAAAAATAAAGTCCGTCCGCTTGCAATCAATTGAAAGCAGTATAATCGGAGAAAAACACAAAAAAAAGAAGGAAAACGCCGACGACGACGACGAAGACGACACAAACTCCTTGATTATATAGCCCCAGTCACTCAAAAGACATGAAAGAGCACATAAAGAATCCTTAATAACTCCATTTCCGGTGAATGATACACAAAGGAGAATCACAAGAAAAGGAAGGCGAACAAGCAGCAAGCTGCTGCGTCTATCATACTTGGGTGTCCTGAACCAGAAGTGCTGCAGAGAGAGATCATGTTAAATTGTCCCCAATATAAAATTAGAGTCAACGACGACACTAACTTGAATATTATGATTATTGTTAACATCTCCATTTAACCCCTTCGCAAACGAAGGATAGGTATAGACAGACGCACCACCACACTCAGAGGGAGCGAATAAATTTGTAATCAAATTCCTGTTCCCTGTTGGCAATCACAAAAGTACGGTGTGTTAGAAAAATTCGGGTTTTTTCCTTTTTGCTCTTTGGTCGAAGGATTTTTGCCCTCGAAAGAGGATCACAAAATTTACAGTCGCGAACGGTGTGTGTGTGTGTCGGGAATGGGAGGATACCTTTTCATGTTTTTTTTTCTCGTTGCGCTATTACTTTAAAAAATTCATTCCGGTGACCGGATATTAATTGGGGGTAAGTACAATAAAGCATTTATTTGCGGAGCATTTTTGTTCGACGGGTGGATGGAAATGCAAAGAGTCTCGAGAACTGTGTGTGGGATGAAGTGGAATTTCTTTACTACTACTTTATTTGAGGGTTGTCGAAAGGATTAAAAACATTTGTATACTCCCCCGCGAGTAGGTATATAAGACAGAAAGTATTTTGTTTTGTCTTGATGGTGTTTAAGGTTTGTACATCTATAGAAGCTTTTAAACAATTAAAGGAGATTTTCATATTTTTCTATGGAAGGGACAACGAGCTGACTGAAAGGGTTAGATTATAGAGTGAGGTTCGAATTTAGTTTTTTCTAAACATAGACAGAGAGATATCTCTCAGTTGACCGCCATGTTGATTCTATCAGTTTTTGCAGAGTTTGTCAAACTAATGTTCTAGTTAAAATCTACAAAGGACTGAGGATTATTCAAGTAAGCCGACTCCTTCAGATAACCAAATAGGAAAAAGTATGTAGCTGTTAAATGAGGAGAATAAGTTAGCCAAAGATTGTCTTCTTTTTTAAGATTTATTCGGATTGATGACATTTCTGGAATCTTCTCTTTGGCTGGGTGGGCAGGTACATGCGCGTCTAAGTGACGAAAGTGAATCTAAATATGTTTTGAATATATTTCTGTACCCGTCCCCTTTTACCTGGATGCCCATTTATGCCAATTAAAAGTTATGAAAGTGAATACACCTTCGAGTGCAGAATTATTAGGGAGTTTTTTGCCTCAGTTCAATTAAGCATATTTTGCTTACTGGTCAAAGCCATTGGAGGTGGAAAATCAGCTTCGGCTGATATAATCTTTTAGAACCCTAACGCAAGGTTTCATCTTTTTGAATAGTTCATTCTAGCAGGCTTCAACTGTGATTGATTTTTTCAAATAGGTAAAGTGATCTTCATTTTGCGAGTTCCTTCTTAAAAACTCTCTGACATCATTCGTGGCTTATTTACCTATTACAAGCACCGGACGAATGATCAATGACAATGCATGTTCGTCAAAAGATTCACAATCGCAGCTTATGTTGTCCAGAAGCAGCTCTCTCAGTTCCTCTCTGTCTATGATTGGACAATGGTTCCAATCGTTTGGTTAAAGCGTCAATTCTGTTTAGTTCTTGCACTAAATTGACGGCGAAGGTGCCAATATTTGCTGAATTTAAGTTTTGACAGCGAAAATTTGTTGCATTATATGTCAGTGCAAACAGATTGAGCCAGTCAACGTGGATGAAGGCCAAGTCTTTCATTAACCCGTAAAAAACATTGAGCATATAGCAAAATCTAAGTTGGACTCTAGTTCAAAAACGCTGCAGGACCAGACGAATTACAAGCCGAACTAACAATGTTAACAGGTGACGACTGTGTGGAGAGCGTATATCGATTCATCTACAAGGCTTAGTCGGAAAAAAGTATATTTAGCCCAGCGGTATTTCACTGCGGGTTTGAACCGTATATTCGCCATTTAAGTGAGAAGACCGCGGGTAAGGCACTCAATTCAACTACGAGGACTGCTAACAGACACAGGCCGCCCACGTTTGGCATCGCTTCAAGATCACTCTCGTCTAAGTTTCCGGCGGGATAAAAGTACCGACGGATTGGTCAGAACAGAAGTAACTCCGCTCTTACATGTCATCAGAAAAATCTATCTCGGCTATTATATACCTACGTGAAAAAATAAATCTTCTTGCATGCTACCTTAAAGCCTCAGACTAGATAGACGTATCTCACGCATTGTGTCATTTCAAGAAAAATCTGGCAAGCTTAGGGGCCAGTTATAGCTATCAAGTCGGTTATAGCAATCAATGAAAAATTCCTGTCAGTGACTTTTCAACAAACTAGTCTAGATTTTGAGGTTAGAGTTGATCTGGACTCCGCACAAGAGACTAATTCTGCCGGCATAAAACCGATTTTGTAGGCGAGGGGACTGAAGTGAAGGGAAACAAACGGAATAAAATGTTCTGCCGAGTTTGAGCGGTTGAACAAGGCATAAAACTAATACATACAGAACTTTCAAAATATTTCAATTGTGAAAATAATACTACACAATAAAAAGGGGTTCATATATATAATTTTTCTGCCGGCACAAATCATCCCGTGTGCGCTCGAAGTATGGTATAAAAACTGTTTTCTGCCGGCAGAATTAATCTCGTGTGCGGAGGCCCATGAAAGCAAAACTGACAGCTGAGAATAGGAAGAGAATCGAACACATGAGTAAAACGATTGGGTTCCAAATTAGAGAAACGAAAATCAGCTGTTCATTGAAATCGATTTCAATCAGTGAAATAATAAAATTGGATTTAAAGAAGAGTTTTAATCAGAACTAAGTAAGTTCTTTTGGAAAAAAATTCATAATTGATTATCTTTATTTTGATACCAATTAAAGCCAATTTTGTTTGAATAATCGTCTTAAAAAAGGACATTCAAATTTTCAATGATGCATTTCAATGATAGCTATAACTGTGTGTGTGTTTTTATTAATAAACCAAATAAAAGGAACGTACAATGATGGTGTATTGCCCTCAATGCCGAGAGGCACGACTGACTTACGGAATTTGATTTTACCAGATTGGAGTTAATCGCTTTAAATTTTTTTTTTTTTTTTTTTTTGCGTGTAGCTGGATGTAAAAATCGTTGAAAGACATCGCATGCGAGCTTTGCGATAGTGTGGGACTTGTGGTTAGCTCACCCACTAAAAAACACCCGAGGGAAGCATGGTGTTGCCATCCTTCCAATAATCGCACCTAGTCGTTAAACTAATCAGCAATTTGTTTCTAATACTTATAATAAATGCTATGCTATAAGGTACTAACGTTAGTCTGTTACCTTTTGTTTTTTACTTCTTTATCACTTTTGTTAGTGTGATTGAGTTGTGAAATTGTCTTTATTTTCTTTATTCCTAGTCCTAGTTAACTATTTCGAATGGTTTTACTCTTCGTAATCTTCTAACTAAATTGTTGTTATTAAGTAGTTCGACTACTTCTGAATTAGCATGGTTGCGAAGCCTACCTTCATGTCGTCTTGCGACTTTCCTGACCTCGTCCTCCACCGTTTCAATTTTTAGATCTCTATGTAGATCAGCGTTACGTATGTACCATGGCGCATTAACAATATTGCGTAGTACTTTGTTTTGGAAGCATTGAATGCTTTGCAGGTTTGTCTTACTTGTGCACCCCCAGAGCTGGAGACCATAAGTCCATATTGGTTTTAGGACTTGCTTATATAGAAGCAGTTTATTATATATTGAGAGACATGAATGCCTCCCTATGAGCCAATACATTTTATTGTATCGTATATTTAGTTCGTCATGTTTTTTCTTGACATGAGTTTTCCAGCGCAACTTCGCATCTAGAGTCATGCCTAAATACTTAGCTGAGTTCGAATGAAGAACTTCTTTGTTATTAATGTACACAGGTATGTGTTGTACGTTTTTATTGGTGAAATGAACATGGATTGACTTCAGTTCATTTAATTTTATCTGCCATTTTTTGGTCCAATCAGATATATCACTAACTGTCCTTTGCAGTTTTTCTGTAACTTCCTGCATAGTTTTTCCGACAGCAAGTACAGCAGTATCGTCTGCAAATGTGGCTACAGTAGTTTCGTCATTTTGTGGTAGGTCGTTCGTGTATATAAGGAAAAGTACAGGTCCTAACACACTACCTTGCGGTACTCCCGCTTTTATATATTTTAATTCAGAGTACTCATCTTCTTGTTTAATTCTAAATAATCGCTGGTTTATATATGACTCTAATATTTCTGAGTATTGTTTGGGAAGATATTTTTGTAGCTTATGGACCAATCCCTCATGCCAGACTTTGTCAAAAGCCTGTGTTACATCAAGGAAGATGGTGGAGCATATTTGTTTTTCTTCTAAGGCCTTTTCTATTTTATCAGTTATTCTGTGAACCTGATCTATAGTTGAGTACCTATTTCTAAATCCAAATTGATGGTTTGGTATCAGTGTTTTTTCTTCTATGATCGGATTGAGTCGTTTCAGAAGAATTTTTTCGAAGAGCTTTGATAAAATTGGCAACAATGAAATCGGACGATATGAGGTAACTTCACTGGGCAATTTGCCCGGCTTTGGTACCATAATAACTTCCGCGACTTTCCACATGCGTGGTACATACCTTAGTCTAAACGCTGCATTTATTATCTGTGCTATTTTTTTCAAACCTTTTTTAGGCAGTTTCTTTAGAACTTCACTCGTAATTAAATCGCTTTAAATGACTGTCCACACAGAAGGTAACTTCCATTGCTGGTAGTTCCCTCGCTAAGACAGTTTGAGCCGCTTTTCTAACCCCGTAGATCTCTGCCTGAAAAACGCTGCACTGATTTGCCAGTCAGTATATGAATGGCTGATACTTAGTTCTTCTGAGAAGACTCCTGCTCGCGTTCCATTCTCCATCTGTAAGCCATCTGTGAAGATGGATATACCTTTTATGATAGTATATTCGGGGAAAGCAGGACATGTCCGATATGAAGATTAAAGACTTTAAATTTCTTGCCAAAGTCGCACCTCGGTTTTTGGTAGTCCGTCAGTGGCAGTGGAGTCCGCCCTTATCAAAGATGTGAAGTATGCGCAAGCGCAAGGCGCAACTGATGGAAGCAATCGGGCTTCCAAATTTTGTTCTCTCTTAGTCTCAGAGCAGCTTCGGCTGCCACGTTGTTAGTGTATAGCTCGATGGGCTGTAGGTTCAGCAACGTTTCTAGCCCTAGTTGTGGTGTAGATTTTCATGAACCCCTTATATGTACCTATTGCAAGCAAATCTTTGTACCTTTGTTTAGGTTCTTGTGGTAGGATTTAGTACTTATTAAGTATTTTAGTTAAAAAACCACCGAGCCATTGGTCATAATTGCTCTTACAATCGCGGTATACATCCACTGCACTATGTTCGTTTGTGTGCCCCACTTTCGTCGCCTTCGACCTTGTGGAGGCTTGAAAAGCATTAAGTCCCTTCTTAATTTTTTCCTCCGTATTCCGTTTCGAGTTTTATTTGGAATTGAACACGATACCCATATATTTGGCTTCGGGTGAACGATTAAGACGAATGTCTCTCAATTTTGGTGGTGCCTTATATCTTCTGGATGGGTATAAACGATAGACCGTTGTTAACCTTCCACTTTCATAGTTCGGATATTAAAGTTCCATAACTGAGCTAATTAAGTCATCTGTGTAGGCGATACCCTTGTTGACAAGAAATTTAAGAAGTTTGTTAATTGTTTCCTCCTTGTGGCGTCACTCGGTTAACCGATATCACAGTCGTGCTGTCTCCAAGGATGCTGTCAATAATTCTGATGTTAAGTTGCCTTGCCTGTTGTTTTAACCCAGTTAGTCAAACCAAACTCCTCGAATGAGGATGTAATGGATTCCGTATTTAGGTTGTTGAAAGCACCTTCTATGTCTAGAAAGGCAGTCAACGTACATTTTTTAGGTTAGAATTCTATAAGGTTTAAATTTGTTCGATGGTTAGTGACCTCGCATAAATCGAATCGCCGAATTCGGAATCCCGGCAAAACTGATTCAGTTGTGTCGCGTGACGCTGGAAAATACGCGCTGCAACTTGAGTTTCGGAAGTAGCTCCTCCGAACTACATATTTCAAACGTACACCGGATTTCGGCAAGAAGACACGCTATGATGCGACTTCTTCAATCTTGTACTGGAGCAGATAGTGCTGGCAACACGGAAGGCACTCTATTTTCAACAAGTCCGTCCAGCTGATGGGCTATGAGGACGATATTGACATCATCGGTCGCTCCCAGCGTGCCGTGTTGGAAGCATTAAAGGCGATTGAAGAACAGGCAAAATCCGTTGGCCTTGAAGTAAATGAGGACAAGACCAAGTACATGATACCAATAAACAATAAAACATCTGTCCACAGCCTGGGACAAACCGTCACTATTGATACCAAAAATTTCGACGTATAGTTAAGGAGTTCACCTACCTTGGAGTAAACTTGAACTCCACAAATGATACCCTAGTGGAGATCCGGCATAAAATTACTCTAGGAAACTTCGGTTTGGCAAAACAATTGGGTTCAAAACTCTTAACTCGACGGACGAAATGTGTGCTCTGCAAAACTCTCATCCTGACAGTCCTGCTTTATGGCGCCAAGCGCTGGACGATAAGCAAGAAGGGAGAGCTGATACTGGGCTCCTTCGAAAGAAAAATACTTCGGCGGATTTTTGGTCCTGTGTGCGAGGAGGGCGAATGGAGGAGAATGTACAACCGCGAACTCTATGAGCTGTACAAAGATGTGGATGTAGTACAAAAAGTCAAAACACGTCGACTAAATTGGCTCGGCCACATCGAGCGAATGGACAATAATACTCCAGCCAAGAGGATCTTCGAATCCCAGCCCCCAGGTTTGAGAAGACAAGGAAGACCGAACTTCCGTTTCAAAGACCAAGCCATAGCGGATGCCAGAGCGTTTGCTCTCGACAAATGAAAACAGCGTGCCCGGGATCGTAGAGAAAGGAAGGCTGCAGTGTTTCCAGGCAGAGACTTTTCACGGGTCGGGAGCCCGATAAGTAGTAGATAGTTTGCGATGACAGTCCTCTGACGGATATCTGTTGGCCGATATTTAAGTCTTTCCGCCGACACAGAATGGAGGAACATCTGCCCTGATCGCCAGACACATTTATTTAAATCCTGTTCCTGTTCTTGTAACAGAACTGGGAGAAGTTCTTACCTCCCAAAAGCTATGCCATGGGGCATCATGATTTTATTTCATAATGAACTCCAGCAAAACCTATGATGAATTGCTCCGATATAAGTATCCAGCTCAAGCAAACCAATTGGTCCGATGTCCAATATAATCAATGTCACTGCTTGATTTGAAAAATAAAGTACATTTTTCAAAAATAACTACACCTACACAAATCGTTTCTTGATGAGGAAAACTACTGCGAGCAAACCATGTGGCAGCCAATATAGCAGTAGCTACCAGTTTTCCCATGATTAATTAAATTCCCCTCGAAGACGACAATGATACGATGACGATGATTCATCAGCCATTGAGCTATCAGCAGCACCTCCACCGCCTCTTCTTTCTTGGTACTCTCAGTCTCAGGCGCGCCAACTAATAATGGGAAATGGCAAACTTCCTGTCAAGGCAATCTATGTGAAGGCAGAATCTGCCAAATAGCATACATATGTATATCCATAACGAGAAGAGCACAACATATACCATGGAGGAGAAGTCGTCGCACCCATCTACTACCGTATATCGGTATGCAGGACCCCTGCGGCTGCTGCTGGCGAACGCTGTTCCCTGTCGAATTTGTCTTGTGCGGTTTTTACGATGTAATAACCATTACTCTCATTACTAACCGTCATTGTGTTTCGCCTGGCAGAACGCCCACCAACCGGAGCCCCTGTCATCGTCATCGCGTCTTCAACTGAATCTCAAACATAGTCCTTGGTATAGACGTTGTCTTTCCCGACATAGTCGTCAGTCGTCACCCTTCTCGAACCGCCCGCCAACGCTCCGCGCCCGCCATCATTAACAGCAAACATTCGTCGTCGTCATCGTCATCGCCATCGTCATCGTCGTCGCCGTAGACAGTCTAAGGAAGGAAACACCTAAAACAAAAATGTCATCTTTTCCACCCGGCCAGAGCTGGAAGAGCAGTGTTGGTGACGGGGGCGGGTGGAGTTATCGTTCGGCATCATCAATTATTATTGCAAATAAATACCATCATATCGGAAATGATGAATCCTTAAAATGAATAAGGACGAGAGTGTTATATCTCCGGTCGTTGTTGTCAGCATTCATAACTCTTGAGATCTGAATGTGTGATGGGTATAGGGGACTGGTTGTCTTGTCATTGGAACGTGCAGCTGATGAGGGTATAATGTGGCACATACTTTGCGCCAGCTTCAAAGATAGCAGACGTTAATTTTCCTGGCGTATATTTTGTCTATCGAAGACTATAGAATGTCTGTCTTTGTAGTATCAGCCGCATTAATTTGCGAAGGACATCTGCCAAGGCGGCTAGGTATACTAAGACGATTTTTTTTCGGTGTAGTTAGCTGTACCGTATAAATGACCTTTGGGCCAGATAAATTAAGGTCGACGCCTTTGGGGTGGATGTGTGGAGTACCCTACTACAGTTGACCTCACCTCACCTCACCTCACAGGAGTATATGGTTAGAAAATAATATTGTAGTGAATGATAAGTTTCATGAATGTCCTGTCCAGTATACCTATGACAATGTTTAGGTACCGTCTGTGTCCATTGTACTACCAAAAGTAAAAACCTCGTTTTTGGTGTGGTGGAGGAGAAACTCTGATATTATGCGTTTCTCTTTATAGTCGGTGGCAGAGTATTGCTGTCCCCCGCTGGGGCTCGAACCAACGCCGCTCGGGTCACAAGCAATGACTCTAACCACAACACCATGGCCACCGCCCCGAATAGAGCATACACGATGGTTAAGAGTCCGTCTAAGCGCTACCCTGCTTCTCAGTACCCAGTACGAAAAGGAGTTTGTGCATTGTTTTGGCGGTATTGTGTCCAAAACAATTTTATTCTAATAAACAGAAGAGGTACACACTAAGGCAGTGTAAGACCTGGCGAACTTGAATGCCACAGAAACTCTGCATGAACCATCGTCATTATGACAAGCGCCAGAAATTCCACAGTCAATCGTAGACAGACTAAGGATAGTCACGTTTTTCCCGGTCGAGAAGGAAGTTAGTAGGTATCCCGCAGCCCGGACATGAGTCGGTCTTTGTCGTTGATTTACCATCCGGCTTAATCTTAAATTTATCGCTCTGTGCGCTGGCAAGTGTACATATGTCACTCCGGTGCAAGTATACGGCTTTTCTTAAAAAATGTTGGCGAGGCTGAACATCCACAACGTTAGCAATTTGTGTCACAATTGCTCCAGTAACCTTAACAATACTCTCAGAGCTTTGGCCGGCCGTGCTTCGCTCAATCTCTCAAGAAGTCCCGTGTCGCCTGATTCGACCCCAGATGACAAATGCCAGAGAGTTGCCAGGAAGCGCCACAATTGGCGACCGCCATAAGAAGAAAACCCTGTTTCGATGACATATATGCCGACGAGCTAATCCGACTTAGCAGGCGGCACATTTCTCAAAACTGTAGGACCAGGGTCGAAAGAAAAACGGCCTATAACACTTTATTGTAGATGAGACCGCACAACTTACTTATCGGGCTCCCGAGCCGTGAAGCATCTCTACTTGAGACACTGCAGCCTTCCACCCTCTACGATCCCGGGCACGCTGCTTTCAGTTGTCCAGACCAAGCGCTCTGGCATCCGCTATGGCTTGGTCTTTGAACGGAGTTTCGGTCTTCCTTGTCTTCTCGAACCCGGGTTTTCGAGAATTCGAAAATTCTCTTAGCTGAAGCGTTTTTGTCCATTAGCTCGATGTGGCCGAGCCAATGTAGTCAACGTGTTTTGGCTTTTTGGACTACATCAACATCTTGATACAGCTCACACGAATTCGCGGTTGTATCTTCTCCTCCATTCGTCCTCCTCGCACACAAGACCAAATATCCGCTGAAGTATTTTTCTCCCTGAGACCGCACAAACTTCGCTGAAAAAGAAAGTAGGAGAGTAAATCCGATAAGGTTTGATCAATACAGAGATGTCCCTCCAGGAATGAGGTTCGAAATGCAAAATAAGTCCAAACCGAAGCCCTTAACGACGAATAAGGGAAGATTTTAGTAGATTTACGCAAGTTCCATTTATGCAGACTGTAAGAGCAAAGTCCCGCTGTCAGACAGTATAGAAGCTTTTCGACATTGATAGTGAAAAAATCCAGTCTTTACTTAACTTTAGATGTCGATCACAGTCCGGGATGGATCACGGCCTTAACCAACAACCCCCTCTAGCCAACTCGGTCCCTAGATATAGCTGCCAGTTGTTCGCGCCACCTATAAGGTGGGGTCTTCCTTTGCTTATTTGTCCCTCAGGCGTGGACTCAAAGATTCGTCGGGCTGGTGCGTTATTGTGTCCCAGCTCAGTCGCTGTATTTTGAGCATTTTGACAACGTCAACGTCGCTATATAGCCCGTAAAGTCCGTCCTTAAATCGCCTTCTTCGTCGATACAAACTGGACCGAAAATCTGTCGAAGAATATTTCTCTCAAAACGTGCCAGTAGGTTTTCATTAGCCTTCGATAAGATCCATGCTTCTGCCCCATACAGCAGGACCGGGAGGATTTAGGTCTTGTACAATACATATTTCCTTATTGGTTCCCTGAAAGAGTGCTTTACTTCTTAGATGCCTTCTTATAGCCCGAGATTGGCAAGAATGATTCTTCACAACATCGCCTACAAAATTCTGTCGACAATAAACTATGAACTACTAAAGCCGAAAGTGACCTCATAGGTACCCTATTGGTGTGATTTTTGGGCCTGAAAAATTCGCCATCGGCTATAAATATACTACGGCAGATCTTGTACTCGAAATCGACATCGGCATGCTTATTCGTCGATTTTAAAATGCCTTTAAAAGCGATTTTATAAAGATGAATTGTACAGAGTCATGTATATATTAGCTTGAGCATTTCTAGCTGTTCCATAAAGGTCGGTATGGAAACACCAGCAAACAGCTCGATGTCAGAAAAGACCAGTTTTATACATAACCACCTCCATTAATCAAGACCTCCAGAGATTCTCAGCCCCAGATAGATATAAATATAAGAAACGTCTATACGAAGATTTTCCCCCTTTCTTTAACCATTTGAAACCCGTGCATAATATTCCACTAAATAAACACCCTTAATTTGGATTGAATTGATTAAAGTGAATAAGGGATACCAATACCACAAGCTCCTTTCGGTTGGGAAAACAAAAACGAGCAGTGCAGCCCCAAACTCCGGATGTAATAGTTTTTGCCTAAATTGCTGGAACGTTTTTAACTTCTCCTATGTCAATAGTGAGGATTAAGCATTTCAAGTAACGGAAATGATAATATCCGCTTGGGTTTCCCATTACCATATCCCATTACCAACAAAAACTGACAGGCGAAAGGATATTTGCACTCAATTCTGGAGACATAAACGTAGCCAAGCCAGCCACTCGTTTCGTAAAACATATGCATACGAAAACACCAGGATCGTTGTTCAAGGGGTGGTTTATCTTATCCCCCCCGAGAACATTGGTTTCTCTGCATATGAGTGTATAATGTGTGCGGGCGCATTCAGTGAGAGACGGTATCACCATTTAACTTTTACAAAAAAGTCAGAGACTATGATTCCGTATGCTAGTTTGAAGTGGGCGGTGGTATATGGGGCGTCAGTTTTTTTTTTGTCCTTATTTTGTCGGAAAAGGGATTTTTTGAAAAGTTTTCATTTACCCATGGAATTCATAATGCGTTGACAAATTGTGATTCATATACGCATTATGTAATAAAAGTGGTACGTACTTTTAATTACTTATCAGGGTTGGCTAGCACGAGGAAGATGTAGCATGGCAGAACTTTACTTAAGGCCGTGCTCAATGGAAAAGAAATGCGGTAGGTGTGTACTTCCCTTCCTTCTCTCGTTGATGGCGATATGCAATAGTAAAGCTGAATCATACACACCAGATTATCGCAAAGGTGTACAAAAATAAACAATCTAAGAGCAACTGCTCTGTTGATACCCAAAGGTTTGTTTTAGAACAAAAACGCGACAAAATACGCAGGAAAAAACGAACTAAGATACGTATCAAAAACGCTTCAAAAAACGCGCAAAGCAACGCATAAAAATACACCCAAAGAATGCTCCAAAATACGCCGCAAAGAACCTCAAAAAACGATCAAAAAATTCCTCCAAAATACTTGCCAAAAACTGCCTCAAAATACGCGCCAGAATTCGAACCAAAAAAACCGCCGAAATACGCCCCAAACACGTATTAAAAGCGCTCCAAAAAACGCACGAAGAAACTCATTAAAATACAAACGGTTAAAATTTTTAAAATAACGGCTTGCCAAAAAATTCCTCAAAAACCGCCGAAAAATACCAAAAAACAAAACACGGGAAATACGTTTCAAAATACGTAACAAAAACGCTCCAAAAAAACGGTCCAAAAACTACTCAAAAATTCTTGGCAAAAAATGCCTCAAAATACGAGCCAAAATGATCCCCATAATACGCGCCAAAATGCGAAACAATAATTGGTCCAAAATATGCCGCTCCAAAATACTGCGCAAAAAACCTCAAAAACGGTCAAAAAATTCCTCCAAAATACTTGCCAAAAATTGCCAAAAACGCTCCAAAAAAACTCGCAAAGAAACCCATTAAAATGCAAACGGTCCAAAAACTTCTCCAAAATGTTTGCCAAAAAATTCCTCAAAAACCACCGAAAAATGCAGAAAAAACACGGAAATACGACCCAAAACAGGTATCAATAACGCTAAAAAAACGCTTTAAGAAACGCATTAAAATACACCCAAAGAATGCTCCAAAGTACTCCGCAAAAAACCTCAAAAACGGTCAAAAATTCCTCCAAAATACTTGCCAAAAACTGCTTCAAAATACGCGCCAGAATTCGAACCAAAAAACTCGCCGAAATACGCTTCTAACACGTATCAAAAGCGCTCCAAAAAAAACCATTAAAATACAAACGGTCCAAAAACTTCTCCAAAATGTTTGCCAAAAAATTCCTCAAAAACCGCCGAAAAATGCAAAAAAAACACGAAAATACTACCGAAAACAAGTATCAATAACGCTAAAAAAAACGCATTAAAATACACCCAAAATATGCTCCAAAAAACCCCAAAAAATACGTCGCAGAAAACCTCCAAAAACGGTCAAAATACCCTAAAAACGGCGGCTAAATTCGAACCAAAAAACCCACGGAAGCACGTATCAAAAACGCGCCAAGAAACGCATTAAAATATGCCAAAAAAAATTCCACCGAAATACGCCAAAAAATAAGCCGCTAAAAACCTCCAAAAACGGTTCAAAAATCCTTCAAAATACACGTCAAAAAATGCCTCAAAATATACGCACAAATGCGAATCAAAAACCCCACGGAAAATACGCGCCAGAAAATACCTAGAAAAAATTCAAAAAATCCGCGCCAAAATTCATCAAACACCCCAAAACGCGCCAATAAACGCCTCCAAATACAAAAAAAAAAGTGCACCGAAAAAAGTACCAAAAAAAAGCCCAAAGTACGCTTCAAAACGGCTCAAAATACGCCCCAAAATATGTGCCGAAATCAGTTATGATTCCGAATTGGAACGTCTTGTAAAAGAGTTCTTCTACATTGACAGTTTCGAGGCTTCCAGTTTACCGCTTTTTTGCGACTATTATATGACCGGCAACCGATATGGACCTGCTGCAAAGTTACACTAAATACAAGGACAGCCGCTTATACCTAAACGGTGCTGGCATGATAGTACGACCACTTTAAACTCCAAGATAGCTTTACATGATTCTTACTTTACTCTTCAGCATAGAAATCTCACACTGAGCGAGATGCAAGTTGTTTTGTCACTACCAACATGAACAGATGATTAGTTGCCTCGAACTAAAAAGAGTTGACAGGTTTTTAGACATCGGATCTCTTATACTTCGAAAGGAAAGGAAAAATGATTAGAAGTGGGTACCAACTGATTCCAAATCCCGCCAGTAACTTGATGGGATTTGGTTCAATTCATTTTGTCAGTCTTTCAAAAGGTTGACTAACAATTAACCTTTAAGGACCTAAAGATGGACGCGATGAGTTATTTTTCCATCACATACCTTTCTTAATAACCTAACGTAACCTAACATATTTGTTACAAGGTAAATGACGAATTCGGGCCTGCTAGCTCGTATACGCCTTAGGCCTATACTGTCCACGTAGCTGCGCTTCATGCGCACGGTTTCGTCATGTGGAGCTTGTTGTACGCTTGCTTGCAGCTAACTTGCAGCTGGCATAAACAAACGAAGCTCTGTCCACGGAGCGTCAAAGTCGCATTTGTGACTACGAAAATGTGACTTTGAGGAAGCTGCAAGAGCATGCCTTATGCATTTCTCGGACTCTTTTATTTTTCTTTGACATTTTCGAAGAACGAAACTGTAGACTTCTAGCATTCAAACATAATTCAGTTCTTCGCTATATCATTGACTTAGCTCCCTGAAATGTCAGTTAAGTTCCTAAAATTAGATGATATAGGGGAGAACTTGTTCAAACCAGAGCAGCAATTGAATAATCTCAGATTTTGCAAGAAAGCAAACCCCAATTCGGTCTTAGATCTATCGTCATAAAAAAAAAGCTTTGCATTGCGACATACTTCACTTCGGACTTACACTGCACTCTACCTTGATGATATTTATTTTTTTTATAGCTGGATATAGTGATATCGATGGAACGCAATAAAACCCACAACCCAAGCAATGAAGAGATATAAACCCATCAACGGAATTAAATTCCTGTAAAAAGTCCATCGCAAGGAACGTGAATTATTTTCCCCTTAGAAGTCCGCCGCATGCAATCAGTAATCAATCGGTCACTGCCCTCTCGTTTTAAACTGCTAAGTACACCTTCAAAAGTTCCATCACGAAACTCTTTAAGTTAAAAACGTGCTTCACCGTTTTTGGGGTTCCTTTTCGTCCGTTTGCCCTCATCTGTCCTTTCTTAAAATTAACTCTATTCCATTCGACAGCTCGTCGATTTGCAAAAAAACATATACTGACCTGTCTCCATAATACTGCACCTATACATTCCTAAATAGGACTCCACAAAGGGATATACAACCCAAAGGTATCACGTTATCACCTGAAAAGTGAAAATTCAAAAAGGATGCGATGGAAAAGCGTTCCTTAAATTTAATTCAATAAAAATCGATAAAAAAAATGTGAACATGTCCAGGAAGCACACATACACACACGTATATAATCGTGTCTACTCTGATCCCGAATAAGAAGAGTTAACAGCACTGGATATGGTGCGGTGGATAGCCTTAAGGGGTAGATACCGCTGCTGGAAAGGATTTGTCATGTCTTGCAACTAGATAACGAGTTGCCTTTGCTGTAATCAAAAGTCACAAGGACATGGTGTATTCCAGAATTAAGCATTGAGTTTGTGTACTGAAAGAGGAAAAGGAAGTCCACCCCCCTTTTACCACACAAGAAACACACACATTCACACATCCCAGCGCTGACCCTCGTTCTTGTATGCGATGGAGTTCCTTTGCAATCTGATCGATGTAACCTCACCATCGTCACATCCCCCCAATAAAAATTGCGAAAGAGAATCAGAGGTTTCCCATGATTTAACGACGACAACGAAGACGGTGTCTTTCGGTTGCAAAAAGGTGAGGCAACCCAGTGAAGCGTTCAATGGGGGGTGGGGGGAGCCAACCAAAAAGGATTTTTCTTTTAGAGCTGGTTATTGTAAGAAATATAATTTAGGGTCATCTTTGCCATTTTACAAATTGATGTTATTTCTGGAGACGAGGTTTTCAGTTTAACAGCGAGAATGGGAAGCGCTCTAAAATGGGATAAAGGACACACACAAAAAAAAAGGGTAACGTTTAGTCGGTCCAATTTTGTATCGTAAAAGAGGAAGGTATTCCAATGGCTGGGTTTAGTGAATGAATTTCGTATTTACGCTCAGTGTGGTGGCTGTGTGATTGGAAAAGGCCACTGAATTCGAATTTTATCATGCAAATTTTTGGGATCTTTCCTTTTTTTTTTTTGCCTGATCAGAAATACACAATAACTTGGGGAGTTAGAGTGATGGGATTTTCATATTTCGGTGACAAGTTTTATTGTAAATTGGTTATGAGTATGGTTTCTTTGGAGAAGATTTATGATTTCCACGGATGATGATGGATCAAATGAACATTTCAGAATTGTCTTAAGCTCATGGATCAGTTGGCATTTACATATTTGATGCCATAAAGAGTATAGACATTTTTGGTCTCTTTCCCGGGTGAAGGACGATGCGTTTGTAATTTTACGAGAATTCTATGGCAGTGACATTTCGTCTTGATTTCGATTGTAACAATAGTGGGTCATATAAATATACAGTACATTATGTATACGTCCATGATGTGAAACTCATTGTCAGGACTAAACCTTTGCAAGGTGACGGCGAAGTATCTATCTATCGTAGGAGTTCATCTGAATAGATATACCGCCCATAGCTTCACTGTTATGATGTTACCTTGTTCAAGGACAGTGACAGTCTCTTTAAAGTTTTATTTGACTTTACTTTTATTATATTTTTTATAATTTTAGAATAAAAAATTATGTATTATGAAAAGATGGGAAAATGTGCAAAGGAAAGTTGTCAGTGCTCCGTGCAGTCCAGTTTTTTTTTTTAATAATTATTAAGTATTTTTTGCTGTCGACATGAATTATATTTAATTATTGGTATTTCGGAATTAAAATATTTACAGATTGTTGGTTTTTTAGACCTGTTTCCAGACCCTAAAGACAACTCAAAGAATCATCGGTGTTTAGACACTTTTCACGCTCACTGTAAAGCGTGGGCCATCTTTTTAAATCATACGTTATTTTGACACTGACAGCTGTTTCCCTCACGAAATCTTGACAGAAAGTCAGTATTATATCTCCGCGGGACGAAATGAGTCGCTTTACGCTTGTAAAACGTTGGGAAATATTGAAAACTTATTTCCAAAGTGGGTGCTGTGTAGTAAAAACAGTGCGTTTTTTGAAAATAAGTTTTGGCCGAAATGAAGCACCCACCGCGTCTGTTGTACGCAAGTTTGTGCAAAAAGTTCATGAGAATGGTATGCTAATGGACAACACTTATGGTCCCCGTCGTCGTACAATGCGTACAGACGAGAATGTGGCTTCTGTAGCCGAGAGTGTGAGACTTAATTCACGAATATCAACTCGCCATCGATTTCAACAGCTCAACATTTCACCCACTACCCTGGGGAGAATTCTGCACAAAGATCTCGCATTATTCGCTTACAATGTCGAATTGACTCAGGAATTGAAGGCGCACGACCATCCGCTTCGTTATCGCTTCGCAGTTTGGGCCTTAGAGCAGCTTGAATTGGACAACGATTTTCGGCGAAAATCATCTTTTCTAGGCGAGGCGCAGTTTCATCTCGGTGGTTACGTTAACAAAAAGAAAATTGCCACATCTGGGGCTCAGAAAACCCGCGCTTCATTGTCAAGAAACCAATACATCCACAGAGAGTGTGACAGTTTGGTGCGGATTGTGGAGTGGTGGTATCATTGGATAATTTTTCTTCAAAAATCAGGCTGGGAACCACGTTACCAACTTTTTTTTTACTGAAATTGAAAACATGGACTTGAACGACCTCTGTTTCATGCAGGATGCCGCGTCTGCCACACAGCCCATGCCACAATCGATCTTTTGTGCACCAAATTCCCAAATCGTATTATCAGCCGTCTTGGCGATGTTAATTGACCGCCTAGGAGCTGCGCTTTGACCCCTTTGGACTTTTTTTTGTGGGGAACCGTGAAGGACCTATATGTTATGCCAACAATCCGGAAACGATTCAAGCACTTAAGGCCAATATCATCCAAGCAATTCGTGAGCTATAGCCCGAAACCATCAACAAGGTCTTGTAATATTGGATTAACAGAATTCGCTACTGCAAAGCCAGCCGAGGGAGCTACTTGAACGACGTTGTGTTTCGCCGGTTTTACAGTGCGAGTTTAAACTCAAGTTTAATTAAACTCGTAAGCAAGTTTAAACCAAGTACTTAAACCGTAGGTGTATTACAGTGAAAATTGAACGAACGTTTAGTTAAACTTCGGTTAAACTTATCTCGTCTGTTTTGTACGCCACTGTATTTGAAATTTCTATCAGTTTTTTTTATTCTGATGTCAGTTTGGCAATTTAAACGAGAAAGTTAAAAATTGAAATAAATAAAAGTCATTACTTCGGTATTGAGTTCCTCTTCGGTTTGAGGAAATTTATCATATTGGTAGAACCAGTGTTGAGATGTCGAGGTAAATTTACCTTTTCGAGGGAAAAACCATGAAAGGAAAATGCATAAAGGGAAAAAGGGAAAAAAATTGTTCGGTAGTGCAATTTTGAGGGAAATTCCGTCAAATTGAAAAATAGAAATGATGAATGATATTTATTTAGGCCCTGAATGCACTGAGTTCATGACTACAAATCTTAATGAAAATGAAAAAGAAGAAATTATTGGCCAGTGTATAACTTTTAGCTGCAGCCTTTTTGATTTGTCTGAAAAATTGTGACAAATTTGAGGTGGAAGTTGAATGGCGCGAGCTAGCTGCATCGATTCCAAGTGAAAAGAAATCATCACTTAAGCTTTTTCCAAATTTAATAAAAGCAGTCAATTATGCTTTGTCATTACCTCACTCAAATGCAGAATCTGAACGCATTTTTTCAATAGTAACAGATATAAAAACTAAAAAAGGAAATGACTGCCTAAATGCTATTTGCGTTACCAGATCCTCATTTCAGAGTGATGGCATGAATTGTTGTGACTTCGTTCAAGCCCAATCAAAATCATCTAGACTTGATTAATCAGAATATTTATGTATAACGTTGAGCTTGTTTTTAACTTTTTTACTATGTGATTAATATTAAACAAAAATGTGATTGATAGTAAGCTAAATGTTCAACCAGATCAAACGCGTTGGTTGGATAAAATTGAGGGCATCGTACATTAGAGTTGAATGCGTTGAATTCGAAATTGATGAGTTGGGCACTAATTTATTTTGTTACTTTTTATTGATGAATTTATGTTTATTTCTTTATATAAATAGAGAATGTTTATTTGTTTTCTTTTTTGTCAATTTTTTTTATTATTTTGGTATGTAAAATAATATTTCTTTCAAAAAAGACTTGAGGGAAAATAAAAGGTAATTTCGGCAAGGTACGGAGGGAAAAAAAGGGAAAAACGACACTTGTTTGAGGTAAAAACCATCCCAGGAACATCCCAACACTGGGTAGAACTAATGTGTTTCCATCAGTTTTGTGTCAGTTTGACAATTCAAAAAAGTGACATAGTCAGGTAAGATAACATAAAAACCGATTATAATATTACAATGTTCTGACCAATTCTAAACAATTTTCAGTCTGAACCGGTGGAGAAGAAGAATCCCCTCAAGGAAATGATCGAGGGTCAAATAGGCAAACTAGTTCCCTACAAGTCGGGCAAATTAAAACTAGTCCTCGGCGAGCCGCAATTCGATGTCACCATAGGTATAGAGGCTGGATTTCTCTATAGGACCTCATCCTCATGTCGATAAGCACAAATCGGGAAGAGCGAAGTGGTAACATGATCAACCTAGGACCAATTCCAGCCAAACTGCCAGCCCTGACTGGGAGTGATGCCAAAGGTCGTTCAACTTTGCCGGGATATAGCTCATCAGTCATCGCCTATTGTTCCATGTTTTGTATACCACGCTGAATATATATAATAAAATATTTATTAAACCGTTGATTTAAGCTAGATTTGTATTTTTTTGTATAAATGAAGAACAAGAGCTAAGTCGACAATGCTTTGTGTTGTGTGTATGTGCACTTCTTGCAGCTTCCAGCAGCTCTGCCTGTGGCTGTTTCGACTCTGGAGCGCCGTCATAAACCGGGAGGGAGATCGTACTACGAAATTCCGGAAAATAAACTCAGTTTAAACCCCCATCCATGGCCGGTTAAGTTAAACTCGGTTTAAACTCTCGATTAAGTTTAAACTAGTACTGTAATACACATTTTCGTATTAAACGTCGGTTTAAACCTGATATCTGGCTAAACGGAGTTTAAACTTGCACTGTAAAACCGGCTATAATGGGAATGTTTGATTATACTAATGAAGTCATAATACATGGGAAAAATCTAATTTTGTTCATTTTATTGCATTTTTAAAAAGAAACTTGTATTTGGCCCACCCTGTATATAGATGTAATTTGTTGATGTAATTTGTCTGGCTTCAAGGAAAACATAAGTTGTATAGAATACTAGGTCCCTATATTCATAAAAATTGTAAACTGTCAACTGGATAATTGTCAAATTTATGTTCATAAATGAATTTGAAATTTTTTTAGAATTTTCAAAAAGTAGCCGAGACAATGGCCGCGTTCCATTGACCGGTAGAGATGACTAGCGGCATGTCAAACTCCATATAAATAAAAGCTGACATTTCAGCATTTGCGCTAGAGCTCTAGCAACTTTTGTGAAATATCCTTTTCTGGGAAATTTTTCAATCTAGCGCAAAATGAACTGCTAGATTGAAAAAAAATACAAACTGTCAAAAAAAGTGACAGTGAAGAAGTCAAATACATATTTCCAATTCGGTGTAAAATTTGAATTCAAATTCTATGTAATTAGTATACATTTGTATTTGTTTATTTAAATTATAGTGTATTAATAAAAAAAGTATTTTGTATATAAAATGTAAAATCTTTGGGCAAACTTTGAGTCAAAAAAAAATTTAATGAGTGAACTTATTGTACAAAATAGTGAATCGAATTCCTAATAACATTTATTGTGATTTAATTCTAATTTTGTTTAGTCTGTGCCATGTTTTAAGTGACATTTTATTTTATCTTGTTAAAGTGCCCTACAGGATGGTTCCCATCATCCTCATACCTATGCAACTTTTTGGTTAATGAAGGTTTGTATTTTTACAAATCTAGGAAAGCCATTGACAATATGATGTTGCTGGCCTCGCCAGCCAGGCAATATAGTTTAGTAAGCAGAATATCGTCAGCGGCTTCTTCAAAAGTAGAATATGGACCCTAAATAGGGAAAATTTTACAGAAGAAGATTTCTTATTTGTCCAGTGTAACAGATCGGCCCGACCCAAACTTAGACGTTAACACACAACTGCCATGTTCGAATGATACTGCAGTATTATGTGAAATGCCGTCAACATCCACAGTTTCTCTCGAAGTTAATATCTTGGACCACAAACCACATAGAACTAGACCGCCGACTTCAGTGGACCTACCCGATTCTCCCCGGAATGAATTCGCCTGTCTATGAATACGTGTGAAATGTCAAAATCAATGGTGGAATTGATTTTCCATGCTATACCATGGCCCAGGATTTTCTATGTATTGGTGCTGTACAAAATCAAAGGAGCGCCATTAACACACGCAAACTTGAAAAATCCTAGGCCGGCAGACATCTTGTAGGCAAAGTCCGTTATGTGGGAGGAGTCGACAGTCTATTCTGTGTGGTTTGTGTCTTGGGCGTTAACTCACAACTGCCAGATTGGACTGATTTAAATGATTTGCCCTCCATCCACATCTTTAACGTAAGCGCACAACTACAGATAGCGAGTTCCACTGTTGTATTATGTAAAGTACCCCAACATCCACGGCTTCCCTGAGGCCTGAGGATATCCGCATCGATATCATCATAAAGCAAAACCGCGTTCTCTAACTAGAAAAGGAAGGAAACCGGAAAAGACGCAAATCTTAACAGATACACCCGAAAAAATGTTGTCAGAAAATTAAAAAAAACAAAAAAAACAAGACTTTGGCAACAAAACGGGTTAAAAAAAATCTTGGAACTAGCTCATCAACATCAAAATCTAAATAAAACACATTTAAACACATTCGTACGCGAAGTACATCATCAGAATCCGAGGAACCTCTATTAAATCTAATGACGAAAACTTCGCTCCATCTGTGAACGAACAGGACGAATTTAATAAGTCAATATTTTGAGTTGGTGACTTTGTCGTTGTAAAATTTGTTACCTCAAAGATGGTAACACACTTCGTGGGAAAAATTGTTCCAGTTGAAGAAGAAGGAATTTCACCAGTAAATTTTTAACGAAAGGAGTGGTCGGAATTTATTTATTTTGTGTATCCACAAATTGTGGATCAAAGCTCAGTGTTAAGGGAAGACGTAGTTCTGAAGCTACCTCAACCTCAGCATGTTGCACCAAATAAGAGGAATTCACGCGATATTTATTCCTTTAGTGTGGATTTACTATCCAAATTTGTATCACTGTCTTGAATACCCACTTTTCTGAAGTGTATGATGACAATGAATTGTCACGAATTTTCCGAGAATTGTTATTAATTTTCTAACAAATTTTTAGGGGAGAGGGGGAATAAAAGTAAAACAACTTTTTACTAAAACCGATGCTGCCCCTACAATTTGATTGAAAACCAATGTCCTAACTACAAAATACATCCAAAAAGATTAGCAAAGACTTTTAGAAATATGTTAAGATAGATATAGCTTTTCAAAAAAAAAACCCTTTGTCAAATTTTGACCAATCTTCACAGAAACACTTCCGGGCATATACCAAAGATTGGCTGAGCTCAATCGGTTTGATGATTTTCGAGATACGTATACGGTTTTGAATGTTTTCTTTTTTTTTGCATGGGAGGCACCACGCCCCTTTGTCCAATTTTGACCAATCTTCACAAGAATGCTGTCCCGAATCTGCCCGCATTATCCATGAATGCCGTACTTTGTATCACCGAAACCGAAAGGTTTTCCATTCTCGGTATGTGTGGTCATGAAACCTTCGTTGGAAGTCGCCAAGTACGGTACGAGTACGTCATTTCGGAGGTTTCCTCAAACACTGAAAGAAATATTTTACCCCTTCTGATCTGGCTACAGTCTAGATAGTGTACAAGTACAACATCTTCATTCGCCCCAAGCTTAAGTACAATTCTCATATCTGCGGTCTAGTGCGCCGAAAACCATATTCGATTTTCAGTATGTATACCAAACAAAAGGACATTTTGCATTTTTGCTAAAGACCCTTAAAAATATATAGGAGGAAAATCAACTTTACACATTGGCATTATCAGAACACCGGCCTATACAAGGACGCCATCTTTCGCCAACAAATCAGAACATAAAGTAGTAAAAATATTTTAAATCAATTTTTAAATTTCCCAACCAAGCTTCAGTTTAAAACTTAAAGCAAACCTTTGCCATTGAAATCAAAACTCACCATTAATTTTTTTTTTACTCTCTTTGTATGACCATCCTTGCACTTAAGAATGACCGCACATGTGGCATTGACGTAATAATATATATGCTCCGGGAAATTCACTTCCTTCGGTTACTTCACAGTTCCATTTTACTTTTCCTGCTGCATCAGCACAACTTTGCACATTCGAAAGGTAGTCTCGCATGAAAGCGATGCTAAAACGTTTCTCTGCTTTTCTTTAACCCACGCCACCCACCATATACTACATGGCTACACTTTTACCAGGAGGAAGCTATTAATACATGCATATAGCATATCCACTGCGAGGCTTCAAAGGATTTAATGCATATGTTTTGTTGGTGTCCTTCTTTTAAGGAAACCAGCACATCTTCCATAAACTACAACGTCCAACTTTGAGTGAAAGAACGAAAGCACATGATACTTTTAATACGGACAATGTTAACCGCGAGCGGAAGGAGTGGAGTTCCGTTTCCTTGCACAATGCAACTCCTATACATATACAGAGATTTCAGACGTTTTTAAAACCGATTAGTAATTGTGTAACGATAAGTCAAGGTGGGTGGTTAAACTCTGGACATATATTTAGGTAGTCAGCTTTCAGCTCAAAAGTTTAATAGTATAGCCTCTGTTATATAATACACCAGCTTAACTTTTCGCCTTCTCGTTAGGGTGGTTCTTAATTTGTTCTTATCTGTAATTTTCTATATGTGCCTTAAAATTGTTGGTACGATTTTCACAGTTGTGTCAAATATTTCAATCGTATTTTGTTGACTGACATTGTGTCAGTCGTTTGAATTGTAATGCAGGAAATTTTTTATGCCGTATATCCTGTCGAATAATGTGCCTCATGCAGACCAATAAGTCATACATTAGTTAGTTGACAGCTTACTTTATAATACAGAACTTAGGACAAAATCAATAACAGATTTAAAAATAAGTTCGGTGTCCTGTCAGTCAATGAAAATGGTCGTTATGGAGGTCGTCCCTCTGTAATATTCTACAAGGTGGCGCTGAAGTTTATCACCCTATCAGAAGATGCTATAATTTTTTGCAAATGGCTGCAAATGTCAATTCTACTTTGACATTTGTGAAGCAAACAGATACTAAATACACGTCAACAAGACATGAATCGCTATACTCCTAAAGAACGTGGAATAATTGATTAATTTTTTTTGCGGATTAATTTGTCGGGCGCAGTGGCGCAGTGTTAGGGGTCGCAGGTTCGATCCCCGCAAAAATACAAAATTACATCTTAAGTTTTTTTTTTTTCACTGCGCCACCTCTCGCCAAAGTCTGACAAACTTCCGAGCGTATAACTGACCTGAAAAAGATTCTCAATTCAGTCGTTCGGACTCGGCATAAAATTGTAGGTCCCTTCCATTTGTCCCAAAAATAAAAAGTCACACAAAAGAATGAATGTGAGAAGCTAGGCCCTAGTTCCTATGACCTGTTGCGTTAACTATTATTTTTTTTTTTATTTAATTCGTCGGTGCTGTTGGCGCAGCGTGCATTTTGGGCGCAGATTTGCCGGTCGTCCGACACCAAAAATGTACAAACACTTATAAATTTAGCCGCCCGCTTAGAAGATTATGTGACAACACGCAGTCGTTCTATTGAGAATATCGCAGTTGTTGCTGTGAATATGTCGCAGAGAACCCCGGGATATCGACCAGACGAGGTGCCAAGCGCAATTGGGCACCAATTGGCGGTCTTTACAGAGAAAGAGAAAGAAAAAAAGAAAGACTGTAAGATGTTCCCTTACTTACTGCGCTCAATAATCTCTATAAGCTAATCTCTCGTTTTGGAGGTTTTGCACTGACCGGCAAAATCGCCTGATTTAATCGTTCCGGATCCGGACTTTTTTGTAAGGTTTTTTGAAATGACGAGTCTATGAGAACAAGCCTTAAACTCTTGAAGCCCTCAAAGAGAATATTCGTCAAGAATGCGAGGACCTATCGTCGGAAGTTTTGACAATAAGAGTGATGGATAATGCCATAAATCTGGCAAGAGCCAGCACAAAGTATCGTAAAAGAAGCACAAATTAGAGATTGACAGTCGACGAACCATGTGAACGAAATAAGAACACCTAGATGACGGTGGACGTGGATAGAATGGACCGGATAGCCGGGAGCATAACAAGAATATATTTGGAAGCGGATTTGTCGGTGGAAGTAGACTTAGGCGAGTATAGAAGGCTTTAGCCAACATAACCCTTGCGTTTTTTGTTTGCATGCGTCCTAGGATAATGCGTCCTAAATATAAAGACGACAATGTCAAAAGAATGATTTTATGCGAGCTGCATCGTAAGTAAATTTTACTTGAATAAAAAATGGCAACCTTGGAATGGCCTATACATGACAGTACTTATATCCGCGGGAACGGGCAAAAGCTTTTTAACTTCGCTTTGGTTTTAAGGCAAAAGATGTTGATAGGAAGCATGCCATTCCGACGCACGTCTCGATAAATACACGTTGCTGTCCCTCGGAAGCCATGCCTTCAAGTTTCAAACCAACAAACCCGCCGGAGCTGATGGCTAAACTGACCGGGCCGCTGAGCTTTTCAAATTTGCAGAGAATGATTTGATAGGGGACATAGCTCATAATAAAACCTCTATAACCAGCTTCCCCGCGTGATTTGTCAGTTTGAAAGGCAATAGTATTATGAAGTGGAATAGTAATACATAGGGCAGTCCTCCTGTATGACCGGCGCGGTGCGGCGTCCAAGGCAGGTCTTGGAAACTGAGTTGCGAACATGCGTTATGTCTAGTTTTCGCATAGCCGCCAAACTAGTGCTTTTGTTAAGGGTAACGTTCGTTGATTTATAAAGGTATATGGTTGGGCGCAGTAGCGCAGTGGTTAGTGTGCTGGACTACTGTGCGAGGGATCCCAGGTTCGATCCCCGGAAAAACCAAAATTACATCTTAAAGCTTTTTTCTACTGCGCCACCTCTCGCGAACGTCTGACAAACATCCGAGAGTATGACTGTCATGAAAAAGCTTCTCAATTCAGCCGTTCGGACTCGGCATAAAATTGTAGGTCTCTTCCATTCGTCCCAAAAATAGAAACTCACACAAAACGAATGGTTGCGAGAAGCTAGGCCTTGGGTGTCACCCGCCTGTTGCGCCACCTATTTATTTTTTTTTTATATGGTTGGTACCCCACAGAGCCGGACTTACAGAGGATGACGCACTATCATTCGATTTCTTTAATATCGTTCTTAAAATAATCCTAAGACACTCACCAGGCCAACTCCGGGAGTACCTACAATTTCTCATATCGACCTAATTGGAAGAATTCGACAAGCTGTCAGTGATGGTAAGTATTGAGGTGGAAGCAGTAAAGATGAGGATACCGGTGAATGAAAGCAGAATAAAATATGTACCGTCATTGACAGAAAAGTACCTCTAAAAATCGGCACCTTGGACAGAACCGTCTACAGTCTTAGGCAATTGAGTCAATAATGTTAATATTCTAGCCTGGAGGATATACTTACATTAGGTGACGCACCTAATGTGACATAGATGGGGACCTCAATATGACGTGCGTAACTAGAGGCAGTTAGCCGTAGATCGAACTCAGACTTTAGAGACATGATAGAAAACCCGAATGTCATTGTAGGTTTAGGCACCGACAACCAAGACTCAGATGCAAGATCGGGAAGCATGGTAAACGGTTTATAAATATCTGTTACATTATTTGCTTATTAATAGATTGCCACAAATTTATAGCTAAGGCTGTTAACTGACAGAGTGAGAGGCAATAAACTTCCAACCAAATTTAAGCAGAAAACATTTACCACCAGCTTACGGAAGCTTTTGCTTTTTAAGATTATTAAGACAGTATAATTGTACACCCGGGGCGAATATTTATGGTAGATTCCAGAGAAGTCATATAGCCCACAGTTTATCAAAGATACCCGGAGGCAGATCGATTAACGAAAACAGTTTTAGGTTCAAAGTAGAGCCTTTATGTCGAATAAGATGACAAACGTGCAGCGTTAAGTGCGACCTCATTAGCGTAATTAAAAAACTCCTTATCCAAAGAAGCAGAGAGAAGGATTCACCGAATAAAGGTGTAACAGTAAATATGGGACCGTTTAGGTACCTATTCCTAGCTTTTTACGACCAAGATAGAACCAACAATTTTATCTCAAGTCTGAACGGCCGAATGAATGTTTTTTCCGGGGATCGCACATGAGACCCCTCGCTCAGAAGTGTAGCACATTAACCACTGACTTACGTAACGGAGGGGGCGACGCAACGACCTGGTCAAAAATGGAGCAGAACTTCCACAAAATGAAACAATGGAAGGCAATAAGACTATATCAATAGCCAAGAGAATTATTCTCGAAAAAACTTGAAATGGGACAGACCTTCGATGGTCTTATATAGAAGGTGTCAGCCCCCAAGGTCTCAAATGCTTTGTGGATTGTGACCTTAGTTGGATCGGAAAAAAATTGTAGAATTATTAAAACTCAGCAGATCAAAGTTACGAATGGCGATAGGTATGTATAACTCTCTTCTCTGGACATTGCCTTCTGAAGCACGCTAGAAGATTCGATTTAACAAAAACGGACATGTGTACATGCCGCAGAGGATACTACTCATCTTCTCTGTGAATGTCAATCTATTGCTCGGAACAGAAGGAACCACCTTAAAAGGTTCTTCTTTGACAATTTGGAGGAGGTTGGCCTCTCAACCAAAATTGAAACCAGTTTTAGGTTCTGTAGGGAAATAAATTGGTTGAGCAAATTGGTTGACCGTGATGGTTCTCCATGGATGGCGATAGACCTAGTCCGGACTCACACCCTACATAACCCTATAACATAACCACTACCCCCTGCGACCAAAGACCGGACAGGTAGTCATCGGTCTATAGTGAGTCAATTACCGAATAAAGTCTTAGATGATCGACTACTTGTTTTAGATGAGGGCCAACTCAAAAGTTGGCTGAATATGGACTGTGTATTTTCAAGCGATGTATGTGGTAGTCAAGCTGAGCTGAAGAGCGAAGAGGATCACTCATGAGGCGGCCCCTTGCGCCACCTAAATAAGTAAATTTGAAACATCTTCTATCTGCAGACAATGATCACGTTTAACATCCTTTCTGCGACTTCTGATCACAAATTTGTAGCCAAAAACTTGGTTTTCAGTTAAAAAACAGAAATGCTGGACCGCCTAATAAAGACCTAGCCAAAGTCTGTGAACAGTCGCCACATACTCCCAGTTTTTACGTAAACTGTTAAAATATTCTCGACAATGAGGACTTGCATCTTTTAAGAACTTGAATATCCTTCCTGCCAAGTTGAGAAAAGTATTTTCTTCCATGTTTTGTCCTCAATTAGCCTTTCAGCTACTTGCATCCTCTTCAAAACTCCTTCAACTACAGTAACACACACACCGTGCACCTGCTTCACATTCGTTCGCCCCTCATTCGTGTGTTAACCTTTCTTTGCCATCGCCCACGATGACTTTTTCCTTTGGCCCTTTGGCAATGGCAAGCACTCGACAGTCGTCAGTATGGTTGACTCGTGGTAAGAGTAAACCGTCTGACTAGTGATGCGATGCGATGATCCTGGTATTTTCCAAAGACCTGAATACGCTGCAGAAGGGTAATAGTTTAAATTTGTTGCAAGCTCCCCAGTAGTGCCCACGATAATGGTCGCGCTAAAGAAGATCAAAACTTTTGCGCTACCAAATTCCACTCGTGCTTGCTCGTACATCCTTATACAGTATACTATGCCAACGATACAGTGTTAATGTTGGACTTGGTGTTTGTTGGCTGATGTTGGCAGCGCGGCGGCGGCGGCGGTTGCAAAATTTACATCCAGGACATCAGGTACACGACGTAACAGTGAGATGTGTCCATTGACCCGTTGTCATTGCTATGCCTTGTTTTTTTTTCTATCCATCTCCATGAAGCCGGAGGGCTTTTCATTCCATTTTGTGCAACAGAGACACTTTGGCCAGTATAAGAGGAGGTGTAATGATGACGATAGATGTACAACACACACAATTTCCAGGACACACCAGTTTGTTACACCTAGAGTGGCAGTTTCCAAAAATTGTTATTGTTCTGTTCGTCAGTCGGCTGCGCCTCACTCCCTTGTGGATGGAAGTTTGCAACTCCCCCCCTTCGACATTGCTGATGCCACGTTTTTTTTGTGCTTTGTTTTTGACTTTCACAAAATGTTGTTTTTCCTCCTCGACGCTTTGTTGTCCGTCGACTTGTTGTAAGTGCTCCGGGAGATGGGAGTTTGACGTTTAGGTATGGGTAGCTGGCAGTGAGTAACTCCGCACGGCAACCCCGGTGGAGGTGGTGCGCAATCCTTATGGTGGAGGAATTTTGGTTGAGTACACCTTCAGGTTTTTGCGCCCCCAACTTTCGGGGATATTAAGTTGGTTTTGTGAAATCACAGAGGAAATTTAATTTAAATATTTCAAATTTCTCGTGAGAAATGGTTGGCAGGGAAAAACAAGTCGAGTGTAGAGTAAATTTCGTTTGTCGGTCGACGACGGACGCAGGACGACACTACAACACATCAGCGGGTGGGCCAGGGTGGTCTTGGGTATGGTCGTGTTTTGTCGGCAACCTGCATATACTGTTAGTTAGTTTTTGCCTGTCCTTATACTCCTTCGGGGTGTGAATTTTGTTAGTTGCGAATGTCAGCCAAGTTGGGGTGCTTTTTGGCGCTCCTGAGCAACAATGTTGAATTTTTAATTAATTTTTTTTTTATTTTCAAAATTTACACGGCAAAAAATTAATAACTTACTTCAGCCCTTTAGCCCTTCAGCTCGCATCGTGTAGCACCCTTTATTCAGCATGGAATTGTGCTGAGAAAAAAGGAGACGCTGCTGGATGGCTGGCTGGATGAATGGGTGTTAAAGTGAAAGATTGGTATAGGTAGCTACGCAGAAGTTCGATTGGATGTTCGTTTCGTTTTTGTTTCGTCAATGATTTTGTATGCGGAATGTTGGGAGTTTTTATGAATTTGCCTGCAGATTAATTTACCGAGTGAATATCGTGTGCGGTTTACTTAACAAAGTGCAAATTCATCGATGTGTAATTATAATCAGGGAACAGCAGCGGTTACAGAAAATGTAATTAAAACTTCTAAGGACGTTCAATTAAATGGATGAAAAGGTTTCTGCGAGAGAGTTTTGGACTTCATCAATGTCATTAATCTTTCAGATAGCTAGCGAGTATGGGGTATACGTCACTCTCACATGTTAGGGGTTCTATTAACTGAGGAAGTTCACTCGCATGCCACTGACATCGGAGAACAATGGAAACAGAAGAAGCCAGTGATCTCAGTCGATTGGCATCGGTTGGTAGGTTTAATAGTTTCGTAGTTTGGGTATAGGATATATACATGGAATGTCAGATGAGGACGAAATATCTAAACCTACTGAGAAGCCCACTTTATTGGCCAATTAATTGGAGATGGAGTATATGCCACTAACAATTTTCACTTATTTGGATCCTGGGATTGACGATAGTGATTGGGAGTAAACATATGTCTAAAGTCACATTCAGCAAAACGGCTCACCTACGAAACGACACTGCAGAGAAGGACGAAAACGGCTAGAAAGCTCCACTAGCAAGGGAGGATGGAAGAACATTCATCTGCAGAGGAGGAAAAAAAGAGACGATAAGCGCTGAATCGAGGGAATAGAGAGGTGCTAAGCCAGGAAAAATGTTTGAAAATTTTTAACGGATACCCTGTTTTTGTTCAGACTAAGAGAGAAGAAAATTTGGAAGCCCGAATTAGTGTTGTCACTTCTACCACATAATGGTAGATCTACCACAATTTCTTAATATTTTTTTCAATCTACCACAGCTACAACTGCACCCAAAAATTCTACCATGTTTTGTTATTCCATTGTTAAATATTTTATAGTTCTCTATGCTTTCATATCGATAAGAAAATGAAAGCGAGGCGCACTTTTGATGGATATTTTTATCATTTGTGTCGTCATTAACATCTTCAGTCTACAGTTGCATATCCCAGCAAAACAGGCAATTTCCATTTCGTTCGCTAAGAAGATTTTGTTCCTTAGTGAGTTCTATTAAGAATTTTGAGCGATAGATTGACATTATTTGACGCCCTGGACATTGACGCCCTATGTTCGTGTATTCAATTATTTTTCACGTGAGGTTTTGTATCCTTTCCAGTAGGTGCAATCGTGCAATGTGGTTTTCGGCGCACCCGACCAGATAATGAGAAGCGTACTTAAGTTTGGGGCGAATGAACGCCTTATATATTCAAGCTAGATCAAAAGGGGTAAAATATTTCTTGCACCGTTTGAGGCAACCTAGACATTTCGCAGCGTTCATTGAAGACTTCGTGTATAGGATCGTTCCAACGATGTGTTTCATGGACACACATACCGAAAATGGAAAGTCCTTCGGTTTCGAAAATATTAGGGCCATTCATTGATAATGGCTGATGGTTTGGTTTTTACTTTAGGGATAGCAAACAGAATTGCGTTTTGGAAGCATTAAACTCCACCCTATTGGTTAAACTTTTTTTATAATGCTATCGAGGTCAGAATTTAATGAACTTAACATATGTTGCCGTTCCACTTTTATGGCCGAAGAGCAAATATGTGAGTTCTGGAATAAATATGAGAAGGTAAGTCTGCTGTCATCAAGGAAGGGAAAAATTGGATTATAAGTTGCAGACAAGAGATCATTTATAAAAAGGAGGAGAAGAGTCGGAGACAGAACGGAGCCTTGGGGAACACCAGCATTTATATGGTGAGCTTCAGACGTGAAACCATCCAAAACATAGTTGCAAAAAGTCTTACTATTGTAATGAATTCAGTACAATTTGACTTTCCCGAGTACGCAAGTACCACTTCTCAATTTTCAGTACTATTTTGTACTATTTTTAATTGTTTAAAGTTTATTTTTATATCTTTCAAATCAGACATTTATTATAAGGATTAAACAAAAAATAAGCTGAATGCACTCCTTTGTTTTAAAATTCTGAATGCATTCATTACTCATCGTACTTCGTTAAAAATTAACTTTTGAAATTTGTGCATTCCTCGAAGATTTGTGGAAAAACGATTTGATTTCGGAGACATTTTTTGAACTCATTACAACATTTTTCACAAACTGCCATTTGGACGATCAAGTAAATTCAATCGTCCAATTTGTGTTAAGGTTTTTTTCCTGGTGAACAAAAAAAGTATTGAAATTATCAATTGGCGTATTTTGTTGGGAAGTGAGTATAACAAACCCAAAAGTGAGTACACAAGTTTTGCATGTAAAAGTAAAAGTAAGCTAGATAGGTATAGATTCTCAAAAAAATTATGAATATAGAGCTCTATCTGACTACGATAGAAATAGGCACATATTTCTATTTATGAGTTTTGGGCTGAAATAGGCCTTGTGCAAAATGAATGAAACGAGTTCATATTCTCAATCCTACACCGCATTGTCCAGGGTGCTTTTTGTATTTCTTCTTATTCTTCCGCAAACGTTTAAAGAATGTTTTCTTATCAAAATAGCTATTATCAAAAAAGAAACAAAACAAAGCTAAAGAATCGAATGCAGGCGTAATGTCTGCACTATTAGAACCTAAAAATCGTATTAAAAATTAAGGCTGCCACAGCTCCATAAATATAACAGACCTTTACAAAATAAACTTGAAAATGAAGAACTTGTATAGGAGATTGTAATCTGAATGTGGTACAGTCGTGTTCAAATCACTTGGCCAATAGTAGACTTGCTCAACAGTTTGCTTAATCGACCGTTGGACAAGTGATTTTGAACACCAATATACAAAGATTAGTCTTAATCTGTTAAAATGTATGTACATGGACTAAAGTTCCTGTCCGGCTTCTATAAGACTTATATTACCTTAAGCTTAGTACGCTGCTCGCGCTAAATTTTAGCTCACATACAAAATTGTCTCCAAAATTTAACTGAGCTAAATTTAAGCGAATGCATTCAGCCGGGCGGTATGCTGCTTCAGCTAAAAAATTAAATTTTCATTTCAGACTGTACTGCATGTATATGTCAAAATTTATCGCGCCCATTGATGGTTCGGCACGGTTTTTCTATCTAATTTTTTACAGATAATGTTTTTTATACCCTCCACAGGAAGGTATATTCACTTTGTCATTACATTTATAACGCCAAGAAAGATTCACCGGAGACCCTATAAAGTATATATATTCTGAATCAGGATCACATTCTGAATCGATTTAGCCATGTCCGTCTGTCTGTCTGTTGAAAACACGATAGCGTCCAAACGAATCGACGTAGGCGAATGAAATTTTGTGAGAAGACTTCTTTTTACCGTCGTCAGGTATTGGTATTGAAAATGTCGGTCAAGTTGTTCTGGTACCTCCCATACAAAACCAATATTAGACACATGCGTGTACCTATACAGTACATACAATGGAGGGTGTCAAAGCATCTGCCAGGCCGATGATAACACTTTTACTTGTTTTTCTGTTCGTTTGTGTTGCGGAAAAGGATGAGGAATCCTTTCAAATTGATAAATTGAATATCAAGGAATAGCAAAAAAGAAAGTGCAACGAAAATATAACACATTTTCGCGTCGATGCATTTTTGAAGGAAGTTATTTTCAACGAACAGCTTTTTTCTGTGACACTTATAAAAAAAAAAATATCCGACCAGTGATTGCTGGGATCGCACATTGGCTATACATATTTGCTGAATTTTCTGTGACTAATTGTAATGGTGCATATAAACTTCAAATCTACCACCTATTTCTTAAATCTACCACTCTTTTTTCCTTCCAATTTACCACATTTTTGAAATCCCAAGTGACAACACTGATATACCTTGCTGTGGAGGGTATAAAAATCACCTATTTAGATGATTAAGCAATGCACTACAATATTAAGGGGGTTGTAGCTACATATATACACACCCCTAAATCTGTTTGTTAAGAGTCAGTACCGGAGATGGTGTTGGTACCGACGAGTTCTTAAGCCTGAGCAAAAATTGTACCCGGTTAGGTAGTGTCACAAACAGTGATGGTTGCATTTACAGAGAGCCCCTACAAACCCATTTCCACGCTTTGATCGAAGGAAGTTAAGGTTAGGTCGAAGACTTGAAGAGGCTGTCGACAAAGACCGACACAAGGTTTCTTATGATGCCACATGCATTTAGTACTAGCTTAGTTCTACTCCAGTAAACCAGTTTTAGCTTCTAACGAAGCATACGAGACTTCATGTCTATGCTTATTTGATCGATTAAAAAAAAACAAATAAATAGGTGGCGCAACAGGCGGGTAGACACCCGACCCAAGGCCTAGCTTCGCGCAACCATTCGTTTTGTGTGAGTTTCTATTTTTGGGGCGAATGGAAGGGACCTACAATTTTATGCCTAGTCCGAACGGCTCCATGAAATTAGGCCCCAATGAAAAAAGGCCCCAAAAAAAAAAATGAAAAAACGTCCCAAAAAATTATGTAGTAAGCAACAACAAAGTTTTGTTGTCGGATTGGGGTGATTTTTCATTATTTTAGGGCCTTTTTGATGTGATGTTTGTCACACGTTCGAGAGAGGTGGCGCAGTAGAAAAAACTTTAAGATATAATTTGTGTTTTTCCGGGGATCGAACCTGGGATCCCTCGCACAGTAGTCCAGCACACTAACCACTGCGCTAGTGTCGTTGAGTATCTCTGATAAAAATTGAAATAGGACCCAAAAAGAGCAGTTCCATATTATTAGAAAGTCCCCGTTTAGAAACAGAGTGCTACTTTGAAATTCGTCTGTCTCAAAATCCATTCTTGTTCAAACGATATCCAGCTCTATTGAGCAACTCCTATATCTGGGCTTGCTTTGGAATCTGTCCATTCGGTCATCGGTGGATGTTCCACTTGTCTATGCCTATCCGTCCAATTGATCACCTTTAATTCAAAATATCTTCTCAAACTCAAATAAAACTCATCCGTGCTTTGGTGTATTCCAAGGAGTTTGCTTTGGTCACCATATCTGTCTCCCATACAAGCCATAATCAAATCTAATCCAACCGGATTGTCCTGGAATGCCTATAGCCGATATCCTTTTTCCAGATTCCTGTACGTTTTCTTTTTCGTTTTTCACTCGGACATTTATTGAAATCTATTGTGACCGCACAGCATATCCAAATGCCATTGCCTCTTAGTCTCAGTCTCTAAACGTGGCCCGTTGTTTGTGGCAAATTCTTTTGTTCTGGTTCTGGCATATATGCATTCGAATTGCGAATTCCCATCCTGCCTTTCTTGGAAGAAATGTGCAAATTGGTACTAAAGAAACGATGTGAACAAAGGTTGACATATCAACACATTTCATTAGGTATGCTCTCATTGACAGCCACAGCCACAGCACACCAGAACCAGACACCACATCACCAGCGAAAGTGAGGATTTTCTTTGAATTCTGGCCATAATTAGCTTTATAGAATGCTTATGTCTGTATTTGGGTGGAGCAAGGGAATAACTTTTAGGCCAAAATTTCGACAGTAATACAGAAGTCAAATACGAAGACTTTTTCAATATTTGATGTTGCGGTTGCTGTTTTAAGTAAAATGGCTCAGAAGTTTCTTGTGATGGTACGTCGAACCCGTTACCCGCCTCGTAGTCGTTTACACTCGAAATGAGGTTATGCAAATATCCTTTCTTCAAAGTTGGGAAAAGCGGCGGCGGTTTTATGCCGCCGCGCCACTAATAGAGACACCACACAAACTTGGCGAATAGAAATATTCATTTCAATCAGGACGCAGAGATCGTAGCAATTTGTTTTTAGGGCTTGGGTTTGTAGGGGTCTACTAAGGACAAGTGAGCACATATACGATGGTTCTTTTATTTTGCCCAAAAATTTCGTCGTTTCTTTCAACATTGCGGTAGGGGGTAGGGATCAATGGGGGTATCTACATTGAAATGAAATTGGAATCAAGGCTAATAAAAGAAAAACTGAACACTTTGGGACTCCAACTTTTTAACTGACGAATTGATGTCATTTGCTGTTTCCTATTTTCTATGATCTCAAATGACTTACCTAGATTTGTAGACATGCCTTTTCGAAGACTCAAACCTCCAAGACGTGCGTTGTTCTGTATGAAAGGAACACCTAATCTTTATTCGAACTTATACACGAACCTACTTAAGAAAGAACTTAAGCCCCGGTGCACGCGTGCTATTTTTGACGCGCGGTGCCGCAGCGTCACCGCTTTTGCGTCTTAGCGGCAAAATGACGCATGTGTGCACTGCTCAATAACAAACAATGTACTGAAAGCGATCTCGCGGGAACCTGCAAGTCTTTTTACCAGCAAGAATGATGCGCGATGCCGCAGCGTCACCGCACATATGTGTGCCTGTGCACCACTCAATTTATTTGTGAGTACTGTAAGACGCAAAAGCGGTGACGCTGCGGTATACCGCGCGTCAGTATGACGCATGTGTGCACAAATGCACCGGGGCTTAAAGTTGGTTTCTGACACTGACACTATTCGAAAGGTTTCGGGTTAGTAGGCGTGGCACGTACCAAACAAATTGTTTGAATCGTTATTGTTTGCTTGGGATATTGAGCTGTCATCGAGTAAAGTTGTTTAATTGGAAGTTGCTTGAAACTTCAAAAAATCATCTGACTGAATGTATCTCTGGAAACAATCGGTAAAGTTGAAGAGGCATCGGAGCATTTATAAAATCAATTAAAGAACATTCTAAGTTACGTGTAAGCTTCTTTGTAGAATGTTGGTTGTAAGCAAGAAATGCGTGCGCTGATCCTTACAACTGCGAAGTACCTACTATTGTTGGACTCTGTTTGCTCCACTGATTTTCATCAGAGATCCCCTGGAAAGTTATTACTTAAGCTTGACTATGTTTCACTTGTGGTACCAGAGACTTCCAAAGTTAACAGGATGCATCGAAGATTTAATGTCTATAAACGGATTCAATGAACGACATGACTTTTCAAGACCGAAAGAACATTTAATTAGTTGGTAACATTGGTATACTGTCTAATTGAAAAAAGACCAAAAATAATATACCTAGATGTATATTCAAATGGACACGTCTGATAGCAGGACAGATTTCAGATTCCAGAACGGAATTAAATAGACTATTTTTCATGCGGACTTTTCCATAGCTGGTGCTGGATGCAGCTGGATGCGGTTGCGGATGTCAATTTTTATAAGCGGAATAGAATTTCGCTCTCTTTTAAACAAGCAAAACACAATTACAGAGTTTTCAAATAGGAAGAAGTGTGTGTGCCATTTTAAGCTTAAATATTTTATGTCTGTTTTGTTTATTCTTAAAATTGTCAATTTAGTTTTTTTTCCTCATAAATGGGCACATCCCATAAGCGGACACATTTTTTGGTATCGTCAGTGTGCGCTTATTAGAGGGTTTATTGTAAAGGGTGTCCCATATAATTCACGAAAAATTTTAAATTTGCGCCATTTAATAGTACAGTGATGCCAACGGAAAAAAAGATAACAATGTGACAGCTGACAGTTCGAGGTTAGTAAAAATAGAGCGCTGTAGGAGAGAACTACGCATTTTCATTGCTGAGCAATATTTTAAAAATAATGAAGATTAGTCAGCTACAAGTTCGCAATTTTCGCACAAAATATGACCGTCATAGTGATTAAAAACTGTGAAGATACTTATTGAAAAATTCAGGGAGACTGAATCAATTAGTGATCTTAAGCACTCTGGGTGTTCTGTCGTTCCACAGAAAATATCGAAGCAGTTCGCGAGAGTATTGCTGACAGTCCAGGAACGTCAATTTGGCTTCGGCAGCGTAGTCAAGAATTGGGCATTTCGAGAAGCTCTCTAAAGCGAATTCTTGCGAATGACTTGAAACATCATGCTTACAAAGTTAATTTGACTCAAAAACTGAAGACTTTTGTCTGACCATGCAGCGCGAAGAGAGTTCGTTGAATGGTTTTTGGAACAACAAGTGGATGCTGATTTTATGAATAAAATCATCTTCAGTAATGAAGCTCATTTTCAAAATTGTAAATTGTAAACCCACAAGTAATTGTTGAGAAACATAATGGGGACGTTCAAGTATCTATAGTTTAGTAAGTCTGACAGCTGACTGACTTGATGTTTCTGAGTTCTTATTGGCTGGGATTCGTCACGTGAGCAGCTTTCTCTGTTGACGTTTATGGAGGGGTAGCCGACGAATCTAGTCACGAATTTCGTGACTGAGTACTAAGTTGACATTTCTATATGTCATCCGCGGAGAATTTGACATTTCAAATTTGCCTTGAGAGAGCACAAGGCTAGTGGATATACCTAACCAAAACAAACAAAACCAACAAAATCTAAAAATGATAATAAAAGTGACGATTTGTGGAGTGGATTACTCTTTAGATGCTCCCTCCGTCAAGATCTGACGTTTACGACCAATTAAGTTAGTTTTTGCGTTCAGGTTACACTTAGTCCAGACAAATCTAGTCGACTTAAGTCAACTAGATACTTGAATGTGCCCAATGCATCCACAACGCGTGACTGATTGGTGCGGATTTTGGGCCGGAGGCATTATCGGAGCATTATTCATCGAAAATGCGGCTGGGCCAGCAGTAACAATGAATGGTGTTCTTTATCGTTCTGTAAAACTGATAAAAGTAGATCTCGCATCGCAATTCTGTACGTCCGTATGTCTGTTTGTCCCATGGGACTGCAGTCTAAACGCTTGGACGGAATTGTTTCAAACTTCGTATTTTGACTTTTGAGTTTGTCGGCCTACCGTTCGGGGCATTGACAAACTAGCAGTCGATTTTTTGTTGAAGCAAACATAAGCACTAGCTCTTTTGGTTCACGGCGGAGAGAAACGAAAACACTCAAATGTCATCGAGCAATTCGTGCGATTCGGTTTGTGTGCTGAGTGTGCCATCTGTTATAAAACGTTTGAAATAATTTTAATAAGTCGTTATTTTTGCGCAGTTGCAATGTTTTTGCAATGGATGGCACTGTGTTCTATGTAAAAAATATCAATGGCGAGCAGAGGTTGAAATCTCTTTCCTGCTTTCTCCGCACTGAACCAAAAGGGCTAGTGCTTAGGTTTGTTTCATTTTTCCTCGCAGGTTTGTATGAAACTGACATTTCACTAGCAGTCCATGTATAGTACCTATGTCAATGGTTCGGGGGTAATTTCGAAAAAAATATCCCCAGACGCCCAGACTATAGACTAGACTTCCCCTATCGTTAGACAGTTTTAGATCTGCACTATATATCAGCGTTCTCTGCTATAGCCGCAGTCTCAATATTCATAGACATGTCAAGACAATATCGGCGTATAATCACTTATACCTAATTCCGATAACCACTGTATCTCAATTTTTAATAACCACACAGGCCTTCTCTAAACTCTGACTAACCAGGAGCAGCATTTTCAAATATCTTTATCTCAGAAAAATTCAAAGTCAATTCAAGTTCACATTAGAATATCACCCAGCCAGAAGTATTGGAATTTTGTACTTATTCCCACACTGACCTTGCCGAATTATTTCCGCTCCTGCGTGTCTGAAAAACCCTCCGAGTCACGTATTTGAAACGCTGCATAGTCCCAACTAAAAGAAAACATGACGTAGGTTAGGTTAACTCCATATTCCAATGATTAGCATTATTTGCAACAACTCCATAGGTACATACTTAGATGTACCAGGAGCAACGAATGTATGTTCCCCAGTCGTTCTGGAATATCATTGCGCTGACGCTGAGCCATGTCATGTCATGCTCAGCTCATGGCACTCTGCTAACTCTGATTACTTGATTAATCTTCGAGCAAATGCAAAGTTCATAATGTGGAAAATCGGCAAACTGCTGATTTATTGTTTACCGATGAACCAAACGGCGATGACGACGACGCCAGTTAGACTGCGAAGGATAAATTAATGAATTATGTTCTCCTTAATCATAAATTCAAATTTCTTCCACATGACACAAGGCAATAAAACTAATTGCTGGAAACCCACAATACTCTTGGATAAACTGCTTGCAATTAAGATGTGGAAGTCTGTTTTTACCTATTGGCTTCGGCTGTATATGTCGATGGAATGGGCGGGGCGGGAGACCTAATGAAGGAGCTGAGTCCTACAAAATCGGGTCTCTTGTTCCGGAAGTGGATTTAGTCGTAATTTACGTATCCCTCCACTTCACTGAGGCATTAAAATTATGCTTAATGAGTTGGAAATCAATTAGTTTAACACCTACTGGCCTATACTACCGCACTCGGGTTGTTGCCGCCGGCCGGTCGACGCCGGTTTGGGGATTGGCGTCTTTAGCCAAAAGTAATAAAAGTGCTTCCGGTATGAGAACATTATCTATTGGAGTTGGTTTGTTGGCTCTCTGTAGGGACAACTATATGGATGGAGGACATTGTGCCAGAAAAGCTGCCATGAATTTCGGTGAGATTTCGGTGGGTGTCAGTTTAAAGTGCGGGGAAGTAGGTGGATGACTGGCGGTACATGGTAAGGTATTGTTATTAGGGGCAACGAAGATTAAAGATTTCAATTAACGCAGTGACGGGGAGGGTGATACAGATGGAAATTTAGGTTCACATCGATTGTGTTATTAAAATGAATGTGGTTTTCGAGATAGCCATATAGACACCCTCCACCCAACTTTAAATTGGTTCAAACCCAGCCATGGATATGGGAGGTAAAGGACGCAGTCAGCAGTTGACAACCCCAGCAAGAAGGGCTGTGATTTCGGATTTGCATATGGGACTTTTTGATAAAAAAAAAGAAAATATTTGCAAGCCAACTTCACGGATGGCTCTAAAACCGGACAGGGGTCTGGTTCTGGAGTCTTCGTGGAAAGCGAGAACATTAGACTACACTACCTCTTGGGTAACCATGCGACTGTCTTCCAGGCGGAGATTTTCGCTATCCTTATGGCTATGCGCTATATTGTGACAAACAGGTGGAGGGCTAGAACCATATGCGTTTTGCAGTGATAGCCAAGCTGCATTAAAAGCGCTGCTCAACCCTCTTACCTCGTCCAAGTTAGTTCAAGCTTTCTCTGAACTTGGTCGGTAGGCTAAACACGGTCAAACTTTTTTTGGGTTCCAGGTCACACTGGTATCCAGGGAAACGAGATCGCTGATGAGCTTGCCAGGGTGGGTTCAGAAGAAGATTTCTTAGGACCTGAACCTGCGTTGGGTTTGCCTGCATCTGTGGTTAGGTCATCCATTGATACTTGGGTTTCTCGTGAACACGAGTGTCGTTGGCGTCACTGTGCTGGGTGTAGACAGACCAAACGACTGCGTCCGGACATCTGCAAGAGGTCGGCGTCTTTCCTTCTGTCTCTAAAGAGAATCGACTGCAGACTTCTTGTGAGCGTCCTTTCGGGCCACCAAGCTTTTGCCAAACACATAAATGTGTTGGGCTTGAGCAACACCACCATCTGTCCTGCTTATGGAGAGGATGACGATACAGCGGAGCACTTCCTCTGTAGTTGTCCTGCCTTTGCTCGCATCAGGTGGCGGATTTTTGGGGCTGATGTGGTGAGTGCCGAACATCTAAGCTCTTCATCACTGAAGCTCCTTCTCATCTTTCTTCGAAAGACGGGAAAACTAAGTCCAGCAATGTAAGGTGTCTGTTTGGCAGTACAATGGACCAGTAGTTGTGTCTGAGTGCTCCATCGGATAGTAACAACCTCCGACAAAGAAGAAGCCTGTTTTTCCATTAACCGGGTCGCAGGTGTCGATTGCATCACTCCCATATAAATAACAAAATTCAAAAGGCAATCAATGCTTTCTAGGCCTGCTGCAGCATGTATGGTAGAATCTGGGGGATCTCTCCAAAGATCACACACTGGATCTACACAGTCATGGTCAGGCACATTATAACATACGCTTCGATAATATGGTGGAACAAAGCTACCCAAAAAAAAAGGCAACAATAAGGTACAACGACTCGCCTGTCTGGGCTCTTCCAGGCCCATGCGTACCTGTCCCACTGCGGCTATAGAAATAACCCCTCTCCACACTTATATCAGAAATACGCAGCTCAACAAGTTCTACACAAGCGAAAGGGCTAAATGTTACCGAACATCCAGAACTAATGGAACTACTTTCGGAACTTCCCGAACTTGAAATGATCTGTGCGGTAACACACCGCCTACAAAAGACACTGCTTCAACAAACAATGAGAAAGGAGACGAATTAGCAAGATTAGGTTATGGGCAGCTGTTTCAGAACAAGCTGATCCCTCTGTGAACATCCCGCCTTGCACACTCAAGCTTGAAGCAGGGGCAGGGAGAACAGCCACAAGAGAGTCGAACGCTAGATGGACCGCCTTAAATACTTGTAATGCTACAAGAATGCTATGGCCATCCTTAACCCAACCCAAAAGTCTCGCTACTCCGTTAAAGTGGGAGAGAACACCACGAAACCCGATATCATGTAACCCCTTTAACATCTTTCTGGAAGGAGTTGTACGGAACTTGAAAGCTAACATCAGCGGTACAATTTTTCAAAAGTCCGTTGAACTACCTATACTTGCATACGCAGATGATATTGACAGGTTGGGACAAAATTCCCCATTTTTAGATTTGGTGTTATTAATTCTGTCGCCTAAATGTGTTAAAAAGTGAGATATCATGCTACCCCCCTACAACCCACCCCCCCCCCCCCCCTTGGGGTCACTGTAGGATTTGGAGTAGGTGCAAGGTTGGGTATACCTATGCAATGTTTAGTTTGCTTGTGCGAGATTTTGGCATAGGGGATTTCGTCCCGGGAGATTTTGGAAAAAGAGAAGAAAAAAATTAGAGATTATGTCCAATAAAGGATTTTGGAAAAGGGGATAACGTAGGTATCCCGATATTGACATTATTGGTAGAATTCAGAGAGCTGTCAGTGGCGCGTTTGAAAGCATTTAAATGGAGGCGGCGAAGATTGTTCTGGAATGAGGACAAAACAAAGTATACGCTGTCATATCGAGAAAGGATTCTTAAACATCGGGGACTCGAGCAAAACGTCGCAGTGGACAGATATAACTTCGAAGTAGTTACAGACTTTGTTTACCAAGGCTCTACAATTACGTCGCAAAATGACATCTTCTTAGAAATCAAACGAAGAATCACTCTTGCCAATCGCTGTTTCTTCAGGCTAAGAAGTATAGCCCTCTCTCGCAGAACCAAGGAAATATTGTACAAAACCTTAATCATCCCGGTCCTGTTGTATGGTGCATAAGCATGGACCTTATCGAAAGCTGATGAAAGACTCCTGACAGGGTTTAAGAAAAAAAATTTTCGAGTGATTTTCGGTTTAGTTTGTATCAACGGAGGAGGAGATTCAACGACGAATTTTACGAGCTCGAAAGCGACTGACATGGCTAGGTCACGTGGAGCGTATGTACAACAAAGCACCAACCCGACGAGTCAATGAGTCCACCCCTGAGAGACAACGAAGCAGAGGAAGACCCCACCTCAGGTGGCGCGCAGAACTGGAGAGCGACTTTAACCAACTTGGTGCGTGCGTAATTAGAGGCAGCTAGCTAGAGGGGCTTGTTGGTTGAGGCCGTGGTCCACCCCGAACTTCTAAAGTAAATATAAGGCTATCCTCTTTACATTTTTAGGATTCGTTTCCACACTAAGAAGCGAGAAAATCTGCAGAAACCTTCCTTCGTGTGTAAATTCGCATAAGCTTCCTCAAGATATTCGAATTTTGTGCTCTGATTGCCGAATAGTAGCCAATTCTTCCAGCGGCATTCGTTGCATCGTCAACCATTCTCCTCAAAATATGTGTTCTCAGATGAACTCGCCGGCGAACGAAATCTTATTCCGGCGAACTTGATGCAAACGAAATACGAATCGTCTGTCATATTCCGTTGGAGACTATTGACTTTGAAGCCATTGTCGATGGAAGAATTGACTGTCATTCGCCAAAATTTACACAGGGAACATTTAATGACAGCTTGGCTATCGATATTTAACAAACAATATTCCTCTGTTATATATAGATTCAATCGACAGCCTGACTGCGGCTGATATTTTATTTGAAGAATAGTCCAAGTGCATTACATTGAGCTGAAGCCTGAAGGCCTCATCTAAAGTTTAGCGTCTTTTGCATAGTACCTAAAGGGTGATTTTTTTTAACGTTTGGTTCTTAAAATTGAAAAAAACAACAAAATTTTGCCAAATTGAGTGAAATTTGTATTAGGATCGATAAATCAATTCTTGCCAGTTCGTTTTTCAATATCATTTCGTGTAAATGATGACCGCGACAACGCCTCAAGTAGTCCATCCGGAATGTCCAATTTGGGTATACTTTCTCCAACATATACATAGACTGGTATCTCACCAAGTACACGAGTTATGTTGCCTTCCAAGGCGGCAATAGTTTCTGGCTTATCCGTATAGACGAGAGACTTCAAATATCTCCCACAAAAAATGGTCCACCGGCGTCAAATCGCACGATCAAGTCGGCCAATTCACAGGTCCAAAACGTGAGATGAATTGCTCACCAAATTCACTTCGCAATATGTCCATGGATTCGCGTGCTGTGTGGCATGTCGCGCCGTCCTATTGAAACTACATGTCGACCAAACCCAGCTCTTCCATTTTGGCAAAAAAAAAAAAAAAAATCCGAAGTCATCGAACGATAGCGAGCACCATTGACTCTAACGTTGTTGCCATCATCATGTCATGTCACCGGGTCATAAATACCACCAATCGGTAAATTTTTGTGGATGCATTGGCAGTTCTTGCAATACTTCTGATTGCTCAGCAGTCCATATACGGAAATTTTGACTATTAACGTAGCCTGCTCAGTAGAATGGACGAAGTGCTCTAAGCACATTTTTTACTGAGCACGAATTTTGCTAATAAAATTCAATAATTTGCAAACGTTGGTCGGGCGTATTATGCTGGGTTTCCACTTGTTGATTTCAAGTTGACAATTGGCGTATTTTTATGCCAATTAAACAATTGGCAAGTGGAAATAGGCAAATATTGCTTGTCAATGAATTGACCAATAGCGTTTGTTAATAACTGACAAAGAAACCACTGGACAAGTGGAAATAACTGAATTGTCAAACAAAATGTCACTTTGTCTATAATTGACAGTGAAAATTAATTGTCATCGAGTTCATAAGTTGGTCAATCAACTGACAAACGATTTTTGCCAATAATTGGCATAAGTGGAAATGAACTGACGGTGGTTTCTTTCAATGACATAAACACGAGAGCTGTCAAACTTTGTCCATCAATCGACATGTGGAAATCCACCTTAAGTCTATCCATGGTGAAAAGGCAATGCTATTTCTTTTATACTTTGACACGTTTCACGACTCACAAATCAATAGTGAACTGTCAAAAAAATCTGTCTGAAAAACCAAACAGCAAAAAAATCACTCTTTTCTTTAATATGCGTTCGTCAATTGTTGTACTCCATAAAAAAATTCCGTCGTTCATCTTCTAACTCAGGTGAAGTTCCGTTTAGCTTTCCCAAAAGCCTTAAATATATGCAAAGATATGTGCAAATTTAAATTAAACCCTAAAGCTCTGACAAGGTAGGTATGCCTCGTTCAATCCGCATCCACTGATTATCCCGCTTAAAGGTTAAAAAAAAATCCCATTCATATACCATTCCTTTTTTGATTTCAATAAATCAATAAAATTCCTTCTCAAGCCCCCCAAGACTCAATAACACAAAATCTACTTCATAGCAATTATATCCATTCCAAATGGGAAAATATAATATTAAAAATTTAAATATTCCACTGTGCCCATGGGGCAAAACCTTTTTCGGTTGTGTCGTCTCATCTGAATTCCATACCAGCCTAATGGACTATTGATGAATGGCCGACCAGAGCATACCGACCAAGGCGAGGCCATGCATATTTAATGGTTCGGGATATCTTAAGAAAAACTCAGTTCAGTTCAGCTTTTAATGGTTAATTAGAAGTCGCAAAAATGCTAATTGAAATCAATTATTCTGATATCCCAAAGCCATAAAGTCCCCCTCATTCCAATTCGATGAGCTTCTATTCCTGCGGAGCTATATACCTATATATAAATATTTCGAATGCCACCTCTGCCAGTGGTTTATTCTTCAAGGAACAGGAAGAAATTTCAACTTTTAAACGAAGTCAAATATTTACTTAGCAATTGATTTTGTGCAAACAAAACGGAATTTGACAATAAGTTTCATAGGTATAATTAAATACGATAGGGCTGTGACAATGACAGGTGACACATAGTATTGTGTGGGTTATATAAATATAAGGACTTTGAGGAGACGCGAATATGATCATGATGGGGAATAAGGTTTGAGGAGGGCTGTATGAGAATGAGAAATGTGCATCGAATGACACCTCGTCGATTGAAAGATTGAAACATGGACTGGAACTGGACACCATAGACTTAATTTACATCGAGGTAGATATTGAGCAATATTTAAGGTGGATTTCAAAAACAAAAAATGTACACGACTGGGTCGCACGTAACTTTCTCGTTTATTGCGAATCTCGCAGAATCTCAAAGTCATTTCAGCAAATTTTTCGTTTAAAACCATACGCACTCAAGATGTACCCAGATAACTGAGCACTTGTTAATTAACAACGTAATACATACTACATAAACATACCTACGTATTAACTTCAACATTTACTTTTAAATTTCACCCCGAACTGAAACTTTAATTTCGATGAATTTCGAATTATATTGCCACTGAAGTTTTGGGCTTTGCAAAAATATACCGTGTGTGAATAAAGATCGGGATTTGGGTAGTCATTTTTGAGCAATATTTATAAAACGGCAATATTCGAGTTTTCTGAGAAAAACTAAGTACGTGATCATGCTTAGAATGTTTATGTTGGCTTAAATGTGTATTTTGATCAAAATCGTTAGAGCGGTTTTTTGTAAAATTATGCTGACAAATGTTACAATTTGGATTCGAAAAGTACTGTTATTAAACTGTTTAGCTCAAAACTGAGTACGACGTATTCTTCAGGATATAAACATTACCTAGCAGTTTCATTTTTAGCCAAATCGAAAATGGCGTTTTCGATATATGTGTAGCTTTTAAAGTACCTGTTTTAGCGATTGGGGTGGAAATCGATGGACGCATTCATGGTTCAAAAAACACTGTTTTTCAACTGTTTAGCTCAAAACTGAGCAAATGGTATTACTATGAATTTAAGCATTACCTGACAGTAACATTTTTGTCATAATCGAAAATGGCGTTTTAGAGATATGAGCACTTTTTTAAAGTAGGTACTAATATTAGGGATTTGGGTGGATATCAAAAGACGTAGTCTTTTTAGAGAAAAACTGAGTTTACTATCAAGTTAAGAATGACAATAGTACATTAAAAATAATTATTTTTAACCGTTTTCGAGAAAAAGCCTATTTTCAAAACTGCCGTTGCTGGACTTTTTAGCGAAAAACTGGGTATGCAGTCATGTTAAGCACGCTTGCATTAACTCAACTATAAATTTTGGTTCAAATCGTTAGAGCCGTTTTCGAAAAAATCTAAATTTAGACATATTTCGTAATATTTCGTAAAATGTTTATATGGGAGGTACCGTTAATATTAGGGCTAGCATTTAAAAAAAAAACGTTCCTAGCGGGAAGCCCACAAACTCTAAATACGAAGTTTGAAGCAAATCCGTCCAAGCGTTTAGATTCCCCAGGGGTGGGACAGACAGACATACGGACGGACAGAATTGCGAGACCCACTTTTTTGAGTTCCCCTATCATCGTAATATCAGAATTGATCAAAATCTCGAGTTCGAAATTTTGTACGAAAACAATTATCTTTCTCTTACTACGTATACGAGAAAGTTAAAAAGAAGCATTAGGTCGGGTCGGAAAGGTTAGGTTTGACAGTAAAAATGCAGTTGTCAGCTGAACCCGATATTCTGTTTAAACTGTAGCCCGAAACAGTTTTATAAAAAAGAACAATTGTTAACACTTTGTCTTCGCTTTGACATAGCTTAAAATCCGTTTATTTCAATTTTAGATTTTTTTTTTCACAGAGTTCAAACTCTTGCACGGCTACAAATATAGACAAAGGTTGTTCTCGCAAGTGCGCCAAGTCTTAAACAAAAGACAAAAAACTAAAATTTGCTAGCTCCATATATGGGAGCAATATTCCGGGCCTGGTCTAACCAGTGCTTTGTACAGTAGGAGAAGTTGCTTGGGACTAAAGTAACTCTTTATTCTAAATAGGTAGCTCAACTTAGCAGACGCCGATTGTGCAATATAGGATTGTGATCCTGCCATGTGATTCCTGAATTGACTGTGACTCCTAAAATGTGCATTGAGTCCTTGGGATGGATTGAATGGTCATCCATTGGGATCTGAGGAACTTTTGAAGTATTTTTCCTAGAAAATGTTGTGAGCTGTGTCTTGTTTGCAACTGAAACTGAAATGACCGTAATGGGGCTTAATATAAATTCAAACCTATAAAAAAAGGGGGACTATCCCGGTTGGTATACAGTATTCAAACGCTAGGTATGTACACTGTGCAAGCCATAGCTTTAACCTGGCTCTGCCATGTCAACTCTTGCAATTCGCAATTACCTTAGTGTAGTTAGCGAAAAGCTAATTTCTTCCGCAACCTTTCAAATGCATATTATGTAACTTTCAAAACTGTCATAAAAAAACACGCACCAAAGAGCCGAAAAACTCGACTTCTGTGCCTTTGTGAAACAAAATTCATTGAAAGGCATGACAGTATTAATTCCTTTGTAGAGCTCTTCAAATGCATCTCAATAAGTATTGAAAAAATAACTAGCAGAACGTGGGTGATGTCTTCGAAAGTATCAACACCTTTGGCAGTGGTCCAAAAATGCGATTGCCTAGTAAGCCTCATTGTATACGAAAAACTTTTCAGTTTAGCGCTGCCCTTATCAGTTTCCCTACAGAACAAATCCTTATATTTCGTTTCTGCAATCGACCGCACAAAAGAAATTCTGAATTCTCTTAAGGACATCAGAGAAAATGCCGAAGAATTTTTCAGAGAGGCTTTTCAATCCGCATCCTTACTTGCCGAGGACTTATTTGAAGAACTTCATTGAAACAAACAACGCGTTCCGATCCAGAAACCTCTCCTTCTGAAACCTATTTTAGAGTGCCGATACTGATTTCTTGCATAGATTCGTTAATACAAAATCTTATGGACAGATTCATGGTCAACGAAGACGTCCTACCATCGATAGTTTCAAGCTCTTCTCCCAGGTTTTGCTACAGTTTAGCCTGAGGGAAAAGTTGGAAAAGTTAACACTTTACTTTGATAATGCAATTTCGTTATCAGCTGTGAAAGCTGAGTATATTCTTTGGTGCGAAAAAAAATCGTCGAGTGACCCTTCTACCGAAGTTTTGAAATTGCTTGATTATGTGACAAGACTTACTTTAGACTTAGCTAGTTTTGAAAGAACCCTTTCAGCTATGAAGCTAGGCCTAGCGCCTGTAGCGCCACCTATTTATTTTTTATTAGCTATGAAAAAGATTGAAACAATGTCCCGAAGCGTTATGGAGAATGCAAGGTTAAGTTCACTTGCTATGATATCTGTTCATTCGGATATTATTGTGGATCCAGATAAGGTGATTGATCTCATATCAAAAAAAAAAAAAAAAGAAGACGTTTTCTGCTTTGAAAAAATGTTACTAATAGAAATCAATGAATTGGAATATACATAGTTTTCTGTTTCGTAAGACTTGGAAGCAAGCCCCCCCGAACCAAAATCCTGGCTACGGCCCTGGATGGGACCCAGTCAATATTTCCAATTAGCTGATTGCTTGGAAGACAAAAAAGACTTTCGTTTTCTGCTGAAAAAGATAGCTTGCACCTTCTCAGTATTTAGTCTAATTTTCCAGGAATTGTAATAACCTGGCAATATTTGAATAGCATTTGTAAGGTTTGTTTCCACGTCGAAACTAAACTCAAAAATAGCTAATTCATAATAAGGGAGTCTTGGAATATCAGAGATAAAAATATTATACAAAATTGGACCCAAAACCGATCCTTGAGGCAAACCAGCAACAACACTATGACACATAGAATAACAATAGTTCACGATAACTTTAAAAAAACGATCGGAAAGGAAGCTCAGGACAAGTTTTATGAGGTATGGGGGAAAACGAAATATCAACAACTTATAAACAAGACCCAAATGCCATACACAATCAAAAGCTTTCTCAATGTCCAGCAACACCAGGCCAGTTGATTTTCTCAAGCAACGATCTTCTGAAACCAAATTGCTCATTTGGAAGGTGAAACCCGCTTAAGAGAAACTCGCTTAAGTGAAAAACCCGGATATCTGAAACATATTTTCAGTTATATTTTATATTTTTCATTGAAAAAAACTCTCTTAAGTGAAAATATTGAATCGAACAGAACAAAAAATTTGAACGCTTTCACTTCTTTTTTCTTGAAAATGACATTTGAATTTCTGAAGTTCCGGCGAACATAAAATTGTATGACAGGGGGTCTATTCTCACCATATTTTCCGTTATAGCCCATCAAAGTAGGTGACCTCTTATTTTTTAGGTGTTACAACTTAAAACACTATAACTTCTAAACTATTACAGGTACAAAAATTGTTTTGTACATTTTGAAAAGACGATTTAGTAGCGCATATACAAGTCTTAAGCACTTCGGGGACATCTGTTAAGCTACAAAAAAGTTATGGCTCCTTAAACTAAACATTTTGAAAATTTGTTGTTACTTTTTTTAAATGTTTTTTTCTCACTCAAAATTTTTACAACTTTTTCACATACGATCAACAGAAGTTGTATTAAAAACCATTTTTTGTCAGACAAAGGTCAAACACAAATAAGTGAGAATAATAAACTAACGTACCTATGAGCATTGAGCAATAGTTAACAGTTAATAATTATTGTCGAATAGGAAAAAGAGCTTAACATTGATAAGTTGATCTCCACAAAATATATTGAAAACGTGAATATACGGAAATAGTGCTTGTATACGGCTTCAGCAATGGGAACGGTTCGTTCGTTGGCAAGATTGGAGTACCAACGGTGATACCCAAATCGTAGAACACCATCTAGCCGGGTATTCACTGATGCGTATCAGCCCCTTGTTTATGCTGGGTCATCTCCACCAAATAAAAACGAACGACGCGAGACGGAGTGGCGACAGAAGTTGAGGATGGGATTTTGCGTGCTGTGGAAGTTTAGCTTTCAGTCAGGTCCGCAGAGGGCGAAGACTAGCTGTGCAGTTGGAACTTCCCGGAACCAGGATTTACAGAACTCTACGGAGTAATAGATTACACCCTTTCCATTTAACACCGGTACAGGATTTACTACCAGGAGATGCGCAAGAAAGAGTGGAATTTTGCCAGTGCAAACAGACAAAGACGGAGTAACAAACTACCACAATTTGCACCATTGGTCAGACCCCAATCTCCATTTTATATGCACAACATCCTTTCAAGAATTAAATTATTGTGAACAACTTCTTCAGAATGTGTGCTTATTTCAAAGAAGGTTTAGCGTGAATGTTTGGTAACACTTTAGTAGGCCCACACGTTCTTCCACAAACAGTTAATTCCCATTACTGCCTACTGCCTAAAATTTCTTAGAAAACGATTGCCGGAGCTCCTTGAAGATGTTCCTCTTGTTCAGAGGAGGCCGATGTTTTTTCAACAAGATGGAGCACCTGGCACTGTAGCAGCGGGATAACTCCATTCCTAAACCACACTCTTAACGACCGGTTGACTGGTCGATTTGGCCCCAACCCTTAGCCACCCAGATTTCTTCTGGGGTGCTATGGAAGAAAAAGTTTATTTTTGTCTAGAGAAGATAGCTTTGTGTTCCAATCAATATTTCGTTGCTTTTCTATTTCCTTGGAGATAAGATTATTGTAATATTTTAGGTATAATCTGAATACTGGGTAGACTATACCTCTGCCAATGTCTCTTAATATAATTACGTATTCGGAAATATTCTAAAATGTAATCCGGCATTTTAAAGAAGTGATTTTGCTTTCCTTGTACATGAATTCATTACCTCTAGTACTTTGTCTGTAAATCCTATGACCATTACATCGATTTCTTCTTTTGAGCTAACATCTATTATACTATACATATAATAAAACTGTAAGAATTTTCTTTGGCTGTTAAAAACTCGAAAACTACTGGACAGATTTTGATGAAACTTTTTTTAACATGGTCCTTAAGACAGTGAGACTGCTATAGGCTATATCGTTTACAGCCAAGTCCTGAGGAACAGTTTTTAGCCAAAATGTAATTTTCGAGGTGAAAATATATACATACATATAATGTTTCTACTTTTGCGATCGTGCGACACGACAAACAAAAACGAAACCACACTATCATACGTATACCTCGCATTCGAAAAGGGATGATTTGTTTTCGCAGTGAGTGCTATGGTCAGTAGTCAGTTGTATATATAGGTATGTCTTATCAATAACTGTCGGAAGGTTTCTGTATATTGGGCTTAATTTATCGGAATCTAACCCAATTTGTGAGGTTCCTCTTTATTTCAGTAACCAACTTACAAACTACTGTCTTATGATTAACTTAACAATGATAAGATTCCTAAGTTGAGGCTAATGTTGAGTATACGCTATACCATATGCGGCCCAGCAACAAGCCCGGTTCCAACGACAAGCGTGCCTCCGATCCTAAGCAGCACAGCCAAAGATGCTGACACTGCTTATTTAAAGGCCAGCTGCCCAAAGGAAACTTAGCCACCAAAAATGTTGAAGACTGACCGAAATCAATTTCTATGAGGAAGCCTTATCTGGTACACTAGATTGGTACAAACAACAAGTAGACAAGTCCCCCGAATGGCAATTTCATTCGGGTACTCATGCAATTTCGTCCACTTAGTCAGTGTGACTTATACGTGACGAATGAAAAGCTGTTATGTCACAAGAAAGTATGACGAACGGGGACGTTTCGTCCAGCGGTATCACAATAGGCTTGCTTCGACCTACGAGTGGCTGCACACGCTCATTCCATCCATCCGAACCTTACCTAACCTAACTGGGGCCGAAAAGTAACCACCAAATTGCTTGGCCCATCAGTATTTGCTGCTTTTTGAATGGACTCTTTCATGGAACCAATGAAATCAAACTACAAATATGTGTATTAGGCCCCAAAGGATACGCAATAGACATAAACCTAAATAAGTTCGCGCATCTCTGTCACGATTCGAATGTGAAGTTACTATCATCGCAAGTAACAGTTCAATTGGAAAAATATCAGGTCGAGTGACTGAGTGAGTCCCCTGATGTTTTACGTAAGCTCGATTCAAAAACACAACAGCGAATGACGAATCTCCCTGTGCGCACATTGCAACTCTCAACAACTCTTTTCCTCAAATGCAATTAATAAGTCTGTGCCTCGGAAGACACACGATCTCGCTTGACGTTCTCTAAATTGATCTTCTCTTTAAATTAAATTGAATTGTTCACAGTTCACCACCATGTTGCAGCACAAAAAAAAAACAATAAATTGCTTTGGCTTACATAAGTTCGTGCACCCTTCCACTTGCCAGCCGCTGCGCATTTGACCCATCAGGGGCTGGGGTCAGCTAGGCATAAGACTGTCTTCCACCTGACTTGCGCTTCCGATTTTTTTTTTTTTTTTCACCACCCTCTCCGAAACCCCACTGTGGTTGTTCCATTTTGTTGTGGTATCGGCGTGGCTGGCGGTGTCGGTGTGGTGAAAACAAAGCCTCGATAGCGTTTCAAAATTTTCTTTCCGCTTATCAGCTCGCCGAATGCTGGACAAGCGACGGGGTGACGATGGAAGCGGCGCGAACTGACTCCAACCACTATATAGCATCATTTCTGGCGTCGTCGTCGTCGTCGTCGTCGTCGCTGCCGATTGGTATTGGTACCACTTGATCTTGGAAACAAATTTAACTTGACGGCCAATTAACGTTCCCAGTCTCAGTTTGGATCGCGAACGCCGAGGACCGCGGACAAGTTTTCAATTATTACTGCAATCGCGGTGCACATCTCTGTCTAGTTCTTCTGTCTCACTTCGGCGCGTTGTGCGTGTGTGTGCGATCGCGTGCGCGATATATTATCCTTATCATTGTTATCGATACATTTTTATATAATCGTGTTGTCACCAATTCGAATCCGCTTTCGAGATTTCGAGTTTTGAATGAAAATTATCTGTCGGTGGATCAGTTGATTCCATATCTAAACAAGTGATCAGATCAGCAACAAAGTGTTTCCGGCAAAATGAGGAAGCCACTCAAGTGTTCAGTATTAGTTTGTATGTTTATCGATATAGTTTATCGTTGCACATCTGTATTTATGTAAAGTATATCGAGTTTCCCTTTCAATGCGGGTGACGAGACGTCAGATCTATATTTAAAATTTATTCGAAGGTTTTGTTGATGTTGAAATCTTGCCGGAAAGTTGTTCCGTTCGTGCTATATATATTTTCGTTCGTTCTTTCGATAATGCTTATCAGCAGGAGCAACGAGTAATAGCATATGTTTCGATAATCTCCGCGACTCGAGATGTGTGTACCTACACGAAATTAATTCAAATTTTTGAAATGGCACCTCGATTTGTTTTTTACTTATTTTTGATGTTGTACGGATTTTCTTTTTTCTTTTTTCATCGAATTTAACGGATATCTATGTGTTAACTTTGTTTATTTTTTTTTTTTATTTGCTTTTTTATTGGTGCAGATTTATTGTTAATAATCGATGCTGGTAGCACATTTAATATAATCGGAGTCAACAAACAAATGCTCTATGAGTACGAAGGCAGTGTAGCGGTAGGAGCAAAGTCTCCACAGGATGATGAACATCCGGCACCACCTACATCCGGTTGGATTGTCCGAGGAAAACTAACGTTACAAAGACAAAGTCAACAGACGTTAGCTGCAGCTGTAAGTAACTAAAATGTTGTAATCATTCATGACATGCTGTTGTAATGTCATCAAGGATAATTTACTTATTTGGACCTGAACAGAAATGTATCTAATATAAACGAACGTGTTGTAGAGTATGGTTAAATTTAAGCATACCTTAAACTGCCCAACGTGATTTATAAACAAAACGAGGACTGATTTAGGGCTACGTATAACTACGTTGCGTCAGATTCAAACAAAACAAAACAGCGCCATTTTGTCTAATAAGGTTCGTTTCAATAATAATATGTAAACATAAAAATGTCACTACCGAAATCAGCAGTTTTATAGTCAGAGTCAGTTTTGAAAACTTTTATTTCTTTGTCCTTCTTTTTTGGTGATTCAAAATGTATTTTAACTGTCGCAGATCTCTAAATTTGCAGTTGGCTCGCAATTATTTCCTTCATGTACCTACTTTGTTGGAAAAATCTTTTAAATTCACAAATGAATTGAAATGGAGTCAGCAAATTATTATTTCCAACCACCAAAACAGCGTTTAAGTCAATTGAATTTCCAATAAGACCAGCGTTGCCGAAAGAACTTCCATAGGAGTATTGTACTACTTTCAACAACTCCGTACTCCCGTACTCCTCCTTTCCCATTCGTACTCCTATCTTACACTTGTATCAAAGTGTATAATTTCAACCTCAATAAATTTAATTCATTTCAAATTTAATGCAAATTAAGCAGTACTTTTATCTTCCAAACTGGTCAAAAAGGCAATTTCCATCTTTCTAGTTTGTTTTTGTTTTTCGTTGGGCCCTTGGGCGTCGGGTTGGCTTTCCAAAATGGTATATTCTATATTGCATTTGCATTTATATTTTAAAATATGTCGTAAACGCATAACGTATATTTTAAAATATAAGCATAGACGAAATTACGCGTTCAGAAGGCAAATGTCGTCTTCTACTCGGTGGCTAATGCAGCAACAATTTCAGCTGCAATCACAACGTCTCCTTCAATGATTCGTCTATACATTGCAATTTTTAGTAGTATGTTTTAATTTGCGATTTTTTTTTAATTAAAACGAATTTATTCGACACGAATATATAATTAAAAAAGACATTTACTGATATCTGTCGTGAGCGTTATGGTTTTTGTCAAAATTGAGCGATCATTTTATCTTTGTGTAGAGACTTACTTTACTTTACTTTTGGGTACGCTTACAGTCCGGGGCTTACTTACCACGGCCTTAACCAACAAGCCCCTCCAGCCAGCTCGGTCCCTAGCTAGCTGCCTCCAGTTGCGCACACCAAGTTGGTGATGGCCCTCCAATTGTGCGAGCGACCTAAATTGGCGTCTTCCTCTGCTACGTTGTCCCTCAGGGGTGGACTCAACGCTCCACGTGCCCCAGCCATCTCAGCCGTTGTATCTTCAGCTTTTTGACCACTCCTTCCATACAAACTGGACCGAATATCGCCCGAAGAAATTTTCTCTTGAAATATCACCACAGGTTTTCACTTGATTTCGACAAACTCCACGCTTTTGCACAGCAGGACCGGGATGATTAGGATCTTCTGAAAAATTGTACCTCTGATGTTGGCTTGTGAGTTTCGTACAATTGCTTCAAGGATAATGTTATAAAAGTTACACGACAGTGCATCGCCTTGTCTCAAACGTTTTTGGTTTTTTTTCCCCGATTTTGATGGAGCAGCGAGATTTCTCAATCGTCATCCTGCACAGCCGAACGAGTTTGGCAGGAATGCCGAAACGTGACATGGCTTCGTATAGCTCGTCCCAATGTAAGTTATCATAGGCGACTTTTAAGTCGAGGGTGGTGTGTATCGATCTGAAATTTCCGAGATCTGTCGAAGCCTAAGACCGCACTGATGTGGGCCGATCAGGTTGTTGGCGAAAGGTTTTAGACGTTCAGACGTTGACAAGATCTTATATGCGACATTCAGGAGACTTATTCTTCTGTAGTTGGCGCAGTTCAGAGCATCCCCTTTCTTGTGGATGGGGTACACGATGTTAAGGTTCCATTTGTCGGGCATGCTTTCGTCCGACCAAATCTTACAGATGAGTTGGTGCCTGCTCCTTGCCAACTCATCTCGCGCTGCTTCTAAAAGCTCGGCCATCCGCCCCCGCAGCTTTGTTCGTCTTTAGTTTGGATATCGATATCCTCACATCGTGTAGGTCGGGTGGACAGAATTCTTGGCTATCATCATCCAGACTGAGTGGGTCATTCTGCCTGACAGCGGTTTAGCAGTCTGCAGCAGAAATATTTCTTTCCGAATTCTCCGCACCGACTGTGAGTCTACTACTGTGTTCCCATGTTCATCTCTTTCATTTTGGCGTTCCCCCTTCTTCTTTGCCCGTAGAGCTCGCGAGCAGCTCCCTCGCCGCTCCGGTCCTCGTCTGCATCATTGCCTGGTCTGGTAGGCCTCGCTCGTGTGAAGACTAGGCGCGCTAAAATTTAGCGCGAGCAGGATACTAGGCTGGATTAAAAAATGTCTATACTCCTATTTTACACCTGAATTTTCTTTTTGTTCCCGACCGCAGGTCAAACACTTCAAAATATGTTTTCCCATTTCCTGTTTAAATTTATATTTAATCCAAAAACACTTGCACTTTAATTTGTTCGCAGCGAAAACTATCACGAGTTACCCTGTATTGTGTTTACTTTATTTCTTTCGCACAAGCATTCGAGTTTACGCGCCTTTAAAATTGCATTATGAAAAAATCGACCCCATCGTCACTGCAGAACCAGTGTGACCAGGGGCCTATAACACAATACAACAAGAGTGCTTGTTAAACAAGTGAGATTCAACAACTATTAGATTTGTGTAACTCGTAAAAACTATTCTGCGGACACTTCAACAATTGTTTTAGAACATTTCAACAAGTGGGAAATTTGATAATTCTATCATATCATAAACATCAAGTGCTTAAAGAAAAGGAAATGGATTTGTTAAAAAGTTGATTAATTTTAACCGACGCTGACCGACTTGTTAGAATTAAACAAGCAAAAGTTATGAAGAAAATATTAATAGCCTCACATTGGTTTGGGACAAGATCTTATAGGTGACGTTCGCGGTGATAGTAAAATGATCCCAACTAACGATTTAACTTGTATTAAGCCCAATTTTTTAAGCTTAATATAAGCTATAACTTCTAACTTCCCGAAATAAGGCTTATTTCAAGATGTTAGCCAGAGGATTGAGATATTCTTATTTAACAAGGCTTATAAGGCCGGCTGAAGTTATTTAATCGAAGTCTGAAAAATAAGAGCTTATAGAAAGCTTGGTATTTGAAGTTTGTTTAAATGTAAATATCCTCTATAGGGACTGTAAACCAAAGCTTTACACACAATCAATAAACTGTGGAAAGTTAGAATTTAATCTTTACAAATTGTTAAAATTTATACTAGTATAGATAATAGCTTTTGACGCTAAGTCCATTTATAATAAACTAGCTGGATAATTACACCTCATTAATAAAATCATTCGCTTCCACAGGTTTGTCATAAACATTTAGGCGAAGTGATACTACCTTTCAACTAACTTCAACTAACCAGCTTCGGTGTAGGTACAAGCGCCGCCGCGCCGGTGGCGGAAAGCAATACTGACTATCTTGTTGAACAAATTCAAAAAATTGAGGGAAATTTTCGGTTTTAACAATTGTTACGGTTTTTGTTGTGTTACATCCTTTAATCTACACTTGTCAAACAAACATAATTCTACAAGGTCCTGTTGACTTGTTGTTCTGTGTTATAGGCCCCAGTTATTATAAAAACCAGCAATTATGGAATTAAATCATTTTTATTGCTACTAGGCCCAATATCGGATTGCATTATTTTTAGCGAAGTCAGAAAAGGCAACAAATATTTATATCAATCTATTTTCAAATCATAAACATTTTTATGAGGTGAATAATGGTGGAGTGTACGAAGTCATCACAGGCCCAGGGCAAAAAATAAATCCTATCGGCTAATTGTCTTTGAACCAAAGATTCGTCTTGAGGTATGATTCACTTGTGGATTGGAAAATCATTATAGTCTCGGTGAAAATCGAGCAAACAGTGCGTCTAGGTCAGATGTGGTGATCGTCTACTGATGATGAGCTCACCCACCACATATCGGGGCGAAACACATTTTTGGAGTAGAGGCCAAATCAAAATTTAAAAAATTGTGAAAAATAATTAGCTCTATACAGGATGTCCCAGATAAGAAGGACAATCCTTTAAGGGAAGATTCCTGAAGTTAGAAGAAGTACGTAAGAAAGTTGCAGAACATAATTTTTAGGAACTTTCTCAGTGATAAAGATTTCATTAAAAAAATTAAAATGTATAAAGTAAAAATTTTGAGAGAAAACATTTTAAGTAAAAAAATTTAACAAACATTTTCAAAATTTTTATTTTAAGGAGCCATAACTTTTGGTAGCTGCACAGATGTACCCGAAGTGCTTAAGACTTTTATGCGCTACTAAATTATCTTTTCAAAATGTACCTACAAAACAATTTTTGTGCCTATAACAATTTAGAAGTTATAGCGTTTTAAATGGTAACACCTCCAAATTAGAGGTCACCTACATTTAACGGGAAATACCTACGATGAAAATAGACCCCCCCCCCTGACATAAAATCTTTTGTTCGGCAGAACTTCAGGAATCACCCCTTAAAGGATTATACTTCTTAAATGGGACACCCTGTATAAAATAAAGTGGAAAAAACTTTGTTTCCCTCTGTTGAAAATTTCAACCAAATTTAGTCGATTTTTTTTTTAAATATCGGTAATTACGGTGATCGGTCAATAGGCTATACAAATTAAAGATCGGACCAAGGGGTGTGGCACCGCCCATACAAAAAAACACATACAAAATTGTATATCTCGAAAACCACCGATTCAGCTCAAACATCAGATAATCTTAGGTATTGGCCCTGAAGTGCTCAAAATTGGACAGTTTATCATTGGACGGAAAATTGCCAAGTACCTAAGTTAAATGTCAAATACTTCACGTGTGTTAAGAATTGAGCATTCGCTTGCTGTATATAGAGATAGCTGTAGCCCTGCTTTGCCCGTGCCCAGGAATTGTAGGTCTTAGATAACAATGTTCTTTCGTAAAATGTGAGAAATGAGAATAAATCGATTTGCTGGAACTTTCTTTCTGCCTAAACCTAAAATACAGCAATACGAACAAAACAAAAAAGACTCATGAAAATCGGCCCAGCGGTTATCGAAATATAACGTCAGTTTCACCCCATAGAATTTTTTTTTAATGGGAGGTCCCAGGCTCCTTTATCCAATTTTGTCCAATCTTCATAGGCCGTAGAGTGCTCTGAACCTTTCTCTGAGTGGAGCAGGTCGGCCATTGTATTGCCATTTTAGCTTGTCTACATTGTTTCACGGTTGATCATCTTCTCAGGTGCTCTGCCGTGATCCATTTGTGAATCAGCTGTTCTACCATTCCTCTACCAACTGAAGAGAACGGTTTTGGTCCCAGCAACTTTTTAGTTGACCCCTATTTTGCAAGGTAGTCCGCCTTTTCGTTGCCGTCGATCCTTATGTGTTCTCGTACCCAAGTCAGTGTTTCCTGATTTGTAAATGAACACTTATTGAGCTTGAATACACATTCCAGTGCCATCAGTGATGTTGTGATGGTTGTTTGCTCTAATAACAGCCTGGTTGTCCGGTGCTGGATATTTCTATTCCTTCCACCTGAAATCCAACGCATGCAGCAAAGCAATCATCTCAGCTTGGTATACTGAAGTGTGTTTCCCGAGGCTAATGTGACGGCCTAGTTCCAGATCTTCTGAAAAGATTCCGGCCCCCGCTCCGCCACCATCATGGATCCGTCTATGAAAATCACGATTGCACCATTCCTCTTTTCTGGAAGTACCTAATCCATTCTCAATACGAGTTTTGTAATTCCTTTCCATAAAACGCACTTTTGTTATACCATCCATAGGCATGTTCAGTTCCCCTTGTCTCGTTTTTGACAAGCTCCAGGATCATCCTGTGTCCATAGATGGTACCTACCACTATAGTGCCATTTCGCATCTCGATGCAAACTAAGTGCTGTTTTCTTAATAAAGTCTAGCGGTAAAATCCCTAAGATCACTTCCAATGCGCATGTTGGTGTAGTGCGTATTGCACCTGTAATTCCTATATGTACATGCTAAATGCTGGACCCTATCCAGGTGCTTCTTAGCAGTCTTTTGGGAGGCTTTCACCCACCATACAAAACCGAAGCGTATGTGATAATGGGTCTAGTAATCATCGTATACATCCAGTATGCTGACCTAGGAGAGAGTCCCCACCTCTGTCTACAGACACGTTTGCACTGTGTAGTACCCTTTTGCCTGTTTTTGTTTTTTTTTTCTCTGTGTAATTGAGATCACCGGATATCGTTTCACAACAGCAGCGTGTCAACAGAGTACTAGGCTTAGACCGCTAGATGACTAGCGACATGCCAAACTCCATATAAAAAAAGCTGACATTTCACAATAATGTGCTAGAGTTCTAGCGCAAATGATGAAATGTCAGTTTTTTTTATATGGAGTTTGGCATGCGCGCTAGTCATCTAGCGGTCTAAGCCTAGTAGTAGTGGAACGCGGCCATTAGCTAAAACCCTAGCTAAATTTTGACATGGAGTGTGTTGTGGAAATAAGTATCACAGAAAACAGCTGTTCGTTGTAAATAACTTTTTTCAAAAAATCAACGACGCGAAAAAGTAATGCCCAGTTGTACAGTCAGAGTTTAAACTCTCGTTTTGGTTTAAACCTTCGTTCAACAAATTTTCGGTTTTACTGTGTTCGTTTAAACCCAAAGTGGAGTTCAACTCTCGGTTTAAGTTAAACGCCTGCATTCTGCCGTTTAAACTTTCGTTTCGCATTTTGAGGTTTATTTTGATCTGCTATTTCATACAGAGAGATAGAGAGAGAGAACAGAAATGAGAAATTGTTTGGGTGCTGCACTTCTTGATTTTATATGAGTGAAAAGTAGAGCTATGATTAGTTCCAGCATTACTGCGGTAAACCCACTGTCATCAGAAAATTTCAATAGATTTTCAACCAATATAATGTACTTTTCAATGAAAACGCCTTTTTTTCAAGTGAACAACAGGTAGATCTTAGCCCAAACATAATGTAGACAAGCGTAAATTGTATTGAGGTTTTTTCAATACAAATTATTTCTTTTCGTGTGTGGAAATGACGATTATTTTTTTGTACCTAATGTACTAGTGATTTCTTTAGATTCTTCGCGAACAAAATATATTTCTATACGTACTCAAATCTTTCACATTTTGTTTTGGCTGAAACAAGACACTTCCCACTCTATTCTTTTTACAATGCAATTTGTTTGTCCGATTTTGAACACAATTCTCGGCACAATGCCTGTTCAGTTCAAAGGTTTCGGAGTTCATACCATTTTTGTATACAGATCTGGAATCCAGATTCTGGATTACCTAAATTTTTTGTTTAAAAAAAAAGTAAAACCAGAACAAGATAGCGCAGATTTTCGTAGAAACACCAGCAAAAAACTTTGCGCCTACCTATTACCAGACAATGACCCTAATTAGAGGCTCATAAAATCCTTTCAATATTTTACTGGCGACGGGTGATTGGATGTGGTAAAAACCCAGCGAGTTACAAAGAAGCAGTACCTGTGATCGCATCAGACAGTAGATGACAGTTCAAACATGTGTCGAAAATAAATCAATTCACTTCGTTAATACCAAAATACACAATGTAATAATATTGCACACATTTTCTTTTATTTACAAATGGTAAAATAGACAAAGTAGAGAAAAGCAATAACCATTTACTTGGTCAAAAGTGCGCTGGTAGAAAAATATCCCCTTAAGGGAAATTGTTCTGCGCTTCCACAACTGCGTTTAGTTAACTGTCAGATTATTTTGTACTGTGAAACTGAACGAGTTAAACCAAAAGTTTAAACTCTCGGTCAGGTTTAGTTAAACTTCAGTTTAAACTCTGACTGTACAACTGGGCATAAGTATTATATTTTCGTTGCGCTTTCTTGTTTCCCTTGTCCGTTTCAAGGACTTTTCTTTGAACATTGAAAAGGTCATCCTTTTTTTATCCGCAACACAAAAACATAAGAAGAAAAACCAACAGGATCTGCCAAAATTTAGCTTGAGAAAATGTGCCGAACCATTGCCCGCGTCAGTGACCGCTAGATGACTAGTGGCATGCCAAACTCCATATAAAAAAAACAGACATTTCACAATATGTGCTAGAGCTCTAGCGCAAGTGATAAAATGTCAGTTTTTTTTATATGGAGTTTGGCATGCGCGCTAGTCATCTAGCGGTCAATGGAACGCGGGCATTTATTAATGGGTGTGCTAAAGTAGCAAAATTTTGGAGAGAATTTTATACGGGAGCTAAAATTTTGCTCGAGCAGCGTAGGTAGGTACTAATCAATGGAAGTTAAAAAAAATGCACACAAAAAAGAATTTTGCACCATTTTATTGTACAGTGATGCCAACGTGAAAAAGATAACAATGTGACAGCCGACAGTTCGGGGTTAGTAAAAATGAAGCGAAAGAACAACGCATTTTCATTGCTGAGCAATGCTTTAAAAACAATGAAGGTTTGTTCAAACAAAATCATCTTCACTGATAAAGCTCATTCTTATCTTGATGGCTTCATTAATCGTCAAAATTGTCGCATTTGGGGTTCAGAAAATACACGAGTAATTATTAAGAGACAAATGCATCTACAAAACGTGACTGTTTGGTGCAGATTTTGGCTTGTATGCATTATCGGACCATTCTTCTTCGAAAATGCGGCTGCTCAGGCATTAACAATGGGTTGGGTGTATGATATATCCTTTTCCAAAATCCCCCGTTCCATAATCCCCTAAATTACAAGATATGGATGTGACCAACATGTGGTTTCAACAAGACGGTGCCACAAGCCAAAGAAACAATTCAATTACTGCATGATTCATTTCCTAATCGTGTAATCGGCCGTTTTTGCCATCAGAATTGGCCATCCAGATCTTGCGATTTAACGCCATTGGACTTTTTTCTTTGGGGGTTTTTGAAGTCAAAGGTCTATAAAAACAAGCCCACGACACCCAAACGCCTTGAAAGAGGAAATTGGGAGGTGTAGTAATGAAATTCAGACACATTTTTATGCGAAAGGGTCATAGACAATTTCAATAAAAGAATACATACTTGGCAGCAAATCCATGGCGGCCATTTATCCGATGTGCTATTCCATACATAACCCCAATCTGATTTTCTATCAAAATTACATTTTGCGTGAATTATTAAACACCCTTCAGATAGGGAGCATTGTTTAATGGATTTTCCAAAAAGGCGAACTTGCTAACAGCTTTAAAAATGGTAAAAAGAGCCTGGTGTTTGGTGAGCTCGGAGATAAGGAATTGTGTTCGGAAATCAGGTTTTGCCACAACCCTATTGACGAACAAAATATTACAGAAGGTTATAAAGGGAATGAAACTTTATTATGAAAGCGAAGAAATCCTACTGCTCAAAAACCCCACAGTGAATTAAGTTTTTCACACTCTTGGTATTTTGAAGGACTTTTTTTTTTTAGGGAAAACAGTAAAGTCGCCTGATACTACTGACGACCTTGAAGACAAAAATATCTCTTATTTGTAAAAGGTGGGACTGTTCCATAGCCAACTACTCTCTCTATAAGATGGAACCTTACATATATTATTTTTAAGGAAGCAATCTTTGCAGCAAATTCCAGTAATCATCCGGTTGAGATAAAATGCACCGAAAGAGGAGATAACAAATTCGCGCTCAACAACAATTTCATGTTTAGCCTCAGTTTGCGAATATTTTTTTTTTGCAGAACTGATAAGGCGAGCGTGGGAAAATGTTTCAACTATGCGAATTCGTCTTCGTCTCTCTCTGGTAGCAATTTTCATAATGTATACATGTATTGAACCATTCTCGTAGTAATACTTTAAAATGAGAAACATCCAACACATACCCAATTAATGTTTCATTTGAAATTCATTCGTCTTATCATAAGCTTCGTCATTGTCGTGGTTTGAACCATAGATAAGGACCACCGGGAGCAGATAAAAATTCAAATGGAAATGACCAACACCAACATAAAGTGGTACTATGTCATCATCCATTTTAATGTCAGTCTACTATGACGTATACTCCTGTCAACTACAAATGAGTGCAATACTATTATGTTGGATTGTTGGTAGCTGTCGGTCTGATAATGAAAATCGTGTTCACCCTTATCACGAGCGCTCCAATCGCATGCACTATACAGAAACAAAAACAGAGCGACCGACTGACAGAAGAAATATAGTGACGATCCGTCAAAACAATTCATTCATCGAGAGAAAGGTTAATTTGTTTAACACTCACTGTGTGATTTTCGCAATTGCTTTAAAAAAAAAAATAAAAATAAAAAATTACATACACATCCATTTGGTGGTATGTGTGTTGTTTTAGATATTGATACGAATACGAGGTGAATAGGAGCAATGATGTTCGAATTGTTTACTTTATTATTTGAATTTCAATTTATGCAGATTCATTGATTGCTGAAATAAATTTGAAATTACATTCATCATCAGGAAAATTCGATAAAAAAGAACTTTGCCCATTGCTTTCAACTTTGTATCTTTGGGTATAGTATATTACTTGCTGCTATAGGATAAAAACACTATACATTTAAAATAAATGTCCAGCATCTTGTGTCACAGTTTGACCGAAATTTTTAAGCCGTATATTAAGCAAGGCGCGCAGTGAAGTGCTGAGCAAGTAATGTGACAGTGTCGTGGTGACCATCAAGTGACAGGTGGAATCAAAACGCATGCATCAAAGCGGAGTGGGCGTGACTTGGTATTTTGCAGGTAGCGTGATCCCAGTCTAGTGCCACTTATCTCTAACAAGTTTAATTTTCGAGTGGCAAACGGCTGGTGACGACGTAGCCACGCCATCCACTGCCACACTACTTCAATGCGCACCTTGCCTTAGCATTCATGGAAGAAAATTTTAGGCATTTTCTTAACGTCAACTCTAAACTGGCTTAGTATATCTGGTAATCGACGAACAAAAAGTTATAGTAGCCTCTCTTGTTCTACACTTGTTATTTATACAGATTTTGACATAATTTTGACAATTGAATTGCCATGTTATTTTTGTTTTGGATAGATGGCTCTCAATAAGAATAGTCTAATCTCGACTTTAATTTTACGGAGGCTCAAAATTGTATCAAAATTTGTAAGAACAATATAGCCATTGTGAACACCTTTGGCCTTACCAAACATTTTTAATATTTTGAAGTTCACAATGGATAATTTTATATAAAAATATTCGCCATTGTGACTTCTTAAAAGTTAGCCTGGACAGTGGACACTAAAAATGATTAGTAGTACCGCGGCTTAAATTTAAAATCGTAACCAAAATTGGACCCCAAACCGAAGCCTGCAAGGACGAACAATCAGTATAGTAGAATCACAGTCGATGCTGAGGATATGGAAGAACTACTTCTGCAGACCATTCAACCTGGGCGATGACCACTAACAATTCCGTCCACCCGACGTGGACGAAGTGAAGAAAGCCATATCTAAGCTTAAGTCCAACAGAGCCGCTGGAGCAGATGGCCTAACCGCCGAGCTGTAGGCAATGACTTGGTTAGGAATCTGCACCGTCGGCAAAAAGTATGCCCGATAAATGGAACCTCACCCTCAGCATTGTTTGCCCGATCCTCAAGAAAGGAGACCCTCTGAACTGCGCCAACTGCAGAGTTATTAGTCTTTTTAACATCGCCTACAAGATCTTACCTGCCGTGTTGTGTGAACGCCTGAAGCCTTTCGTCAACAACCTGGTTGCTCCCTATCAGTGTAGCTCCAGGCCAGGAGCAATGTCTATAGTTTCTGATGCCTGGATGCTAATACCATGATTCCCCGGGGCGTTTTAATAGTGGGTGAGCCAAGTGCAGGTCCCACACTATCGCGATGTCTTTCGACGGATTTTCATCCAGCTACATGCAAAAAAAAATTCCTGCCAAACTCGTCCGTTTGTGCAGGATGACAATGGAGAATGCAAGCTGCTCCATCAAGGTTAAAAAATGGATTCAGACAAGGCTAAGCGCTGTCATGTGACTTTATTCAACATCGTGAATGAAAGAATCATGCAAAACTCAAACGATAACACGGACCAGAGGCACTTCCATTAAAAAGTCTGTCCACCTACTCGCCATCGACATAATCGGCATCAGAACGCAGCGTGATGTCACTGGCGCGTTCGTGAGCATTGAGACGGAGGCGGCGAAGATGAGTTTGGCGTTCAATGAGGGCAGGATAAAGAATATGCTATCATCAAGAAAGGACACCCAACACCGACGTCTCGGACAGAATGTCACTATAGACAGATATAACTTTGAGGTGGTTAAGGACTTGTGCAGAGGCATGGACTCGAACAATGGTTTCTTGTTCAATTGCAAGATTCTCCAATGTTGTATGTTCGTTATTGATTGGCCACATTTTCCCAGTCGAGCTTGCTAAATCTTTGTCGCCTTTATAGTGTAAGAGATGACTACTGAAAATACATTTCTGGCAGCGCTGCGTTGGTTTATATTGGAATGCTAAATATTCACCAGTGACAAGTCGCCGAGGTCTTAAACCATTATTTCACGTTCTTTAGGAGTATAGCAATTCATGTCTAGTTGACGTGCATTTTGTTGCTGTTTACTTCACAAATGTCAAAGTAGAATTGACATTTGCCGCCATTTGCAAAAAATTATAGCATCTTCCGATAGGGTGATGAGTGATGACTTTTGGGCCACCTTGTATGAGCTCGAAAAAATTAACCTCGGGAAACTTAAAATGCTTATTAGAACCGCAATGTCATCGGCTATGCCATTAGATTTTTAAAAGATTGAACAACTCCCAAAATTCGCTTGTCAGTTTTAAGCAACTCTTTCAAGTTTGATGTTAGAGAGATTATACGATAGCGAGTGATTCGGTGTACGACTTTTTCTGATACTACCCCCGCTAATAAGGATATATTCTGGTAAGACCTGCGATCACCTACGCTGCCGTCGTCTGGTGGACAAAGCCTAACGAAGTCATTACAGTCAAAAGCTAGAACGGACTCAACGTATAGCCGGAAACTGCATGACGGGCTGTCAACGCTCCACCCCGACCACTGCACTGAATGTCATCTTAAGCTTATCGCCTATTCAAGTACACATTCAAATGGAAGCAAGACAAAGACAAGCTATACGATTACACGGCCATTTTTTTTTTTTGAGTCATTTAAATGGCGCTGTGACGTCAGGAAAAAATGTCGCATTAGAACGACATTTAAGTTACTTCTCGTCATTGAAAAAATGGCGATCACACGAAATGACTATCATCGTCATTATTTGTGTCCCAAAATCAAATGACGGACACTGCGATTCATTTAAAATCTTCCGTTGGGATGCCATTTAAATGACGCAACTGCCAAAAAGCTTAGTCGTTTGTCCAAGGCGTCATTGAACAGCGATCACACGGCCATTTAAATGACACTGAATGCATGTCATTTGGTCTGACATTTTCCTAGTCGTTTAAATGACGCTGCCAAAAATGGCGATCACACAGAGCGACATTTAAATGACTGCTTTGTGACGGCATTTTTACGTCAGAGCACCATTTAAATGACTCGAAAAATGGCCGTGTAAACGTAGCTGAAGTATTCACCGTATTTATCTTCTCAGACAGTCAAGCTGCTCTTAAAGCTCTAGGACTCATCTGTTATAAAATCGAAGCTGGTCCTAGAAAAGAAAACGCTAGTCATCCTACACTGGATGCCAGCCCACAGGGGCTTTACTGGAAACGAAATGGCTGACTCATTGGCCAAAGTCGGCGCGACAACGCCACTCGTCGGACCTGAACCCCTCTGCGGTGTCAGCAAGGGATACTTCAGGGAATACATTAGGAGCTTAGCTCAATCGAATCTAATGAACTCTGCCTTAAAACACCTGGGCAGAACTGCACCAAACAGTTTTTCTTAAAATTCTCCCCCAGAAAATAATGTCATCTTACTAATCTGGACAAAAAAAACCTAAGAATCCTGACAGGTATTATTACTGGCCATGGTCTTATAAAAAAACATCTTCACCGAATTTGAATCTCACCGGACCCCAAGTCCTTGGCGAAGAAATCGTCACTACAGCAAAACTTGCTGACTTACCCCCAGGCAGTCCTCCTGACTGTCTCCGGAGTCAAAAGATGGCTCTAGGACCATCTTTACCAGGGAATGCACAATAGTCTACTTTAGAGAGGCCGCAGTGCCAGGGCCAGTGAAGGCTCTCCCGACCTATCATCTAAGGATCTATCAGGACAGGGGAATTAATTCCGGGGAGAATCGGGTAGGTGCACGTTTTTTATGGACCAGTCCCACGATGCTGAGACTCTTTTTATCCGGAATATAATTTCATCCGATAGGTGAGTTAATGCATTCTCTACAAAAGAAAACAGATGGTTTCTTCAGCTTCAGAGAGCCCAACGCAGCTTTGCTGAATTTAAGGTTAGAAAAAATTACCCTGACTTAAAAAGGGCAAATTTGGGGCATTATTATCTATTGTCGTCAATGCGGACTTACTTATACTATGCTCTTGGTCTTCATCACGACCTGGAGAAGTGTTTTTTGTAGTCTTCTACAATGTTCCCTTGCTCATGCTTGTAGGCTTTGGTGGGGGCTTTGTAGCCGTGGCATGTCCTATAGCTTCGTTTTTCTTTGGAAAAGTTTGTGATCTTTTTTATCCTTTGCCCAAAAGTGTCATAAGCAGATTTTGTTAATCCCTGGTCCCTGAATGTTGTGAGATATTTCACTTCCTTGACTGGATGAGGTCGCCAGCGATGGTCAATGGACCATTGTAGTATCTAGTATGGTATCTGGTTAAACCTAGCACATCAAAGGTGGCACTTTTAATAGATTTCTGATTTCATAACCATGCATGGTTGTTTTGTAAATTGAATCTAGTGGCAGGGGAGATGGGACTAATTGATTTGTTGAGGAAATCGTGGTCGGCGAATGTACTGACAGTCTCTTGCGATCGCATCCTTTCGACATCGAACTTTCTCACAATATTTTTCCGTTACCGAACTGTATGAGTTATCCGCAATAGCGTACCTCCCCTGCTACTAGGTAGAGTTCCAAGCCGCAGTTGGCATGTATTGGAGTACCCGGAAGCCTAAAAGACTAGAGGCCTGCATTCAATCAATCGTAATTTCTATGTCAAAATAGAACGAAAACTCTGCTCCAAATAGACGCTTCTGCTCTCTGGTAGATTCCACATTTTTACATAGTCCTTTTGTTCGGTCTATACCATTTGAAGGAGGCTTAATGCCAGCTTTAAGTCATCCACATCAGATGGCACTGCAATAGTTTCGATTTATTGTTTTACACTTTTGATATCTTCAATCAAAACTTAGAGTTCTACAGAATATAACATCAGGAGATACTTGAAACTTAGATGAGACTTTTGTGTAAGCCAATCAATTACTTGACCTTCTTTTGAATAGAAGGATGTATTCTATTCCAACAATATTCCCAATTTCAGGATCTTTATGGTCAATAAACTAATCCTTGCAACAATAACTTATATAATGTATAAAAAACAAAAAACTGTATTACTTCTCCCTCAAATTAAATATCCCTTAACCATTTCAGCTATCCATCGATGAAGTGCGACTGAACAACTCTGGTGAAAAGTTCCTACAAAACAAAGAAATGTATCCCCCCTACAAACCGTTCAAAATCGTCCTAACCCCCGACGGTACCATCTCGCATCTATTGTTTAAAGACAGCGATCCGATTTGGTCGACGAATTTCAAAAGAGCTATCGCCGCCACATTACAATTTCAAATCGATTCGGTTGGAGCTTTTGTTGTTGATGAGGTAACCACAGGTAACTCAGCAAGTAAACAATTCAAATTGTAACCAATTATCTCTGAACAGACTGGCATTCATGGCAAATGCTCCACCGAGTACTTTGTGTCCAACAAGACCAATTACATATCAATACGAAAGACTCCCGAACTGAAGACCTGCACTCCATACTCAGAGGCTGTGCACATAACCCGCAGCAATGTACCGCCAAACTTGTGCGAGTTCGATTTCCAGAAGAGCGTTATAATTGGAAATGAAGCCGTTTACGGGTTACTTCCGCATCCCGATACCGAGTACTTCCTTAGCATGGCGCATGTAAAAGGAACCACACTAATTCACACATTTGAGTCGACTGGCGAGGCACAGTACATCAACTCAGAGTAAGAGAACATCTCCCCCCACCTTCCAGCATATAGATTTTAAGTTGTTTGCTTTTTTTTTGTGTGTGTGTGTCTTTGTTATCCACCCAACCCACTGACACGATGCATTTATCGGCAGGCTTCTGTTGAACTTCCTGAACGAGACCACTATCGACAATGCCATCGATATCGAAACTGCAATGGCACCGACACCATCCGGTCTGGAGCTGTTCCCATTGGATTCAAATGATCCAACTGGTGGCAGGCATCCGCAGCTGCAGGAAGCATTAATAACCACTGCATCGGAAATGCTCAATAGCCTGGCCGAGGGTCTGGAGAATTCCGATTTGAAATTCGGCGAGCCATATGACAGCACCCTGTCGGACATAATAAAAGTTCTCTCCGAAATGGACTACGATTCATTGAAGAATCTCTACACCGAAGTGGATATTGGTACTTCGTACCGACAGGAGACCATCCGCAACATTTTCTATGAGATTATCCCGCGAATCGGTACCAAAGCATCCGTATTCCTGACCCGCGACCTGGTAATGGAGAAACAAATTAAGTCCACAACTGCAGTGCAATTGTTGATTTCGTTGCCTTTTCACATTTTCGAGTTGTCCAAAGAGTTGGTGAAGGAATGCGAATCGTTTCTAACGCTAGGTGAGTTCTTTTTTTTTTTCAAATACTTGCAGATGTGGATAAACTTTTGTTGTTTTTGTTTTCATTTTCTAGGTCCAGATCGTCCCGATGTAAGGCAGGCGGCTATCCTAAGTTTTGCCACATTGGTGCATAATGTATTCGTTGCCGATCGGATTTCGAAAGACGTATTTGAGGACTATGTTCAAAAGTACTTCAATCTGTTTCTGAGTAAGTTTTCTTTTAAATTTCTACAGCTTTCTATAATGGTGGACTGTTGTTTGCCTTCTTGTCCATAACTGCAGTCATTTAATACTGTCGATCATTGAGCAAATATTGTAGTCAGGATAACTAAGATGAAGATAAGGTAGATGTTCATCTATCTTTTTACATAGGTACTTGCTTCGATGGCGATGGGTAAACCTGCGCCGCAAAAAAGCTATCTTCTCGTTTTCTGCAGTCCCGCTTCATAGGAGAGTTGTTTTGCTCCATGTGCTTAGAGACACTTTCATCCATCACCCAACTAGAAGCTTCGGGAGAGTGCTAGCAAATCAGTGGCGACGTTCTGAATCCTGACTGCTTCTTGGCACCGGTGCCACTTTCTGTTGCCTGTATAGGACTTCTGAATTTTTTGCCGCATTCTTAAAACAGCTTAGAATATGATAAGGAGCGCTCAATCCCTATCCCCAGTCATATAGACATACCCGGTAACAGAAAGCCAGCAAACTAGCCAGGGACGGCACGAAAATGGAAGCAACTATCTAACAAATGAGCCCCATGGCCATGTGTCAATAGAAACGTCAAGATAAAACATCTCCTTATTAGCCCTGTAACAGGCTAGCGTTAGATGGCGTGATCTTGACAGCTGTACCTTAACAAGCAAAACAGATATTGACGTCGAAACGTCAATTCAGTTTTTTTTCGTTCACCGAGGCATCCCGCAAGGTGGAGCTATGGTTGTTATGGAATATAGTTCCTAACGAACTTCTGATATCGATAGAGAACGAACTCCGGGTTGTAGCCTACGCGGACAACGTTGGCTAATTCGCTTCGGGAAACTATCCTCAAACATCTTTCCGACATCCTACAACTTGTTTTGCGTAAACTAGTCTCCTGGACCAATAGTTGTGTTCTCAGCTTCAACCTGACAAAAACGGTTAGTCTTATTCACCAGCAAGGTTAAGCCCTTCGGCAGTCCCCCCAAGCTCAATGGAACTCAACTCGAGTTCGTTAGCAGCGCTAAATGTTTGGGGTAGAGACAAATCACTATTAATATTCACAGAAGGTTCCAAGACACTTGAGGGAGTTAGCGCCGGAGTCTTTTCAGAAGAACTGAATCTGGACCTCTCTTTCTGTCTTCCGTCAAGCTACAGCGTGGCTGTGAATTAATTCGGTGTTACAAAGAGATATCGTCATATACGTTGATAGCCAAGCTGCAACCAAATCCATAATATCCAACGAAATTAGATCTAAGGCGGTGGAAGATTGCCGAGTATCTCTTAACGAGATAGTTGGACAGTACAACCTCACCCTCTTCTAGATTCCATGGTAACTAGGACATTCCATCAGGGAACTGTGCAGCAGACATATTAGCGCAAGGCTAGGCTCCTCTGGCGTGGATAGAGTACTCGTATAAGTCTGCACAACTTGGCAATCATATTTCCTACGCTGAACAAATAATTCACGGCGCGGACGAAGCAAGCAGAGAAAGTTTCCAGCTCTGGATAAAAAAATTGACATTAACGACTTTCGAGATGCTGAAACTGGAGTCGAAAAAGCTCCAGCATCTCGAAAGTCGTTAATGTCATCTTCGGGCACTGCATATTAGTTAGACACGCGCAAAGGCTCGGTCCAGAAGCTTTAGAGATGAAAAGGATGATGAGTCAAACACTTTAGTTAAAATTAGAAGACATTTTATTGTTTTCTCCAGTCAAAAAGTTAACCTGCACTTTGATTTGCAAATTATCCAAGTGACTACCACTTGTGAGCGTTGAGATTTGAGAATTAGGTCACCAATTACTGAATAGACTAATAGAGCATGAGATTTTAACAACTAAGTGCAAACTCTCGCTGTTTTTGATGAAAAATTCGTCATGGTCAATGACCCACCATGTAAAGGGTGCGCCATCTAGTGGTTTCTTTTTAAATCATAGGTTATTTTGGCACTGACAGATGTTTTTGAAACTTGTATTTGGCCCACCCTTTATAACCTAAATCGAAATATTATTATCTACGATCAATTTCGTAGCATTATGGGTCTCAATAATAAGCTATGCCATACAGTTGTGAAATATCATAAATTAATTTAACTAGACATTTCGGTCAGATGTCAAATGGACAGCTCTTCGGCATGATAACACCTAATCTATCGATATTCCATCGAATTATTAATTAACCATCAGAGGTATAATATACTGACGGTGTTTCTATGCAATTGTCATGAGAATTCAAAACTACTACGTTTTCATTCTTTGCACCGTCCATTGAAGTTGAATTAATTGACAAACTGTCAATCAGGCTAAATGAAATGACAATAACAAATTGTACCAAAAGGCACATAAGCAGTGATTACAATAATGAACACATTCCCGTCCACCGAGAAGAACATTAATAAATGTCACTACCAATATCTCGGCGTAATGTAGGTAATCAAATGAATTTCAAAGCTAAAAAAAAAATGTCTCCACGAGAGTTTCCCCAGTCCATTTAACTTCTCTATTAGATTTTCATTCAACAGCCGAACGTGGGCCGTGTCGCCCAAGGGACCTACAACGTGTCGGGGGACCAAAAATGTTATCACCGATTGAGGTGAAATGACTACAATACTATTGTATCGCTGTCAATTAAAAGTGTCAATGCGCTAAATAGCACGGATTCAATTCGATCGCCCAATCGAATTCGTAAAGCGTTTTTTTTTTCTGTTTTTCCTTTATTCTCCCTCGAAGCAAAGCTCTACTACTGTGGTGTCCTTCTTGATTTAGATTGGACGTCAACCATGGAACTTAATTATAAGTTTGAACGAGAAAATTCCATCTATTGAGGTGACTTTGTTATCTGGCTGGCGCATTGTCAATTTGAGGTTCGTTTTGTAAGCACCAGGGAATAGGCTGTACACTGTACAGTTATCTGATTTCTATCGTTATTACAGCTTTGAGTAAAGTTCTTAATAATCAGTTCTGTTCAGAGGTAATTACGGAGCGCGGATCAAAGCCGATAGGCGTCGCCGTCGAGTAGCCTTGATTTAATGAGTACCTACCTAGATGGGCGAATTCTATTGGTGGTTGATTTGCTGATTACAGAACACTCTCCGGAGTTAACCAAATGCAACTAATGTGCCAATAAGTGGGTGGAGTGTATTCGATGGGGTGCGATTTGAATTGATTACATAATGGTCGCTTAAGGGAGCAGTAGCTGAACAAGGGTCTTCCGTTCAACCCCCAGATCGCTAAAAGTCGCTAAAGAACACTAGGCGATTGGCCAAGTGGGATGGGTATGGCAATTTTTAAGAACATTCTGTTATCAGGAGGACTTAACTTCATGTCAAATCTGGGCTGTTGGCACCTTTTTTAATGCGCCCCACCCGCCATCGGAATTGCTAGCATTTCGCTGCAGAACTAAATTCAACTTAACCTAACAATACCATCAGCGCCATCTATAACTACAGTTTACACATTTTTTTCTTTCAGATGGACCTGATTACGAGAACAAAATGTTATATCTTCAAGGATTAAGCAACTTACAACTTGGTAATGTTGCCAACTACTTGGATCCAATTGTTAATAACGAAGGAGAGAACGATGACATTAAATTTTTGGCAGCTTGGGCCACAATGCCTTTGGCTACAACGCGACCGGATAAAGTAAGTTTCCAACATTGCCTTTTAAAAAATATTTAATAATACAGTCCTTACTAACTTGACTTCTTTAGATCTACGAGCTCTATTGGCCAATTTTCGAATCGAAAAATGCTACATTAGAACTCAGAGTGGCAGCTGTCACTTTACTATTAATTTCGAATCCAACTCCAGCCCGACTAATAAGTATTCATCGTATTATTCAAAGTGAAACATGTCCCCATATGATTAACTACTATCGGACAACAATTAAGAGTATTTCGGAAACAACGTTCCCATGTTATCAGCATTTGTGAGTATACATTTTTTTAGTAATAGTTTTTGACATTATGTGTCAAACGGGAGATGATTGTAGTAACCTAAGAAATGAGTCAGCCGTAAAAGGATTATGTTGGACACATAAACAGAAACAATTTAGAAAACAATTGAAACTATGACATTACTGTTAATCAAGTTTAGTGATGCTGGTGTAGTGTGTAGTACTACTTATAATGTACTAGCTTTCTGGGAGCAGTGACTCCAGTGGTTAGTGTTGGTTAGTGTGCTGGACTACTCAGCTGAGCTAGTGGTCTCATTTTCGAAATTTAAAAATTAATTTAGTGAAGTAGTAACACTGTAACAGTCAATTAGAAATTGACAGCCATCTGCCAGTTATAGCAAACTATACGAAAGAAATTGACTGAAATTTGTAGGCATTTTTATGAAGGATGGATATTGCCTACCTACTGAATCAAACTATACGAAAGAAATTGACTGAAATTTGTAGGCATTTTTATGAAGGATGGATATTGCCTACCTACTGAAGTCTGAGAAAAAATAAGCTAAATTTGACCAACATTTTCGAATGTTCGGGCGCAGCTCAGGTCGCTTTTATAGATTATCAAACTTAACAATTGTCAAAACTCAAAATCAGCGTTGCCAGATGTGTGCGTAATTTTTTAACAATTAAAAACGTGGGATAATCAAGTGGACTTTAATTATGTATTTTCTTTTTTAAAACTGAATTCTGTTTATATGTGACAAGTTTTAAAATATTGACACCTTTACGTTTTTTCAATAAAGTAGGCACATGTACTTACTTACTTAGGTAGCGCTACAGTTCAGGATGGACCTGGAACTCAACCAACACGCCTCTCCAGTTAGCACGATCTTAGGCTTACCGCCTCCAGTTGCGCACTCCGAGTTGGTTGAGGTCCCCTTCCACTTGTGCTCCGGGTTCTAATCGAAGACTCTTCGGGCCGGAGTGTTGGTGTTCATTCGCTCTACATGTCCTAGCCATCTTAGTCGACTGATGCGTACTTTTTTGACCAGGTCGATGTCGCTGTACAGCTCGTAGAGTTCGCCGTTAAATCTCCTCCTCCAAAGCCCGTCAGCGCAAACGGGACGGAAAATCACTCGAAGAATTTTGCGTTCGAAGTGACCAAGAAGATCTTCATCCGCCTTTGACAACGTCCATGATTCTGCGCCATAAAGCAGAACTGTGATGATGAGGGTCTTATATAGAGTCTCCTTGCTGTTTCTCGACAAGGCCTTCTTAGGCCGAAGTAACAGCGGTTGGCAAGTGTAATTCTTCGCTTGATTTCTGATGTGATGCCATTTTCAGAATTAATAGCGGATCCGAGGTAGACAAAGTCCCGAACTACCTCAAAGTTATACCTGTCTCTCGTGACGTTCTGTCCGAATCGTCGGTGTTGTGCGTCCCTTCTTGTTGGCACCATGGATTTTGTTTTGCCCTCAGAGACGCACCAGAGACAATTCGCTGAGTTCTGTCAATTATGTAAATGCCATCAGCGTATGCAAATAGTTGCACAGACTTTTGGAAGGAAAACTGTGCCCCTGGTGTTGGCTTTCTAGTTTCGGAAACGAGTTGATGTATGCTCTCTACCAAGCCTTCTCTCGCTGCCTGGAAAAGCTCGGCAGTTAAGTCGTCCGGTCCAGCAACCTTGTTGGACTTTAGTTTGGATATTGCTATCCATTCTGCTTCATTCTGCCTAACAGCGGAATTTGCGTCGTTTTCCCAAATTCTCTATTTCCTCGATCGCGCGCTTCTCATGCTCTTTGTTTTTCCTCCGGAGAAGCCGGTGTTCTTTCCTCCTTTTTTGCTCGTTGATTTCACGAGTTGCTCTCGTCCTTCTATGTTGGCTGCTCGGAAAGTTCGGACATCATCATCTGTATTACAGATGAGTCAATAAAGTCAAAAGTTATTAAAAATGTAAAATTTATCAGAAACTATTGAATGCTTTGCTTTGTCGGTGCCAAACACAACAATGCTTAAAGTCACCAAAAAAACATGTCAAAAATGTTAGTGGTAAAATTAAGCTCGGCAGTAAAATTTTTGCAATAATCAGAAGAACGCGCTTCCAACTGACTTGAACATGCCTCCCTTATTGTTTTTTTTTTTAGACGACGCCTTCTATCTTACATGCACCGCCACCTGCCGCAAAAACCTGAACCGCGTTACTGGGTAACCGGCAACTACATCTTCGACTATCGCGATTCTAAGTTCGGCATTGGAGCTATGCTACAAGTCTTCATGGTTGGAGATCCTAAATCAGATCTACCGGTTGTAGCATACTTCAAATTTGACACCGAAGCACTAGGAAAATTCACCGGCCAATTAGCGGTAAGTACAATGAGAGACTAGGTTAAAAGCAAAATCAAAACTCTGCCCTTGCAGTTGTATATAAAAGGTCGAGGCCTTCCTGATGCCATTCTCGGTCGAATTCTTAAAACTGGAACAGATACCATAAAGTTTAATGATCTCAAAGCCATTCTTGATCTAATGAATGCTCCTCGAATCGAAAATAGACCGCTTCACTTGGAGCTAATTCTGCAAATGGAAGGCAAAACCGTTTTGTCGTACTATCTTAATCAAAAGACCTATGTAAATCTCAGCTACAATGACTGTAAGTATGGAAGAGTCGATTTGTATATTTATTTGCTAATGATATCCCTTTATAGTGATAAGCCGCTTGAACTTCCTTATCGCATCAGACAGTCACATCAATATGCAGACTGTACGATGGCCGTTTATGACTAAATACGCCGTTCCAACGGTTATAGGAACCGCTGCTGATGTATTACTGCAGACCACAGTACTGACATCACTGAGAGGTAACATAACTCAACATAAGCTAGCTGATGCCATAAAGAGGACTCACCAAATAGATGCGAGGTAAGAGTTTTCCAATCCAATTGTAGAATATTCAACATAACCCACGTCTTTAGATACTCGTCGTATGCGTCATGTCGCAGTCGAAGCTATAACCCATTTTTGAATCTGGACCATGAAATAAATCGCGAACAAGGATTTTTAATCTATATCCCCTTCAATAATGATATGGTGGCTAACGTAACCAGCTATTGCCTTAAGTACTCATTTTCCAGACCAGAGAAACTAACTAGTGGGCTGTCATTCAAGTCAAGGTCGGTAACGTCAACAAAAGGTTTCATTACAAAGTCATCCAATCAGCCATTTGAGGAACTCATTCTACCAGAAAGAATGCATGGAGTGGTTAGTCCTTACCTAATATCCTTATACAGCCCACTAAAGTCTTCTTTTTCTAGTTTGAACTCTTCAAGTACGACTCGGAAGATCTGGGTGTCTCTTTTGCTGTCAATACAAATCTAAATGAGCTGAATAAGTATCGAGGAATGCTGCTTAAGTCAGAGTTTATGGAAAAGTATTATAGAAATTGCATTTTTAAACTGAAAACTAATTGTAATTTTTTTAATTGCAGTGGCTTCTCAAGGAACGTAGTGATCAACTTTTTGATGTACCTCTTCGGTGTGGCACAGTTGAGCTCAATACATTTGGGGCACGATCGAAACTTCACATTATTGGTTACAAATGAAAATAGCACAAAGGTAAGGCGAGTTCATACAACTATCTCAAAAAATCTTTGAGTTTTTCGCTGGATATTTTAAATTTGACACAATGTACTCAAAATGGCGAACATTTATAATAAGCTCTGCTTTATCATATTCGAGTAGGTACTTTGTATTTTGCAACCGCATAATTCCGGCACATATTCCCCTCCAAACTAAGAGAAATAGAAAACTATAGCAAAGTAACGAGTAACGAGTAAATAATTTCCACGCTTGGTTTTAATAAGCTCTTTAAAACCAATCGATTTCTTAAGTGCCATTTGTCTCTTCACACTTAATTTTTATCATATTCATCTCAATGTTCCGTTTAATGACATAGAAACAGAGTTCCAGTTCGATATGTCAAAATTTAAGCTCAGTTTGAAGTTTACATATTAATAACAGGTCTATCGTCTGTTCCTTTACTTTTGTAGTCAAAATTGAACTGGTTGGGGTAAATTTTCTCACTTCTATAAAAGTTAGTCAAGTGTCTACTGTTCCTGTACTTTTTTGGTGATTGCTTCTAGTAGGGAACGTCTTTTCTTTTAGGAGTTCCAAAACTGATATTTTACAATAATTTTACTGAGATTAAGTACTAGAACAATATTTAATCTACTCGTTACTCATCATATTGCGAATTTGGACTGGTATACTCGTATAGTTCTTTCTATTCGCTATATTTCAGTACGGCAATCGCGAATGATTTCCTTTTTTTTTGGTAACATTTGCCTATTTTTCTCTTCAGATTGAAGGCTCTTTTTGCAATGCGGAAATTATTAATGGTGATGACAATATTGGACATCAGTTCGCTTTTACTATGATTCATACGAATGATGTGTCAAACAATGTTCTGCACAAATGGAATACAACAATGAATTTCAAGCAATCGATCAAAACCAAATGGTACAATGTCATCGGTAGTATTGAACGGACAACAGATGTGGATGATAATGGATGGAAGGTAAGTACAACATAATTTTGAAATTATACTTTTAGTACAATTTTTCACTTGTCCAACGGTAAGTAAGTTAGCTATTTGAAAATGTATTGACTTGTTTAAAGACAGTTGTCAGTTCTGTTATTTTGGAACCAATTATATACATATATGCATACTACAACGAAAGAGTGTTCCCAAAGAAGCACTAAGTAGGTGCCCATATACATATAGGTGGCAGTGGAATTTTCCAGATGAAATCAAATATTAACATGGAACAGAGTTTAATTTTAGAGCGGGCAGCTAGAGTTAATTCATGGAGATTTGTGAAGCTAAAGACACTTCTTGTGACTCTAGAACTTTTTGCCTTAACCACTAAAAAGTACTACCATAAAAAATCAACCACTCGTCAACCAGTATTCACACCCCAAATCAGGAACAATTTGGGAATACGTTCCACCAACTAACGACAATCATATAGATCGTCGCTTCAACGTTAGGCTTTAAGCCTTTGGATAAAGTCGACTAATGTCGAATTCCATTGGGCTTTTATCATTTTGCTCTCAATCTCAGATTTTTCCTGCCCAATGGAACATCAAATGAGATCACTTTTTTTTGCATTTGTGTTGGTGCGTTATTTGACAGTCAGCTATTTTAATTAAATTGGAATTTGTGTTTAGAAATGCCACTTGTTTTGGAATTAGTGAAAGTATGTGTGAATCTCATAAACGCAGCCTTTACGGCACCACATTAAACTAACTGACAGTTGCCGCATCACTATCCGTGGTACTAATAAATCAGTTTTAGTGTTCAGGCAAACTTTTAGGAAGTCACAATGGCGAAAATTTCCATATAAAATTATCCATTGCGACCGTCAAAATATTTTAGTTGAAGACCAAAAATTATTATTGGTAAGGTCCAATATCAATAAGGAGCCATGACTTTGACTTTAGATGGCGTTCACAGTCCGGGGTGGACCACGGCCTCAATCAACCAGCCTCTCCAGCCATAGCTCGGTCCCTTCCCTAGCCAGCTGCTTCGTTGTCGCTCAGGGGTGGGCTCGAAGAATCGTCGGGCTGGTGCGTTGTTGTCCATACGCTCGACGTGACCCAGCCATCTCACTCGCTATATTTTGAGCTTTTTGACTAGGTCACCGTCGCTATATAACCTGTAAAGCTCGTCGTTGAATCTCCTCCTCCACAACTTCGTCGATACAAACTGGACCGAAAATCACTCTAAGTATCTTTCTGTCAAAGCGTGCCAAGAGGTTTTCATCAGCTTTGCGATAAGGTCCATGCTTCTGCACCATTCAACAGGACCGGGATGATTAAGATCTTGTAAAATATTTCCTTAGTTCTGCAAGAGAGGGCTTTACTTCTTAGATGCCTTCTTAGCCCGAAGCAACAGCGATTGGAGTGATTCTTCGTTTGATTTCTACGCCGATGTCGTTTTACAATGCAATTGTAGAGCAGAGCCTATGTAGCTGTTTCAGCTAGGTTCCAGAAATCGAGTGAAATCGAAATTGCAAATCAAGTGAATTCTTTTTCAGTGTTCTGCATTTCGAGCGATTCGAAAACTCCGAAATTTCTTCGAAATCACAATTTCACTTTGTCTCGATTCCGAAAATTTTGAAATCGGAATCGAATACAGTGAAATGTAGAACACAAAAATTCATTTCCGATTTTATTTCGAGTAAAAGTGAAATGTGCAACCTAGAAGAAAGTCTTTAACTACTTCAAAGTTATATCTGTCCACTGTGACGTTTTGTCCGAGTTTTCTATGTTACCAGCATCAAATAATGCCGAAGTGGCAACCCTGTTAAAAAGCACACAAACAAGGCAAGTCTGCTGAAATATGAAAGAGACCTTAACTCGGTCCCACAGTACACATCCTCGGTCAAATCTTTCAACAGAAAGTGAAGATCACGAGAAGCGCGCGATGGAAAATAGAAATACTAGATGCTACAATCTAAGAACTTCATACATATTTGAGACGATAATGAAAACCGGAACATCCGTTTCAAAGCCCAAAACATCCCGCTTGATTTACAGACACATATGGAATATGGGATCCCAGAAGATGGGAAAAATGTAGGCAAAAACACTTCTCATATGATTTTTTATTGCAACGAGAACCGAAAGACTTAAATTGGTTTATTTATTTCAACTAAAAAAAATGCAAAAGTGTCAATCAAAATCAGGAAATTTCTAAAAGTAAAAGCTCATCATTGCGGCATTTATCCTCTACTCATTCATTTCTTCCTCGACTTCAGCTTTGATCAGTTCCGATATGCCGTCATGTAACTTTTTAACCAACTCAAACTCAGTGAAGCCCAAACGCCGTCTATTTGATATATCCATGATTCCGTCTTCAATGCTGGTATGTTCTCCACCGGTACCGCGAATTTGTAAATTCATCTGATCCGCTAGGCTTTTCAGTTTATCCATATTTTTGGCCATATGAGGCAATCGAATGTGCACTGATGCACGCAAGGTTGTTCCAAGATTACTGGGGCACGCTGTGAGATTGCCATAACGTTCATGGCGTGCAAACGATAAGCGCTCCTCCAGTGCTCTCAAACCACGGACGATCCGATGGTATACATCACCTGCAATAAAAATAGAACATTTTGAGTCAAGCTCGTTGTACATATTTATAGAAACGAAACCTAAATCCCCACTAGGAGTCATGGAGATAATCCGCAAATGATCCTCCTCGTTCACCCAAACCAGAAATGTTTCCGCTGGATTGTGAAAGATACCACGTCCAGTGGGCCAGAAGCGATAACAACCAGCCGTGGTAAGAAACTCATCGCCTCGCCTGAATAAAATACGCCGGCTCACCATATCTGCTTGGGTGTCCGCATCTAAGTCCTTCAGGGACAGATACATTCCAGCGTGTTCGCCGTCCAAAGACTCAACTGCTTCTCGAACCTAAAATAATAATAACCAAAAATATATTAATGAAAAATGTAGCGACCATCCGTCAAAGAAACATAGATCTAGAGGTGTTTCTGTTTAATTTCCAAACGCTTAACCCAGACACCCACTACAAGAGACAGTCCTTAACACTGTTATTTACATAAGCGCATCAGGACTATACAACCCACCCACCTTTTGTTCGATTTCGGCAAACTGTCCTTCGCTTATCTTGGGAAAAAACGGATAGTCAACCAAGTTACGAGCAATGCGAATCCTTGTCGAAACAATGTACTTGTGATCCGGATCGAGATTGCCGATTTCATCCAAATCTCCCCAGTCGGTGTCCTTTTGCAAGCGTTCCTCGTTCACATTATCCGCCTGGCCGTGGTAGTCAACGATGATGGGATCAAAGAGACTGCGGTACACATCGTACGATGCTATATCGGCTGCGTAAACTCCCACCGATGATGAATGATGTTCGAGTCCGGATTTAATACAGTCGTATAGGTTCGCCTCGACGGGTGCAGGAGTAAACACATTTTTCAACTGGTCGCATATTTCTTTAGTTAAGTGCTTACGCAGCAGGGAACCACTACATTCGGTGTCCTCCATTAGCGATTTAAAACCATCGTCTATCATCGCTGCCACCTCGTCCGGGGTGATTTTCCTGTTGGATAATAATGGAAGAGTGAGTGAAAAATATACCTGTAGCAGGATATATGTTTGTATGTTTTACACTTTCGACTTCAATCGCTCTAGTTCCTGTTCAAGTCGACCGATGGTACGATTTGCATCATCCAATTCGACTTTAAGCACATCGTACATGGCATCATCTGGGCAGGATTCGCACATGAATTTGCGTACATAACGTATTGCATCGTCGGGCTTATTTGGCTCTTCGTAAAGCTTTATAAGAGATTTGCTGAGCGCATCGACAACGCCGCTTCTTTCGAGGTATTTACGGAACTGGGTGCGTTTGGCTTCAAGCTAGTGGGGGTAACATTTGATTATAAATGTTCGTCTAAATAATCTCAACACTTACGGAAGTCATTTTTGAAGGTTTTTGAGTGTGGTTTTTAAAAATTGTTACGATTTAGAAGACTTTTGTATTTAGGATTGGATTGAAATGTTTTTAAGGATTTTTTTTTGTATTTATTTCCACTAGAATATCGATCAAATAACAAATATTAGAACTGTCTCAACGGCTGTTGCTAGGATTAGGAAATTGTTTATATAGTAGTTGATGGGATTGTTCAAAGTTCAGAACAAGTAGGTGCATAATGTTCTAGAAAAATGCAGCACCTACCTATACCTATACGGCTATACCTATACGTAAAGGGGGTGTTTCTGAAATTTATTTTCACTCATTTAACTTGTGGTTTTCTCAACAACAAATAAAAACACTTCAGGGAGGTTTAAACGAGTCTTCATAAAAAGTGGGAAATAGGATTTTGTTGTAATCGCACAATAGCTTAAGCGTGTGGTGTTTTTACATGCCATGGTTTAGATTTCAATTTGATAGCAGACACGACCCAATAGCCACCTTTAGGTTGGGGTTAAAATATACTAGAGGTATAGGCATGCCTGTCGTATAAGAGGCCACTAAAACCCACTTTAACTTCGACGTAAAACCTCTCAAAAAAGTATGTCGGACAAAGGTTAAGTTAGGTTAGGTTATGAATAAGGTATGAGTTCATTACAGTGGACTATGCACCATATTGGGCTCATCGCCATCCCTGGAGAACCTTCACGGTCAAAACCTAAACTAATTCGCCCAACCACTTAATTTCTCTACAGATCCTAAAAATGGTTTCAATTTTGTTTGTAAGGTCAACCTCCTCCAAATTGTCGAAGAAGAAGAAGTACCTTTCAAAGTGTTTCCTCCTATACCGAGCAATAGCTTGACATTAACAGAGAAGATGAATAATATTATAGTCAGCGACATGTAAGTCCTCACAATACCTGCACTAGTCCGTATTTGTTAAACCTAATCTCCTAGCGTGCTTCCTAAGAAGTCAGTGCCCAGAGAGTTGGACAAATCAATAGATGATATTACTTCAAGTGGTAATCGCGAAAATGAAGAGCCATAACCACCCGTGGTCGTTTCCACCGCGGTCGGGGCAAGGATTCTGGATACAAAAAACTAGCTTTGTTTCTTCAGACGATGATATAGATCCGGCGCCAGTGCTCGCTTCTGAAGATTCCAGCGGTTCATTATCCGACTCGTTCGGGAGAATGGACCGGAAGGAAGGAGAAAGTGGCGGAAATGCTCCACCCTGTAGATACGTTTAATCTCCCTCAACATTGTCGGGGATCGGGGATTTTAGGCTGTAGTTATTGCTATCAGTAAAATGCATCCGTAAAAAAATTGTTTCACTTTTTTGGAGCACTTAAACTTAATCGTTGAACTCAATCTTGGTGCTAAAATGTTGCTTTTGAATTATAAAACTAATTCGTCAAAAAAAATTAAGCAATTGATCTTTAAATTTTTTAAAAAAAAGAATTTCTTTATTTTTCCGTACGAAAAACTTTTTCTGTTCAACATTTCAACCAGTTTCACGAAGTATTCCACAGAATTCCTATGATATGCTATGGTTAAATGTTTCAGTTTTGTTCTGTTGCGTGTTTTTACGGATGGACTTTTCTGATAGCTATAACTGAGGCCTTATCGTAGTGCTGTCGCTAATGGTTCGATTCGGTAAGCCTCTGCTGAACGAGAAACGGAAGCTACGAACGTTTCGTAAATTCGCTCTTCCCCCTGCAAAGCTCCTACAATGGAACATTACGTGGTCCGTATCTTCTTCTTCGTCGTCTGGGCATTTGGGACAGAAAGGCGAGCTATCGTGACCAAATCTATGAAGGTATTTCCAGTAGCCGCCGTCCCGGATAAGAACTACATAAAGTGGTATTTGCAGTCCCCGTTTGTTCTTTTTGTCCAGACCTCGATGGTGGTTTGTGAGTCCATCTGCCTTTTGCCGTGTTATCCCACCTGGCTTGCCATAGTGTCATCGATGTTGCCCTCTCTTCTACCTTGACCCTTCTATTAGGGACATCTTGCCAGTTTGCCTAAGGTAGATCCTTTGCATATCGCTAGCAAGAATGTCGATGGGGATCATTCCCGAATTCCCGATATAACGCAGACTGCTTCATCCGAGATTGTTCAAAATCCCCTTATAGCATATAGAAGTATTGAGCTGACCACTCTGGATAGTAGAATTCTCCTGGTATATCCAGGTCCACAAATATTTGGCAGCATTCGGGAAAGAGCTGCCGGCGGCGTACTAGATGTGCGTTTTAAAGTTTAGTCTGTTGTCGAGCATTACTCCTAGCACTAGGTATATTAGAGACTCCTTAGACCTAATGGTTTGATTGCCAACCCGGAAATTTGCAAATTCCACAGACTTTCGGCTGTTTATCAAGACAGCCTAGGTATTGGGGTCAGCTAGTTCTAAGCTGGCGGACTCCAGCCATTTTTGCTTCATCCGTAGCGGACTCTATCTCGTGCATGTGTTTGGCTACCGTTATTATGGCGATATCGTCAACAATCCCAATCACCTTAACTCCTTGAGGCAGCGTTAGTCGCAGGACTCCGTCATACATTATATTCTACAGGACAGGTCCAAGAACAGAGCCTTTTTGGTACTGCCGCGGTAATGATGTAGTACTTAACTGCATTGTCAGTCTGATACCTTAACTTTCTATCGGTAAAGTAATTTGCAGCAATGTTCCGCCAGGTACACCGGCGCTTCCATTCTGGCCAGCGACCTCCTAGGCATTTTTAGCGTCCTGCGTCCAGCGTTTTAACGTCTCCATCTTTTTCCCAGTATTGCTTCAGCTGCTGTATCTACTACCGTCTTTATGGCATCGACGGTAGAACGCGATTTTCTGAATCCGTACTTGTAGTCTGACTAAGCTCTTTTATCTTCGGCCACCTCGAACAGTCTGCCGTAAATGGCACGTTCTAAGATGTCCCCGGTTATATCCAGCAAACATATTGGTGGTTCTTCTGTGGCTTCTTTCCTTTTGGTAACAAAACCAGATGTTGATGTTTCCGTGGTTTAGGAAAAACCCCCTCCTCAAGGCACTTTTGCATCGTTGCGACAAAAAGGTCTGGTCTTTTTCGACCAGCTACTTTGAGTATCATATTAGGGATGCCATCGGGTCCGGGCGCTTTGTTGCCGCCTATATTCCTGCATGCGTTTAGTTCCTTCTTGGTGATTGCAGGGATGCGTTCTCGGCTAATCTCCCTTATGGTGATCATCTAAGTCGACGGCCTATGTGGGAATAGGTGCTCTACTATTGTCCTTAGCATTGTCGGGCAGGATATTTGTTGGGACTTACTGCCCTTCAGCTTTTTTTGAACCCTGTGTGCGGCACCTAATGCAGAAAGAGTGTGTGCGGATAATGCTCACCCTTTTGCTGGGAGCTCCTCTGTGAGTGGAACACTGTCTGTGAACAACATCCGGTGCGGTGATCCCAAAAGTTTTTTGCAACATGTCAGTCGGACAGAGTCTTTCTGTAACAGATGGAGCCATTGATAGGCGTATTTGCACCAGTCACCCGCCTTTCTCACGAAAAACCGCTACTAGCAGCGTTGTCCGTACCCAAAGGTCGGTTAACCTAAATGTTGAGCCCCTCAAAGATCCCAGCACACTTGGTCGGAATTTGGCTGCCGCGAATAAAACTACTTACCCGTATCCGAGGGAATGTCAATGTCAGATAAATCTGCATTATTCCAAGGCTAGTACCGCTCTTTTAAGTAGTAGACTTTCCAAGATGCGTAAAAAATTCCATATAACAGCTACCTAGGTATGTATACGAGAACCATGGGTGCAGAAAAAACGCATTTGTGGCTTGGAAGGTGTTAAGGGTACCGAGGTACTCTGTGACGAGCTATCTGAAAGATCGAGAGGGCCTATCTAATTATATCAACCTTTCTCTTAGCGACCAAGATTAATCTTGGACCAAGATTATATTCTGTTGCCAAGATTTGGTTGCTGAAGCTATTAGAAGAATGGACAACTTTCGTCGTTGCGTGAACTTATTTTTCCTATGATTCGCTAATGCCTCCGGCCCCAAAGACTGCTTTCAAACGCAGAATATTGCGATTCTAGAGAAATGGGATTACTCACAATGCGCTTAGGCTATTTTCTCAATGAGCGAGGCGCAGCTATATAAAGTTAAAAATTACGCGCTATCTTTAAAGCTCAAAATTGTAGCAAGTGTTTTGGATGTTATTTTAAGGGTTGTCTGTATATCTAAAGTCAAAAAAAAACATGGCAATGGTTCCTTTAGCAAGTTCAATCCATTTCCCTTTCCTGAGTTACTCTGGAAGATCCATTTGAACATTATCTTACTCTCTACCTGGAGATTATTTTGTCCATACGTATAGTTCCAGTTCCGTTATGTAATTTTGTCCAGTAACATAGAAAGTTCCTTGATACCAGATTCTTAGAAGAAAACCTTTTCTTATACATGGTTCCAATTTCCAAATGATTTGAAACACTGACCATACCACGGTACAACTCATCTATGGCCGCATCTTCAGTTCAATTGTCCCTTAGTTAAGCTGTAGGAGTATGAAATGGATGGCTAGGCTGTGGATGAGTTGCGAAGACCCCCCCATACAAAAAAAAATTTACTTTATATACCACAATTCACAACAAACTATCTCTGAAATTTGAATGCCTATTCTCTTTCTTTTAAACCAGTCTTGCTTGAACTTCACATACTCACCTTTAGTATTTACAAAACGCCCGCACACACTTGACGGCAAGGTTGTTTTTGGCAGAACAACGGGCGAAGAATCTTGTCCAAATGATCCATCAACAGTTGTAATGATTGCCACAGCAGGTGTAAGTATTAAAATTCAAATGATCTCTTGGACCGAACATTTAAATTTGTTTTCCTTTGCAGCCCTCAGAAGATGCCCATCAATACTTCCTAAATGACACAGAACTCGTTGATACCGACTACTGTCCTAAGGAGGTTCTCAAATTCAGTCCAATACCCACCTCAAAGTACTGCAAACGTATCAACTTTGAGAACTTTACCTCAATAACACGTTATGGAATTGATTTAAAATTTTCCGAGGTTACACGCGAAATCCTTGTAAGTTAACTGTTAATAAACTGATTTTTTTTTATAGATGCCTGACTGGTTTGGACTCTGGTCCAATCGCTTGGATCACTTTGTATCGGCATTGTCGGACAAGAAAGTCGATCGACTGAATTTGGATAAAGAATTAGATGTGTCCATCAAGACACCCAATGATAATTTCTGGCTAACAGTTGGTGTCAATAACGTCACCTGGAGTATTTACCACATTCCGTTCTTGCAAAAACTGGATTCAAAATATGACGCAACAGAACAGTTCTCCTATGATACTGGCCTAAAGAGTAAGTTGATTGGTATAAATTTGAAGCCCACTTTTTTATACATACTCGTGTATTTCATTTAAGGATCTTGCTCCATCATCAATGGCATGGTCAACACATTCGATGACTATCTGCTCAATATTAATGAGTACTTCAAGAGCAATGGATCGTGTCTAACACTTTTGGCTGCGGATTGTTCGTTACAACCAAAAATGGCAATCTTCCTTATTCCACCAATTCACGAAGGCGACAGCAATTATGGATTGAAAATATATTTCGGTGACAATTTCTTCACATTCGAGCCGCAAAATGTGACAACTAGTGATGATCCTGTTTACATATCAATTAACAACGCCTACAAGGTGGACGTTCGACCAAGGCCATATCAATATCCTGTCGATAAAAATGACTTTGAATTCAGGTAGGTTTATATAATGTGTATATAAATTGACAGCCATTGTCAAATGATTGAGGTCCATTTGGATGTCTAGTTTAATCAGTATCAGTCGAACAGCATTTATCACAACAGTTTATCAGGTGATGTTTGAAGAGGGCTAGCCTGGCTGCGAGGGGTCTCAGTCTAAGGTTCGATCCCCGGAACCCGGCACCATCTCTCGCGAAGGTCTGACAAACATCCGAGAGTATAAATGTCATTGAAAAGCTTCTCAATTCAGCCGTTCGGACTCGGCGTAAAATTTTATTTTTCTTCCATTCATCCCAAAAAAATAAAAACTCACTCAAACGAATAATTGTTGTGAGAAGCTAGGCTAAAGGGTGCCTATACGAGCCACCCTGTTGCGCCATATATTAAGTTATTTACTTTAGCCAGAAAATCTAGAAAAGAAATGGCCACCCGTCAAACATTAATAAAGCAAATTGACAAAGGAGCGCAAAGTATTGGATGTACATCTTTTTTCACAAAATTTGACATCAGTTTGACGCGTCACTAGTTGTCCCCTATAATGTCCGGTTTTGACATTTTGATATGTCAAAGTTGCTCATCATCATTGAAATATTTTGTGGAATTTAATTTAAATTTTAAGTTTTAAGTTTCTAAGTTAAATCCAGTCAATCTTATCCCCATTGAATTAATTTGACTACAAATTTTGACATTTTAAACATTTTCATTCACAGAATTGGAATCAACGAACAAAACATCTTGAATGTGGAACACAATCCGATGCGATCCACTATACAATTCGATATGAATAATCTATTCAATTTAGAAATCTATGGAGTTTTCAAGAGCAAAATCTGTGGCTTGTGTAGCAAACCACAAAATCGGATGCAAGGCTATACATTGTGTGCCTAAATAATGCATTTCATACCATTTAGACGTTTTATCCATAATCAAATAAATAATTTGTAATATTTTTACTTTTTACTTTAAACTAGTTAAAACTAACTTCAGCCAGTGTGGCATTGTAAAAGTTGTGTAAATAAAAAAAAAAATAATATTGTAGTGCAAAATATAAAAAGGATCTTGTTTCAGTTGGATGAATAAAGCGAAGATTCTTTTGTGCACAGAATAAAAGAAAATGTTATTTGCATTTGATTCACTTTTTTGTAAGGCTATCAAGCAATGCAGAAAAAATGGCGCCCAACGTGGTGTCGTATGAGAAAATATAAAACTCCGTTTTGTATAAACTACCTTTGTGTAGCGTGTGAAACGGAAACGTTTATACAACAGATATTTTGTTAAGACAAAGATATGCTATGCGAAGGGGAATTATGCCTAAACCCTATAACAGCTAACAGGTTGTAAGTCGAATAGTTATGCAGAACCATCAAGATGTAGTTATGTTTTATGACATTATCAAAAATTAGTTTACAGTCTGACTTCCACGTTGGCGTTGACAGGTGGAAAAATGTCTCTTTAAAGGAGGAACTGAGCTGCTCTTAAGCTCTTAATCAATGGCAGCATTGCCAGAAAGGCATCTAATGCGATGGCTTTCACCAAAGCTGCAGACGAGGACCAGGCAACCAGGGACGTGAGAAAATCTTATATGACACCTTTAGGCGAAGGAGAAAATCGAGAAAATAAGAGAACTAACTTCTCCGAAAAAGAAAAATTAAATACAAGAAGCGCGAGGTTTAGCCGATAGTAATGTCGATTTCCATTGGGGAAAAAAAAGCACTTTTTTAAGATTCAGAGCAGTTTTTCTTCTTTAGAAATCAGCTGTCTGTCAAAATCAATTTCCATTGGGGAAAAAAAAGCACTTTTTTAAAGATTCAGATCACTTTTGCGAATCTCGATTCGAGAGAGAGATTCGCACATACTTTCACCAATACCAAAGCAAGTGATTCTTGTCAAACTTTGAGGTTAGTTATTGTTAGGGGAGACTGGGGCACATTTGAACGTGAGACACATTTGCACATTGCTAACAAAACAACATTTTAAAAATATTTCAAAGTACTTTATAGTGAGCTTTTCTTTTTGTGTAAAATATATTTTTAAGGCACAACTGCATTTGAAAACGTATAAAGGTACGTTTTTTGAAAAATATGAAAAATATAAATATTTGCGCACATTTTTCTGTCGCTTGACTTATTGGGGCAGGTTTAAAGAAAACAGCCGGGGCACATTTGAATAAGGGGTCTGTAAGTGGCATTGAACTAAAAGCTAAGCTACCACCACCAATTAACGCTCCGGGAACATCGAGGACAGCTGCGGTGATAATTTTTGTCTTAATTTTTTCAAAATTTCTGTTGGGTTAATAAAATAACTCATTTTTGTTTTTATAAAGTTTCTTCAGTCTGTAAAATATTTCAGTAATTTCAAAATTTCAGTTTGCTTTTGCTAAGTCGTTTTTGTTTTCTTTATTAAAAAAATAAAGTTAATTTATTTTATTAAAAAAATACAAACCATGTAGTAACTCTTATTAGCTGCTAAAAGCAATTACAAATACTGCCGTTTTGTTTTATGAGACCTCAAAACAAAACGTGTTCAAATGTGCCCCAGTCTCCCCTACCTATTGTGGAATAAATTTGAAAATTGAAAATGGATATTAATGTAGACGAATGGATCGTCGTATGGGGTTGTTTTCATGGGGAAGGACGAAGTTCTAGTTCAAAACAAAACAAGTAAGTAGTTATTGTACAAGTACAAGTAAAAAACTAACAATTAACAATTCAATTTTATAAACACAAATTGGAATTTGAAAACAGCTGACTGTCAAATCACACACCAACACAAATGCAAAAAAAATTGATCTCATTTCATGTTCCATTGGGCAGGAAAAATCTGAGATCTGAGAGCAAAACGGTAAAAGCCCAATGGAAATCGACATAAGATATCACTTGAGGAATGAGGTTCGAAATTTTATCAAAAGGTCAAAAGGATATATACATAAAGACTTTAAACCCTGAATCGAAGCCTTCCGGTGGCGGTTTGTCTTCGGGTAGGGACTGAGGGTAACCGTAGCTGTCTACCCCCTATCTACCTACCTCTGACAGTCCATCGCTAAGAGGGAGGCTGGTGCATGGCAGAAATGGGTGGTTGAATCAATCCGTTCTTCAGCTTGGCCAAAAGTCAGTGGAAGGATTGTCTACTAAAAAAAGATAGAGGGTGACCATAGCAGTCTGCCCTCCTTTTTTTCCTTTAGAAACCTGTCCACGAGATAAAGATTGGTGCTGAGCAGAAGAGCTTGATTGTAGCAAACTATCCTACTGTTTGGTACCGAAAAAGGATTAGAGTTTGTCCTTCAGAGCAAAGGCGAAGGGTGACCGAAACAGTATAAAAACCCCTTGTTAGCCTCTGACAGTCCGCTTGTAAGGAGGGTGCCTGCTACAGATCTACGTGTCGAGGTGAGGTTGACCGATGTATTAAGCTCCTCCCAGTGGCGTTGTGTCTTCAGGAAAAAAGAAGGGCGTCCGAAACAGTCTAACCCTGCTGGTACGGATCTGCTTTACAACTTGACGTCGAAAGGTATTGACAATTAGTCTTCCGGAAAGACGGATTGGTATTTTGCTTCAAAAGGTGATTGCGTGTTAATCACCCCTATTCCCGTTGGCGTTTGTCGTAAACGACTCGTATTTCACTTCGATTTTTAGACGGTGTTTTTAACTTTCTTGAGACAAATGACCTGAAATGATGGTGAACAGATAGAAATGAAAAAAAAATTGGTAAACAAAAGTTTAAAAACAAATCTGAACATCGTTTTACAACGACACGAAACATGAGTCGTATACGACAAACGCCAATGGGAATAGGGGTGAATGTTTCAATGAAGCCAGTTGGACATTGTAACGAACTTGCCGATGCAGCAAATATCGGTGGCAAGAGATGGGCAGGAGCAAAGGACACGAACGGTGGTTTTCCCTTCCTCCTCGTCCATGCAGCTGCTACAGAAATCGTTGTTGGGTACTCCCATTCTGCGGCCATGCTTGCATATCAGACAGTGTTCGATTAATGTTCCCACAATGGAGCTAATTTTGTTTCTGTTAATACGAACAAATTTTCTAATTCTTCTGGCGTCTGGATTCTATACAACAGGTGCTAATACTGTTCCATCTATTATTATATTTGTGATTTTTAAATCTTCCTCTAGAAGCAAAAATTTTACTGATTGCAATGGACCATCGCTGATGTCAGTTATGTGGAGGCCGCTGCCTTGTCTGGCTAGTTCGTCCGCCGTGTAGTTGCTGAACACCTTTCCGCAATGTCGCTAAGAGATTCCCGGCATTGTTTTACCAACTTTGATCTGTCTTTTGACTGTCTATGTAAAAAGTTATAGCTTTCCCATCTTCGCGAATAGCCATAATTTCCACCTGAAAAACGCTACAGTGGTCAGGCAGGCGTAAGGCGAGGTTAAGTGCATCAGGTGATCGGAAGAAGACTCTCACACCCGTGCCTTCCATCATCTGTGTAGATTTCAATTGCGGAGTTGTTGCATGTAGTGCCGTTCGTTTTCCTATTCGGATCGATTTGGAATTATTGTTTTGTACTTTATGTCTTCAAAGTCTTCAAAGTCAATTATTCTTCTCCACATCAACGATTTGCTTGGATCGACAAATAATAATATCTACAGCTTTGCAGATGACTCTTATATCCTCCATCTGGAACAGTGGACCTGTGAATGCAGCTACATCACACAGTCAGAGATGTGAACAAATTAGTTCTCTAAATGATGATCTGGAAAAAATCTTGAAGTGGGGAAAAGACAACTTGGTTCTATTTAATGCAATCAAGACACAGCTCACAACATTTTCTAGGAAAAATGCATCAACAGTTCCTCAGATCCAAATGGATAACCATCCAATCCAGCCCAAGGACTCAATGCACCTTCTAGGAGTCACAGTTAATTTAGGAATCACATGGCAAGGACCACATATCCCATATCGCTAGATCGGCGTCTGCTAAGTTGAGCTAACTATTTAGAGCAAGGAGGTACTTTAGCCCCAAGCAACTTCTCCTTCTCTACAAAGCACAGTTTAGACCAGGCTCGGCCCCAAAACATTCACTCAACCTACTTGACAGCATACAGAGACGAGCAGTTCGACTTATTGGAGACCCTACCTACACCCACATCGAAGACAAGTCGCTGACCATTGCTTGTTTTATAGGTACATACTACCATGGTACCTAGATGTTCTGAGGAACTCAAAGAAATTACCCGTCAAAATGCAACTTTTGGGCGCCACACAAGACAGGCAGCTAATGCTCATGAGTCATGTCCTTACAGTGCACTTGACAACCGCGATGACATCAATTTTCCAAAACTCCTGCTGTTACAGGACAAGCAAACTTTGGAACTCTCTTCCTGGGGATATATTTCTAGAAGACTACAATTTGCAGCAATTTAAGTGCAGAACTAACATACATCTGCATCTGCAAGCATCTCAGGGCGCTGATGAAGCGTTATAGGTTCCCCTTTCCCGGGAGAAGTATTTAAAAAAAAATATATATATAGTCCGTTTTGTTCCAAATTGTATTGGGTAGAATGCTCATATGACCAAACTGGGAATTGTGCCATTTTTGAGAATTCCTGAGTCTTGGAGCTGCTGTAGACGCAACTAGTTTCCCGTAGATGTCGACGGCAAAAAGATGCAGATGCAGAAGATTTCTAAAGTGGCCGCGAGGGCCCCTGTGATGCTTGGGCCCTTATTGTGATTGTCGATCAGCGATGGTCACGACACAATTTACGATTGCGTCGATTGATTTTAGCTATTCGTACGCACAACATTTTTTCACTTCCAAGAAAAAGCATCGACCAGACATTTGTAATCGACTACAAGCGACTGTCAAATCGACAAACATCGATCGCAATCGACAATCAAAGTTGTCATTCAACGATCAACTATCGACACTCACAAAAGGGGGCCTTGCTTGCTGATCTTTGTATGCGTTCTATGGATTTAGAGGTGGCCACTAGACCGATACCGTAAAGTACAATGGGTCTGACTATTGGAGAAACTCTCGGCATAAGGATTGGTAGTAGCAAAGACCTCTCGGTCGGACAATTTTACTTAAGGTAGCGTGCGCAGTTGGAAGAACACCTCAACCAAAGTTAAACCTGTGAGCAAAGCTAAAAAATTACAAACGCATCAACGCATTATTCAACTTTTGTGTATTTCAAAAATACGAATCTTATATTGATTCAAAGGGCAGACAAACAAAAAACAAGACTTCTGGTCAATAAAAGAAATAAAAAAAAAATTGTCAAATTTTTATAAAAAAAAAACAAAACTATCGGTGTTGCATTGCAACTGGAATCTTAGTGCGGCGGCTTGAAATGAATCTGATATTCTCGGTCTCGGTGTAGTTGCGAAAGCAAATGAATCCGCAAGTGAACAATATTTTCCAGAGTTTGATCGCACAGCTGACAAGTCACCGCCGTCACAGAACCATCGCTAAAAAGTAAGTTAAGTTAGATCAAAGATGCAAAATTATTTTACCTTCACTTACAATTGCTTGAGACGATGCAGTTCCTTGCAATGCAAGTTCAGTGCATGCATACGATCAAACGTCTCGTCGTACAACTTCAGAGCTGAATGCATTGGGAATATACAGCGATGGCCATAAATGAGGGTACTCTCGATGACGTCCTTTTCTGGTGGCCGAACCCACACATGGTCCTGCGCATCGACATGGGTTTCGATATATTTGCGAGTTTTGCTTAGAAGTCTACAACAAAGAGAGTGTTACTGTTCAGTGTGAAATAAACATCAGTGAGGAGACACTTACTTGATGATGAGGTTCTTAATTTTAGCAGCCAGATCTGCCCGAATGTTCGGCAGCACTGTGGGTTTTTCATCGCCCGGATCTGTGTACAAAATCGTATCCATTGAGTAGCGGATTTGATTTATCTGGAAAAACCCTCGATTAGTGGCATGGTCAAGCCCAAAAGATTTATCACTTCTTACCAACTCTAGATCGACCCTTAGAATCTCAGAATCCAAGTGCAAGACCATGTCGTGTTCCTCAAACAACGGCTGGTAGTTCTCATCGTGCCCCAGGCCAGCTAGAATTGACACGTATTTTGATTTACTGGAATTCCTGCGAATCTGCATGGTGGGGCAAAAGATCAACGCCATCAGCGAAGCGAAACCATGAATATTTGGCATAAGGGTAGTCTGGCGAGCCGTCAGTGAGCTTCTATCTTGCGACTCAGACACAGCTGCTGCGACAATCAGGCGTTCGTGTACATCCTGCGGATCGGTGTCAAGCAACACCGAATTGACGGAATCGCGTTCGACATTAACGCCCTTCCACGCACCAACACGTGTTGCAGAGAAAATCTTCACTTCCAACGGGCTAAAGGGACCTCGCAGGTTAATGGCATTCAGGCACAACTCTGGTGGTGGAGGATCGATTTCCATGTCGACTTCTGGTTGAATCGATCGCAAGTACTCCTCATTCTGCTTGGAGTAGTCCTCGGCCATGAACCTCTCTGCGACGGATTGCTTTCGCATTCGTAGATCGTGGTCCATCTAAGGAGGAAACAGAATTCACAGAAAATCGCCGATACTTCCACCCACTTTACTTACCTTCGACATGTAGCTCTCGTCGGATTTGCGGGCATAACCTTTATCGACAAGCAACTCATTAACTGTGGTCTCATTAACCTTGATGAATACTGATGTTACAGCAGTAACCACCGAGTAGACTTCCACTTCAACCACACCCGCATCGGCTACTTCCTGCAGATATTCCATCGCCTCATCCAGCCATTTGCCAGTGGGACTCTTCACAGACGAAGGCTGGACCATTGCCAGGCGGCATTCGAACACTCGTGGTGGCAGATCAATTAGATATTCAGCTTGTAAGTTCAAACGGCGTAGCCCTCGGAAGTTGACCACTGCTGTATTGCCAAAGTCAATAAAGAGGACCTGCAATTGAATCAGTTCTTTAATAGTTATTATGCATTTGGGGTAATATCGAACAAACCCGGAATTCCAAGTGCTGTCGCGTACTGTGAATAACCTGGACCACTCTGGCGCGATAATATTTGCCTTGGAAGGGTGCTGCCAAAAGCATACCCTTCGATACAGCAGAAGCATTGCGAAACTGGCATTCCTCGGCTGCGGGACAATTGAGTTGAGCAGAGATCTCCTTAAGGCGCTCCATTTCACTCAGAGGTTGGAAATAGAATTTTGAACAGTTATCAATCTGAGAAGAAACGCAATTTTTTGTCAGTGTTAAAGAAAGATTCATTTGAGCGAATTGAAGTGCCTTACATGGGTTATATAGCCGCGAATTACTTTCGAAAACACTGTTGGAATGACGACTAGTTCGGGATTTTTAATTATTTTCTTAGTTGGGAGCCAGGTTCCTTCGAAGAGCACACCAATGCCTCGTTCTTCGGCGTAGTTTATTCCTGATCTGGCGCTGCAAATTGTTATGTCAGTTGTTAGACAAGTAGGTATGCTTAGCTTGCGAAATAAATGGGGCCTAGAACAGCGCAAAAGCCGTACCAACCAACTTTCACAGTTTGACAGTTAGTATGCGCTTTGGCGGCTTGTAACTTCCGTAATTTTAGGCAGCCCATTTATATAATTAAAAGCATACTTACTCCATCACCCTAATGGAAGCCGGACACTTTAAATGTCGCATCTTTAAGGCCTTGTACACCTCCAGGCGTACGCTGCCGGGCACTTGCACTCGATTGCTGGTCTCGCCACTGTATTCATCTTCAGGATCACTTTTGAAGATAACCAGCACCTTCTCCGTCCCACTCTGGAACCGAACATCAATGTTCTTCGGGGGTATGTTCGCTTGTTTGAAAATATCCTTAATCGACTTTGTGTACAACTGGCCAATGTGTTTGTTGTTGTAATTATTAAAATAAACCGTGCTGCACGGATCGTTTCCAAAGATAGTATGCGAAGTTGAGCGCTCCAGGTCTATGTTGTTCAAATTCGATCGAACAAAGTAGTACGGATAGAAGGCGCCCGAGATAACAATTTTTAGAATAATCGTCTTCTCCCGATCGAGCCAGTGTATGCGCTGATAGGCAGTTGTCTCCTTGATGCCCATACCCATCAGACGTTCCTTCAGTTCCATTACCAGCAAATGCATTTCCTTCATCGAACGTAGATTTATAAAATATCGTTCGGCCCACGCATATTCGCCGGACTCTTCGTTCATGTTGTGTTGTTCGCGCATTGTGCACCAGACCTGCACAACAAAAATAGGATCATCGTTCGGTGAACTGAGAGGAGCAATGCATTCGACTTACCCGATAGGCCTTGAGAATGGCGAACAGATCGCTGCCGGAGGCATCAGCCCAGGCAAGTTTCTGCGAGTAAGCAGCCAATTCGCCACGTTTCTTGTCGGAGAATGTAAATATCGACTTTACACTCAGGCCAGCAGCTATAATGATTGCCTCTTCCATCACACTGAACATGTATCCAAAGATAATCAGCCGACTGACGCGAATATCCAATGGCAATGCTGCCATTATTCGCCCGACAAATGACAAGTCTCCATCTTGAATGGAGTACACACCGTTTACGGTCTTGTAAAGTGCACCCACTTCTTTTAGCACCAGTATTGTATTGTGTATGTCGGACAAGTTGGGCGGCGACATTGCCAGCGCCAGTATCACAGGTGGTGGTTCCATGTCGAGGAGTTTAGCCTTAAGCACTAGAGTCTCCAGAGGGCAACGGAGCATTTCGGGTATTCCGAATTCGTCTAAATAATTCTGAAATGACACAAAGTGACAGTTAAGTGGATACCTTTGGCGAGTGCAGCGGCTGCTTACAAAATAGAATTGCTTCGAAACCATTCGATAGACTCTTCCGTTCATCACACGGCCAGCACGTCCCGCTCGTTGGCGGCAGTTTGCTCTCGATGCCCAGTGTAATTGAAGCGACGTGAAATTTGTACTCGTATCGGTTACCAGAGATTTCGTCAGGCAGAAGTCAATAACTAAAAAATATTCGCGTTTATAATTTGCTATCGCGTGAAACCTTTCGCTTTACCATATTTCACATCGGGAACTGTTATAGAACTCTCAGCTATGTTTGTGGCCAGAATCACTTTTCGATGGCCAGGCGGTGCACGATGGAAGATTTTCTGCTGTTCATCGGGCGCTATCAAGGAGTGCAGTCGAATCGGCATCAATTTGACTTTATTACTGTTGGCAAATTGAATTTTGTTTATTTTATGGTAAGTCCCTCAGTGGTTATAGTACTTACATTTCCTGAAGTTGCTCCAGTTTCTTGTCCATTTTGTCAATCTCATTGATACCGGGAAGAAATATTAGAATTGAAGTCTTTTGATTGGGATTATTCGAGCTTTCATGACTCTCGATGTTCTCTATCACAATGATGAGCTTTAGGGCGAGGGTGTACATTTCATTGCTTATGCTAGGGTCTTCGTAGTCCACGATGACGTTCTGCAAAGAGATAATAAATGATGTGCTGTATTTGTATCCATTACGTTGAATTTTCTACGCGTGAGAATGTAAACAAATTTGCACTAATCTGGCAATATGGGCTACCAAAAAAATGGTTACAGTTTGTCCTTCAGGGAGAACAAAGAGGAAGGGTGACCGAAATAGTCTAACGCCCGTCTTTGGCTTTGACTAGATGTTTTAAGTGTCGAAACGAAGTTGACTGATGTAGTCAGCTCCTCCAGGTGGTGGTTAGTCTTCGGCGAGGGCGATGGAGTGACCGAATCAGTCTTAACTCTTATAGCATATGGAAAAAAAAGCTTATCCGATTGTGAAAAAGTTTGTTAGTTAGTTTTAGTTAGTTTAGAGTGGCTCTCGGTGAGAAAAGCACATAGGCCATTTGTCGGCCCTTTGCGCATACCACTGAGATTTGGGGAGCTTTTCATTTACTGGTTACTCATGTAAACCATTTGCTACCGGTTATAAAACTAAGAATGTTAGCGGCGCTGATATTATCTAGACCGCTAAGATCGTTGAGAAATTAGTTTCTTAAGTGGGCCTTTCTTAGTTTGGCCAGCACTCGTCCTTCCCTTCATCTCTGTAGCTTCTGCAGGAGTCATTGTACGGTAGACCAAGCCTTTGCGCATGTCTGCCTAATATGCAATGCCCGGAGATCACATTAACGACTTTCGAGATGCTGGATCTTTTGAGTCGAAGAAGCTCCTTGGATCTTTTTATGTCCAGAGGTGAGTCTAGCAGTATCAGATGTTTCCATCTGAACCCTGCTCTGCTTGCTGCGTGCGCGTGATTTTTTTTTAGCATGGGAAAGAAGTGCATACGCGTTGTGCAAACTTATACTACCCATGCCAGAAGAGCTTCGTCTTGCTAATTCGTCTGTTGCACAGTTCCCTGGGATGGCACAGTGACCAGGAACCCAGCAGAGAGTGAGGTTGTACTATCCAACTGTCTCGCTAAGGGCCGTTTGCTGATACGACTCATAACGATTTAAGTTCTACTTAAATTCTTATGGGGTACTTTTTGTATGGCATAAACTGTCACATAAGAGTTTATGTGGACTTAAATCACTATGAGTCGTATCAGCAAACGGCCCTAAGAGTAATTTCGGCTTGGAAGACACTGCAGTGTTTCGGACACCAGAAGGACACTCCCTAAAGTGTCTTAGAATCGTCTGTGAATATTGACAGTGATTTGTGCAGGCCATTTTGTGAATCCCATTGGTTCCTGTCCGGTATTTCATGGGTGAAGCCCTTTTCGGATTCGATTTCGGTAGTAATGGACAGAGGGATCGTCTGTAGAAGGATGCTGTCGTGTCCAGTCGGTTGTCCACTTCAGTGTTTTCCTTCCCTTAATCTGATTGTCACGTTTGTGGCGTATTCTTTACTGACGATGTCTAGTGGAAGTAAGTTAAGCATGGTTTGTAGAGAGGCGGTTGGAGAGGTCCTCAGTGCCCCCGTGATGCACAGACATGCCAAGCGCTGAGTCTTCTCTAAGTCCTTTAGATTGGAACTTTTGTTCAAGGCCGGCCACCACACTACAATGCCGTATATGATAATCAATCTTATAACTGCAGTGTAGAGCCAATGCATTATATTGGGTTGAAGGCCCCACCATCTAGAGCCGACAGCCCTCTTATAGAGCTTCTGGTGATTTCCTAGCGCGTTCGGCAATATTTTCTCTCCATAAAAACTTCTTGTACAGCCTTAACCCCAAATACTTAGCGCTGCTAATGAACTCTAGTGGAATTCCTTCGAGCTTGGGGGAGTGACTAACTTCGTTTTCGTCGGGTTGACCCTAAGACCACAACTATCGGCCAGGAGACTAGTTTACGTAAAACGAGTTGCAGAATGTCGAAAAGTGTTTGCGGATACTTTCTCAAAGCGATTTATTAAGACGACGTCGCGTCATCCGCGTGTGCCACAACTTTGCACCAGGAGCTCTCCATCGATATCAGAAGTTCGTTTAGAACTATATTCAATAACAATGGATTGCCTCGGTGCACGAGTTTTTCAACAGCGTTGCTGCCAAAGGTAGCCATCACCCATCTCTTTATAACGATGTGGGTGATTGCGCGGCAGATTGGTTCGCCGATATTAAGCTCGTCTAAGGCTTGAATAATCGATAGAGCCTCGATATTGTTAAAGACCCCCTCTATATCCAAAAAACACAGCGATTGTGTATTCCTTGAGTGAGAGGGACCTCTCGATCGTTCCAACAATCGAATGAAGAGCAGTTTCGGTGGACTTGCCCTTTTGGTAGGCATGTTGAGAGCTTAAAAACAATGACCGTTCACTGTGAGAAAAGATATTGCCAGACAAAAAAAGACAGACATTGGCACTTGTGTGGGGTGTAGAACCTATATCTTTTCTTAGGCCCTGAACATTATATTTTCAGTCCGAAAACCAAGACATGTGATTGAATCGAATAAGGTCATTTAAAGGCCTGGCAACTCTAAAATTGCTGCTCATTGTCTCGTTCGGGGTTCGTAAGAGTAATCGAATTTGCTCATGAAGGACACTCAGGTGTAGTTGGCACAAAACGACGATTACGAATCAAAGTACATAATGCTGGCTGAAAATTGACCGAGAAGCTGAAAGTTTCGTTAAGAAGATAAAATTCTTTCTGTCAGTAGTTATGAATGACCAAGATCGTAATGAAAAAAACAGAAATAGGGATTTATTGGAGAAAGAAAAATATAATGAAGATAAGAAATCACATGCCATTCACAAGGAGTTGTCTTGTGGTGATTTAGTTGGAGTTAAACGATTGCGAAAAGGAAACAAATTCAAATGTTCTTAAACGGAAAGGTGGAGATGTATTGAAGAATTCTGGAACCCGCGAGATAACACGACGAAAAATAAAAAAAAATTAATGCAAAATGGGCTGCACAAATAAGAGCATCTGCATGAATTGACTTTAACTAACGAGACATCCTAGTTGGTCCAAATATTTTGATCTATACCTAGGTGATTCCTGGCGAAATCAAAAATCATCGTCGAAAATGACAGCTTGTCATTAGCGATCAGTCTTCCAAAGGCCCAGTGCCTACCCCACAAAATTTAGATGCAAAATTTAAAAAAATTCCGATGAAATTGCAAGACCCACTTTCCTATCATTGTAATGTCATAATTGATTAAAACTGTAGGTTCGAGAAAGTTAAAAAAAAACAAAAGTTTCCACTTACATTATTAATCCTTGATAATTCACACAAGTAGTACTCCCGTACGGTAAAATTACGACGAGTATCAACCTTAACTACAGGTGCCGGAGTGCCTCCAAGGTTAAAGTATTCCGAAAACTAAAAATCAATAAAAAGTTAAAACTTGAGCAAACATACGGACGGATATGACTCCTTACCTCAGTAGTATTAATGGTAGCCGACATGAGTATAACTTTTACATGCCTAGAGTTCGTCAGCATCAACCGACGAATAACAATCAACAAAAAGTCCATATCCTGATCACGTTCGTGAACTTCGTCCAAAATAATGTGTGTGTAATGATTCAAATGTTTATCCTTGATTAGCTTTTGCAGAAGAACACCCGTGGTGCAATACAATAAGCGAGTGTCCTCAGACATGTTCGCATGCAGTCCAACCTATGTACATATATGAAAAAAAAAAAAAAAAACATATAACATAACATATACCAACCTGATAGCCGATAAGGCTACCTTCTTCCCACTTTCGTTCAGAGCAAACACGTCGTGCAATACTTATTGCAGCTATTCGCCGTGGTTGAGTGCATACGATATTGACGCGTTCGCGTCTTTTGTAGGCGTCTTCCAAAATATATTGAGGAACTTGAGTTGTTTTACCACATCCGGTATCACCTTCCAGAATCACTACACGTTTCTCACGTATTGTCTCCATAATTTCTTTATGCGAATCATGAATCGGTAGACCATCATTCCATTGCATATTGAAATGGTATTTGTCATAGACTGGATCGTCTGTTTTGGGAATCTTTGGCTTTGTTTCACCCTCGCCATCAACATCGTCGTCGTCGTCATCAATATCGTCCATAGTATCCATATCGGACATCATCGATGAGTCTGCATACCGTGAGAAGGATGAACAGCCAGCCACATTCTCTTCCTAGATAAAAAAAAATACATTTGAAAATAGTACAACCGAAAAAGAGTACGATGTATATCTAAGTACTTACTGCCATCATACGCTGTTTCTCAGCCAGAACGTATTCTTGAGCATAATCGCTACCTTTATTCTCACGTTTTATAACTTTAGGATCAATGGCATTTTGGGGAAAAGTCGTCGAGCGTGCAGTTATGCATCCTGTTGGGACGGTAACTCGTTCGAATTTCTTCGAAAAATCAAAGAAATCATTTATTTCATCCATTATTGTGGTCGCAATATCAACACTTTAATATTTTGTTAAAAACTTATGCGTCGATTTTAATGAATTTAAGGATATTATTAGATTTGCACGCATTCATCGAGAATGCAAGTCCCGTTTTGATCTGTCTAATGTCTGCCAAGCAAGGAGAACAGTTATTTTTCCTGGTTTGTTGTTATGGCTGATACAGTACACCCTCTACTGCACAAATATTTTGAACAGGTATGGTTTTATTTTTTTACTGCAAAAATATGGGATTGTGGTATTCGATTGATATTCTTTAGACCGTATGTCCGTGGGCTGAATATGTTTCTTAAAGATAATTTTCTGACACTATCGTGGTGGATAACGAATTGTTCAATTGTCAAAATAAAATCCTACTCCGGGAGCAAAGTAATAAATTATCCTGTAGGCTTTATTTGTTAACGTTTTCTTTTTCTTGAGTTTTTCTAGAATGTCGAAGAGGAAATAAAACACAGAATTTCTATTAATATTAATAACGTGAAATTAAAGAAATCTCTGTTTTAAGATTGGAGTTTGGAGAACGTCTGTTTTCAACACTCAGGTATGTCTCAGAAAATTATCCAAAGATAATTATTTAGCCCAATTAACACACGGCCTAAAGGGCCCAACCCATAGAATCCGTCGCGTGCGTTGCGTCGATGGATTGACATATTTGACAGAACAAACAGTCCCATAGAATCTGTCGCCGCAGTTGAAAATATCCACAAAATTAGATTAATTTAACTGTTGTCAGCAGCATTTGATAGTTTCCATCATTATTTTAAAATGTCTACCAATGAAAGTGCTTCCTTTCACGCTGTGCCAACTGTCAACGGATGCGGCGGACAGAAAAGTAGAAAGTAAACCTTTATCCGTCGCATCCGGCACGTACGTTGCTTATGGGTCACCTTCCATCAGCTACTGTGTATTCTATCAACCTGTCAGTCGAATACGTTGGCGTAACGGATGCGACGGATTTTATGGGTCGGACCTGAACATATAATTATCAAAAATAATACAAAATGTTTCGATACTTTAAAAAATAGTAATAGGTATATCCAGCCCAATCGGGTACCACATAAGAAATAGGCTGTCATACATATAAGTGGTGTTCTCTAACTTAACTCAAAAGTATGCGAGGATCATTTTAAAATGTTGTTGTCAGTTTTTTTTTAATTCGCCGTGTCTTCACAGCGATTCTCGTGGATACCAAAAATTCGTTAGGTACTATTCTCGCTTTCTACTAACATCCCTGTCATTTACTCGTTATTATCACTATTACAGGCGCTTTTGCCAGAGATGGTTCTATATAAAGATTTTTTATTTTGACAGCTTGCAAGAAAAATCATACATACAAATTTGTTAGCATTCGACTTGCGCACTTCTAGATTTTGTTAAGTAGAGAGAAAATATTTAGCAACGTACGCTCGCAGAGAGAAACCACCACACTTTTATTTTGACGTAACAGATGACATCGGGACGTTTCCAAATGACCGATGGATCGGCTACAGAACATCTGAAGAAATTCGTCTTCACCAACGTTACGCGACCAAACCAAGGAATTCTACCCGAAAATTCACTTGAAATCTTAATCCCAGAGGTGAGTTCTACTAGTACAAACTCTGTAAATCATATAATAAACATACCACCTTCCATTTTAGCTACTGCAAGCCGGCTACTCGTTTTACACTTGGCCTTGTGCGCCCATACTAGCTTGGTTTCTGTGGGAGCGAAGACACTCATTGGTGGGAAAACGAGTTTTAGAAATTGGTGCTGGCACCGCTCTTCCTGGTATTTTAGCTGCAAAGTGTGGTGCACAAGTCGTTCTCAGTGATAACTGTATTCTGCCAAAGTCATTGGCCCATATTCGCAGGGCCTGTTTGGCTAATAACTTAATTCCTGGTCAAGACATTGATGTAATTGGTCTTAGTTGGGGTTTGCTACTGAACAGTGTTTTCAACTTGGGAGCACTTGATTTGATAATAGCCGCAGATTGTTTCTACGATCCGAGTGTATTTGAGGATATTGTTGTAACAGTTTCCTTTTTATTGGACAGAAATCCTGAAGCAAAATTCATTTTCACTTATCAAGAGCGCAGTGCTGACTGGTCTATTGAAGCGTTACTCAAGAAGTGGAACTTGCACGCTGTTCAGATCAATATCGACGATATTGGTAAGTTTTCTGGAGTAGATCTGATCGAGTTGATGGGCGGTCATACCATACATTTGGTAGAAGTTTCCAAGTAAAGCAAAACCAGTATGTCTACTTCAGTGGCTCTTCGTAATACCTATAAGCTGTTCATTGGTAATTTGCCATGGACTGTGGGGAATCGTGAGTTGCAGTTGTATTTCTCGAAGTTTGGCAACGTAACTAACGCGTCAGTGATATTCGATAAACATCAAGGATTCTCCAAGCGCTATGGCTTCGTTATATTCGGGACACGTGATGCGTACAATAGTGCTTCGAATCAAAGCAATCATTTTCTGGAGGGCAAAGTTCTCAAGGTGCAAGATGCAAATAATTAGAAAAATTTTCTCTCTGGTTTTTATTTTCTATTGGAACTTGTGTATCTTACAAAATAAATCTTAATCTTTACACGAAGGAGTTGGCTTTTTTTATTTTGTGCCCTTTTAGAGGTAGCCTCTGGAAAATTCTTTCGCTACTGCAGGCTTGGCTGAAAGCACATGCATCTAAAAATATATAAAAAAAAAACTCTCGCTGCGGACAGGATTCGAACCTGTGCGGGTAGAACCCAATGGATTTCAAGTCCATCTCCTTAACCACTCGGACACCGCAGCTCTTGACAGTAGCTTGTCAAATTGACGTCTACAGCTGCGGTTGCATAGTGAGCAAAAGTACCACGATAACGATTTGTATTTTATGAAATCAGTAGTATAGTTCTTAACCATGAAAACATCTTAGGTCGAATTGCAGCAGCAGGAATTCCAAATTCGAATCAAGATGGGATAAGTTTAGGGTAGTGTGCAGCTTGACAAGCGTAACTATATAAACACATGGAAACAGATGTAGCTAACGTAGTAGCTAACAATATCAGTAGAACTGCAGAAAGAGGAAGAAGGAAGAGAGTGCCAATCTTTCTACTAAATGAAGTTCTACGATGTGCGTGGAGATTTCCCTGCCCCTGTAGTTGCCAAGCTGTTTAGGAGCCTCAGGCAAAATAACTCGATGCCAAACAAACCCTTTGTGCCGATCACATCAACATTTTGCGGATCATTACTGAACAGTGCGTCCAATTCCGATAATTACTGCCCGATGTTTATTGTTTTTAAAAAGACATCCACAAAGAGTTGAAGCCTACCATGCGCAGGGGAGGTTCATCCAATAACCTAGTAGAACATATGTTTGGCCCAAGTGTTGCGGTCCGTAAGGCGTGTAGAGTAATGCTGTCAAAGGAATTAATTTGAATTCAAAAAGTGGTGCTCGGAAAGGATGCATTCTTTCACCTATAGGTACGACCCTCATTCTCGATTATAGAGCTGGCTGAACAAACCTTTTCCATATTGAGAAGGAGAACCCACTGGATGTGACTGTTAAAACTGGTGTCCTTTGAAAAGAGTTATACTTTCTAATAAAAATAACAGCAGTGCAACTTTATTTGAAAAAAAAAAATTGGTTTAGTTAGAGCTTACATTTAAACCAAGTGTTTCGATCAATCGAACGAGCACACCATAAAACTTACTAAAACAGAAATATCAAACCCCAAACGCTTTCTCTCTCTCACTTACTTGCTAATGTAATTTTTGTAATTTTTTCCCACAGCCTCTGAAACGCTAGAGTATCCTTGCTTCTCTAAAATCTCAGCCAATTCATTCTTAATTTTCGTTACAATTGGTGGTCCATGGTAAATGAACGCGGTATAGAATTGCACATACGAAGCACCGGCTTCTAGTTTCTCAAAAGCATCTTGTCCGCTAAAGACTCCACCGACACCAATGATTGGAATTGTTCCCTTTGTTTTAGCATACATATCCGCAATTAGCTGAGTAGATCTGGATTTGAGTGGCGCTCCACTCAAGCCACCGGCTTCTTTTGCCAGCTCCTGATCGCTCACAGACGACTTATCCACCGTTGTGTTCGATACTATAAGACCGTCAACTTTGGAATTGCCTTTCAGCACCACGGAAGCAATATCGTCAAGATCCTTTTTACTCAGATCTGGAGCGATCTTTACAAAAATTGGAACCTTATTGTTCGCATCGAGTTTATTGCGAGCGTCCATCACTCCTGTGAGTAGTGCTTCGAGATCCTTTTTGCCCTGTAAATCTCTTAAGCCGGGCGTGTTTGGACTGCTGATATTTATAACCAAATAATCAGCGATTGGACCAAAAGTCTTAACTCCCTTGACGTAGTCCTCTAAGGCACTCGGTGAAGTTTTGTTTTTACCTAGATTAACACCAAGAATTCCCTTGTAGACGCCGTCCTTTTTTAACTCACTTAAACGTTGAAGGACAGCTTTATGGCCATCGCTATTGAAACCATACCGATTGATAATCGCTCGATCTGCGGGCAAACGAAATACCCTCGGTGTTGGATTGCCAGGTTGTGCTACAGGTGTCACTGAACCGATTTCTACGAAACCAAACCCGATTTTATCCAAGCCTTCAATTGCCTCACCTTGTTTGTCAAATCCAGCCGCAATACCGATAGGATTCTTGAGATGTGTGTTGAAGAATTTTGTAGCCTAAAAATGTTTCGTCGAATTATATACTTGAAGAAAAACAAATGCCAAGAGTCGATAACAGAAAACTACAGGCAAATTCCGTAACACAAGCAAAGATCCAGAATTCTGCCACTTTTAATTTTCTGTTCCCGCTGTCTAATTTCTTACCAATACTTTATCATCTTCTTTTTTGGGACCGGAAAACAATTTGTATTTACAGGCTAGCACAGCGAGGCGGTGAGATGTTTCTGGTGGAAATTTTTGCGCCAGAGGCATCAGGAAGTCGTCGTAGAATTTATCTCTTCCCTTGGAGAAGTTTATCCCGGCAAAGAACAGCCCGGCGCCAGTTGTCACTAAAACTAGTGACCGCATTTTACTTTTCTGAAGAGCAAAATAGAATATTAAATAGGTTTCGGTTGTATAGTTACAAATATTTACTAATTTAGAAGGTGCAGCCATTTGATCTTCGATGATTTTGTTTAAAATTCCAGGAATTTGTGCGTGCGAATTACAATACAATTCAACTCAAAACAAATGCCGCCCACAGCTGGGTGGTTAGTTTGAAGGTAACTGGTGTGACGGATGACATCAACTCTGTAGTTCATTTGTTGTGGGAAAAACTACTACAATCTACTACAATTTATTTAGATTTAATCCTAGTACAGACCCAGTTAGAAGAACCTGTTGCACTTTTCATTCACAGAACGACAGAATAAAAATGTCAGAACGTGGCATTTCGTCATAGAATCGGTTCAACGATTAATATTTATTATAATTAATCGACATCTAAACACGTTTTATTGGCTTTAAATAATATACGCCGCATTGTTTACGTTGGTGTAACAGGTATGTAGACAGACATCCTAGGCCTAACTTCTCGCAGCCATGAATTGAACTTTTTCAGGACAGTTCTGTACTCTCAAGTATTTGTCAGACGTTGGCGAGAGATGGGGCAGTAGAAAAAACCTTAGGATGTAATTTGTATTTTTCCGGCGATCGAACGTGATATCCCTCGCACAGTAGTCCAGCACACTAACCACTGAGCCACTGCGCCCACAAGTGACACATTGAGAACGGTTGAAATAAGGTCAGACATTTTTAATATAACCAAAAATTAGACCCATTGACTCCATTTCGATACCCCTGATCCAGATGCCAATGTATAGACATGATCTTTTGTCAACTAAGTTATGTACCTCTTTCAGAATGGAGTCCGCGCTGTGTATAATACACCGGGACATCGACATGGCTTTAGGGAAGTAGATTTCTAAAAGCTATCTTGAGAACTGTACCGGGATATAGACATGGTCAGAAAAATGCAAATCAACCACATAAGTTGACCACATGTGTAGCGTATGAATGAGAAAACTCCGGCTTGAAGAGAAAGGATACACCTACATAATTGGTTGCAGTGAGCTAAAAACCACGCTAACTGAAGAGGGTTTTTGGTTGAGGCTTACGTTCACCCCGACTATAGCGCCATCATCTAGGTATACATAAGTGGTGTATGCACGTTGTGCAGACTTACACTGTTAACGCGCAAAGACTTCTGGCCTGCCATACAATGACTTCTGAAGAAGCTGTAAAAATGAAGAGGAGATGCTATGCAGATGCTCTGTCCTAGTTAATTTAAGAAAGGCTTACTTGGGAAACGACTTTTTCAATGATTTCGGTGATACCTATAGGTAATACCAGCGCCGGCTCCGCCAGCATTCTTAGATTTATAAACGGAAGCAAATGGATTCCACTAGTAGCTAGAAATGGTACCATTCTCCTCAATTCCAGTGATATGCTCAATGTGCCGACAAAGGGCCTAAGTGTTTCTGTCACCAAGCCACTTTAAACAACAACAACAACACTTGTTTTTGAACCACATTTTCTTAAATAATAATACAATTAGGTAACATAAAATTAAACCTAAAAGCTCTATGCCAGACCGTTAAGATTGTAATAGAACTATATTCTACTACAATACTTCAGCTAATTCATCGAATGAATTCACCAACATCTGTCAGTTTTATCTGCACTGCCTTCGCGCAGAGAAAAACAAAACACAAAAATTCAGATTGTCAAAAGTTCTCGGTCGGTTTGGAAGTGCCGCGATTTGTTCTGTAATTTTACTTCCCCAAAGTGTCCAAGTGAAATCCAAATCGTTTCCCATTCGGAAAGCAAGTGTTCGTTCTCCTTCTCCGAGTGATTACAATCAATCGAATCCACAAGCACAAGGTATTTAATATTAATTGAATTCTGTTTCATGTTATAACAAACTTGTTTGCCAAATCAAAACAAAACCAAACCCAGGAATAGTGAATAGTTTTGCATCGTTTCGCTATTCGTTGTTTGTGTTTACGTGCTCTTTTCTCCAGTGATTACTCATTCCGTTGTCGTTTGGTGGATGTCGATGTCGATGTCGTCTACCTTCGACTGGAGTTGTTTTTGTGTCAGTTACTTCATCACCATAGGTTCCGTATCAATTATTTGCCCAGCCTTTGTTTTGGTATCTACCTAGTACTTTTATATTCAGAAAATTAATGAATTCTTAATTTTGCCTATATGTAATGTATCCTGCTGCCGGTGGAAATGCTTAACGTAAATAAAGAAAATCAGTAAAGAACTTGCAAGTTCAAAGTTTCCTCCATCAGCGTGTGTGGTGTTGTTGTTGCCTTGCCATCGCTACTGGTTTGTCGGAGTACGGGCATGGATCGATAAAAGTGCTGCGTACAATTAGGAAACCTTGAAAGAACAAAGAAAGCATACGAAGAAGCACACTTACAAAGGATGCAAGCGATGAATCCTTGGAAAATCTTCTGACGGCTGAAGTCAAGTGGAAAAAACATACTCAGTCCTTGGCGATTTGAGTTGGTAAATACAGTGGTACCCTATCGAAGGGTGGATTATTGGAAGATATTCCTTGTCCCTATAGTATAGAAAATAAAGGAATGTTGTCAGTCAATGATTCATGTCAGGTAGGTAGATGATCTATTGTTCAAATCTCGAGGGAACATTTGTAAATTGAATCAACCGGAAATATAATCGTTGATAGTACTTGGGAGGTTTGAGCTCTTTATTTATGTGCGAACAGAAAAAACGTGTAGGTATGCATGAAGCTCTATGCATTCAGCTCTATGAACTCAGGGGCGGAAACTATTTCATATACATACCTAGTTGTGGCGTTCAATTGCCTCAACGTGCGAATTTAACATTTTACTATTCCAAAAGTAGGATAATAAAATATGTCGATAGTTAATCGTTGATCGACAACTATCGATCGATCGAGAACTGTGATTGGCGATTGCGATCGATATTTGTCCATTTGACAGTCTGTTACAAATGTCTGATCGATGCTTTCTCTTATGGCCAATTCACAACGGCGCTTTGCCGCTTGCGTGCGTTGACAGGCGTTTTAGAAACTTTACCGTACTTTATGTCAACGCGCGCAAGCCGCAGTTTTCCAAAACTAAATGCCGCTTCAGAGCTTTGGCGCGTTGAGAGACTAGAGTATGAGCATGATACAACAAGACAAGATAGCGCATTGAAGTTTTCATTTTTGATTTGTTCTGCGCATGTACGTCATAGTTGCGGAGTGTACATTTTGACTGTTGGTATTTACGTGTGTTTTATATGGAACGAGTTGTGTTGGTTCTTTAAATGTTTAAATAAAAAGGAAAATATAGAAGATATAGTTTCGGAATTCTGTGAATGTGCTTGGAAAAACATTTATCGCCCATAACATGTGTCTTTTTTTTGTTGTTCCTTTCAATTAAGTCGCAGAATTACTTATTTTCTGCTCAACTCGACGCGTCATATTAACAAAATTGATGAAAAAACTTGTGTTTTGAACGATTGTGAATAAAATGTTAAAAAAAACAAGTAGTTTCGTCAATTATTTATTCTATTTTGGTTTTCTTGTGTTTTTTCGTCCACTGTTTGTCGATTAAGGAAGCTAATGCAAAAGTGCATTCGCGAGCGGAAGAAGAGTGTTTTTGTTACGGATAGGTATTGCAGTTAAATCAATTCAGTGGTTAATATAGTTTCACTATTGTCTTTCATCATAGCTTCAGATGACTTCGGAAGACCAACCATGCTGAAGACTCTAAATCCTACCAAAGAAAGTGCGTGTCTAAGCATAAATGCAACTGCATTTATAATGCCAGTTTGCCTACCCTTTTTATGTTGAACAATATTTATTAAGTCATATTTCACAAAATGCAGTCTATAAAGTCCTTATTTTTCTATTAATTGGGTCTTATCGTTTAAAGATAAAGATTCTTTGCCTTAAAAGATTTTTTTTCTTAGAAAAGTTATGGAGCTGTTTCTAATGATTCTTTTTGTTTTTCATTAATTATATTTGCACTCAAATAAAGAGCAAATATCCCTTTTACAAATTTACTATTATTTGTTCAATTAATAACAATAATAATTTAACAAAATCGCAAATTTGTACTTTCGCGCCAATAGTACATCCATTATCTCCGCAGCTACTACGTCATAATCTGTTGACAGATGAATACCGATGAACAGGAAGAATGAACGACATGCGCAATGCGATATCTTGTCTTGTTGTATCATGGAGTATGAGAAATTGAAAGTTCTGTTTGGTTTATGTTAATATACCACAATTCAGAGTAGAATGCAAGTTTACTCCTTTTTGCTTATAATTGTTATTTTAATGTACGAATTAAAAGGAAATGTGTTTAAAATAGTAAAAAATTCATAAATAAATAACAATTATTGTATTTTCACTTTTCTTGTCGTGGAATATTTTTGTGGCAGAATTGTCTGGTGCATGAAATGTACATAGATACACAGGTACAAGCCTTCCCATGAAAGTCCTTTCAGGCGAGGCAGGTAGATGTTTAGTTTGGTTGAGAAAATCTGGATAAATTACACCGAAAATCCCTTCCCTTTAAATTGTGAATTGATTACTTTGTGGAATACTTGAAAAACGATTTAAGTGAGCAAGATTACCAAATGGCCAGCATTTATCTGCGCTGTGGAAAGAAGTTCAGTCACATAAATACAGAGGTGCAATTTTGTTAAAAACTTGGTTTGGCTATTTAAAAATAAAAGAAATTCTTAGATATGGATACCGACGATCTACTCGATTTTTCAATTTTTGCGCTCCTCGGATACTTTGGCTACGAAGCATTTAAAGCTAGTAGGAGACGATCAGAAAACCAGCAATGGATTTTTTGTTGTACAATAAATCGTGCTCCTTTACCAAAGAGATCAAATTTTCTTCAAAATTGTCCATTTTAAATGTGTAAAAAAAATAAAAACTCTCGCTTTTAAGATCATTTAAGCTGCCTGAAGTACGTAAACTAATAACCCTTATGATGTATTTCCAGTTATATTTATACATCTGTTGGTATGCTGGACATTCATTCGGACGATTGCGACCGCAGGTACTGTTTTTCGTCGCTCGCTGGGTTTTTACCACATCCGTTCACCTATCGCCAGTAATGGCAATGCATATTGAAAGGATTTTATGACCCTCTAAATAGGGTCATTTGCCTGGTATTAATTAAATACACGAACATTTTTTTTTGCTATATTTCCGCGAAGATCTTGCTGTCCTGTCCAGACATTTTTTTATATTCCTATGGCTGGACTTCAAAACCTACCCGCCTATGGAGTTCAAATTTACAGGGAATCTTCGATATAGGACGGAGAATTCCCGTGAATTTAGGTCAAAGTCGGTACGCATATTCATGTTCATTGTCCCGATAGACAATAAAAAATATGTAGCTATATCTACCTAAGGATTTCAATTCATTGGCACGAGCAAAAAAGCGGGTACACCAAGTAATAAATTAATACCTATCATTTGCACATCGCAGAAAATTAGTATTTCCCTCGACCAGAAAAAGAAACTATAAGGGCCAGTTTCAAATGTTCCGGATAAAGTTTCGGATAGTTAGCCGACACATAACGCTTTCCACCAGATAAAAGTAGCTGATCTTTTTTTTCTGTTTCATCGTCAAAGTCTCTGATAAACTATCCGGTAGAAAAATTTATCAGGCACTAATTGTTTGACAGGAATGGAAATAATGTTTTTTTATCGTTTATCACATTTTTAAGTGAATTGTGTTGTTCTAGTTTTTTTAATTTAGCATCGATAAATTCATTCATTCACTCATTTTCGATACCCCGCTTATCCCTTAAGTGGGTCGCGGGTGTAGGTTGCGCAAGTCCAAGTGCACCGTCCATAGTCTCGATCTCGATACGCCATCGACTGTAAATCATAAAGGGCAATCCCCATACGGGTATGGGAGATATTATGGACTTGATCTAACCATCTCATCCTGGGTCTACCTAAAGGACGCCCTCCCGATTGTACGGATTCCATAGCACGTCGTAAGATCATGGTTGGGGACATGCGTTTTAAAATGACTAGTCCACCGCTGCGTCCGGAGCAGTAGCTGCTCGACATTGAGTCCCTCACGTATTCTGGTGTTTCCACCATCTCTACGGGTCACACCCGCAATACAACTGAGGAATCTCATTTCGGCAGCTTGTATCCGGGATCTTATTCTTTCGGTCATTACCCAAATAGGTAAGAGTTGGAACAAACTCCGAATTAACGACTGACAAATTGACAATTTAGCTTTGACACCAAGTTCAGTCCTCTTATAATAACAGAATAACCGGGCTGTTTCAAAATTGACCAACCTGACCAATCCTACAGATAAACTTAGCATTGCTCTTGGTCCTGTATACATTAAACAGGCGTTCTGGAGACGACCATTACTTGAGGTTTGTTTACGTTTACTTTCATCTCAGCTTCCACATAAGCGACTACAAACGGATGGAGTGCGCATTGAAGTTCCGTCTAAGAGGACAAAAGGATGACCAAGTCATCAGCGAAGAGCAAACGACTTATCCTCGGATGTTCCAATTCGAAACGTTCTTCGCCAACACTGCACTGTAACATCCAGTCCATATAAGTAATGAAAAGGAGAGGAGACAAAATGCACCCCTGGCAAAGTCCAACGCCCACGGTGAAAGGTATTGACTGGGAATGGATATAGTTAAACAAAATAGTGAAAATTCAGAAATCTTCATCGTCGAGGGTTTCTAAAAATAATTTGAAATACTCTGTTCCTACGGGGCCCTGTAATATGGTTGCAATCTTCATCTAATTCGACATTTAAGAATTCAAATAAATGCATTATATAACACTTCTGACTGCTGTCTACACCCGTCAACGAAAGAATGCTCTGAAACTATATTTTTTCCAGCCACATCAAATAAATATATTGTTTAAATCTTCCGGATAGAGGCTTTAACAGCCAGTTGAACTGGCTGATAGACTATCCGAGACTTTATCTGTCAGCTATTACTATCCGAAACCCTTGAAACCGAAATATTACGTTTATCTGACATATAAATTCCGGATAGGCTATCCGAGACGTTATCAGCTAGTCTTGAAACTGGGCCTAAATATTCTAAACAAAAATGTTTATTTCGTTTATCAATTGTATAAAGCACAGAGTAGTTTCAGAGAAAACTAAAATTTCAAAAGCGTGCACATAACATTTGGGCACATATTTTTTTGTTCAACAATCTGAAGAAATCACTAGTAGCATTACAACAAAAATAATATTCGTCATTTCCACACAGTAAAATAATTAATTTGTATTGCAAAAACCTCATATTCTACTAAAAACGAGTACGTGTATACCCACGCTACTCCAACATGAACGGCATATGCTCTATCACAATAAATATTATCAAATCGAACAAACCAAACCGAAAATGAAATGTCAAAGCCGTCCAACGCCACCGAAAGTAGAAAGTTGCTCTACTTGGGCGTCGCGTTGGACTTTACGATATTTACGATCTAAACGCGACCCGAAGCCTGACGCCGCATTTTGGCTTGCACCATATGAAAGCATTGGTTCTACTTTATCTGTCAACGCACGCAAGCGGCAAAGCGCCGTTGTGAATTGGCTTTTAGAAGTGCACCAATTTTGTGCGTACGAATAGCTAAAATCAATCGACGCAATCGACAAATCGTCACGATCGCTGATCGACAATAACAATGGCCAAAATTTCGAATTTCAAACTTTTTGCCGCAAACGGAAACACCGTTGGCGCAAATTGTCAAAGTTTATTCGCAATACACATAATTTAATTCGTGTTCCACAAATTAGCGAATAAAACATTTGTTCGAACTTAACCTCAAACTAAACATTGCGGATAGAAACTGATGGCTAGTTGGTCGTTCTCATGAGAATGGTCCTTTAGTGGAAAATCTGCAAACCTCTTTTTCAACGACAAGTATGTAATTTGTGTCGGGGACCTTGGGAAAATCGATGTTTGCATAGCAATAAATTGTTTTTTGTATTTACCATTTTTTTTGTTTTTAATAAATAGGTAGATGTATCGCGAATTAATTCCGATGGAATTTTTTCCCCTGTACTCGTACGCGTCGGCGAGAGTTTTTACTCCGAAAGTTTCGGACTATCCAGTTCAATCAGACTTCTTGACTACAGCAGCGTATTCCAAGCTGAGGTACCTATACTGGCAGTGACAACCGCTGATACTAAACAGGTTGCAATGATGGCAATACCCCATGCAGATATTACGATTTTCATTGACAGTCAAGCGGCAATAAAAGCGATCTCTTACGTTTAGTTAAAATCGAAGCTTGTAAGTCGCTGTCACGAATAACAACGCGGATTCTTGGCGGGCAACATAACGTAAGCCTGTGCTGGGTTCCCGGGCACAAAGGATGTGTCTGGAAATGAAAAAGCAGATGAGTTGGTAAGAAAGCGGTCCTCCCTTGAACTAAACCAGGCCGATACCACAATAATGATTCCTCCTGTAATCTCAGACGATTGCTATTGGGAGCAAAATACTAATGGCGACAAATGAAAGATGGAGCAAGCTTATTTCTGTCATAAACAGGAAAATGTGACCACTCTATATTGACTAGCAACATGCTATACAATTGTCATTTGAACATCCACTAGTCCAGACCTGGACCTCAACCAAAATGCTTCTAAAACAGCTCGATATATGGCTAGCTGCCACCAGTTGGACAAGCCATATATAGGTTGTTTAGGTTGAAGTGAGGTAATATAATCACCCATATTTTGTTTCGAGTCGCTTTAGTGACGTTTTTATATCGGTATTCTATTCCTTGAACGCCTCCACTCTCATTTATTTTACATTCCACATGAGCTCCACACCAACAAATGATAATTGGCAAGTAGGTATTTATGTTTTGGGGAGTTTTCTTGCGCGGAAGGTAACTTCCAAAAGGGTGTAGCGAATGATCTTATTTTGGGTCTTGCCCAACCAACCCTTAGTAAAGTCCTAACAGAAATGCCTACCGTTTCGAAGAAAATATTATGCCCACAATGGATAAACATGCATTACACGGCAAAAGACGAATTTGTAATCGACAATAATCGGCGAATGCGAAAAACTGTGTAGAACTTGTGTTCCACACTACTTAAACGGCACATGTCGTTAAACGACATAAAACGCCTAGAAACACGTCACATGTAATACCGATTTAAAAAAAACGCCAAAAGGGTTAATATATTCTACTCAAAACTCTTTCGATAAAAACAGGATCGGAGATCACGCACGGAGAACTGTTTGCTTAAAGCAACTGGGAGAATTCATCCCCACCACTGACATCTTATAAGCGTCTTTTGATAGCCCGAAATGAGAACGAACGTATGGCCTTATGTCACTTTGCAAGAGCGTCGTAAGACCATATTTTTTTTGCGACATGGGGACATATTTCCATCATGCCCTGAGGGCCTTATTTTGCTCAGTTCAAGTGAAATTTTGAACGATTTGAATCTTAAGTCCACAATAAATAAACAGTAAAATTAATATGGGGGGACATGCTGCCCCACTGCAACCCTCCTCCTTGGGTTCACTGCTAGGTTACGGGATAGGTGCGCGGTTGGGTACATGCTAAGTTTCTTTAAATCCACGCAAAACATTGATAAAAATAAACTTTACAGCCACCCAACCTGAAAATGACTTGAAAGTGACATAAGGCCATAATGGTCTTATGACGCTTTTGCAAAGTGACATTAGGCCGCATGGTATATTTCGAAATATGGCCTTATGTCATGGCACCTGCGGTGACTCGTTCTTGCGGTTACAAATGTAATGGCAAAGTGAATATACTTTCCTGTAGAGGGTATAAAAATGGAGGCTTTGATTGCAGCTCCAGAATTAACCCTCTGAAGATATCTGCCAGGGAACTCTCGTACACCTTAATAGGAACATTTTTTTTTATAGTTTCCTCTAGGGAGGGCAAAGAATACAATCATGCACCGTCAAGATATATCAATTTTTTTGGTGTGTTAGACTCCAACAGACTTAACTTAACAACAACTTGAACAATTACCTGCATTACTTCGGGAGAACGTTTTCTTCCTTCTTTCTCATGAGATTTCCTGTTCTTCTATGCGGGTGTGACCTGCGACCTGGCGTTCTTCTCTCTTCTTGGTTTTGAGCAGGGTTCTCGATTTCAGGCCTATTCACTTGCCATCATCTTCTCTATGATATTTTCGAGGGAAATATAACCTATCTCCGACTCCAGATGCTGACTTTGCACAGTCCATCTGCACTGCAGCACGTGAAGAGAGTATGAAAACCGTCGTCTACCAGTAAGTCGCCGTACTGTGACGTCTCCGGTCGCATGGTCTACTTTCTGCATCCTGTGTATAGGTATACATTAAAATATCCATGTTCGGTTGGAAACTAACTTACCTCTCCATGTTTTCCCTCTGTTCATTCAGCAACGTCTCTGACCTGCCTGGTGGTTCTTGTTTCAGAGTCCCACCATAGTTGCCAAAGATGTTTGGTGGGCTCTTTTGCTTCAGTGGTTGTCTCTTCAACTACATAAATCCCCATAATATTGGCATTGAATCGTCACAAAGGTGATGAAAATTTTCTTCAAAAGATTGGAGTGTTGCCCAGAAAAAAACTAAATTTCAACAATCTTCTAATTTTGTCAAAATGAATTAAACAAATAAAAAGTTGTTGAAGCTTAAAAATTGCTTATAATTTTTGACCCACCAAATCAGTGGGGTTAGACGAGAAGTCTAAGTCTATATATTCCAGTTAACAAGTTGTGAAAAAAAAACTCAAATCGTGATGTTTGTCTACCAATGTGGCAATACTAAAAAATGTTGTTGCTTCGGTAACCCTGTTGTGAGCACCATAATACTCTGTCTGCGTCGGTACTGTCTATTGTAGCTGATAAACAAGTAAGATGATCCAATGAATCACTTTCTGGTTCGCTGTATTTTTAATAAAGCCCACGAATCGATTGACCGTATTCGCCAATAAAACAATATCTATAAATAAACCTTGAACACTATAGCTTGATCAAAACAAAGTGCTATTAGTGCGCGAATTTGTGTTGTCATTGTATGCGAAGGCGGCAAGTTATAAGTCAACAACTTAAAGCCTTAATTACTTTTAAGCACACAGCACCACGACGACGACCACGACCACACTAAGCCGATTGATAAATTACTCTACTGATAAGAAACACTGTTTACAACTAGCTAAACATGCCATCGTTATCTGGCACATAAAAACTGGCTAATGTCAGTTAAGCTTAATTATTGATTACGGCCGCAGTCTGAACGCACTCTTCATGGCCTGTCCAAGTGGCATATATGTTTAAAATGCATCGCCAACGACGTCACTCATTATTATTCATATTTTAGTTCTCCGTAGTCCTTTTCGATGAAAATGGTCGTTGCACCGCCTTACCGTGGATATTAGTTTATTTTTACTTTCAATTTCACTGCACGAACGTGTAGTTCGGGGCATGCAAAGGGTTAAAGAACTTTCGCTCCAGCGCACATCATATGGCTTGGATGTCGGATAATGCTCCTCCGAACCCGTCGCAGCTATCCATGTAGTCGTCCCCAGTTGTTCGATTGAAATTAGACATTAGACATTTAAAAGTGCACACCGTAGTGTCAAGCCAAGACTGTCTGTTCTGTATATACAACAGAGGGTCATTGTAGTTGTTCAGGGTAACACATCCCTCAATTAGACTTCGGTCGGATTCTTTCAAAAGTCTATGTCTGCGTTGATGCGACACTCATCGTGTATAGTCGGCAGCGGCAGCTCCATTGACATCACGTTACTGCGAGTGGTGTAGACAACCTAGGTATTCCATTCCGTATGGATGTCGTGTGCGACGTCTTTATGTTTTAGTGGTTTAGTAGCAGCCGCCCTTACCACCCATTACACATCGTAATGCATATTAAATTTCTTTGTTTACGTTGTGACTTTTTGTTACCTCGGCATTCACCAACTTGGATCAGGCAGCTCACGACGTACTACTCATACTATTAGCACCATACTGATGCTCGTGCATTTCGCTGTGGTTTGGGGAGGCGAAAAGGATTGCTTAATGCCTTGTCCTTTCTTGGAAAAACATCAAATATCGATTTGTCGCGGCACATTTAATCCTGAAGCACATGATGCCAGACTTTTGGCCTTTTCATCTATTAAGTCCGTTTCGAGGAGACAAACTCCCTGGAGCCTTCACATCAATGACGTAAGTGCACTTTTATTTTTATATTCCATTTGATTTTCTCCAACCACCCCCCATGTTGGTGCGAATGAGGTACAATGTGTTTGTTTCGGGTCGATGGATACGAACAATGTAGGTAGTTGCTCTCTATATTCAGGCAGGACAATCCGGAGCCAAAGAGGAAGGACTATTATGATGAAGGGATATGAAAAGCTACATCATGAGTCGTCTGTTATTATAGTTTTCAGCTTTAAAAGAGATAATTTAATGTGTTAAAAGCTGATTTAATAGGAACTGCACAGCACTTAAGTGCAAAGTACTTTGTACCGTAACATTTAATTTATAATTTAATTATATCTGTTGTCGTACTTCTTCTCCATGTATGAATTCTCCCACCGCGATTCAAATTAAAAAATAAAAAATAAAAGTACGGGAACGCGTCCAACCACATATTTGAAAAAGGTAGATTTTTTCTTTCAGACGTGTCTATTAAAATAATTCCATACGCCATGTTAACAATTGAATTGTAAAACACACCGAGCTGTCAGTGGTGCGTTTGTAAGAATAGAAACAAGGAGCTAAAATAGGTTTAACGGTGGACAAACAAGTGCATGCACCCAACATCGATGAATCAGACACAACGTCACAATAGATAGCTGCAAGTCAGAGAATTTATCTACCTCTGAAAATTACATCACATTAGAAATCAAGGAAAATATTGTGAATAATATTTGGTAAATTAATAGACTGTAACAACAACTGTTTCTAACGAACACTTTAACTTTATTAAAACGCTAATTGAATATACTATACTGGACCAAACACGTCCGACGTCTTCGGTGGTTAAATTGTAAGTTCCTTTTTCTCGTCTCATTAGTGCACACTGCACAGGATAGAAGGATCGTGCACAGCACACTCGATCGCCCATACACCAATCGACGTGCATTTGTGTGCGCAGACACTTCCTCACTTCGACATTATTTTGTCCGTACATGTATGCGGACAGCTTATCGCCATTCGATGTTCTTCAGAATATTGAACATATTGCACTTGCCAACTGTTGTTTTTCTGGGTTGAGAAGACAACTTTATAGTAAGGCCTTCTCTCGAACAACTAACGAGACTCTATAGGACCTATACAAACCTAATTATGTTCCACGGATCTAAAACATGAACTCTTTCAAAAGTGGATGAAATTCTGAAGATTCTGAGGCCCTTCCATTCTTGTCTGATATTTGGCAACATTGAGTTAATATATATGGACTGCTAGTAAAATGTCAGTTCATAAAAATTTTTTCCACAAAATGAGGCCAACATAAATTAGCGCTTTTGGTTGGGAGCGAAAAATAATTGAAACAGAATGACGAACCATCTTGGATTCCTCCATAGAATGCTAGAGTAGAGGCACCTATTGGGCGTGACAGAATCTATGAGGTAAGACATTTAACAGCGGTATTAATAAAAAGCCCTATTCGCTCTTTAATCCATCTGATAGCTAGCAGACGGATAGTAGACTTGTTCGTTTGATAACTTTTATTATTTATAAATACATCTTATATCCATATTAGCTATCCACTCTTTATCATAAAACGTACGGCAGCACTGCGTCCAAACTGTACTAAACATGGTTGTAAATCTGTCATATTCCATCAGCTGACACTATCATGCTCAGAGCATGTTATGTGCTTGCGCTTGCGATTTTTAGATTCTCTCTGAAATTCTCTTTCCCCCGTATTAATAAATACCGAATAGCGGTGAATTAGCCTTATTACTCTCTGAAATTCTCTTTCAGCTTTTAAATTTCTCGCGTCCAATCGAACTTTTTGTTGGTATACGTGTATTTGAAATTATGTGGATAGGTTAGCTCTGTGTGTGAGTAAGTTAACCACTCTCTATATGCCGAATTTGGTGAGTTAAGTTATCCGCTCGTTAAACATGTCAGTGAAAGCTTAGATATGTTTATGAATAATAATTACGAGTTATCAGATTTATTAATACGGGGGGTTGAAATTTAAATTGTTGCGTCACTGTTTAAGGTAGATGGCATTGGAAAACGGGAGCCAATGCGACAACCATTTTTTATTTCTCCATACAATGCTAGAGACACCTAGTGAAATTGGCAAGTAAAACGGTTGAAATATTGTTGCGTCATTGTTAACAATAGATACTTACTTACTTAAGGTGGCGCTACAGTCCGGGGTGGACCTGGGCCTCAACCAACAAGCGTCTCCAGCCAGCACGATCTTTGGCCAGCTGCCTCCAGTTTCGCACGCTAAGTTGGTTAAGGTCCCCTTCCACTTGCGTGCGCCACCTGAGTCGCGGTCTTCCTATACTGCGCCGTCCCTCGGGTGTGGATTCGAAGATCTTCCGGGCCGGAGCATTCACTTCCATTTTCGCTCTACATGACCCAGCCACCGCAGTCGTTGGACCTTCACTCTTCTGGCTAGGTCAATGTCGCTGTACAGCCCGTATAGTTCGTCGTTGTATCTCCTCCTCCATTCACCGTCTATGCAGACGGGACCGAAAATTACTCGAAGAATTTTCCTCTCGAAGCAACCAAGAGTAAGCTCATCCGCTTTTGATAGAGTCCATGCCTCTGCACCATAAACTAGGACTGGGATGATTAAGGTCTTATAAAGGGTCACTTTAGTTGTTCGAGAGAGGGCTTTGCTACTCAATTGCTTTCTTAGCCCAAAGAAACAGCGATTGGCAAGAGTTATTCTTCGCTTAATCTCAGCGCTGGTGTCATTGTCTGAGTTAATAGCGGAGCCTAGGTAGACAAAGTCCTTTACCACCTCAAAGTTATATCTGTCTATAGTGACATTCTGTCCAAGACGTCGGTGTTGGGTGTCCTTTCTCGATGATAGCATATACTTTGTCTTGCCCTCATTGACCGCCAAACCCATCTTTGCCGCCTCCGTCTCAATGCTCACGAACGCGCCAGTGACATCACGCTGCGTTCTCCCGATTATGTCGATATCGTCGGCGTAGGCGAGTAGATGGACGGACTTTTGAAAGATAGTGCCTCTGGTGTTAGCGTTTGAGTTTTGCACTATTCTTTCAAGAACGATGTTGAAGAAAAAATTCAGAGAAAAATACTTTGAGACTCTTGTGATCCCTTTGACTTAGATGAACCGACGAAGCCGATCTCCATCCGTATAGATGGGAATAGTTGATCCGATGGATATCGGTTGACTTATTTCATACTATTCGTCTCTACGGGGGGAACAAATGGTAAATGGTCTTGTGAAATCCAGCCGGGGAGTCCATACATACATTACTGCCCCCGTGTATTTGTTCAGGATTTGTATACATGTCCCGTTTCCAGATTTTGACATGGCTTAACTGAAGAGCGCTGCTTCCTGCACCAGATTCCTGTACGAAATGGTCTAGAGATTTAAGATCAACTATAGCATTTAACTATATGCCCCCTTGGTGCAATAAATAAAGGAAAGGGGTAATATTGTTCACGTCACTATTTCCCAGTTGAACTGAGGTGCCCTATTTCTTTTCCATGACATATATTGCTTAACATTTACCTCTCCACAGTGCGCGAGAGTTTTTACCAACACATAAACTGCCCTAGGATAAACCCATAATTCACTAAAGGCACACGACTTAAGTGGTGTAATGAAAAAATTGACGTCTACACACTGCATTTCTTTTCATCAAAACAATCAAACATAATAGAACATAATTTAATGAAATAAAATGCAATTTCATAGCATAATGCTTTTGATTAAACTTAATTTGCCAACACTTTCCACTAATGCGCGGCCATACATTAATTCTACAATATACGAGTATGCAAGTGCATAGAGAGTAGCAGCAAGGCAATGCACCCGCATTGCATGCTTTACTATTTAGGGCGGGCATATAATATAAGAGTGGCCCGTCAACGTCAATAATGAAAAGTTATTCAACTTGTGTACTCAGAACATACATTACCAAGCTCTTCAAGCCAAATATGTTACAAGAGGAGCTCTACAAAAAAAAAAAGAACCCTTTTACAATCAAGTTTGGAGATTTTTTTTTCCTAAAGCTACCCTTCCTTTTATTTCGCAAAAGAACGCCCTTCGCAAATTTAAATTATTTATAGAACAATGCCATTGAAATCGCATATATGTTCGCTCCATTCTTCTAATCCAAGTATACGTAACGTATGAGCCATCATTTTTAAAAATAAACGAGCACTTAATCACCGTTAATAGAGATTCCATGGGTTTTAAGGACTTGGCTATTGCTGTACTCTTTTCTATTTTATATTTAGCTGGGTGTGGCGGAGAATAATTTTGCGTCTAAAAAAAAAATAAATCTTCAAAGGGGATACACTCCACATTTCATTGCATTGAATGAATGAGAATGAAGTGTGAGTGTGTGTGCTTGTTGCCTTGGTGGCGGTGGTAAAGTCTGTTACAATGGCACCCTGGAAAGTATTTATGGATTTTTATAATCAACAAGAAATTAAAAAAAAAAAAAGTGCAAAACAGAAAAACTGTTCAAAACAAAATGATATACAAAACTTTTCTCTTGGCTAGTAAATCACACAAATTGACGTCATTGCAATTTTAGAAATAAATTTATTCATGAAAGGGAGTAATCTTCACCATCATCGTCATTACCCATTCGGAATATCAAGCAGAAAAACAAATGGAACGTCCAAATAAACATGGAACTTTGGATAAACAGGCATAATTGAAGTTTTTAGGACAATGTGGGTTGGAAAAAAAAAAGGTTTCTCGAAGGCGAACTAGAAACTGAAAGCAATCCTGCTTTCATTGTAGAGACAATAGTCTATGGTTTTAGTGGGTGTTTTCGATAATATAGCGGATGTAGGTATTTACCAAAAAAAAAAAAGAAGTGCTATAGCGTCCTGGGGCTTACAACACAAAAGAATAATTTTGTAGGTATAAAGAATTTCTTTTACAATAGCGATATGTTTGAATGCTTTTATTGTACAATATTTTTAACAGATCCTTGGAAACGTTTGTTTAGAAATACATACTACATATATATCAAATATGAGCACGTTTGAAGAACCTGGGTTTAGTAAGTCTGACAGCTCTCTATCTTCATGTTGCTGAGTTTTTGGGATAGACAGGTCTCGTGTACAGTTTTTTTTTCAGTTGACGTTTATTTCGGCAACACCGACAATTCAAATGACTATACCAAACTCGACTGACAGTGACTACTATGTTGACACCATTGACATATTCGCATTGATTCCAACATAACCACTAGCTCTCGTGGTTCCGAGCGGAATAAATTCACTTTTTTAAAAGAGACATCTATTGCAAACAATGACGCAACAATTTGAATTTCAAACGTTTTACTTTCCAAATTCACTTGCACCCAATAGATGTCTCTATAGCAGCGGGTCTCAATCTTTTTTGGTCGCGGAGCACGTCTCTGAAAAAAAATTCCTCGCGGAGCACCGGTCCGTACGTATCCAATTTTTCGTAGTTATGGAAAACGCATTTACATACTAACTTCGTCTCGCCTCAATTTAACGCCTTCAGATAAACTCCAGAGTGATAATAAAACACAAAGCAGATTTGCTCAATAGAAAATGACAATGCGAAAAGTACAACTGTCAAATTGCGCACAGCCTAAAGCTAAGATTAGACTGTATGTCAATTGTGCATATGTATGCCAACAGGCAAATGACCTGATTAGCTGTCAAGTGACCAAAATGTCCGGACTATCAAAACTGTATATTAGACTATATGACCAAAATTACTAATATGGTCATATTTGCCTTGATGGTCATTTAAGGCATTTGTTATTTATTGCCAAATGTTGTAGTAGGGTAATGATGTAAAGAAAAACAAAGCAAAAATTTGCTGCCCGCTTCGATTGAGCTCCCCAAAGACATGTAGATGGTTCAGAAAAGTACAAACAGAAAAAAAGCAAACACACAAAAGAACTAAAAAGGGTAAAATAACAAACAAAATATAGATCAAGTGAAATAAGCAATCGAACCAATGAAAACACATAACGAATATTAACAAAAAATACAAATAACTAGCACAAAACAAATAGATAGCAAACAATTTCTACAAAAACAAATTTCAAAGAATATATCAAATAAATAGTTTACACAAAAAATAGATTGAATATTCCACAAAAAAGAGAAAGCAAATGAAAATAAATCACAATCCCATGAACTCAAACACCGATGACATCAAAATAATTCTTGTTCCATCAAAAATGCCAGCAATGCCATAACGAAATTTCAATAAAGTGCATATGGGCATATAGGGCTTTATGCTGGCATACGTGCTTATTGTCCGATTACACTATATGCCATTTGGGCATTTTTATCTGTCAAAATCAGCCTGGTAATATGTGGCATTTAGGTCATTAGAGCATATGAGATATGCCCATTACATTGTATGACCATATTTTGACAGGAAAACTGTCAGAAATTGGCATTTTATGACCACTTGGCATACAGTCTAATCTTACCTTAAGTCAACATATAACGCCTATTCTATTGGGTTGTGGCATTGATCGCAGCACAGCGCCATCTATTATTTATCTGGTTAACGTCTTCTGCCAAAGTGTACTCATAAAATTGTCAAATTGTTCCAAAATTCACAACGAATTTTCATCGTCCAAAATCATCAAATCATGCTATAAAATTGTTCGCGTTTTTCCGGAATTTTCCGAGTTTTCTACTAAGAATTTTCTATTTTTCCATTAGAAAATCAATTTCGGAACAATTGCACGCTAAATTCCACACAAAAAATCAATTTCCCTACTTTCCGGAGGGGGTTTCCAAGATATTATTTCGGAAGAACCTTCTCCTGGCAATTACGAACAACTGAAAAAAAAACTTATAAGAATTACCAATATTTTAGAAAAATAATTTTTCCTTTGTTTTCTAATAACTCTTGATTTTTTTTGGCTTTTAATCCTCTTTCGATATTGGCCCACAAGTTTTCAATTGGGTTCAGGCCGTTCAGGTCGGGACTTTGTCCGGGTCAATCCAAAACATTTATTTTGTTATCTGTAAGCTATTGCTTCACTCTCAGGATCGTTGTGGTGTTAATGCCCCGACCCATAGAATCCGTTGCGGCAAAGTATTCGACTGACAGGTTGATAGAATACACAATAGCTTATGGAAAGTGACCCATAAGCAACGCACGTGCCGGATGTGATGGATAAAGTAGACTCACTTTCTACTTTTCTGTCAGTCGCATCCGTTGACAGATGGCACAGCTTGAGAGAAAGCCCTTTCATTGGTGGAAATACTGAGATAAAGAGAGAAACTGTCAAATGCTGCAGAAAACAACGTATGCTGCTATGGGACTGTTCGTTCTGTTGAATACGTCAATCCGTCGACGCAACGGATGCGACAGATTCTATGGGTCGGGGCCTTTAGAAATCATATGTTACTGGCATATATGAAAAAAGGGTATTCTCTAATATGCTTTTATAAGCGTGTTCAAGGCTCGACCCTTTTTGCTAATTGACCAACACCAAACCAAGAGAATGCACCGCAGAACATTACTTTCTCTCCTCCATACTTTTTCATCTGGAGCATGTACTTTGACTACAATTCTTTGGTTGAAGGATGCCTTAAATTTTTTTAGTCCAGTCAAACTAGCGATCTCCCCCTTGGCCCCTTTTTTATGCTAAAATGACTGGACTATTTTTCATCGGATCCATATACACTTAAACTTGGATTTGACTCTCCAAAGAACTTTTTTCCAAAATTGAAATGGTTTTTGTAAGTGGAGTCTTTCGAAATGCCAGCTATTTCTTAGGTTTTTGTTGACATAATGTGTTTTCTTGTAGAATATGCATCCACGAGAATTCTGTTCTACGACTTACAGCCCTGGCCGTGAGTTGGTGATGCAGTTTAGGTGCAACAATCTCTCTAATTTTTATGGACATCAAAAATGGATTGACTCTGTCCGGTAAATCTTTCTTTGGAGTAGTTTTGCGTCCAATTTCCTTTTATTTGCGATTTTCAAAACTTCCGGTCTTCTTAGATTGTATTTCTCCGAAAACAAGGACAACCAAATCTTCGCTATCAACGCCATTGATTCGTTCCATTTTGATAGATCTAAAGTTCCGGAGTACACGATTTTTTTACTCTTTTTTGTAGGTACTATGTAATCAATACACAAATTCCATTGCTGCGAACAAAATGACAAAGTTTCAGAAGCACAAAATTAGCTAGTCTGATAGAATTTTAATTTTTTTCCCATATTGAAAATCCAAGTGCTGCGCGGAGCACACTTTGAGAAACTCGGCTCTAGAGCATTCTATGGAGAAATTAAAATTTAATATAGAACAGTGATGCCAACGAAAAAAAAGATAACAATATGACAGCTGACAGTTCGGGGTTAGTAACAATTTTCAAACAAAATATGGCCGTCATAGTGATTTAAAACCATAAATTGTGAAGAGGCTAATTGAAAAATTCAGGGAGACTGGATCAATTAGTGATCTTAAACACTCCTGTCAAAAGTCCTTCAACAGAAAACATCAAAGCAGTTCGCGAGAGTATTGCTGACAGTCCAGAACCATCAATTCGGCACCGTAGTTAAGAATTATGGGCATTTCGAGAAGCTCTCTACAGCGAATTCTTACGAAAGACTTGAAACCTTATATGCTTACAGAGTTCAATTGACTTACGATCTGAAGACTACTGACCATGCAGCGCGGAGAGAGTTCGTTAAATGGGTTTTGCAACAACAAGTGGATGCCGATTTTTTGAACAAAATCATCTTCAGTGATGAAGCTCATTTTCAACTTAATGACTTCGTTATCGTCAAAATTGACGCATTTGGGGTTCAGAAAACCAAATTCTGAAGAAACAAATTCTTTTTGAGAAACAAATGCATCCACAACGCGTGACTGTATGGAGCGGATTTTGGGCTGTAGGCATTATCGGACCATTCTTTTTCGAAAATGCGGCTGGTCAGCCAGTAACAATAATGGTGTTCCTTTTCGTGACGTGATAACCCAGTTTTTAGGACCTAAATTACAAGATATGGATGTGACCAACATGTGGTTTCAACAAGACGGTGCCACACTGCCATATGCCATGAGCCAGAAAAACAATTAAATTTCTGCATGAGTCATTTCCTAATCGTATAATCGGTCGTTTTTGCGATCAAAATTGGCCATCCAGATCTTGGCCATTTACCGCCATTGAACATTTCAATAAAAGAGTACGTACTTGACAGCATATCCATGGCGGCCATTTATCCAATGTGCTATTTCACACATAACCACAATCTGTATACAGTATACTGTATACTCTATGAATCTGAATTAAAAATTAAGCTTTTTAATTAAAAATCTGTATTTTCTATCAAAATTTCATTTTGCGTAAATTTTGGGACACCCTTTACCTACATATTTTAAAAACAATCGCGTAATTGTAATTGTCAATATAAACAACAAAATATTGTAATAGAATTAACCTACATACACCACACCACACTATACTAATGTTATCTCTCAGTCTTATCTGTCACTTAAGAAAGGAGGCAATATAACCCGTATGGAATTATTTAAGCCCCTTAGCCGTAATTCTTATCACCCCAAAGAGACATAAACAACAAACACCAAACAAGAAAATCCAGCTCTTCTTCCGTGCCACCATACCAATCTTGATTTAAGTTCTGATCTCATTTGGCTATACGACTACGACAACGACTACGACATTCTCTGCTCAATTCATCCCATCAATTCATTAACGCAAACGTGCTTATCAATATCAGAACATAAATCCTTAAGGCAGGCATATATCTACATATAGCAACAATCTCAAGGAGCCTGGCTGCAACGATGGAGGCACTCTCCTTCTAATTGAAACCGACTGCACTTTGCTTTAAAATACTTGTGCTGGTGGTGCAGTACTGGTTCGCTGTATATTGTCATCGTGATGATTATGATGCTGACAATGCAAATCAATTTAAATTGAGGCGAACCTCAGTCTTCTTCTCGCTCCTATATACTGCGTGTTCCAATTAAATTGCTTGGATACAGGTGCGGATGAGAATTGTTGCCAGCTAGACAGTCACTTTTGCAGCAGCCCACTTTCGGTTCTTTTGAGTCCCTACCTTCCTATTGAATTTAGCGATGAAAAGATTTGAATTGCGGCAATTGCCAGTGTACGGAATATGGATGCTCGTGTCATCACATCACATGTATGCGGTCGGTCGTTGGAGATGGTGTCAAGTGGTTTTCTGATACCATAAGTTTTTATTAAGCCATTGTGTGAAAACTGACGAACATTGATGATATAGTTGTGGTTCGACTACATCGCATGTGTCATTTCTATAAAACGAATTGCCTTAAATGAGGCAAAGGCAATTAGAATGTGTTACACATCTCATTTGGAATGATTCCGCGTTATCATGTAAAAATGTTTTGCCACTTGAAGTGTACTTTATTCGCTTCCGCACTTTGAAGTTGCATTTAGAGGTTGACTTCATACAGTCTTTATTGCTCAGTCACGTGTCCGAAATGAGCGAGTTTTCATTGTGTCTTTGTGTTTTGAAATTTTTCAATAATTAAGAACAAAATGGCGGATAGTATAACACATATGCTGACTTCAATAAGACGTCAGATTTTGACCACACACAACTTTAGTACAAAATCTGATTACTGATTACTGAGAATTATTTGATCATTTTGAAGTCAGCATGTCAAAAATTGCCACGATTTTTGTCGGGGGTGGACCATGGCCTCAACCAACACGCCCCTCCAACCTGCCTCCAGTTACGTACAACAAGTTGGAAGAGATCGCTCCCCAAGTGTGCGAGGAGAGATTGACTTCAAAACTCATCGGACTGTTGCGTTGTTGTCTATACAGGGTGGACCAAATACAAGTTTCTTTTTAAAAATGCAATAAAATGAATATAAAAATAATTTTTTTTCCATTCCCATTAATTATGGAACACAAAGTCGTTTAAGTGGCTGCCTCGGCTGGCTTCGCAGTAGCGCATTTTGTCACTCCAATTTTCCAAGACCTTGTTGATGGTTTCGGGCTGTAGCTCACGGATTGCTTGGATGATATTGGCCTTAAGTGCTTGAATCGTTTCCAGATTGTTGGCATAACATCGGTCCTTCTCGTTTCCTCACAAAAAAAAGTCCAAAGGGGTTAAATCGCAGTTCCGAGGCGCCCAATTGCCATTGCCATGATGGCTGATAACACGATTTGGGAATTAGGTGCGCAAAAGATTGATTGTGCCTTGGCGCGCCATCCTGCATGAACTGGATATCGTCCAAATCCATGTCTTTAATTTCAGTTTAAAACCAGTAAGACAATTATCTTCGACTATGCCGAAGCTCAAATACCCGGTACTATGTTATTGTAAAAATAAAAAATAATATTTTAGTACTAAAAATATATATATTTGTATGGGAGGTATGGGTAGTTTTTATTCGACCAAGCTCATTTTTTGACAAAAAATTTTAAATATTATTAAAACAATATGTGCAAAGTTTAAACTTGCTATCTTTATTGTAGCTATTTAAATTTAATTTTTAACATCAAAACGCTATATAAATCCGATATTTTTGTATGGGAGGTAGTAGTAGTTTTCATCCGATCTTGCTCATCTTCGAACTTAGCCTCAGTTTGGTGGATAAAAGCTTACGTACCAAATTTCAAGTCGATAGCTCTTAAATTACGGCCGTAATCGTGCGGACGGACAGACGGACAGACGGACAGACGGACAGACAGACGGACATCGCTAGATCGACTAAGAAATTGATGCTGATCAATAATATATATAGTTTGTCATACCTACAACGCCTCCTTATGTGCGTTACAAATTGAATGCCAAAGTGAATATACCCTCACCACAGTGTGGTACCGGGTATAAAAATAGTCGGTTAACCGAAACGTTGTTTCGAAGAAAAATGGTCCAATGATGCCACCACTCCACATTCCGCACCAAATTGTCACTCCCTGTGGATGCATTGGCTTCTCGACAATAACGAACCATGAGTGTTATCCGCTAGCATACCAGTCTCACGAAATTTCTGCACAAACTTGCGTACAGCAGGCACGGTGGGTGCTTCATTTCGGTTAAAACTTCTTTTCAAAAAACCCACTTTGGAAATAAGATTTTAATATTCCCCAACGTTGTTCAAGCGTAAAGCGACTCAATTCGCGGAGGCATACTGACTTTCTGTCAAGATTTCGAGCGGGAAACAGCTGTCAGTGTCAAAATAACCTATGATTTAAAAAGAAACCAGTAGATGGTCCTTTATATACTTTCCACGTGACTTAGGCAATTGAGTCGCTTTATTTTAAGATTTTTGATCAAATCAACGTAAAGTTCGTCATTGATTCTCCTCTATCACACTCCATCGAAACAAACTGGACCGAAAATCACTCGAAGAATCTTTCTTTCAAAGCGTGCCAAGATGTTCTCATCTACTTTCGATAAGGTCCATGCTTCTGCATAATACAAATACAAGAGGGCCGTGATGATTAGAGTTTTTTAGATTATTTCCTTGGTTCCGTGCGAGAGGGCTTTATTTCTTAGCCCGAAGAAACAGAATCTTCGTTTAATTTCTGCGTCGATGTCGTTTTTCGAAATAATGTGTAGGTATATCTCTCAATTGTGACGTTTTGCTGGAGTCGCTGAAGAGTCCTTTCTCGATGACAGCATATATTTCGTTTTGTCCTCCTTAACAGCCAGACTAATCTTCACCGCCTCCGTATCAACAGCTCGCCACTGACAGCTCGCTGAATTCTCCTGATAATGTCAATGTCATTTGCGTATCCGTATGTAATGCAAGTAGTGCAACAGACTCCTGAAAATGTGTACCTCTGATGTTGGCTTGTGAGTTTGGAAGAATTGGCGTATTTTTTTTTGGGAACTGAGTATAACAAAACCAAAAGTGAGTATAAAAGTTTTGCATGTAAAAGTAAAAGTGCATTGCATTGTAAAAGCAAAGCTTATAAACAAATAAATATATCTATCTATCTATCTATCTAAGTAAAAGTGAGCTAGCTATAGATTCTCAAAAAAATACGCCTAATGCTGTTAAAGGAGTTACATGATAGCGCGTCGGTTTGCCTTACTTCTTCCATATACAGATAAGGCTACCTAATCTGAAGGTCGCTTTGTATCTGGCTACTATACGTAACTGAGCCCCGCTGGTAGATTGATCGACACCAGTCATCGTATTTCTTATAGCACCTTTATCCAGCCTTCCAGCCTTTGCGAGGAGGATAGGATGATAGAGACAGTAAAGGAATGATTTATGGAGAAAGAGGAGCTCGCTTTGGTTTCAGGACTAATCTAGACAAATTCCCAAGAATGTCTTACCTTATCCACTCGTCAAGTTCGGCGCTAGGCATAAGACGATTTTATATGTAGCTCCAAAGCAAACGGATAGATGAATATAATTTCTAAACGCATAACTCGAGCACTGTTTAACTAAATTGAAGGCGTTTTTGTCCCAGATTTGAATTCATTTTCGGCACAACAATCAAATTGATCGTTATAAATGTCAAATTTACCAAAACTATCCAACATTCAATCAATCATCAGCTAAAGTGTTTTTATTCTCTCAACGCATTCCGCACTCGATTCTTTTCGTTAGTTCAGACAGATTCATAAAAATTTCATCTTCAAATTCTAATCAAACACTCAATGAAGATTCGCTGATGAGTTTTTAATGAACACCCATCGTTTAGCGTTTCAATCCTATATTGAAAAATGGTGGAGAAATGTTAATAGACAACACATCATCGCAACCGTTCAATTGACCCTGCACCGCACAGCGCCACTCTCAACATTTATAAACACATCTAATCCGAAAATGTGTTTACTGAACTTGTGGCTTTTCTCCAAGGAAAATGAAAATAATTATCAGCGCATTATCTGCGAGTGTGGGGAGTACCAGGAGAGGGCCCACTATACTTTGTTTACACACAAGGAATCGTCCAGAAAAAAAAAATATGTACCAATGTTTACACATTCATCTATCTCGAACAAGAACCGAACCCCATGATGTGGAACTAAAAGGAGTGTTGTTCGTTATATACCCTGCCTGACCCTCCATTGAGATACGCAGAGGAGGTTATACAGAGTCCGGGCAATACACTCCTACCTGTCATAGACGAACTCTATAGGGTAGAGTGTGGTGTGTACTTATAGTTCTAGCAACAGAGTCAACATGTTTAGATTATGCAAACGATATTTGTATGGCGTGAGCGTATAGTACGAGCATAGTTTTCTATTTATAAAGACACTACTCTCTGGTGTGTTATAATCGAATTGTATATGTACCTATGCCAGATTGCCACGCTAGAAGGCTATCACTATCATTATGCCATATATACCAGCAACGTGCTGTCTGATGTAAAATAATGCAATACTGGCTGCTGTGCCGCGGTAAATAGTTGTGGGTTGTAAGTTTGTGGTTTTAAAAGTGCTTCAGCAGTTTGCTGCACTCTGACGTATGGTGTTCACCTGTTTTTAAGTACTCTCGACGAGCATTAAATATCAAATTCCATACACAATATAGGCTGTCACATGAAGAGGAATTGACGCGTTGCCGCTAAAATAGGTGAACAAGTCCGTAAACAGCGAAATGGTGATTATAGCTTGTTAGTATGCTCAGCAAGCCGCTGTAAAAACGGTTGCTACTATTCCAAATATGGTATATCACTAATAAAAAACATTTGATCAATAAATCACACTTTAGAGAATTAATAATGCGTAGAAAGTGATTGTTCAATAGACCCGTCAGAAATTAATGTAATATGATGGGAATAATCAAACAACTTCCAAACGATTCTACTCACTGAGACTTTTCCATCGATAAAAACATTACTGGAGGTTTCTGAAAATTGAGTTCTGTAGTAAAGAAAATGCGAGGCCAACTTTTTTGAGTTCTTCTTAAAATTCCCAAACAGTACCTACAGGTTGTGGCAATTATCTCACACATTCGAAATAATTCCCTTAAAACAAATTAGGTCCATTGGAGACTCGGTTATGTCATTTTAAATTCTGGGGGAATTTCCGTATTTTGCTGATATGCGTTTCAAAATATCTAAAGTTCCTCGCAGAATAATACTCTTCTAGATTTTGATTTCTAATCAATATGCGTATTTTTTTGAGAATCTATAGCTAGCTCACTTTTACTTTTGCATGCAAAACTTGTATACTCACTTTGGTTTTACATGTAAAATTGTTATACTCACTTTTGGTTTTGTTATACCTACTCACTTCCCAAAAAAATACGCCAAATGTCAATGCTGGACAGTTACACATGAGTATCAAGTTCCTTCTCATCATTTATACAACTGCAATGCAACTAAAATCATTTGTCTATTTTGGGCGATGTCTGTTTCGCGTGATTAAAACTGTCAATATCACGCCATCTTTTGTTTGACAGTTGCACGCTTATGAAGAGATTTTGTGTCTTGTCGTTTCTATTGGCATATTGGCCTCACCTTCACCAGTCAAAAGTCCAACTCTATCTATAATTTGCCTGTTCTTCAGTTACCTGCTATGATTCTATGGCCGTCAGGAACAGGGCACAACATAAACGTGCACCTATCCAAGATCTCATTTAGAGATTGACGACAGTAGATGAGCAATTTAGATCTTACTATTGATGTTTCAGTAGTTCAGCGGCATTATGAATAACTTTACAGATATTTTGTAGTCTAAACTCTAAACGATTAGTTATTTACAAAGGAACACTGAGTTTCTCAAATTAATCCGCCTAAATTAAAACGAATACTTCTCATTTTCTCTAACAGCCCCAAGAAGGTACATACATAGGTCTGGTTTTGCAAAGGGGGGGAAATTAAAACTTTCATGAATGTATTAAAAAGGCCGCTGCAGTGCTCTACTCCTGTAAAAAGATTTTGGACTCCAGATGGAACAATACTCTTATATACTGAGTCGTTGTCTGGTATGGTCAGCACCAGGCAATAAGTTACCTTTCTTTTACTTACTTACTTAGGTGGCGCTACAGTCCGGTGTGGACCTGGGCCTCAACCAACACGATTCGCCAGTTAGGCACGGGACCGAAAATCACTTGAAGGAGTTCGAAATTACCAAGAAGATCTTCATCCGCCATTGCTTACGTCCATTACGTGATGAGGGGCTTATATAGAGTCTCCTTAGTGTAGTGATAATTGACAAGGCCTTACTAGTCAGATGGCTTCTTAGACCAAAGAAACAGCGGCTGGCACGTGTAATTCTTCGTTTCATTTCTGTTGCGGTGTCATTATCAGAGTTAATAGGTATAGACAAAGCCCACCTAACCACCTCAAAGTTATAGCTGTTTATTGTAAAATTCTGTCCGTTTCGTCGATGTTTGGCGTCCCTTTTTGTTGACAGCATGTATTTTGTTTTGCCCTGATTCACCAATAAACCCATTTTTACCGCATCTGTGCTAATACCAGTATACAGTGACAGCTCGGTGCGTTCTGCCAATGATGTCAATATCGTCAGTGTATATGTAAGTAGTTGCAAAGACTTTTGGAAAATTGTGCCCCTGGTTGTTGGCTTGCGGGTTTGACACAATTTTCTCAAGTGTGATGTAGAAGAAGTCACATCACAGAGCATCACCTTGTCTAAATCCTTTTTTGACATCAAAGGTCTCGGTGAGATTGTTTCCGACCTTTATGGAGCAGCGAGCGTTCTCCATCGTCATTCCGCACAATCTGACAAATGCAAAAACTATAGACCTTTGCTCTGTATAGCTCGTCTCTATAGATGCTGTCATATGAGGGCCTTAAAATAGATAGTGAGTATTGATTTGGACTTCTTGTGTTTTCTCCAGGATCTGCCTTAGTATATGAATATTTCGTCGGTTCTGGACTTACCGGTACTAAAACCACACTGGTAGGTACCAATCAGTTCGTTAACGAATAGTTTCAGCCATTCAGCGATGTTGAGGAGACTGGATTGGGCAAACGATGCTGACACTCAATTATCAGTCGTACTTTCCTCTGACCAAATCTTGAAGACCGAAAGACTTAAAAAGAACAGCAAGCAGTTAAACTGTTCGGTCCAGCAGCTTTGTTCGACTTGGCTTTCATCGTCCAGGTTCATTCTGACTGACTTTACCTCTCTCTACTAAATAAATAAATGCGGTCCTGAATTTTAATATTCACTATAATACCATTATCTCCAATCACAGAAGTATGGAGAGAGAATACTGGAATGGAATCAAGGACATACAATGACGTTTTCATTAATTTTGTCGTCGTGGTCCTTCTTAGAACCACCTCAAACTGAAATAGCCTTAAATACCAAAGAGATAGTGCAGACTACTCTTCATTCATCGACTTCTCACAGGCTGTGTCGACCGCACATAACTTTAATTTCTTTAAGACAAACCCTCGTATTTTAGGATGCCCCCGGCTTTTCTATCTACCAGCCAGCAACATGTCTTATGACTCCAACGAATCAAACACCATTTTTTTTTATTTCAACCGCAGAACTTCCTACTTTAAACTCGATCATCTTTATCATTGTCCCCAGCTTTAAGTCCTAGATTTAAGTCTCAATTTTAACTGGTTTTATCTTGTATTAAGCCTAATAAATGAGTCCCATTTTGTCCCCACAAAAATTAAACATAACCTCATACCTAGACCTACTATTGTGCTCTACAATTTGCGTTCGCCATTAATTGGTCCTCTAAATGTTCGTGCAGCAACAACACTTATTCGTATAAGTGAATTGTTAATTTCGCCGCTAAATTGAACGCTCCATTGGAAACGTAACAGGAAATGTGTTCCACTATAAATCACTTAACAGAATCAATTTTGTTTTTCTTGTTTGCTTTCTGAGGGGAATTCGCGAAACCATAGAAAACGAACAGCTCAAACCCAATACAAATTGCATCATACGCAAGTAGGTGCTGCTTGCTAATTATCGAATACGAGTTTTGTTTTAGCCAGAAAATTGTTCTTCGTGTTGGTTATTAAAACTTGGTCTATCTCTTCGCTATATAGAAGTCACCTCAGCCACACAAATAAAGTTCGCAGTAGCACTTGATTGAGAAGACGTGAATGGCGTGTTAGCATCCAATTCTAAAGTACTAGTTGATATTCTAGTACCACCTCGTAGGCTGGCTGTTTGACAGACTGGTTTACTTAAACTTAAGTCTTACGGATATATGCAAATTCAATTTGAGCTATAAATCACGTGGGCACATGTGATCGTTCAAACTGCAGTAAAAAAACAAGTAAATCTGCAGAGTACTACCGGTGGGCTACAACAAGTTCACCTGCTGCTATTAGAAGTGCGTAGTTATAATATAGTCCTGTTTGTCAACAATACGATTACCTGGAGCAACCTAAGACACTAGGAAATATTATATTGTCCGATGGAATTAAAATTGATATTCAACAGGTAGAATTTTCAACAGGCTACCCGGCCAAACAGTTTGTAGGCGATGGACTCACGCCTTAAAAAAAAAGTTGACCATAATACTACGTATGTCAAACATTAGAATAAGGGATAGAAATGTGGGAATGGGCTTGGTCCTTGGCCTGACAAATCAAATTTAGTGTGTAGAAAATATAATACTGCCGACTGGTGCGAAGTCGAGCTATTTTTTGATTAATTTGATTTTGTATGACCTATAATGCACATGCACATTGTTTTCAAGTTCGGGGGTAGGATGAAGCGCTGAGGTCTATGGTCTATGTTGAAGGCACCCGCCACCTAAAGCGAAAATATAATGAATATTACTGATTCATCTAGCGACGAAAGTGATTCGAATCATCATTCACTACTCTGTGCGACTAATGCCCAGTTGCACACTGTGCCCACTTAAGTATCCATTCTCCCTCAAATTCTACTCAAGATTCGATTTCTGTTTCATAGCGTCATATTTGATTATAATACTTAAGTCGCCAATATCGGACATTTAAGTGTCACACGAGACAGGTGGCAAGCTATTCAGCTGTCAACGCTTTACGACTTCAATTGAACAAAATAATTATTTTTCTTGCTAAAGTTAGGGGTTCTTTGTCATTAACAAACCATTTGGAAAATCGAATAAATTATTAAATATTGCAAAACAACAATTTTTCTAAGTGCTGCCAAGTTTTTTGTACCATTTGAGGTGAGTATTGTGAATCGACTGTGAAACGCAAAATATGCATGAGTGACACTTATCTGTTCGTCTCTACTCAAACTTATGTCGATTTCCATTGGGCTTTTACCGTTTTGCTCTCAGATCTCAGATTTTTCCTGCCCAATGGAACATGAAATGAGATCAATTTTTTTTGCATTTGTGTTGGTGTGTGATTTGACAGTCAGCTGTTTTTACATTCCAATTTGTGTTTATAAAATTGAATTGTTAATTGTTAGTTTTTTACTTGTACTTGTACAATAACTACTTACTTGTTTTGTTTTGAACTAGAACTTCGTCCTTCCCCATGAAAACAACCCCATACGACGATCCATTCGTCTATATTAATATCCATTTTCAATTTTCAAATTTATTCCACAATAGGTAGGGGAGACTGGGGCACATTTGAACACGTTTTGTTTTGAGGTCTCATAAAACAAAACGGCAGTATTTGTAATTGCTTTTAGCAGCTAATAAGAGTTACTACATGGTTTGTATTTTTTTAATAAAATAAATTAACTTTATTTTTTTAATAAAGAAAACAAAAACGACTTAGCAAAAGCAAACTGAAATTTTGAAATTACTGAAATATTTTACAGACTGAAGAAACTTTATAAAAACAAAAATGAGTTATTTTATTAACCCAACAGAAATTTTGAAAAAATTAAGACAAAAATTATCACCGCAGCTGTCCTCGATGTTCCCGGAGCGTTAATTGGTGGTGGTAGCTTAGCTTTTAGTTCAATGCCACTTACAGACCCCTTATTCAAATGTGCCCCGGCTGTTTTCTTTAAACCTGCCCCAATAAGTCAAGCGACAGAAAAATGTGCGCAAATATTTATATTTTTCATATTTTTCAAAAAACGTACCTTTATACGTTTTCAAATGCAGTTATGCCTTAAAAATATATTTTACACAAAAAGAAAAGCTCACTATAAAGTACTTTGAAATATTTTTAAAATGTTGTTTTATTAGCAATGTGCAAATGTGTCTCACGTTCAAATGTGCCCCAGTCTCCCCTAACAATAACTAACCTCAAAGTTTGACAAGAATCACTTGCTTTGGTATTGGTGAAAGTATGTGCGAATCTCTCTCTCGAATCGAGATTCGCAAAAGTGATCTGAATCTTTAAAAAAGCGCTTTTTTTTCCCCAATGGAAATTGATTTTGACAGACAGCTGATTTCTAAAGAAGAAAAACTGCTCTGAATCTTAAAAAAAGTGCTTTTTTTTCCCCAATGGAAATCGACATTTAAGTTACACTGAACTCTGCACTGTGCAACTGGGCATAAATACTACATACTGTTATGATTCATGAAACGCATTTGGAGTTGAGTCCACTTAAATGTTTAATAATAGTTATGATTCAATCTTAACCTTTAAGGATATCTTGCAGCATAGTCTCTCATGGATACATACCTACAATCTATTAAACCTGACCTTTGCTTTTTCTATAGGTTCTTCCATGGTAGATGTTCCGAGGAATTCAAAGACATTCACCCCTATCGCGAATAATATTTCCCCCGGAATGTTTCCCATTCAGCAATTTGATTTACATTGCTGACAAGGGAAAAAATTCCATCGGAATTTATTCGCGATACCCCTAATTATCCCTCGAAATGCGACTTTTGGGCGCCTCACAAGACAGGCGGCTAATGCTCATGATATGACCATACAGTACACTTGACAACCGCGAGGACATCAATTTTCCAAAACTCCTTCTGTTACAGGACAAGCAAACTTTGGAACTCGCTTCCTGTAGATATATTTCCAGAAGACTACACTTTACACAATAACGTTCAGAATCAGATCCTGTGGTATCACAATGGGCCTCCTCTGGACTACGTGAGGCTACACTTGTTGCGGCCTGCAACTCTAACCTAAGCTAACCTAAAGTGCAGAACAAACATACATCTGCGAGCATATCGGGGCGCTGATACGTTCGCCTTTCCCGGGAGAAGTACATATTTAAAAAAAAAAAACATCAACTGTTCCCAAAGGCACATCAACTTTTCAACAAAAGTACATTTTAATAATTCAGATTCAATCTGATGTACACCACCACAACATCATCGACTTGAAATAGTAGCACAAAGTCCTTAGGGCTATCGAAGAGTTCCAATAACTTTTATTTTTAGTTCAAACTACCCACAACAAGTATATCGCAACTTCAACTTTTGCACAATAAAAACACTATCTAACGAAACTAGCAACCACAGCCTCCACCTTTTCTTGTGCAATAAATTGTGAGAAAAAAAAGTAAAAATCAAACGAGAAAAACAATAAACACTTTTAGTGTAAACACATTCCATCAAGGTTTCATTGAAAGCCCCCTCATCCCCAATGCGAAAGGGAAAATAAAAACAAAACAAGATTTACAGTCCCATTGCATGTTCACGGAAGTTCCACAGAAATACCACTTGCTTTTTTGTATTTATAGAACCACGCCACACCATTTCGGCCTGGTCGGGTGCAGAGAAAGACCCAAAGCAGAAATGAAACTTGGATGCGCGTACAAATTAAAAAAATGAAATCTCTTCAAATCTCCACTAGTAACCCAGATAAGCAGACTACATACTAAAATAAAAAAAAAAAAAATTGTTGGCGCAACTTATGCCGGGCACGACCGAGTATTGTTTCACGCGTTTTACAAGTTAATTAAATGCGTAACGCAGCGCAGCCATAGCGCTAACTATAAATAGTGGTCATTATGGTCAAACTTGTATACACTCCACTCTGGCGCTATCATAAAGTCGGTGGCTATAAAGTGACAGTGAGCGCTTGGCATAAATTACATTTTAATTTTATGATTTAATTAAATTTCACTCATATTAGCCGGTTAGTTTGACAAAGGGGGAAGGGGGGTATTTATCGTTCCGTTTAATGACCCCGAAAAGGTTTTCCATGAAATGGTACATACATACAGATGATTGAGTCAGTGTCGCAACCTGGAAGATCGAGAGCTATGAGGGTCTACTTGAGCATCGTACATAAGCGACCCTTGTAATGGATAGGCGGGAAGCTGAAAGTGATGATCATGATGGTAGCTGTATATAGTTGTCATTCACATTATTGTATCTCTAATAAATGTTTAGGAGTAGAGACAAATAGAATTAACTTTTTCAGCAAATATTTGTTAGGAAGTTGAAAAGAGTATGTACCCCCACGCCCACATACTTATCAAAATATTGAATCATTGAGTGCAATCAGAACTTTCAATATCGGCGACAACTAAAGAAAGAAAGTGGAATACGTTGTATAAAATCATCTCATAATATACAATGCACTCACTGACTTACCAACGCCCAGTCCAAACCATTTGCCATAGTAAGCTGAAAAAAGGTTCCATTTATGATGTATAAAGGGAATAAGGAAGGAAATTTCAAAATTCAAATTTTAAAGGGGCGTAATAGGGGGAGGGTCAAAGTTTGTACGGGAAAATCTACTTTTGTGTACTCTATATAAGAAATAAAGAAAATTAATTTCTTCGATTTTGGATATTTAGCTTGGGGCCCGAGTTTATGGCGATGACACCTTTTAAGGAACCCCTTTTCATGATCTTACTTTATTCAAACTTGAAAGCATTTTAAGGCAATATCCAGAAACTAAGGACAAGCTTACAATTTCACCAGATCTTGCCTCATTTGTGTCGACCTTTGACGACATAATAGCCCGAATATATCCAAATTTCAAAAATATAAAATAAAACAAGTAAAAGTGTTATCATCGGCTTGGCCGATGCTTTGATACCCTCCACTGCATAAAAGTCATGCAAAATGTTTGCCATGCGAGTTAGTATGTGTCTAATATTAGTTTTGTATGGTAGGTAGCAGAACTACTTTACCGACATAGACAATTTTCAATACCAACCTGACGACGGTTAAAAAAAGTCCTCTCACAAAATTTCATTCACCTAAGTCGATTCGTTTGGACGATATCGTGCTTTCAACAGACAGAGATATATGGGTCAAATATTGGCTTTGTATGGGAGGTAACAAAACTACTTGACCGACATGGATCATTTTTTATACAAACTTGAAGGCCATAAATATAATACCTCTCATAAAATTTCAGTTGCCTAAGTCAATTCGTTAGGGCGCTATCGTGATTTCAACAGACAGAGAGAGACGTGGGTCTAATAGTGGTTTTGTATGGGAGGTACCAGAACTACTTGACCGACATAGCCCATTTTCAATACCAACCTGGCGACGGTAAAAAGAAGTCGTCTCACAAAATTTCATTCGCCTAGGTCAATTCCTTTGGACGCTATCGTGCTTTCAACAGACAGACAGACAGACGGACAGACAGACAGACAGACAGACAGACAGACAGACAGACAGACGGACATGGCTAAATCGATTCAGAATGTGATCCTGATTCAGAATATATATACTTTATAGGGTCTCCGGTGAATCCTTCTTGGCGTTACAAACGTAATGGCAAAGTGAATATACCTTCCTGTGGAGGGTATAAAAATAAAAAATAAATAGGTGGCGCAACAGGCTGGTGACACCCAAGGCCTAGCTTCTCAAAAATATACACGCGGCAAATTCACGGAGTGGCTGTGCGAGCGCGCTATTCTGACACCTAATTAATGACGTTTGTCATTAATGACACTTTGTTGAAGTCGTTCGAATGTGTAGAATACCTGTACAAATCTGTGCACACTGTAGTGCATACGAATGATGCTGTACCCTATTCTTTGTAGCTCCTAAATACACTTAACCTATATGGTCTACATCAGTCTCACGGACTTATCCTCAAATTGGTACCTTCAGTAATACTACTGAGAAATCTAAATCCGCCCAAGTTGTGCAATGGGACAAGGCTATGTGGTAGAGGCAATTGTATTTACTGTCTGCGCTTGAGGTGAATCGATCTATACATATACTGCGTATACCACTTATACCGTGGAAGTACCCATTCGAGTTTAAAAGGCTACAATTCCCTCTTAAAGGACTGTTTCGCAATAACAATTAATAAGTCTCAGGATGGCTCACTGAAAATAGCAGAAACTAATCTTAGAAGGGATTGCTTCTCGCAAGGCCCGTTTTACGTGCTCTAATGTCTTCGTCGACATAGAAGCCGCTTTCTAAAATGCAACTGTTGCTGCACAGCAAGTTATTAGTGTAACGCTTGTTTTAAGAACTTTGATTGATTGATTGATTGATTTATTTAGCATTTTACAAGGCTAATGATTACAATTTTACATTAATTCTTAAAAACTATTGACTTAAATTTACGTATATCACAAAGATTTATTTAAAATTTCATTTTAACAAATTCGACTGCTCTTCTTTTAAACATTCGTACATTGGATTCATTTTTTACATCAAAAGGTAGTTGATTGAAAAGATTAAATCCTTTAAAAACTAATGAGTTCTGGGCTCTGGCTGTTAAATAACGAGGTAGCGAAAAGTCATTACCATTTCTTAAGGAATAAGGCTGAAGCTATATGCTCCAAAAAAGGGGCTCCGTATGCGGAAGCGTACTGCGCTAAATGTATGTGTGTACTTATATCAATGAAGTTTTAAACAGAGGCTGTCTTTATGCAGCATGGCATTTAACTATCTGTTTACTTTTTCAATGACGCTAAAGTCTGGACGGACCTCTACTTACCTATTTAGCCTTCCATTCTAGTAGTACTAGTAGTAGGTCGTTTATTAGTATACAAAATACTTTTAAATACTTTAATACATTCTCTGAGATGCCTGCGTCTCTCTGCTTCCCATATATTCGAATGCTACTGACTGATATCTAGAGTCCTGATATATAGCGTTGTTCTCGCTGGTTCACATACCTTCTTTAAGAACCATTCACATTAGAGCGACCAACTACCTACGAAAGAAGAAATACTCGCAAGTTTTGACAGTCCGTTCACATGAAGACTTTTCTACAGTTCGCGAATTTCAGCCATCAGTTTTTACCCGCAATGTCTAGTTTGAGGTTAAGTTGGAACGAATGTTTTATTCCCTAGTTTTTGGAACGCGAATTAAATGATGTGGATTGCGAATCAACTTTGACAATACGCACCAAGGGTGCATTCGTTCGCGGCAAAAAGTTTGGAGTTCGAAATTTCGCTGTTTATAAACTTATTTTCTTAATACATTTTGATGAGATAATCAATTATCCTCCTCTTGGCGAATGATCCTGAGTTTAGCGCATACAATGTGCACTGAGCTTTGGACATGACCGATTAATGTTGCGTAAAGGAATGTGATTTTAGTCAATATAAAAATGGAAGTCGTGATCTTTTAAAGCAGAAGACCTAGACTAATGGAAATGGTTAGAGTATCAACATTCCATACAGCAGCGAAGTCACGGGATAATCATTGAAATAGCAAGCTTCTGGTTTAAAAACCTCATAAGTGCTGTCTGGCTTTCGACAGTGCACGAGTGACTCTGACAACACATAAGGTCTGTCGCGAAAAAGGTTCTTTGGATCTATGATAGCCCATCTTGTAGTAACTCAGTGGCTAGTGTGCCACAGCAGAAACACAACGGACCAAGGCGTGTGATAGGCGTCCTCTTAATAGGATGTGGTTGGACCAAGTTCTCAAGTATCTCTGCTTTATCCGTAAGGGGATTGCCGTTGATGAATTAGGAGTCAGTGGTGGAATATCAAAAACATTATGGAGGGTCCACTTGAGGATGTAGTTACCGAATTAAAGCAGATTTTTTCCAATTATACAGTCGAAAATGTTATTTTGGGAGTCTTAATTCATTGCAGCGAAGCAAGCCATCCACCTGTAATTATTTTCAATCGCGGCTTAAATTTATATCGTCTGATGAACTTAGGCCGAGCGGCTTTGTTTAATTTTTCGATCGCGGCCTTAATTTAAGCGGCCATAATTCACTGAGCTACTTCCTATAACAGACAGCCCTCTGTAATTGTTGAGTTTAGTTATCCATGTTTTTTTCCAACCAATTGGCGCCACCCTATGTCTTCAAAATCGAATTTCAATTACTTTCATCTGCTTCCTTCTTAACTTGTACTTTTTACCACACGAATTGAACACAAAGTACTAAAAAAAATCAAAATAGAACTGAATGTTTAAAATTTCCATTGCTATAAACATGAAATTCACAATTTGCCTTGAATTTAATTTTTCACTTTGAAAGTTCACTTAAGAAAGCACGCAACGTATAAATTACATTGAAACTGTAATTATATCGTGCGCAATTAGCGATGAGATTCTGCATTTACATGGACGTCTCAACTGGGACGTGAATCAAATTGGATTCCAAAAGGAAAACTATCATAATTAAAGAGACCATCAGTAACACAAAACATCGCAGTGCACCCACATCCCATTTACTTCCAACTGTTCAGTGTTCATTTCTAATTAGGCTCTGCTCGAAGTTGAATAGCTTTTCCCTTGTATTGTCTGAACTGAAAGTAAGAAAACAAAATCTAACAATGACTTACTCACCCTGCAGCAATTAAAAGAGATACAGTCTTACAATCATTATAAGAAAATTGTATTTATTAAAAATTAAAGTTGATGGTTTAATCGAATCCCTCTACTTTGTTCTTTTAGTTTCATCATAACGGAGCCAATAGCCTTTATTTGCGAGACGATGCCGGTCATGTGAATGAACTCTCTAGTCCAAGTGTGTGTGATCAATCATAAGAGCGATACAGAGAGAATAATAAAGCGCGCCACGACCGCCTAGCGATGCCATCACTCAGACAAAAGGTCACTACGTATTTTCGTCAATTGAGTTTCATTGCCGATTCGAGAGATGGTCCTCGTAGTCCTCGTAAAACCGAAGATGATGGCGGTTTCATTACGAAATATTTGGAAGGGTGAGTTTTAGCACACAAATCATTATGAATGTAATTTGTTTAATTTATCATTTTACAGTCGCATGGAGAGAATATTTGTACCTGGCCCGGAGGTGAGCAGCGGACAAAATCCATCGGATATGCCAGAGCTTCCGTTGTCTGTCTATCCCACCGGTCCGAATAGCATAACATCGGCGTGCACCGGTCCAGATGATGGACTGACTGGGATTAAACGATCTAAATTGCATTTAAGTGCCGGCTCAGATATTGATTTCATCGATACGATTCAGGATAATGAAGCCATTGAGGTGCGCAAGAGCATAAGCAATCATAATAAATTTAAATTTAATGCTACCAAGTATCGATCGGATCAAAACGCTAATAAGGCGATTAACAGTGGTGGTGGTGGTTGTGCTGGAATACCTGGTACGCGCTCGAGAAGAAATTCTAAAATAGAATCATCCAGCGTCAATAAAGATGCAACAACCAATGCGGAGAGTACTAAGGGGACAACGATTGTTGTCAGCATGGTAAGCACAACAAAGTCAAACACTGCCGCCCAGAATGGCACTACCAATACTGGCGCCGCCGACACCATTACCACCACCGAGCAAAGTAATAACAAGAATATAGTTAACACAAAGACTGATTTTACGGAAATCTCTTCGAATGGCCATAATGGTATCATTACACCACCACCACCGGCTGGCGATGGTAAACCAATTGCTGAGAAGAAGCTCGAGGATGCGTCACGCTTGCTGCGCGAGGCGGTCTCAAATCAAACTTTAATCACTGAGAACGGCTTGCTGGTTGAGCCCGTTGCTGGTGTCACAAATTGGAAGATGGAATCAGAGAGTGCCTATGGAATATCTGTGTCTTTGTATGAGAATAATATGCTGACCAAGGAGCCAATGGGGAATCCCATAGCTGATTGTTACGGAATGGTGGTGCGTGGCAATGCTGCTGCTATGGCGCTTGCTGATGGCGTCAATTGGGGTGAGTTTTTTTTTTATTTCATATCACAGGTACATACTTTCTTTTAATAATTGTTAAAAATATGTACTTTCTATTTAAGCTTGTAGCAGTGAATTTATGTGGTTTTCGGTTGGTCGTCCAGAACCGTCCGGAAGCAACCCGAACGCTTCTGAAAGCTTTCGATTGGCAATCAACTGACAGTTCTTCTACTGAAAAGAAGAGAATTTTGGTTCTGGATTTGAATACAGAATCGCGAAGAGTTCTTCCGAACGGTTCTGGACGACAAACCGAAAACGGCATTAGATTAAGCTACGATTACACATGTCACGAATTGTGTCATTCGATGCCGTCGCATTACACGATTGAAACAACTTGAGTGGCTCAACCAAATGACGGATTTAAATGACTGTGTGAATTGAATGAATGAAAAGAATGTAAACATTGACAACGTCCCATCCCACATGTGATACTGCAAAATTTTCTACAGTGTCATTCATGCCGCGATTGACACGTCATTTGTTCGTGAGAATGCCCGCTTTTTTTTTTTTTTTTTTTCGAGTGGAATTTTTTAAAGGCAACTCCTTTATTATTTGCTTACTAAAACTCTTCGAGGAAACATAAGCAATAAAAATATATTCACACAATTACAAACAGACGATGGCTGTAAATAAAGAGTCGTAAAATCCTACCATTGTCATTATCATTACTGGAAACGGAAGTCCAGAGTGGAAGAAACCCTGCGAGCGATAGGGCTTTCACCGTGTTACGCTGTGTAATCGCCTGTCATGCTACGGGCAGTATGACAAAGCGAGTATGCAATGAATTTTGGGACAGAATGACACACTCATAATTGACATGTGTAGTCGTAGCTTTAGGCTTGAAATAGGGGGGCGTCAGTAAGTAACAAGTAAATTAAAGTTCTATATGTATCCAATTACCTGAAATAAATCAACTCAAATTAACGTGTGGATCTCATGCCTTTCATCAAAACCCATGAGCTCTTCGGACTTGCGTCATTCTAATCTTAATGAATCTCGTATAACTTAATTAAAGCTCTTCTTCACAGGTAATGTATTTTAAATAAACCAGACTATAAATGTTACAACTTGTTGTAGTTGATCGAGGAGACCCAAGTGAACCCCCGACAAAAAAAAGAAGAAGCTCTTTTTAAGGTTTTTTGCACGGGCTCTCTCACGAACGTCTGATAAGCATCCAAGAGTACAACATGGATTCCGCTAACTCCACAGCACCACACCAACCTTAAACGAAATCAGCAACGGGTTAAATCAACAAAGACCTTATCACATGACCATAGCAGTAGCCTTAGATCTATCCAAAGCCTTCGACACCGTGAAACGTGCTATTCTGCACCAGACTCCATCAAACGCTAAGCTTGCAAATTACCTCAGCGGCAGACAGACATACGTGGAATTCCGAAACCCCAACTCAAAACACAGGAAAACCAAACAAGGTGTACCCCAAGGCGGAGTACTATCCCCACTTTTCTTCAACTTCTACATATCAAAGCTACCACCACCTCTAGCAGGCATAAACCTAGTCTCATATGCAGACGACTGTACAATCCTAGCCTCAGGCCCTAACATACAAAACCTTTGTTCATCCATCAACGCATACGCATGGGTACAGTAGAAACTTTCTTCAACGGCCGAACCCTTAAACTATCAACAGAAAAATCCACTGCAACATTATTCACATCATGGACAAAAGAAGTAAGACTCGAACTGGACATAAGAATAGCCGGGAGACGCATATCCAACATCGCGCACCCTAAACTCCTAGGAGTCACCTTTGACAACATGTACAGTTTTTCAACACACCCCAACAACATCAGAGATCGCCTAAGATCCAGAAATAACGTCATCAAGTCACTTGCCGGAAGTTCCTGGGGCAAAGACAAGAAACGCTCTTCGCTACATACAAAGCGATTGGACGATCTGTCCTCAACTACGCGGCACCTATCTGGACTCCACATCTAAGGGACACCAACTGGATGCACCTTCAAACATGTCAAACATAGCCATGCGAACCATAAGAGGATGTCACCTCATGGCCAACGAAGATCATCTACATACCGGATAAGTGTAAAGTAATAGACGACCATTGACTTATTATATATGGACTGCTAGTAAAAAGTCAGTTCATACAAATTTTTCCCAGAAAATGACGCCAACATAAACTAGCGCTCTTGGTTCGGAGCGAAAAATAAGTGAAACAAAATGACGAACCATCTTGGATTTCTCCATAGAATGCTAGAGGCACCTATTGAGCGTGACAGAATTTTTGAGGTACGACATTTAAAATTGAAATTGTTCCGTCACTGTTTAGGGTAGATGGCATTGGAAAACGGGAGCCAATGCGACAACCATCTTTTATTTCTCCATAGAATGCTAGAGACACATAGTGAAATTGGCAAGTAAAACGGTTGAAATTCAAATTGTTGCATCATTGTTAACAATAGATGCCACTTCAAAAAAGTGTAAATTTCCAAATTATTCCGCTTCGAACCAAGAGGGCTAGTGGTTATGTTGGAACCAACGCGAAGACGTGTGCTAGCAGTCCATATATAATATGTCAATGTAGACGACCATTAAATTTAATATAGAACAAAATAATAGCGGATGTAAAAAGTCGATGAATACGAAGTATGTACAGACAAGAGTTTAATATTTGGCGAAGGGACAACATGAACAGCAATGTCAATTTTTCAAGCTACATTATGGTTATGGAACTTTGGTCTAGTTCCCATACATGCGTTTATGATGGCTGAGGTTACATATCTTGAAATAAAGAAGATGGTTGGTTGGTTGGTTGAAAGTGGCCGTCAGCTAAAAACGCCAACACACTTATACCAGTATAGGTCCATTGTGATGCCACGAATAAGGATCTAAGATCTCCCTACTAGTTGAACCATTTTGAGCTCTTTATAAAGCGTAAGAGGCTTCTGATGTCTACGCTTGTCAGATCGCCCAAGTCGTTGTAATGGAAGGCTGCTAAGTGAAGCTTCCTTCTGCGGGAGAGAGCTGGGCAGGAACAAAGAAGGTGAGGGATAGTTTACTCTTCTTCCTCATCCATGCAGCTTCTACAAAAGTCGTTTGAGAAAAGGCCCAGCCTTGCGGCATGGTTGCCTATCAGGCAGTGTCCAGTAATGACACCTATTGTAGTGCCGATATGCAATCTGTTGAGAGAGATCAATTTCTTAGAGCGTTTCAAATCCAGCTTAGGCCAAATCTGGTTAAACTTGTCCACCTAAGATTTGTACTCTCGATAGAATTCAGCTTCAATTTTTGTTTATGAGTAGCGATTGGTATCCCTAGGGTGCCTTTATCAGACAGAATGGGTTGAGCTGTTCCTATTCTAGCGAGTTCATCGGCCTTACAATTCCCTGGAATGTCTCTATGCCCCGGCACCCAGATTAGGTGAATGTTGAACTGTTCGGCCATCTCCGTAAGAGACGATCGGCAGTCGAGGGCTACTAGAGAAGTTATAGAGATCGAGTCCAAGGATTTGATGGCTGCTTGGCTGTCCGAAAATATGTAGATATCCTTAACAGATATGACGTTTTTCTTGAGCCAAGATAAGACTTCTTTAATCGCCATAATTTCCGGCTGGAACACGCTACAGTAATTTGGTAGACGGAAGGAGAGCTTGAGATTAAGACTTTCGGAGAAAACACCCCTACCAACTCCATCTTTGGTTTTTGAGCCGTCAGTATAGAAGTGAACTGATTCATCTTCCGGGAATAAAGAAGATAAATGTAAAGTTATTGACAAGCGTAAGAAAGGAGGTGAGAGGAGCTCGTTAATGGCATCATCTCCAATTAGCTTATATTGCCTATGGATGCAAGAAAAAATAAATTGTGCGAAATTTTGTTTTGTGTCAGTGTCAGTGTCATTAAACCACCTCCTTGAGAGATTCTCTGTCACAGCAGAAGTGCTATAAAAGTTTATGTACTGCATTTGGCATAGAAAATCCATTTATACAGCGGTTTATAATGTGTAATCATGACTTCGCACCTTTTCCATTCATAAATTATTGAATGACCAGCAAAATCAAATTTTTTTGTGAATGTGTCACGCTCGGTATATATCTCCAAACGTATAATCTATGTCATGACAGATTTTATCTTCTATCAGAGTATCCAAGAAAAATTCGATATGCTTAACACGCCCAAAATGCGCAGCTGTCATTATGACACATCTGTCACTGCCATTGTTTACCTCGCATTTAGGTTTTTAATTTTTCGTTTGATCATCATGGAATTTAACAAAGAAAATTTCGAAATATGTCTCTGCGAGGACGGCTCAATTACAATTGACGAAAAGGAATTTGTTAAAGTTCGAAACAAAACAAGTGAGTTCTTATCAAGGTCATTATAATTTATCGAGTTGGCAATTTATATGTCTCTATATGCATTTTAGCTGGGGAAACTAAAGAAGTGCCTTACACGGACTGTGTTAAAATGGAATTAATTCTTCCAACAGAAGAAAAAATTACGGATACTGCTGCTGCTGATGATGGTTCGTCAGTAATAAGTGACCCACCCACCGTAGGGACACGAAAAATAATCTCATTGTGGGGCGAATTGGAAACGAAAATGCTTCACTCATTGTACGCTGATAATCAAAAGTTGTTTTCATCTAAAACCTTGCTTTGGGAGTTCATTTCCCAAGAAGTAAATGAGAAATTTGGCTCAACGTTTTCGCCATTTCAAGTTGAGTGCCGCTACAACAGAAAAAAACGAAAATTTGAGAGCAGCAAAGCAAGTAGTACATCCCGCAACACAATGTCTTATTATCGTCAGGTGAACAAATTTATGCGAAAGGATGATTCTGGACTTTCGGGGGTCGGTCAAGGAGCGAAAAAATCACAAAAAATTTCTAGTGAAAGTTCAACATCATCGTCGGATACCGAAAGTTCCTCAAGCCCGCCGACATCATTGGACGCCGCTGCTGCAGCAGTGTCGGCACAATATTTGAAAGATAGAAGGGCGTTATTTGCCATCAAGGAAGAGAATAGAGAGAAGCGACATGAAGAAAAGATGAAAATAATCCAATCGCTAGCGGATACGTTGAAAAAGTATTCAGAAAAATGAAACATAATAATTGTCTCTTGCATTTTTTTTTGTCTTAACTCATTTACACGTTACATAGAGAAATAGTACAAATACTTAGTTATGTATGTTTTCAATTTTATTTAATTAAACCTATGAATCTACAAAGTTTTTGTATTTATTTTCACCGAAATTACCGTCTGAAATATGGTCATATGGAAAAAAGAAATCAATTTAAAGATTTGGTTATGCAACCCATGATATACAAACTTATGAATGGCAGGAAGTTAAGCAAAGCCGTAATGTATGCCATTCCGTCGATTCAATAAGCACTTCCTTGAAGATTAGCGAAAGCAGCTGTAGTGAGTTATAAATTGTTTACAGAATAGAATCGCTTATTCATCATCACATTCCTTATTTTTCGATGGTGATTTCGGACTCGTGGCAAGATTTGTGCTCAACATATGACATTTTGAACATGAAATGCATAAAAATCGACGGAGATTCACTCACTCTACTCACTTCTACTTCGGGGATGACATTGTCATCGTAATTGATAAGTTCAAAGATGCTTAACTGATGCTAGACAAATTGTGGCTTCTTTAAACCTAAGAAACAGGGAGACCACGTCTGACTTTCGACACATTATGATGATGATCACATCTTGGGGTCCGTTCCTGGCTGATCCCATTCATAGCTACATACGGAACACAATTCATACGATTCGTTTCATAATCATTCTATTCTTTTGAAATATTCGCATCCTTTGTAGGGAAAAGGGGCACTATGTATGTAACACATTCAATTCGACCAACCACATTTAACGTTTTCCATGATTTTTGACGAAGTCATTGGTCCGACAGACAGTATTCAGCGTTTCATACATGGTTTCGTAAATATATATTTACGATTCTACTTTTAGACCACTCTCCCTGTGTACCGAAGCTCCTGCAGTGGTACAATGCGAACTTCACGTCTTCTGCAGCAACTAGACATCCCGGCTATCGTATCCCAATATGTGAAGATAATGGTTGCGACTAAGATGTGAGTGCATCTACAACAGGAGGAGAAGACCACTCCGCACTCTAGTCATGTAAATGTCCGGCAGCATTCCAAACGATTAAGATTATTAAGACAACCTGGATTTTATGGTCATCTAAGCCGCATAGATTAGCCAGCCTGATCCCGATGACTGACTCTTATCGAACTACTGTGATGTTTGATTTTATCGTCAAACACAACTGGCTCTCGATCCTAAAATACGAATTGAATTAAATATTGTCTCAATCTTAACAAATATCACCTTAACATAACATTTTCTTTGATTTCCAGGTGATGGTGCTCGTTTGGCAGCACGTTCTGCGGTTCACGGATGTCTTGATTACCTGGACAGAGCCGTATTTGGTTTGGCACAAGAGTGCATGGCTACATCGACTAGCGAAGTCTTTGTTTCGCTATTAAGAAGTCTCTGGGAGGGGCACGGATGCATTTTGGAAGTTGGTGGCGCCTTAAGTACATTAACGATTGCTGTAGTTTTACCATTAGCTGAGCCAGATCTCGGCAAGTATGTAGTGTGTGCGTGTAATGTTGGCGATTCCCTTGGATATGTGTACTCGAAGAAGTATGGTGTGCGTGAATTCACTCAAGGTACTCTTAATATGAATTTATCTATGGAACCTTTATTTAACATTGTACTTTCTTAATAGCCTGTCATGATATTCACTCTATGCGTGATATGCGCGATGCACTAGGCGCCCTAGGTCCAGCCGATGGGAACAAACCAGAACTGAGCAATCTCACTTTGTCTATGACCGTTGTCGAAGCTGGCGACATTGTTTTCCTCACCTCTGACGGTATCAGCGATAACTTTGATCCAGTGGTTGGTAAATTCGCCGAAGCATGGACACCCGAGAGTAAGCTATCAAAATACGATACCCAAAATTCGCTTGGCATTCTTGCACCTAAGCGGCAAAATAAAAGCGCATCAGCCATTTACTCTCGTCTACATCGGGGGGAATCAGCTGCAGCAGCTGATAAAATGACACGCAGCATGAATGCTGCACAGTCTACAATACCGTCTCGTCCGCCGCGTTCAAAGAAAGCCTCATCGCCTGAAAATATAGCGCCCCGTTTACAACTGGAAAAGTCTTCGAGTGTATCCAGTGTACCAAGTCGTCCTAAATACATGCGTTCACACACCGTGATCGAGCCACGAGTGCAACAGACTCAGCAGATAATCAAAACACCAAAGTCGATACTTGGCCTACCTCTGGTCACTGGACCACAACGCCACGCGCTGACTCTGTATCGCCTCGAAGACCTTCTCAGCTATGGTACCAGTGGAACTTTCTGTCCATGCTCATCCGCCCGTCGGCTCTGTCACCTACTGATTGACTTTGTCCGCATGATCACGTCCGCTCGACGAAAGACACTCGAACAACGTGAACTCTTCTACAAGCTGGCCACCGGTCCAGACGGAATTAAGCGTGAAGTCGAACTGAATCGTATGCAACATCGTGCTGCAAGGAAACGAGTCGTCGATAGCAGTGCATTTTCATCGCTCCCCGGAAAGCTGGATCATGCCACAGTTGTCGCTTACACCATTGGCTCAGGCTTGCAGTCGAAAGAGTTTCAAGAGACAAATTTTTAGAAAAAACACAACCGTCTAATGTGTGATGTGTTTTTTTAATTTCTTTTTCTTTTTTTATTATACAATCTCATCTCAGAAGAGTACTACCATTTGGTTTCTACGTAGAGAGCTTATTAAAAATTAAGTTTTACAGTTTAGAACAGTAACGGTATAGCTTTAGTATAACGTGAGACTACTATAAAGTGATGTTATACGCCAATCATGTTAAGTTTATCATTTTGTTTTTAATTTGTGATATAACAAAACTTTTGTAATTTGTTTTTATTTTTTTTTTGTTTGTTTTAATTTTTGGAATATTTTTCTACATCACATCCTCATTTGTGTCATTTAGTTTATGCTCTTTGGTTTCGTTTATTCCAACGAAGGTACTGAATGAAGAAGAATTGTATTTTTTTCACAAGGCAACCCCTTAATGAAATGACTTGGGAAATGAGACAGCAAATTGATATTGATAGAAGTTTTAAACTTAAATTTATACTTATACCAATTTACACAGCAACAACAACACAAATACACATTATTGTAGTGAACAAAATGTATTTTTTCATAGAAAATAAAATGCAATTTTAACTTTGGTAAAATAAAAGCAAACGGGATGGCTTCATTTAGTATTCTTTAGTCGATCTTATGGAATCTTATTTATGAGATGACTCACACTTAGTTAGCTGCTCGATATTGAAAACCTCACATATTCTGCTGCTTCTTATATGATCTCTGGGAGTCCACCAATACAACGAAGGAATCTAATTTCGGCAGCTTGTATCTGCCATCTTAGGCCCAATCCACACAGAGCAACAGGAAAAAAACTGATCAGCAAAGTGAATTGACAACTAGTTTGCTTTGATTCATACCATGTGTAATCAAATGGGACGACGCACACGACGCTACTGGTTGAAAACTTGTTTGCGATTCACAAAAACCAGTTTGTAACCAGTCGTCTGTTGATTTGCATGTGGGATTTCCTATCGATTTATTGATGAAAAACATGACGACACTGAACGAACTGGAGATTTTGATTGGTCATGAGTTTCCTTGTGTGTCGAGTCGAGTCAAGTCACCGTTGAGTCCGTAACTGGTCTGTAACCCGAGTTGCCAACCGTTTAGTTTTTTTTTTTTTCAGTTACTCCGTGTGCACTGGACCTTATTCAGTTAGGTTCCCAACTACATCATTATTTTTGATATATTGGAAACACTAATTTCAGGTATCTTCAGTCACAACCACAAGTTTTTGGTTGTAGATATCTAACATAAGCAATACTCATAGTCATACATAACCCAAATCTCATGAGTCTTGACCATAAGTAACACCCGTACAGGAAAGCTCGGCATAGCATTCAATACGTGTTCTGGAGACAACCATCACTTTAGATATGTTCACGTTTACCTTCATTCCAGCTGACCAAGTCATCAACAAAGAGCAAATGACTTGCGCTAATTGGAAACAAGGTTGCACTGCGATATCCAGTTCATCTAATACACGCCTGACGAAGGCCAACGCCCATTGTCCAGCTACTATTTTACCACTAGTTTAGGACAAAATCTGAAGTCATCTTGAAGACAGCATATCAAAAATTGACACGATCACGATATCATCTGCATATGTCGGAAGTAGGTCCAGAGCCCTCAGCAGAGCATTTTTAAAGATCTCAACTGCGAAGCATCTATCCCTTCCTCTCGCCTCATGTCGGCAATACCCATTTGGAGATCATTCGATGCGGCTTAAGCAAATGTTTTTGCGTCCTTGTCAACTTTGGCTCTCTAACTCCTCGCGTATGGCTTTGTCCTCCTTCCCATAGCTTGGTTCATCTTTCGCTTTACCTTGTTTGGTCCAGGTTGCTCAGCCTTGCACGATTTCTACTTTTTGGGGTGACAGATAATCCGTTGTCTATGTTGTCCATCCACTTAACCACTGTGGTGTGGTACCTGTAGACTGACCTCATGTTGAACAGACTGTCCGTGATCCTTTCCGCCATCCGTCCCTTTTCTCAGTCTCGGGCGGATTCATGGTCCCGAAACATTTGAACCGTTTCCTAGATCCATCCTCTTCTGGAGAGCTTTCGGTCGATGTCATGTTTGCAACCATGTCAGTCAGATCATCGACCGACTTGCTTATGAATTCCGCCGAGATATATTTGGCCAAATCTAATTCCTGTCTCTTTGTGGCTCTCTTCATCATTTACATCAGTTGCTTTTGCAACTTTCGCTCAGAGTCGAGTCCTCCTTCCTCTTCCAATTCGGCTTCCGCAGTTTCGGCTAACCTCTTAGCGCATTTCTGCACTGCGTTGTCCACCTCAACTGACTATTGACCAGCAAACTCTTTTGTTTTGCCATCAGAGTCCATTGACCCATCGAGCTGCATCGCGTTCAATCCAGCGCCTTCTCGACCCCTTCGAAACCTTCCACCTCGTTTTCCGAAGCAATGCTATTGGCGTTCCTATTAACTACACCAATTTAAAAATCAAACGATACAATTGGTCATTATCGACAATCGTAATAGGGCCTTTGGAATACCGTCAAGTGTCTACACCACCACAGCAATCAAGAGCTATTCGAAATGTCATGACAATCTGTCAATGGATCTAAGTACTAACCGCCTCCGGCGCCGTAATTCAACTCCAAATTTTATCACTACTACACAGAAAAATAGTCTTTCCTTCATATAAGTACAGAGGGAGTTCGTGCATTAAATAAAAGTCAGTCAGTTATCTCAACAAGTTCTATTAATAATCTTAGTACTGCAAACTTCGTTTTGTGCCAATATCGTCCAGAATCTGTCTCAACTCCTCATCTTCGAAACGTCCCTCCAATGAGGGTATTAACGCTTTAGCCTCCTCTGGCGCTTCGGGGCAGAGATTACCTAGTGCGGCTAATTCGAACTTGTGCAATTTCTTCTGCATTAGCAAACTGTAAATAAAATAATCATTCGGTAAAAACGTATATTGACTGTTTAACTCAATTATACTAACCTCCTTACAGCTGCAATAGTTTCCTTATTCTTAAACTTTCGAAAACTGTCGGTATAGCTGTAGGTCTTCATGAAAACTTCTGAAAATTCCTGTTCCTCATCGGCCGACTCGTTCTGCCTCTTTCGATGGTCCAACAGCATATGCACCTCGGATATGAGCAACGTTTCGGCGTTTTCAAATTCTAAAATCAAAGTATTTTAAACAATGGCTTACACAAGCTTAACCTATCTGCGCCACACTAGATGAATCAATACACAAATAAAAGGCATAGAATGCAGTTCATGTTGGTTTATTAATGTGTCCTTCTTCTAACAAAAAGTCGTAAATTTGTCGGGTCTTATTGACGTCGATCTTTATCAGACGTCTGGCATCGGCCAGTCTTAGGTATCCAATTTTTGCATTTTCCGCAACTAAAAGCGTTTTGTAATTCATGAATGCAGCCGGCACAATGCGAGCAACGCTACATAGATCACGTTCGGTTTGGGTTAGTTTTGCATAACCAGGTAGGCCTAGGTTGGAATAAATTGTGTATTCGATTAGAAAAGTGGATAGATTTCAGTGGGCATAGATTTACCGATGATATCGATGGGGGCGGCTTTTTTGCGCGGATTTGGTGAGAAAATGCTCGGGATTACATATGATCCTGTCGCAGCAGTATTTAGTTCTGGTATGAGAGTTTTCCAATCGTTACTTTTAAGGCGATCGTTCTTTCGGTTGCGAGAATCCTGTTGTCGTTTCTTTAGCAATTTGATGTATAATTGCCAACCGTGAAGAGTGCGCACACCGTTTGTGCGAAGATCGTAAAGCCTTTTGGGGAGAGAATATTTCAATGAAGACTTGAATTACGAAGGGAGATCACATCAGCTGGTGCTATTACTAAATCACTAACCTCAATGTCTTAAACGTGTTTTTCTAATTACCATTGCTGAACAACTGGTTTAGTTTAGAAATTATTATTTCCGACAGATTGGGACCATAATGCAACCGTCTCGAAATCGGCTGAGAAACTCTGCATTCAATTAAACAGGCGGCGACCATTCCAAAGCAAACTACGCGATGTAATGGAATGCAAGATGCAAGAAGGTAGAGTCCTCAACCTAAATATACAAGTCGCATTTTAAGCAAGGCAAACAATTCCGACACAGCCGATGACACAAAGTGTTCACAAGTTTAATATTGCATCAAATACAAAAGAAATGATTAGGTAGCCATCGCCATTTCAGATTAGATTCGATTTTAGTAATACCAAGCCACATGTGATCTCCTTTAGTTATTATAGCTACTTCACCTGAAAATATACTTGCGCAATTTAGTAAAATGCGACATCGACTCCACCAGCATGTCGAACTTCATGCCGTTTGTGATTTGCATAAATGCAAGAAACCTGCCAGCGTTATTTTGTGACTCAAGTGCATCCGAGTACTTGGCTATCCAACCCAACGTTCGACTAGCAACAATCAATCCATTCTTACGCATAATATTATACCGTCGTTGCCGCTCGCTGCAAGCAAACAAACAAAACAAACTCTCAGAGTTATTTGAGATCAAGTGGACTAAGCTAAAACTTACGCAAGGCGATGATTGTATGCGTTAAATAAAGCACACTGTAACTCCTCGCCGCAGCGTCTGTATTCACTGGGCCAATGGCTAACATCTTCCAGTTCGCTTATTAGACTTTCTGCTGAATTGTCGTACGGTGTGTCGAAATCACCCCGGGCACAGCGATAGCCGGCCATTATTTTAGAATTTATTACATCATCGGCTTCTAGCCGTGGAGGATTTGCACTCTTCATTTTATATAAATACGGGCTGCGTTCCGGAAAGTACACATCATTGCTCAAGCCGAGCAGCTTACGGAAGATGCCATCAAAATAACACTCGTGATAGTGGTGTCTACACTCGTCAGGCGTACGAGTACGCATCGCCTTGGCAATGTCGTCCCAGTTACCATAGCCACATGATTGCAGCGATCGCAGGAAAAGTTTTTCTTCAAACGCCGTCCAATCGGACCATGGAAAAACTTGAATATTGTCATGAATTATAATGTATGGATGTGTGTTGCGGTGGCGGGCAATTTCTTTGCCACGCGCAAAACACTGTAGGCACGAGTTAATCAAACATTCGGGGCACCTTATGTGAGGAACTTCTATAATTTGTTTACAAGTTTCACAGAGATCGTGTGATATATCGAGATCATGGCGCAGGGATGTGGTTCGCGGTCGGTAATATTGAACTGTGTGTTTAGTCTGGGCACTTGGTTCGAGTTTTATATAGTCGTTGTCATTTTCATTGTCGTCTGCAATAAATTTGTTGCCTTTAAGATAAGTTGGGTCGATAGTAGCTACTGTGGCGACAATGCATGGTAAGTAATAAGAAACAACGCGGGATAGTTACCTTTGGGAAATTGAAGGTCTGCAGCATCCTCTTCTACCATATCAACAGGATTCATAAACGACATGATTGATGACTTTATTTGAAAATACTTTGAAGATAATTAATATTTAAATGTTTTCAATTTAATATGAGAACAAGAGAAAAACACTTGAACGAACAACAATTCTGTAGAATATTAGAAATGCTTCAAAAAAAAAATATCAAAATGAATTCGGAAATATCGATTAGAGAAAAACATATACAGAGATAACCAACTTATAACAAAGCTTTCAAAAGTGCAAATTTTATTCGGTTACAAAAAGTGAGCGTGGATTGGTCTCAGCTCAACTGTACCTAAATATTCACCCCAATCATGGAATCCGCCGGAGGGAACTGTTTGCGGAAAAGAATATTTTGGTATCGTCGAATCCGCAAATTGAACGGTTATTATGTCATATAGGTAGGTATATACCTAATATTAACACATACTATTAGTAGGGTGTGGTTTTTTTTCCAGATTTTTGTTCACTTTTCGGATTCGACGATACCAAAATATTCTTTTCCGCGAACAATTCCCTCCGGCGGATTCCATGATTGGGGTGATTGTATGGCCGCATTCACAAGTCTGACAGCACCTAAAATTCATGTTGCTGAGTTTTCATTGGACAAAACTGGTCACGTGAACAGTTTTCTCAGTTGACGTCTATGTCCGCAACACCGACCGCGACCAATCTAGTCGCAAATTTAGAGTTCAACCATAATTACGATTTCCGAAAAAATCGCGACAGGGCTCATTGTAATTACGTCAAACAAAAGTTCTGTTCACGTGGCTTTGCGCCAAGTAATTTGCACGGCGACGGATTTGTATTTATTATATTTCTATTCAAATAAACATCCGATGGCTGGCGGATTGGTTCCGAATACAAAATAAACTAAATTCTTGTGACTAGAAAAGGCTGTCAAACTTTTATTCTGATAAATTTATGCAGTTGGTAAATGTATAAATTTCTGCGGTGCTTTAAATGAACACCCCTCGGAAATGTCATAGCATAAATCGCGTAAATCGACTGTAAATCTGTAATCAAACAAACAATTCATTATAAGGCCTGCGTAAACTATTCTCCATACAGAATCTGACAGTTCATTTACGAGGTGGTAAATTTCTGCAGTTTACGCAGTTTATAAGGCTATTACGCGTTTAAGTGAATACCCTTATAATGCTTGCTTAATAATCTAATCACCCTTTGCTTTTACGTACGTCATTTGGAGTTTTCAACGAAACAGGGCTGCATTCCAGGTTTGACTATTTTAACTAAATTAACAGCGATTGTTTATTTAGTTACTTTTTGGGATCTGGGACAGCTATTGTTACTTGACATGTTGTAGTATGAACGAAATGAACCACACTTTTGCCTCTGGTTAATTTAGTTAACTTCCCCTCCTTCGAACTGTCACAGCTTGTCAACGCTGTAGTTAAAATAGTCAAACCTGGAATGCAGCCCAGGTATTCAACATTTGACATTTATCTCCATCATCGTGTCCATAAAGTTTTAGAGCTGCTGGTTTAGCTTAGATGAAACTCTACCATAAGAAAAATACCGAAACATTTCGGACTTGTATTACATGTTGCGAACAACAGCAGCAGCATGTATCTGCCGGACTGACATGTTGATTTATTTTTTTTAATAAAAAGCATGTCAAAATCTGAACTGCTCGTAGAAGAATCTGAATTAATAAAAGTTCCATTGTATTGCTTTCATTCAAAGTTTTTCCTAGTTGAAGAATTAGCACTAAACGACAACTTCCTACAATTGCATTATGGACGATGCTGCATTATCGGAAAGATTGCAGTAGATTCAACAGATCCAAGTACGCGCTTCATTGAGAACATTCGTCTGCCCAGTTTACCTGAGTAAGTTCGTACAACATGTTTATCTCTAAATGCCCACTAAGTTGGAATATTAATGTTTCTAGAGAATATTCTCTTCCAGAAGGAACTGTGCGTCTTCGAATAATTACAACTAGTTTGCGTCGACACGTACCACATGGGAAAATCTGCGAAATAGTTGGAGAAACAATACTTTACGATACCATCGATCCTGCAGCAAATAGGGCTCCACTAACTTCAAAGGACGTTGCTGAAAGAGCGAACCATTTGCGATCCACAAATTCAAGTGAAAGTGACTACCAAAGTTATCTGCTTAACAAATATCAGCCAGCAGTTATTGTTGATCACCTTAGGATTGTTGAAAAAGGAGCAGAACTGATCGAACGTAATTACGAGATACGAATGCTTTGTGAGGATGGATCAAAAGTAGAATAGTCATGCCACCGCTACTGTTTGTTTTTAAAAGAATTCTTGAAAACACAAACGAGGAGTTATCAGAAGACCAATTTTGGAGTAACTATATAGAGACACTTGAGGCTGATTGGCTTGAATTTTGGGCAAATCAAGGAGAAGATATAGTACATTCGCTTTGGACGCACAAATATTCGGAATATTTACTAAAAGACGAGACCGAAGAGTTTCAAGAAGACGCCACATCTCAGAACGATTCTGAACAAAACCAGTTGGAATCACAAGTGAATGGCTCCTCTTGGCAGGAGCTCTGGGACGTACATCACGCTGAAGTATATGCTAAGACTTACACACTTTTCCAAATATTACACTACGACCAGTACTGTTTCTATAGGCCAATTATAGAAATCCTGGACGAGCACTCAGAATCCGAAGACAAACAATCAGAATATATCAACCAAACAGAACATCTCAAAGCCCTTGGTCTTCCGACATCATTTGGGGGGAGAAACAACAAATACCATAACTCCCGCTTAGAAGACTCTTCGTCTTCCAGTGAGTCACCAACCGACAAAGGGGACGCCATGCCACCTTCGCAACCACTAACAAAACCAAAGAAAAAGAAGAAGAATCGCAAACTGCAGGACTTACCCGAGGTAATTCTGCAGGACAAATCGCTGCGACAATATTGGCAGAGGCGCTTCTCGCTGTTCTCGCGATTCGACGAGGGAATCAAGCTGGACCGAGAGAGTTGGTTCTCAGTTACCCCCGAAAAGGTAGCGATGCACATGGCTCATCGCTTGCGCTGTGACACAATAATTGACGCCTTCTGTGGCAGCGGCGGTAATTCTATTCAATTTGCCTTCACCTGCTCCAAAGTGATTGCAATCGACATAGATGAACAGAAGATTAAGAATGCCAAACACAATGCAAACATCTATGGTGTTGCGCATAAAATTGAATTCATTATCGGAGATTACCTACAGCTATGCGATAGTCTGAAGGGTGATGTTGTTTTTCTTAGTCCACCATGGGGCGGACCAAAGTATATTGCAAAGAAAGAATATAATATCGAAGAGTCTCTTGTGCCTTTGGGAGCCTCGGCTCTGGCGGAGAAGTCTAGACAGATTAGCGAAAATATTGCGATCTTTCTGCCCAGGAATTCAAATCCCAAACATATTATGAAAGTAGCCGGCGTTGGCAATCGAGTAGAGATAGAACATAACTACTTGGACACTAGATTAGTTGGACTGACAGCTATTTATGGGGACTGGCTTATTGAGAAGAAAAATTTAAGTGATTAATCAGATAGGTTTTAAGTTCTTATTTTGTAAATAAATGTTTTTAATGTGTATTCCGCGGTTTTGATTGGAATTATATGCCGATTTCCCTTCGGCAAAAGCCACGACCGTCAACACCCTCACAAGATCGTCAACTTACGTGAATTCGTCATCACATCACCATCAAAAAGTCCAACCAGAGGAATACCAAACTGCTCGGCCCTTCCTAACGAAACACAAGCTTTTCTTGGTTTTCTTCCTCGTCGGCTGCATAGTCCTCATCGATCTCGGGGTATAATTCGCATAATGGCTTTAGTTAGTCGCTGTTGACTATTGTGCTGAATCTGCGTCGCTCTAGTTGTGCACAATCGATGTCTTGACAACATATCTGTCGAATCGTAGAACTTTCGTTATAGCGTAGGCACCTCCATACTTTGTCTCTAGCTTTCGAAATTCGCCTTTGCTTGGGATATCATCTTCAGTTACCACAAAATCGCTTTCTTTATAATCGACGTGGACTTTTACGCTTCAAGTTAAATCTGTTCTTCCAGATTTCGCGGGCTGTCTCGATGCTCTTAATGCCTTTTTAACCTCTAAAGGTAACTGGTGGTTTATTTAGCTCTATATCGTCATCGTGAAGTGCGGTGAACACTTTGTTGCTTACTACTAATGTCCTGCAAAGGGAAATCGTAGATCAAATCCATGGGGTACTTGAGTGCTTTGCAGTTGTTATAGCTCTTGAGCCTTGTGTCGCAGTCAAGTAGAGTGACTCATAAAAGAAGGTCGCCTATTGGCTGATCAATGAAAATTCTCCTATTCTGCGTAATTGCATTTTTTACTGGCGGCGTGGGTCAGTCAGTCTTTGTACTCGTAGAGCAGCGGCAATGTTGAAACAAATCAATTTTGAAACCACCGCCAATTATTACACCGCCAGACAAGAGGCTCGGAGACATTCGCTAGGTAATTTAAAACCAAAAAATTAATAGGTACAAGAATATTTCAATTTGATATTAAACGTGTTTTTACACCTTGTATTAATCGACTATCACAGTCGACAAAGTTCAGCATATCAGTAACTCCTATTAGATTGTAAAGCGCCCAGCACAGTCACCCCACCGACACTCATGTTCACGGGAAACCCAAGTATCAATGGATGACCTAACCACAGATGCAGGGAGACCCAACGCAGGTTCAGGCCCTGAGACAGCTCATTCAGAACCCAGCCTGGCAAGCTAATCAGCGATTTCATTTCCCTGGACACCAGAGTGAGCAAGGACCCAAACAAGTTTCACTGTGTTTAACCTTCCGACCAAGTTCAGAGAAAGCTTGAGTTCGAGCACTAACTTGGACGAGGTGAGAGGGTTAAGCAGCGCTTTTAGTGCAGCTTGGCTATCACTGCAAACGCAATTGCTTCTAGCCCTCCACCTGTTTGTCACAATATAGCGCCTAGCCAGTAGGATAGCGAAAATCTCCCCCTGGAAGACAGTCGCATGGTTACCTAAGGGGTAGTGTAGTCTAATGTTCTCGCTTTCCACGAAGAGTCCACAACCAGAACCAGACCCCTGTCCGGTTTTAGAGCCATCCGTGAATACACGATGGCATTCTTTCCCTGGCTCTGAGTCTGGCCGAAGCCATTCAGTTGCCTGAGGATAGTTGACGTGGTAGTTTTGTCGCAGTAGGATTTCTGGTGTCATTACGTCAGACGGCATGTCCATAAGACAGGGGTTAAAGGATAATTCTCGCACAAATTCTTCAAAATTCAAATGAGCGTGGTACCAAAAGCCACCTCTCTTTAACCGGGAGATGGTTTTCAGCGTACACCTCATGATAAAAATATCAAGGGGGGTTCATCATAGCATCTAGAGCAGAGACGGGAGTGCTAGGGAGGCCCCTGTGCAGCCAAGGCAAACATTATCGTTGTGCAATTGCGTCGACACTTTAGAGAATTCGTATTTGTGTAACCGTGCTAGAAGTCCAATTTTCGTTCCCGTGGTTTTATCGCTTAATTATTTTAAAAGGTTTTTTAATTCGTGCACTGTTAATTTTGCCGATGCGGATAATACAATTTCTGAAATTTGTCACAAAGCCGAAAATAACTTTAAATAAAAATGCACTCAATTATGTTTATCGGACTGGAGGAAATAAAAAAATGAAGAGAGGGACAACAATATGATGCCGGTGTTGCCGATTTGGTTACGTATCTATCAGACGCCGAAGAGTATGCAATGAAAATAAAATTTCGGCAGTGCAAGTACAAGATCTCTGTGCTGAGTCACACATGCCTTCCCATGAAAGTCGTGTCGGGCAAGACGGGTAGATTTTTAGGTTAGTTGAGGAAAAAGAAGGGTGGATTACACCGAAAATCCCTTCTCTTTTTTATTCACTTAAAATCGACCTGTATCGCCCGACACGTCTTTCATGGGATGGCATGTGTTGTCCAGGACTAAGAAAATCGCTCAATGAGTTAAGTCCCGTAGTAAATACTCGTTAACGGATGCGGTAATACGGACCCTGAAACCTCGTTCATTCTCCATGAATAGAACTTGCATCGACGAAGCTTTGTAAGCTTTTTAGTTTTTTTTATATATAAGTCTCGAATGAAACGCTTAGCTTCGAAAGATTTTAATAACTTGTAGACATAAGTAGCTTATTAGAAATCACGAGTTTAATCAAACAAAACGTAGGTAGAAATGAGAGCACTCCCCATGTACATTTGGTGAAGAATTGAACTAAGTTCAACCGCCGAGCGGAACTCTAAAATAAATGTCATAATGTCTTACTAGCGTTCACATTGCCTTTTGCATGTTGAGCACAAACCATCGAAAACATTTCTTAATCATTTGCCTTGAATAAATCTATTTATTTGATTTTTTTTTTTATTTATTTATTTAAGTACATACATTTATATATATATTTACTAATTCATTTTCTACTATTGATTAAATAGATAAATACTATTTGGATTTAAATCCTTTAAATGTTTTTAAACAAAGGAATGGAATATGATTTTGTTTCTTAAGTAGCTCTTAATAATTCCCTTGAAGTGCAGTCTCCAAGAAGTAACATTTCTCTTTCTATAAACAATAAAGTTTTCACATGACGACTTGAATTATATACTTAACGAGTACTACGAATTTTGTTTAAATTATCTAATGGCAATGCGTTTTACAAAATCAAACAGACGAAATAAAACTACAAAAAAAAAATGTATAAAGACATAATAAATGCGATAAATATTCCCTTCCGGAAATGCTTTCAAACTAAGACTAGATTTTATTTAAAATAGAAAATAAAATGTGTAAACAAAATTCAAAATACAATCAGTTATGATGAACATAAAATGTTTCTTTTAATGATTGTTTATTGCAAGTGGGTGTGTGTGTGTTTTTAAGTGTGCTATTGCTTACTTTTTTTTATCTGGGTGTTTTTGTAAGTGCCATAAACTAAACTAAAAGGAAATAAACTTCCATTTGAAAAAAAATGTACTCTGATCCCATCAGACTTTGATTTGTTTCTTTTTCTAAACATAATATGCACAATATAGCGCCCTTTACATTGGTGGTAGTGCCTTTTTTTTCTAGAACTTATGTGTTAACAGATCACAAATTTAAACGGAATGTATGAATAATTTAAATTTTTCTTTTTTTGTTGCTACTGTAACGAGCACGATATACACTAACAAATGAACAAGAATTTTTGAACTAGATGAGATCTATAATGCTATCTCAAAAGTGCATATTGGGTATGCGTATGATTGATAATACATTTTAATTTAATAAAGGTGTAGCACAAAACGGTGGAGAGTGATTGTAAAGAGGGTATACGAATTGGTTTTGCTTTTTTTATACCCATACGCCGTGAGGATTCTTACTGGTTGGCACCGCATTCTCTAGCTGCCGTGGTGAACCGATTATCCGTCGACTACTGCCGGGACGATTAGAGCCTAGTATGCGAAGAGTCAGACTAGAGAAATAACTTTTGAGTGAGCAGTTTGAATGGACTTACCCTCGAGTAAATTGCGAATCTCATCTGAAGGCGTAACGGCTAGACTTTGTAAGTTCACTTCTTTCATTTCGTTAACAAGTTGTTCAACCTGAAAAGATAATTACATTTTGAACTAGCAATTTTAAAACGAGAACAATTTTACGAATGGATAAGACTCAGAGGTAAGTTTAATGGTATAGATGTTTTCACAAAACCAACGATTTGGTTCAAATGTTATCCGGAAACATGTATACATATTTAGAGAAGTGTTATGCCCCAAATATGCACATATGGCCAACTGAACCGTAGCAGCGCCAGTTACATGGTTTCACAGTGGAATTGCAATAACATGACACAATTCTACTGCAGCGACAGCACAACCGATAGTCAATAATCGTGACACAATGGTTCAGTAGGTCATGCTGACAAATGCATTTCCCCAAATTGACCCAAGTGAAGTTCCAGGTAGGTTTGAAGAAGTCGGCTCGGTGTACGTATTATTACAGAAGGAACTAAAACTAGTTCTAATATTTATGCATAGCCTTAGACTATATTTACGCATAGCCTTAGACTAATCAGCCAGGAACTAGAGGATCAACAAGCTATGCTATCAGTACCTAGATCCTCTCGGTCCTTGTGGTATTCGCGATCCTGATTAAGTCATAACTTAGTGGAGTCGAAACAGTTGCTTATGCAGACGACAAACTGCTTGCGACTGGCAAATTCTTATCCACTATTAGTGACTAAATAAGATCTCTATCCAATAAAAGCGCTGACATTTGGAGGCATAAATTGTAGTCAGGCGCAGTGGCTCAGTGGTTAGTCTGCTGGATTACTGTGCGAGAGTTCGATCGCCGCAAAAGAACACAAATTACATCTTAAGGATTTTTTCCACTGCGAGACCTCTCACGAACGTGTGACAAACATCTGAGAGTATAACCGTGTTAAAAAACCTTCTCAATTCAGCCGTTCGTTCGTATGTAGCATGTCGTCTAGAAACATACTGAATGCTTTTTCAGGCTCCATAATGTCAATCAGAGATAGGTAGGAATGGAATAGACGATGAATACTCAGTCTTGCTTTCATTTGAATGTGTACTTGAAGAGGTAATAGGCCTAGGACGACATTCAGTGCAGTGGTCGGGGTGGAGCGTAGACAGCCCGTCATGCAGTTCCCAACTATACGTTGGACCCGTTATAGCTCCAAGGAAATGTTCTCGTGGCTTCATGAAATGTATGGCCCATTTTATGGCATTTGGTTTGCATATTTGTCTCGCAGTTTTAGGTTAGGTTAGGTTAGGTTAGGTAATTGGATGCTCTTGTGGCGGTTGCCACAGCTTCACATAGACCATCCGTTGGGTCCATTGTGTCCAGTCACGGGAACCTTCCATTGCATACCTGTTGGAGACAAAGAAATTACCGCTTTATTTTGGATCGCCTAGATTTAGTAGTAATCACAGGTGTTCCTAGCTCATGTATCCAGATTCCCAAGTTTGTTCTAAGAGTAACTGAAGGATGTGAAGTTTGTTCACCTATTGGAACCACCCCGATTTAAGTATGAATCTCAGGAGTTCCTTAAGATCAACATTCTCCAGATCTTCTAGTTCATCGAAGAAGAAACTATTGAGAGTCCTCTGTCTACTGTTTTTAAGGGCTGGGCATTCGCAAAGCAGATGGCGGACGGATTCTATTTCTTCTACGTCTCTGCAGCTTCTGCAAAAGTCATTATGCAGTATGCCCAGCCTTCCTGCGTGTACGCCTATCGCACAGTGTCCAGTAATGACCCCCGCAGTTTTCCAGTCTTCTTTCTTCGGCAGGAAGATCCGCTCGAATGGAGGAGATACATAGGTTTGCTGTGAGAGAATTATTAATAAATTTATCTAGGAAAGTATTTTTTAAGTAAGAGTTCAAGTGTTCAAGCGATCAGTGATGAAGATAAGAAAGAGCGTAGGAGGCAAAGGAGACCCAGACCCAGACCACTGTCTGAAACAGCTTGAACTGAATGACCAGGAAGGTAGTACTAATTGAAGAAGAGATGAGTCGATCCCATAAGCAGAGATTTTTGACAAAAGAGCTTAATGCCGAACTCTGTTGGCTATCTTCGTTAAACGAGTGTGAAAAGATTGGTTACACTTTTCGGTAAAATGCGACATGAAATCAACAGTGAACCTGTACCACTACCCCACGGCCGGTCATTTAGTTAGTGTCCGTTTCAAACTGACGATTTATCAGCGTTTTAATGACCAAAATGTCACACAAAATGTTATAAGCGCAGATAGTAAGTGACACATGTACCTACGCCCATTATTGGGAGAAGAAGATTCGCCATTTTATACGAAAGAGTTTTTAAATAAATGGGTAGATAGTAAAGCGACTGTAAAAGACTATCTACATTTTACCACCGTTAAGGGAAACAGCGGCTATGTTTAGAAATGTAAGCTCTCTTGCCACAGTGCGACTGTAAATTAGTCCCTTTGAGTATGTACTCAACGCTATCGACGAAACCTATCAAAAGGTGTCAATCGGGTTTCTCTTAGGCTAATCTTCCTTCGACCACATTCAACACCCTGCTCAGCATTTCCGAAAATGCTTTTGGTAATGTTAACATAGTATCTGATTTGCGACAAAAAAAAAACAGACATGATTATTGAGCCTCTTTCCTGTGATGAGAAAAAACTGAATTTAACTACAACATTCATACCTGTCGCTTCTTCTCAGCTATTGCATTCTCAATCATATTGATTTCCTTTTTTAAATTCTCCGTCGCTTTACTCGATGAGTCGGTATTATGTATCGCCTGATCGATTTCTGTTTGAATTCGTTCCATTTCAATGAGAAAATCTCGTTCAACATTTTGCCTAGCAAAGGGAATAGTTTAAATACAACTGCAGCAATTCTCGTTAACATTAAATTACCGATTATCATTTTGACGACTTGATATGGCTCTCTGTTCAATCTGTATATCATCCATAAGGATTCGTATTTTATTTTTACACTGCAGTAATTCAGTCTCACAATTTGCCAATTTCGAGCGTAACAATGTTATTTCGGATTTCAATGTTTTCTCTTGTTGTTTCACCAGTTCGTTCTCCTCCTCCACATATTGCAGCGTTTGCAACTAATTAATAGAAAAAGAGAACATTTTGCAAATCAAAATAACTAACAGATTGATTCAGTTGTGTGGGTAAACCTGTTCACTGCCTTGACGAAAAATTTGATCGGCTTTTGTAATTTCACGCGATATGGCTTCCAGCTCTTGTGCTTGTTCTCGTTCCTTGTTTTCCAAATAGACAATTTCTGCATCATACTGAAATGAAGAGGAATACTATATTTATGTGACAACAATTATAACAAGAAGTTTAGCTAAACTAAATTTTGAAAGAGGAATGCATGCATGATGATTGAAATTATGTTCTGTTCTTGACAAGTTTATATACTCGGTGATTTTTATGCAAATGACATATGAATTTCATCAATTTATGGCTCTGTTCTTACCATAGATCCAGATTATAAAAGAAAAACCTTTGGTCCTTTGGGAACTTGGATTATGCTCTAATATCAGTACTGATATCTCAGAATGGCCATCATCAGGTAAAACAGTTCTATTTAAGGTATAGCAAAGGAAAATGAGACCCAGACTCCCATCTGCGTATATCCTTTGCTGGACACGGCGGGAAAAGTTGCTGAAATCACGACTCACAGATGCAGTACAAAAAACAGGAGACAGTATGGGTTCAGTTAAGGACGCTCTACGGTCGGAGCTATTGAAGAAATGGTCAAGGCTGTCCAAACCGCCCAACAGGGAAGCCACCTCTCTAAGAAGATCGTTTTGCTGGCAACCCTGGACGTAAGAAATGCAGTCAATTCAGAGAGGTGGAGCTAACCTATTACATATGGTGAAGGACTATCTCAGGGATCGGGAGCTGATCTTCGAGACCACAGAAGGCCCACGAAGGGAGGAAGTAACATCTGGCGCAGCACAGGAATCAATTTTGGGACCAGGCCTCTGGAATATTTCCTATGACGACATACTGCGGATGGAGATGCCCGAAGGCTCCTTCCTCGTTGGGTACGCAGACGACATCGGGGCAGTGATTATGGCAAGGGACTCTGAAAACGCGCAAAGAAAGTTGAACCAAGTCATGCGACGAACAACCTTTTGGATGGATGAGTACGGTCTTAGTTTGGAAACAGAAAAAAAACTGAGATAGTCTTTCTGACGAAGAAGAGAATCCCCACGCAAATCGACTTCCAAATTAGCTCTGAAGCCATTAGGAGCAAGGATGCGGTGAGCTATCTGGGATTGAGGCTCGACACAAAATTAACTTTCTGGAACGAGCCTCTAGAGTTACAACATCACTCAGCAGATTAATGGCGAACATAGGTGGTCCAACGCCAAGCAAGCGCAGGTTATTAATGTCGACAATGCATGTCATTCTCCTTTATGAAAGTGAGATTTGGGCAGACCCGCTTCGGCAAGAAAAGTACCGGAAGCAGATGGCGGCAGTGAAAAAACGTGGAGCTCTACGCGTGCCTAGCTCTTACCGAACGGTGTCGGACCCAACTGTCCTTGTAGTCGCAGGGGTGACTTCCATCGACCTCCTAGCGGAACAAAGGAAGTACGTTCACGACAACAAGGCGCAAATTGGATTGGAAGCGGCAATCGATCAAAGTAGAGCAGCAAACGATACGGAAGTGACAAGAGCGCTTGAGCTCCCCCAACAGACGACGCACATCACACGTGTTTTCCTTGCAGAAGATGGGAAGCCCAACGCACAGTCCTTGAAAGCGGCATTGGTGCCTTCAACCCAGAAAACATAGTTGACAAAATGCTGACGATGGACTTGAATTGGGGAAAAATTTGCCAGTTTGTGGAAGACATTCTCAGAAGAAAGAAAAGAGAAGAAGAACAATACCGGGAAAGCACATGAGCCCGAAAGGGTATATGATTACAGGGGTGTGTGTCAGAAACCACAGGGTTGGGAGGGGTTTTAGTCCGTATGTTCGATGTGGGGTACGTCATCATGGTCACGAAAGGTCAGGCTCTTGAGTACGAAATTGAGACTTGCTCGCGCACACTCTGCTCCATGGTTTCTTCGCCGATTGATTCCGAAAGACGCCTGTTAGGACCGTAAATCGCGCATGACCGCATTTGGCTGTCAGACTGAATGACTCTTTCTATAGGAGAAATCGAAATCAACATGAAAATGGCATCTCATCAGAAATCAAACGAAGAATATTATCTACAATTTCTTTGGGCTTACTAAGAAGACTCTTTATAATGCCTCAATCAGGGATTAATCCTGCTTTACGGATCCAAAGGACTGTTTAAAAATCAGATAAAGTTATCCTTTGTTGTTGCATTGATCTATGGGTTATTGCAGAAAATGATTCAAAGGCAAAATGTACATCGACATCGACTTATTTAAAAAACTGCACATTATAGGTGGCTAGAACAATAATTTCTATTCTAATCTAAAAGGACATGTAGAGCGAATAGATATCAGCGCTCCGACTCGAAGTCTCTTTGATTCTAATCCAGAATGGTCAGCCGAGTAGTGAAAATGCTGCCCAAAGTGCCGCGCATAATGTGCAAATGACCATATTGGAGTGCGCAACTAGAAGCATTAACCTAAGGACCAACTTGACTGAACAAACGTTTTTGGCTGCAACTGTAACGCCATTCAACAACAAGATAAAGACTCGCATTAACTACAAGTAATTAAGCTCAATACCCCAGTTAAATCTGTGAATACCCACACATAATTTCATACAAAATTTGCACGTATAGCTCGTAAGAACCCAATGTCAAGATTCTTACTCCACTTCGTTGTAACTCTTCATAGATACTACAAAAAATAATAATAAAACTAAAAAGCTCAGATTGGGCAACAACTTTTACCACCAACTGTTTTGATGTGTACATAATTCCTACCAAGCAACAAACACAAATAAAGCAAGTAAATGCTGACGTTTAGCATTAAGTTCATAAACGGCCTTCATAAATAATTTTTGTTTTGCTCTCACAAATGTGGGTCGCGAATGAATAAATTAACGTATCATATGTCACACGTTTTTTGTTGCTTCTTTTCGTTCTATGAACTTGATATTTTTTTATTTGCGGTCTTTACGACATCAACGATCATTATGAGATGAACACGATAAGAAAACTTGTCGGTTGAATGATATGATATGATCACTACATGAATATAAAGAACAGTTATCTAACAAAAAAAAATAAAAATTTAAAACTTACCTTGGTCAGCTCGGCTTGCTGCAACGTAATCTTTTCTCGTTGGAATTTTATCAATTGTATCAAATCCTTGTATTGAGCGGCTTGAAAGAAATTGTCATTGAAATCTCCGTCACTGATATCGGAGAGAAATGGATTCGTACACGTACTGTCGAGTTTTTTAAAATTACTTCCGCTTACTCCCCCACCGACAACGACTCCCGTACTGTATTCTAATAATTTTGCTTGCGTTTGTTGTTGCAGTTGCATTGGGCTATTTCGTGGCGGTGGTGGATCCCGATAGGGTGGCGGTACTAATGCACCATTTGATGATATGAGCGGTGTATTCTTGTACAGGTCAGGCGTAACACTATTCGAACTGGGTGGATATTTGTTGTTATTGTTGTTTGTCGCATTGAATACGTCGAGTAGATTTTCATTGCTATTCGAAACACTGTTGGGCGAGTCCTGCTGCGGAGAGTAATTCATTTGAGTCGATGTTGGTGTTGTTCGTCGATCAAGTGAGCTACGTACTTCGGCAAGATTGATTTCATTGGTAGGAGATGTTTGAAAATAGTTGACGATATTATCTGAGGCTGTTGTTGACGATGGCAGGCTTATGCTGGATGGAGATTTCTCATGCTTTGCAGACTTGTGTGGGGAGGAGGTGGGCGATGGTTGTGAGGTGGTAGGCATTCGTTGCGGAATGCCCTTAACAATTCCTACATTTTCTATTGGTTTTGCTGTCTCCAAGGAACTGCAAAAAAGTAGGCATTGAAATTGAATTGTTAGAAATGTGTTTGAAGGAAGAGTTTTTGTTTAAATGGATCTAAGCAAAAGGGGGGCGAATTTATGTAGATGTTGATATTACTATCACCTGCGTGAATTGAACAGTGTTGACGTCGGCTGGCAGCGGAACAAAATCTCAACGAAAGGTTCTAAGATGTGACAGGAGGGCGAGGTTGGACAGGCAGAAAATGGTAGTCACTGATATAAATTGAGGGCCAGCTACGCAGTTTTAAGGCAATTTTTTGCTAATGATGAACACAGTTACAGTTGCTTGACACGCGCAGCACGCGCAGATATTTCAAAGGTATTAACACCGAACCTTTAACAGTTGAACAAATGCAATTTACGATTACTCTCTTCAAAGCCAACAAAGCAGCTGGACTTGAAGCCTATTCCGCAATAAAGGCTACTAATCTACTTTGGTCAATGAGAATTATTTTGGGAACATTAGGACTAACTCATGGATTGGAAGGAAGAAGCTATTCTTAAGATACCAAAAACAAGAGGCGTTCTTAAGAACTGTAATGGTTTGGTTAGTTTTTTTTTTCCAAAATGAATGGCATGGCAACTATAATTCTTGAGCGAATAAAGGTTAGAATCGAGACTACCCACAGCAGGCTTCAAGTATGTTTTTGCAGTGGTCAATTGCGCGGTTTATTGAGTATTGTTTTCGATATTATGTGGCCAATATTTTTCTAATCGATAGAGGATGTGCGCATGGGATCTAGTGCAGATCGTTTGAAAGACTAACCACTTGAACTGTGCCGATGACATTTATTTCCTGACAAGTACATACCATCAGCTGGTTAGACGAAATGCGTCAATTACTGAATTGAATTCAGAGTCGGTTGGTGTAAGGATCAATGGCAAGAAGAGAATAATGATGGTCATATGCCGCTGCATACAACTTCGAGTAGTTTAACTATCTGGTAAGTTTTGCATCAGTTGATGGGGCAACAGACGTATATGTTAAAAACTCAATAAATAAAATACGGACCGTCGTTGGTAACATACATTATCACCATTTTTCCATTTCAAAGTTAGACTATTCTAATACAAAGTGAAATCCGTTCTATGGAATCTCAAAAGTCTGAGATAGATCCTAACAAAAAAGTACATATATCAAACCCACAGCTATGACAAATATCAGACAAGAACAGATCTAGCAAGCTGTATGAAGTGCTACGAGTGATATGAGGATTTACGTCAAATCCTAAAACTTAAATAATTTGCAGAACAGCGAGCAAGCTTCTCATGATGAATGTCTGATAATTTTAATGAAACAGAATTTGATATTACTAGGATAGGCCTTCCAAAGTTTCCACCTTTTATGCAAACGAAAGAAATCCTTAGTTACTTTTGTGTGGCCCACTAGTTGTTTCCCTTTCTCACAAGATCGAAAATCTAATTATTAGGTAACCGAAGACCTTCCAACTAAAATATTTAACTACGATTCATCAGAGCGGCAATAAAAGCACCCCACATCGGATAATAATTGAATTTTCGTGATGTTTGTTTTCAGTTGGACGATTTAGCGATCCATTAAATTGTTCGCTAATTTATTCATATTTCCGGCGAAAATAAGCGCCGATAACTGCTTATTATACAAGTATCACTTATTCGTCAAGTTACAGTAGGCTACCCCTAACAGGGCTAAATAATTTTATGTATGTTTTGAGTTTTGGTCACACTGATCGCCCGTAAATTGGGGTGTGGCGCTTGCTACGCTATAAATAAATCTATTGTATCCTTCAGTTTTAGAAAAGAGCTAAAAGCCCAGCCAATGAATAGAACAATGGCTTTCTATTTTACTTTTCTATTTCAATTGAATGCAACGCATTATGAAACCATTGCAACAATAGATTTGTGTTCATGCAAGCATGGAAAAATGTTTAAGCCAAAAACAACAAATTTTAGAGACCTACACTTACCCAAAACTTTTTCTTAATTCCTTACATCGGTCCAGTGGCATAAAATCAGTTGCATGTATTTGCTGCTGTTGCTGCATTGACTTTTGCTGTTGTTGTAGTTCTGAGTCACTGCTGTTGCTCCCCAAAGGTTTTCTAGCCGAAGTTGCTGCATCGAATTGCTGTCCCTTCTCATCGGCTGGTCTCTTTGTTTGTTCCGATCGTTGGAGTATAAATTGCACATCATTAGCGTACTCACCCCATTTGAGAAGTAATTTCAATGGATTCTCTGTAGGTGCCAGTAGTCGTTCATTATTGCGCCACCGTTCAATCAATGTGAAACGTCCCACTTTCCCTGTGGCATGAGCTAAAGCGAAAACTACATCCTGTTGTTTTTTTTTTTTTTTTGTCACAGGAAAAGCAAAAAAAATAAAAAATGAAAATGATGACACACATGATTAATGATCGATTGTCTCGTTGGTGGATGGAGGAACACCCTCTCTTCTGTATACTGACCTGGCAAGTTGTATTCACTGTAACCCCGCAAACAATTCTTTGGATTCCTTCCACCCAAACTTTCAGTTCCATTTCGAGTCGTCGTAGTCCTCCACCGAAACGGAGGAATTTTTGTTCTTTGACTTCAAATTGATTTTAGTTTTATTGAGATTTCTTTTTTAAAAAGGAATTTTGATCTGATGAATGCAATCGCGAGCACCGCACTATCCTTGTAAATTCATTTCATTGGGGTTAAAATTTGTCCACCACCCGAGCAGTAGTCGTCGCCTTGGTGATTGTATTGTTACTCGTCGCACGCATTTGGGATTAGACGATAGTTGGATCGATTGATTACAATTTGAGGAATTTTTTTGTCGCTGATTAATTTTCTTTATTTACATTTTTTGCCTTTTATCCAAAGTTTTTCGAGTCTTTTTGTTTTTACTTTTACGACACTACCACTACGAACGCCATTTTGCCCTTTTTAAGAATACATTTTCGTGTGACATTTATCGGAATTTATGCTCTATGCCTTGTATTTCTTGAAAGAAAGAGCTAACAGGTTGATGAAAAGATGCAGATATGTTGAGGCATTGGATACATGTTGAGAGGCAATAAATGGAAACATGCTGAGCTTCCAACCTTGATGTTGACAGTTTAAGCACTGCGGCACCGATCAGAGGCGTCGGATTTTGAGGATGGTTGCGGTTGGTTGAGTCGCGAATAAAAGAATCAGAAAGTGCATACCATGGCAGAATCATAATAGGATAGGGTTTAATTAGTCCAAGTTAAGCTATGTGTTATTAAATTTGAATTTGCTAATTTTTTTTTTTAATATAAAATCATGTTAAAATTTGCTTGTTTAACTAAACTTGTTGTTTTGTGGTAGGTACAGGCCCCTGATCATCGTAAAATATTTTAGAGTTGTAGTTTACATAAAAGATTACAGGGGTTATTCCCAAATGCGCGGCGAATCGTATTGAAAGTGATACATACCTCAATTTCGACCGTCTTCAATTTTGCTTATTCTCAAAAGCGAACTGATATTTTCACTGCTTTCCAGTTTTTTTTCCATTCAGACTTCGAATTTGCCACTTATTTCTCCAAAAGTTTGACAGCTTCCGTCACAAGAATTTAGTTTATTTTTTATCATCAAACAATTCTTAAGGTCCAATGCACAGGGAGCAACTGGAACTGATCAGCGATGCGAAGTTTTGCTTTGAGTCCTACCCCGTGTAATCAAATGGGACGACGCGCGGGACGCTACTGGTTAAAAACTTGTTTGCGAAGAAGAGTTGCCTGTTGATTTGCATGTCGGGTTTCCTATTGATTTCAGTTTCTAGTTTGTCGAAGATGAGCGAACAACAGAGGCCAACCTGTTGCTGGTGGGGGAGGTTGAAAACATGACGACACTGAACTAATTGGAGATTTTGATGGATGATGCTGACGAGTTTCCTCGTGTGTAGAGTTAAGTCACTGCTGAGTCCGTATCCGTAACTGTTCTGTAACCTGAGTTGCCAACCGGTTTAGTTTTTTTCCAGTTGCTTCATGCCTCCATGTGCATTGGGCCTAACAGCTATATAGCTTTGGAAATACAAAAATACAGATCCGCCATGAATAGCGATTCGCCGCGGTTTTGATAATAAATAACTTTTTTTTTTTTTTTCAAAATCCAAAATGAGGAAAAAGTGCGAAAAATCGAAACGCAATATGGGGAAAAACTTTTCTGTTTCCCCAAAAATGGTGAATTTTTACTGAAAAATTTGGCTTGACATTTAACACTGGTGATGTGTACTGCTAATAATCTGCTTTCAGTGACCTTTTAGCGAGCGGGAAGTAGAAGAACGTGTTGAATCAAACAGCAGTTTTCACCAATTCCCCTCTGAACTGGGAAAGAAAATGGTCCCTTCCCGATTCCAAATCAGAATCCAGTTAAGAAGCACTTAACCAAATGCATTTTATCTAAAAAAAAAAAAAAATAGATGGCGCAACAAACGGTAGACACCCTGTCTTCTCGCAACCGTATTCGTTTGTGTGAGTTTCTAGTTTCTATTTTTGGGACGAATGGAATGCTTCACTTCCAAGAGAAAACATCGACCCGGCATTTGTAATTGACTACAAGCAACTGTCAAATCGCCAAATATCGATCGCAATCGACAATCACCGTTGTCGATCAACAATCAACTATCGACACTCACAATAGGGGCCATACTCTCGGATGTTTGTCAGACGTTCGCGAGAGGTGGCGCAGTAGAAAAAACCTTAAGATGTAATTTGTGTTTTTCCTGGGATCGAACCTGGGATCCCTCGCGCAGTAGTCCAACACACTAACCACTGCGCTACTGCGCCCACATGGTTAGGTTAGGTTAACGGGTTGGTGAAGCTGAGTAGCCTCCTCTTCACCCCACTTAGGTCCTTGTGGACCCATTGTGATACCCTTCGAAGGGGTTAGCCGTGTTGTACTGGCTTTATATCATCCTTCCCGTGGTTACTCGACTTTGTCCAACCATCTCGCTGCCCTCAGAAACCTGTAAAGATTGGATATTGAGACGTTAGAGAGTTCTTGGATATCCTGGAAGCAGTAGCTTCCAAGTGTTCTATTCCTCAAGTGACAGAGACTCGGGCAGTGACAGAGAAAGTGAGGGGTGTCCTCGTGGGCCTCCTCATCACCGCAGCCTCTACAAATGTCGTCATTCTTGAGATTTAGTTTCATCGCGTGGTTTCTTAAAAGGTTGTGACCAGTGAGGGCGCCAACAATCCTAGACAGCGATACTCTATCGTATCGCAGAAGTTCGTTGGTCCTGCTTTTGTTGTATTCTGGCCACATCTTCCGTGATATGTCACAGGTGGTTAGTGTTTTCCACCTGATGTTGGCCTTCATTCGGATCTTGTATTCCACTCGTTCTCTGAGACTGCAGATTGGTGGTTTGATCGACTGAAGTGCCTGGTCTAGGTCCATTGCAGAACCTTTTCTTGCCAGTTCGTCAGCCCTCTCATTGCCGGTTATGTCCTTGTGTCCAGGAACCCAGCAGAGATTCGTATTATGCTGCGAGCCAAGAGCCTTGAGCTCTTCGCGACAACGGCGAACTAGTTTGGATTTTATCTCATTATTAGAGATTGCCTTGATAGCCGCCTGGCTGTCAATAAATATGGTAATATCATTCCGCGGTACTGCCATTATTGACACCATGCTTGCCACTTCCGCGACCGCCAGTACCTCAGCTTGGAAAACACTGCAGTAGTCCGGAAGCCTGATTGAACTATGTATGCTGAGTTCCTCTGAGAATAGTCCGGCGCCAGTTCCACATTCCATCTTTGATCCATCAGTGTAGATGGCTATCGATGTCGTTTCCGTGGGTTTGTTGCTGTCCCATTCTTCCCTGCTCGGAAACTGGCAAGAGAATGGTTTATCGAAATCTAAGTAGGGTGACATGTAATCAGAGTCGACGTCACTCCCTACGTGTTCCTTGAGGATTCGCGCGTGTCCACATATACTGGGGATCCAGCATTTTGTCTGGCTTATCCTCAACGCACTTTTGGCAGCCGATTCTTGCACGTATAGATCCATAGGTAGCAGGTTAAGAAGCGTTTCCAACCCAGCAGTCGGTGTTGTTCTCAACGCACTAGTTGTTCCTATACATGCCAGTCTTTGTATTTTTGTCATTGCCTTTAGATTGGTTGCCTTGTTTGTGGCTTGCCACCAAACTATATTGCCATATGTAAGTATAGGGCGGACGATTGCCGTATACATCCACAGAATTATCTTCGGGTTAGGTCCCCAATTTCTGCCGAAGATACGGTTGCATGCATAAAATGCATTCGCCGCCTTCTTAACTCGTTCATTGACATTTAGTTTCCAATTAAGTTTTCTATCGAGAATTATTCCCAGATATTTCGCGCTCTCTGCCACCTGCAGGGGTATTCCCTCAATGGTTGGTGGTTCAAAGCGCGGTATGCTTCTTCTGTTTGTAAACAGCACAAGTTCGGTCTTCTGGGGGTTCACCCCAAGGCCACAATGTTTTGCCCACAAGTTAAGTGTTCGCAGTGAACTTCCTAACAGTTCATTTATAGTTGGTAGAAATTTTCCCGTTGCAAGCAGTACTACATCATCCGCATAAGCAACGGCTTTTACCCCACTGTTTTTGAGTTTCATTAGTACTTCATTGATGACGAGAACCCAAAGTAGGGGAGAGATGACTCCTCCCTGTGGTGTGCCTCTGGAGGCAGTTACTTGTAGGTCAATGTCACCTAATCTCGCATTGATATTCCGTTCATTGAGCAGACTCATGATCACCTTAGTGAGAGATTGATCAACGTTGGAATTCTGCAGCGCCCTCTTTACTGCACATGTTTTGACATTGTTGAACGCCCCTTCAATGTCTAAAAACGCAGCTAGTGTGTATTCTTTATCTTTTAGTGATTTTTCTATAGTGCTGACGACGTCATGCAGCGCTGTTTCGACTCCTCTGCCCTTAGTGTAGGCATGTTGAGCAGTGGAAATCACGCTGTCATTTAGCCGACCGCGAATATGTATGTTCACCAGTTTTTCAAAGGTTTCCAAAATGAATGATGTTAGACTTATGGGTCTGAAATCCTTGGCAGTGGTGTGGCTAGGTTTTCCCGCCTTAGGGATGAAGACTACCTTCACTTCCCGCCAGGCTTTTGGGATGTAGCCATATTCCAGGCTGCTTATGAAAAGCCGTTTGAGGACCGGTATGATAATGGTCTTTGTCTTCTGTAGCATAATTGGGAATATCCCATCACCTCCAGGGGATTTGAAGGGAGAGAATGTGTCAATTGCCCAGTGTATTTTGTCGTCAGTTATGACTCCTTCTGGAACTGTCGAAACTGTTGCCGGAACATTATACATAACCTGTGTGTCACTCTGTTTCGGGATACAACCCGGGAAATGAGTTTTCAGTAAGAGACTGAGGGTCTCTGTACAGGATTGTGTCCAGTTTCCGTCGCTGTCCTTGAGATATCCAGGGACTGCAGGTTCTTTGGATAGGATTTTTCTAAGCCTGGCTGATTCGGTAGTGTTTTCTAAGTCATCACAGAACGAACGCCAGCTCATGCGTTTAGCACTTGTGACGGCCTTTTTGAAATTCCGCTGACTGGTTTTGTATGCATCCCAATCTGTTGGGGAATTAGTGACTTTCGCCGCATTGAATAGTGCTCTTGTCTTCTGCCTGATCTTATGGAGATCTTTTGTCCACCACGGTGGAGACTTCCTGTTCTTTATTGTCCGTTGAGGACAGGCTTTATTGAACGCGCCCTTTAGAACTGTGTTTAGAGTATTTGTGGCTACGTCGATTTCTTCCGGTGAGCTTAATGTCAGCCGTTGCAGTTTTTTAATATGTTTGCATACGTCTTCAGAGAACTTTACCCAGTCTGTTCTCCTTGGATTCCTGCATTTGCTTAACGGGTTCGTCTTTTCGTCAATTAGGAATTTTATAATCCTGTGGTCTGAGAAGGATGCTTCTGGGGAAACTTTCCATTCTCGCACAGTGAGAGTTTGTGAGTTGCTGTATAGTGTTATATCTAATACCTCACGCCTATTCCTGGTTATGAACGTTGGTTCATTGCCAATATTTGCTATCAACAAGTTATTTTCAATGATAAATTCAAAAAGGGACTCACCTCGCACATTTGAGTCAGTGCTTCCCCACTGAGCATGATGGGAGTTGGCATCGCAGCCAAGAATGACGTCCCATTTTTTGCGCTCTGCTTCCTTCACCAGTGCACTTGTGAGTTCGGACGGTGGACTGTCTTGCGAATCGGACGGCATATAAATTGCCGCCAATATCAATGTGGCCTTCCCTCGTCTTTCCCATGTGACCACTGTTTGGTCTGTATTGCTGTATCTAGATAGGAGAAATAGGTTAGTCTCTTTTCTAGCAACAATACATGTTCGAATCTTACTATTATTTGGTTTGCTGACGTTATACACCAACAAATCCTTGTTATTCAGCCCTTTTATTTGACCCCGGTGAATCCAGGGTTCTTGTATTAGGGCGACATCTATTTCTTGTTGCTTCATAAGCATAACAAGGTTGGCGCTGGCCGCCTTACTATGGTGAAGATTTAGTTGGATTATCTTCATGGCGGCCAGGTTTTTCTTCGCCCTTCTTGCCGTGTTTTGCCGACAGTAGCCTAAGCTTACACCGTGTTATTCCAACACGGACCTTAAAATTTTGCTTCCTGAGCAACGGCAGCGATTTGTGGCTGAGAAGTACAAGGACTTCCATACCACTTTCGGTGTGTTCTCCCGTTTCCAGAACCTTCCACTCCCTGCTTTGTAACTCCGGGTTAAGGAATTGCAGGTTGCGCTCGATTCTTTCCACGGGTAAATATGGTCCCTGTATGTGGATGCGACCCTTGGGCCTGGTGAGGTTAAGGATCTCCTTCCTGTCAACGACACGCAGGTCGGCATTTGACCAAGGTGCGTCTGTGTTGACAACGAAGTTCTTCAACCAGTCCAGGGTCCCTTTATCGTCACACTCCATTATTTTGAACCCTTTAAAAGTGGTTAGCTGCCCGAACAGTGGGACTGTGCTACTCGCTTTCAGGATGGCTTCGTTGACACATGCGCCCACATGCATTTTATCTATTTTATACAAACCAACGGCCTGCATAGTGCACGTATTCATTTTTGACTAATGATTGCATAATGGCGCCCAACATGAGGCCTTTTGAATACCTACTCTTTTTTTCTTCTACTATATTAGGGCTTTTCATAATCCTTTCTTCTGAATATATCAAATTCCAAATATATATAATAACAAATTTCGCCACAGAGTGGTTTGTATTTATTCTTCATCCGAATACATAAGCCGTAGTTCTATGATCCCTCTGCCCAAGTTTTTGTATATTTTTCAAGTTCGTATCTTTAAATGTAAACAAATTATGAGATCAAGATCTTTTCCTTTGGTTTATTGCTTCTTCTTTTCCAAATTAATATTCCAGATATAAACGTGTATTTTATAAATTCTCTTTTATTTACTAAGCGATATAAAAAATAACTTCTCTTTTTGTTTTTTTAAATAAAATAATGCACAAGTAGTATAGTTCGTTAAATACATTTCTTTATGTAATTTAATTTGGTGAGAAAGTGTTACGTTTTTATGTTATTTCATTTGACGATCCTTTAAGAATCGTCAAACAAACTGAAACATGCGAAATGAAAAAGTATTACATTTAATTAAGTGTATTGAATGTGTGTTTGTTAGATTGTAACTTTGATTGCTTAAAATCTAAGAAAACAATATGTACAGCCGCAACCAGAGCTTTACTTATCAAGGTAATTATAAAGAATATATAACTACACAATTCGTGAGAATAACAGAAACAATGTGTACATCTAGGTACATAATAGAAAAAAAAAAACAAAAACAAACGATATCTCTTTAACATTTGACTATTAGGTAAGGAAAAATAAAGTAAAACAGTTTTGTTATATTATTTTCTGAAAATTTGCTAGTTCACTTCGGGCGGTGGGGTCTGCGGCAGCCATGTGTAAAACAGTATGTAACCTGCGCTCGATACCACATCTGATGTGTCGATTGGCGATACAACCTGATCATCGAACTTAAACCATCTGAAAAGAAGAAAAATAAAAGTGGTTAAAAATGCGAAATTACATTTAAAGTAAATGTATGACTGATTAATTTATCAAAGTTGGCGAAGATGGCTACATTTCCAAATATAAGACTCATGCCCCACGGAATAGGTAAAGAACAGTGTCAAAAATAAGTTGAACGGGGCCTACGGTGCCTGTCCGAAGTACGATATCAAAGTATTTTCCTTGGGGACTTAAATGCTAAGATCGGAAAGGAAAACATCTTCGGCAAGTTAGCAAAAAGATAATCTAACCGACTAATTGATTTTAGACAAGATTCCAATTGGCCGCGTTCAATGTGCTTGAGTACTTAAATATTCAGGTGACAGTTTATCTTAGGCCTAGGCAGAAAATCTTGACTAACATACAAAACTTGCCTAGATTTGAAGGCAAATCGACCAATCAGAGGCTGTTGACTAGCTAGGCAAAAGCATATTGAACACGGCCATTGGCTCGCGAACAAATTTATCTGTAATCGGCCCTAGCGAGGTATCCGTCGGAACGGAAAATTCTCCGATTTCATACGAATCGGAGGATTTTTGCTGTTCCGAAGTATACCTCGAAGCAAAAATCCTCCGATTCGTATGAAATCGGAGAATTTTCCGTTCCGACGGATACCTCGCTATGGCCGAATATCTATATTAATATGTTTTTTTGCAAAAGTCTCTACAGCCTTTTTGTACTTAGGACATCCATCTCCTACTGCCAGATTCAAACTGCTACACAAAGCAAACATTTTAGTCTAGTTTTTGTGACCGTTTTCTCCGAATCTGATACACAAATCCGTTCGGTCGGTAGGACTTTTGCATACCCTCGTGAAGTGTCCAAATTCAAGGCATATAAAGCAGCGTTTAAGTAACATCTTTTCTCGTATTCGGCACTAAACCCAACCGATCCAGACTTTTCCTGTTTTGAACAGACTGTTTGCGATTTCAATTCGAAATTCATTTGATCTGTTAAAGCGCTCCTCTCACAATGTCACTTCGTATATCCTTGCATTCTAGCAAGACCTCTTGTGCAAGGGACCAAATGTTACAATTTTCTATCAGCACTTTCTTAATTTCGTCTATACATATATATAGACCGCCGTAGTGGAATTTGCTGCTTTATTTAGTGACAGTAAGAGCTCTCCGCTTGCAGTTTTGCGGATTCGACTTACATTCGTCACTACTTCATTGCTTTGCTGATACGACTCATAACGATTTAAGTTCTACTTAAATTGGTATGGGGTAATTTTCGTATGGCATAAACTGTCACATAAAAGTTTATGTGGAACTTAAATCTTTATAAGTCTTATCAGTAACGGCCCTAAGTGCAGGATCCGATCTCACTTTCCGGAGTAGGTCAGCGTACGATAGATCGCTGGTCTTTTTAATCACTATCGCATCCGGACGCAGTGGTTTTTTAGCACCTGTGGCATGCTTCTTTCTTACAACATTCATCCATTCTTGCGACGATTTTGCTTCTAGATTTGGTGTCGGCTCTAATTCCCCTCAACCAACTTGGTGTGCAATCAGCTAGCAAAGGACCGAGCTGGCAGGAGGGGCTTTTTGTTTGAGGCCGTGGTCCACCCCGGACTGTAAGCGCCACCAAAAGTAAAGTAAGAATCTCTTTTAGACGGACCTAAAATATTGTAACCGCTTGATTTGTTTGGCGAATTTATTCGCTTTTTTTTGGAGGATGAACTAGAATTTTAGATGGTTTCTTCTCGGATCGATTACCGTTTATATCCACATGACAGTTTCTTTTAGAAGACCGGACAAACAAACTGTTTTTGTCGGTGGCCGGGAATTCTTTAAGCACTGCTTCTCGGATCGTGTTTTCCTTTTTTCAATCGGGATTTGCGAGGATGTTGTCACATGGGATTTTTCCGCCTTACGGCTAAGGCTATGTATCTGTTCACGGAGCTCAGATATTTCCTTCCGTAAATCGGTCAAATCGGATTCCGCTTTCCGGAAAACAAACTTTATAACCCGTCTTCTTAATTCCTCCATAGAAAAATCGATAAGATCGTCAATTTTAACCCCAAGCAGCAACAGCATTTTAGTATTCTCGTGTTTGTCGCTGTTGCTCTCTGCGCGCCGTGGGCAGTGACAATCGCTGACATCGATTCCAAATGCGAACGCGTGTGAGAGAAGTGGTTTTAGTTGACGAATGCGCAAATCGAATGCTCTTCCTAAAAGGGGTCGATTACCGTGTCCACATCGTTGAGCTCTTTCCTTGTAGCATTACTGACTACGCATCCAAATTTGCAAGGAAAGCAAGGGCAGCGAGAAAATAATCTCGAATCCCGAAGGAGATAATCTTTCGTAGAATAAACACAAATGCAACTGATGGCTCCTAGCTTTAAGAACACAGAATGCAGGATCTTCGAAAAAGCGAAGAAAACTTACGTTAACGATGCGCGTAGTAGATTCAGCTCTCCTTCTCCCCACATTAAGCGTATCTGCGTTCTACTAGAAACTGTAATATAGTACTCATTTGCCATTTACCAGTTTACCTATATTCAAACCGAGATTCAAACTGATCAGTCTACATCCGTTGCTAGATCCGATATATTTTTGTTTTAATGGAGACGCTTTCATTCTCAACCAATCCGGCGCAAATGCAGAACTTTTGAAATTCCGATTATTATTGCAGTAATGGCTTTCCTTTGGCTTTCCAAAGGCAGCTTCTATACTTTAACCCTTATTTTACCTTCTCTTGAATGCTCTCGAAAAAAAAAATCACAAATAACACACTGCCAGCCCAAGAATAAGTAAGAATCGATGAAAAGTTACGAAACAGTAGTAAATCAATAACCTTATGAGCCAACTTTGAAATTTTAGTTTCTTTTGCCCGGCAATTCTTGATTTACGCCGCTTAACCACAACAAATCTATAAATTTATTTTATGTACTCACTTTCCGAAAACGCCACTTTTACAAAACGCCGTATAATGACCGCTCTCCATTGAACCGTAATGGTTCGATACACCATACAGTTGATAGGTCTTCGGTGACATTGAACGTAACTCTGACTTGGCAATGTATGGCGTCATATCGAGATTCTCCAATGGAAACGTAACGTAATTTAATTTCTTTTTGTACGAATGGCCCAAGCCATCAGGGTCGGCATAGAATCTGAAAAAAATTTAATTCTGTCAAAAGAACAAAAACCAGGAAACAAAGTGAAGATGAAATTTACCTTTTAAAATGGACTACCAAAATGGGTGGCAGTTTGGATATATCCAACTTTTTGACAGCTTCTCGTGGCTGCTTGCAATTTGGACATATCCATCCGTGTATCCGTTCACCATTGAAGTACATATCCATGCATTGGGTTAGGGCGCACATATTCGAACTTGATGGCAATTCTAAACTTAAATTCGAGAAACATTCATATGTGGCACTCTCCTTGTTGCAGTGAACACACTTGACCGTGCTCTTGATTTGTCCGTAAAATAAACGCAAAATTAGGCTCTCTCGCGCCTTGGTGAACTCTAGCCAGGCCCGTTCCGATGCTGGCATATTTTCGCGCGGTTTTTTGTGCACCTGTAGCGTCTGCAAGTCCGAGTGCAACCAATCCATGAGTATTGTGAGGAATTCATGAGAGTCCTGCTGCTCAATGCCCCGGAATATTTGCTGATACTGACCTACAACATACTGAAAACACACAAATCAGTTTGAACACATTTTTCAAGTTCACTGAAGTACCCGCAAGTCTTTGCTGGCTACGCATTTATAGTTGCCATTCCAGAGGACTTTGATGAGAGCGGCGACTTCTTCCACAACCTGACCGTTTGTTTTGTTCGCACGACTGATGTTGTTCTTGTATTTATCTGTTATGCAGTATTCCGTCAGCGGTTGTGTATTGCTAAGACACTGCAATATGCTGTTCATGTAGCAGGTGTTGCCGAGATTTTTGAGACCAGTTAGACCGCGGCCCTACAAATGAAATATAATCAGTAAAAATGTTAAACAGAAACAAGGCCACACACCTTTTTGAAAGGACTTATAAAATTGTACGTTGGAATGTGGATTTTAACACCGGCCAGAACAATCATCATGTTGACGAACTAGCGCGCGTGTAGCGATATTGGATTCGGTTGTTCATTCTATGGGGGACACGATAAACTAAATGGATATGCATTGCTGTCGACCCAAACCGGCAAAGAATGGTGAATTTCACTAATCAGATTTACCATGGTGGGAGTTGCTCATGGTCGGGTAATGTGTTGTGCAAAGTCAAGTTCAATACAGTTTTTCCACGTGTTGCATACTAATGCGAAGAGGGAGAATAATAAGAAAGGAACGAAGCAAACGATAAGACACTTTGGAAAGTGAAACTATTTATAAAGAAGCCAATGATGAGGAGGGACGCTCGATTTGTTTTAGCTTCTGTTTTTCTTGTTTTATGTTATTAATGCGTGTAGAGAATCCACTCTCGATGTCTTGTCGTGTTGCATTTATGTTTATCGATTTAAAAACTTTTTTTTTGCGAGTGATAGTCACGTGTCATGGCGGACGATTCACAGAAAATCAGTTTAACGTGATGTTATGCGTCATGGTCATGGCAAATGACGCATTGTTGCAGTGGTTATTTTGGAACAACAAATAATGTTGTATGTTATAACAATGTCTGCTTTTTATAAATAGCAATACCAGCAGTTTGTGTGGTAGACATATTGCGGACAATCAAAGTATTTACAGCGACCATGGATTTGACCGAAATATGATAAGAAAAGAAAGCGTTTGGGACCTATAACGATTTTAGAATATTTGCCGATATTGCGAGATTCGTATCACAAATAGAAACTCAGACAAACGAATAATTGTGAGCAGGTAGGTCGAGTGGCGGACTTGTTGCGCCAACTATTTTTTTTAAATTCATTTATATGACAACTCCAAATAGCGAAATGGGAGCGCAAGGACTATCTCTTGTAAAGTCAACTGAATGCTCCAATTAATGCAGTAGATTAGTGGGCTTCCAAGCTTGGTATGGCTTGAATAAGACGCTCTCACCACATAAATCTCAGTATCAAGACGGTGAAAACGCTCTACTTGGAGGAAATGTTGTAAGAAAATTAACACCGGATACTAATCGAATGCAAAAACCAATGTAATGAGCTAGATCCTCGCTGGAAAGTCGAATAAATAAATACATACTTCATTTCTGCAGAAGTATAGGGTTTTGTAATGGCAGTCAAAGGCTGCCTAAAAGGGGGGAGGAAGATGACCGTCATGCAGGGAGCTTTATTAGAGGTTTTAGCAACAATTAAGGTCTCCAATTGGTTAACTGCAACTTATGCATCAAGTTCGCCTCCGAGCGTACCATGCGAGGCTTATACCATCTGCGATCTGGGGACTAGAACAAATTTCTGAATTAATTCAACTCATGCTGTAGGCTTGTTAATATAATGGAAACACGAACTTCGTCTATCCATTACAGAATGTAGAGTCAGTCTTGTGGAGGATAAAGCCTCTAAATCTATTCTTTGCAATCGCCGGCACTATCTACATTAATTAAGAAGACGTATTTTCACAAAGAAATACTTTCCTCGATGGTGTTAAAGAGCGCTGCCACTAAGGATGGAAAAAAAGGCATTTGAGAGACGTGTTATTTCAGACATAGTTGAGGTTTATGATTGCTTTATGTCTCAAGCATATCACAGCTGTTCAACAATTCCTCCATTTTGCATAATTTCAGACATTAGATATCCCAAATGAGGTCAGAGAAGACTGGAGCCTCCTTGCAATATTATTTCGTGTATTTCTGTGTGTTTGTTCTCTAAATAGCAACAAAAGCTAAAGTTCCGCGATTGATGACAGAATAATAATGCAATGAACTCTTTTACCAATAAATTAACGACTACATTGGTAGAATTAGTAATACATTGCAACCCACTTAATATTTGGTGCCACAACCCGGCAGAAGGTCATATCGAATCCATAAGTTTGCAAAGAGAAAAGCAAAAACAAGTAAAAGTGTTATCATCGGCCTGGCCGATGCTTTGATACCCTCCACTGCATAAAAGTCATGCAAAATGTTTGCCATGCGAGTGTGTCTAATATTAGTTTTGTATGGGAGGTAGCAGAACCACTTTACCGACATAGACAATTTTCAATACCAACCTGACGACGGTTAAAAAAAGTACTCTCACAAAATTTCATTCACATAAGTCGGTTCGTTTGGACGCTAAGGTGTTTTCAGAAGACAGAGAGATACATGGGTCGAATATTGGCTTTGTATGGGAGGTAACAGAACTACTTGACCGACATGGATCATTTTTAATACCAACCTGACAACCGTAAAACTAAGACCTGTCACACAATTTCAATCGCCTAGGTCGATTCATTTAAACGCTCTCGTGATTTAAACAGGCGGAAAGACACATGGGTTTACTAATGGTTTTGTATGGGAGGTGTCAGAACTACTTGACCGACATATCCCATTTTCAATACCAACCTGACGACGGTAAAAAGAAGTCCTCTCACCAAATTTCATTCGCCTAGGTCAATTCGTTTGGACGCTATCGTGCTTTCAACAGACAGACAGACAGACGGACAGACAGACAGACAGACAGACAGACAGACAGACAGACAGACAGACAGACAGACAGACAGACGGACATGGCTAAATCGATTCAGAATGTGATCCTGATTCAGAATATATATACTTTATAGGGTCTCCGGTGAACCCTTCTCGGCGTTACAAACGTAATGGCAAAGTGAATATACCTTCCTGTGGAGGGTATAAAAAACTTACCACAGCTCCGGGAGTTGGTGAGAAATCCCGCACTCGTTCAATGACCCTAACCGTTGGCTTAACCGACCTATCGATTTGTGGCACTTTTGGCTTAGACATCTCTTCATCCTCGTATGTCGGTGGTTTCATGTGCCTCTTTTGTTCCCTAGCAATGGCAAGCTGTTTTTCTAGCCGTATTTGTTTGTCTCTTTCGCGTTGCTCTTGTAGCTTCTGATGTTCTTGGATTTTGTTTTCAATCTTTTTGGTGGTCTCCTCAATTGCTTGAACTTCCTTGCGCGACTTTTGTTCCAATACTTTTTCATTATCCAGACGCTTAGACTCTTCAAGCTCTTGGCGTAGGCAATTGTTTTCTAATATCTACAAAGCAAATACAATCATTAGATGCAACATATACAAATAAAGTCAAATAACTTACCAAGTCCTTTTGTGTATACTCCAATTGAAGTATTTCATAGTACAACTCTTGTTGTGTCTTCAACAGCAAATCCTTTTGTTCTTTCTGGTCAACTTTTGCCGTCTGATCGTTAATAGTTTGCCATTCATGTTCTGCCTGCAGTAGTTGTTTGCCATTATCAATAGCCTTTTCGGCGAGGAGTTCCTGCTCCTTTAAAATATCAACAACTGGTTTTTGGCGTTCGCCATATGTCTTGAGAGCTGCCATCTTACTTGAACGATCTACACTTGGTCGTTGAAGAGATACAGCACCATTAGTATCTTTGGTTTCATCATCTTTCATAGTAATATCGTGTATGGTTGGATATTCAATTTCTTCGATGTCGGCTTCTTTTTCCTTAATATGAGGCGCTTGAACGCTCGGATTGGTGCACAGCGTTGGATACATGAGGATAAAGAATGCGTATCCATTTTGAAGAATCTTTATTGGCGATTTGTAAGTAACATCTGGATCCCACTAAAAAGAAGTGGTGGTTTTAGTAAATTGTTTTTAATTAAGTGGTTTTTGAGCGTACATCTTGTAAAATGTTTCGCAGGATAGCAATCGGCGTGTTGGCGGGAGGATTTGCCTCGTGACAATTCCAGTCCATGAGGACAACTTGATCTTTTACTGATCGCGATGACCACAGAGGTTTCGAATAACTATCAAGTCTGTCTTGGACTTTACCAGCTGACATCCTGTGGGAGGTAGACAAGATTTAGATATTAGTTATTAACGGCCGACAGCAGGTATGTGGGGTTAACTATGTGTTTCAAGTAGCTTTCTTTTGGACACAGCTACACTTTTTTTGTTTAACTATTATTGTGGAACAGAACTTACCCCGTTTGAATATACTCCTCGGGAACATTCAAACACCATTGATAGTGCAAGCATGAATTTTGAAAATCCATCTTAGATCTGCAGTCCATAATCAACAAACTCGAGGATGAACGTATGTGATTATACAGCTCCTCACAGGTCATTAACGAATAACTACTCATGTCTGCTATGCTATCATCCGAATCATCGCTCTGTAAGTCATAGTCTTTTAGGTGGCTATTAGTATGGCTATTATTAACCAAACTACTCAACTCCAATTCCTCTTTCTTATCGGCTAAGCGCTGATAACGCTTTTTAAGTGATCGATTTAGCGTCCCCAATTTATCCATCGTTATCTTAAGGTCAGCATTGCCACCAAGAGTTTGACGAACTTGTTTTTTATGCTCCTTGTAGTTAGGCATTTTTCTAATACAATCGATAAGATTGAAATATTTCATATATTGGATATAACTTTGCTCCTCGTCACCATCTAAATAGTATCGCTCAGCTAGTTCCAACAATTTACACGCAGACGATAGAAGCCTTAACACAAACAAAAAGACATGTGATTAATATCAAATTTAGCAAAAGTTTGAGCTTTGTTTACATACATTGTTAGTTTCTTGCAGCTATAATCGGGAAGCTTGTAATACTTTTCCAAATCACGGAGGTTTCCTCCCATGTACAAATCTTTCACTTGAGCCATCTTTTTTTTGCACTATTGTTATGTTATTGTAATTAGTAGAGATAAAAGGGTGATTTGGTGGTAATTTTTATTTCAAACTTTTATTCATCTGTCTAGTATCTTATTACATTATATTAGAGTTGTTTGAAATGTTTTTAAAATTAATAAAGATGATAGAAAGACCGAACTCTACTCTGTCTGATTGGATTAACCGACGGCCATTGCAATTTGGTGACGATTTTGAGTCATCTTGGGGTGACAGATATAAATGCATGTGATGCCAAGTTTTGGTAAAATCAAAACATAAGCAAATGTTGTGATGCTTTCCGGCACGATAACCAATTCAAAGTTTTAAGTTTTTTAAGTCGTGTGTTAATTACCTACGCTAGATGAATAAATTAGCTATGCACATTTAAAAAGTCTAGTCTAGTCATCCTAAGAAATATTCACAACTTCACATAAATCTATCCCGTAAAAGATGAATAAGATGCTCAATATTAAATAGTCGACAGCTTTAAACAGCATGCCAAATCGTGTAAAAGGCATTTTTTCCATTTACACGAAATACTGCTGTTCCGCAATGGGGAACATGAAATGAGATTACTTTATTGTTTGCATTTGTGTTGGTGTATTATTTTACAGTCAGATATTTTTTTTATTGCAATTTGTGTTTACAAATGTTTCTTGTTTTGGTAAGTATGTCTGAATCTCGCTCTCATATCGAGATTCGCAAAAGTGATCTGAATCTTGAAAAAAAAAAGTGTTTATTTCCGCCTAATGGAAAGCGAATTTGACAGACAGCTGATTTCTAGAGCAGAAAAACTAGTCTGAATCTTTAAAAAAGTGCTTTTTCTTGCCCAATGGAAATCGACATCAGAAATATACTAATATACTTCGCACAGCTGTTTTATGTCATTCAGAATTTGTTTTCAAAACAAAATTACTAAAAGCCCCCTTTAAAAATCAATTATTCAGAACAAAAACGTAAATAATGGACAATGACTTAATTTTAACAATTGCTATCATCTTCGCTATCTTATACTTCTTCCTCGTCATTTGTAGATTTCGATTCTTCGTCGATATAATTATTTATAATGAAGTTCGTATATTTCCATCGACAAACGAAAACAATTTGCACAGCTAATGTATTGTCAAATAACGCATTAATACCTACCTATAAAAAAGCAGGATCAATTGTTAAATTGTATTTTTAAATCTTTATTTTTCCGAAAATACAAAATTAGTTAATATTTAATTACAAGAAAAGAATGATAGGTACAAATTTAGGATGATATATAATATACTACACATCTATTCTACTCGAAGCCACCCGCGTCTCGACCACAAACCAGTAAGAATAAAATAATAATGAATTCAATCCATCCGTCACACCCCCTCTGCAAAAACTGGAACAGGTATGGCCCTGAGGAATATAATGCTTGAACAAGTTGCCCGCAGATGGCGCCGCTCACGGTAGTTAACATTCGGCCATTCTATTATTTAATCGCCCTCGATTACTCCAAGTCAAAATCTTGAAAATGCGCTGGTCTCTTCTTAACTCTAGTTGGTCGTTGATTCGTTGGTACTCGATGATCAGACTCCTCTGATTCGACGCTGTCTTCTTCGCTTGACTCTATATTCTCGGTCGGAACTCGCTTCATATCGTCAACTGCTGCTATGCCGTTATAAAACTTCTGAGATCTCTGCATTTCGGGAATATCCTGAACTCGGTATCTGTCTCCTGGCAAAACCTCCGTCACGATGTAGGGCCCCTTATATTTAGGCAATAACTTCTGTGAATCACCAGTAGCGCCATAAGTACGTTTTACCATCACGAAATCTCCAGGAACGAATACTGCAGCCTCACATCTCTTACTATTGTACGTCTTCTGTTGGTACTCCTGATTCTGCTTGATGACTTTGCATAAACCCTCCCTCACTTCGTGTATATTATCGAATAATCTTTGACCCCGTTTGAATTCATCATCAATCGGAACTCCATCGATGCCTCTCGGATCATAATTAAATAGAACCTCGAACGGTGTCTTCTTCAAAGTTGCATGAACTGTATTATTTAGGCTCCATTGTACAACATTTACAAACTGATCCCAATCGGAACCATCCTGTTTTTGACTCAATGTTGCCAACATAGGTGTTATACTTCGGTTGACCCTCTCTATTTGGCCATTGGCCCTCGGTGTCGCTGTCGCGTTCTTAATGTGAATTATGTTTTTCTCTTCACACATTTTCTCAAAGATCTTACCTGTGAAGGAAGTACCCTGGTCGGTAATCAATCGGTTTGGTGCTCCAAAAACGCTGATAATGTCTTCGAAAACCCTGACGGTAGTCTGTGACTTCACATCTCGTACAGCTTTAAGAATGCAGAATTTGGTGAATCCGTCTATAATCGCCAACACATATTGATTTCCTCTAGAACTTCGAACGAAAGGACCAAGATGATCAGCATGTAATGTGTGGAATGGTATTCCGATTTTATCGATTGAATGCAAGAACCCTTGCTTTTTGCCACCAGGTTGTTTATGATACAGGCACTCCATACACGAACCGATGAAACCCTTCACGTATCTTCTCATCCTAGGAAACCAGTACTTCTCCTTTATCTTCGCAAGCGTTTTATCAAAAGCAACGTGTCCAAATTTGTTATGACAATTCGTAACGATCTGACACCTAGCTCTTTTTGGAACATACCATTTTACCTCGTTGTCCTCTTTTTTAAAAACTCGACCATCAATCAACTCGAACTCAGTGTGAATTTGTTTTTCAGCTTTGCTTAGATTGTTCTTCTTTTTCAGTATATCCGCGATCTCGTTGATTCTCGGCTCGCTTTTCTGCAACATGACTAACCAATCATATTCGTTAAGTATTGAATAAAGACAAACTAAATCAGCAACAGTTTCAGTCTCCTCAGCCTCTTGAAACGGATTGCGGCTCAACGCATCAGCATGCTTCATACTGTCACCAGGTCTGTGCTGAATCTCGAACTTATACTCCAACAGCTTCAACCACCAACGTCCTATTCGCGGAATGATATGTCTCTTCGTCAATGAACTCCTTACAGCATTACAGTCGGTAACGATAACGAACTCCAGGCCGATCAAGTAAACTCTAAACTTCTCCAAAGTCCAAACAACTGCCAACGCTTCAAGCTCTGTAGAATGATATTTTGATTCTTCTTTTGTCGTCTGTCTACTGCAGTAAGCAACTGGATGCAATTTGCCGTCGTTCTGAAGTTGCAAAAGAACACCTCCAAGACCATCCTTGCACGCATCCGTGTGTACTTCTGTCTTAGCTTCCGGTGAATATAAACATAATACGGGCCGCTCAACCAATTTCTTCTTCAAAGTCTCGAAAGCCGTACTCTCTGCATCTCCCCAGTTCCACTTGACATCCTTCGCAGTAAGTTGAGTTAAGGGTCTCACGATCAAAGCAAAATCCTTAATAAAAGATCGGAAGTAACTCGTCAATCCAATGAATTGTCTTACTTGATGGACATTTAATGGCGGTGGAAAATCAGCTACACTGTCTACTTTTCTCGCGTTAGGCTTTACGATTCCATTACCTATCTGAAATCCAAGATACTCCACTGTGTTGTACAAAAATTTACATTTATTTAAATTCAACTTTAAATCAGCTCTGCGTAAACACTCAAAAATTGTTGTCAAATTCTCTATAGCCTCTTCTTCATTCTCAGCTGGACACAGAATATCATCAAAGTAAGCCAAAGCAATAGTATGCCTCAATGGACCAAGAACCTTGTTGACAAGACGCTGAAACATCGGTGGGCCGTTACATACCCCAAATGGCATCCGTAGGAATTCAAAATGCCCATCGGGAGTCACAAACGCTGTTAAGTGACGCGACTTGTTGCCTACGGGGATTTGGTAATATCCACTTTTCATATCAAGCATTGAGAACCATTTCTTATTACTCAGGGTGTCAATCTGGTCGCTCAGAATTGGAAGCGGGTACTTAATTTTTTTCGTTAATTTGTTAAGCGCACGATAGTCAATACAAATACGCTTGCTTCCATTATCGATGTATGCTTTCAAATCGTGACCATTCAACTTAGCTGTTTGATAATATTTCAAATCTTTAGCAGACCCTTCAGATAAACTTATTAAAGTAGTTTTGTTTCGCAATTCAACATTCGGTGCTGCACTCGGCGTACGAAAATCAGTTTTCTTCTCTGGACAATTTTTGACAATATGTCCTGGTTTTCCGCAACGAATGCACGTGACTTGCACTTTGCACTCACTCTTATAATGCCCTGGAGCAAGACATCGAAAACATTTAATATCATTTTTGGACTTACCCTTAGTACAAAAATCGTCGCTGTGTCCACTACTTTTGCAAATGCTGCAATTTTTCTCTGGTGTAATGTGACTCTTGAACTCACTTTTGAACTCGCTTGAAAATTTCTTGACTGGATCAGGCACTCCCATTATCTGCGTATAGCTCTTGATGTCTCGTACCATATCATTTGTGTTGTCATGAGAACGACATAACAAAAATTGTTTCAGCTCCCTGGACAGCATACCCTCAATGACTTGTACTTTGATCTCTTTGAAACTTAGCTTTAGATCGTTTGACATCCGGACTTTTTCAAAGAAATAATCGATGATCTCTTCGCATATGAATCTTTAAGCATAACACATTTGCTACCAACTCTTCGCAGCTCCAACCAGATGTAACCTCACACATTCCAGACGAAACTCGTTCGACCATCTGTTCAAATCCGCCACAGCACTTACGGAATGTATCCAATCACTTGCCTCGTAATCTTTCTCTTTCCCATTAAAATTACTTATAGTTTTGTTGAAGTCTGGCATAATTTGATATTTGACATCAGCATCATTATTATTTTGCGTGCCAGCAACCTTCAACGCATCCACAAGTAACTTAACCAGATCGTCGGCACTCATCTTCGCAGTCTCGGAATTTTCCACAGTCGTTGAATTTAAAATTGTCGATGAATCGAAATTCGCCTGTATGGTTATCTCGTTTTCTCCCTCGCTGGTAGTATCTGTCATTTGCTGTCCTTGAAATTTTGCAAAAAGGATGACGCAATTGTGAAATTCGATGCAATCCCACTTCTGATTGTTAAATTGTATTTTTAAATCTTTATTTTTCCGAAAATACAAAATTAGTTAATATTTAATTACAAGAAAAGAATGATAGGTACAAATTTAGGATGATATATAATATACTACACATCTATTCTACTCGAAGCCACCCGCGTCTCGACCACAAACCAGTAAGAATAAAATAATAATGAATTCAATCCATCCGTCACACCCCCTCTGCAAAAACTGGAACAGGTATGGCCCTGAGGAATATAATGCTTGAACAAGTTGCCCGCAGATGGCGCCGCTCACGGTAGTTAACACAATCTACTTTCTTGTTCCATTTGCCACGAAAAATCTGAGATCTGAAATAAAAATTTGGACTCAATAGAAAATCACATAAATCTCCGTTTTTGTTCATTGCCGTCACAGAGTCTAATAAAACGCAACAATGAAAGCAAAATCTCTTCTTAAATACAACAAAGAGGATTATGGGGGTTAGCAGCTTCGCGTGGAAGAAAACTGTGTACAAAGTTTTTGTTTTTTTTAATATCTTGTTGTGAATATTTCACCTTCTTATAGAAAGTACACGCCATTTGCGTCAGCTGTCAGATTCTCCATATATCCGTGTTTTTACATATATGTCTTCTACTAGAGAACTGTATGTTTTTTTTAGCTCCCACTTGCATTTGTGTTTGGTCACCTTTTCTATAAACACGATAGGGCTGGGAACTACTCTTTTTCTTCAGGTGGTTACCAGTTATCAGTCATGCTTGACTCATTTGCAAAGTTTGGCACCATTGTATTTCGTTAAAAAAAATCTTCGTTAAATATGCATTCAACGAACGTCACGTCAGAAAAGAAATGTCAATTTTTCGGCCACCAAAATTTTCTCCCAGTCGTGCCGAAAAGTTCTCAGAAAATTCTGTTTCTCAAATTTTTGTTCATTACTTTCTGAAATAAGTTCAACTCAAATACCTCAATTAGAAATGTTCGAAGAAGCTGATAATTTTGCGGATATATTCCGTGGTGGCCTTCCGTATTATCTACTCATTACCTTACCAATTTTAATAATTTGCTCATCGAATCCAGTCTTGGCTTCAAGTGAATTCACCGTCCAGCGGATGTCCCAGTTCGATGTAAATGGTGTCGCCTATGGTAATCACAAAATTGATTTGTAATCATTAATTTAATTAAAAAAAAAATTCCAAGTCGTTCAGCAGTAGTTAAAATTTGTGAAGATTCTTTATGATTTCATGACAATGTACCAATTTAGGTTAATCTATAGATAAGATATAATCGTAATAGATAGATCCATGTGTACCTGCAGACCTTATCCGCTAAAAAAAAGTGTTTTCCCATTTGTTGGTTAGGTTGCCGTGCATCTGCATTAACTCTGGAAGCTAAATCACTGTATTCATGGGGAACATCGCGACACTGCGTTGTAGCGAAGTAAGTACATTTTTTTTAATTGCTTTCATTTCATCAAATATTGTTTCTTAGATTTCAAGACATGACCATAGACCAGTTTCAAGAGATTCGCCAGAAGGCCGGTGGATTAGTGATTCTTCTACCCAATAACATTGCTTCTCTTTCAGCTGAAGATAAAGAGGTTTGTAAGCTTTCTGTGTATCTCTTTTATAAATTTTTTTAAAATGTAAATTTTTTGTTTCACTAGCACGTCTACTTACTTGAACAAGCAATGTTAGCTCAGGTATCACCGATTCCCGTGTACTTCTCCACCTACAACGAAGATCTAGACCAAGTTATAGCTGATATAACAAAAACTAGCGATGCAGCTAAAGCTGCTCAGCAAACATCTGGCGGTAAGGTTGAACGCAGCTCTGCTGTATCGGAACTCCTCAACATGATCTCGGCCAATGGCTATCAGATTGTTGTTACGGGCGCTAGTCATGCAGCTAGTAAGCAAAGCAAGATTCCCATTATCCAGGGCGAACTTGCACCAATGAAGAATTTAAAAGCCGCTGAAGTCGAAGTGAACACTAAGTTGCCATTGATTATTCTCACATCTCATTTGAACACATTTGGACTTTACAATGTAAGACACAACTGGGATTTCATTGCATCCAACAATAATTTTTTTTGTTCCAGGAATACCCTCTAAACGCTGATACCGCTGTTTTGTTGACCCTTGCCGATTTGTTTAGCAAACTTCACAATACGGTCAATGCTGCGCCAAAGTTCCGGCTGTTGTTCTTGCTCTCTGAATCGGGTCCATATTTGAATTTCCAAGGAGCTAAGAAGTGGTTGGATGAAAACGTTCAGTTACAGGTGAATTTTATGATTTTAGTTCTTGCGTCGTGTTTCTAAATTGATTCAGTGAACTGTGTTATGTTCAGGATGATCTAGTTTCTATTACGGGATATTTAATTGCAGCAAGAAGAATGAGTTCCATTATAACAAAGGTAGTATTCATTCAGAAGTAGCTTCTTGTAGTATTCCTATCGCTAGAGGATATTTTGCATTAGATTGGACGGGCCTTATTTAATTAACCAAATGACAGGCTTTACCAGAATCTACCAAATTCCTCCGATCACAGTTTCAATGATTTCTTCGATACGAAATTCTGGATAGTTATCATTATCAATAACCTGCGAACAAATGTTAGATATGAAGTTGAAACATTTTCATTTTTGTCCCGTTTTGGTCTCAGTATTCTTTTGATTCAAGCTAAGTTTTGTCCGGTCATTTATTAGTACCCTGATCGCAATCCAGACCAGAGTTAGAATCACCAGTCGTACACGTTTGTCAGCAGTTGTGTTACCAAACCATAGTTGCAGCTCGCTTGTAAACAACGCTTGCAATTTACATTACGCTAACGTACAAATTGATTGTTAGATTTGTAGTGAATAATATTGAAAATTAATTCTTTTTATAGAACGTTGACTTTGTTCTCTGTCTGGATACTATTACACAAGCTCTCAACTCAGAAAGCGGCTCCATGTATATGCACGTTTCCAAACCACCAAAGGAGGGAACCGCCATGAACAACTTTTTCAAATTACTTAAATCCGTCGGCCAACAATACGACAACGTAACAGTCGATGGTGTCCACAAGAAGATTAACTTAGCCGATGTCCAATTGGGTTGGGAACACGAACGCTTTAGTATGAAGAGGTTGCCCGCATTCACAATCTCAAGCCTTAAATCGCCCAAAGAACCAGTCCGAACGACAACATTCAAAGACGATGAAAATAAAATTCTTGCAAGCACTCAGAAGAATACCAAAGTAATTGCTGAAGCTCTAGCCAGATACATTTACAATGTAGAAGATGGTGAAATCTTCTCCGGTGCCATGGTAAGTGAATCGTTTCTTTTTTCGATTTAATGCAAATTTAACGATTTAAACTTTAGGATATCAACAAGAACCTCATCAAAGCGTGGTTAAATGTCAAATCTGCGCAGCAAAACAATGACCTCAAGAACGCCTTCGAAAAGTATTTGAAAAACGTGAAACTCACCTATGACAAGCCAGATGCACGAGAGCCAGACTTCATGCTGTATGAGGGACAAGAGGCCAACCTCTATGTGTACCGGGTGAAACCTGCCGTATTCGATCTGTTCCTCACAATCCTCATAACAACATATTTGACCTCAGTGTACTTTATCATTCAGAATTTCCCGGCGCTATACACGCTCGTCTGTAAGATGACAAAGAACATAGCACCAGCATCCAAAGTCAAAACAAATTAATTGTACAATAAAACATCAGAGATAAACTATTTTATAAGTCAAAGCAAAAAAACAAAGAAGCCAATATCAGACAAACAAAATGTGTAGGATAGTTTATTTAGTCTCTAGGCCTCTGTTAGATTCAAGATGAATTATATTTTTCGAAATAATGTTGTCCTAAATGTGAACAAACGAACGACGATGATGATGATGATGGTGGTGGATGTAGTCCGGTGGTGAACAGTAATCCTATTTAATTGTTATAATTTTTAGACTTGCCTATGTTCAATTGGCAGCTGCAGCAGCTAAGTACAACAAACTGCGTTTGTGGTACACTTTAACGAAAGACACAGCTAGCGTTCCTTTAAATGAATTCAATTAAAAAAAAAAAAAACATATGCTCCTAGATTATCGTGTTGGCTTAAATAATTTTGTTTGCAACTCATTTCTTTTTTCATAAATGCATTTAAATAGTTTAATTTAAAATCGATTTTGTTATGTATTCGGCGATATTGAATGCCTCATAAAAATGTGTGTGTCCCTTTGTAGAAAAAATGATTGAGTAAAAAAGAAGTTGTTAAGAAATTGGGACGTTTTCTTTTTTTTTTTTACCTAATTTGCAATGGCGGAGCATTGCAAAACCACTAGTGGTTTTGGATCAAATACTTCAAGAAAACTCCAACACATTCGGTTTGTGGCTTCGAAAAAGATCTGGTTTATAGATAATTTTTAAACAATTGTGGATTGTAGTGAGAGGGGAAAACCGCGTGAGGCAATGCATACCACATGCGTGTTGTTCGACTTACAAAAGAATCTCTATATTTTACAGTACGTCCGAAGTTAGGCTTAAGGATGAACTGATGCGCATTCGATGTGTGACGGGTGTTGCGAGAGAATTGTTGAAGGGGCGGAATGCAGTTAGCATTGGTGGTGAAAAAATCGATAAAAAAAGGATAATAATGAAGAGGGTTTAGTGCACTGCGCCCTTGTGGACTATTGTGCCCCCTGCTTATACCTTGGAAAGGTTCATGACCTTATCCAGGGCCCCATCGCATTGCATTTCCGTTAAGAACCGTGTTTGAGGGTTTTTGCTCTGTCTTTAGCCTTGGCAAGAATATCAACTTTAGAGCACTTCATCCATAGTTTCTTTTATGAATCTGAGAATGAGTAGCGGGTCCATGGTTTGTATATCCTTATCTGTTATCTGGTATTTGCCCAGATGTTTGATTATCCTGTGGGTCAGTGCCTCAGAAGAGTCTAGAATATTATCTGCGGTTTCTGCGTTATCATCGCAGAAACTTTCTTCTGATAAACCAATTTTCCTCAGATGTTCCCTCAGTCTGCAGTGTCTCATTAGGAGACCTGTGAGGATTCTTAGGTTGATTTTGCTTAGACCAATACACGCTTTGAATCGTTTTAGGTTATAGTTCCCTAGAATGTTCTTAGCTTGCCTTAGGCCCTGAAGGTTCTTAAAAAGATGCGGTTCTTTTTTCCTGTTCAATCCTCCTTAACTCTTCTCGTAGGGTGTGTTTCCCTATGCCGCAGAACGGTTCTGGTCCTATGAAGGGCCCGACTGCTCCCTGTCTTGCCAGAGCCCGCAGCCTCATTCCCCATGATGCCTGCGTGACCAGGTATCCAGCAGACGGATACTCTCTGTTGTTCTTACCTAATTCATTAAGCTTATGCAGGCATTCCGACACAAGCTTAGATTTTATGATATAGGCAACAAGTGTTTTGACTATCTGACATCACTGCTATATCACAGTTCATTTTCTTGAGAATGATCCGAACGCACCTATCTATAGCACATATTTCAGCTTGGAAGATGTTGGTACATTTGCCTATGGATTCGTAGTACAACTTAGTTCCTGTCCCAGACACTCCTGCCCCAGTTCCTTCGTCCGTTCTCGATCCATCTGTATACCATTTTACAGTGTGCTTGCGCAGTCCATAGATCATGGATTCATTGCTCCAATGTTTCTTATTGCTGAGCTTCGTTATGAAGTTTTTCTCAAAATTGAATCTCCTGATACTATCATCCCTGGGTTTAGCTAAAAGTGGAGTTACTCTTTCGAGCCAATGCATTTCTCCATTCCGATTCCTTCTTTTGCCATCATCAGGATAGTTTTTTCTGTCGTATCCTCAACCATGAGGTGTAGAGGGGTTAGCTCTAGGAGTACCTCCATGGCTGTAGTTGGACATGTATGTATTGCTCCGGTGATGCATAGTGTTGTCAGACCGATTTTTGCATTAGGGTCGCTGCTGGCATGCGAGTTCCCATCTTAGCTCGTCGGTGGGTGTGGGACTTGACCCTAGGTCCGTACAACAAAAAACCATGCCAGTCTTTACGTCGAGGTGAAGTTGACGTCGCGAGATGTTTTCCTTGCCCTCCCTACCTTGGCTACTCTACTCGCCTAAGTAGCCCCTTCAGTTGCCAACTCTTACTACTTACTCCGCATCGTATTTCCCTGTCCGCGCTCCCTCATCCCCTTTGCCCCTTTTAAAATAAACTCATTTTTGTATGCTTTTAGCTTTAAGTATAATTAATCATTTTATTGCAGTAAGTGCTTATTTATTTAATTATCATTGACTTCTTGGTTTTGTATTGTTTTACGTTATGTTTTACTTTATTTAAGTTAAGTTAATTTAATTTAAGGTAAGTTACGTTAAGAAATTTAAAATTAACAATGAACAAAAAAGAACACAAAAATCCTTATATTTACGTGAACTATATATTCACGTTACTAAGTGGGCTTCTTTGCCGTCTTTTATCAAAAATTGTATTTACTGCGCTTTTCAATGGTCCCCTTCCCCTCGAAATTTCTTTAATCTTATATATGTGTTGAAATTGTATGTCTAAAACGACTCACCCTTTTTCTCAGCAACTGGCGACGTTGTGGCCACAGCATCCAGGTTGCGCTGTACTGTTTTGTTGTTGTGTACCTGTTTATTGTTAGGGGATATACAATTCGATTTTCTACTATTGTTAAGGATTCAAGCGTTACTATATGACTAGTTGCATTTGTTATTATTGTTTATAATTCATAATTTACCCTATTTTCAATTCCACTCAAATTCAGTTATTGTTAATTGTACAGTATTCACTTAAACTTAGAATCTTTACTGTAATTGCTCTCTTTGTTGTGTTCTTTAATATTACTATTCGTTTGAGTCATTTTTGCTTATCATTGTCTAGTCTATAGTTTACGTTGCTTTTTCTTTCTTTTTGGTTTTGATCGTCAAACTGTTTAGACGCATCCAATCTTTGGTAACACAATTACACTATACACACATATTATACACATTACACTAAAACATTACATAATTACACAAAATTACACAATGAACATTTATGGTTTTAATTAAAAAGATTCGGTACAAAACACAATGGTCCTTCGCAGTCGAATTAATCCAGAACAGTCCGATTAAATGAATTAAATTCCAACATATTTTACGTGCATGCTAAATAATTGTGCATGCTTATATACCTTCTTCCGTGTTGTATATATATTATAATATACATATATTATATATTCTGCGTAACGCGTGGTGTGAACATTTTTTCTTATTGCATGTTAATCTTTCCCTCTGTCGTGCGTAATTTATATTCGTTATAAAAACTCTTTCGCTTCATTAGGAAAAATTAAAATACATTTATTGACAAACAATGAATGAAATTAAAGCAAAACGTGGCCATGTCAAAGGTTGCTTAACAAAGGCCGCAGCATTCGTGGAAAGCATTGATGATAATGTTTCGTTAGAACTTTTAGAAATTCGTTTGAAAAAGTTAGAGGAATCGTGGTCGCAATACGAGTCGTTACATGAAAAACTATTAGAGTTTTCGGAAGTTGATGGTTTCGTTGATCCTGAAGCCGAGTTTACGGAGTACGAGACCAAATATTTTCTAGTTCAATCGACCCTAACAAAACTGATTCGCGCGAAAAAAAATGTGAATGCTTCCGAGACTAGTGATTCCGCTATCAAAATATTAGCTTACCAGCAAGCCTCCTTTCTGGAAAACTTAAACAAAGCAAAACAGCCATCCTCCATTTGTCTGCCAACACTTAACGTTCCAATATTTTCGGGCGACTACAAGGAATGGCCTTGTTTTAGAGATCTCTTTATCGGTTGCATAGACTCCAAATCAAATTTGTCGGCTACACAAAAATTCCATTACCTCAAGTCATTTTTGCGAGGTGCCGCTGCAGATTTGATTCGCCATATTACTGTTTCGGATACCAACTACCTCGATGCTTGGGAGCGGTTAGAAAAGAGGTACGAACGTACTAGCCTGATAATTCAGGCACATATTCAAGCGTTTCTATCCCTCCCTAGTGCTACAAATAGTGTTCAATCTCTACGAAAAATTACCGACGGTGCCGACGAAACGATTCGCGGTTTGAAGGCATTGGGGGCAAAAGGTCGTGACCCTTGGGTAATTTACCTTCTGCTACAGAAATTAGATAGTGACACTCGCCAGGCTTGGGCAGAAGAAGTAGGATCTAAGGATAACTGCACAATAGACGAACTACTAACGTTTCTAGATTATCGGTGTGAGGCTTTAGAGTCCTGCCAGTCGCATTCCCGGACCAATCAATCTCGCGGTAGGTCACCCAGAGCCGTACTTAGCCATTTCGCAGAATCGAATCAACATTGTCCTAATTGCAAAGCAGATCACATGCTCCCAAAATGTGAACAATTTCTATCCCTCGATATTGAAGCGCGTCGTGATTTTATAAAGGAACATTCGCTCTGTTTCAACTGTTTACGTTCAGGACATACTTCGAATAAGTGCCGATCAAATTTCCGATGCAGAGCTTGTAATTCGCGGCATCACACAATCGTGCATTCCGATTCGGTACCGCAACCGTCATCGTCGAGTTCTACGGACACATTCTCCTCCACAAACACCTCGATCACCACAACAGATAGTTCGAACCTTCCAACAACTTCCTCCATTAATCCAGAAAGCTTCGCCAACACTCCTTCAACGTCTGCAAGCGCTCTAGCTGCAACAAATTACAATATTTCGCTTTGCTCTTCAGTAACCATGGGTAACAATGCCGGTTATCCAAAACGTTTCAGTCAAACCATGTTGCCCACTGCCATCGTATTAACTTCCGATAAGCAAGGAATTCCCCAAAACATTCGATTGTTGCTAGACTCCGGGTCCCAGGTATCGTTTATCACCGAACAGACTGTTCAACGCCTGGGTCTTCATCGCAAAAATGCACGCATTCCTATCGTTGGCGTTGGATCTACAGCTGCAGGTGTTACGAATGGTATCGTTACGCTTAAGATCACCTCTCGTTTTTCGCACGCTTCTATTGAAGTTGACTGTTATATAGTCTCCAAGCTCACTTCGCTAGTGCCTGCTTTAAAAACCACAGTTGCTAACAATATTAACTTTTCATCGTTCACATTGGCAGATCCTAAATTCAATATACCAGGTCATATTGACATACTCATTGGCGCGGATAAAGTATTTAGTATTTTCAATGGTTCCGCCATTCAGGGCCACCAAGGAACACCTGATCTCATACCAACAATTTTCGGCTGGGTAGTCTGTGGCAATCTGGCCACTAATAGCATTGCGAACGGTGATGTGGTGGACTCCTTCTGTACTCGCTTAGAAGTTGATCAAGCATTCGATCTCGAGCGCTTTTGGCGGCTCGAAGAAATTCAAAACGAACCTACTTTGTCTGTTGAAGAGCAGCAAGCGGAAGACATCTTCACCAAAACCCATTCTCGTTTACCTAACGGTAGGTATATCGTCGAGCTACCCTTCAAATCAGATGAAACAATTGACTTCGGAAACAGCAAGACAGTTGCATTACATCGTTTTCAATCCGTCGAACGTAGACTTCTAAAAAATAATTACTTACGCGAAAAATACACCAACTTTATGGACGAGTACTTACAATTAGGTCACATGGAGGAGGTGCCTGATAATGAAATAGATCTCCTGACTAGTAAATGCTATTATCTCCCTCACCACTCGGTCATTAAAAGCGATAGCAGTACTACCAAGGTTAGGGTGGTTTTTGATGGTTCAGCTGAGACTGACAATATGCAATCTCTCAACAAGGCGCTCTTGGTAGGTCAAACGTACCAGCGTGACCTGTTTTCAATTTCACTTCGTTTTCGTCGTCATCGGTATACCATTTCTGGTGACATTGAAAAGATGTTTCGCCAGATTATGGTCTCGAGGAAGCATACAGACTTCCAGCGGATCCTTTGGAGAAAATCAAGTGACCTTCCTTTAAAAACATATCGCCTTTTAACCGTGACCTATGGTACAGCATGTGCAACATTTCAAGCCGTGCGTACTCTCTTCCAATTGGCACTTGATACCAAACACTTATACCCTCGCGCTGCGGATGTTCTGTTAAACGATTTCTACGTCGATGATGTTATGACCGGTGCGGATTCCGTTGAAGAACTGACATCGCTTCGTTCAGAATTGGTTGCATTGCTCAAGTCAGGCGGCTTTAATCTGCGCAAGTGGACTACGAATTGCTGGCCGTTACTACTCAGCTTACCCGAAGATCAGCGCGAGTTGTCTCCAAAGGAATTTGAGGACTATAGCTCGGTAAAACTACTCGGACTGCAATGGTCACCAGCTAGGGATTCGTTCTCATATAAAGTGACATTAAGCGATAACCTACCAATGACAAAACGTAGGATTCTTTCAGAATCCTCCAGAATTTTCGACCCCCTAGGATTTTTAACCCCGGTTATAATTGGTATTAAAATCATTTTTCAGGAGCTCTGGCGCAGTAAATATAAGTGGGACGACGAAATCTCACAACTACATTCAAATCAATGGCGTTCTATTCGTGATGAGCTTCCCAGGTTGGAATCTTTAAACATCCCAAGAATCATGTGGTCATCTAATGAAAACTTGGAATTTCATGGCTTTTGCGATGCTTCGCTTGATGCTTACGCCGCAGTGGTATACTGTCGAAGTGTGGACTCGGCTGGAAATGTCACTTGCTCGATCGTCGCTGCAAAGAGTAGGGTGGCTCCGATTAAAGTTATTTCACTCCCTCGCCTCGAACTGTGTGCGGCAGTCCTATTAACACGCTTGATAACTAAACTTAAAATTTCTTTACAGCTTAAAGATATGAAAGTTTACGCCTGGACTGACTCAGCTATCGTACTTCATTGGCTCTCGGCGCTGCCAAAGAGGTGGTCAGTATTTATTTCGAACCGTACATCCGAGATCCTTTCGGTTCTACCAAGGAAATTTTGGAATCACGTGCGGTCCCATCATAATCCCGCTGACTGTGCCTCCCGTGGCATTCTACCCGCTCATTTAATTTTAAATGATTTGTGGTGGTACGGACCATCTTGGCTACACCTGGAACGAGATCAGTGGCCTAAAACGGAGTTCTCGGTTACCGACATCCCCATCGAGCATTTTGAAGAGCGTAAAATTGCCCCTGCTCAAGTGCTAGTATCGACTGTTAAACCTACAAACATTATGGAAAATTTAATAAATAACTCTTCACGTTATACTCAGCTAATTCGTAAACTTGCCTTCGTATATCGCTTTATTTTTAATTCGCGCGTGAATCCTACTTTAAGACGAATGGGGTGGTTAACTTCAACTGAACTATCATTCGCAAAGACAAATATAATTAAATACCACCAGTTACACTGTTTCTCCAGCGAAATAAATGAGATTTTAAGAGGTAAAATGCTCAAAAACGGTAACAAGTTGACACCCTTAAATCCTTTCTTGGATACCGACGGAATCCTTCGCGTCGGTGGTCGTATCCAAGAGTCCAGCGTACATTACTCGATCAAACACCCAATAATCATCGATAAGAATACTCGGTTCGCGAAACTCATTGCCGAACACATTCACATTCGACATCTACATGCGGGTGTATCGCAAATGTTTGCTCTTCTTCGCCAGGAATATTTCATAATCGGTAGCCGTAATCTTCTTCGTAAGACCGTGCAACAGTGCGTATCCTGTTTTCGTTACCGGAAAACCAATTCTGATCAAATTATGAGTAATCTACCTGCAGAGCGGGTACAATTTTCGCGCCCATTCAATAAAGTTGGAATTGACTACGCCGGTCCTATCACTTTAAGACTAGCAAGGGGACGGAATCCAAAATTTGTGAAGGCCTACATCGCGCTATTCGTCTGTTTCACAACAAAGGCCATCCACTTGGAACTCGTCGGAGATCTTTCGTCATCTGCGTTTCTAGCTGCTCTCGATCGTTTCGCGTCGCGTCGCGGCAAACCTGCGGAGATATGGAGTGACAATGGCACTAACTTCCACGGCGCCAAGCGAACTCTTGACGAAATGTTCCAGGTCCTACTTAGCCAGGAACACAATGCCATCGTAGCAGATCATCTGTCCAGGGACAGTATATCGTGGAAGTTTATTCCTCCCTCTGCTCCTCACTTTGGAGGTTTGTGGGAGGCAGGGGTGAAATCCACAAAATTCCACCTCAAGCGAGTTATTAGCGACCATCGACTGACCTACGAGGAAATGTACACATTGCTCGCTCAGATTGAGGCGTTACTAAATTCCCGACCTATGTGGCCAACCTCCGATATGGACCCTATAGCCTTAAGCCCGGCTCATTTTTTAATCGGTGAACCATATACATCTGTTCCACGTCCCTATATGCATGTTGAAAATGTTTGTCCATTAAATAATTGGTGTCTTTTACAGAAACTTAAACAAGGGTTTTGGAAGCGATGGCATGCTGAGTACCTCACTTCCCTACAGCAACGACCAAAATGGCCCCATGCTAAGCCAGACCTTGCAGTTGGGGATGTGGTTATACTAAAGGATCCAAATCTACCACCATCAAAATGGATACTAGGACGCATTAAGGCTACCCACCCAGGAGACGACAAGCGAGTTAGAGTGGCTACTATAACCACCCAAACTGGAGAGTACATACGTCCCATCGTTAAACTGGCTCCTCTTCCTTTCGCTGAAAGACCAAGTCTTCCAGGGGGGGCTGTATGTTAAGGATTCAAGCGTTACTATATGACTAGTTGCATTTGTTATTATTGTTTATAATTCATAATTTACCCTATTTTCAATTCCACTCAAATTCAGTTATTGTTAATTGTACAGTATTCACTTAAACTTAGAATCTTTACTGTAATTGCTCTCTTTGTTGTGTTCTTTAATATTACTATTCGTTTGAGTCATTTTTGCTTATCATTGTCTAGTCTATAGTTTACGTTGCTTTTTCTTTCTTTTTGGTTTTGATCGTCAAACTGTTTAGACGCATCCAATCTTTGGTAACACAATTACACTATACACACATATTATACACATTACACTAAAACATTACATAATTACACAAAATTACACAATGAACATTTATGGTTTTAATTAAAAAGATTCGGTACAAAACAACTATATATAATCTTGCCGAAATTTCTTATATCATTTAACTTCCCTATTAATCTACTTTACTGGCAATATATATTTAACGAAAATGTAAGGATTGAATTTAATTACAAATATCTTATTTTTAAACAAAACTTAAAACAACGTTAAAACAAACTTTCGAGCAACTTTCGTTGGCATTAATCAATAAAAATTAAAAAAAATTAAAAAAAATAAATCCCTCGGTCACTACCGGGATTCGAACCGGTCACTTGTAGGTTCTCCAAACGAAGTTTTTGCTCGCCGCCGCTACCGTTTGCGCTATTGCGGTGCTATTGGTTGCGGTATCCAAGCACCGCTTTTCAGAATGCTGCGATGGGGATTACCGAATTTCGGAACTCTATCCCGAATTGTAGGGATAATTCCCTGGAGACAAGACAAATTTCCGACGTGTGCCGTCTTGTGATATTGAAACTTGCTCAGTATTGTGCACTTAGCCTAAAAATCACCACATATTAATATATATGTACTACAAAAAAAAATATCCACTGATCACCACATACCTGGTTATAATTTCCTGTGATACCTATTCTTTATATCTCCAGCGAGAATTAATCTCTAACTTCGTTCACTAACACTTTTAAATTTACCTTATTGGTACTATTATTGCCTTTTGGCTACCTTTCACCACTTTTTTGATTTAAAAATTTTAAGAAAAAAAAAAACGATTTTTTATTTTCCTGCGACTTTCGGGTCAACTACTTGGGTTGACTTTTCGAAATCAAATACCTGCTTTCTTCCTTTGTCATTCTCATTGCCGGCGCTAGACAAAGGAATTCGAAAATTTCCTGTTCTCAATTAATTTTTTTGGTAATACCTAACCGCTTTTGGTTCTTAATGTGTTTCTCTCTTAAGTGATTCTGTTTTTCGCTGTATAACAGTTTTGGTTGAAACCTTCGACAACAACCCTGTTGTGACAGCTGACTTTCCATCGACTGGGCTGTCAATTGTCAATCATTTCCAGACAAAAATAATTTCGTAACACAGGGCTTTGCATTTTGTTTCAATTCAGCTGTCGGAATATCAACACAAAATTGCAAAAAGCGAACCCACATGTTCTTAGTGCAAAAAAAAGTGTATTTAAAAGTAAAAGAAAAGTGAAAAATTACAGGAAAATACCGAAAAATACCATCAAACGTGGGAGCCGAACCTACTTCACAGCCGGGCAATGTAGTCAGATAAGTACCTATATACATATTTTGTTTTATACCGACCCGATACTTTGTGGTGCTTAATTTTTCTTCGCAGGTATTTGCATGTGGTCATTGGCGAATGTCTTTGGCATGAAAAATGCCGATAATTTTGCCGGATAGATTCTCCAATTCGTACATACAGTTACCAACAACACGATGGACACGACATTTCAAGAATTTAGGCAGCAGTTTGGCGTTTTGCCCTTGAACGAAATTGCTTTGTGCAAAATTGCGGCGAAAGACTTCTTGTCCAACCTTGAACGACGTCGGCCTGGAACGAGTGTTGTAAGTCTTCATGGATTTCTCGTGAGCTTTTAGTAGATTTTTGGACAACTGTTGTCGTGCAAGAGACACACAGGTGTCACGAGGTGTTACCAACATTTCGGGATCCTGCAGTGCCTGTAAGCGTCTGAGTATTTTGTACGATGAACCATGGTTAATCATATTTTGCCCAAACAAGGCATAGTATGGCTGACATCCAAGGGAGTCGTGTATATCAGAGCGTAATGAACACGCTATGCTTGACAAATATGAATCCCAATGGTCTTGTTCATCAGTTACAAATACTCTCAACTTATTCAGGATACTGCGGTTAACTCTCTCCGAAATGTTGGCCTGTGGTGAGTACAAAGCTGTACGAATGTGTTGCACGCCGTAGCCGTCCAGAAATCTTCTAAACTCGGTTGATATAAATTGCTTTCCATTGTCCGAGTGTATGAATTCAGGTGTTCCGAACCCATGAAATACCTCGGACTCTAAAAATTGAATTATATTTTTGGAAGTTGCTTTTGGTAGAGCTCTAAGGAATGTGTATTTGGTGAAGTGATCAACCGCGATGAATATGTAGACATTGCCTCGTTTTGTTCGCGGGTAAGGACCCAACAGGTCGACGTAAAGTCGTTGCATCGGTCGCTCTGAGACGATCTGCTTAGTAATCGGGGGACGAAGGATCTTGTTTGGCGCTTTTATAGATTTACACACCTCGCACTGGCTCACAAAGTTCTTGATTTGTCCAACCATCTTTGGCCAATAGTACTTCTCTCGAACTCTCACGTACGTTTTCGAGAAGCCACTATGACAACAGAGCTTGGTGTTGTGGGCCATTTCAATAACTTTGTCAGTCAAAGTGCTGGGGATCCATAAGCGCCATAAAGAGTCTTCGTTTCCAAGATCTTCGCTCCTGAATCTAACTCTTTTGTATATGAATTTGTCGGATACAACTAGATCTGGGAGCGAAGCTTGATTTTTTTCGATTTCTTCCCGAAGATTTCTGTACTCCACAGAATCGAACTCAGGCGAGGCAAGATCTACTTCTTCACCGACAGATGTTATTGATAATTCTTCCATTTCTCCTCGTGATAGAGCATCCGGGACTACATTAAGGGAACCTTTGCGATGTTCTATGATGAAATCAAAACGTTGAAGTTCCAGACTCCATCTCGCAAGTCGGCCACTCAGATCTTTCAGCGACATAAGCCACTTCAGACTTGAGTGGTCAGTGATGACACGGAAAGGCAAACCCTCAATGTAGGCACGGAATTTCTTAACACAGAGGACTGCAGCAAGACATTCGAGCTCTGTGACTGTATAGTTTTTCTGTGCCTTATTCAACTTTTTTGACATGAAAGCGATTGGTTTCTCGCTACCATCTGCATCGAGTTGGAACAGCACTCCTCCCACCCCTTCTGACGAAGCATCGCACTGGATTGTAAATTCCCGTTTGAAATCCGGCTGGGACAAAACAGGTGCAGAGGTAAGCGCTTCCTTTAATTTTTCAAATGCCTCTCTGGCTGCAGATGATAACTCGAAATCCTTTCTCTTTTTCAGGCAATCAGTCAAAGGCGCGGCAAGTTCGGAATAATTTTTGATGAAGCGCCTATACCAACCAGTCATACCAATAAATCTACGCACTTGTCTCGGTGTTTTTGGAATTGGGAAGTTTAACATCGCCTCTACCTTTTCAGGGTTGGTTTTTAGCGTGCCCTGACCGACGATATATCCAAGGTACTTGATCTCACGCATACAGAACTTACTTTTACTGAGGTTTATGGTCAAGTTCGCCCTACGTAGGCAGGAAGCCACTTCCGCCAAAACTTGGACATGGGTGTCGAAATCCGCCGAACATATTAACAAGTCATCCAAGTAAATGAAGACATGTTCCCGAAGTCGTGCTGGAATCACACGATCCATCAGGCGACACATTCTTTGAGCGGCATTACACAGCCCGAACGGCATCACCGTAAATTGATACAGTGGCCGTCCAGGAACTGCAAATGCCGTTTTCTGTTTCGACTCTTCATCAAGCGGGATTTGCCAAAAGGCATCTTTGAGGTCGAGTCCCGTGATAAAGTATGTGTCCTGAAGGCGGCTTAGAAGACCGTCAATATGTGGCAGCGGATATGCGTCTTTTTTCGTCACGCTGTTCAACTTCCGACTGTCCAAGCAAAGGCGTACTTTTCCTGGCTTTCTGACTAGCACTATAGGGGAACACCAAGGCGAGTTGCTTTCCTCAATAACTTTCAGTTCCAGCATGCGATCAAGTTCCTTGAACACTTCTTCCTGTCGCACCGGAGACAAGGGGTAGTGTCTGGACTTAATTGGCACTGCGTCTCCAACATCGATGTTATGGGTTTCTAAATGGGTATAACCCAGGCCCATATCGACAAAGTTTGGAAACTTCTTTTTCACGGCCTCTAAAAGTTGTTTCTGTACCGGGGTAAGTAAAATGAAATTTGCTTCATCGACCGAGCTAACATTTTCTTCATTTGGCAGGCTAATCGAATCAATCTGATAGTGTGGGACTAGGCAGAACTCCTTCCAAAAATTCATGCCGAGATAAACCTTTTGTGTCAAGTTAGGAATTACATAGAAAGTAATGGTTTTCGTGACGCTGTTAAGCGACGTTGGAATTTCGCAATACCCCACAATATCGTGAGTATTACCATCCGCAGTCTTAACGAAATTTTTATAGGGCATCATTTGAATACCATTCCTTTCCATGAATTCAAAACAAGATTCCCCCAAAACAGAGATGGATGCACCGCTGTCTAGCAATCCAAAAACGAATTCGTTTTTCAACAGCACTTTAGCGTACATCCTACCATCTGTTTCTGAGGTTAAGATAGTCTCGACTATGAGTTTTTGAAAGGCTTTCCGCTTATGAAACCTTTCCCTACACTTCTTGATGTGATTGCTCGCGACATTTTTGTTACCCATTATCTTAGACCGCAGTTCATAATAATTTTGCTTTCTTTCGTGAAGCGACTTTAATTTGAATGTGTTGATTGGATGACCAACATCACAGGATAAAACATCATTTTTTTCGCGTTGCAATATAGTAATGGGAGCATTATCCGACCTTTGCTCGACCTTACTCATTGCGATGTTTTCTCCAGTTAATTGTTCTGCTCGGGGTAGTTTCTTTGGAAACGACTCTCCCCGTCTCTCCTGTCGTTCCCCTGGCGGTTTCCCTGGTGTTTGGTACATTCAGGTGTACTAATACCCTTAGCACCACAGAGGAAGCAGAAAAGCTTTCTTTCATGTGAGGGGCACTGATAGAACGTGTGTCCCTGTTGGTCACAATTCCAACACAATAGTGGTGTTGTATTTCGATTTTGCGATCGACCAAATGCTGCCACTTCTTCGACTGGTACATCCGCTTCTTCCTCCAAATGTATCTCATGAACAGCTTTTTGGGAAAACATACGCCTGGACAAAAAACGTTCAGCTTCCCTACCCTTGTTTCTCAGCTGTTCTAGATCTGCTATATTGGCAGCAAGCAATACCTCTCCTAACTTGTCCTTGGAATTGTTTCGGATAACTTCTATAAGCTTCTTAGCGTCAAACGGTTCGTTTAAACGGTCATTCAGACCTATGACTGAGCTATAGAAGTCATCGAAAGATTCCTTGAATCCCTGTCTACGAGTCAACAATCGCATATAGACTTCAACATCATTTTCTTTTCGCCCGAATTCCCTCTTCATGGCGGCTTTGATATCTCCAAACTTCGCGTTGGGGTTTTTGCGAAGAAATGACCAAAACCAATCATTCGCCTTTCCAACTAACAGCGAGTGAAAGTTGGCAGTGATCTGGTCATCGGTATAAAACGACGAGGCTTGGAGTCTATCAACCTTGAAGAGGAAATCGATGATGTTATCAGTACCATCATACTTTATGTTCCACCTGTCTAACCGACATTTCTCAGATGCGTTAGAAGCGCTTTGTGTCCCTGAGGCTGGTGGCGGAACACTGTGCATAGAGATTTGTCCAGACAAAGGCGGATACATATTTGACAACCTAGCGTTTAAGTTGCTCGTAAACTGGGGATTGCATGGATTATTCAGGTCCGGGATATTCTGTACTGGCACAGGATTGCTAATATTTTCCATTTTATCCAAAACGCTGTTCATGAAAATTTGCATCTGTTGAAAGAAGCGAATTTGATTTGCAGTCAGCGATTGATCAATACGATCTGCTAAAGACGCTGCATCTACGTTCTGTTGTAGTTGTTTTTGTATTTGTTGTGGTTGGTTATTGGACCCTGATGTTCCAGGATCTCCAACAGAATTTGTCTCTATAGGAGCCGATTGGTTGGCATCTGCCATGATTGAAGAATTTGAAGTATCGTCCAGATTTAAATCGTTTATTGACTGGTGGAACGCTTCAAATTCTTCCTCAAAAATGCTTTTATTAGCCTTAGCTGCGGTTGAAACCGATCGAGTATGGGGACGATTGGGGGTTTTACTCATACTCATATAGAAACAAGAACTCAGACTATAAAGATATAACAACAAAGAACGAGCGAACGAAGCGGGGCACAAATAAAAAAATAATAAAATAAAAACTGAAAGATGTATCGGTTGGTATATGTATATAAATAATATCTAGTAATAATAAAAAATAAATAAATAAATAAAAGTAAAAGTGGTAAAATAACGAAACTACTATACTACTATATAAATTCCTAATAAAATTGAATCGGTAGACTATTCGAGAGAACTAGCTAATTCATGACATTGGGCTTAGGATGAGGATTGTTGGCGGAGAAAAGACGAAAACTACGGAAGTGAGAGCTGGCAAAGTCCTGCGAGCCGGTTTGAAAAAGTACCAAAAGTAAAACATACTAAATATGAAACGGGTAAAATTCTGAACTAAAAAAAAAACAAAAACTACTTTACAAAAACTAATAATTATTTTGGTTTCAGGACGGATATAAACAAATCATTTGCCTGCATCCGACTCAAAAACCTATTTGTTTGGGTAATGGAAGGATCTCCTGGAAGACGATTACAAAATCGTCCATGTCTCTTCACATCACAAAATGTATATACATTGCGTATATGTTGACTGTGGTTTGTCAGTCAGGACTTCGATGACGGTATTATAACACATAACATCAAGACTCAGACAAAACGAACACCACATCTATTATTTGAATTAACTTCCACCATCGCAACGCGATACCAGGTCCGACCCAATCATCGGGACTTATGTTGGAAGTGAAATCCAAGTTAAAAAAAACCAAAAAACTAAAAACTGTCAAAAAAAATACAAAAAACTCTAAACAAATGAATTGGCTCTAAAAAAATATACATCCACTATTTTCCGATAGTGGAGCCTACACGTTGCGGGCGCCATTTTGTTGTCAGACCGATTTTTGCATTAGGGTCGCTGCTGGCATGCGAGTTCCCATCTTAGCTCGTCGGTGGGTGTGGGACTTGACCCTAGGTCCGTACAACAAAAAACCATGCCAGTCTTTACGTCGAGGTGAAGTTGACGTCGCGAGATGTTTTCCTTGCCCTCCCTACCTTGGCTACTCTACTCGCCTAAGTAGCCCCTTCAGTTGCCAACTCTTACTACTTACTCCGCATCGTATTTCCCTGTCCGCGCTCCCTCATCCCCTTTGCCCCTTTTAAAATAAACTCATTTTTGTATGCTTTTAGCTTTAAGTATAATTAATCATTTTATTGCAGTAAGTGCTTATTTATTTAATTATCATTGACTTCTTGGTTTTGTATTGTTTTACGTTATGTTTTACTTTATTTAAGTTAAGTTAATTTAATTTAAGGTAAGTTACGTTAAGAAATTTAAAATTAACAATGAACAAAAAAGAACACAAAAATCCTTATATTTACGTGAACTATATATTCACGTTACTAAGTGGGCTTCTTTGCCGTCTTTTATCAAAAATTGTATTTACTGCGCTTTTCAATGGTCCCCTTCCCCTCGAAATTTCTTTAATCTTATATATGTGTTGAAATTGTATGTCTAAAACGACTCACCCTTTTTCTCAGCAACTGGCGACGTTGTGGCCACAGCATCCAGGTTGCGCTGTACTGTTTTGTTGTTGTGTACCTGTTTATTGTTAGGGGATATACAATTCGATTTTCTACTATATATAATCTTGCCGAAATTTCTTATATCATTTAACTTCCCTATTAATCTACTTTACTGGCAATATATATTTAACGAAAATGTAAGGATTGAATTTAATTACAAATATCTTATTTTTAAACAAAACTTAAAACAACGTTAAAACAAACTTTCGAGCAACTTTCGTTGGCATTAATCAATAAAAATTAAAAAAAATTAAAAAAAATAAATCCCTCGGTCACTACCGGGATTCGAACCGGTCACTTTGTAGGTTCTCCAAACGAAGTTTTTGCTCGCCGCCGCTACCGTTTGCGCTATTGCGGTGCTATTGGTTGCGGTATCCAAGCACCGCTTTTCAGAATGCTGCGATGGGGATTACCGAATTTCGGAACTCTATCCCGAATTGTAGGGATAATTCCCTGGAGACAAGACAAATTTCCGACGTGTGCCGTCTTGTGATATTGAAACTTGCTCAGTATTGTGCACTTAGCCTAAAAATCACCACATATTAATATATATGTACTACAAAAAAAAATATCCACTGATCACCACATACCTGGTTATAATTTCCTGTGATACCTATTCTTTATATCTCCAGCGAGAATTAATCTCTAACTTCGTTCACTAACACTTTTAAATTTACCTTATTGGTACTATTATTGCCTTTTGGCTACCTTTCACCACTTTTTTGATTTAAAAATTTTAAGAAAAAAAAAAACGATTTTTTATTTTCCTGCGACTTTCGGGTCAACTACTTGGGTTGACTTTTCGAAATCAAATACCTGCTTTCTTCCTTTGTCATTCTCATTGCCGGCGCTAGACAAAGGAATTCGAAAATTTCCTGTTCTCAATTAATTTTTTTGGTAATACCTAACCGCTTTTGGTTCTTAATGTGTTTCTCTCTTAAGTGATTCTGTTTTTCGCTGTATAACAGTTTTGGTTGAAACCTTCGACAACAACCCTGTTGTGACAGCTGACTTTCCATCGACTGGGCTGTCAATTGTCAATCATTTCCAGACAAAAATAATTTCGTAACAATAGGCACGCCAATCGTTGCACTTTGTTGAGAATATCTCTTCTTGTGACTAGGCTGGTTCGTTTTGCCCACGCTACAGCTCCGTCTGTTATCATGGGTCTCACAATTGCAATGTACATCCATCGCAGGATGCTTGGGCTGCATCCACACGATTTTCCTGCTAAAATCTTACATATCACAAGAGCGCGTGTTGCTTTCTTTGAAATCTCTTCCGTGTGTTTACGCCAGATGAGTTTACTATCTAGGTGTAGTCCTAGGTATTTTACTTCATTGACTGGTATCAGTGTCGTGCATTATAGTCGTATTGCTTTCAGTCTCTGAAGTTTTCTTTTCCTTGTGAATGGTACTATAGTTGTTTTTGCCGGATTGGTGTTTAGTCCTGCAGTATGGCAATATTCTCGTGTTACTCTCAATCCTCTCTGTATGATGTCACAGAGGGTTTCCTCAACTTTTCCACGACTAGGCTCCACATTAATGGTGATAGTACCCCTACTTGAGGGCATCCTCTAGTTGTGTTTACTGTGATAGTCTCGGTTGACGTTTGAGCCTCCGCTGATTTAGTGCTCAGCAGTTCACACATCCAACTGGATAATGATCTAGTACCTTCTGCTTTCCATCAAAGTTAAACACAATTACCATGTTTGTGAATTTGAAAGTATGCAACTTGTTAGCCCATTGAACCAGTTTAATTTGCCATTTTTAATATCATTAATAGTATATATTTTATCGGTTAAGTTTAAATAAAATTTACAGTAAATATATTTATAATACACAAAGGGATAATTTATTTTTTAATCACCATAACTAAAGCCGGATCGTTAGAAATATTATTTATACCGTAAGCGGTTCCTGCAATAAATACACATTAGAATAGACTTCCAGTTGATTGCTTTATTTAAATTGGCTTACCTATAAAAACGGTAATTAAATCACCACTTTTGCAATCAAAAGTATTTCTATTGACAGTTATCTTTAGTGTTCCACATAAAACGAACAAATTCTAACAAAGAAAATTCAGAAAAAAAAACATCAATTATAGTATAAAGGTTATAAAAGTAATTGTATAATAGATTTACCAGTTCATATTTCTTAGCTATGCACTTTTTCTTTTGAGTTCTTGGATTGAAGCGCATATAACCAAAGCTAAATCGTTCCTTAGTATTGTAGAATGCATAGTCAACACCGTCGAGTTCTTGGAAAATCAGATCATCGACACTTGCTGTGAGGAATTCAAATAGAAATTAAAATTATATACTTGGTTAAAAAGGATTAATAGTTTTGCAACACTTACCCGCATGAAAACCATCTGCTTGGAGAAATCTAGCCACTCCCTTCTCAGAACTTCTTGGACTTTTACTTAAGATATCCTTTAGCCAGTTTAGAAGTAGGTCACCGCTACAACTGTCTTTTTGTTTTCGGGCAGACGACTGTTGAAAGTTTCATTGAATTTTATGTTTAATACAAGACAAGATAAAAATGGACAAGGAATATAAAAATATAATGTAAAGACTTTGATATTACATTTATTTGCACTTTAATTTGATATAAAAGGACTTTTTCTAATACAATTCAAGTGGGAGAAAGCCCTAAAGTCAATCGGTAACTTCTGTAATTAGCACGAGAGGCTTTGTAGTATTGAGCATTATGTTGGATTGTGTTTAACCAACTAAGGCAGCAATAATTGTGTCCAGTATGCAGTGGATTAATGGTTAGTGGCAGGGGTTCCCAATCTTTTTCATACTGCTACTCCCTAGAGAAATTGAAATATTTTTGCGACGCATAGATATTTGAATAGAAGCTGAGGACGGGTCGGCGTTGAAATATCGTCGTCCCATATTTATGGTAATCACCCTTATTCTACGTGGCGTTTATATTAAACGACAAATGGCGTTTTTTGAAATCGGTATTACATATGGCGTGTTTCTAGGCGTTTTATGTCGTTTAACGACATGTGGCGTTTAAGTAGTGTGGAACAGAAGTTCTACGCAGTTTTTCGCATTCTGACTGTCGTTTTAGTTGCACAAAACGACTCATAAAACGCCGATTATTGTCGATTACAAATTCTTAAACGCCTAGGATGCAAATTTAAGAAAAAACATGTGAGTTTTGGTAATTGTTTATATTTATGCAGTGATTTCGTAATTCTCTTATGATTAAATGAAATGAAATTCCAGCCTTTTGGTAAAACATCATTTTTGCACAATTCGATTTTTCTGCCGTGTAATGCATGCATTATCCATTTTGGGCATATTCTTCGATAATGGTAGATATTTCTGTTAGGATTTTACTAAGGGTTGGTTGGGCAAAACCCAAATTAAAATCATTCCCCACACCGCAAGAAAACGCAATATCGAAGCCAGTTTTAAAATGACTGGAACTTTAAAATACAAAACATAAATACTTACAACAGTTTAGAAGACGAACAGCTTATTAACCTCGTCTTCTTGATTTAAACTGTTTTAATATCGCGACCATTAGGACTGTTCAGCAGTTTTTTCGTTTGGTTTTGTTTGGATTTTTAATTCCGTGTGTTAAACAACTTACCAAAAAAAATCCCTCTTTTGCTGCCATAAATACCTACTTGTCAACTATCAGTTGTAGGTGTGGAACTCATGTGGAATGTAAAATAAATGAGAGAGGAGGCGTTCAAGGAATAGAATACCGATACTAAAACGACACTAAAGCGACTCGACTCAAAAAACGCCAGCTGTCGTTTAATATAAACGCCACGTAGAATAAGGGTGAATTTTGCTTGTTAACATACTCGCATGATTGATTTTTCGACTTCTTGTGCACGGTGAGGAATAGATTGCCTCATGCTATAATGGACCGCGTTAATGCCCCCGACGAATCTGGCTGGCAACGACCCGTACCAATTGAAAAACCTTATTTAATTTTGAGTGCCAGGCAAATGTAAGAGCGCCAGCCACAAGGCAAGTCTGACAGGAAATGCGAAAAACACAAACGCGCTTAACCTTCCACTGCAATGTAACTATTGGATTTCGCTTCGACATTGTTCTTGGTATTCGTTAGGAGAAACCTAATGCTTTTCCTTTGTTCGGAGTCTTAAAAATAAAACTTGCGGCGACATTAGGATAGCGCGACGACCGACCGACGCCCCAGGGCGTAGCGACACACAGTTTGGAAACCTCTGGGTTAGAGTATTGGACTACTAAGATTCCCGTTCACTCAAGATTAGTCCTAGTCCCACTAACCACACGAGAGAACAACAATTATGGCCCTTATTGTGATTTTCGATCAGCGATCGTCACGACAATTGTCGATTACGTCGATTGATTTCAGCTTTTCGTATGCTCACAATTTGTTCACTTCCAAGAGAAAGCATCGATCAGACATTTGTAATCGACTACATGCGACTGTCAAATCGACAAATATCAATCGCAATCGACAATCACAGTTCTCGATCGATCGACAGTTGTCGATCAACGATTAACTATCGACACTCACAATAGGGGCCTATGAGTAAAGGTCTTAGACCAACTTTTTGGCATAAAAGTGTAGGCTTCTTCCATTCGTCCAAAAAATAATAAAAGCTTAAACTATGCTCTTGACTGTTGGCATCACCATTTCCCCTTCTATTCCGATTTGATATTCCGATTCGCGTCAGTAAATAGTTTTAGGCGTACTCAGCACGACAGATGGAAGGAGACTGATGGATTTATAATAATCATTATTGGCGCATTTACAGCGTCTCGTTTCTGCCTTTATTATCGAGACCGGCGGGCAGTGTTGTCCAGCAGCCTAATTGGACTTAGGTTTAGATATTGCTATACTCACTTCATTTTGGTCAAGTGGACGGAAATCTTGCCTTTCATCGTCCAAATTGAATAATTCGCTCTGTCTTGCAGCGAAGTTTCGGTCGTCTTCGCCCGCAGAATTGGTTTTCCATATCCTCAACAAAGACTGTCACTCTACTACAAGTTATCCTTGTTCATCTCTACACTAATGTTCTTATAGTAATTCACCTCTATTCCCATTGGCATTTGTCGTATACGACTCATGTTTCGTGTCGTTGGCAAACGATGTTCAGATTTTTTTAAAACTTTTGTTGACAATTTTATTTCCATTTCTATGTGTTCATCATCATTTCAATTCATTTGTCTCAAAAAAGTTACAAACACCGACTAAAAAACAAAATGAAAGACGAGTCGTTTACAACAAAAGCCAACGGTAATAGGGGTGATTATGAACATATTTCATTTCGGTTTTAAGTCGGTGAATGTAAGGCTGAAAACACACCGGATAAAGCAAAACGTGTTTTTTTGTTTCGTGAAACAAGAGAACATGGTTTCTTATGAGACAAAACACACCAAATCAAACGAAACAAAACACACGTTTTTGTTTTGAAGCGTTTCGGTTGTGGTTGTCGAAAATACATGCCATTGCATACGAGCAACACACACCGAATACAACAAAACTGTTTCGAATCAGCGTCGTTGTTGATAATTGCATACTTTCTTATGGCGCAACACACACCAAATGAAACGAAACATAAAAACCAAAGCAAATCAGAAAAACATGTTTCGTTGCCGATAGCTGACCTGTTGTTTTTGCGAAACAAAATTTAAAATCCGTTGTTTTTATTTTCTTCTTTCGTTGCACTTTTCACCTTTATTTGCTTCTATGTTTACTCCGTGCGCAAATTTTAACAAATATGGACGTAGATGGAGAAAAATTGATTTTTTTAATTGAGGCAAGAAGCCCTATCTATAATTATAAGGATAAGGAACATGCCAATAAACTTACTATTGATCGTCTGAGTCCGACCACATGTTGAACAACACTAAAAGCACTAAAAGCATCGGAAATTCCGTTTTGTTTTATTTCAACGCACACCAAACGAAACAAGAAAACAAAACGTTTTGTTTTGTTACATTCTGTTTCGCTCGGTGTGTGTTCAAATAAAAAACGTTTTCTTGATTTAAGAATCAAAAACGTTTTACTTTATCCGGTGTGTTTTCAGCCTAAGTTTTTTGAGAAACATGATGAGATTATAGTGAACACATGGAAACATGGAACACAAAAGTTCGAAAAAATATCCATCGTTTTTATAACGATACGACACATGAGTCGTATACGACAAACGCCAACGATAATAAAGGTTAATATAAGGTAAAGTGTCGTGTCTATTATTTTCGTAATTTGTGATCTTCCATTTGAATAGGGATTCAAACCATTTGACCTCTCTGATGCCATTTTTTTCTAGTTTATCCAGCAGTATCCGCCTATCAATAGTTTCAAACCCTCTTTTTAGATCAAGGAAAATTGCGACTATTTTACTTTCGTTTTCTATTTTCTTCTTTCACTCGCGAATAGTCCATATTAATGCAGTTTCACATGAATTTCCTTTCCTAAAACCCGATTCTTGTCATATACCACAATATTTTTCTCTTTTACGTGCTTGTTTAGTTGACTACTGACCACTTTCTCGAGGACTTTCTCTAGCGTTGGTAACATATTTATATGCCTATATTCTCCTGGTGTTTTAAACTTTTGCAATAGACACCACAATTGACGTTTTTAAAACAGCAAGAAACGCTTTCATGGGTCTTTCATCGAGTTATTAATTATTTTTAATAGATCAGATGCCACAATGTCCAGATTGTGAACAAATATTTTGGGGGAAAACACCAAAGGTGTCCTTCTTATTAGTCATTCCTTGTAGTATTTCTCTGTACTGTCTCTGTTCGGGTCTTTTTCCTTGACACATTCGTTTTACCTTTTGGTACATTGACCCTAAAGTAGCACCGCTCTAATTCCCCGATCGCGCGGTTCTTGTACTGTTTGTTTTTCCCTCCTGAGAAGACGAAGGTGTTTCCTCATCTTTTGCTCATAGAACTTAGGAGCCGCTTTAGTCCTTCTCTGCAGGGGTAGGTGAGTGACTTAAATTATTTCTTTACTTTCTAGAGTTCACACTTTCGCAGTAATTTTTTTGACCGATACCGTCTTCGTGAGGGCATAAATGGCGATTATTGGACAGAATAATGCAATACAGTTTAAATAATGGGAACTAGAAGGAATCTCTCGATCACTTCGGTGAATCGAAGATTGTTGCGCTTGATATTTCAAAGGCATTTGACACCACGCTCTTTTGTCGAAAATGCGTGCTTATGGGATTGATGCGTCTCTTATTCAATGGATTAGAAACCACCTTTCTGGCCGTTCAATTCAAGTTGTTTTGGATGGTTTCAAGTCTGAAACTCACCATATAAATGCTGGTGTTCCCCAAGGCTTAGTTCTGTCTCCGACTCTCTTTCTCATTTTCATAAATAATGTCTTGTCTGCAACTACTTCTAATCCAATTCATTCCTTCGCTGATGACAGCACTATCAGCTTCTCATATTCTTTCCAGGACTCACGTCCTGCTCTTCGGCCGTAGAACTGGAACGGCAACGTATGTTAAACTCATTAAATTCCAACCTTGACAGCATATTAAAAATGGGGTTTAGCCAATAGAGTGGAATTTAATGCTTCAAAAACACAATTCTATCTGCTGTCTCTAAAGCGAAACCAGAACCTACAGAAACCGAAAGACTTTCCATTCTTGGTATGTGCGTTCATGACAATGTTCCTTGGAATGACCATATACACGAAGTCGCCAAGAATGCAGCGAAATATCTAGGTTTCCTCAAACGGTGCAAGAAATATTTTACCCCTTCTTATCTGGCTACAATATATAAGGCGTTCTGGTCTGGTGCGGCGAAAACCATATTCCACCTACTAGATAGGATCCAAAATCGTGCGTTGAAACTAGTCGGAGACACGAATATAGCGAATTCTATTCATTCGCTGGAACATCACAGAAACGGCGTGTCTCTCACTGTTTTATCGCTTTTTTAACAAACTGTGGTCAAACAAAATTTGCCAGCTGCATTCCGCCCCTTCAGCAATTTAACCGCAATACTCGCTTTGCTAGGAATGCCCTTCAGTTTACCATCAAGCTTATCTTTGGCCGTACTTTGAAATATAGAGATTCTTTCATAAGCCGTACAACACGAATGTGGAATGCCTTGCCCAGCTCTGTATTCCATCCTCAGTATAATTTACAGACATTTAAAGCCAATGTGCATCGGAATCTCCTATACCCTCTATCCCATTTTCCTTAACGCCCGCATCACACTACACCATAAGGCCCATTTCACACCATAAGTGGTCGTTGGGCATACATTCTTATGACCGGTTTCGCTTTCCAGGTGTGAACGCGCCCATAAAAATGTATTCCCAACGACCGGGTAGCCGGCTGCCGGGTATGTGTGAAATGGACAATAGTAGTCATTAATACTTTAACGCGTGTCAATTATAATGGCCAAATCACAACGGCGCTTTGCCGCTTGCGTGCGTTGACAGATAAAGTAGAACCAATGCTTTTATATGGTGCAAGCCAAAATGCGGCTTCAGGCTTCGGGTCGCGTTTAGATCGTAAATATCGTAAAGTCCAACGCGACGCCCAAGTGAGCAACTTTCTACTTTCGGTGGCGTTGGACGGCTTTGACATTTCATTTTCGGTTTGGTTTGTTCGATTTGATAATATTTATTGTGATAGAGCATATGCCGTTCATGTTGGAGTAGCGTGGGTATACACGTACTCGTTTTTAGTAGAATATGAGGTTTTTGCAATACAAATTAATTATTTTACTGTGTGGAAATGACGAATATTATTTTTGTTGTAATGCTACTAGTGATTTCTTCAGATTGTTGAACAAAAAAATATGTGCCCAAATGTTATGTGCACGCTTTTGAAATTTTAGTTTTCTCTGAAACTACTCTGTGCTTTATACAATTGATAAACGAAATAAACATTTTTGTTTAGAATATTTATAGTTTCTTTTTCTGGTCGAGGGAAATACTAATTTTCTGCGATGTGCAAATGATAGGTATTAATTTATTACTTGGTGTACCCGCTTTTTTGCTCGTGCCAATGAATTGAAATCCTTAGGTAGATATAGCTACATATTTTTTATTGTCTATCGGGACAATGAACATGAATATGCGTACCGACTTTGACCTAAATTCACGGGAATTCTCCGTCCTATATCGAAGATTCCCTGTAAATTTGAACTCCATAGGCGGGTAGGTTTTGAAGTCCAGCCATAGGAATATAAAAAAATGTCTGGACAGCTTGCTGTCCTGTCCTTCGCGGAAATATAGCAAAAAAAAATGTTCGTGTATTTAATTAATACCAGGCAAATGACCCTATTTAGAGGGTCATAAAATCCTTTCAATATGCATTGCCATTACTGGCGATAGGTGAACGGATGTGGTAAAAACCCAGCGAGCGACGAAAAACAGTACCTGCGGTCGCAATCTTCCGAATGAATGTCGAGCATACCACCAGATGTATAAATATAACTGAAATAAAATATAAATATGAATTGAAAAATCGAGTAGATCGTCGGTATCCATATTTGAGAATTTATTAATAGATTTTTATTTTTTTTTTAAATAGCCAAGGCAAGTTTTTAACAAAATTGCACCTCTGTATTTTAGTGACTGAACTTCTTTCCACAGCGTAGATAAAATATGCTGGCCATTTGGTAATCTTGCACACTTAAATCGTTTTTCAAGTATTCCACAAAGTAATCAATTCACAATTTAAAGGGAAGGGATTTTCGGTGTAATTTATCCACATTTTCTCAACCAAACTAAACAACTACCTGCCTCGCCTGAAAGGACTTTCATGGGAAGGCTTGTACCTGTGTATCTATGTACATTTCATGCACCAGACAATTCTGCCACAAAAATATTCCACGACAAGAAAAGTGAAAATACAATAACTGTTATTTATTTATGAATTTTTTACTATTTTGAACAAATTTCCTCTTAAATCGTGCATTAAAAATAACAGGTATAAGCAAAAAGGAGTAGACTTGCATTCTGCTCTAAATTCGGGTATATTAACATAAACCAAACAGAACTTTCAATTTCTCATACTCTAGTCTCTCAACGCGCCAAAGCTCTGAAGCGGCATTTAGTTTTGGAAAACTGCGGCTTGCGCGCGTTGACATAAAGTACGGTAAAGTTTCTAAAACGCCTGTCAACGCACGCAAGCGGCAAAGCGCCATTGTGATTTGGGCATAAAAATTTCGCGATTTCGTGCACTTTTTAGAACAAATTTAAAATGAAATTGTAATTTAAATTGAATTGAATTTTCGCTACAATGTCTGTCCGAACCCACTAAGACAATTTTTTTTCCATATTTCTTTCGTTGTACTGTTTAATAAAATTCTACAATTAGTAATGAAAATGTTAACTATATTTAAACGATTGGAACAATTCATTGAGACAGTGTTATTTTTTTTAACGAAAGGCATTACATACATATTTACAAAAAGCTTTCAATTAATTTGGAGTAATAGTTTCTTTTTTTTGATTATGTACTTCTGATACGATGTATGTATTGTATATTCTTCCAGATTATTGTATAGTTATTACAAAGCCCTGTAAAGTATAAACGAAATTTTGCAATCAACATTTTGTTAGTGTTTAAATTTTTGTTAAAACGAAATGTTGTTACATAATTAGGGTTGGTTTATTCAACACTTATCTTAGCAAAGTAAAGCACATAAAAGTAGACGGATCCAATATTGAAAGTGACATTTGTGATAAAGAAGTAGAAAACTGGTATATTTCTTCTACGTCTTGACTCTTGGTTTGACGATCTATTAAGGTGCTAGTACACGATATGTAGCACACCTCATATATATGTGGCTCTGACGTCAACAGCTACATATCGTGTACTAGCACCTTAATAGATCGTCAAATCAAAAGCTTTAGTTTACGCTCGCTATAAGTAAATGGTTCTAAAAGCAGTTTACTATCAGTGTCATAAACCAGAAAGGTATTAACATGAACATTACATTTCCCCAATCTATCCAAGGGAATAAATATTACCAAGAGCATTGATTATTGAAAAGACTGGTCTACGGGTGTGTTATATAATGCATTAAAGCTAAACTACATACATTCAGCACAAAGTACTTGTACGAAAATGTTTTTTCCCTTTCCACACCATTTCAAATCTGTATTTTTCTCTCAACTTTTCACAAAGTGTGTTACTTGAAAGTTAGCTATACCCTATACCTCTAACTTTCAAGTGACACACTTTTTGAAAGCACGAAAAAAACTACCACATACACAAAAAAAGTTTGCGCTAATTACTGATATCGCCATTAGATGGGTCTGATGCGACTAGAATGTCGCATTTTTGTTTCCGTTTTACCATGGAAACGAACCTTTTAAACAAAATACCAAAAATGTTTCAAGTCAAGAATAAATTCAAGAAATGAATATAGTTTTGTGGAGTAAGCATTAAATATTATTAAACATTTAAGTGGCCTCAACTCCAAATGCGTTTCGCCCCGATGTGGTGGGTGGGCTCATCAGTAGACGAACCACATTTGGAGTTGAGGCCACTTAAATGTTTAATAATATTTAATGCTTACTCCACAAAACTATATTCATTTCTTGAATTTATTCTTGACTTGAAACATTTTTGGTATTAAACTGCGCCAGGCCACGGGCAAATAATCCTATACGATTAATCTTTGACCAAAGACTCGTATTAGGTTATGGTTCACAGTCACTTTGTGTTTGTGATTCCATATAGTCTCGGTAAACATCGAGTAAATAGTGCGTCTAGACAGATGTGGTGGTTCGTCTACTGATGAGCCCACCCACCACATCGGGGCGAAACGCATTTGGAGTTGAGGCCACTTAAATGTTTAATAATAACTTTTAAACAAAATACCATGGAAATGAACACTTTTGCACAAAATGGCAGTGATTTGTTTGGGTTTACTTTCTTGTCAGAGCGAGCTTTTGAAATAAATTTCTTATCACAAGGAGGCAACTGCGTTTGTGTGAGCTTGCACTTTTTCACTTTTTGACTTTTTGCCGAATGTAGTTAAGCCTTAAGGCTTGTAACGATGTGATAGATCTGTTTCTAGGTTCTAAGGTTGACGTTAGGTAGGAGTTGCGGTTTGAAAAACCCAAGTAGCACTAAAGGCACCAAGTGACAAAGAGCAGGAACAGGAATTCTGTTCGTTCTGTAGTGAATTCTGGTTCTGTTTACATTGTTCGGTCAGCTACACAAAACTTTTTTTTTTTTAAATACTTCTCCCGGGAAAGGCGAACCTATAACGCTTCATCAGCGCCCCGGGATGCTCGCAGATGTATGTTTGTTCTGCACTTAAATTGGTGCAAATTGTAGTCTTCTGGAAATATATCTAGTTCCAAAGTTTGCTTGTCCTGTAACAGAAGGAGTTTTGGAAAATTGATGCCCTCGCGGTTGTCAAGTGTACTGTATGGTCATGACTCATGACATGAGCAATAGCTGCCTGTGTTGTGGGGCGCCCAAAAGTTGCATTTCTAGGGATAATGTCTTTGAGTTCCTCGGAACATCTACCATGGAAGTACCTATAGAACAAGCAATGGTCAGCGACTTGTCTTCTGTGCACCAACGGTTGTAGATGCGATGTGAGTGTAGGGTCGCCAATAAGTCGAACTGCTAGTCTATGTATGCTGTCAAGTAGGTTAGGTGAATATTTTGGAGCCGAGCTCCATATATGGGAACAATATTCCAGGCCTGGTCTAACCTGTGCTTTGTAGAGAAGGAGAAGTTGCTTGGGGTTAAAGTACCTCTTTGCTCTAAATAGGTGGCTCCTTGTAGAGAAGGAGAAGTTGCTTGGGGTTAAAGTACCTCTTTGCTCTAAATAGGTGGCTCAACTTAGCGGACGCCGATCTTGCGATATAGGATATGTGGTCCTGCCATGTGATTCCTGAATTGACTGTGACTCCTAGAATGTGCATTGAGTCCTTGGGATGGATTGGATGGTCATCTTTTTGGATCTGAGGAACTGATGATGCATTTTTCCTACAAAATGTTGTGAGCTGTGTCTTGTTTGCATTAAATACAACCAAGTTGTCTTTTCCCCACTTCAAGATTTTGTCCAGATCATCATTTAGAGAACTAATTTGTTCACATCTCTGACCGTGTGATGTAGCCGCACTCTCAGACCCATTGTTCGTGATGGAGGATATAAGAGTGCTGTCATCAGCAAAGCTGTATAATTTTATTATTTGTCAATCCAAGCAACTCGTTGATGTGGAGAAGACATGTAGTTGAAGAAAGAATAGATCCTTGGGGCACTCCTGCATTTATAGTAAACCAATTGGATGATACACCATCTACAACAACTTGGATCGATTTTTCCAGAAGATGTCTGCATCCATCCGCAGAGTTGTTATGGTAATCCATAAGGCGCTAACTTGCCTAATAGGGATTCTGTTTCTGTTCTTTGTCACTTGGTGGCTTAAGTTCCGTCTTGTTACCACAACTTATTTGACCTGGTTGTTAAAGTTTGTCGAAGGGGAGAGTTTAGCTTGTGGGGTTCAAAAAGGTTATCAGTTCTTTAATGCTACTTTTCAGGGACATTTTTTGTGGAAAGGGTTTTCTCATAGATCGCCGTCTGGTCCTAGTTAGTGCCGGGCAGCCGCCGAGGTACTGAGTGAGGGTTTCTTTTTCGGCTGTGTCATTACAACTGCCACTGCGGCATGTGGTATGTATGCCTAATCTGACTGCGTGATCCCCCCATAGGGCAGTGGCCTGTGGTGATCGCTCTTATTCTGGCTATATCTTTTCGTGTTTTACTTAGAAGGCGGGTTATTTTGTATAGTGCTATAATTTAGCCACATCCTTCTGGATATGATACTATTTCATTACCCTCCTCCATTTGAGGTTGGCCTTCGATAGGAGATTTTTCTAGGATATTTTTGTTTTGACTGCTCCTATCGAAATGTGGACCGACTCCGCAAGTGATCAGTAGCCAGCTCGTTTTATTTTCATAAACATTGCTATGAGCTGCAAATCAAGGGTAATTTTGAATTAAAAGCTAGCTCCTTTCGACATACTAAAACAAATTTTAAGGTTATATTGACTGATGCGATAGCCTTCATGGCAGCTTGACTGTCTATCTTTTGCATCGGAACAATGTTTGGTTTGTGTGTAGATAGTAAGCAATGGCCGTATCCGGATACCTAAAGGATTTTGAGATGTTCAGAGACTCAGAACATACACCCGCACCTACTCCACAGTCCGCATTTTTGAACAGTCCGTATAGATAGTTAAAACCGAGCCCCTGTTGACCCTTCCGTGTTGTCAATCAAAGCTTAAAGGGAATTCTACTTCCAAAATGTATCTTGGAAGCAAACTGTATTTTGGAAGTAAAGTAATCCGTTGAGGGTGATAATAGTTCTCTTGATAGAGAAAGAAAGCAGAACCAGCACCCAGACTCTCTGAGTCTGATCGCGCTATGTTCTGTGATGTTTGTGATGGGAAAGTCGACGTTACTGAAACATGGCTTGTTGACACGTGTCGCGAACGAGCCCTCACCAGCCGTACACATAACTCGATACACATATCAGCGAATTTCAGCTGCAGCGTAAACAAGAGAAAAATTAAATCGATACATTAAATGGATGAGTACACGTTACAGCGCGCGACAAATATGTTTCTGAATAGCTAACAAAAACATTTATAAAGTAAACAAAAAAGAAAAAATTAAATTGTACTCACCATATCCTCAGATGAGAAACCGGAATCACACACTTTCTCGTCGCCTTGTGGAGACTTTTGCTTGCTCTTCATTCGCAATAACCGCACAGTCAAATTCTTGCACTTGGACGCCGCTTCGGTATGATGATCCTTTGCTCGCGAATTATGGGAAACCTGCCCGCTACAACTCATCTGCTGCGCTGTGGTGACGACATCTGTGGCGGCACACATACTAGAACTTTTCAATTGGTCAAACAGCTTGTTTACATGCACCGATGAAACATCAGCTATAGATTCATCGTGTTCAGTTCGAAATGCATCCTTTGAGGTTTGTTTGGATTTATTCGATTTGCTTCGTGGTTGTGCTCGTAGTCTTCTGGTGCTTATTGCCTTCTCGCTGGCTGTAACTGTGACCTCACATACCGGTTCGGGTATTGAATCCTCTGCGATTGTTGCTAATCGCACTTGTTGGATACTTGAAGAATAATCCTCTGACGGAGAATCGCTAGAGGTAGTATTACTATCTGAGGATGATTGTTGTTTTTTTGATTTCGCTCCCTTTGACTTGGATTTTTCCGAGTTCTTTCGAAGTAGAGCTTCTGTCGGGATGTTCGTCTTCGATTTGGGTCCTTTTAGCTTGGATTTTGAAGATTTCTTCAACTCAGCCTGGGTACTGCCTGGGTGATGTGTGTCCGACTCTGAATCCTCTGTGATAGTTAGTAGCTGCTGGCCAGATACAGATTTTGGTGGGCAGTCACTGCTAGTGCCTTGGCTATCATCGGTCGAAAGTTTTGCTTGCTCAGACTTGGATTTTTTTGTTTTCTTTGGCTTGCTACCGCGTTTTGACTTAACAGAGCTGCCTGTGTGATTTTCATTAAGCTTCAATACCTCTGTCACAATTGCACGTTCACTTGCCGATTCTTCTGCATCACCTAATGGAATTGGTGCTTTTGGGTCTTCTGTCATGGTCGCAAATCTTTTCACCTGAATTCTAGGCAGATGCGATTCAGTTGCACTAGCTGAACTATGAAACGACGGACAGTGGCTAGATAAACTGTTACTAACGCTTACGTTCTGTTGGGCCTCTTTAGCCTGCAAAGACTCCTGCTCCTTTTGTTGCTTTTTAGTGAGTTTCTTCGTCTTCTGGGTCTTTTCTACCGAGTTTGATCGAACTGTCTTAGTATTCGCTACTAAATTATTGTCACTTCTCGGTAAGTTTTGAGCTTTATTTTTGGCATTAGCCTTCGCCAGCATGCTACTGTTCTTTTTTTGATATAAAATCCTAAAATCGAACAGAGGAGTGAACTCTTTCTGTGAACAAGACCAATACGCCGTGAGTGGCTTTTTTTGTCTCGAGGAGCGGCGAACTGAAGGCGCTAAAAAATAAAATAAAATACAACTTTGTTAGTTAAAGAGGCTACACTACTATAGATGTACTTACTTTCATCGTTGCTCGAGAGAGAAACTACATCCGGGTCAACCGGATGAGGAGCAGCAGCCGGTGGCTTTGGTTTCTTTTTCGTTACCTTCTTCTTCGGTGGAATACCGACAGGTTTCTTGAATAAATCGTTATCGTTTGGTAGAAATTGTATCCTAATATCCGATTCATTTGTAAAACCTGCCGGTGGGCTGGGTAGAGGTGATGAAGGAGTTCCAGATGGCCGAGGAGGAGAACTAGGCGGTTGACGAGGAGCACTATGTCGGGGGGAAGTATGTCTCGGTGTACTACGGCGCGGAACACTATGCCGCGGAGGACTTGTGTGTTGATGCGAACTACGTTGGGAAGGCCTTTGGCGCGGAGAATTACTCTGTTGAGGAGAACTACGTCTATGATGAGGCGAACGATGTGACCTAGTTGCAAACTCTGCAGGCGGAGAAAGATGCAAGGGTGGAGAAGGTTGTGACGGAGGAGATGGTTGCAATTGAGGGGGAGATACATAATGAGATGAAGTTACTGTCTGTCGACTTTTGTCGGGTATTCCGTGACTTTGTTTCCTAGAACTTCTCGAAAGCTTTGATGCATTTGCTGATTGGATTATTCTGAGGTAGGATTTTCGGGGACTAGACTCATCGGATGTTTCGTCTGAGTTGCCCTTGCTATATAGTTTTCGTTTCGAATAGTTTAGATACTTAGACTTGGACTTGGAAACTATTACACTGGCCTCCAAATATTTTTCCACCTGCTCCGGCTGGAAATAAATAAAAATAAAATACATTATTGTAGTTAATGAGCTTTAGAAACATTATGCGTTATGGTACACCGAACTTGCACACCCTACGAACTATGCAGAATGGGATAGCAATGCCATTCGCAGCAATTGTTCGCCCGTCTTCAGAACTAAGCTCCCAAAACAACCTTTATCCGATTGAATACTGTGCATACTAGGGCTAGATATGGCTCGAAAAATGTAGATAGCAATAATGGCTTTAGGAAGACATGAAACAGAATGAAAGGCCATACGAGGTAGAAGGGTTTCTAAAAGCTACTGGGCGATAAGGGTGATTTAGCACCCTGGAGTAGCCAGAATCTACAGAGAGTGCCTGAGTGAGAAACTCTCTACTGTGCACTCATCAGCTAACATCAAAGAGCTAACTGAAACTGAAAACACTGTACAGGACTCACCATCTTTGTCAGTTTGGCAATATTGCGGCGAATACTGGCGATAAGAAAGAATGGTCAACTGAAACTAGGCGCATTTGAAAAGACGATCTTTCTTTTGTGCAATGTTTGATCCTGTTTGCGAGGAGGGAGAATTTTGAAGAAGAGATCTGATACTTCAGAAGTTGCTTATTCAAAGACTCATATGAAAAAATCTCTCTCAATCTACAGGGGCCTAAACGCCGTATAGCTCGTTCACGGAATCAACCGATTTTACTCTCAAAACAGAAATAAATTCCGGCACGTATTGCTCGTTTGCGGATGAGACGATTCGGCCCCAGAGCTATGTACGCAGGCTCAAGTCACTCACAAACACAGTAAAATTTTGTACAATCCCAGGAATAAACAAATTAATCAACTTACCAATTCCCTCTTTCTTCGTCCCGCCCTTCGAACCACTCCTGATTTATTTGACACATGCTGATGCTTCCCCTGTGACTAAAATATACACAAATACACATTAATAAAATAAAAAATTACAGTAGAAAAATGAAACCTACCAAAGAAATCCTATCCGAACTCCTCTCACCGATAAGATCATCTTCGATCACCAAATTATCTGGAGCTAATGGTGGGTCCATCTTCGAACTCTTGCGATTGTCAGAGAACTCTTCGGGTGGCGCTGGCACTACTTCCATTTGCAAGATCTCATCTTCGCAATTATTCTCGTGTATACTACGTCTGAGCAATTCCAACTCCACCTGCTTGTCCAGCATATTAATATCCCGCGCCGAGAGTTGGAAGTTTTTTTGCAACTCTCCGCGACTATTACGCTTGCGTAAATCCAAAATTTGATGCATACTTAATTGGCCGAGCTCCTGTGAGGATATTATTTGTCGCACATTGCGGCTTGAGGTTTTCGGATGCGGAGCACGTCTAGTTAGTGACAGCTTTTTCAATTTATCACTGGTAGATTTACTTTGTCGCTGCCGCTGTTGCAGGCGACTTCGCGTTTTTGGCGGATCTTCTGCACTACTCGAATCTTCGTCCTCTGTAATGATATCCTCTATGCGCAAACTGTTGACGGGTATTCTTTCATCGTTGGAGGTGTGCGTCTCAATCGGATCGGGCTGCGGTATAGTTGATGTCGTTGTGGAGGATATTTCATTTGAATTCGGACTACTGAAGGCCAACGGAGGTTTTTCTACTACTTTTGTAGGGGCTTTCTCAGCAGCGGGTGCTTGATTGAACGTCTGATTAACCGGAATGACAATCACAGGCGTATTGGTCGGATTACCCTTTTGCAGTTGTTCGATGATTTGTGCTGTGTCCTGATGGTGAACAACCTGGCAAGTTGATGTTGACGGTTTGTCAGACGGTGGTGGCGGTGGAGGACCGGCATTGCCTCCTCTCGAGACAATCGGTATGCGTGATGCTTTTTGCACACTTGCTGCAGCCTGCTGTTGCGGAGAGCTGGCTACAGCTGAATTTCGACCAAATCTGCTCAACAAAAGCCTTTTTTGCTCAGGTGTAACGACCAGCTTGGTTGTATTGATTCGTACATTCTTTATTGGGGTCTTGGGTGATAGCGGTTCTCTTGCGTTTGCCTGGCTTGATTTGTAAGGTGATAAAATTAATTTTCCCGATGTACTATCTCGCTGAACTGTGTATGTTCGACGTTGTTGCGTGTTATTCGTAGTGTACGTTCTGTGTGGCGAAGGACTTCTTAGATCTCGATTAAGACTGCTTGAAGGATTCTCATTTTCGTTAACAGTATTATCTGCTTCGTTGAATGAGTCTTCCAGTGCAAGAAGCATTTCGTTTTGTTCTTGTAGATCACGCATAACATCCTCTGTATTCTCATTAGATGTTGTGGTTTTATTTTGCTTGCATTGATCTTTCGGCGGCGGCGGCGGCGTTGTTGTTCCCATTGGTGAATCGGTGTCGGTTATTGTTATGGGCGAGCACACCAGCTCCTCATTTACTGACTTCCTTACATTTGTTTTTGGTTGATTTGGGGATTTTTCGCCGAAGGGAGGATGAACGGGTACGTTCGGAGAGTCCTGGTTGAAGGGCGTGCTGCATGTTGTCGGAAGCTGTGACGAAAGATTAACAATTACAGTTTTGTCTATATAAATGAATTGAAAGTGAACCGACTGCGAGTCAGACAAAATCTGACAAACATGGCCATGTTGATGCAATGCTCCTTCTTAATGTATTTGTGTATAGAATGTAAATAAATCATTGTGCACTTACAAATCGACTGTCCTGTAGTGTCTTCTCAAATTCCTTCAGCAGCGTCCGTCGGCCTATGCTATGCGATAACCTTTTCAATTTTAATTTAGTATCCCCATCTGTGGATTAGAAAAACCGTAATATTAGAATATTTTCCATCCGAATATGTGATAGTAACTTACATGCTGGACTTTTATTCACTGCCCTACGTGTTTGATTGGAGCTATTATTACGTGCACTAGTAGATTGATCATTATTGTTAACTAATTTAACTGGGCTGGGATCCTTTTGGGCCTCTGGCTCAGGTTGTAATGTGTTATCATTGGTATTAGATGGTTCCTCATCATCCAACATTTGGATTTCAATTTGCAAACTTTGTCTGTCGGTTCGGACATCATCGAAGATCTTTAGGGGTTGAGTACGTAACCCTTTCTTCTTACGAATAAAATCGACCAGCTGGTGACCGTCGCTGGCATCAAATATCGAGGATTGAAAATCACCCAGACTGTCTCGGGCGTCATCGCTAAAAAGGGAGATTACAGATATTAAATTGGTTACAGATGAGTTGAAATTAAACGAGGACAAGTCTAGGTACATGTACCGCTTAGTATAAAACGTCTCATTTTATTACATATTTCGAGGTAGTTAAGGAGTTCACCGAGTAAACATGAAAACAAATAGTGAATGGAAAAGAAGAAACAACCGCGAACTCTATGGACTGTAACACGATGTGGATGTAGTCCAAAAAGCCAAAATACGTCGACTACATTGGACAAATGGACAACAATGCTACAGCTACGTTTCAAATACCAAGCCGTCTTTACCAGATGGAAGAGCGCTTGGTCTGGATAACTGAAAACAGAGTGAACTATTTGGTTGCTGCAGCAGACGATACGATATCGCAAATGCATCAGTCACTGTATTAAATTATGTATAGCAAGACAAGTTACTAACAAGACAAGATCAGACCGTAAATTAACGCATAAACTTTGCTACAACTAAATGCATTACACATTACCAACCGAAACGATAGATAAAACGAGTTATTTTATTACGCACGTAGCACGTCTGATGAAAATGACTATCTGTGAATATGGAGAGATTATTTTAGCATTTGCAATTGCAGCTGCCATGGAAGATTTTATAATTTTAAGACTCCAGATTTCATTACACGGACTACCAAAGAAAAATGACTGCTAAAAACGAAAACATTTTTGCCGTCTAAGTTTTTGAATAGAAAATAAACAAGAAAAATCTAAATTACTTTTTTACTTACTTCATAGTTGCTTCCCTTGGCTTTTTCCTGGGAGGTGATAAATTCGTTTGAAGTCTTGAAATCCGATTTCTGTTTGCTTCTTCATTCGTTGCCCTATATAGATAATGCAAATTTCACTCTTATTTTTTTTTATCGTAATTATTTACACTTTTTAACTTTTCACAGATCTAATCACAGAATCACAGTTGTGTTTGTACAAATTAAAATAGGTTCACAAGATCAATATGCAATTGCACTACGATGCAATTTTGTGTAATGCGATGGAAAGGAATTACGATTTCACTGAATTTTTTATTTTTTTAAACTTACATTTTTATTCAGCACATTTCACTTTCATTTTATTATTGAACGAAGCTTAAAACTTTATTATGTGATTTAACTGTTTTGCAAATTCACATGAATAACTTATGAAAATAAAACAAATTAAATAAAAACAATAATGGGCACAAGATAGCTTGCTTGGGAGGAGCATCCGTTAATAAAACAACGCGTCGACATTTTTGAAACATGTGCGATGGCATGCGAAGCTTATAGTTGTCATTTTGTGTTTGGATTTGCGCCATCTATTGGGTAGCACAGAAAATTAGTAATAGAATATTAATATAAATAAATTGTAGTAGAACGGAACGGGTAGATAGATAATTGAATAAAATACGTTAATGTTAGTAAAAATAAAGCGCGGTAGAGGTTATATATTATTCTATGCCGTGATTGATAATTGTGATTGGGAGCTCTACGAGCAAAAAAGAAGGGAAGAACACCAGCTTCTCCGAAGGAAAAATAAAGAGCGTGAGAAGCACGCGATCGATGAAATAGAGAGGTGCTACTCTGGGAATAATGTTCGGATGAAGTTTTTCCAAAAGGTAAAAAGAGCGTGTCACGGTAACAAGACACGAACAGAGATGTGCAGAGACAAAGAAGGAAATCTTGTAGTAGAGTCACTGTCGATGCTGAGAACATGGAAACACAGTTTCTGCAGACAGATAAACGGCGAAGAAAACACAAATTCCGCTGTCAGACAGAATGAACCATTTAGCCTGGACGACGAAAGCCAAGACTTCCGTCCACCTAACCAAAATGAAGTGAAAATAGCAAAATCCAAGCCCAAGTCGAACAAAGCTGCTGGACCGGACGGTGTAACTGCCGAGATTTTTAAGGCTGCGGGATATAACTTGGTGGAGAGTATACTCCAACTCGTCTCCAAGATTTGATCGGAGGAAAGTATGCTTAAGGAATGGAACCATAGCATCGTTTGCTCGATTCATTAGAAAGGGGCTGAATTCCAAAACGTAAAAAAATGCGCATTGTGAATGCACACTGCTTTTCTGATGCCAGGTTATGAATGCTTTTGCTCTGCTTTGCATTTGTTATGCTTTGCAATTTTTGACGTTTTGGAACGACTTTGATGCGAAATATCATAAAAAGCCTGGGGCCAGATCGCGTAAAATAAAAACGATCGAACGACGTCGTTTTCACTAAAGCTGTCTCTATTAATAAAATTTGTTGATCTCCTCCAAAACGACTCTCCACAGCACCTTTTCTTCCTTCTTTTGTTTCGAAAATCGGGTTCAATTGGCGGTTTAAAATTAAATGTCAAAAGTCTGGCTGAATTCCAAAACGCAGTACCTCTGCATTACTGCTTAATCAAGCGTTACAAAACGCAAACGGGTTCCTATGATGCAAAGCATGCTTTCCTAAAACGCATTCTGAACGCATCAACTGCGCAAACAAAAGCAAACAGAGCATCATGAATGATTATGGTGCAAGACTTTTGACATTTAATTTTAAACCGCCAATTGAACCCGATTTTCGAAACAAAAGAAGGAAGAAAAAGGTCCTGTGGAGAGTTGTTTTGGAGGAGATCAAAAAAATTAAAAGTCAAAGTCGTTCCAAAACGTCAAAAATTGCAAAGCATAACAAATGCAAAGCAGAGCAAAAGCATTCATAACCTGGCATCAGAAAAGCAGTGTGCGTTCACAATGCGCATTTTTTTTACGTTTTGGAATTCAGCCTCTTGTTTGCTTTTGTTTGCGCAGTTGATGCGTTCACAATGCGTTTTAGGAAAGTATGCATTGCATCATAGTAACCCGTTTGCGTTTTGGAACGCTTGATTAAGCAGTAATGCAGAAGTACTGCGTTTTGGAATCCAGCCAGGATACTCTCTAAACTGCGCCAAATATATAGGCGTCTTCTTAAGATCAATCAACATCAAAAATGGATCGTGGTTTGTTCGGATGCTTAAAACTTGAAAACGACCGTACAAAATTGGATACTTCCTTTGTGAGGGTTTGTTCGTAATTGCTACGCGAAGGTTTAGGAAAAAATAAAAGTCCGAAATTCTCAACAGGTGGCGCTAATCGTACAATCCGATATCCCGAAAACTACCGACTTGATTAAGGTGTTAGCCCAGGAGTATTTCTGTCAATATTGGTGAAAATTGGACAAAGCGGGGCGTGGCACCTCCCATACAAAAAAATATCTTCTATGGGGTGAAACTCGATGACGTTATAACTCGATAACCGCTGGACCGATTTACATGATTCTCTTTTTGTTTTGGTTTGTTTTGCTGTATTTCAGGTTTAAGCAGAAAGAAAATTCCAGAAAATCGATCAATTCTCATTTTTGGCATTTTAAAAAAAAGAACATTAATATCTAAGACCTATAAAGAATACAATTCCTGTGCACGCGGGTACAGCAAGTCGGATATAAGATCCTATCTGGAGAACTATTGGAAAGCCTGAAACCATTGATGAACTGACTGGATCGGTCCCTAGCCCTACCAGTGGGCCCGGTAAGTCAACAACTTACCATACAATGGCAAATCCTGGAGAAAACCCATGAAGTCGAAATCGATTCTCACCATCTATCTACTTATCTATCGATTTAAAGGCCGCATATGACAGATCTGCGAGCTATACAAAGCCATGTCTAGTTTTGACATCCTTTCCAAACTTGTCACATTGTGCAGAATGACGATGGAGAACGTTCGCTGCTAAATAAAGGTCGGAAACAATCTCACCGAGACCTTTAATGTTAAAAAAGAATTTCAATAAGGTGATGCGCTGTCATGTGACATTTTCAACACCATACTTTAGAAAATTGTGGGAAATTCGCCAACACCAGGGGCACAATTTTCCAAGAGTCTGTGGAACTACTTGCATAATGCTGACGACATTGACATCATTGTCAGAACGCAGCTAGCTGTCACCGGTGCGTTTACAAGTCGCAAAAATGGGTTAAGTGGTGAATATTAGGGCAAAACAAATATACCTACATACATGCTGTCAATAAAATGGTACACACAATATTGACGAATCAGACAGAACATCACTATAGGCAGCTACAACCTTGAGGAGGTTAGTGACTTTCTTTTTTATAACTTACTAGTGCTCAAGGGGTTTTTGTTCCCTTAAAATTCGAATGCACAGCAGGAGTGGAAGGGTTAATAGATGGAAGTTGACAATGACAAACGAAGAGTTGCACTTGCCAACAGCTGTTTTTTTTGGCATAAGAAGACAATTGACTAGTAAACAAGAAACACTAAGGAGACTCTATATAAGACCCTCATCATCCCAGTCTTGCGCTATGGCGCAGAAGCATGAACGTTAGCAAATGCGGATGAAGAATTTCTTGGTCGTTTCGTACGCAAAAATCTTCGAGTGATTTTCGGTCCCGTTTGCATTGACGGGCTTTGGAGGAGTAGATTACAGCGACATCGACTTGGTCAGAAAAGTAAGTTTCAGTCGAGTAAGATGGCTGAGACATGTAGAGCGAATGGACACCAACCCTCCGACAAAATTCTAGGTAAAGAGGTTTGACTTACAATATAATGGACAGGCAAAGTTGATAAATTATAGTGCAAATAGGTTTATTTCCTCCTTAGGTAAATTTTTTATCGAATAACCTATAATTTTCTTCAAAACTTATAATTAAAATATCAATTTAAACAATTAAAATATAATAAGAAATAGAGTAGCAATTCAGGCCTAATTAAGAATGTGCTTTAAGACTCTAATATTGGTTTTGTTAGGTGCATTAAAGCTTGTTTGCAAAAGATAAAATACTCTTATGTCTCACTTATCTTTAATAAATCACTTTTATTACACTTATATCGATTATTCTAATAATTGACTTAATACTACTTAATAATAAAACAGTATCATTTAAAACAATTCTCAGTCGATTAAAATCAATTATTTCATTTGGTGATTCCTCGTGCGTACTTTCATTCGAACTTATGCTACAAAATGACCAATCTTGGTCATTATCGCTGTTTAACAGCATGCTGAAGTATGGTACTTTTCAATTGTCAGCACCGACTGTAACAGTAACTCTACTACAATGTTCCCTTGCCTGTCTTTGGACGCTTCCGTTGGGGATTTAATGCCTTGAGATGGTGTTTTAAACCTTTTGGTAAAGTATTCGAACCTCATTCCTCAGGAATAACACTTCTTTATCATCTCAATTAATCGTCTTCCCTTTTTCTTCCTTTGGATAAATTTGTGTTTTTCCTTTATTTTCTGACCAAAGGTGTCATAAGCAACTTTTCTCTCGCTGATCTTTCCGTGCAGCGAGATACACTTTTTGCTTAGCTGCATGAGGTCGTCGGCAACTATTGGTGGTCTCGTGGCGCTTGGTCAGCTGGGCCTGGGGCCTGCGCTTGAATCTGGCGCTCTGGCTCTGTGGAACGAGTCCCAAAATTCAATAAAATACAAATAAAAATAAAAATATAACTCGCCCTACACAAGAGTTCCTAAGTGACCCCCAATACAAATTACTGAATTCAGAAGTTTTCCCAGAGTTATATCCTCGGTTATAGGTAGGTATATCAGATCTGATCTTCGCAGTGGTGCAGTACCTACTTTCTTTCAAAAGACCATTCATGCGTTACAGTCAATGATACACATTGCCGGGCCATTGGCGATTATTTCAACTTCGAAAACATTAACGACATTAATCCGAAGATTATGTGGTACCAGCGTAAAGCAGTTCGTGAACTATGCAACCCGGGAAACTCTATTGTCTGCGTCTGATTGCAATTTGTAACAATTATTATTCTATAATCCCATTACAACTAGGTAGACAGCCAAAACCAATTGAACGCAACTTGTCTATAAAACCGGTTGATACTTTATACGCAGTGTCTATTAATAAGTGGAAAAAATAATATCGCTGTCATTTTACTTCAAGTCTAGATGATTATTAATCGCAATTAGATTCTAACACGGCATCTAATCAGCTGCTGGCTGCATCAGATAGAAGCTATATTAAGAAGTTGCATTAAACACTGTAGTCTTAGTTCATTATCAGACTTATACCCCTCTACTCGTATAGCGTGCATCTAAGATGGTATTAGCCACAACAATACTTTTATTTTTTATTATCTTTTGCGTTTATTTCGTTTGGTCAAGGAGAAGATTTTACGCGTTCGCTTCGAAAATGCCCGGTCCAATGGGTCTGCCTTTCCTCGGAATAGTGCATAAAATTTGTAACATGGCCAGTAAGTTGTTCAAAGTGCTTAAGTGTAAATGGTGTTCCAGGCAATTGTGTGTATTTTTTTTTTAGTAAAATTAGCAATTTTTTGTCTAGTTAATTTTAAAAACAAAAATAAAATGCGATCCTTGGAAATGGTTGCTCCTTTTGAAGGCAGAATTTGGTACAAACATACATATCTGATTGCGAGGATATTTTCTTATATCACCCATTGGCCGCCTTGCTAGTCAACAGCCTCTGATTGGTCGATTTGACTGCAAATTTAGGCAAGTTTCGTGTGTTGTTGTTGTCGTTTTCCATCGAAACGCCACGAAAACGACTTTCAATCGTTGGGTTTTTGAAGCAGACACATCTTTTGCAACATTCAGCGAAAGGATATCGGTTTTTGGTTAGGTTAAGATAGGTTTGTGGGCTGGCGGGGATTTCTCTGTGCCGCACTCAAGTCAATACTGACCCATTGTGATGCCCATAGGGAAAAGAGGTTGTTCCTTATCCATTATACTGCTACATACCAACCATCTTGTTGATTTGACGAAGTTCATTATCTTGTCCATTGATGTCCTGGAAAGCTCGTCTAATAAGTCGTTGAAGACGTGAATCCCTAGGAATTTGTACCTGGTGTGACATATTATATAGGAAGTGGGTTGTATCCTCAAGAGCTCCCTCATTATCACAGCCTCTACAGAGTTCTTCTTCCGTTAAGCCTATTTTCTTCATATGGTACCGCAGAGTATTGTGCCCCGTTATGATACCTATGAGCTACGAGGGTGGACAGGGACTTTTTTATCGTTGAAGGACGGCAATAGCATTCTTGGCTTTTCTCTCTGCTTCAAGCTTGAGTGTGCAAGGCAGAATGTTCACAGAGGGATCAGCTTGTTCTGAAATAGCAAGCTCACAACTGCATGACAGTCCCACCCTTCGGTATATTTCTATTCTTATCTCTATTGTTTTCTTAACATAATAGCCAAACATCTCAAAATATATAGAACTTTAAGTTGGCAACACTATATTAACTTGTGGCCATTTTGTCACCTGTCAAGTGATTTATTTTTAGTTTGGTTTCAAGATGAATAGACTGACGCCTGAACAACGCTTCCAAATTGTGCAAATTTATTTTGAAAATCATGGTTGTGTTCGAAATACGTATCGCGCACTACGTCCATTTTACGGTCCACATAATCCGCTCACTTTTGGTTAAATGGATACGTCAATAAACAAAACACTATTTGGAGTTATGATAATCCTCAAGTGTATGTTGAGACACGGTTACATCCACAAAAACTGACTGTTTGGTGTGCTTTATGGGTTGGTAGAATAATTGGTTCGTACTTCTTTAAAAACGATGCTGGGCAGAACATTACACTCAATGGTGACCGCTATAGAGCCATGATTACTGACTTTTTCGTTCATCAATTGAACAACCATGATGTGCAGGAGCTTGTTGACCTTTCAACAAGACAGCGCAACATGTCATACAGCTCGTCCCACGATTGATTTATTAAAGGAAACGTTTGGTAACCGCATGGTTTCACGTTGGGGACCCGTGAATTGGCCTCCAAAATCGTGCGATTTAACGCCGCTTGACTATTTTCTGTGGGGATATGTGAAGTCGCTAGTGTACGCCGATAAGCCCGAAACGATTAACCATCTTGGAGGACGAAATTCGCCGCGTTATTGCCGATATATGGCCACAAATGTTGGAAAAAGTAATCGAAAATTGTACCTCCAGATTGGACTACGTCCGAGCCAGCCGTGGCGGTCATATGCCAGAAATCATATTTAAATTATAATGCCTGAAGATTATCTTTCGAATAAAGTAAATTTCATGTCAATTAAAAAAAAATCAAAGTTCTGTACCTGCCTATAAAAAAAACACCCTTTAAGTAAGATTAATAACATAATTTGTAGATAAAATATAATTGGTCAAAAGAAATGCTGCATCTATTTCGTCAAAGCGGAGTGTATATCTAGTCACTGAATCGACACGGTTCATTTGTTTCACTTTCTTATAGGTAATGAAGTTGTTTTTGCATGAGTTATTTGAAACACTATTAGAGCTAAATGCTTTATTTTGACAAAATAATTGCCATATTTTTTAATTAATGTGCAATGTGCATTTACACTATAGATGTAATTATATCAATTACAATATTCAATCACAAGAAATTGTATTTACATAGACATTAGACACCTAGTTAAGAATACTTGATCTTTGTAATTAGAGCGCACTTAAGAGCTGTTATCATCCGTGTCCTAGCAAAAAAAAACTAATTTCTTTGTGACACCCATATATGTGAATAGCAGATTAACTTTTCATCATTATTGTTATCTAACAGTAGTATATGATTTTTCGCCCAAAATTGGGGTCCTCTTCCAAACGCTCCGAAGCCAAGTCAGCTTTATCTATGTTCATTGACTTTGAGCTCCTGAATTAGTTTGATCTTGTACGAGCGAAAGCCCAAGTCCCGATGCAAAGTTTGCCAAATTGGAATCTGCGAAAAGACGATTTCTTATGCACGGCGAGGAATTGACTGCTTCGGGTTCTATTGTACACTCTAATGGACCGGAGTAGTAATACTCCCGACGAATCTGGCTAGCAACGACCCATACCAGTTGAAAAACCCTTATTTAATTTTGAGTGCCAGGCAATTATACGAGTGCCAGCCACGAACCAACAAGTCTGACTGGAAACGCGGGAAACACAAACACGCCTTATCTTCGACTGCAATGTTACTATTGGATTTCGCTTCGACCTTGCTCTTGGTATTCGTAAAGAAAAACGTAAAGGTGCTAGTACACGATATGTAGCACGCCTCATATATATGTGGCTCTGACGTCAACAGAGAGTGCACAAAGAGAGCTTTTACACGGCATTTACCTATAGGGACCATTCGCTGACGTCAAAATGACATCAGTGCTACATATATATGAGGCGTGCTACATACCGTGTACTAGCACCTTTACAGGTATAGAGAATGATTTTTGTTACACTTGTTTATTAGGTTATTTTTGAACTACCTGGTGTGCCCGCAACTTTGTTTGAAACCTGAAATATATACAGGGTGGCCCATCTAATGGTTCCTTTTAAAATCATAGGTTATTTTGACACTGACAGCTGTTTTCCGCTCGAAATCTTGACAGAAAGTCAGTATCATACCTCCTCAGAACGAAATGAGTCGCTTTACGCTTAAACAACGTTGGGAAATATTGAAAACTTATTTCCAAAGTCAGTGCTGTTTAGCCCAAACAGTTAGAAAAGAACAGAAAAAAAGTTTCGGCCAAAATGAAGCACCCACTGCGCCTGCTGTTGCTGTACGCAAGTTTGTGCAAAAAGTTCATGAGACTGGTGTGCTAGTGGACAACACTTACGTCGTTTTCGATTGGTCGTTCAGAACCGTCCGGAAGCAATCCGAACGCTTCTGAAAGCGTTCGATTGGCACTTAACTGACAGTTCTTCTCCTGAAAAGAAAATAAATTTGCTTCTGGATTTGAATTCAGAATCGCGGAGAGTTCTTCCGGACGGTTCTGGACGACCAACCGAAAACGACATTAGGCTACGGACAGAGTGCATGCGAAAAGCTAAGCGAAAGATAAAGCTAAGGTTTGACAGGTCAAGGCTAATAAACTGCGCCCATACATTCTAATCGCACTGGCCATAGTAGATTCGATGCTAAGATACATGCTAAGCGAAACTTGGCGCTAAAAGCGAATAAACTTTTCTGCTTAGTTTTTTAGCAAGAAATTCAAGCTAAAACGCAGCTGTCAATAGATTTGGCTATGGAATCGAATACTTTTAATGACATTCAAACGTATTCAGCAATTTTTGTCAGGATGTTTTCCGATGTCTTCGTAAATCTTTGTAAAGATGATACAATTCGTCATATTTATTAGGTGATTTTTTAATCTCTTGAACGGACTGTCCTTTCCCAACAATGAATGGCTGAAAAATAAATTATTTAACGGAAAGTCCTCTTCTTCTGACCATTTCCATTTCCATAATTCATGGATTTTGTTTATTTTGATAGACTTCCGAAGCGTTAATGTTATAGCGTTTATTATAGACACCATTCGCTTTATGGTCCCTGTTGTCGTACGGTGCGCGCAGACGAGAATGCGTCTGCGGATTGTAGACTGTGGAGTGGTGGCATGGGCATCATTGGACCATTTTCCTTCGAAAATTAGGTTTCGGTCAACAGTGGGCGTTACAGAGCCATGTTAATTAAGATTATTACGACCTCTGGTTGATGCAGGATGGCGCACCATGACACTCAGCCCATGCCACAATCGATCTTTTAGGCACCAAATTTCCAAATCGTGTTATCTGCCGTCTAGGCGATGTCAATTGGTCGCCTCTAAGCTGCGATTTGACCCCTTTGAACTTTTTTTTTTTGTGGGGAACGGTGACGGATCGATGTTATGCCAACAATCCGGAAACGATTCAAGCACTTATGGCTAAAATCATCCCAGCAATCCGTGAGCTACAGCCCGAAACCATCACCAAGGTCTTGGAAAATTAAAGTGAGAGAATGCGCTACTGCAAAGCCAGCCGAGCCTATTGTGCCTTCCATGGTAAGGTCCTAGAGTCATTTTTTCACTCCGCAGGTAGTCAGAAAGATAAGGATATTCTCTGGGGATGAATATGTTAGTAAGAATTGCTGAGGTAATAATTTCAACGCCAAGGATATTCTTTCTGAGCCGAAAGAGTGTATTTAAAGAGAGGATTTATCACTCTCAAGCCAGAGTCTGCATATATGAATATGGTCCAATGCAGAAAGATGTTTTTTTTTTTGCCACTTATTACTCCTGTCAGAATTCTCAGGTTATTTTCGTCTAAATTAATGAGGGACTAGGATTTTCCGGGGGAGAATTTTGGGAAGAATTGTCTGGTGAAGTTCTGCCCAGGTGTTTTAAGCCAGACTACATCGGATTCGATTTGGGACAAGTTCTTGATATAAAGTTCTTGAAATGTCTTTTGCTGACGCCACATAAGGGTCCAGGTTCGATAAGGTTGTTGCCCCGACTTTAGCCAGGGTGTAAGCTGTTTCGTTGTGTGGGCGCAGTAGCGCAGTGGTTAGTGTGCTGGACTACTGTGCGCGAGGGATCCCAGGTTCGATCCCCGGAAAAACCCAAATTACATCTTAAAGTTTTTTTCTACTGCGCCACCTCTCGCGAACGTCTGACAAACATCCGAGAGTATGACTGTCATGAAAAAGCTTCTCAATTTAGCCGTTCGGACTCGGCATAAAATTGTAGGTCCCTTCCATTCGTCCCAAAAATAGAAACTCGCACAAAACGAATGGTTGCGAGAAGCTAGGCCTTGGGTGTCTACCCGCCTGTTGCGCCACTTATTTATTTTTTTTAAGCTGTTTCGTTGCCAGTAAAGCCCCTGTGGGCTGGAATCTAGTGAAGAATGAGAAGGTTTTTCTTTGCATATGAGTCAAGACATGAGTCAATAGCTGCTTGGCTATTTGAGAAGATAAATATAGTTTTACCACGTGTATTAGAACAGAAATTTATTCCGGTTAATGGGCTTCAGCCAACAAAAATAGTTGAGTTTTTTTTGCCAAGTCTGACTGAATAGTTCGCTTGAATTGGCGACTCTCCATAAATGCCAGATCCAGTCCCTGATTCTATCTTAGAACTGTCTGATGTGTACCAGACTAGGCCTCAAGTCGTGATGGATTATGTTTCTATTTTTACCAGTCCTACCTTGATGAAACGATTATAGAAAAGTTTTTATGAAAGTCATATTCCGGTAGCAAGTCGTCTAGAATCAGTCAGTCACTCAGTCAGGAAAAACGCTTTAAGCGTGGCTATCATTTATATGAATATCATGTGAGTCCTGAGTCATGTCCAGTGAGACAGGTCGATTTCGAGTGAGTAAAAAAGAGAAGGATGGTAAGGTTAGGTGACTGTCCTAAAATATAGGACACACTTAGAAGACCAAATTTGTAGGTCCACAAAAGGAGGAGAGAGGGGGAAAGTGGCCAGAAAAAAATTATGGACCGGATATTGCAGGTGGGAACTCTATTGCTACCTGCGAATTTCTTTTAAAGGGAGGTATCTCTGTGCATCTTACTTGGCAAGAAGGTCATAATGATGGCTGAAGCAGTTTGTCTTCGGGAAGGGACGGAGAGTAACCGTAGCAGTCTAATCCTGCCTATTACCTCTGACTGTCCATCACTGAGGAGAGAGGGACTGGTGCATGATAGAAATGGGTGGTTTAATCAATCTGTTCTTTTGCTTGACCAAAAGTCAGTGGAGGGATTGTCTACTGGGAGAAAAGGATGGAGGGTAACCTTAGCAAGTCTGCTCCCCGTTTATTTCCTTTGATAACCCGTCCACGAGACAGTGACTGGTGCTGATCAAAAGATTGCTTGACTGAAGCAAACCATCATATTGCTTGGAAAAAAAGGGGTTAGAGTTGTCTTTCAGTGCGAGCAAAGCCGATGGCTGGCTGAAACAGTCTAATCCCCGTCTATTGCCGCTGACAAGATATTTAGAGTGTCGAAATGATGTTGACTGATGTATTCAGCTTCTACAGGTGGTGGTTAGTCTTCGGCGATGGCGAAGGAGTGATCGAATCAGTCTGGGAGCCTCTGACAGTCCGCTCATAAGGAGGGTGGCTTTTACAGATTGACCGTGTCATGGTGTGAGGTTGACTGATGGATAGATCGCGCACAAAGTGTACCGAAAGCCCACTTTTAAATAAAATTCTCGCATGGACCTGAAAGTCTGTTTTCACGCCAATGCAATGGGCTCTTTATATAAATCTAACTCGAAAGAGTGACCGTTATATAATAATATCTGGGTATATATGAAAAATTCTCTCTTTCAGATACCCTCTACGTATTGCCAGAATTAGCCGCTCAGTGTAAATCGAAAACGATTTTCTTCTGGCTTGGACCATTTCCAGTAGTCTACACTAAAGAACCGAAAATCGCTGAACAATTTTTGAACAATCCAGACTGCATTAATAAATCGTTAGTTTATGATGCAATCACTGAATCGATTGGCGCTGGTCTGCTCACAAGCAAATGTAAGTCAAAGTCACTGTAAATTGTTTAAATCATTATTTTTAAAATTTTATCATTTCAGCTCCAACATGGAATATACACAGAAAACTATTAACACCGTCTTTCAATTACAAGGTATTACTTAGTTTCTTTCCAATTTTCAATCGAATATCCCGAGAGCTATGTGGAAAATTCGATTTACAGGTGGACCGCGGCGAAGTTAATATTTATGATTTGCTTATAAATCTGGGAATGAAATCTTCATTTGGTAAGTCGCTGTAGAGCATTATATGGTTACCTAATTTAAGGATCTGCAATAAATTTCACCCTAGAATGGATATATGTATTTAGATTTTTAAAAAGAAACCTCGTCACTATTATTGTTTGCCGTTTTACTTAGGTAAAATTTACTTACTTATACTTAGGTGGCGCTACAGTCCGGGGTGGACCTGGGCCTCACCCAACATGCCTATCCAGTTATCCCGATCTTTGGCTAAACGCCTTCCAAGTTGGTTGAGGTCCCCTTCCACTTGTGCGCGCCACCTACCTAAGGCGAGGGTTTTTCCACTGCGCCGCCTCTCGCGAACGTCTGACAAATATTCGAGAGTATAACTGTCCTGAAAAAGCTTCTCAATTCAGCCGTTCGGACTCGGCATAAAATTGTAGGTTCCTTACATTCGTCCCAAAAAAAAAAACACGCCTGTTGCGCCAACTATTCATCTATTCATGCTTCTCCGCCATAGAGCAGGACTGGAATGATGAGAGTCTTATACAGAGTCTCCTTGGTGTTTCTCGACAATGCCTTACTAATCAATTGCCTTCTTAGGCCGAAGTAACAGCGGATGGCAAGTCTAATTTTTCGCTTGATTTCTGATGTGATGTAATTTTCAGAGTTAATAGCAGAGCCGAGGTAGTCAAAGTCCCTAACCACCTCAAACTTGTATAGCTGTCTATAGTGACGTTCGGCCCGATTCTTCGATGTTGTGTGTTCCTTCTTTTTGACAGCATGTATTTTGTTTTGGCCTCATTCACCGCACTAAACACATTTTTTCCACTTCTGTGCTAATACTTGCAATCGCATCAGTGCAGTGACGGGTCGCTGCATTCAGTCAACGATGTCAATGTCATCAGCGTATGCAAGTAGTTGCACAGACTTTTGGAAAATTGCGCCCTGGTGTTGGCTTTATTTTGAAAACAAATCACTTATGTCGTTTTCGGTTGGTCGTCCAGAACCGTCCGGAACCACTCTCCGCGATTCAAATCCAGAAGCAAATTTCTCTTCCTTTCAGTAGAAGAACTGTCAGTTGAGTGTCGGACGGTTCTGGACGACCAACCGAAAACGACATTAGTTAAATCCTTTTTTGACATCAAAGGTTTCGGTGAGATTGTTTTCTACCTTTATGGGGCAGCGATCGTTCTACATCGACATTCTGCACAATCTGATGACAAGTTTGGCAGAGAAACTAAACATAAAACTAGACATTAATTAAGTGCAATAACCTCTTATGAAAAGTATTAGCATTATTAGATTATATAGATGTGGACAATTCTATATAATCATTGATCTTAATGTCAATTCCAGAAACAACAATGGGATCAAATTTTGAGCAGGGTTCGGCCGATATGCTGATGGATTGTTTTGAGAAGTAAGAAAGTCTTATGAATTTGACATTTCCATAAAATTTTCTATTTCAGAGTGTTCAATTTGACAGCTAATCGAGTGCTGAAACCGTGGCTCAGAAGTGCTGCAATATTTCAGCTAACCAGTATGTATAAACCTTTAGAAGAATCCCGAACTACCATCTTTAATTTTGTTAAAAAGGTGAGTTGTGCTTGGTCAACTTTGCGTTTACGGACCAAAACAGTTGTATAGGAGATTGCACATTGTAGATTAAAGGATAGGATTTTAAGGAAGCACCTTTTAAGATAGATACTAACAATATTTCCATTTCAGGTGGTTATAAATAAAATAAAAATACTCGACCAACAAAAAAGTCATGAAGATGACAATTCGATTGACTCGACGGACATTAAGAAGACGAACAATATATTTATCGATCGAGTTATCAAAATATATCAGAACAATGAGTTTACGTTGAACGATGCTGTTTGTGAGGCAAACTTGATAGTATTTGCGGTAAGAGCGAATTCTCACCTATAGTCTTGTTTTGAAACTAAGTTTGGTCATTTCAATTAGGCCTCTGAAACAAGCGCTACCACAGTGTTGTCAGCTCTAATCTTTTTAGCAATGCATCCGCAATATCAGGAGAAAGTTTTCGAGGAAATCATTACATTCTTTCCCGACAAAGACTTTGAAGTCAATTATGAGGATTTCAAGAATCTGGTCTACCTCGACATGTGCATTAATGAGACCATGCGACTCGCGCCTGGTATACCACTGATTGCGCGTGATACAACGAACGATGTTGCCTTATCAAAGGACATGGTCATTCCAAAGGGTACACAAATTATAGTGGACATATTTAATATTCATCGAGATGAAGATCTTTGGGGACCAGATGCAAAGTCTTTTAATCCGGACAACTTTCTGCCCGCAAACTTAGAGGACAAACATAAGTGCTCCTTTATGCCATTTTCCAAGGGACAAAGGAACTGTTTAGGTATACATATACAAATAATTTCGGGAAGAAGGTATTGTTGTGGTAATTTGTCTTTCATTATAGGTTGGCAGTACGCAGGCATGCTGATGAAAGTCGCTCTGGTGCAGATCCTTCGAAAATATAGGTTTTCAACATCGTTCCAGTTTAGAGATTTACGATTTATGGAAAGCGTTGCGTTAAAATATGAGAAGGTACCAAATTTGAAAGTTCATAGAAGGACGGATAGTTAATAAATCGTAATATAATTCAGAGGTGTATCAGTCTTTTATTTGGTAGTAGACAGGGAGCGGGCAGCAGCGGGGTATAATACGAGTGACAATTCTGAGATTAATTTTGATTTCCTTTTTTTGCATCTACCTACGTCACTTGTGGAGACAAAACAAATAAATTGTTTCCACGTAATGTCCCTTATCCTAGCAATCAGGCGGCCTATTCCCATCAAAAGAGCAGCGGATCGTTTTCATGGCGAATCTCTTTTTCTGTATTTCCAAGAGCGATTCACTGCATTCAAAAGCGATAGCTATTTGGGTGACGAATTCCTGGCGGATTAATGAAAATAAACTACCTAAATTATTTTGACGGAAAAAAACTGTCAAACTTTTGGAAAAATAAATGAAAAATCAGAAGATTAGATTAGCGTTCCTCAAACCAGAGAATACAAAATATGTCCGAACTTAACCTCAAATTAGAAATTGTTGGTAGAAAATGATGGCTGAAATGCGCTATATGCCGCGACTAATGTCCTGTCGATTTCCATTGGGCTTTTACAGTTTTGGTCTTAGATCTCAGATTTTTCTTCACCAATTGAACATGGAATGAGATTTGATTTTTTTTGCATTTGTGTTGGTGTATAATTTGACATTCATGACCATAAGTCCGATTTTTTTACTTGTTTTGGTATTAGTGAAAGTATATGTGAATCTAAAAAATTAATTTTCCGCCTAATGAAAAACAAAATTGGCAGACAACTGATTTCTAGAGCAGAAAAACTGCTCTGAATATTAACTGCATAAGAAAAGTTTTTTTCTGTATATGAACGGACTGTCAAAACTTACGTCCCCCACTTAATATCTAATCTAATCTAATCTAATCTAACACGTCCCTTCGCCACGAGACAAAAATCAAATGAAAGCACAGATGTCGTATTAAATGCTTCGTCATTTGCGTAGAAAAATGGCATCACAAACCATTAAGAATAGACCGTCGACTCCTCTCACATAACGGACTTTGCCAACAAGCTGCCGGCGGGCCCAGGATTTTTCATGAATTGGTGCTGTACAAAATCAAAAGAGCGCCATTAACGCACGCATACTTAAAAAATCCTAGGCCCATGGTATAGCATGGAAAATCATTGCCGCCATTAATTTTGACATTTACACGAATTCACAGACAGGGTAATTTTTTGCGGGGAGAATCGGGTAGGTGCACGGGAAGTCGGCGGTCTAGTTCTTACTGGTTTGTGAATGGCATGGCAAAAATTTCGGGCCTTGCCATTTAAATGGTGCAACAGCCAAAAAGTTTAGTCATTTGTCCTAGGCGTCATTGAAGAGCGATCACACGGCAATTTTTTTTGCCATTTAAATGGCACTTAGTACATGTCATTTGGTCCGACATTTTCCTAGTCATTTAAATGACGCCGAAAATGTTATCCCAAAAATGGCCATCACACAGAACGACATTTAAATGACTGCTTTGTGACGCGATTTTTACGTCGGAGCGCCATTTAAATTACTCGTAAAAATGGCCGAGTAATCGTAGCTTAAGGTATGTACAGGGTGGGCCATTTAGTGGTTTCTTTTTAAATCAAGGTTATTTTGACACTGACAGCAGTTTCCCGCTCGAAATATTGACAGAAAGTCAGTCTCATACCTCTGCGAAAGGAAATGAGTCGCTTTGCGCTTGAACTACGTTGGGAAATATAGAGGGGAATGTGGATCAACTCGCCATCGACCTGAACAGCTCAATATTTCACGCACTGGCCTGAGGAGAATTCTGCACAAAGATCTCGGATAATTCGCTTAAAAGCGAATGATGTGAATGTCGTTAATTTTGGAATTAACTTTATTGTAGCTAACATTAGCTCTTTTGTTTTATTAAATAAATGAATTAATAGTATTATACAAAAGTTCACTCATTTCACATTGGGCATGCCTACCCGAAGGCCTACTCTAGACAACCTTTGTAGGTACGTCATGGGCATGACTCATTTCTTCTGAAATATTGGTCCCTATCAGTGTGGTTTTTAGTGTTGACACTATGGCAGATCATGGAGAAAATTAAGTCCAAGAAGTCCAAATCGCTACTCATTATCTATTTATCGATTTTAAGGCCGTTTATGACAGCATTTGTAGTGACGAGCTAGAGCCATCCCCACCAAACTTGTCAGATTGTGCAGAATGTCGATGGAGAACGATCGCTGGTCCATAAAGTTCGGAAACAATCTCACCAAGACTTTTTCAACATCAAGCCAATACATACTAAGGGCACTATTTTCCAAAAGTCTGTGGAACTACTTGCATACGCTGACGACATTCACATCATTGGCTGAATGCAGCCAGCTGTCACTGCACTGATGCGTTTGCAAGTATTAGCACAGAAGTAGCAAAAATGGGTTTAGTGCGGTACATGAGGCCAAAACAAAGTACATTCTGTCAAAAAGAAGGAACACAAAAGATGGACGAATTGGACCGAACGTCACGATATACAGCTATACAACTTTGAATTTAAATTAATTTAGTTTAATTCAAATATTTATAAAGTGCATTCAAGATGGCTCTGGCTGTAATGATACTTTTGTCCCTTGTAATTTATTGCATCTGTTGGCTTTGGTCGAGAAGAAAGTTATACGCGTTCGGCTGGAAAATGCCCGGTCCTTTCGATTTGCCATTAATCGGAATTGCACATAAATTATTTAATAATAAGGGTATTCACTTAATCTGATAAATTTATGCAGCTCGTAAATGTATAAATTTCTGCGGTGCTTTAAATGAACACCCCTCGGAAATGTTATTGCGTAAACCGCGTAAATCGACTGGAAATCTGGAATCAAACAAACAATTCATACGGGCTGTTTGACATTTCTGACTTGCGTAACTTTCTGGGGTTGGTTTCCGAGCCTAAATCGTCGCGGAAAATTATGAGGTCTGCGTCACAAACTAGTAAGAACTAGACCGTCGACTTCCCGTACACCTACCCGATTCCCCCCGGGAAAAAATTAGCCTGTCTGTGAATACGTGTAAATGTCAAAATGAATGGCAGCAATGATTTTCCATGCTATACCATGGGCCTAGGATTTTTCAAGTATGCGGGCGTTAATGGCGCTCCTTTGATTTTGTACAGCACCAATACATGAAAAATCCTGGGCCCGCCGGGAGCTTGTAGGCAAAGTCCGTTATGTGGGAGGAGTCGACGGTCTATTCTTACTGGTTTGTGGTCTGCGTAAACTATTCTCCATACAAAATCTGACAGTTCATTTACGAGGGTGTAAATTTCTGCAGTTTACGCAGTTTACAAGGCTTTTATGCGTTTAAGTGAATATCCCTAATGCCAGTAAGTTCCTTGAAGTGCATATATCTAAGAAATTGGATGACGTAAATAAAAAGTCAACACTCCATTTAGTATGAATACAAAATGTTGTCTAAGTTGAAGTTTGAGAACTCAAGTGAATAATTGTCAAATTCGTTTGTCAAAATTTACTAAAAAAATGCGAGCGTACAAATAAATATATACTGAGCCACCTTAAAGATAGTTTCGAGTTTCCTAAGGTCCCCCTTTACTTTCGTGCGACTCTTCCAAATCTTTATTACGCTTGTCGTTTTTACACGACAAAGGTCGGATGAAAATGTCAAATGGCCTTTTTGCACTAGTTTTGTAGTCGTCGCACGACTTTACTTTAATTACCTAAGAAATAGCGACACGACTAATAAAATGACCTAAAAACGACTTTTTTTGTCGTTTGCAATTTCGCTCCCGACAGGCAGTCGGGTGGTTCAATTAGGCCGTTTTTGCGCGTTTGTATTCGGTTTTTTTTTAAACAGAATTTATTTCTTTTTAATGGAAGAACGCATAGAAATATGCAGGCGTTCCTTTTTGCTGTTTATTTTCATTTTCAAAACCTTCAGTTTGATTGCGTATGTCCGATGGATAAGATGAAAACATAAAAAAAAATATTGAAAAAAAATGTTAAATAACAAATAAAAAGCAATCTTACTTCATTAATGGAGAAGAATTATTCATCTGGCGAAAGGATTCAGATTCAAGGGGTTAAATAAGATCGATTTTGATCGTTCTTTAATTGCAGATATTGCTACAGCGATAAGCCGATAAATAGCTATGGCCCTCCGACAAGAGATGGCAAGGGTTGGCAATAGGTACTAATTTTGATAGTGAATTGTGTATTTTATATAATTTGTTTGTTTTGTTTAGGTTTGGACAGATTTGAAATACAAAATGAAATGCTCTGTATGCAAAGTGCATAGGTAACAAAAAGAAGTCTCGCTCGAGCAACCGGAGAAGGCAACTTTAAACAGGCGATACTTTCGCCTCAAAATGAAGCTATTGCAAATTTGCTCTCGTGCTCGTCCGAAAAAAATCTTAAATCCGAACGGTTTGGCTATAGGGGCTTCAAATACTTCAATAGTTCAGGCACAATCGCCTAATTATAATACGAACTATCCAACGACAGATGATTTTCCTGAAACGTCAGCCATCTATCTCCTTAAAAACTCGCCAACACCATCCACTTCCTTGCCCCATCAGACTGGGCATAGGTACTCCTGCACAAAATTAATGATCTCTTATTTTTGGTCGTTTTAAAACTAATTCCTGTTATATTTTGATTAAAATACATACGTCTGCTTCTATAGATTCGTATGACAAAAATTTATTTATTTATTTATTAAATTTGTTTATTTATTTATTAAATTTGACATTTCATACAAGTCAACATATGGCGTATTATTTTGGGAAGTGAGTATAACAAAACCAAAAGTGAGTATAACAATTTTGCATGTAAAACCAAAAGTGAATATAACAAAACCAAAAGTATATGAGTATAAAAGTTTAGCATGTAAATGTAAAAGTGAGCTAGCTATAGATTCTCAAAAAAAAGGCCTATACACATTTTAAGATACTGCAATTCCTTTCTGTTTGCCCTTTCAATGCTTTCTTCTCTTCTTCCTCACTACCTACTAAACTGTAAAACATTTCAATGCTATTCATCTTATACGTTTTTTGAAAACTGAACTATTTCGAGGAGTAAAAACTTATTTGCACAATAATTTATTTTCGGAATAAAAAAACAGACTTTTTGACAATTCCATACAAGTGCTACCAATCCTTCGAAAAGATTTTAGTACATTTTAGTCGTCTACATATCTGCTACAAATTTGGCCGCTCGTCTGTGTTAGGTAATGAGGTTTAAAAACCGACCCGGCTCAAGAAACGACGAGAGTCGTTTTCGACAAACGACAACGGTAATCGAGGTGATTACTCGAAGAACTTTTCTCCCGAAACAACCAAGGGTAACCTCATCCGCTTTTAATAGAGTAAATGCCCTCTGTGCCATATAGAGAAGGACTGGGACGATTAGGGTCTTATAAAGGGTCTCTTTAGTTGTTTAAGAAAGGGCTTTGCTACTGAGTTGCTTTCTTAGGCTAAAGAAGCAAGAGTTATTCTTCTTTAAATCTCAGCGCTGGCTGGTGTCATTATCTGAGTTCATAACGGACCATAGGTAGACAAAGTCCTTAACCACCTCAAAATTATATCTGTCTATACTCTGTAGTTACATTCTGTCCGAGACGTGTCGGTGTTGGATGTCCTGTCTTGATGACAGCATAACTTTCTATTGCCCTCACTGATCGGCAAACCCATCTTCGCCAAACCCATCTTCGCCGCATCCGCGAGCTGCGTTCTGCCCATTATGTCAATGCTGTTTCTGCTCTCTATAGCAATCAAAATAATATGCCACCGTTTTTTTTCTTCTTCTTTTTTTAAGGGAAAACATTGACTGTACATAGCTGTACTGTACATTCCCATAAACACAATTATTACTGGATATTTATTTGGCTGTTGTTATTCGCCCGGCTACGCAACAAAATGTCAGAAGTTGAATCCGAAAAGTTGGAGAATGTGGCTGGATTCGCTTCGCGGCCAAGACTATAGACTCAACTCTGTCTGTTGAAAGCACGATAGCGTCCAAACGAATCCACTTAGGGGACTGAAATTTTGTGCAAGGTCTTAAATTTACGGTCGTCAGTATTAAAAATTGTCCACGTCGGTCAAGTAGGTCTGTTACCTCCCATACAAATCCATTATTTGACACATGTCTCTGTCTGTAGCGTTCAAATGAATCGACTTAAGTGAATGAAAATTTTCTTTTTACCGTTGTCAGGTTGGTAGTAAAAATTGTCTCCTTCTACTGTAGTTCCTGTACCTCCCATACTAAACGAATATTAGACACATGGCCTGTACCTGTACAGTGGAGGGTATCAAAGCATCATCCGCCTGGCCGATGATAACACTTTTACTTGTTTTTTAACAAATATGTAATCTTGGTATAGGTATATACAAAATTGCATGTACATAATATGTATGTTTCTATATGTATGCTATGAGAGGTCCCATGGCCCATCCCATCATGGTTACATAATTTTGTATTCTAATTGCCTGATTTTTGTTAGAAAAGAAGTTAAAAAGTTATTACACCTACGGGCGATACTCTTAAAAAAACGCTCCTATTATCTTACCGCTTGGTGCTGAGGAAAAATTAAATGGAATTTATTTCGTTGCAATTTATTTCGTTTAGCAATATTTTTGTTTTAAATTGCGGAAGGTGGCAACCATAATGGTATTGCTCTCTGATTTATGGCGATTTATTATACAAACTTTGGCAACCCTGTGAGAGCTTTAAAGAGGGACCGATTTAATATCATGTAGGTCATTGCAACCAGACTGAGAGACAAACATCCTATCTTCCCTGTATACTGACAATTCTTGTTGGACAGAGTATAGTTATAAGTGATTTGTGGTCGAAGATGACGGTCTGGTTTAGGTGGTTTGTTAGGTATATTTAACGAATTCAGATTGCTCACTTTTGCCACTAAATGTTTCTTTGGGAGTTAATGCTTATGCTTAGTACATGATCACACAAGTGAAGTATAGTCCGTGCCAAAGCAAAAGAAAGATCCCATCCCAACATGCGCAGTAGCAATTTATTTAAGGGATATTTTTTCTCTTAAGATATTTTTGATTCCACGAAATTGTTAATGATTTTCTCTACTTTATTACAAAGTATAAGGGAAATTCCATTTCAACCCTTATTAATTGTGGGTTTTAAGCTGTTATAATAAAGTTACTCAAAACTCTGGCTTTTATTACTAAACACATATTTGAGAAGTGCAACACCCAGCAAATTTCCCTTTTCTTTGGGGCGTGTAATTGCGTATTGCCCGTCCCAACTTAAGTGAACATTTCTTGCGCAGATCTTTTCACGTCATCAGGGAGTTTATTCTCTTTGCGACAACAAAGAAACTTTTCCAACTACAGCAGAACTACAGCAACCAAAAATATGTGCTCATGTCAAACAACAAATATACCCCTGCTTGCGAAGACATCTCTCTCGATCGACGATCGAGGCATGCCGTAATGTGACCATTTCACCCGCTTTTTGATAAAAAATCGGAATTTAATTTTCTTACGAATTTTCTTTAGTCCTTTTTTTCACTACGTTTGAAGATTTTTTTAATTAAAAAACGTATAAGAACGCTGATGGCAGAACTATAGGTTTCGTCAAACAGAAGGCGTTATTAACGCCGCGGTGAGATTATTTTACGCGGCGGTAAGATTATTTTGACGCGACGTTCTCAACGCCGCGTTAGACGACGTCAAACAGATAGCTATTATCAAATTTTCTCAAAATGTCAAACAGCTCGGATTACGAATTATTCATTTTATTTGCGGTGCTACGAAATTCCCAAAAAAGAAAAAAGGATGTGGGTGCGCGAACACGACATAAATAAGACACAAGAAGTCGGAGAATACCGTTTTCATTTAATTCCATTGCAATTTGTCTCCCATATTACCCTTTAAAATAATTTGTTTTTACATTTTATCAACCTTATCGTAAATACATGGCTAATTTCTTTCAAATTCTATTAATATTTCCATTTGACACTACAAAAATTAGTCTCACCGCCCGCGTCAAAGAAATAATCTGCAATTTTTCACAAGAGAGCGTTTCACCGCTGCGTTTGACCGCCGCGGTGAGCTCAACGCGGCGTTGACAACGCGCTCTGTGTGAGAGGGGATGTGTATTGCATTATATTACAATGCTGCGGTGGAACGCGACGGCGAAACGCGGCATTAAAACGCGCTCTGTTTGACGGAGCCTTAAGCTGCCGTAGACAACTTCAGTTGGCATAAGTGCGCGAAAATTGCAAATGCCATGTGTCAAAGAAACACAAACAACCAATGTTATTCATTGACATTCGCTGAAAATACGACGGTAAAATTTAGCAAGATCACGAGAGACACACCAACTCCGAGATGCCGAAAAATCCAAAAATTAAAAAAATATGTATTACGCCAGAATATTATAAAAAAAACTATTTAAAAAACTGATGACGTTTATTTTTAAAAGAATTATATTCGATTTTAGGTCAGAATCTACTTTTGGAAGACCCGACAAACCCGCCAAAACACGCCCGCTTTTAGCTTCAAAAAACCCGCCGCTTTTTGCCAAAAAATAAATGGTCACGTTAAGCATGGGCATAGCGCATGACTGATTGTCCACACAGCACCGTCGTTGGCGTATGCCAAAGGTAAACATTTGACTTACTTACTACTTCGGATCACGCCTACTAAGCCGCCGAATTAAACTAAGACTAGTGTTACGCCTTCGATTTCGTATTGGCGTTCTAGTCTTGTCGTCCCTAGTCGTTTCTTGCGGACGAGGTCTATCCCGATCCACATTACCAGTACTAAGGTCTACTGTCCACGTAGCTGCACTTCAGACGCACGCTTCCGTCATTTGCATCTTCTTGTACGCTTGCTTGCAGCTGTTACTGTCTTCCTTACCATACTGTCTTTCTTAAGGCCACTCTTCCTCAACTGCGGGACTGTCCCGATCGTCGTTGACGACTCCACGTTAGTTGATACGGCCGGTTGGTCCTGACTGGCGAAAGCTTGTCACGGATTTAGGTGCGGTCCCAGTCCCATCAGTGTACTCACGCTCAGGTTACTTGCGGGTGCAGACGATGTCGGGGTGCATCCAATTGGAATGCCCTTCGATAAGGACTGCCCCTGAAGGTAGACCCGTTGTGGATTATTTTCGTATCATTTTCGGACAGCTCCTTTCACTTTTTCGTCCCCAGCCTCTTAAATGTTAGCTTACAGTTCTTTGCGCGCGCCTTGAGCTGGTGGAGTTGCAGGAAAAGGATGAGTTAGCGATGGAGCAAGTGTCACTAGAATCCAGAAGAAAGTTTTCCAGATCTGCGACAATTGCTCCAACGCTTTCTCCGTCCGAGAAAGGTAGTAGAATCGCATCTTCCACTCTTTCTTCCGAGGCCATGCAGGCCAATGCTGTGGTAAATTCAATATCGTACACTGTGATCACCCATCTATATATATAAAAATGAAGTATCCGACTCACAGATGATCAACGCCCAGCCTAAACCATTTGCTCTACAAAGCTGAAATTTTATACAGAGGTTTTTTTATGATGTATACAACCACTAAGGAAGGATTTTTTGAAATTCGACCCCTAATGGGGTAAAAGGGGGGGAGGGGTCAATGTTTGTATGGGAAGATTTTTTTTTTCATCCGATTGACTTCAAACTCGGTTTGTGTACTCTCTATGAGAAATAAAGATAAATAATTTGTCCGACTTTTGACTTAGGGCGTTAGACATAATTTTAAGAGATTGTAACTGCTCCTTATGTACTTTCTTAGGTAGGTTTCCTGCGCGTTATATTTATAAAAATCACTGTGAAGGAAGTTCTGTGTGTCAAATCCTAAAGACTGCGCAAGCGAAGCCGCGGGCAAAAGCTAGTTTTGTATAAAATGCCTACATATATGTATGTATAGACTTTTTATCGAAATAAGGCGAAGAAATGTGCAGAGGTTTGAAATTTATTTGTTATTAATGTGCTGAATAATAAAACACATTTTAAAAATAGTTTTCCTGGAAAAAAATGTCGATTAAAAGGCCTCGTCTAAATACAACGAAAATCCTTTTGAAGCGATGATAATAGAGAACACTTCATATACAATTGTATCGCTTTCTAAGCATCTATGCAGAACCCTGATTCAAGAACTAGTCCCGCTCCTTAAAACATCATTAAAAATACCAGTTCTTCCATCGCAAAGTGCTACGACGCCATGAGCATGTTTTTTTTACTCAGGGAAGTTTGCAACGAGCTGTTGGTGAGGACAATGTGGCTTTCTTACGTTTTGTACCAATGTGCAAAAACAGTAAAAGCTCGGTGAAATAGGTTTATAAATTTGAACATGCAATTTCCAAATTGATGTCTAAAAACTTCACTAAATAGCTACAACACCTTTTGAATTTGATGTTCATTATTTTTTTTTTTATTGGAATCTCCACTTACAAATGAGCGCGTGAAAATAAATTATTCAAATGATAATTTTTGACGTTTGACCTTTTCATAGAACGAGAATCGAATTTGCGGTGAAAGAGTGAAAATATTTTCATTTCACTTTTTCACTAATACAGGCATCACGTAAATCTCTGCTATAACCCTAAGTCCTAGGATGACGAACGAATCGTACCTATGGTACACCATTCGCCACCTGTGGTCGTGCCTGGTAGGGAACCACCCCGCAGGTAGGTACCCTTAAGCAACCGCGACCGTTTTAATGAATGCATTTGCAAACCTAATGTTAATTTTTTATTTTTATTAAATATAATAATTAAATATAATATAACATAGATGACAAAGTACAATTAACAGATATGCAATTATGCAAATTACAGTTTTGACAGTTTTTATACCCTCCAATGGGTTCTGCAGTTCTGCTCCAGTTTTTCTTCCTCAAACATAGGGTCAGTTGGGGTAAATGTGAACATTGTACATTGTAAACGGCGGTTTACAAAATTAATTGTAGTAGGCAAAGATCAAACAAAAATTTAATTTGAATTACCGCCATGACGTTGCCGCACTTACCCGCCGGCAGTGTTGTTATGGACTTTTTCTGAAAATCGTGTTTTTGGGGTTGTGAAAATCGTAATTATCGTATTTTGTAAAAATGTACTCTACTATAACTTAGTATAGGGTAGGGTACTTATAAGGGTACTTAGAAAGATGTACTGGCTCTTTACCATTACTTGGGTGCGAACCTTTTAAAGTATACAGTATTCTTATAAATTTCAACAACAGTAGTGATACTGAGGCAACTACACTTGCCCTAAATGTTCAAACTTAGTCCCAAAATTGCAAATTTTTTGATATCGAATTCGAAAAAGTCATCAGCGTCACTGCACGATGGCTAATAACTCTGATAAACATGAAAAACGCTTGTAAATTGGTCAATTGGTAATGCATTATAGGTATGCTCCTTTTTTCGATTAAAAATAAAGGATAACGCACTGGTTTCCGTAAAATGGTAAATATAGCTACTCTTTGAATAGAGTCTTCTTACAGAATAGAATTTTCGAATAAAATTCTGTAATGTAGTGAAAACGCTAAAAGATAAAGAAGTAGAACACCAATTGTAGCAACTTGCAACATAACAGTCATAACTATGACGTTTAGAGTCGGAGGGCTTAAAATGTAGTCCAACGTATGTTGTGTATATATGTACATTTTGATACTGGTCTAAATTTGAAAATAGAAGACATACCCAAACAATAATACAGAAAACCAAAACAAAATATAAGCAATATAGAAAGTCAATTCGTTATAGCGACAGTAAGTTGATTAAGAATAATTAATTAAAAAAGGGATTCCAATTCCTGGAGCGCTCACACTCAAATTCCATTCCATTATCCTATAAAGCAGAAACCAGTTTTTTGTTGGTAAAATGGTAAAAATGCCAACAAAAATTGAACAAAACTTTTAAAAAATGTAATCATTCTCATAACAGTTATCTATAATAACGAATAACTCAGCAATTAATGGTAGATATAATATACATATTTTTTGCAGGGAATATTTTTTTAAGATAATAATCTAGCACTAAACCACGGGAGCCGGCCAAAGTAGGGACCATTGGGACTTAATACAAGACTTTAACCGTTCTGTAGGCATATATTCTGAGGAACTTAGTTATTCCTCGACATGCGACATATGTATTTTAAGACATTGTAACATATGAGGCAACTAATGCACTTCTCCTGAAACATTGACAATCGCGAGGAAAGCATAAAACAAGCAAACTTTGTAACTAGCAACCTGAAACCATTTTTCCAGAAGACTACACCTTACAACATATTAAGTGCAAAACTAATGCTTATCAGATTCTGTTCGCCTTTCTTGTTTCGATTTTTTCTTGATTTGCACATTTCATTTGGTCTTAAAGTTGTTTGATTTGTTTGTACGTAGTTTCAAAATTTGGTAGGAAGTAGTTGTTCTTACACCAAGGTTTGTAATTTGTAAAAGTCGTATTTGACTGCTTCTAAAATCGTAAATATCGGAGCTAAAAATCAGCAAATCGTAAAAATCAGGCCAAATCGAGCAAAAATCGGAGCGTCGTATTTGCTTTCCAAAATCGTCACAAATACGATATTTACGACCGTATAACAACGCTGCCCGCCGGTGACTGTCAAAAATATCACTCAAAATGTTAGTCCTAAAGAGAACGTGTGTCCTAAAAGTGAAAATCAGTTTTGAGAGTATTTCTAAATTTGTGTGTGAAGCTGTGAAGGTGTTTATAATAAAAACGTGAGTAAGATTATTATTTTATTCATCAATTTAAAAGTGTAAGGAACTAGATTCGTTGATGACTTTCCTTAAAAGTGTAGTTATTTTATTGTTATTTTCATGTTTACATTTACCCCAAAATCTTTTTGCATATAAGGGAAATGTAAACATGTTTTTTGGGGTAAATGTAAACGGTTTTTTTCTGAAATCCTTCCCGTCTCGCATAATTTCCAGTGTTCAGAATGCCACGAACCTATGTTAAGAACAAACCCCTTGTTGAATACGACATTCAAGATATGCAACGCGCTGTTAATGACATAATTAGTAAGAAAATGACATATCGACAGTGTGAAGCACACTACGGCATTCCGATAGCCGTAATATTTAACCGGATTAAGGGACGTAAAACACCGTTAAAAGTTATTGGCTCCAGGCGAACATCTGCCATTCCCAAAGAAACCGAAAATTAAATAGTTCAATGCGTTATCACTCGCTCAGAAATGGAAATACCATGCGATAAGAAAGAGCTAAAGCAATTGGTTGGAGAGTGTATACAATTCAGCGGACTAAAAACACCGTTTAAGGACAATATTCCAGGAGAGGACTGGTATTTGGGATTCATGAAGCGACATCCGAGACTATCGCTTAAAAAAACAGAACGTCTGCAAAAGCTTCGCAAAGACGCAAGAAATCCTGAAGTCGTTTACGATTTTTATGATGAGCTTCAGAAGGTCGTTGGAAAATACAATTTAACCGACAAGCCACAATTCGTGTTTAATGCTGTGCTGATGAAAGTGGATTTCATCATGATCCTAGTCGCATTCGTGCGTTCGGTGTTAAGGGCAAGGCGCTAAGCAGAGTTTCGGGAGGGTCTGGGCGTGAGCTTATGGAAGGTGACCCAGGAGCAACGTACTTGCCGGATGCGACGGATAAAGTAGGTTTACTTTCTACTTTTCTGTCCGTCGCATCCGTTGACACTTGACAGTTGGCAAAGCGTGAGAGGAAGCATTTTGATTGGTGGAAATATACTTACCATTAACACATAGCTCACCCTGGTCCTTACATATAAGCGATCTGTTTTGCCCTTCTTCATCATCATCCCCTCATTGAACCCTCGGTCGAACCAAAAAAATCAGTGCCAAAACTTAGGCAAATGACGTATGGCGAAGTTCTGACTTCGGACAAAGTACTTAAGCGACTCAAGGAAGCGGAAGACAAAAACATAGCCAAAAAAAAAAAAAAAAAAAACACCCAAGCCCAAGAGAAAGTTAGCTATAGAACCGAAAAAAACGCTTCCAAAGAAAAAACGTAATAGCACGAGTTCAGAGGACTCTCTGTCAACGAAAAAGACGTCGTTTACGAAGATCCATAGAATGAGGAGTTTGATGGCGATGACGTAGATAAGAAGGAGGAGCTAGATCCCGCCGATTCAGCTAGGCTTACAAAGGGTAGATTTCTTCTTATCAAGCTTATGGAAGACAGCAGACTCACCATACTCTTCAAGTAGGTATGCGTTATCGAATCCTGCCAACAAAACGATGAGATTGAGGTGATGCTTCTCAAAAGTTTGGACACATTAAAGAAGACGTTTTCACTAATTCAAAATATTGGTTTAACAGAATGCGGAAAGTGTTTCCATTTACCCCAATTGACCCTATCTATTATAATCCAATTAATAAAACAACTGGCCAGTTGTTTAACCGGTTGACTTCTCCAACCCCCAAGTCAACGTCAGTTAACTCAAAGTGATTTTGCTAATTTTTTTTTGTTTCCATAATTATCACTTTATTATGTGAAATGAGCAGCACCTGATAGTGCATGCAAATATATTAATAAGCTGCAGCGCACGTAGAGTGCTTAGTTTAATTAAAATATTAATGTAGTGCGTTCGAGATGGTTGTGGTTACAGTGATACTTTATTTCCTTGTAATCTATTGCATGTATTTGCTTTGGTCAAGAAGAAAGTTGTACGCGTTGGGCTGGAAAATGCCCGGTCCTTTCGGTTTCCCATTCATAGGAATTGCACATAAATTATTTAATAATGCCAGTAAGTTCATTGAAGTGCATATATCTAAGATATTGGATGACCTAAAGAAAAAGTCAACTCTCAAATTATTGGTGTGAATACAAAATTTTGTCTAAGTTGAAAACTCAAGTGAATTATTGTCAAATTCGTAAAAAATATAAAACATTCAACAGTGAAAAGTAAAGATTTTTAATTCACTGCGTTTCAGTAAGGGGATAGTTTCAATATCCTGGTGCTATATAAGCCGTTTTTTATTATCAGCGTGATCTGATCCGGATCAGATCATGACAATAAAACAAACTGGATCATTGAACGATTTTATATTTAAGTAGTGGCAACAGTTGTTTTTCACATATAAAATCCAGTACCAATTATGACAAATTTTGTATTGCCACCGCCATATTGCAGCCACACAGTACAATGTGACGTCACAACGCGATGATTTCTCCATTGCACTTGCTCATATTTGAGTTTGACATTTCGCTTGTTGTGTCGGGGTTGTTACCATATGAAAACACAATCTGCATACATTTTGCATTCAATATTTTTTTTTTTTTTTTGAGAAACTATGTTCAAATGTTATGTTTAAATATGCATCATATCTACCGAATTGTACTGCTAATATTTCCATTTATATTTCTGTGCAATATAGCGAAAAAAAAAAAATATCTCGAAAGTCGGAGTAGTAACTTATTCGAATTTAAAAAATGCTAATTGATTTTTTGTCTTATTAATACAGTTTCATATTTTGGTCTGGCAACATTACTGCGTGGCTATAGTTTACAGGGACACCAACATTTAGTGAATGAACTTAACAACAACGCCACGAAACAATTATCAGATTAATTATCAGATGTTGTAATTGCATGTAAATGGGTGATCTATATGGTTCATAGCTGATAATAAATAAAATAATAGTTTTATTCGCTACTTTGTGGAACGCGATTTAAATGATGTGGATTGTGAATAGACTGACAATTCGCACCAGGGTGTTTTCGTTCGCGGCAAAAATTTGGATTTCGAAATTTCGTTATTTAAACTGTTAATAAACTTGTTTTCCTAATAAATTTTGATGGAATAATTAATTATCCTCATCTTGGAGTAGTAAAATGTTCATATAAATTTTCTGTTTAGAAATGCATAAAAAGTGGTTTGTTCGCATTTCATCAATTCGTTCGTTCGCTCCCATGTAAATTGTCCTTTAGTGTAAGCCATGTTTGTGTAGTTTACACTCAAATAATACAATACATAACTACAAACATGGCTTACACTAAGCCCCTTCCAGGATAAACCTTAAAAATAGATTGGTTAATTTTTATTTTTTTGCTTTTAGTGCAGTACCTACTTATAAAAGCGTTTTTTTAGTTTTTTAAACTATTATTTTATTTTTTGCTTTTTAGTGCAGTTTAATAAAAGCTTTTTTTACTATAAGTTTATATTACAGAGTTTATGCATTTTTTAGATACCCGAAACGTTGACATTGCTTTAGTGACTGAAACATGGCTTAAGCAAGACTTGCGCCTATCCACAGCTGATTTTAAATGCTATCGATATGATAGAATCGGTAGGGTAGGGGGTGGTGTAGCAATCTTAATAAGAACAACATTCAGCATTCGCTTTTACCTGTTGTGAGGACTTTGTTTGTAGAAAATCTGGGAATTGAGTTAGAATTACTTAATCACAGAAAAATCAAAATATATTTCGCCTATTTTCCTGGCGGTAGAATATCAACCGAAAAAAGGCTAGGTCTCAAAAATTATCTCCGAAAACTGTTCACACTTAATGGTGAATTTATAATTGGAGGAGACTTAAATTGTAAACATAGAGATTGGGGTTGTTTAAGAGCAAATGCATGGGGAAATATTTTGTCTAGTCTATCTCTTACTGTACCATTTTCTCTCCTATACCCTTCTAGTCCAACATATTTTTCTGGTCCTGGTCGTCGTCCTTCTGTCCTTGATTTGTTTATAACTAACATGTCTAGCGATGTTACACAACCTATATCATTAAGTGAACTGAGCTCTGACCATAACCCAGTTTTTTGTAGACTTCTAAAGTCAGGGGTAAGAAAAGTGGAATATGTGCAAGATTTTAAAAATGCAAACTGGAAACGTTTTCAGTCTGAACTAACTGGTAGTCTTCAAAATATTCCAAGTAACTTGAATAATATCACATGCGAGGAAGATGTTGATTCTGTGGTCGCTCATTTTACAGACAAAATTTTGGGAGATGTTGACAAAAGTGTCCCTAAAGTTCCGAAAAAATTGCGTCCCGTTAAGCTGCCTTCTAATATTTTGAAACTTATTAAGATTCCAAACATTTACCGTAAAAATTGGCAAAGATATCGCCTGTCTAGCTTAAAATATCACGTATCGTACCTGAACAAACTAATATCTAAGCATATTTTTATATATCGAAACAATGAATGGAATACAAAATTAAGTTTTCTTGAAAAAAATGCAAAACCTTTTTGGAACATTGTAAAGGTAGTAAAAAGTAAAAACAGACAAGTTTCTTTTTTCAAAGATTCAACCAATACATTTTGCACAGACCTCGAAAAAGCAAATGCGCTGGCTTCAAATTTTAAAAAGAACCATTTGGCTGCATCTAATTTAGGAGATAGTGATACTAATGTACTAGTTAATATTGCCGTTCAAAACTTGTTAAATAATAATACCAGTCAACCATCAAGAAATGTCTATATCTCTAGAGAAGACATTGAGTTTATAGTCAATGACCTGCGAATACATAAAGCTGGAGGCACTGACTCAATAAAAAATATATACCTAAGGCAATTGCCCATAGCTGGGTATTACCTATTTAACATTTATAATAAACGCTTGTCTAAAAATGGAATATTTCACCGACGAATGGAAAATTGCTAAAGTCGTACCAATAATAAAAGCTGGTAAGCCCCCTGAAAAGACTAATAGTTACAGGCCAATTAGTTTGTTAAGCAGCCTCAGTAAAATATATGAAAAAGTCATAAAAGAAAAAATTTCAAAGTACATTTCTGAAAAGAATCTATATCCTGTGGAGCAATTTGGCTTTAGACGCTTTCACAGTACATCTCATCAAGTGCTTAGAATTTGTAATCACGTTAAAACATGTCGTTCTACAGGTAAATCAACTGGTATGATCCTACTGGATATTGAAAAAGCCTTCGATACCGTTTGGCATGACGGACTAATATTTAAAATGATCAATTTCAATTTCCCCTCACATATCTGTAAAATTGTCCATAGCTTTTTTTTTCTAATCGTCGGTTCAAGGTGCACGTTAATAGTGGTGTCTCTAACATAGTCTATTTTCATTCAGGTGTCCCCCAGGGCTCAGTTCTTGGACCCGTTTTATATAACCTGTATACGTCCGATTTTCCATCTTTGCCTTATAACGAAACAGCTATCTTTGCCGATGATACTGCGATTTTGTCATCTCATGAACGATATTAAAAGAATATTATAACAAATGGAAAATTAAAGTGAATCAAGAAAAGATACAAGCCATCTTTTTCACGAGAAAAAGAAAAGCTTGTTTTCTACCCAGTGGACAGTTACAGGTTAATGGTGCAAACATAAGTTGGGAACCTTGCGTCAAATATCTGGGCATATATTTGGATACCAAGTTGACTTTTGGAACCCACATTGCAAATACACTTAGAAAAATTGCAATTGCCATTAGGATGTTGTATCCTTTCATTAATCGAAAGTCGCAGCTCTCTAATGAAAACAAAATAATTATCCATAAAGTAATTTTTCAAGCAATTCTGTTATATGGGTGTCAAGTATGGGGAAATTGTTCAATGTGTCATATTACGAAATTACAGGTTTCTCAAAACAAATTATTAAAAATGATGCTTAACCTACCGTGGCATCATTCGAATCTGGATACGCACGAAAGGGCGAATGTTGAATTGATCTTCCAAAGAATTCAAAAACTGAAGCAACGTTTTCTGGAAAGGTGTGATTTTGCTGATATAATCCCCTTGTAAATACTTTAAATATGAATCAATAGTTGATAAGCTTGATATAACTTTTTGTTATTTGTATATATTTTTGTTACTTATTTTTTATTTACCCTATATAAACATATATATCTTTTGTATGTTATTTGTTTATTCGTTTACATATCGTTTGTTTATTTATTTATTCGTTTATATATATATCTATATATTTATTTATTTATTTAATATTTACTAGCGAATTCCTGCATACTTCTTAGTGCAAAATAAAAAAATATAAAAATCAATTTCAAATTCATTTAAATCAGTGATAAACAGTTTCTATTGTAATGCCCTGCGGTACACAACAATTTTGGTTTTTCATAATTCGTATTGCCTACATAATATTCTTGTCTATCAGGACAATGCATATCAATGTTAAAAATTTGTCAAACTGTAGCTTCCATGACTGTCGCATAAGCAAGCAACATATTACATTCTAAATGTTTTTTATTTATGGGAGGTGCTACGCCCCGTTGTCCAATTTTGACCAATCTTCACAGGGATACTCCTAGGCGAAATATTGCGTGTAAATTTGAAATATAAGATTTTTAATGTTTTTTTTTTTGTATGGACGGTGCCACGCCCCTTTGTCCAATTTTGACAAATCTTCACAAGAATACTCCTGGGGAAATACCTAAGATTGTGTGTAAATTTGAATTCAGTCGATTGGGTTGTTTTCGAAATATAATATTTTGAATGCATTTTTTGTATTTTGTATTATTTGTATTTTTTGTATGGGAGGTGCCACGCCCCTATAACTCATGAACCAATACACCTACAAAGACTGTATATACTTACAAACCATGGTATTAACGTCACTTTTCATGGGAAATTTCCAGAATCAAAATCGGTTCACGCATTACAGAGAACATTGGCGACAAACACAATACAACTTATTTTTATATATATAGATTTTGTTATTTATTTACTTATTTATTTATTTATTTATTTATTTATTTACTTATTTATTTATTTATTTATTGATTTATTTATTTATTTATTTATTTATTTATTTATTTATTTATTTATTTATTTATTTATTTATTTATTTATTTATTTATTTATTTATTTATTTATTTATTTATTTATATATTTATTTATTTATTAATTAATTAATTAATTAATTAATTAATTAATTAATTAATTAATTAAATAATTAATTAATTAATTTATTTATTTATTTATTTATTTATTTATTTATTTATTTATTTATTTATTTATTTATTTATTTATTTATTTATTTATTTATTTATTTATTTATTTATTTATTTATTTATTTATTTATTTATTTATTTATTTATTTATTTATTTATTTATTTATTTATTTATTTATTTATTTATTTATTTATTTATTTATTTATTTATTTATTTATTTATTTATTTATTTATTTATTTATTTATTTATTTATTTATTTATTTATTTATTTATTTATTTATTTATTTATTTATTTATTTATTTATTTATTTATATACTTGACTATTTCAGTTGGTTTCATTTTCAAATTATTATGGGTACCTGATTTTTTTTTTTTGTCTAGTAATTATATTATTTTTTTTTCTATTTCAATTGAATGTTTTTTTCGTATTTTCCTTCAGAATTAATTAATATTGTTTGTGTTAATGTTTGTTTGTGGAACGCGATTTGATCATGTGAATTGCGAACGGTCCTTTTTAAAATCGAATTGAAACTCGGTAAATTTTAAGGAGTTCAGGAGTCTTTTTTAAAATCGAAACTCGGAGAAGGTATACATAAAAATAAACAAATATAAATTGGTATCTCCAAAAGGTGGAACCTTTGGAAATGCCACCTTGTATACATATACAAGTTTGAGATTTTTTTATTTATGTATTTGTTATTTATTTATTATATATTTTATTTATCTATTAATTTTTTAACATTATGTTCCGAGCTAATTTTTGAAAATTGATCGTTTTTGGCGATTTTTTATTTTAAGTTGCTCATGTGATGTCATAAATATAGCTTCTTTGATTTGCCGACAAATGCTATGGCCGAATAGCCACTTTCTATTTCTACTTATTATTGTTCACATTATGTAATGCAAATATGATATTCTTTTCTGTTTCAGATATTTTATATGCATTACCAAACATTGCCTCCGAATACAAAGTGAAAACGTATGCTTCTTGGCTTGGGCCATATGCTTTTGTCTACACCATGGACCCGCAAACCGCTCAGTTCCTAATGAACTCTCCCCACTGTATTAATAAAGCTTTTGCTTATACTGCAATATCTGATCTAGGTGGCGATGGAATAGTCACAAGCAAATGTAAAGTAAGTCTCGTTCGAAAGAATATTCGAAAGTGTTTTTTTGGTTTGTTTTATAATTTCAGCTCCAAAATGGAACAGACATAGGAAGCTTCTAAATCCATCCTTCAACCACAGAATCTTATTGAACTTCATTCCGGGTTTTAATAAAACAGCACACGCACTCTGCAAGAAACTTGACCAATATGTTGACTGCGGTGAAGTCAATGTAAAGGAGCACATATTCTTTGAGGGGCTGAAGTTAACCATTGGTAACAAACTTATTATAGCTTGATTTCTATTACAATAAATGTGATAGTTATAGTCTTGAAGCTCTATACGTAAAAAATGAATACATAATATATTCCAGCAGTTGGGTCAAACACTCCAACCACTAAACCATGGCCGTATCGAAAAAATTATGTTGCCTTGTTTGACAAGAGAATATGCACTTAAGTTCTGCCAACTACTATACTTTATCGTATACATACTATGGTTGCGCTGGCGGCATACAATTCTAATAGCACATTGACTTAAGCTAGATTACTCCCATGCAATGCTTTATTATTTCTAACTTTAATCATTTAAGAAAATTCGTATTTCTGACTTATTTCCTCCTACAAAATATTATATAATCGTAACCACAGTCCTACAGAAAGTTGTCAAGAATCACGCTTTATTTTCAGGAACAATTTTTGGCGTAAAATTGGACAAGGACGAATTCACTAAAACAATTCTTAAATCTTGGCTGGGGTGAGATTTTCTTGTTCTTTTCATATAGATAGGAACTGTAGGCCAAACTTTACCTTATAGAAGTATTTCAATCATAATTTACCGTGCAACGAAACCATGGCTCTTGAGCATCAGAATTTTTGCCCTAACAAAACTCTTCAAGACCTACGAAATTCAGAAGACCAATATATATAATTTCGTATCTGGGGTGAGTAAAAGGATATTACACTACAACGCATTATAATATAGTTGGACAATTAAAATTCAACATTTCAGATGGTTAGAAGTAGAATAGAATTTTTCGAAAAGGAAATACCGAAAGAGTTAAATATTCCTAAGGATTCGGTGAATATTGAAAAACCTAGGCTGAATGTACTTGATCACTCTGTTAAAATCCATCGGAATAATGAATTTACAATAGACGATGTTATCTCTGAGACTGGCACAATAGTATTTGCGGTAAGCTTTATTATGAGTTTTTTTAAATGAGTTAATGAAAGCCAATGTTTAAGCCACAGCCAAGAATAAATTGAAAACAATGTCGAACGATGTTACTTACTAACTTTAGGTCATGGTACAGACGACAGACCTCTCCAGTTAGCATGGTATTTGGCCCAGTTGGACACCTAAGACAAAGTTCTCCTCACTGCGATGTCCTTCTGGGTTTCAGCCGAAGACTCTTCTAGCCGGAGCGTTATTGACAAAAGCCAAATGTTTGAAATCATATTTTTGGCTCAAGACTTGAACACCCCTTTGGGGAGACTTGAACATACTCAAATTCTACAAGCAAAAGAATTAAACGAATAATTTAACCATATTTTTATTTTTTATATTCATTATTATCAATAAACAAAAAAGTTTATGTTTAAGACTAAAAGAATAATTCAATGTTAGAAACGGATGGTTTTATACTAATATTTAAAAAATCTAAATCTAATATCAATTACCAGGCAACATACACAATTTTTTTACTAGCCACAAGCCATGTTCCCGATAAATTTGATGGAGAAAATACAGATACAGTCAGTGAAAAAAGTCTCCATACACTCGATACTTACGGAAAAAGGATTCAAATGCTTATTTTAATTATTAATATATCGTGCTGAAATTTGGTACAAGTATACTACTGGTATTAATAAATAAACATTTCAGCTCTTTTATAGCCAATTCATTTATTAAAGTTAAAAAACAAAACAAAATTAAAAAATATTTCGTAATAGAGCTGAAAAAAGTCTCCGTATACACATTCGATTTTATGCCAGACAGGGGTCTGGTTCTGGAGTCTTCGTGGAAAGCGAGAGCATTAGACTACACTACCCCTTGGGTAACCATGCGACTGTCTTCCAGGCGGAGATTTTCGCTATCCTTATGGCTATGCGCTATATTGTGACGAAACAGGTGGAGGGCTAGAAGCATATGCGTTTGCAGTGATAGCCAAGCTGCATTAAAAGCGCTGCTCAACTCTCTTACCTTGTCCAAATTAGTGCTCGAACTCAAGCTTTCTCTGAACTTGGTCGGTAGGCTAAACACGGTCAAACTTGTTTGGGTCCCAGGTCACACTGGTATCCAGGGAAACGAGATCGCTGATGAGCTTGCCAGGGTGGGTTCAGAAGAAGATTTCTTAGGACCTGATTTGCCTGCATCTGTGATTAGGTCATCCATTGATACTTGGGTTTCTCGTGAACACGAGTGTCGTTGGCGTGACTGTGCTGGGTGTAGACAGACCAAACGACTGCGTCCGGACATCTGCAAGAGGTCCTCGTCTTTCCTTCTGTCTCTCAGGAGAATCGACTGCAGACTTCTTGTGGGCGTCCTTTCGGGTCACCAAGCTTTTGCCAAACACTTAAATGTGTTGGGCTTGAACAACACCACCATCTGTCCTGCTTGTGGAGAGGATGACGATACAGCGGAGCACTTCCTCTGTAGTTGTCCTGCCTTTGCTCGCATCAGGTGGCGGATCTTTGGGGCTGACGTGGTGAGTGCCGAACATCTAAGCTCTTCATCACTGAAGCTCCTTCTCATCTTTCTTCGAAAGACGGGAAAACTAAGTACAGCAATGTAAGGTGTCTGTTTGGCAGTACAATGGACCAGTAGTTGTGTCTGAGTGCTCCATCGGATAGTAACAACCTCCGACAAAGATATGCCAAAATTTAATGAAATTTGATGAACATATTCGACCTAAGACTTCGTAGGGAAGCCTTGGGCCTCATTAATTACCTGCATAGGGCGATGCATTAAATTCACCAATTTTAAAGCAGTCCGGAAGTCCATTTGGACAAATTCATCGTTTAACTTATCTATGAGCGTTTTTTTGCTCGTAAAATTGTGTTTCCGAATTCTTTGTTCTAACTCATTCCAAAAGTACTCAATTGGCTTAAGATCTGGCAATTGGGGGGGACTATACAACTATTTTGACACTCGGAATCGGAACAATGTGGACTGTGTGGAGCGTATACAGCTATAGTTCAAATCAGTTAACCGTTTGTTGTAAGCATCTTTTATGTCTTTTCTCCACATTCGTGTTTGTTCTGACTGTGCTGAAGTTGTGTTTTTAAAAGCGTTTGACCCAATTCCAAGATTTTCTTCGGTCAAAACTCTTCGAATTCAGTCAAATTTGACCGAAATTATGTCAAATTGACATCTCTGGTGCTCATTGCAACATCTGTTGTCTCTCTATACAAGAGCTTGTTCAGCATTTCTGCAGTCAGTCGATTCTGAGATGTTGAGCTGAGTTCTGAGCACATCTATTTGCTGCCGAACACCGGTCATCACAAAATCTATAGTCTACTAGCTTAGCTGTACCCGCCCAACTTGGCTCGTGTATAGGAATTATATTGTCTAGATAATATTTTTATCCATGACTCAATCAGGCAATGTTTAGATATAGTGTTTTAAATAACTTTGTTGTATGAGAGGTGCCACGCCCTTTTTGTCCAATTTTCACCAAATCTAGCCCATCCTTGGACCCACTAAAACACTCACAAAAAAATTCATCAAAACCGGTCCAGCCGCTTAGGGAGAGTTCTATTACAACACGTACAGAAGAATAATATATACAGGGTGTCCCAGTTAAGCGGTATAATATTTTAAGAGAAGAGAATCCTGCTCCAACTCCTACGTTAGAAAATTTATATTTTTATATATTCATAGAACTATGTTCTTCAAACTAATTTTCTAAGTACATGGACACACAGGCCTTCCCATAAAAGTCGTGTCGGTTGAGACAGGTTGATTTTAAGCGAGTAAAAAAGAGAGGGAATTTTCGGTTTTAATATACCTACCCTTCTTTTCTCAACTAACCTTAAAATCTATACTAGTTTCGCCTGAAACGACTTTCATGGAGAGGTCTATATGTATCCATGCACTAAGCATTTAATTTTTTTCTTCTTCTTTAGGCCTTCGAAACTACAAATATGGCAATATTTTCTACAATCATCTTTCTGGCCATGCATCCACAATACCAGGAAAAGCTTTACGAGGAGCTCATCACTGTCTTTCCCAATGAAGAATTTGATGTTAATTACGAGGACTTCATAAATCTTGTCTACCTGGATATGTGCATCAGTGAAACCTTGCGACTTGCACCATCTGTACCGCTGATCGGACGTGAAATCACTAAAGATATACCCTTGTCAAAGGACACAATAATTCCCAAGGGTACCCAAGTTTTCGTGGATATTTTCAATATTCAAAGAGACGAAGATATTTGGGGACCAGATGCTAAAGCCTTCAATCCGGATCACTTTTTGCCGTCAAATTTGGTGGATAAGCATAAGTACTCGTATATGCCATTTTCAAAGGGACCAAGAAACTGTATAGGTACATAAAACTTATAATATATATTTTATGACTAAAAAGATCACTCAACAGTTTCGTCTGTTAACAGGTTGGCAGTACGCAGGAATGGTCTTAAGAGTACTTTTAAGTCAAATCCTACGGAAGTACCGCTTTTCAACAAAATTTCCATATGCCGATCTTAGATTTACGCAGAGCATATCATTGGGATACGAGACTATACCGTACTTGGAAATTCAGAGACGCTAAAAATTACGAAACAGTATATGCATTGTTTTCAAATTGTATTAGCTGGAAAATAAAGTAATAAATTTTTTTAACAAGACTTTCAAGCACTATTTAATTTATTTTTGTCGCAAATATTGCCAACAAAAATTTGGATAAAACACAATTTTTAAAAATGTGATGTCTAGGAAACAGATTACATATCTGCAATCTATGGCTGAGAGGTCGGAGATGATCAGTGGGGTTTTCGTTCGGCCAGGAACACAAACGAACAGCTTCTTAATTTCAGAATGGTATTTAAGTACAGACGATTGTCAGATCTTACAATACTGTCAGATTTGTCAACTGTCACTGGGAAATATGTCTCAAATGTCTTACAACTGTCTGAACTTAAAATGTTACTTAAGGTGCTAGTACATGATATGTAGCACGCCTCATATATATGTAGCACTGACGTCATTTTGACGTCAGCGAATGGTCCCAATGGGTACATGCCGTGTACAAGCTCTCTTTGTGCACTCTCTGTGGACGTCAGAGCCACATATATATGAGGCGTGCTACATATCGTGTACTGGCACCTTAACTTCATGTTACTGAGTAGTGACTAGTGAGTTTTCATGGGGCGGAACTTGTCACGTAAAAGTTTTCTCATTTGACGCTTATGTCCGCAACACCGACAAATCAAGTCGAGAATTTCTCGGCTTACTACTAAATTGACATCTATTTATGCCAACATGTGTTCGGAGAACTCAGTTTTGTAAATCGAGACGCGGCTCAGTCTCAAGCTGAGCGGCCAATGAAACCGTATCGATTTCCTGGAAATATTTCAGACAAATGTTGATAGTAATAGTAATAGTGAATAGTAAAGTAGTTGGCTATTCTCATCTCATCATATGATCTGACAGCAGTACTTAGCTTTAGGCTTGAGAATATGCCGCAGCTGTCTACACAGCTAAATCTCCGAACAGAGTACATTATGTTTGATTATTTTGATGGATTGTCTGTTGAAAGAGGTTGGGGGCAACCGTAACAGTCTGCCTCCCGTTTAATTCCTTTTGACGATCAGTCCACATTACAGAGACTGGTGCTATGAGCAGAAAAGCTTGATTGAAGCACTCCAACCTGCTGATGCTTGGTACCGAAAGTAAATGTCGCGATATGTCTTCGGTGAAAGAGCAAGGAGTGACCGTAGCAACCCAACCCGCCGTCTGTTGCCTCTGACGGGGTCCTCGAGTTGTCGAGATGGGGTTGATGTAGTCAGCAAAGGGGTGACCTCCTGCCTATCCATTCTGACGGAGTCTGAAAGTTCTACGTGTGGAGGTAAAAATTGACTGACGTGGTCAGCTCTTCCTGTTGGCGGTTAGTTTTCAGAAACAGACAAAGGGTGACCGAAACAGTCTAACCTCTGACATTCCGTTAGTAAGGAGGGTGGCTGGTAAAGATCAGATAAGAGAGATAACGGCAGAAGAGAGCGACGAGGGGACACCGAAACAGTCTAAAACTCTAACCTACCGCCTATCCCATCTGACGGAGTCTGAAAGTTCGTCGTGTGAATTTGAAATTTACTGACGTAGTTAGCTCTTAGCGTTGGCGGTTTAATCTTCAGAAACAGACAAAATGGGTGAGTTGCGTGTTGATATTTCTGTGGAGCCAATTCGACTTTGTAACAAGCTTACCTACTGATGCAGCAAATATCGGTACGAGACAGATCGCTTAAGTCCTCAAAGAAATAAGCGTAAGGTGGCAAAAGCTGAACAGGAGCAGAGAATGTTAACGGTGGTTTCCTGGAATGCCACTGTGACCTGGAACCCAGCACAGAGTAACTGAACATCTATCCGCAATCTCGTTAAGGGCCGATTTTTCAATAGTCAGATAGCCAATCAGATAGGGGTTAACTGCACGGTTAAAAATCCTGGCGTTAAATTTAATATTTTCGTGGTTGTATATATGACAACACCGAAAAAATATTAAAATTTAATAGTTCGGATATATTGAATTTAAAAAATCAATAATATTTTTATTGAAATTAAATAATGTCGGCTAATGAAAAATATGTCCAAAATATTTAGTTTTAATATAGACTAAGATTGATTTTTATTCCAAAAGTATTTAAATCAAACCCTTATATATTAAAATGTTTTTTTTTGGATTTTAATATATTTTTATTAGAAATAAATAAAGTTCGTATTGAAATTCAATATTTTTTTTTTGGTTTTTTATAAACCCAAAGAATACTAAAATTGAATATAATTTTATTATAATTTAATACTAAATAATATTTTATTTAAATACAAATGGGATATAATTTAACACCAGAAGTATTTTATTTTAATATAATTTTGTACTATTTTTTAGTAAAGGTAGGTTATTTTGTAATGAAAAGATATTACATTTTAAGACAAAATTATATTAATATTAAGTATTAAAATATTATTTAGTAATACAAAGTGCATTATATTATAATACAAGGTTAAATTAGTTGTTAGTATATAAATATTATTATATAATACAAAACGTATTACATTTCAACATAAAATTGTATTAAATTTAAATATGATATATATTACTCAATAAAGTACAAAATGTATTACAATTTAATACAATATTGTATTCAATTTGAGTATTTAAATTATACTACCTATTTAAAAAGTTTTTAGTATATCTTTCTGAAGGCATAATAACTTACCAAAACATTACCGATCTTGCCTATATGCATCCACCTATATAAAAATTAAATTTTCCGAAATAAAAAGTCGTGCGTTTTCTTGTTAAATATATTTACACATTTTATTTATTTTAAAAAAACAATTCTTTAGTTAATTGGCAAAAAAGTGTATAATTCATTAATATAAGGCTGCAATATGTACATTTTGTTTTTTATCTCAAAAATGCTCAAATGGTTTTTTGAAAATAAGGTTATCATTCATTCATTCATTCATTCATTTTCAAATGGTCCGCTTGTCCATTAAGTGGGTCGCGGGTGTAGGTTGCTCAAGTGGACCCTCCATAGCTCTCGATCCTCCGCCATCGACTCTAAATCATCAAGGGCAATCCCCATACGGGTAGAGGAGAGATTATGAATTTGATCTAACCATCTCATCCTGGGTCTACCTAGGGGACGCCTGCCCGATGGTACGGATTCCATAGCACGTCGTGGAATCCTGGTCGGGGACATGCGTTTAACATGGCCAAACCACCGAAGCATGGATCGCTCCGTCCGGAGAAGTAGCTGCTCGACATTGAGTTCCTCACGTATTCTAGTATTTCTAATGCGATCTCTACGGGTCACACCAGCAATACAACGGAGAAATCTCATTTCGGCAGCTTGTATTCGCGATCTTATTCTTTCGGTCATTACCCAAACCTCATGACCATAGGTAAGAGTTGGAACAAACACCGAATTAAAGACTGACAACTTAGCTTTGACACCAAGTTCAGTCCTCCTGATAACAGAATGACCAAGCTGTCTCAAAATCGATCCAGCCTGACCAATCCTACAGGAAAACTCGGCATTGCTCCTTCCATCACTCGTGAATAAGACCCCGAGATACTTAAACTTCTCCACCTGTTTCAATGGGACTCCACTAACATGCAGAGTGCATTGAACAGGCACAGGTTATCATATTTTAAGAAAACTTTGAAGCCATTTGTTATAACATTAAACATTTGAATTTGGTAGTCAAAGCCTTCTTGTTTATATTTAATGCATAAAAAAAATATATTATTTTTAATTTTAAAATTTTTTTCAATTTTTATAAAATGACCTGGCTCAAAATAAAGAAAGCAATTAATCTTGTAGTGAAATCCATTGGCAAATTCAACATACTCTGTGACCAAAAATTCTTTAGTTTTAAGACTATCCAGCGTAACTTTGGAAGTAACTTCCAAGTTGACTGCTTCAAAGAAGTCTAATGAACGAAAAAAAAACGAAATCTCGAATAAGTTCGAACAAACACAACTAAAATATGTTGTGGTGGTACGGATATGTAATCATAATGAGAGAAAATAACATTTGTTCAACCAAAATTATCCTTTTTTATACTTTAAGTTAGATAAAATAAAGAACACATTAGATACTGAAATAAAGGTGTACTTACATATCCTCCAATCTTGGATTTTACAGCATGGGAAAATTGAAATAATAGCTTTCGCGCAAGCTATCTTTGCCTCTTTTGAAGGATAATTTCCAAACACTGATCTTAAGTAGTCGGTTGCCGTTGTCACTAGTGCCCTTCGAGATGAATCCTTTAGCGTATTAGTGCGGGAGTACTCCTCCAAAATATACACGGCTGCGCTCCCTTTTATATATGCTTCCAAACCCTAATAACAAAAAAAACATGGTATACCTACATTATTATTATTTAACCTGTTACTTACTTCTTTGTATACAAGGAGACTACTTCCAATCGCTGCGTCTTGCCTCTGTAAATTGCCACTTGCAGGATCAACCGGCTCTTGCACAATGGAGGCAATATTGATTGTAAAACAAGCACAGTTTGAGTATTGCCTCACTATGTCACAGAGACTATAAACTGGAATCTCAACACTTCCACTTTCAGAAATTTCTTCGTCTTCCAAAACTTCAAATAAAAATCACCAAATATCTAATTAGCATCGGCTTATAAAAGTTATCTACAATTTGAGCTTTAATCACTATTCCTCAAAAATTTATAATAATTATTACTCACTTGTTAGGAGAATATCCTCATTTGATATTAAAATTTCGTTGTTTTCGTTATATTTTTTTATTTTTTTTTTAATTTAATAGATTTTGTTTGCACATTTTTCACTTTTAAATACACTCCGACTAGACTATCCATCACAAGCTCCATTGAAAATTTGACAATGACGCGCTCAAACTAACTGGAGATGGAAAACCAAGCTACGAAATAATATCTTTGGGTTAAAAATTAATACCGAAATATTCCGATTTAATACTGGAGGGTTTAAAAGTAATCCTGGAGTATTAAAAAGCAATACTGAAGGATTAATATTTAGTATTAAAGGGTTTGAAATTTTTTTTTGTATTAGAATGTAATACTGTCGTGTGTTAAAATATATAGGGTAACGCGCAGTAAATTAAAGTAATACCAAAATGTTAAAATGTAATACTCAAGGGCTAAAAAGTAAAGTAAAAAGTTTAGAAAAGTAGTACTAAAACCTTGAAAGTCAGTTTTTGAATATTATAATTTAATGTGCATGTATTAAAAATAAGTCCGAGTGTATATTAGAATGTTGGTATAGGGTGTCCCGTGGGGAATTTAGTGAGTAAAAGAAAAATGTCAAACCCGCCATTATCTTATTTCATTCGATTGTGATGTAGTACCTAACTTTCGTGAGTTGTTCTAAACACCACCGTGAAGGTTTCTGATTGAGTAAAATGATAAAATGTCCATTTCAAGGATTTTAATGACTTCGGTAAAAATCCAATTTACAAGGAGTTTTTGGTAATAAATTGTTTAAAACAGCAAAAGGCTTTTGTTTGTTTTGCAAGACATTTCGGGTGGATTTTTTTTTTGGGACCTTTTGGTAGAATTTTTTTAATTCTTTCTTTTAAATAAAATGTTGGGTGCTTTTTTTGGAGGTGGGGGCCTACGGACCACAGGGTAAAATACGGATGAACATCAAGGTCTACCGTAAATTTAAGAATACTTTTAAGGGCCTTTTGGTAAAAATTAAAAATATTCCTTACATAATTTTCGCTGTAAACATTCATCGATTTTCTCTGCAATTTTCTAAAAAAGTTGGATTTGATGATTCCGTTCGTCGTAATAAGGTGTACCGCATACTTACTTTCGGGCTATTTAAGGTCGGTTGGTTTCTTAGACGTAGATTATGTGTTTCTGGAGCATTATGGCAGTTTTTTTTTTTTGTTAACATTCCCATTTATGTAGGTGGAAATGGGCTTCGTAGCTTCAGATGATACAATTTATTGTGCCAAATCTCCCTAACATTGTTTCACAAAAATTTTTTTGGAAAATAAAGTAGGTCTTTTTTATTTTGTTCCTGCACCGCAAATGAATTTTAAGATAGTGAAGTATCAGGTACTTAAAAATCTCATCAACCATATTAGGGAGGGCCAAAGCGGGCGCTTTGACTGAAACTCTTACAGGTTTTCGCACAAGCTTTGTTCAATAATCCTAATGTTTTTGGTGGCACTTGATTAAATTACATTTTCTTTCGACCCATCGCTCAATCGCCTGCACGACCACTGGGACATTGTCCCTAAAAAATTCGAATTCAAGGTGATTCAATTACCACCAAACTCTGTTTATTGAGATTTTATTTATTGATAATATGTTCCCATTTTAAAGCATAAATCTACCACCCTGTATAATATACTTAAATGTTCCAAGATAATATATATTCAAATATTTATTATTATGAAGAATTAAATTGTAACACTGAAATATTGAAAAATAATACTTGCATCCTGCTTGTGAAATTTTAAATTATAATATTTCGGTCTTATTAAAAACTAATACAGCCGAAGGTTATGCGCTTAATGCACACTATATTGAATAATAGTTTACCAAATATTAAATTTTAATATCAATGTGTTATAATTTAAGTCAACCATAAGTTGGTATTAAAATGTAATCAGTATGTGTGTTATAATTAAAGTCAACCATAATTTAATTGTAATAAGTACTTGGTTAAAATATAATTTTAGTATAGACTGGGTTAAATTGTATAACAAAATTATTAAACTTTAATTTTTATAGATTAAAATTTAGAAAAACCGTATTAAAAATGGCATTTTAATAAAAGAAATATTAAACTTCAACACAAAATTATTACAGAAAAAATGTAATAAACTGGAAATATTAAAAACTAATTTTTCTTGTATTGCATATACCTGTAATACTGCGGTTGTATTAAAAAACATCCCCAGATTTTTAACCGTGTGTCAGATAAGACATAAACCCATTTTTCATTAGTCGAATAGCAGCTATTCGAAGAATATAACATCTAACTGTCTCATAAATTTATCTGCCCGTTTCTGAGGCGGATAAAATATAATTCTCTAGTTAAAGTAGGCGAACTGTCAAATTTGAACGACTTTATTATTGAGGAAGAAGAATTAGCAAATAATTACTTTAACCCAACAAGGAAACAAAGAGTAGTAAAGAGTAGAGTGAAGAGTAGTAGCTGCTTTAGATTGTACTCATGTGCGAATAATTTCACCAGGTGTATTGTCGTTGTGATATGCATAAGAATTCAAATAAGCAAATATACCTAATTTAAATAAAACGGAATATTATATTTCATTTTAGGTGGTGATAACGCTGAAAACTTTAGAAACCGAAAAGGCAAAAGGCTACTTTTCCATTAATGTACAAGCTATGTGCACATCAAATTTAAAATTCGTGGATGTTGTTGCTCGATGGCCAGGTTCGACTCATGACAGGCCTTATATTTCATAACTCTGCGGCAAAATTTCACTTTGAAAATGGTTCATTTGGTAATGGAATAATACTAGGAGATAGTGGATATTTCTTAAATCAGTATCTCCTAACTCCATTCAATGATCCACAAACAACAGCTCAACGTTTATACAACGAATCGCAAATAAGAACGAGAAATGTCATTGAGAGAAGCGTTGGTGTATGGAAAAGACGATTTCCTGTCTTGAGCATTGATATGCGGTGCAAACTTCCTTTAGTGCAGGATATCATTATAGCAACTTCAGTACTCAATAACCTTGCTATTGAGAGGAATGAAGGGGATCCGAGGTATATGTTGGGGCTAATGAATTCTTTGAGGAAATACCATCAGCGTCAGGCTTCGAATTCGAAGGCAATCATGATCATGACACAAGAGATACACTTCTGGAGTACTTTGAATCCTTATGAATAAGTTATATGTTATATTTAAAACTGCATAGGCAAAATTTATTTCGAAAAAAATAGTATTATGTATATTCACTTAAAATAATTGTTGAGCTCCTGCATTTGAAGTTGGTGTTCAGTCTCTCTTCTTGTTTCTTCGTTGTGAAGGTAGAGCATTCGAACTTCATGTTCTTCTTTTTTTGCTGAATATGCAGCTCATGCTCGATCTGTTTGTATTTAAGCTCGTTGCGAGCTACTTGCAATTGGAGTTCCACCAACTCTTAACGGAAGTCACCCAACGCATCAAACTTCGTCTTGACGCTTGTTTTTGTCAATTTTGTTGTTTTTAATGTTGGATTGACTTTTGTTTTAAGTGCCTGTGGAGTCCAGGTTTCCAATTTGGAAGAATTTGCACCTGAAGATATAAATATTTATATTTCACACCTCGTACGTTAACATTGCACAAACCTTCGATCTGTTCTTCAATATTTTTCAATGTTCTTCAATGTTTTATATAATTCCTGACGATTCTGTGCGGCTTTTTTTTTTGTATTTTTTTTATGCTATCATACTTTAGCTTCAAAGTTTTTGGAGTTCGTACGGTAACACCACTAGCAGCATTAAATAAATCGGCAATTTTAATCCATGCAGCATCTTTTTCTTTGTTTGTCACTGAATCTGTTTTTTTTTTATTTTCAATAATCTTTTGAAACCTGAACACCATATTCATTAACACTCGTGTTTCTGAAGAAGTAAAATTAACTGCCCTCTCTCGTTTTTTTACAAATATATTATTGTTTTCCATTATAAATCTTAAACTTTTTGCAGAGAAACTGAAACCGTTAATGATAAACGTCAAGCTATGGGCATGAATATATCTTATATGCTTACACACAACAAGTTATTAAACAATCTGTCTCTCTCACATCCACTTTACCGTCGAATAGTTATCTAGCTCTTATTTTATGATTGAAAAATTCAAAACTGTTATCTAGCAAATAAAGAGTAGAATAAATTAAATCGTTAGTTAGCTATCAGACGATTTATCTGACTATTGAAAAATCGGCCCTAAGAGATTCCCGGCATTGTTTTACCAACTTTGATCTGGTTGTTGGTGAAAAGATATTAAGAAGAGTTTATGCAGAGCTATTTCGGAATATTTACTAGAAGGCTCTTTTCCAGGGTTGATCGAACAACGTTGGAAAGAAATTGCGGAAAGTTTTCATAAATATAGCCAGTTTCCCAATTGTCTAGATGCTATTGACGGCAAGCACGTGCGAGTACGGAAACCAAATATGAGCGGAAACAGTGATGCTAGTTCAAACGCCAGACCAAACGACTTTAGTATATATATCTACACTGTTTTGACGTTTTGACAGTTTTATAGCAATAATTAAATGCGTATCGCTTAAAAATATAAATTAAACGCAGTGCTAAAAGAGCATTTTACAGTGCTAGATCGTGTGCTAATGCATGTTAAAATTTCTACTTTACTTTAATTCACTGATCTAGTTGTGCAATAAAATTATTGCAGGTGAATTAATTTATTATTGACAACTAGCGGAGCCCGTGCACACTTCGTAGTGCAAAATAGTTAAAAAGATAAACAGTTTTTATTGTAATGCTCTGTGGTACACACAATTTTTTGGTTTTTCCAGAAATCGTATTGCCTAGACCTAGACAATACTATTGACTTTCAGGACAATGCATTATTCACATCAATGTTACAAATTTTAAAAACTTTGGCTTCCAATTCCAAGACTGTCGAAGAAGCTGTACCCAGGAATTGTATTGTTTAGGTCTTAGGTAATAGTGTTCTTTCGTAAAATGCGAGAAATGAGAATAAATCGACTTGCTGGAATTTTCTTTCTGCCCAAACCTGAAATACAGCAATACGAACGAATCAAAAAAAGGGTAATGAAAATCGGCCCAGCGGTTATCGATATATAACGTCATCCAGTTTCAGCCCATAGAAGATATTTTTTGTATAGGAGATATGTATAAGATTTTTAATGTTTTTTTTTTGTGTGGGAGGTGCTACGCCCCTTTGTCCAATTTTGCCCAAACTTCACAGGACAACTCCAGGGCCAATAACTAAGATTATCTGTAAGTTTGAGCTCAATCGATTTGGTGGTTTTCGATATATACGATTTTGAATGTTTTTTTTGTATGGGGGGTACCACGCCCCTTTGTCCATTTTTGACCAAACTTCACAGGATTCATGTATGGACCACTACCAAAGATGTGCGAAAGTTTGGTTAAGAACGGTAAATGCGTTAAAGCGTGAATCGGCGACAAACATTTTAAGGCTCAATTTTTATATATATAGATAAAAAATGAATAAACTAAAGATAAAACTGGAATTTCTAAAAAAAAAAGTCAGTAAGTCTTACGAGCGCTCGTAAATCTGCACTAATAACGCTTGGTGAATAGGTTTACGAAGCTCTTAACTTACGAGTGGTCGCCGGTCGGTGAATACCAGGCTAAATTTCATAATAATATTTGTGGTTGTTTGTCAATCATTATTTTGAGGCAATTTTTCTTTTGTTTGGGGCCTTTTTCATTGCGCCCTAATTTCATGGAGCCAATGCGAGAGTAATGAGACGTTTGTTTTGTTTTGTCGGCCAAAAAAGAGATACTTATTTAACTAAAGGTTGTCTCGTTTGGAATACACTTTCCAATAAATGGAAAATCTTTCATAAACCTATCAATGTAAATTTGAATTTGTCAATAATTTTGGTTAAGACATGCTGTGCACTCCATAATTATGTAAGAGCCAGAGATGGGATTAATATCGAAGATTTATTGACGATAGACGGATTTATTGAACAACAACATAACTCTTCAGGGCCCTCAGGACACCTCAGGAGCACCTATGTATAAAATCGATTGAAGCAGGAAATCAGTTGGTCGATTATTTTATATCTGATATTGGTAGTAGGTATTCCATGGCAAAACAACTTTATTTGATTGAACATTCATGAAACACATTTTTCACTTAACTTGAATTTAAACTTAAACGACTTATGTTAAACACTAAAATTTTATAAATGTTTATTAAACATAAAATAAAAACAGGTTTTGGAAATGACCGAAAGAATAAGATCGCGTATACAAGCTGCCGAAATGAGATTTCTCCGTTGTATTGCTGGTGTGACCCGTAGAGATCGCATTAGAAATTCTAGAATACGTGATGAACTCAATGTCGAGCAGCTACTTCTCGGGACGGAGTGGTCCATGCTTCGGTGCTTCTCCTCGAGATCTTCACAAAATACTCGGCAAACACTGATCGAAGTCGGTCTTTTCTTTTGCCAGTCATGGTTATGGTATGCCTCAGAAGCAACACTCCATAGCTATAACTGGAAACTTTTTTATTTCATTGATGAACAATTATAAATCAAATACTTCCATGTTTGTTTATCTTTGTTTTGAATTTAAATTAGCGGCAAAATGACGCATGTGTGCACTGCTCAATAACAAACAATTTATATTGAAAGACGCAACCGCGTCTGCGGTGACGCAGAGGTCTCGCGAAAACCTGCGAGTGCCGCAGCGTCATCCCACGTGTGTGTGTACCACACAATTTATTTGTGAGTATTGTAGGACGCACAGATGCGTTAAAAAAACGCAAGTGTTCCAAGCAGGATGAAATGGTTATATCAAGTATGGGGATTGCCGGGCCGATTCCTATTGCCCTTGATGAGTTAGAGAAGATGGCGGAAGATCGATAGTCAGGGAGGGTAACGCGCGACCCTTGTAATGAATAAATCTGCAAGCCTTATGTTCATTTTTTTATATTAAATAACGTTTAAGAAATCTCACCAGCAGAGATGACAAAGTACAATATATGCTGCATTATGCAAATCTAAAATGGAAATTTCAGTTTTGACAGTTTTTATACCCTCCACTGGCTTGTGCGGTTCTGATCCAGTTTTTTTTTCCTCAAACATAGATACCTATTATAATCCAATTAATGAAACAACTGGCCAGTGGCAGGCAACATTAGCAGCTTAAAAACGAATGTTGTTTAACCGGTTGACTTCTCCAACCCCGAAGTCAACGTCAGTTAACCCAAAGTGTTTTTACTAATTATTATTTTCCAATAATTATCACTTTATAATATATGAAATGAACAGCATCATGATAACGCTTGCAAATAATATATTTATAAGCTGAAGCGCTTAGAGGGTTTAGTTTGATTCAAATATTAATGTAGTGCGTTCGAGATGGCTGTGGCTATAGTGATACTTTCTTTCCTTGTAATCTATTGCATCTGTTGGCTTTGGTCGAGAAGAAAGTCCTTCGCGTTCGGCTGGAAAATGCCCGGTCCTTTCAGTTTCCCGTTCTTTGGAATTGAACGTAAATTATTTAGTAATGCCGGTAAGTTCCTTGAAGTGCGTATATCTAAGATATTGGATGACGTGAATAAAAACACTCAATTTGTTTGACCCTTGAGAGAAGGGTCGCAAATCTTGCTGGCAAAGCAATCCCGAATAAGGGCTGGTTCGGGCGACATCTCAGCACAATTTTAAAATCAGAGAAATATTAATTTCAACTCTATATTTATATATAATTCTGGTCTAAGGCGGAAGGGAAATCATCTGGTTGTGGAGTGCCAAATGTTGGCAATAGGACTCCTTGGCAACCCACCCGTTTCTCGAAACCGTTCGTTTATGTGAGTTTATATTTTTGGGACGAATGGAAGTGACCTACAATTTTATGCCGAGTACCAACGGCTGAATTGAGAAGCTTTTTCAGGACAGTCATACTTTCGGATGTTTGTCAGAAGTTCGCGAGAGGTGGCGCAGTAGAAAAAAAAAACCTTAAGATGTAATTTGTGTTTTTCCTGGTATCAAACCCCTCGCACAGTAGTCCAGCACACTAACCACTGCGCTACTGCGCCTTCTTCTACTTTATTGCCCAATAAAAAATATTAAACCAAATCTGATTTCACACATTATATTGCACAACTTACAATATTGTTTTGTTTTAAATTTTAATTGTTAACTCTAACACAGTGTTTCGACCAAGTCGTTAGATTTTGAAAAGAACTTACCCTTTCACCGTGATACTTTCTTCAACATCAAGAAAAAACGCTCTGATTTCGAGCAAGTTTTAATGCCTTTTCTTTATTTAATTCTCATCAAAAAAAAAAAACATACTTCAAAAACTGCTGAATTTTGACAGCATTTGACATTTGACATTTGTTCGCAATTGACATTTGTAATTTTCTTACTTAAGCTCAGTATTCTGCTCGCGCTAAATTGTATCTATGCAAATTGTCTACAGAGATAAAATTTATCGAGGCAGTTTAGCAAAGCAGTATCCTGTTTAGCACGCTTCTTCAACTTCTTAGTTTCATATAGATGGGACACACTAAATGTCAGTCGGGTATAACCAACCATATCTATTGTGTGTTATTTACAATTTTGTTATACTAGGCCGCAAGAAATTGTCTGGTACATTAAATCGGCGCTAAATTTTGACTTTTCCGAAAGAAAACATTTTCTTGGCCGAGGAAAACAAAATTCCACGTAGTACGTATAACACACAACATTGTCATACCCGACTGACACTCTTGTGTCCCATCTATAAGAAAGTAAGAATTTATCGTGCGGAAAAGAATACTTCTTTGCTAAACTGTTTCGCTAAATGTTCTCTCTGTAGACATTTTTGTATTGGAGATCAAATTTATCCCGAACAGTATACTGGGTTTAAGCTTGAAGTACAATTTACGTTAGGAACACATAGAAATAGTTTTTATTAAAAATGTAGATCCAAGAGGTCTCTAAATGGCTCCTTACATTCTGGACATTTGTTAACTAAAGAGGCACACTTGGCACATGCTACTGCATGACCGCATGGTATAAACGCCGTATTGCATTTAGCATTACGACAGATTTTACACAGGTTACCCTTCTCCGAAGGGGCAGCAGTTATTGCGTTTTGTATTCCATTAAACGGATTAAACAACGCCTCCAACGGATTTGAATTTGAACCCAATATGGCTGCAGGCAACTTCAAACCCTCAACGGAGTCGCATTTCACCGTCGCGCTAAGGTTATTTCCATCATATCCCACTGACAGTTTTATGTCTTCAAGATCCCAGTTGAAATTCAAATTCATCGTTCAAAATAAGAGACAAATGCTTGAAGGCCTTTAAACGTTCTGTTAAACTTGGAGGGAAATAGCCCAAATTTTTGCTGGTATTGTCGGTTCTTGTCTCTTGCGTTGGATTTAAGTGGCTGCAAATAAAGTGTGACATATTATACTACTTGTGGATACATGGTTTCTATAATATTAATCGACGACACAACTTCTTGTGGTACATTTTAACCCTACTTAATGTAATCCAATTCTATTTTTTTATTTATCAAATCGAAGCTTATCACTCATAAATGTGTCGAAAAGAATAATAATTTCAAAAAAATTATTTGCAAAATAGGTAAAATATGCCTTCGCTCAGTCGAAGACAGAAATTTAAAAAGATATTCACACACAGAGAAACTCAATTCAAAACAACTAGAAGCTTATCAGGCCTAGAAAGCTATTTGAAACAAACGCTGATCTTATAAGAAATGGGTGCAGGAATACGTGTTTTGAGTTGCTAATTTTATAACAAAGTGTACCTTACGGAGGATTACAGTTTCCTTCTTCAAAAAAATTCTAAATTCAGTGAAATCTTAAAAATCAATCCGGACAGGAACAGGCATTTGTTATAGAGAAAGAGCTAGCAACGTTTTTTTCAAGTCATTTTAACAAGGCTGTAATTTTGTGATCTTAGTTCGTAATTTAACACATATCAAAATCTTAAGTTTGCTAAAATGAGGTAAATTTCTTTCACATTGAGGTTATGGCATTAAAATATAAACCAATGCAGCGCTGCCAGAAATATATTTTCGTGTTCAGTAGTCACCCCGAACTAAGCTCACAAAGTTACAGCCTTGCTAAAATGCCTTGAGATAAAAACGTTGCTAGCTCTTTGTCTATTAGAAATAACAACATTTTCATTAACAATAGTTTTTGAAGTAATCAACTAACGTTGTGAATGTAAACTCTAACATTAAAAAAATACTGAGAAAATAATAACTTAAATCGTAGGTAACTAAAGCCATAGTTATGTTGGGTATTTATTGCAAAACCAATAATTTAACTATTTCAAAAATAGGATAATTAAAAAGCAATCAAAATATATTGAGAAAACATGTTTAACAAAAGATTAAATAAGGAAATTTCGAACTCCAAATTTTTTGCCGCGGACGAAAACACTTTTGCCGCGAATTGTTAACGTTTACTCTCAATCCACAATATTAAAACGCGTTCCACAAACAAGAGAACAAAAAATTCGTTCAAACTTAACCTCAAATTAAAAATTGCTAGTCGAAACCGATGGCAGCCGTTAACGACCAATTATTTATAAAATGTTGATTGATTTTATTCCTTTTTCTCTGTGTGTTCACTAATGCTATTTCAAATTGGTTGTCTTTAAAAAGCCACTTACTTACACAGACACTTAAAGATTAAAAATGTACTCTTAGCAGTTTACTATGAAGTTCAGAAAAACACTCTGCGCGTGCACTCAAACTCAACTATTGAACAAATTGTGCAGCAGAAGTCTCCAAGGCGTTTGTTATATAGCATTGCGATAACACGTTATCAAAAAATAAAACCTATCTACCTATCTAAAAGCTTATCAATTTTAGGTTTTCTAAGATTTTTCAATTTCGAAAAAAATTGCAATTGCGGGGAATACCCAAATAATACGAAATTTTAAATGCTTTTACTTAACTTGCAATGTATTGTTCGTTATGTGGAAATCGTATGCAAGTCAAATTTAAACCACTTCCTCTAAATTTATGACTTTGAAATTTGGCATGCTGGTTCGGTTCTGAAGACAATGTAATATTAGGAAGGGATTTTTTGGAATTTGACTTCTCCTGACCCTTGAAGGAAGAAATTTTCATAACAAACGAACCTTTAGCTGTATTAATTTGAAGTTTTGAATCTTGATAGGTAGGTCGAAATTATTACATGGGTAACCAATCGTTTTGGATTGTCATTTATTAGAATGGAACCAGCATCAACATGCTAAATTTCAAAGTCCTAAGCTTAGAGGAAGTGGTTCAAACTTGGTTTTGCAAGATTTGAGCATACGAAACATAAAGGGTGGGCCAAATACAAGTTTCTTTTCAAAAATGCAATAAAGTTAACAAAATTAAATTTTTTCCATGTTTTATGGCTTTATTAGTAAGAACAAATATTCCCATTAATTATGGAATACAACGTGTCGTTCAAGTGGCTGCCTCGGCTGGTTTCGCAGTAGCGCATTCTGTCACTCTGTCACTTTTCCAAGACCTTGTTGATGGTTTCGGGCTGTAGCTCACGGATAGCTTGGATGATATTGGCCTTAAGTGTGGATTGTTGGCATAGCATCGACCCTTCATGGTCCCCCACACAAAAAAGTCTAAAGGGGTAAAATTGCAGCTCCGAGGCAGCCACTCTCCAAGATGGCTGATAACACGATTTGGGAATTTGGTGCGCAAAAGATCGATTGTGGCATGGGCTGTATGGCATGGCGCACTATCCTGCATGAACAGAGGTCGTCTAAATCCATGTCTTAAATTTGAGTAAAAAAAAGTCGGTTAACATTGTTAACGTTGTTCCCAGCCTCATTTTCGAAGAAAAATGGTCCAATGATGCCACCACTCCACACTCCGCAGCCACATTCTCGTCTGTGCGCTACAACAACTTTGACCATGAGCGTTGTCCACTAGCATACCAGTCTCATTAACTTTCTGCACAAACTAACGTGCAGCAGGCGCGGTGGGTGCTTCTTTTCGGCCAAAAATGATTTACACTGCTTGGGCAACATAGCACTCCCAACGTTGTTCAAGCGTAAAGCGATGATACTGACTTTCTGTAAAGTTTTCGACCGGGAAACAGCTGTCAGTGTCAAAATAATCTATGATTTAAAAATTAATCACTAGATGGTCCACCCTGTATATTGCAAGTTAGATAAAATCATTTAATATGTCACTTTTAGGTTAAGTTGGGTTAGGTGGCCAAAAGTATAGCAAAAAAAAAAAAAAAAAAAAACTATAGGCCGGACATTACAGGTGGGAACTCTATTGCTACCTGCGAATTTCCTTTGAAAGTGATACATTTATCTGTGTATTTTATCTCGTTAAGGGGTACTGATGGTGGCTGAAGCAGTCAACTAAATTTGTTGAATATGCATAAAGTTTGCACAATCCATGGTGGTCTGTCTTCGGCTAGGCTAAGGACGGAGGGTGACCGCAACAGTCTGCCGTCTGCCTATTCCCACTGACAGTCCATCAAAAAGAAGGGAGACTACCGCGTGTCAAAAGTGGGTAATTGAATCAATACGCTTGACCAAAAGTGAATAGCCAGACTGTGTAGTGGGAAAAGAACGTAGGGTAATCGAAATAGTCTACCCCGTCTATTGCCTTTGACATCTTGTCCTTGTGAAGGTGATTGAAGCAATCTGTGGGGTACCGCGTATAATGCATATAATGTCGCCATTTACGAAATTACACTGGCACAAAATTAGTGCTAAACCGCTGTAACCTCATACACGGAAACATGTTTCAAATGGCCTACCAAAATCCTCTAACGAAAAGGTATAGCACTTTTTACTTTGACTCTCTGCCGGTGATTGGTACTGTCGAGCTATCCGTCTTTTGCTCAGACATCAAAAAAATAAAACTAATAGTGCTTAGCCAACTACAAAATAAATTTTGTGTCCTGATTTGCTACGAATAACTAGTTAATCGCACACAAAAAATGATTACGTGAAACCTAAAATTATTTTCACGCCAGTGCCGCTGCACTTACACGCCTACACCCCAGCACTTAACAGGTAAAATGTTATGCTATGTTTCCACCGAACGCTAACCCCGAGATTAAGTGCAATAGGTTTAAAATTAATCCTGAAGTGTTTCCACCAAAAAAAAAAAAAGAGATTAATTTGACATTTCACCAGATGTTGGCATAAGCTGTCCAATCGAAGTGTTACAAATGATACAAAATTAAACAATTTCTACTTTCGAAATTAAAAGTAAAAACAAAAAATGAGTGGCAGTAATCTAAAAAATATTATTACCGCATCATTTTGTCCTCAAAACTAATATGTATGTATGAACTAACGGTTGCATTGGCAAGAGGTCGCTATTAGGGGTAGGTACAAAAAAAAACGATTTTTTTTCTTTTGCTCACCTGTGACATAAATGTCAAATGTAGCTCTGTTTGTTTTTAATTTTAGATATTTCGACCTGTGGAGAGTGTGTTCAGAGACCGAACTCTACATGTAAACCTAGTCAGTTTAGGAGATTAATTTTTAATCTCCTTTTGTATGATAAATCTCGAGATTTATACGAGGTTAACGAAAATTAATCCTAATCTGAGAGTTAATCTCCGGTGGAAACGTAGCATTAACGAAAATTAATTCTAATCTCGGAGTTAATCTCCGGTGGAAACGTAGCATTACATATTTGCGTCGAATTTGTTGAATTAAATGAGTGTTTTGTTTAGCACGATCAGTGACGATATATAATACTGCCGAGTGAAACCGCAAATTGCATCGCACGTCCATGATCAACCGCGTGCCGACCAAAACCACCCTCATCGCCGGTAGAAAAAGCTACTCTGACACATGACACCGAACCACATAGGTACCGATCATTCCTCAGAGAAGCGCCACAACCACCAAAATTCGCAGACTCCCACACAATATACCAGTTTGATCTGCGAAACTGATGAACCCTCGTAACAGGTCACCATCTCAATCGTTATGAGCTGCAAGCAACTCTAGTGTTGAACAAAACAAACGATTATCGTTTCGCCAACTATTAGATATCAGTCTAACAAGATCGCTGCCAAACCAACCGCAATCATCAACCGCGCGTTCTCAACCCCGCTAAAGCCCCTTTGATCTTGCGACTTCGATTGTGTTCGAACGCTGCCACTGATTCGGTGAGCCATTCGGTGTTCGGTTGTCCGGCAGCAGACCGAGAAGTGGTCGTGTGCTCTACAGCACAGAGGTTGTTGACCATCGAAAGCCCAGTGGCAGCCCGATCTGTTTGCTCTTCTGGTTGCCCAACAGCAAGACCAGAGATTGATGCGATTGCAGAGGCATTAGTTTGTAAATTTTTATTTATTTGGTGGGAAATATTGATCCCACCAGTATCCGGGAAAGAAACATCACCCATGCGGGAGCCCGGTACGGAACAGGAAGGCTGGTTTAAAACCGAAGGTCGCCTGGTATTCGGAGTCCGCATATTAGCGACTAAGCACTCTCTTAGTCACGCATACCTCAGCATATGCTGTTCCACCTTGGATTAGAGATTTGATAATGCGGTTTACTCCCCATGGGCAGTTCTTAGTTAGTTGCTCCTCAACAGCCTGTCTGCCCTTCAGACGACTACCGCCTCCGACATTGTTTGAGACGTCCTGGATAAATGGAATGCGGTAACGATCAGGTTTTATTATAGAATTAAGAGTCTTGTAGTCCCCGAACGGTCTCCAATCTCTATTCACTTTTCGGACCAAGTGCAGAGCACTCGCCCAACTACTTTTAGAGGGTCGGCAAATCCCCTGCTCCTTAAAATAATGAAACTCTTCTTGAAGTACATTGAGTCCGTCCGTCCGTTCAATCGTCGTGATCGAGCGTACACAGATGTGGGTCGATGTGGGTACCGGAAACCGGCTTGTTGGCGTTGAACTCAGTAAGATGTTTCAGCGAAAGGGTTTTATTAATGTTAAACGAGAGCTGTCAAAATTTGTCAATTAAATGACATATGGAAATCCACCTTAACGATGATCGTCACGAAAATTTGTAAGCATTTTTTTTATGGAACTAGTATCATTATAGAAACTTAAAATACCCTATGGGAAAGTGAATCGAATACGTACAAATTATATCTAACCGATAGACCTGCTTGCAACTGATGCTTGAACACAATTCGATTCGACATAATGTACACACGTTTCCGGTTTTCTCTTTCGTAGGTCAGCTCCAAGAGTATGGTCTAACATTTGCTGCTGCTGCAATGCTGCATCCATTTGGCAGTCATCTTTTGTAATTTTTTGCAACGCATTTCGCACTGTACCGTCACAGCTTCACTTGTGTTGGTTACCTTTTTTTTCTGTGCGGCATTAACAGTAAAACAAAACCTCTCCGTCTCCATTCATCGTTGCAAACGGTAGTGAAAATTAAATAATTTAAAAAAATGTTGTAATTGTATGACTGGCAAGTTCAATGTAATTGCAGCATACATTGAGTATATTTCTACAAGAAGTGTAAATAAATAAGTTGTTACTGGGTTGGTAGTTTAAATAGTTTAAATACACATACCAATACATAAACATTATTGTTTTGAACTATTTGTTTGAGATGATTGTGGCTGCAGTACTTCTCGGATTCGTTACCATCCTATGGGTATCTTTTCTTTGGCCTAGGAGAAAATATTATGCATTTGCTTTGAAAATGGCCGGTCCAGTTGGTCTGCCATTTATTGGAATTGGACTTAAAGTACTTAATAATGAAGGTAAGATTTTTGCTAAATGAATTTGCGATTAAATAAATAAATGTAAAAAACTGGTCTGTTTGTCAAAGTGGCTATAGTTTTAGTTTGAATTTGTCCCTTGTCTTAAAAGTAGGGTATATACCAAAAACTTTTTAACAATATGGTCGAATGCGAATTAATCCAAATTAAAGGCATTCGTTGGTTATAACGGTTAACGATTAACGATTCAGAACAAAATGATAAAAGTTAAGAAGTGAGTTTGGATTTTCATATAGGTATAGGTTTTCAAACTTGTAAATGTATACAAGTCGGCATTTTCAAATGCCATCTTTCCAATGCCAATTTAAAGTTGTTTCTTTTTGTGTAGCTTCTCCGAGTTTCGATTTTAAAAAACTACGGTCGGCGTCGCGGTGAATTTGCCGACTGAACACGGAACATCCTAAAATTTAGCGAGTTTCGATTCGATTTTAAAAGAACAGTCGGCATCGATGAATTTGCCGACTGAACGCGGAACACCTTAAAATTTAGCGAGTTTCGATTCGATTTTAAAAGAACAGTCGGCATCGATGAATTTGCCGACTGAACACGGAACACCTTAAAATTTAGCGAGTTTCGATTCGATTTTATATTAAAAAGGACTGTAGGCATTGAAAGAAAGAATGTTCTATTTGCTAGTTTGTGGAACGCGGCTTAGTGAAGTGGATTGCGGATAAATGTTCGTTTTGTTTGCGGAAAAAAGTTTAGAAAACGGAATTCCCTTATTGAAACTGTTTATAAACTTGAATGGACGAATTGATGGAATGCGAACAAACACTTATTAAACAGTTAGTGCACATTGCACATTTTATTAGATATTCCACGAGTAGGAGAATTAATTATCCCATCAAAATGCATTAAGAAAACAAGTTTATAAACAGTTTAAATACCTAACGAAATTTTTAATTCCAAACTTTTTGCCGTGAACGAAAACATTCTTGGCGCGGACAAATCGCGTTCCACAAACTAGCGAATAAATCATTCGTTCGAACCTAATCTCAAATTAGAAATTTCTGATAAAAACTGATGGCTGAAGTTCGCGAACTGTCAAAACTAGCGAATATTCGTTCGTTCTTAGATAGTTGGTCGCTCTCATGTGAAGAGTCCTTAAGATACAGTAGTAACCTTTTTTTTCTCACTCAGTGACTTTGCACTGCAAACCCGGTTACATTTATAAATACATTATAAAAAAATATAAATGATCTCAACTTAATTCAACTTTTAATTACTTTTAAAATTAAAAATTTTAATTGAAAATCTAATATCTCATAGACCAGCGACTCGATTGAGCTCAAATTTACAGGTGATCTTAGATGGGTCAAAATTGGACAAAGGGGCATGGCAGCTCCCATACAAAAAAGCATCTTCTATGTGGTAAAAGTCGTTGACGTTACTTATAACTCGACAACCGCTGGGCCGATTTTAATGATTTCTATACAGTCGGCAAGTTCGTCAAATAAGTCGGCATTTTAATGAAAGCCAAGGGGTACCAGAACCCAAACTATACTTGACCGATATAGCCTATATTTTCAATACCAACCTGAACGGTAGAAAGAAGTCCTCTGACAGAATTTCATTCGCCTAGGTCGATCTTTTGACGCTATATTTTGTTTTCAACAGAAAGACAGACAGGCAGACGGACATGGCTGAATCGATTCAGAACTTGATTCTGGTAAAATCCGGTGACTCTTTCTTGAAGTTACAAACGTAATGATAAAGGAAATATTCCTTCATGTGGATGGTATACAAAATGTGTTAACTTATAAATGAGATTGCTACTCTCTGAGCGCTTCAATTGTCTCCTCATCATTTACATTACATACATAATGTCGAATATTTTATTGCTACTTCTGTAAGTAATATTAGTACCAACCAATTATTTTGTTACTTCGACCGGTATAGGAAAGTTGAACCGCACACAACTGATAAATTTTCAGTTTCAAATATTTGTTCGTAAGTTGGCAAATGGAAGTACTTGTGCAAATGCAAACGCATAAATTGGTTCATTGTATGAGTGGGATATGCTTCCAAGCTCAGTGCAACAAAAATAGTGAAATATAAGCAATATTTGTTCGTTTTTTTATTTTTTTCTATTTCCACTTTGAATTAAAAAATTTATATTGATAGAAAAGTGATATTACACGATACATTTCAAAACAGTCAAACAAAATTCGTATCCAGCTAAAAAACCAGCCGGCTGGATTTTAAAAAATCTTCCAGCTAAATGCATATCAATCCAGTCAGATCTGACTGGAAAGCAGTCAAAATGGCAACGCTGGTCGGCAATTACGGTGATTGGGTGATAGGCTAAACAAATTCAAAATCGGACAAAGGGGCGTGGCATCGTTCATAAAAAAAACATTCAAAGTCGTATATCTCGAAAAACACCAAATTGATTGACAGGTAATCTTGCGTATTGGCCGTGGAGTGCTCCTGTTAAGATAGGTCAAAATCGGACAAAGGGGCGTGGCACCTCCCATAAAAAAAAAGCATTCAAAATCCTATATCTCGAAAACCACTGAATCGATTGAGAGCAAACTTAGATACACTCGAGTGCTTCTGTGAAGATTTGTCAAAGTTGGATAAAGATGCGTGACACCTCAAAAAAAAAATTAAAACATTGTCGCCCGAAAATAAGTAAAATAAAATAAAAAATAAAAAAAAAAATTAAAAAAGCAACAAAAGGCCTGGCGAAGCTGGCGGGGGTTCAGCTAGTATTATATAAACAATAAAATGTAATAGATAGTGTTAAGGTAATAGCCGAAGGCTTGACTAGTGATGGAACACTCATCACAGCAAAATAATTACAACAGAAACAATATGAAAAGGGGTGTAATGGTATGGCCAATGTTAATTGCAGTTTCTGTCATCAAGAACGAATGTGAATAACTACAAAGGCGTGCTGCAGAAGGCTCTTCCTTACTACGTATATGTATTCTGACCAGGGCCTGGTTTACTCCCTGCTTCAAGCTTGAATGTGAAAGGCGGGATATTCACACACGGATCAGCTTGTTGCTGCTTTTTCATTGCCTGGAATGTCTTTATGTCTTGGAACCAATCAGAGCGATATTGTGTGCATTTCGTAAGTTCTGATTTTATTTCTGGGGCAGTTATGGCTTTTATTGCTGTCCACAAACCAGTAAGAAATAGACCGTCGACTCCTCCCACATAACGGACTTTGCCTACAAGCTGTTGGCACCATAGGATTTATTTATGTGTTGGGCCTGTATAAATCAAAGGGAAGAAATTACGGCACACGCATACTTAGTAAAATCCTATGGCAGTTGCACCTGGCAGTGGTTTATGGCAGTGGGGCTGTGTTCTGAAGGTTTCTTCTTTTTTTCCAGTTACACTTCGTTCCCATCACAGTTTAGTTTTAGGAAATGTTAAATAGTTCAAACTGTTGATATCAATTAAAATTGGCGATGTAAAGGAATATTCACATGAGAATGAACAATACGAATTGATAATAATATGCGAACAAACAACTTTTGATTCATTTATATAACAAAAAATTGCTCATTTTACTATTGCAAGAGTACCTAATTAATTAATGCATCAAAATATGGGAAAAACAAGTTTGAAGTTTGAAAAGAGTTTAAACAACGAAATTTCGAACTGAAAATGTTTGCCTCGAATGAAAACACCCTTGGTGCAGCGTTACCAGATTTTGCAGTTTCCTGCGATTTTAGCAGGATTTGATCATAAATTTCGCATGCAGCGAATTTTATAGCATTTTTGTAAATATCAGCAGTTTTTAGCAGTTTTTAAAAATATTCATAAAACATTTTGAAAAAAGCACATTCAGCAACATTTAACACAATTTCATACATTGGCTACCTCTATAAAAAATTGATAAAACTCACAATTTCAAGACATGAATGAAGCTTTTTAAAATGCAGCAATGTGTTGTGGAATAACAGAAATTAGCTCAAATTACATTCGATGTATCCGTTTTCGAAAAAGAATAATTCAAATGCGATAACGCATTGATATGATATGACATGATAGAGTACGGGTTTTCAAAGGTAAATTTGCTAAGAACTAAAATCCGTAATAGATTTAGTATACCTGTATACCTAATAAAAATGTTGCATTAATTTTGCAAGTACAGCAGGCATTTCTATAAGTGGAAGCTGTTACAACTTTATTCCAATGTTCTTTATATTATATTATTATTATTATATTCAGTGTAATTGAATTTTTATTCATTTTGTAGGTAATACATTTAAATGTAGAAAATATAGTCTTTTACATGATGACTATAAATATCGTTATCGTTATAACAATAACGTGAATAACAAATGTAGTCGAACTACCATAAGTCCAACTCTCAAAATGCCATACAATAAACTCGAGTTATAGAAACTTCGAGTAATGAAGGCCAAAAGTTGAAAACGAAAAACGTAGAGTTCGAGTAATAGAAAAATTCGACTGAAAGAGGTTAGAGTTATGGAAATTTGACGTATACAAATATGAATTTTTTATAAATGTAAAATAATTCACTAGAATTTACATTAAAAAGTAAAAAAATCAATTATTAATCGTGGAAAAATCTATCGCACTTTTTTCAGCATTTTTTACGATTTTGTTTAGCAGTTTTTGCAGTTTTCCGCCCCCGCTTTAGCATTTTTGGAAAAAATAATCTGGTAACGCTGCCTTGGTGTGAATTTTCACAAGTTTATTCAAAATTCAGACATTAAAACCCACTCCACAAACTATCAAATACAAAATTCGTTCAAACTTATGTAAACTTAAATCAAAGATTGTTAAGTAGTAGAAATTGATGTTTGAACTTGGCGAACTGTTGCGACAAATAAAAGCGTTCATGTGAATGGACTGTCAAAACATGTAATAATATTCTTTTCACTTATACCATGTTCCCACCAACGTGATTTAGATAAATTCACTGGATTTAGCTAAAATCATGTCATTAATTTCGTGATCTATTACATAATATATTTTCATGACTGCACAAAAAACAAAATTGGTCCGGAAAAGACTTGCTCCTGGAACTTTGGAATGAAGAGCTTCAGGAATTGACAGTCAAAACAAAGTGTCAAAATGAAACTCTTTTCGTGATTTATTTTTCACTTTGGTTTATTCACGTGGTTATCCTTTATTTGTTATTTTGATTTTGTAATTAGACCTGTTTTATTGCACATCTATCTCAGTGAAGTAAAGAAAAGTAAAAATTTTAACACGCAATTACAACAACTACACACTGCTTGACACTAAGGGTATTCATGCAACGTCGTAAGTTTACCATTCGCGTAAAGAAAAAATTGCACATTTTACTATTCCTAGCGTAGAATAATTAGTTATTCTATCAAATTGTATTAAGAAAACAAGTTTTAAACGGGTTTACATAACGAAATTTCCAATTCTAAACTTTTGGCCGTGAACTAAAACATACTTTGTTTGGAATTGAAAATTTCGTTATTTAAACTCTTTTAAAACTTGTTTTCTTAATAAAATTTGATGGATTAAAAATTTATCCTACACTTGGAATAGTAAAATGTGCAATTTCTATTTATAAAAACATCAAAAGTATTATAAATGCATGCAAAGTATTTTTTTCCTGATTTCGCGCCTTTATTTCAAGTGTTGAAATGTCACATTGACCTCGTCGTAAGTTTACCATCTCGGTTTTTTTAACATCTTGTGTGATTTTCCGTACAAAATTTGACAGTTCATTTACCACGTTCGTTACGACGTTGCATGAATACCCCTACTTTATAGCTGTGCAATAAAACATGCCTATTGATGAATAAATGCTGAAAAAGTTAAAGTTTTTCGGAGATTTGTTGTTGCGATGAATTTTTTGTGAATTGAAAAAAGTATTAGTTTTCGAATGCGCGGACAAAATATTATCAACGATATATAGATTATATTTCCGCTCAGAATTAAGTTTAAATCATTCCAACCAGCCGTCTAGCTACTTGCAATATTTATATATGTATATATGTAAACAGTACTTAAACTTAGTTCCCAACGTTTCTTAACACATCCCAATAAATGGCCGCTCTTATGTTTTATTTACATTCCCGCCATTAATTTTGACATTTACACGTATTCACAGACAGGGTAATTTTTTCCGGGGAGAATCGGGTAGGTGTACGGAAAGTCGGCGGTCTAGTTCTCTGTGGTTTGTGATTGCTGTCGTTAAGGAAGGTAACATCTCCAGGTGGCATTGACCTTACCATAGACTTATGGGCTATTATTGTCACTACCTCTGCTTGAAAGAGACTACTATTTTCGGGGAGATGAAAAAAAAATTCATCTTAAAACTATTCAGCCTAGAAAATTAGGCGATAGAAGTAAAACTTTTCTTTTCTTCAGGATCTGTCATAGTGGTAGGTAGTAGTGGTGGAGTGGTAGAGACCAATAAGTTTATTTAGCAAATAGTTTTAGTCGGATACACAGTAAGGCTAACATTTTATGCAATGTGAAGGAGACTTTTGCCCCCAATAAGTGTATGTTTCCCAATAACTCGCTTTTTAAGTTCGATTTATCAACCCTTGTTAGACTTAAGTTTACATATTTCTATAGCCCCACATAATTCTACTCGATGGACGAAAGAAAGCCTTGGGTCTCATCATTCAGATTGAATGGTTCGTTCGGCCTCTGTGGTTAGTATCGATCCCCAAAATTACAAATTACTTCAGATTTGTTTCATTTTCCACGGCGACACCTTTCGCGAGCATATGACAAACATCCGAGAGAATAATTGTCCCGAAAAAGGTTCTCTGTTGAGCCGTTCCAAATTCGGCATGTACGTCCCTTCCCATATTTAAATGGGAGGCAATAAAAACCCACACAAACGAATAGCTGCGTGAAAGGGTTATTTTATATTAATCAAAGTTTAATTTGAATCATTTATATTTCAGATATCTTTTACGTGTTGCCAAAAATCGCGGCCGATTACAAAGTGAAATCGTTCTTCACTTGGCTTGGACCATACCCTGCAGTCTACACTATCGATCCGAAAATAGCCGAGATCGTTTTAAATTCTTCCCATTGCACTGATAAGTCATTTGTATACAATTCATTAAGGAATGTTCTTGGTGAAGGACTAATCACAAGCAAATGTAAATTAAAATCTTGATTTTTACTGTACTACAAAGCAATACAGCAATACTAAAACTAACCTCTCAAAAGAATATTGTTTGGACCTAAACAAACAGAAGTTTAGTATGTTCAATACGCTGCTTTAGATTTTACGAACGCGGTACTAATAAATCATTTTCTGTGCGGTCTAAATTAATTTTTACGAATTCACAATAACGAAATTTAGCAATAACGAAATTTAACAATAACGAAATTTATAAAATGATCCATTACTTAGAATAAACTGATGGTAGAGGTTAAAAATAATTTATTAGTAAGACCCTACTAGTTCACAAATGATTCAGTACATTTAAAGTCCATTCTAAAAAAAAACAAGGGGCAATTTGTGTTGTTTTGCAGTACAGAAAAAACATATTAAAAGTACAATTAGCAATTGATTTAAAACTATAATTACAGCTCCAATCTGGAATAGACATCGGAAGTTTTTAAATCCATGCTTCAGTAATAAGGTTTTGTTAGATTTCATACCTATGTTCAATAAACTGGCGCACGAACTATGCGCTAAACTGGACCAACATGTCAATAAAGGCGAAGTCAATTTAAAGGAGTACCTATTCATTGTGGGACTGAAGTCATCAATAGGTAAGGCAACATTATAAATGTCGATTTATGTCTGTGTTCATAGAGGTAACATTCGTTAATCTAGCATAGTACATTCTTAATGTCCAGGTTAGGTTTAAGATCTCACAGTAGATCTATTGTGACCTAAAATAAACTTTAGCTGAAGGTTACTAAGTTACTTACTTTTAGGGCGCTACAGAACGGGGTGGACCTGGGCCCTCAACCAAGACGCCTCTCCAGTTAGCCCGATCTTTGTCTAAATGCAAATCTAAGTTGGTTGAGGTCCGCTTCCACTTGTGCGTGCCACCTAAGGCGAGGTCTTCCTATACCGCGCTGTCCCCCTGTGGGTTGGAATCGAAGACTCTTCGGGTCAGAGCGTTCGCGTTGGTGTCCATTAGCTCTACATCTTGCCGCCTTAGTCTACTGATACGTATACCTATACTTGCATGACCAGATCGATGTAGCTGTACAGCTCGTCGAGTTCGCTGTTAAATCTTTTCCTCCAAAGCCTGTCAACGTGAACGATACCGAAAATCACTCGAAGAATTTTGCATACGAATCGACTAAGAAGAGTTTCATCCGCTTTTGCTGAGTCTTATATAGAGTATCCTTAGCGTTTCTTGACAAGACTAGTCGGTTGCCGTCTTAGGTCAAAGAAGCAGCATTTGGCAACTGTAACCCTTCGTTTGATTTCTGAGGCAGAGTTTATAGCGGAGCCAAGGTAGATGAAGTCCCTAATCACCTCAAAGTTGTAGCTGTCTATCGTGACGTTCTGTCCGATTCGTCGATGTGGTGTGTTCCTTCTTGTTGGCAGCATGTATTTTGTTTTGCCTTCATTCACCCCTAAGCCCATTTTGCCGCTTGCCAATGCACCAGTTGACAGCTCGCTGCGTTCTGCCAATGATGCCAATGTCGTCGGGGTGTATATACAAGTATAGTTGCACAGACTTTTCGAAAATTGTGCCCCTGGTGTAGGTGTTGGCTTGATGTTGAAAAAGTCACAAAACAGCGCATCTTCTTGCCTACAATTTCCGACAATTATGGAGCAGCGAGCGTTCTCCGTCGTAATTCTGCACAATCTGACAAGTTTGTCAGGAATGCCAAAACTATACATGGTTCTGTAGGTATAGCTTAAAATCGAGAAATAAATGGTAAGTTTAGATTTGGACTTCTTGGGGTTTCTTCAGGATCTGCCGTATTGCAAATATTTGGTCGGTTATTAACTTATGGAGGCTAATACCACAAGGATAGGGACCAATCGGTTCATTTAAGAATGGTTTCAGGCGTTCACACAGTACAGTTGATAGGATCTTATAGGCAGTGTTAAGGAGACTGATGCATCTATAGTTGGCACAGTTTAGAGGGTCTCCTTTCTTACCAAAATAACCAGACGACGAGTTGGTGTATGCTCAGTAACTTTCACCATTGTTCATAATGTGCTTAATAACTTTTTTGTGGTTAATTTCATTACTAACCTCTTTTGTATATAAAAATAAAAAGTGTTCTTATTATTTTCAGCCACAACTTTTGGCGTAGACTTAAACGAGGATGAGTCTAATAAAACAATGCTAAACTATTGGCGTAGGTAAGTTAAGGGTGGTTCTTTTCAAGTCTCTTTTTAAAAATGCTATAAAATGAACAAAATTAAATTTTGTCCATGTATTATGGGTTTATTAGTAAGAGCAAACCACTCCCATTAATTATGGCACGCAACATCATTCAAATGTCTGCCTGGGCTGACTTCGCAGTAGTGAATTCTGCCACTCCATATTTCCAAGACCTTGTTAATGGTTTCGGGCTGTAGCTCACGGATTGCTTAGATGATATTGGCCTTAAGTGCTTGGTTTGTTTCCGGATTGTTGACATAACATCGGTTCTTCACGGTTCCCCACACAAAAAAGTCTAAGGGCAATTGACATCTCCAAGACCGATTTGGGAATTTGGTGCTCAAAAAATCGATTGTAGCATGAGCTGTGTGGCATGGCGCACTATCCTGCATGAACCAGAAGTCGTCCAAAGCCATGTCTTAGATTTCAGTAAAAAAAAAGGCGGTTAACATGACTCTGTAACGCCGAAGAGTTGCTTCTAGATTCATTTTCGAAGAAAAATGGTCCAATGATGCCACCACTCCACTATCCGCAGACTCATTCTCGTCTGTGCGCACGGCGGGGACCATGAGTGTTGTCCACTAGCATATAAGTCTCAAGAACTTTTTGCACAAACTTGTTTACAGAAGGCGCTTCATTTCGGCCAAAACTTCTTTTCAAAAAACCTACTGTTTGGGCTACACCCTACACCAGCACTCACTTTGGAAGTAAAGCGATTCATTTCGTTTCGCGGAGGTACAATACTGACAATTTCGAGCAGAAAACAACTGTCAGTGTCAAAATAACCTATGATTAAAAAAGAAACCACTACAGATGGCCCACCCTGTATTTGCTTCAAAGCCTTTATTGACGTTTCTTAAGTGATATTCATATTTGAATCTATATTTTCTATTTTAGAAGTGTGCAAATTACAGTGGCTCGCATACTCAACCCGTTGCTACAGAATTCTATAATTTTGCGCACTACCAGTATGTACAAACCTTTCGTCGAATCAAAGGCCGCGATCAACAATTTCATTACTACAGTAAGTAATCAAATTTTATCGACTTGTAATAATAGATTCCGTACCATAGCTTGTTACGGAGAAACTAAAATTTCAAGCAACGAATGGGCATGTTGCAAGCGACATCAACTCAAGCCCAACTGAAGAAGAATCGGTGGATATAAAAAAATCCAAACACATCCTAATCGAGCAGGCCATTAAAATGCATCAAAGAAATGAATTCACATTTGAAGATATAATCGCAGAGTCCGGTACCTTTGTCTTCGCAGTAAGTTTAAGCCTAATTTATACAAGCTTTTTTATTATAAACTGGCTCATTCTATAGGCCTATGAAACCACAAACACAGCACTGTTTTCAACAATATTACATCTGGCCATGTATCCGGAGTATCAGGAGAAAGTCTTCGAAGAAATTTTGACTTTCTTCCCGGAAAAAGAATTCAATGTCAATAGTGAGGACTTCAAGAATCTTGTATATCTGGATTTATGCATCAACGAGACATTACGAGTTGCACCCTCATTTCCGTTGATTGGTCGTGAGACCACAAACGATGTGCCCCTAACAAAAGACATAGCAATTCCAAAAGGTACCCAAATCTTCATCGATATTTTCAATCTACATCGCCACGAAGGTACATGGGGACCAGATGCAAAAATATTTAATCCCGAAAATGTTTTACCTGAAAACTTTGTCGGCAGAGACAAGTATTCATTCATGCCGTTCTCGAAGGGACAACGAAACTGCATAGGTGTGTTAAAATTGTATACAAAAAAAATTTTAAAAATTTCCAAAATTTTTAATCTGGACTTTAAATTTACGAACGTTCACCTTAAATTTAAAACCAAAATAAAAAATGGTTATGGTTAATTCCCATATAGGTTGGCAGTATGCGGATATGATTCTAAGAGTGATTTTGGTGCAGGTCTTGCGGAAGTATAGGTTTTCAACGAAATTTCGATATGAAGATCTCAGTTATACTTATAATGGAACGCTGGGTTACAAAACAATTCCATATTTGGAAATTCAAAGACGATAATGCGATGATCCTTATAATTATGAAATAATCACCTTTTTTTATATAATGCATTTTCTATAATCTGAAAACTTAAAATAAAATGTTTGTTATTTTTATGAAGGTGGTATGCAATTCTTTTATCTTTAAGGGAACATTGCTATTCACAAATTCTAGGGAAAAACAATAAGACAGGTAGGAAAATGAAAGGAACGCCGTTCTATATAAAAATGCTGTAAACGGGGCTCGATTATAGATACCTAACCCTCAAATCAGTACCAATACACTTACACTACAACTAACATAGCCTGAATCTATAAAAACCGGCCAAGGGCGAGTCACTCGCGAACCGTGGCTGTGATGTGTCTGACAAACTCGCTATTGCTGACTCATTTAATTGCTATTTTGCCAATATAGGCTGCAGCTTACAACCTTGTCCAGTCCAATCGATTTGTTCTCTCTGTCCGGCTATTTGTGAATGTGCAGAACCGTTTCAAAGTAGTAGTTTTGTTTATCAGCCCATAACTCCTCTTGAAATCCTTAAAGTTATTGGTTCTTTAAATAAATCGAATTCTTGTGGAGCTGATGGGATCTCGAGTTTTGCCCTAAAACAAATTGCTTGTTTCATTGTGGATGTATTGGCAGATATTTATAATCGTTGCGTGTTTGCTGGGATCTTTCCTGATGGTTTAAAATGTGCTGATGTCATTCCATTGCTAAAAAAAGGTTCTTCTGCTGAAATCTGCAATTATAGGCCAATTTCTCTTCTTCCAGTCTTCAGCAAAATTTTTGAAAAGCTAATGAAAAATAGGATAGTGTCCTTTCTAACTAAAACCAAATTCTTTAATCCAGCTCAATTTGGGTTTCAAAAAGGAAAGTCGACGGAAGACGAACTGTTACAGTTTTGTTCTCAAATAATGTCACACCTTGATAAAAAAAAATGCACGGCGGGCTTATTTATTGATGTAACCAAAGCTTTTGATATGGTTAACCATAAAATTCTGTTGAGAAAACTAGAAAAATCCGGATTTCGTGGTTTCATACTAAGTTAGTTTAGGTCGTATCTTGAAAACAGGTCGCAACAAGTAAAAATTGATGAAGTCAGGAGCGAAATCAAGTTTTTCAATATCGGTGTACCACAAGGCTCTGTTTTGGGTCCCATTATGTTTTTAGTCTACATCAATTCATTGTTTTCTCTTAATTTCAAAGGATCACCTACTGCCTTTGCGGATGATATAGGTTTCTCTTATGGTTCAAACAGTCCCTTGGATTTGGTGTCTGATTTAAATTGGGATCTAAATCTTTTGAGACACTGGTTTGCTGAACATCGCTTAATTATTAGCTCTAAAACTAAAATAATGTTCTTCAATTTATCTAACTCTTCGGAATTTGAAGCGAATGTGTATTTCCACGCACCTGAGTGTCAAAGATACAAACTGACTAACTGCAATTGCACGCCCGGTTTTTACTCTCAAACTTACAGTGATAGTCTAAGTTGCAGTGATAAGTGCTTTTTGATTGAAACAGTAGATAACTTTAAGTAGTTGGGACTCAGCCTTGACTCTAGAATGAGTTTTTCGTATCATGCAGATACATTGAAAAAGTATTTTCGATGTACTCTTAGATATTTTTACTACTTGCGTAATATATGCTCAACTAAGCTTCTTAAGGTAATATATTACGGTATTTTCCATTCCAAGTTACAATATGGGATTGCTTGTTGGGGAGGCGTACACCAAAATAAAATACATCCGCTGCTGATCTTGCAGAAATATATCCTAAGACTAATTTGTCGTAAACCTCGCAGACATCCTAGCTATCCTTTGTTCTGTGACCTGAATATTCTTCCTGTGCGTCATTTATATTGTTTCAAGGTATTAAAAACGTTTTTCATGAAGTCTGGTCATCGTAATTTTCGTTTAATCTCTAATTATGACTTACGTGTAAACTTCTCAAACGTGTTAACTGTTCCCAATTTCCGTACCACTGCATATCGTAATTTTTTTTCTATTCTGTCTTATCGATTGTTTAATAAACTCCCGCAATCCATCAGGGCATTATCAACACCTGGAACATTTATAAAGGAAGCTAAAGTTTGGCTCTTCCGATTTGACTATACCGGTTTAGAATCTTTAATTTCCGATATTCTGGTTTAACATTAGTTCAATTTAAATTTTAATTTGTTTGTTATCTTTGTGTATATTGTTTTTGATTCAGTATCTTAGGTTTATAATTAATTATTTATTTTCTAATTCTAAATTCCTAAATTCATTTTAGTATCTACGAAAGTTTATCTTAATGGGTCACCCCACCCAAAAATTGTTTTGTATTGTATACGCCAATTGAAGTGGCTTTTAACACTATTTTTATTGCATTTGTATATAAAAATAAAAATGTCACTAATTTTTCTTATAGTTTTCTAAGTACTTGTATAAGTTAAAAAAAAGAAAGCCTTTGTATTTTTAATTATAAGAAATAAATGTCATATCAATCTATCTATCTAATGAGTATAATATTGAAGTTCCAATCCAATTCCCATTGGAAAGGATTATGTTTAAGAGAACAGCCGAAGTGCCGATGGATGCCGATGGATGCCAATGCCATGCCATCGCCCCGCCCCCGACCAACACAGACCGATACTCGAGAGCGAAAAAAGAACCAATATTGTGTATGCGTGTGTATGAAAATGAGTATTTCTTATAGCCAATTTCACAGTGGCAGCTTAATCCTAGGTTTAGCTAAGTGCAGGATTGAACATAGACTTCGCTTAAGTATTTTTCGTTTTCACAGTCCATAGTTAAGCTTGGTTTAGTAAAACCACCAAATGAGTGTCATTGTGAACCATTTATCATGAATATACAAATCTGGTGACTGTATGCGAATGTGTGTGCCATCGAAAATTACGAGTGTGCGTGGAAGCGAAGCAGTCGATGTTGTTGCATGTTCAGTGCTAGAGAGTATTTCCGCCAATAACGGAGAGATAATTTGATATTTCCCTTGAACAGCATTGCCAAAACACAATTATATATTGTTACTTATTTAGGTTTTCGCAGAGTATTTTGGGATAAATATTATATTATTGTGCTTGGCAATTATGTATTCTCTGGATTGATACTTAAGCCACAGAAGTCGGTGGCTTAACTTATGGCACTATTTAAGTGAAGTTTATCGTTAAACCTGCACTGTGGAAACCAAATTTGTGTTAATCCTGAGTTTATCCTTGGATCGACACTTAAGCTCGGAGTGTGAAATCGGGTATTAGAGTTCCAATTCTATTGGAAAGGAAACGTATAAGATAACACGCTTATGAATGACATATTGGACATATTTTTGTACCTAAATAGCTCGTAAGATATTAACTTTTCGGCAAAACGGTCGTCAGCACATATATAGCTACGAATATGATCTACAAAATAGGAAAACATTTTTTGTTGTAAATCAAGAAAAAACCCGTTTTTTGTGCAAATGAAAATATTTTTTTCGCTAAATTACTTATTACTCCAAAACTAATCAATACGTCGCTATCATTGCTATTTGTCGTTTAACTAGAGGTTATACCTGATGTTGTGTGCAAATTTCAGCCTTCTACGTCTATCATTTCTTGAGATAGACCTAGGTATAAAATTGGCTTCGTTTATTCGGACAGACATCGTAGCGAAAGCAATAAGGTTCCTCCATATGGAAACGGAACCTTAAAAATGAAGTATCCGACTGACAGATGATCAACGCCCAGCCTGAACCATTTCCTCTACAAAGCTGAAATTTTACACAGAGGTTTTTTTTATGATGTATACAACCACTAAGGAAGGATTTTTTGAAATTCGACCCCTAAAGGCGTAAAAGAGGGGGTCAAAATTTGTATGGGAAGATTTTTATTTTTCATCCGCTTGACTAACTCGGTTTATGTACACTCTATGAGAAATAAAGAAAATACATTTCTCCGATTTTGGAAATTCGACACTTAAAGGGGTAAAAAGGGGGGTCAAAGTTTGTATGGGGAAATTTTATATTTCATCCGATTGATTTTGTTGACTCTCAATGAGAAATAAAGAAAACTACTTTCTCTGATTTGGAAATTCAACCCCTAAAGGGATTAAAGAGGAGGTCAATGTTTGTATGGGAAATTTTAATTTTTAATAAAGAAAATGTTTTCTTCGATTTTGGAAATTCTACCCTTAAAGGGGTAAGAGGGGGGTCAAAGTTTATTTTTCATCCGATCGACGTCAAACTTAGTTTGTGTCAATTTTAAACTTTGTAATGCGTTCCAAAATCTTTCGCCGTGGAAGCTTATCGCCTCATCTAACTCCAGCGTACGTACTCTAAAGGTATTCCAGTTGAATTCTGTATGAATGGGGTCATATTGCTAGAAAGTGGTGCATCTTTCTGGTTGCAAGATTGTAATAAGATCTGGGCGGTGCGGAATATAATGAAGGGGTAAAAGCTCCCTCTATTCTAAAGATAGTGCTTATCATATCGCTGTATTCGTCAGCAAAGAAATATGTTTTGTCCATAGATTGTGACTCAATCTGCTAAGTATGATCTGTGTTGAGATGCCAGGGCTTCACTAACAAAAATATTGATCATATAATCTTTGAACTGTCTTCTCCAATAGGGCATTAAACACATTTAAACACATACTAACTTCTTATTAGGTACTTTCTTAGGTAGGTTTCCTGCGCGATATATAAATATAAAAGAGGGAACTAACTGTCTGTGAAGGAATACATATCTGTGTACCAAATCCTGAGGATTGCGCGAGCGAAGCCGCGGGCAAAAGCTAGTTGAAAATAAATGTGTATACTTTCATGGATATGTTGAAGCGTATTAAAGTAGATTCACCTTTCCAGAGAGAAGTATCACACCAAAAACATAAATGTAAAAAAGCAGCCAAGTTCTGTTAGAAAAAAAATAAAGTGTGTAACTAGTCAGCCACGAAAAGTAATGAGATCTACATGTGCGCCGGCGCCAAGTTCTTAGTTTAAGAAGGTTAAATGTTGGAAAAAAATGGTATTCCATTTTATTTTTTGATATTTCTAGTTTCGTACAATGCAGGTCCTACCACTTCCCAAAATTTCAATCGGCCCTAGCGAGGTATCCGTCGGAATGGAAAATTCTCCGATTTCATACGAATCGGAGGATTTTTGCTTCGAGGTATACTTCGGAAGACAGTTTCGGAACTTTTTTCGGACAAATATGCAACGCACACTGGCGTTTTGCGTTTCAGTGCGATCAAGTGCGTTTTTACTGATATTTTTGACAGCTTCATACGAATTTTCTTCCGAATTGGTAAGAGTCTTTACTAGAGAACTTATCTGGGGCACTACCGTGCTAACACGTATCAGGGCCTTGTTGATACCGGATGAGCTCCTCAAAATAAAAGAAAACGACGTTCAGACGCAGCGGCCGGCGCGCAGCGGCAGAAGTTGAGGATAGGATTTTGCGGGCTGTGGAATTTCAGCCTTTAGTCAACAACCTGATTGGTCCCTATCAGTGTGGCTTCAGGCCAGGAAAGTCTACCGTCGACCAAATATTCACACTGCGGCAGATCTTGGAGAAAACCCAGGAAGTTCAAATCGATACCCACCACCTTTTCATCGATTTTAAGGCCGCCTCTGACAGCATTTATAGCTATATGACAGCTATACAGAGAAAATGAGTAGCAAAGCCCTCTCTCGAACAACTAAAGTGACCCTTTATAAGACCTTAATCATCCCAGTCCTACTTTATGGAGCAGAGGCATGGACTCTATCAGAAGCGGATGAGCTTACTCTTGGTTGCTTCGAGAGGAAAATGCTTCGAGTAATTTTCGGTCCCGTCTGCATAGACGGTGAATGGAGTAGTAGATACAACGACGAACTGTACGGGCTGTACAGCGACATTGACCTAGCCAGAAGAGTGAAGGTCCAACGACTGCGGTGGCTGGGTCATTTAGAGCGAATGGACGTGAATGCTCCGGTGCGAAAGATCTTCGCATCCACAACCGAGAGACGGCGCAGTCGATTTGGCCCCATCACTTGGACACCCAGATCTCCTGATCTAATGCCCATAGATTGTTTCTTCTGTGGTGCTATCATGAAAGAAAAAGTTTATTTTAGAGAAATATCGAATCTAGAAGAGCTCCAAGAAAAAATGAGAGCCGTTTCAGAAGAGATGAGAAGAAGTTCGTTGCTCGTTAATCGGCCAACCGAAATTCTTAAACACTGGCGAAAGTGAATTCAAATGGAAGGAAGGCACTTCGAACAGTTGCTATAAATACAGACATAAATTGTAAACTGTTCCAAAAAGGTCCTTTTCAGGACCACAAAAAATACTCTAAAACATTTTACGAGATTCAGTATGGGTTAACTTCGTTTTGACCATTTTTATCTGACAAAAAATGACTTTTACTACAACTTCTGTTAATCGTGCGTAAAAAAGTTGCTAAATAACATTTTTAGAAAATGTTTCAAGAATAAAAATTTCATAAAAAAAAAATAAAAATTTCTAAGTAAACATTTTGAGAAAAAGGCTTTTTAAGTAAAAAAAAAATTTAACAATTTTGAGTTTAAGCAGTCGTTACTTCTTTGTAGCTGATGCATGTACCCAAAGTGCTTAAGTCTTGTATGCGCTACTAAATTGTCTTTTCAAAATGTACAAATGTTTGTACCTATAATAGTTTAGAAGTTATAGCGTTTTAAATGGTAACACCTCCAAATTAGAGGTCACCTACTTTGATGGGCTTTAACGGGAAGAAGGGTGAGAATAGACCCCCCCCCCTGTCATAAAATTTTTTGTTTGGCGGAACTTCAGGAATCTTAAAGTATAATACCGCTTAACTGAAACACCCTCTATTATAAATATTTCTCGTAAATGACTATCCAAATCTCTATCTGTATTGACACACGATATAAGTATTTTTGTAAGGCCCAAAACTTCAGTCGCAATACAAATCCAATAGCAACCACAAACAACTTCTTCTAAGCAACTAACATCCACTTTTACGCCCCTATTTTAGTCATATTAGACATTGTAATTTTGATTTTATCCAATTTGGAACATTATTTATTTTCGGGCGACAACTTTTGGCATTGTCGGTAAGTTTTGTGTTTTTAACTTGAATTGAAACATTTTGTTGCTTTTTTAATTTTTTATTTATTTTACTTATTTTCGGGCGATAATATTTTAATTTTTTTGTATTGGAGGTGCCACGCCCCTTTATCTAACTTTGACAAATCTTCACAGAAGCAATCTAGAGCCAATACCTAAGATTATCTGTAAGTTTGAACTCAATCGATTCTGTGGTTTTTGAGATATAAGATTTTGAACGTTTTTTTTTTGTATGGGCGGTGCCACGCCCCTTTGTCCGATTTTGAATTTGTTTAGCCTATCACCCATTCACCATAATTACCGACATTTACAAAAAAAATCAACAAAATCCGTTGAAAATTACGGGCGACAGAGGAAAACAGTTTTTTCCACTTTGTTTTATATAATATAGAGAAGAGATTAAATATATAAAACAATTAAGGGTGAACATAACAAACCCCGATCAAATGAGATTCCATCCTTTTCGTAAAACATCATTTTTGCATAATTCCTTTCTTCTTCCGTGTTTTATGTGCATGTTTATCCATTGTTGGCATATATTTTCTTTAATAACGGTAAGCATTTCTGTTAGGATTTTACTAAGGGTTTGTTGCAACGCAACATGAAACAAACTTCAACCTAATATCACATTACACCTGCAATGCAATCTCTAAGCGAAAAACACATTTTATGCACTTGCACACAAAAGCCGACGGCAAAACGCATTTTATGAATTTACCAATTTCCCAAATTATTGCCAAAATTGGGAGATCATAAAATAGACCATTACCCAGCGTACTTGAGGAAATCGTATCGTGGGGGAGTTGTTTTTGGCAGTTTAGAACCGCCCACTCATCTGCGCTCCCAGCCGTGCCGATTTCTCACGCTGGCAAAGGCAAAACACATTGCGCGGTGTAAGAGGCGGTGACAAAGCTGTGCATTTGGCTAATGCTTCGTAGTAAACAAAAAAAATCGCAATCCGCAATGGGTCAACGATCTGAGGAAATCGGAAACGGCAAAATCAGCTGGATGCAGAGGTTTCATTTGACCGAAGAAGAGGCGATAGATGTCATTCCCAAGTATATCAGCTAAGACCTAATAGATCAAGTCGGCAAGAAATAAAGTAAATCTAACATTGAGTTTGAGTTTTTTTCATCTGCATGTACCAGGTAGTACATACTGCGCGCAATAATTTCGTTTCGTTCTGCAACACAATTTTGGTTTTGCGACGGCAACGTAAAATCCTTTTGTTCGTAATTTTTTTTGCGAGTGTCCTTGCGATACAGGGTTAATACAAAATATAATACATAAAACATACCTACAACATTTTAGAAGACGAACACCTTATTAACCTCGTCTTCTTAATGAAATCTACTTCACTTTTTGGGTCAAATCTACTTCGCTTTTTTAACTTTCTGGTATACGTAGTATGTAAGAGAAAGGTATTGTTTTCGTAAAAAATTTCGAACTCGAGATTTTGATCAATTCTGATATTACGATGATAGGGGAACTCAAAAAAGTGGGTCTCGCAATTCTGTCCGTCCGTATATCTATCTGTCCCACCCCTGGAGAATCTAAACGCTTGGACGGATTTGCTTCAAACTTTGTATTTAGAGTTTGTAGGCTTCCCGCTCGGGATGTTTTTTTTTTTAAGCTAGCCCTTATATTAACGGTACCTCCCATATAAAAATTTTACGAAATATGACGAAATATGCCTAAATTTAGATTTTTTCGAAAACGGCTCTAACGATTTGAACCAAAATTGCTAGTTGAGTTAATTTAAGCATGCTTCACGTGACTGCATACCCAGTTTTTCTCTAAAAAAGTCCAGCAACGGCAGTTTTGAAAATTGGCTTTTTCTCGACATACAAGTTCAGTCTGAGAGGACCCAAGGATGACCAAGTCATCAGCGAAGAGCAAATGACTTATCCTCAGATCTCCCAATTCGAAACGTTCTTCGCCAAGACTGCGCTGTAACATCCAGTCCATATAAGTAATGAAATGGAGAGGCGACAAGACGCACCCCTGGCGAAGTCCAACGCCCACGGTGAAAGGTATTGATTTAACGCCGTTTACCCGAACACAGCTTTTACAGTTTGTGTAAAGAGATTGAATGGCTCTCAAGAGAGAACCATCAATTCCATAATACACTCCAGAGTTTCCCTCGAGGGACTCGGTCGTATGCTTTCTCCAAATCTACGAAGCAAGCGTAAACAGGTGTAGCATACTCCCATGCCTTCTCAAGTACCATTCTGAGAGTGAATAACTGGACGGTTGTGCTTCTACCGGGACGAAAGCCGCACTGCTCATCTCCTAATCGTGCCTCGACCACAGCTCTGCAACGCGTTTCCAGCACCTTGGCAAAGACTTTTCCGGGGAGACTTAAAAGTGATATACCCCTGTAATTGGAGCAATCCCTTTTATCCCCTTTATTGAAAAGGGGCACAATCACCCCAATCTGCCAATCGCTGGGAGTTTCGCCGCATTCCCAGGCCACTTTAATGACACGAGAGAGCCATTTGACTCCCTCTTCACCTAAGGCCTTTAGCATTTCTGGCCGGATTTCATCCACTCCGGCAGATTTGCCAGCTTTTAGCGATTTGATCGCAAAAGTGACTTCCTCTACCGTGGGACTATTTTCCGCCCTGCTTAAGGCGATGGATGTGTCATCCTCAATGTCCTGGATTGGATTGAGCAATTCGGAAAAGTGCTCGCTCCATCTGCGCAAGATGTCCTCCTCATTAGAAAGAAGTGTACCATCTTTGGATTTGACTCCTTCGATAATGTTCCATTTCCTTCCTCTAAGACGGCGGATGGTCTGCCAGAACACCTTGCTTGCAGATCTGTGATCGCGGTCCAATTTTTCGCCGAACTCCTTCCAAGAATGTTCTTTGGCTGCTTTAACAGCCAATTTGCAAGTTCTTCGCGCCTCAATGTACCGGTTTCGAGAAGGAGAGTCCCCCAAGTGAATCCACACCTTGAAAGCCTTCTTCTTCTCTCTGATAGCTTCTTGAACTCCGGGCGTTTTAAACCACGCAGTTCTTTTCTCACCACCAGCCACCACACCGAGCCGCAATACCTGCTGTTGAAAACAACTGCCATTCTTCCTCTACATTTAATGGAACATTTGGAATTTGTTCAAACCTTGCAGATACCTGCCGTGCAAATTCCTCCCGTATCTCATCGTTCTGTAGTCCCTCCCACCGTATGCGCGTAACCGTTCTTGGTTTACGCTTTGGTAGGATAGGTATTTGATCGTTGAGATACAATTTGCACAACACCAGGTGGTGATCAGTTTGACAGTTCAGCCCCTCTCAACACACGAACATCACAAACCATCCTTTTAATACACGATGGTACCACAAAGAAATCTATCAGCGATTTCTGCTGCAGACTTCGACGGTACCATGTGTATTTATGGATATCTTTGTGTGAAAAGAAAGGGTTCATAATGGACATTCCATTTGAACAACAAAAGTCCAACAACTTCTCTCCGTTCGCGTTCTGATCGGGATCACCGTATTTCCCAATCGCGCTGCCCCATGTCGAGAAATCCGCACCCACGTGAGCATTGAAATCACCCATCAGGATATAAGAATCCATATCTGCAACCTTTTCAAGGGCTGCATCAACTTCATCTAAGAAAGCTGCGTACCCCGACTCCAGATTCGGTGCATACACCTGCACTAGAGCCAGAGTTGATCTTTCAAGCTTAAGCTTTAAGATCGCAACTCTCCCTCCTAATGGTATCCACTCCAATACTCTGCCTGTCAGCCTGGGACTTGTGAGTATCCCCACTCCCGCCTGAGCTGACATTGAAGGTGCTACTCCCGACATGAAGAGTTTCCACCCATCTGCAAGGTCCACAGTTCCAGAACCCCTTTGCTCTGTTGAGGAAACTCCAACTATATCTAGTCGATATTTAACAGCCTCCCCAACAAGCTCCAGGTCTTTTCCCGTGAGCGAAGAGATGTTCCACGTGCCTATCCTAAGTCGATGCCGCTGTCGAGTTGTCGAAAGTCCACTTATGCCCCTATTGGTGCATAGCGCATCCACCCTCTGACCCCCATAATGGTTTGCGAGACCATTGATAGGAAGCTCGTAGCCGTTTCGGGTTAAACCCGGCCGATTGCCGAGCGTGACAAGCCGACCACCAGACGCTCGCAAACTGCCACCCTCCAGGCCTGGCTCCAAAGGGCGCCCTATTATGACAGGCTTGGCAATATCCGAGGCTCTTTTAGTTCTTCTTGTCATCGTTGGGTGTGTGCTTCGTCAGCCATGTCTAGGTAAACCTAGATATGTTGCCCGCCCCCCACCACGGGGAGGTCAGCTACATGATGGGGCGCTTTTTCTCGAAAACGGTAAAAATGATTTAAAAAAAAAAATTTTTTTGAGATACTATTGTCATTCTTAACTTAATAGCAAACTCAGTTTTTCCTTAAAAAGAATGCGTCCTTTTATATCCACCCAAATCCCTAATAATAGTACTTTAAAAAACGGCTCATATCTCAAAAACGCCATTTTCGATTATGATAAAAATGTTACTTTCAGGTAATGCTTAAATACATAGTAATACCACTGGCTCAGTTTTGAGCTAAACGGTTGAAAAATAGAATTTTTTGAACCATGAATGCGTCCTTCCCAATCGCTAAAAACGGTACTTTAAAAACTGCTCATATCTCGAAAACGCCATTTTCGATTTGGATGCAAATATATCTGCTAGGTAATGTTTATATCCTGAAGAATATGTCGTACTCAGTTTTCAGCTAAACAGTTTAATAACAGTGCTTTTTGAATCCAAATTGTAACATTTGTCAGCATAATTTTACAAAAAACCGCTCTAACGATTTTGATCAAAATACATATTTAAGACAACATAAGCATTCTTAACATGATCACGTACTTAGTTTTTCTCAGAAAAGTCTAATATTGCCGTTTTATGAATATTACCCAAAAATTACTACACAAATCCCGATTATTCACACACGGTATATTTTTGTAAAGTCCAAAACTTCAGTACATATAGCAATATAATTTGAAATTCATCGCCTACTTGCCTCCTTCAAGTGTCAGTTCGGGGTGAAATTTGAAAGTAATAAAGTGTTCTAGTTAATACGTAGGTTTATGTTTATGTAGTATGTATTTACGGTATTAATTACACCTTGAGTGGGTATCATTTTAAACGTAAAATTTGCTAAAATGACCCTGAGATTCTGCGAGATTCGCAATAAACGAGAAAGTTACGTGCGACCCAGTCGTGCACAATTTTTTTTTTTTTGTGAAGTGGTAATAACGCTGATACTTACTTGTGTGACCTGTGAAAAAAATGTCCCTGTACCAAAATAAAAAACCAATTTTTTCTATTAACGCCAGTTTTTTATTGCACAATAAAAATATCAAACTAAATTTGATTTTACACAATATATGTATGTATATTGCACAACCTGTAATATTGTGTTGCTTTAAATTTTTATTTAATGTAGATCCAAGACTTAAATCGCTCCTTACACTTGGGACATTTGTTAATTAAAGAGGCACACTTGTCACATGCTACTTTATGGCAGCATGGCATAAACACCGTATTGTATTCAGCAGTACAACAGACTTTACACAGGTTCTCATTCTCCAAAGGGGCAGCAGTTATTGCCTTTTGTAATCCATTAAACGAATTAAACAACGCCCCCAACGGATTTGAATTTGGACCCATTATGGCTGCAGGCAACTTCAAACCCTCAACGGAGTCGCATTTCACCGTCGCGCTAAGGTTATTTCCATCATATCCCACTGACAGTTTTATGTCGTCAAGATCCCAGTTGAAATTCATATTCATCGTTCAAAATAAGAGACAAATGCTTGAAGGCCTTTAAACGTTCTGTTAAACTTGGAGGGAAATAGCCCAAATTTTTGCTGGTATTGTCGGTTCTTGTCTCTTGCGTTGGATTTAAGTGGCTGCAAATAAAGTGTGACATATTATACTACTTGTGGATACATGGTTTCTATAATATTAATCGCCGACACAATTGCTTGTGGTACATTTTAACCCTACTTAATGTAATCCAATTCTATTTTTTCATTTACCAAATTGAAGCTTATCACTCATAAATGTGTCGAAAAGAATAATAATCTCAAAAAAATTATTTGCAAAATAAGTAAAATATGCCTTCGCTCAGTCGAAGACAGAAATTTAGAAAGATATTCACACACAGAGAAACTCAATTTAAAACAACTACATAGAAGCTTATCAGGCCCAGAAAGCTATTTGACACAAACGTAGATCTTATAAGAAATAGGTGCAGGAATACGTGCTTTGAGTTGCTAATTTTATAACAAAGTGTACCTTACGAAGGATTACAGTTTCCTTCTTCAAAAAAATTCCTAAATTCAGTGAAATCTTAAAAATCAATCCTGACAGGAACAGGCATTTGTTATAGAGTAAGAGCTAGCAACGTTTTTTTCAAGTCATTTTAGCAAGGCTGTAACTTTGTGATCTTAGTTCGTAATTTAACACATACCAATATCTTAAGTTTGCTAAAATGAGGTAAATTTCTTTCACTTTTGAGGTTATGGCATTAAAATATAAACCAATGCAGCGCTGCCAGAAATATATTCTCGTGTTCAGTAGTCACCCCGAACTAAGCTCACAAAGTTACAGCCTTGCTAAAATGCCTTGAGATAAAAACGTTGCTAGCTCTTTGTCTATTAGAAATAACAACATTTTCATTAACAATAGTTTTTGAAGTAATCAACTAACGTTGTGAATGTAAACTCTGACATTAAAAAAATCCTGAGAAAATAATGGCCGCGTTCCATTGACCGCTAGATGACTAGCGGCATGCCAAACTTCATATAAAAAAAACTGACATTTGAGCATTTGCGCTAGAGCTCTACCACATTTTGTGAAATATCCTTTTCTGGGAAATTTTTCAATCTAGCACAAAATGAACTGCTAGATTGAAAAAAAATAACGAACTGTCAAAATAAAAGTAAAAGTGCAGAAGTCAAATATTTCCAATTTGGTGTAAAATAGGAATTCAAGCTTCTATGTAATTAATATACATTGTATTTGTTTATTTAAATTATAGTGTATTAATAAATATGCGGCATGATGGCCCAAAATAAATTTTTGACTCTCATGAAGATGAAATAATACGAATTCAAATTGTTTCTAATGTCACTTTGCCGCTGCCGCTAGATCTCTAGCGCCAGCGTTCCTCCATCAGGGATATTACGTGCTAGATGACTAGCGGTCAAAGGAACGCGGCCAATAACTTAAATCGTAGGTAACTAAAGCCATATAGTTATGTCGGGCATTTAACTATCTCATATATACAACATTGCAAAACTTATAATTTCACTATAGGATAATTAAAAATCAATCAAAATATATTGAGAAAACATGTTTAACAAAAGATTAAATAAGGAAATTTCTAATTCCAAACTTTTTGCAGCGGACGAAAACACTTTTTCCGCGAATTGTCAAAGTTTATTCCCATTCACAATATTAAAACGCGTTCCACAAACAAGCCAATAAAAAATTCGTTCGAACTTAACCTCAAATTAGAAATTGCGATGGCAGCCATTAACGACCAATTATTTATGAAATTTTGATTGATTTTATTACTTTTTCTCTCTGTGTTCACTAATGCTATTTCAAATTGGTTGTCTTTAAAAAGCCACTTACTTACACAGACACTTAAAGATTAAAAATGTACCTACTTTTAGTAGTTTACTATGAAGTTCAGAAAAACACTTTGCGCGTTGCACTCAAACTCAACTATTGAACAAATTGTGCAGCAGAAGTCTGCAAGGCGTTTGTTTTATAGCATTGCGATAACACGTTATCAAAAAATAAATATATGCACCTACCTCCCTAAAAATTTATCAATTTTAGATTTTCTAAGATTTTCCAATTCCGAATAAAGATTGCTAGATAATAATTGCAATTGCGGGGAATACCCAAATACGAACTTTTAAAGTCTTTTACTTAACTTGATTTTTTTTGGATTTTGACTTCTCCTGATCCTTTAAGGGAGACTTTTTCATAACAAACGAACCCTTAGCCGTATTTACTTGAAGATTTGTAGGGGAAGGGGCCTAAAATGGCACACTAGGGTAAAATGGCACACTTACCATAAAACTCAAAAAAGAACTAAATTATAAGTTTTAGTGAACACGGTCCTTTAGTTTACTTGTCAGCACTTATGCAAACGAAATATGGACATGCTCCAGCCATCATGTCAAATCGGCTTTCAGTAGTGGTGTAAAGTAGTGGTGTGCAAAATTCAATAAACATTTTTTTGTGATCAAAAACGTTCATTTTTTTGTTTTAAACACTTTTTGGAAATATTTTAAATTTTTAAATATCAAAATATTTGGGCAAATGGTTATTCTATTTTGTGAATAAGCAGCTTGAAGTGAATTTCATTTTAAGATCTAGATATCGAGCAATTTGCTTAGGGTGTTCCATTTTAGGCCCCCTTCCCCTATCTTGATAGACAAGTCGAAATTATTACATACATAATTTAATTTGGAGAAAGCATACGACCTTTCACCGTGGGCGTTGGACTTCGCCAGAAGTGCGTCTTGTGGACTGGATGTTACTTGGCGAAGAACATTTTGAATTGGGAGATCTAAGGATAAGTCATTTGCTCTTCGCTGGAGACTTGGTCATCTTTGGGTCCTTTCAGACTGAACTTCATCGCGCACTCAATCGGTTTGTAGCCGTTTGTGTTGAAGCTGAGATGAAAGTAAACGTGAACAAATCTGAAGTGATGGTCATCTCCAGAACGCCTGTTTAATGGACTCAGCATGTTAGTGGAGTCCCATTGAAACAGGTACTTATCGGGCTCCCGACCCGTGAAGAGTCTCTGCCTGAGACACTGCAGCCTTCCATCCTCCTTCCAATTGTCCAGACCAAGCGCTCTGGCATCCGTGATGGCTTGGTCTTTGAAAGGGAGGTTCGGTCTTACTTGTCTTCTCGAACCTGGGGGCTGGGATTCTAGGATCCTCTTAGCTGGAGCATTATTGTCCATTCGCTCGATGTGGCCGAGCCAATGTAGTCGACGTGTTTTGGCTTTTTGGACTACATCCACATCTTGGTACAGCCCATAGAGTTCGCGGTTGTATCTTCTCCTCCATTCGCCCTCCTCGCACACAGGACCAAAATTTGGTCAGATGAATGCATGCCTGATGAATGGAATCTCAGCTTCATTTAGCCCGGTCCACAAGAAAGTAAATCCCTTCAACAGTGCCAACTACGGACGTATCAGTCTCCTTAACATCGCATACAAGATCCTATCTGCCATATTGTGTGAATGCCCTAAACCCTTCGTTAATAACCTGATTGGCCCCCATCAGTACGGTTTTAGTCCAGGAAAGTCCACCGTCGATTAAATTTTCATACTTAGGCAGAACTTGGAAAAAACCCAAGAATTCCAAATCGATATCCTCCATCTTTTCATCGATTTCAAAGCCGCGTATGACAGCATCTATAGAGACGAGCTATACAGAGCCATGTCTAGCTTTGGCATCGCTGCAAAACTCGTTCGATTGTGTAGGATGAGAAAACTCGCTGCTGCATCAAGATCAGTAACGACCTTACAGAAACCTTTAATATCAAAAGACGATTTAGACAAGGTGACGCGCTGTCGTGCGACTTTTTCAACATCATACTTGAAAGATACACAAGGCACGATCTTTGACATAATTGGTAGAACACAGCAAGCTGTCACTGGTGCGTTTGCTAGTATGTTTAGAAACGGAAGCGGCTAAAATGGGTCTAGCAGTCAACGAGGGCAAAACCAAGGATATTCTGTCAACAGGACGGGACACCCAACATCGTAGAATCAGACAAAACGTCACGATCGACACCTATAATTTTGAGATAGTGAAGGACTTTGTCTACCTCGGCTTTGTTATAAATTCTGACAACAATATCTCAGAAGAAAAGAAGAGTAACTCTTGCCAACCGCTGTTTCTTTCGGAGAGGAAGGCAATGGGAGCCCTACGTTATCTCCTTTTCCAAAATCTCTTATTGAACATAATCTCTTCTTTTTTATCTCTTTTTCCAAAATCTCTCGGGACGAAATCCCCTATGTCAAAATCTCCCACATACATACATACTTATTAAATCCCTCGTTAAAATCCCCTGTTCGCGCAATTTAGAATTTATCCGTTTTTAAACGCGTAGTTTTGGCAGTAAAATTAAGCAAGCACTTAATATAAAATTTGCATAAACCCAACCTCGCACCTTCTCCAAATCCTACAGAAACTACAAGCAGGGGGGTTGCAGGACCCCCCTATACGTATCTCACTTCGGTCGCGAGACAGAATTAATAACACCAAATCTAAGAATGAGAGATTTTGTCCCGTGGGAATTTTATCTCAGGGTCTTTTGGAGTAAGGGATTTCAGCATAGGGGATTATGGAACAGGGGATTTTGGAAAAGAGATTTTAGAAAAGGATATATCATACACAACCCAAAAAAATTCGATCAATGAAAAACATGAGACCACCCACATGCCAAAGACAACGATATAAATTTCAACGATTGCCAACAAAAAGGGGAACAACGAAAAACTTAAAATGGCTCTTTTCCAGAACTGCAATTTTCTTCACAGACAAAGAAGAAGAGTTGCACAACAATAATGTTACTTTGCATATAAAATTGGATTTTTATTTCATCATTTCGCTTTCGAACAGAGTGTTCCGAGGAGTGTTCTATTCAAGTGGCGATGAGTGCATGTATGTTATTTGATATCGAATTATTATTATTGAATCATTTATTAATAAAGATAGCAATAGTGAAGTACTTTTGGGTCCGCTAATGTTAATTAATTAATGTTCGATAAGATAAGAAGAACAATGCTTTCGTCTAAGTCAAGATAAGTATACACACGATTATCAGATCTTACAATATTATCAATTCTGTCAGTAAAAAATGTGTCCCAAATGTCTTACAACCGTCTGAACTTACAATTTTGTCTTACAATATTGTCAGAAATGTCATTGTCAGCCCATTGTAAGACATCCATCTGACAATGGAATTGTCAGGTTGCTGACGATCGTCGGAACAAGTCTGAACACACAATTTTTATTATTGTCAGACAATTAGGACATTGTAAGACTCATTGGAAATTGACAGATGTCGTTTTTTATGGAAGCTGACAATAGCTTCCAATTTTTTCATTGACAGACAGTTTAATCCGCGTGGTAGACGTGAAATCGAAGTTTACTTTTATACACAATAAAAAATAATTTAATCGATACTGTTTACGATAAATCATTATTATTCATTTTTTATTGTAAAAAAGAAAAATTAAGTAAAGTTGTGAAGTAAATATGAAAACAAAACTATTGTGAATAAGCCATAAGCAAGTACATTTTTCAAATAAACATATTATTCAGTTTTCTAACGTAAATTTTCAAGCGGTGTTTTATTAAATTGCGGAAGTTAAGGCGTTTTTCCTCAAATTTTCTTTGTTTCAAAAGTTCTAGGCCGAACAGATAGAAACAACTGAGGGCCTATTACCAAATGCGCGGCGAATCGCTTTTAATGGCGAATTGATATTTTAGTATTTCCAACAGCGATTCGATCCATTTAAAAGCGACAGCTATTTAGGTGACGGATTGCTGACGGATTTATTGCGGATAAAAAATAAGCTAAATTCTTGTGACGGGAAAAAGCTGTCAAACTTTTGGGAAAATAAATGAAAATTTGGAAGTCTAATTGGAAAAAACTGGAAAGCACAGTTCGCATTTGAGAATAGGTAAAAGCGAAGACGATCGAAATCGAAGTATCGCTTTCAATACTCTCCGCCGCGCATTTGGGAATAACTCCCCTGTGCATTGAAAAAGTCGCCAAAAACTTAAAAAAAAATCCTAAAGAAAGAAAGTCCAGAATGAATGGTCGCAAGATAGCATACTTAAATTGATCCAGAAAATCGAGACGCGACACAGTCTGTGGGATATTGGCTGCGCAGAGTATAAACTGCTAAAGGAAGCCCTGTGACAAGAGGTCGCCGACGCGGTTCAATTTACTCCTAACAAATGTAAGGGCAAATGGACCAATCTGCGCACCACATTCAACAGCAACCTCAAGAAGTACAGGAAGAAGAAGTCTGGTCAAGCCGCCAACGAAACGGTCTCGATTTCCTAGAAGTATTTTAAACAAATGTTGTTCCTAGAATCAAGCAAGGTCATGCAATCATCGCAATCTACTTCATCTTTACAATTCGTATGTCCCCATATATTTCTCAACCATTTATGGTCTTAAGTTTGTGATATAATTCGTGTTTTATGTGTTTTTTTTTTTTTTTTGCAGAACTCGGCAGTCCACGACACTTCCTTTTTATTAAATATTCATATTGGCGAAAAAGATATGCCGTCAACATCAACTTCATTGACTGGGAAACGATTAAGACATAACATATCGATTATCGATCCATTGGAATCTTCGTCAAATACCAATCAAAGTAGCAATCTCAATGGTAGCAATGGTTGTGGTATTGTACATAATTGTTCACCCTCTAGTTCACCCTCTTCGACGAAGTAGGACGAAATCATTGAAACAGGTATGCGGAACAGGTACTGCAGAGACCGAAAAGCATTGTCAGTAACTAGATAGCGTAGAGTCAACGCAAGCCGCTCTCCCGCTGAAATGCTCATGCGCATATATTGGTGTCTTGCTTTTGTATGTGTAGAGTCACCAAAGCAAGAAAATCATCGAATTATTTTGATTCCATCCGCAAAAAATTGCGATAGAGTTCGACGTCGTTTTTGAGGAAATTCATCTTCCTCGCTGTCTTTCAACACTCAAACACGTAGGCAGTTAAAATAGTCGCGAGTGCAATATTTTAATCCATTATCCTTATTACAAAAAAACAACCCACAAGACTTTGAATGATCAGCTGAATTGTTAAGCCCAGTTATATTTAAAGCAGATTGATCTCTAACATGTGTTCAATTGTCATCAAAAAATTTATAGGTATGCAAAAAGTTTTTTTTCAATTCTTTTCTTTGCGGTGAAAAAAAAAAAAAAAATTAGGTACTTTAAAGTTAAAGGTATTGTTGCAAATCTGCAAACTAAATGTACCATAATCTTAGCTTGAACGATAATTGCGCCACGCAGGAAGGAGTTGTCTCAAGGCATGAAAGACTTGATAATAAAACTGATTCTTGAGACGAATTCTTAATGAAAGATTGCCAAAATTGTTAGGAAAAGCCATTCAACTGTACGAAAGGTAATCGAAAAGTATAAAGCAGAAAGAACTACAAAGACACACCCAAAATCTGGGACCCCAACCAAAGCATATTTACCGAAGAAGATAAACGGATTATTGTGCGCAAGGTGCGAGAGGATCCCAAAAAATCAGCACCAAAAATACAATCTGAAAATGAAAATCAATTAGAAAAGCGTGCAATCCTGTAAAATGAAAAACGATCGAACGACATCGTTTCGATAATAGCAATCTTCGTTTATTGCCACAGATATAATAGAGACAGCATGCGTGAAAACGATATCGTTCAATCGTTTTTATTTTACGTGATCAGAGGGGTTATTCCCAAATGAGCGGCAGATCGTATTGAAAGTGATACTTCAATTTCAACCGTCTTCGCTTTTGCTTATTCTCAAATACGAACTGTGCTTTCCAATTAGAATTCCAATTTTCCATTTATTGTCCCAAAAGTTTGACAGCTTTGTCCCGTTCCCATCACAAGAATTTAATTTATTTTTTATCCGCAATAAATCCACCAGCAATCCGTCACCTAAATAGCTATCGCTTTTGAATGGATCGAATGGCTTTTGAAAATACAAAAATACAAATCCGCCATGAAAAGCCATCCGCCGCGCATTTTGGAATAAGCCCCCTGATGCTGATCCCTGACTATTCGCAACGTACTCCAGTCTGTCGGATGTCATGGCGGCAACATGCGATAAAAGCCGTTCATCAATGCAGTCAACCGTACCAAAAGACTTTCATTTGCGAAGGAGTATGAATCAGCGGCCGTCATATTTTCAAATGAGAGCAAGTACAACATCCATGGATCAGATGGACGAACAAAAGTATGGCGAAAAGTAAATTCTGAGCTGGAACCATTTTAAAATTGGACATATCAGACTGGGTTTTGGAGCCTTTTTTTCAAATGTCAACACAGCGACAGCAGGACCATCCCAGCTCAGATTTGGTAAAATAAATCATTTTTTTCTCACGGGGTAGGCCTTGCCGTTGCGAGTTGGCTTACGCGACTGTTACTATGAAACTTAGAGCTATGTGATCGAGCTTCTGCAGAAGGGCCACCCATGGTCGACAGGTCGAAGTAGAGTAGCAAGTCGTAACTAATTACCCTGCAATATGGGAGCGCGCGAAGACTAAACAACGGCGGACGATACGGCGATGGAGGATTTAGGACCGATGTTATTTTCTGTCAACATATATGGTCATAACAAGGATAGCTATTGCTACCACGTAATTGTGTCTGTTCTCCTTGTCGGGGCGGCTACAAAAGGCGTCTGATGTTTTCCTACAGTGGGCGGTCTCAACGTGCCACGCCCAAACGGTAAGAGAGCGCCAAATTTGTTTTGCAGATCTGTGGCCAGGGGTGTCAGCACGTAATTTGATACAATCGAGTTCAGTCGATACAATCGAGCCTGGCAGCACCTAATTTGTCTCAATCGATTATCCTCGATCTAGCCTCCTAGTTTTGGTTCGGAAGTTGTTGATGTTTAAAAATGGGATAATGGCAGCGTAGTCTAGTGGTAAGCCGCGGGCAAGGCGACCAATGACAAAAATACAAAGACTAGCATGTACACTGAACAAAATTTGGTAGTGATATTGACAAAAATGTACGTAGACTTGAAGAATTGGTGATCAATATAAGGTCAACATCAACACCTCCTGTCCATTGTTTTGACAAATATTTTGTTATATTTAGGAAATATTGTCACTTTGAAAAAAGTTTCATCAAAATTAGGTTTGTTTGACGTGGACCCTAGGGCGCACTGGGTTAGCCCTATCGCGTTCGATATAGCATTGAGTTCGTACTGAAAACCTGTGTTCGAGGTGAGCACTAGGGCGCCGTAGTTGAGCACTGATCTGACCCTAGATATTCACTCAGGGCAAGAGTTCAGTGCTGGATTTGGCTGTCAATCGTAGCTGTCACAAATGTGTGAAAACAAATTATTGTGAATTATTGGCTTGTGCAGCACTAGTAAATGTTAAAAAAAATGTGTTTTTCAACATTACAATCATTAATTAAACAAATTTAATGTTATTGCTGGTGTTAAATCTGTATATTAGAACAATTTTTTTAGTGACAGGTCTCAGGGTAAACATTTTGTGTTCGACATGAAGCTGAATTTCTGGGGTTTCCTTGGGTTTTTTGGCAGCCACGAAAATTCACTGACTCTTCTCAGTGCGCACTAGGGCGCACTAGGGCTGGCCACGTCGAAAAAAACCTATTAGTATTCTTCATAAAAAATATTCTTCAAATTAAAAAAAAAACATTCTTCAATTCGACGCATCGTGCATTATGAATGAACGAAATTTTCATCATTTTTACGTATTCTCTTCTTTAAATTGAAAATCATTTCTTCATTTCAACAGTTCACTTTATTAATATTAAATAAAATATTCTTTAATTTTAATCGGTTTTCTTCAAAATAACTACTTATTCATCAATTTGACACAAATACTTCTCCAAAATGATGCGTTAAACTGATAACAAAACAGAAAAGAGACATTTTTTAAGGTTAAAAACATTTTTTTTTATTTTTTAGCATTAAGTAAATATACAATTGAACGTTTTATTTTAACTTACATATTTATGAGCAAATTCACTTGAATATGTTTTGTGTCATAACCAATTGGATTTGATTTGATTGCAGGTTTATGGGTAAAGGTCCTAGCTAAACTTGGAACAAGTAAACAAATTGATTAACGTTTGTTTATACTTTATGGCATTGAAAATACAACGACTTACTTACCGTCCAGTTATGATGATAAATTGGCTGGATGTTGTTTTTCTTGATGCATTTCCTTAACACATAGGGTCAATTGGGGTAATTGAGGACGTGCCATTCTCTGGGAATGGCAGATGTACGCCCAGATCCAATTTTTTCAAAGAGGTGTGTTTCGGCCTTTTATTCTAAAAGTTTTTGGAATATGATAATAATCCTCAGCCTTTTTCTTTTTGACTACGTGATGTACCACCCTCTTAAGATCATTGATGTCGTACAGGACAGGGGATCCCTTTTTTTGATATGTGCGGGGCATTACTTTATTGTGAATCAAAAAATTCAACACATTTCCATTAAAAAAATAATGTTTCCATTTACCCCAAATTTATGTTTTCATTTACCCCTTACGTTGATTTTGCTGGGGTAAATGAAAACACGTTAAATGTAAAAAACTAACTACTTATTACGAGAAACTTTTTAAACAGATTTACTTATTGGTTTTCACTCCAATGGGAAGACAAATAAAATTATTCACCTTTTTATATAAAAACACGTTAAAGCAAACAAAAAAATTACTAAACAAATTGATTTTCACTTTATCGGAACACATTCATTTTGAAAACAAAATTTCAACCAAAAACTTAAAGAAAGGGACCCGATGTATAATGCGCCAGTTGCCCGACAATTCAAAGTGTATGCCTATTATGTTTCATGAAGTTAAACTTTGATTTTAATGGCAAAAATAACTGCCGTTTCCATTTACCCCAACTGACCCTACCCCACGGTTTATCGAACTACTAGCAACGCCCGCGGCTCCGCCCGCTGGTTTCTTTTCTATTAAATTAAATTCAAATTTATTTCAGCTTTCATATAAATGCACGTTTGTTATACCCTCCACAAGAAGGTATATTCACTTTGTTTTTACGTTTGTAACGCCAAGAAGGATTCACCGGAGGCCCCCAAAGAGAATATAATATTCTGAATCAGGATCACGTTCTGAATCGATTTAACCATGTCTGTCCGTCTGTCTGTTGAAAGCACGATAGCGTTCAAACGAATTGACCTAGGCGAAACAAATTTTGTGAATCGACGTCTTTTTACCGTCGCCAGTATGGAAAATGGGCTACGTCGGTCAAGTAGTTCTAGTACCTTCCATACACCTATTAATACACGTCTCTCTCTGTCTGTTGAAATCACAATTGCGTCCGAACGAATCGACTTAGGCAACTGAAATTTAATGATATTTATGGCCTTCAGGTTTTTGTTAAAAATGGTCCATGTCGGTCAAGTTGTTCTATTACCTCCCATACAAAGCCAATATTAGACACATGCGTGTACCTGTACCAGTTCATACAGTGAAGGGTATCAAAGCATCGGCCAGGCCGATGGTAACACTTTTACTTGTTTATATTTTGTCTTCTTTTTAAGTTTACAAAATATTTGATCGCTATGCCTTTTCATAAACTATACCTACATGTTATTTATTTAATGGGCGCAAGTAGCTATAAACATATTACGCCTACAGCTCACACGCGAACATTCAATATATAGCTGCCCATGTGAAAGACGTGGCTCTCGGAGGTCAACTCTGGCAATGGCCGAGTAGTTCTGAAGAGAGCCCCTATACCCCTGTTTCCCCTTCCCCCATCCACACTCTAACTAACCTATACTGATCCGGAGGATGTAGCCGGTACAATCTTGAAAAAATTCGGCCAAATAGTTCCAGAGTTAGTCCCTACCACCCCTTTACCCCTCCCCCGTCGTCAACTTAGTCCTTACGTAACCTGTACTGATCCGAAAGTCCTAAGTCAATGGACATAAGATTTCACATAATTAAAAACTCGTCACAGGTATGATCTAATTATTCATACTACGCGATCATATCGTTACACTTTCCATAGCTGCAGATCTCAAATCCATATATGTAGATATGTATATGTATCCATCACTTACGCACCACAAAACTCTTATATGTACGTAGATTTACATGTATACATATTTAGTTTGTTTTATGCATATCCATTGGCTACATCAAATTCAACTACGCCATACATGAGTATGTACGTACGTACAATGTGCATTCTGAATGCCAGTCGAGCGAGTAATCATATTCTATTTTTCTAAGCACAACTGCAATCGAGAAATCATTTTTTCGCACTTGACCAATTAAGATATATTTTCAATTTATTATATCTCACCCTCTGGATGGACCAGAAAGATGAATTTTAGATCAAAATACTCGGTGAAGTATTGGCTAACAAATAAAAGCATTCCTTGAAATGACATACGTAGATTTATGAGTATAATGGAAAGTTGAGCGTAGTAAGGTCGAAATAGAAAAGTAGGGTGCAAACGTTTTTCAACCCTTATAGGACGAATTTTTAAAAACGATGAATGAGGCATGTAATTATTTTGATTTATCTATCAACACACAAACCTTCAAGTTCATACGACTAACGGTTCGTGAGACCCCCCTTATTCCCCACGACGCCTTTACTCCTGAGCAATTCTCACCCACCCTACGGACTAAGTTGGCCACACATCTATAAATCAGAAAAAGAATCATGACAATCGGACGAATGGTTCTCGAGTTATGGAGAAACGAACAGACGGACGTTGCATTTTATAAGTAGTATGGATAGGAGAAAGCTAGCCTAGAAAAACATGTTAGCTTTGGGGAATAAATTATAATAATAAGTAAACGTTTAAAATTTTAAAAATATTTATATTAGGTACTTACGTTTTTCTTATACAAGCGTGTCTGTGAAGTTTGCTCAGTTGCTTCACTTAAATTTCTAATTTCTTTGACACGTCTTTACTTTTTCATCACTTCACTTTCAAGAATAAAAGTTATAAACTTCTTCAATTTGAAGAAAATACGATGAAAAATCCATATTGTTGATTTGAATAACTGATCCGTCAAAAATGAATAAAATATTTTCTTCAATCTCACCTACGGGATTTAGTTCAGTCAAGGATTTCAGTCTGTCAATATGACGAAATTTCATTCGTTTGAATAAAATGCTAAATCGGACCACAGTTGATGAAATTTTATTGATTTTGAATACTAAAAATCGTCGATTCGAATAATAAATTCTTCATAGATTGACAAAATATTTTCGTCAATATGACCTACGCGATTGGGTGTATATGGACAACCAGTGCGATGAAAACCGGCGATGAAAAACGTCTGGACTGGAGGCAATTCTCAATCTGACTCCTCTAGACCTATTTACTCTAGACATCGTGTGGATTGGCCACACGTTGAGAAGACCAAACGAAAACATCGCGAAGCAGTCCTTCGAATGGAATCCTCAAGGTACACAGCGAGTTGGTAGACCAAGAACTACTTGAAAATCAACAGTATTGGCCGAAGCAGTGACACAGCGTAAAACGTGGCCACAGCTGAAGTATTTAGCCGCAGATTGAGAAGGATTGATGAAGTTTGTCGCCGCCCTATGCCCCACCCGGGGTTGAAGGACTCATATATTATAAACATTTTAGGGGGCACTAGAAAATAATGAATTCTCAAAATGGGCGGTAGACGAAATAAATTTAGTAGTCTCTTCCAACCAACCAAAAAATAAAATAAAGTCTACCACTTTTTGTGTTATAATTTATTTGAATTATTTTTAATTATTTTTTTTAATTAAATATTATCAAGTATAAAGATAATTCTATATTCAGTAAATAGTATTGTATATTATTATTTTATATGTAACTTAATATTAATTATAATATATATATTTATATATATTAATATATATAATATATACACACAACAATCTTTTATTTTGCACATTATCTGAGTGTATTAAATTCTCATCATAATATGTCTTCTAAAATTTGTATTTGTAGTTTTATTTAATGTTTTTTTTTTTCTATATAATTCGAATTCATTTTAATTATAATAAATTGTAAAACTACAAAAAGCTAAAGAAAAATTTAAATCGTTCCCATTTTCTTGTTTTAGCTCTGAACATTATTTTTTTCACTTTTTACTTAAAAACTCAATCACTATTCAAATCGGTTGTTTCAATATTATTAATTCTGTTTTTTTTTTTTTTTCTTTTTTGGTTGTTTTATCATGCTTACTACCATTCTATTTCAATCATCTCCTAAACGCTTATGTTTATATCGTATTTGCTCAATTATTTTGTTTATAAAAAATCCTAAACCTAAACCTATTCCTTATGACCAAACACGCATTCTCTTCTTAAGTAATTCGCTCGTAAAAAAATATGTTTGTTTTAGTATTAATTTTGTTTTATTTTACGATATAAATTTTTGTTTTAAATTTTAATTTTTTTTTTAATTTGTTTCATACTAAAAATCAGGATCAATTTAATATTTAGTATTTTATGTACTGAATTGGCTTTAAAAAATAATTTTATGTCCATTTTTTTAATATTTTATTTGGGTTAGAGATTATAACGAACAAAATTAAAAAGGGTCAAGAATTACACTTCCCACTCAGTCCCATTGTTAAAGAGAATATAATGAAAGAAAAATAGAAATTGTGTATTTATAGAAAAAAAAAGAGTCATATTGTCAATATTGTGCTTTTGGGACGGAAATTTAAATGCGCCTTTGTAAAATGTTCACAGATTTTTGCTGCACACATCTGCAGAAATTCTGAACGCTTCACTGCAAGCAGTACTGCAGATGAAAAAGATGTGCACAATTCAATTTGCACCGGTTACTGTCAATGCGGGGAAAAATACGAGAGTGTAACACAGACGACAAATAATTCTCTTTTCCTCGTATGCATCAGTAGCTGAATTTAAAAATGCGGTGCTGCCAAGTCTATTTAATTTAATTTACTGCGTTGCCATGCAGTGAATTTGTATCACCACATAAGAACATGGGTAGTGTATTCTAATCTTGCTGCACAGTGAATTCTGCACGTGTGTTTTGGGCATTACGGATAGAGTGAGATACATGCTGACTTCATAAATTGTGCTTGAGTGTTTGCATAATTCAATCTGCCTTAACTTTGAATTTGAGTAGTATCGCAGAAGCCGGGTACCGAACCCGCAGTCCGCAGAATACGTCCCGGAGACCGAAGTTACAACTTTTAACAGTGAAGTGTGATGCATGATCTAATGTCACCACTGAATTCAGTCGTGAACGCAAGGAAAGTTTACTCTAAATTAGCATAACAGCCCAAGTTTCAATTCCAATGTCATTGCATCAGACGACATACTCTTTGAACTAGAGTCGTAGGATAAGTGTCGCGCAAGGCCATTAAAACTCCAGTGGGGATAATACCAAAAACCAACCCGCCTAAAGATGGTAGATTCCTTTGATAGCAGAACAGAGAATCAAGGAAAGCATATAGAGCAGAGCCCAGCGTCCTCGGGTAACCACCCGTGCAGCCAAGACAGACCGTCCTTTGGAATTTTGTGCAAAAGGCGGTCACATACATTCACGAAAGGCCACTCCAAAAAACAAGGAACAACCGACCTTAGAAAAGGCCTTATCATAGCCGTATAGATCCAAAGGACATTGTTAGGAGATAAGCCCCACCCACGTCTTACCGAATGCATTCTTACACTGCCAGAAAACTGAGAGCGCCTTTGTCCAAAGAAGTTTCTTATCCTGGATCACTCCCAGATATTTCCCTTCATCGGAGATCTGCATAGTGACGCCTTTTAGCACTGGCTGAGTTAAACCGGTTAAAATCGTCCCTCTCGTGAAGAGAACAACCTCAGTTTTTTAAGAATTGACCGAAAGTCAATTTCTAGTGCACCATTCATCGGCCTTTAGCACAGACAGTCTGATGATCCGACAGAAAGTATGGCAACATCATGCGCGTATGCTTGAGCGTAGACGTTTGAAATATTTAAAGTATGCAACAGAGAGTAAACCAGAGACGGCTTAACTATCGAGCTTTTGAAAGGAAACACGATAGATGGCTTGGCAGAGAGCATACACCAACTTGTCTCCAAGATTTGCTCAGCGGAAAAGTACGCCTGATGAATGGAGCGTCAGCAATGTTTGCCTAATCCACAAGAAAGGTGACCCTCTAAACTGCGCCAACTATATAGAGGCATCAGTCTCCTTAACGTCGCTTAAAAGATCCTGTCTGCCGTACAGTGTGAGCTGTAGGCCCGGCAAGTCCACAACCGACCAAATATTCACACTACGGCAGATCCTGGAGAAAAACCAAGAAATCCAAATCGATACCCACCACCTGTTTATCGACTTTACGGCCGCATTTGACCGTACTTATAGAGACGAGTTCTAAAGAGCCATGTCTAGTTTTGGCATCCCCAGCCAAACTCGTCAGATTGTGCAGAATGAACGCCTGCTGCTCCGTAAAGGTTGGAAACAATCTCACCGAGACCTTTGATGTAAAAAAAGGATTTAGACATCATTCTTGAGAAAATTGTGCGAAACTCGCAAGCCAACACTAGGGGCACAATTTTCCAAAAGTCTGTGCAACTACACTCGGCATACGCTGACGACAATGACATAATTGGCAGAACTCCGCGAGCTGTCACTGGTGCGTTTGCAAGTATTACCACAGAAGCGGCAAAAATGGGTTTAGTGGTGAATAAGGGCAAAACAAATTACATGCTGGCAACAAGAAGGGACGCACAACATCGACGAGTCGGACAGAACGTCACGATACACAGCTTTAACTTTGAGGTGTTTAGGGACTTTATCTACCTCAGCTGAAATCAAACGAAGAGTTACACTTGCCAAACGCTGCTTCTTTGGCCTAAAAAGGCAATTGATTTTTTTTTTAAATACTTAAGGCACACCTATAACGCTTCATCAGCGCCCCGAGATGTTTGCAGATGTATGTTAGTTCTGCACTTAAATTGCTGCAAATTGTAGTCTTCTAGAAATATATCCCCAGAAAGCGAGTTCCAAAGTTTGGTTGTCCTGTAACAGAAGGAGTTTTGGAAAGATGATGTCCTCGCGGTTGTTGTATTTGGAGGGATAATGTCTTTGAGTTCCTCAGAACATCTACCATGGAAGTACCTATAGAACAAGCATAGGTCAGCGACTTGTCTTCTGTGCACCAACGGTTGCAGATTCGATGTGAGTTTACGGTCTCCAATAAGCCGAACTGCTCGTCTCTGTATGCTGTCAAGTATGTTAAGTGAATGTTTTGGGGCCGAGCTCCATATATGGGAGCAATATTCCAGGCCTGGTCTAACCTGTGCTTTGTAGAGAATAAGAAGTTGCTTGGGGCTAAAGTACCTCTTAGTAAGGCATTATTGAGAAACACCAAGGAGACTCTATATAAGACCCTCATCATCCCAGTCTTGCTTAATGGCTCAGAATCATGGACGTTATCAAAGGCAGATGAAGATCTCCTTGGTCGCTTCGAACGCAAAATTCTTCGAGTAATTTTCGGTCCCGTTTGCATTGAAGGGCTTTGAAGGAGGCGATTTAACAGCGAACTCTACGAGCTGGACAGTGACATCAACCTGGTCAAAAAAGTACACATCAGAAGTACACATCAGTCGTCTAAAATGGCTGGGACATGGTCACCAACGCTCCAGCCCGAAAAGTATCCGATTTCAACCCAGAAAGACAGCACAGTAGAGGAAGACCTCGTCTTATTTGTCAATTGGAAGGGGACCAACTTGGAGGGCGCAATTGGAGGTAGTTAGCCGAAGATCGCGCTAAGTGGAGAGGCATACTGGTTAAGGCCCAGATCCACTCCGGACTGTAGCGCCACCTAAGTAACAGAGATGATCGAGCGCGCATTCAATTCTAACAACCAGATTTTGAGCTAGGATTTTCACAGGATTTTCCCAGCTGATATTCACGTTGCATGCATCTCGAACTGTATTTTTCTTTGGGAGTCGGGTTCGAAGTTTCCATGTAATATTGCCGGGATTACGAAATCGTCCCTATAACCAGAAGTGTTGTAGCATCAAAAGCTCTTAGGCCTCTTTTGTGCATTCTGTTCATTCTTTTTATAAAGGCTGGACTAGAGCGTACTTTCGATGAAAGTTTGCAGACCACTTTAAAGTAAAGATTGAATGGCAGTTTTTGACCATAAGTACTTGCGTCTTAGCTGATTTTATAGATTTATTGTCAAACTATAGGCATTTCAATCAACCCACAATTGAATGTCATACCTGAACGTCTGGTTTAAAAAGCTTTTTCAAGACTGTGACAGTTTTGGAAATTTCTTAGTAACGGGAAAGTGGAAAATTAATCAAGGTCTTGTAATATTTTTCCGTGGGCTAAAACTAGAGGAATCCCTAACTCGGATTACCACTGAACGATTCCCTAGTATTACAGTCAGTTAATGACTTCGTTTTTAGTCCTACTTCCTTTTTTTTCCCACACAATCTCCATTCCCTAAGGAATTATTGACAACTTTGGTATACAATTATTTAAAATATTTAAAACAAATTTAAAATCTATATATAGTAAATTATATTGTTCTAACAGAGTATTAGTTTCACGTCTATTGCTGCAGCGGTCATCTGCGTCAAATTATCCCTTATTTAAATCCTACAATAGCAAAATTACACAGTTCCTACCTAGAGTTATAAAAACCACTTACATTCATTCTGCTTTTATCGCATTCTACTTTTATAATGATTAAATATTAAAAATAAAAATGTTTCAATTATTGCTTAAGCAAAAATTGCTTTAAATTAAGAAAAACGAAAAAAAAAATAATAATAATAACACAAAACTAATAGTGAAAAGCATCTGTGAGGCTTATACGTATATGTATTTGCAGAGACTAGAATGTGTTGAAAAAATTGCAATATATTTATATTATTCGCTTATAAAAATTAAAAAAGGAAATCACAGATACCAAATGCTTACTTGTTCCTCCTTAATCATATCCTATCCATTCAAAGCCTTTTTGTTTCGTAATTTTATTTTATTTTTTTTAAATCTATGAAAGTATGAAATAACTATATCTGATTCTGAATGTAAAAGTGGACTTTTCGTCGCCTGTTTTTCTTGTTAGTACACTAATCAGCCTTTTTCACGCAGAAAATAAATGAACCAATGAAAATAATGTTTTTTTTTATTTTTTTCGGTTAAACTTTCCAATCCAATTCTCTCAATCTGACTTCCGTTTTATTATTCTGGATTTTTTATTAACAAAACTTCGTCGCTCTATAAAAAAAAATAATAAAGCTTCCTGGGATTGATTTTTTTCTTTTGTTAAATTTAAATTTTTTTTAAAAAAGAACTAATTGTTATATGCAATTTGAATAAGTGAATTAATTTACATACGAGTTTTGCTATACAATAATTTTGTTTGCTGGTTTTTGTTTTTTTTTTAGACATTTACTATTACGTACTTAATTATCTTAATTTAATAAATATGTTGTCTTTTTTCTTTTGCTTAAATCTTCTTTTTTGTTTTGTAATAATTACATATATTAATTATTAGATTTATTGCGAAATTTTGGAGGCTATATCCCTGAGTTTATTTATCTTTTTGGTTTGTTTTTCTTTTTTTTTTAATTATGATTTAATAAGAAAACATTTAAATTGAATAATGACTTTTTAAAAAACTTTTTGTTAATATATGCTTGATTTGTTTTTTTTAATAAAAAGTACACAATTCACAATTATTAAAATATTTGTTTTCTCTGACCAATGGTTGCCTTAATTTAACTAGTAAAATATGTGCTTTAAATATTTTTGTGTTTGTTTTATTTTTATTTTTTATTATTGGGAATTCATAATTTAATACTCGTACGTTTTAAATACTCGTGTGTTGTTTTTGTTGAATCGGTGAATAATTAAAAAATGTTTCTATTTTATGGAAAAATGATAGTGGCAAAGTATACAAATTGAAATTTAATTTAAGCTTTAAAAATATTATAGGGATTGGAAAAGGGAAATAAATAAGAAACCGCTTTTAGTTAAAAATATGAAACCTTTCGAATTGAATTTTTTAGATGAATTTGTCTCAGAATTCTTTGTTATTTTGATTTAATCGTTAAATCACAACTCACTAAAGAACCGCAGAGACAATTTCATTTAATTTGGCGCCCAATGTGGGGCTATTTAAATTTTTTACTTTATTTTTAAATCATACTTAAGTTGTTGGCTTACCATAATAAATCATTTATGGATAAAGGACCTATACCAGAAAAAAGGCAAATAAATAAAAAGAGAAGCAAATAGAAACGGAAAAGCAATACATGTCATCAAGAGTGTCGGTTTCAATATTTCAAGTTTGAGAGCAATAATATGAACAAAAAAAGAAAGATTGTTTTTATTAAATTTCAATTTACGTAAGTTGGTGCGACCGAACGCAGCTCTGGTTCAAAACATATTTACGCGCGGCGAGTACAAAATAAGGGACTGTTCAGTAGCATTAAAAAAAAATTATTGCAACCATATTTAAAAATATTTGCCATTGTTTTGCTGTCACAATGTTCTGTCATACAGCTAGGTTCCAGAAATCGAGTGAAATCGAAATTGCAAATCGAGTGAATTCGTTTTCAGTGCTCTGCATTTCGAGCGATTCGGAAACTCCGACATTTTTTTAAAATCACAATTTCACTTTCAGCAAGGTTCCAGAAATCGAGTGAAATCGAAATTGCAAATCGATTGAATTCGTTTTCAGTGTTCTGCATTTCGAGCGATTCGGAAACTCCAAAAATTTTTCGAAATCACAATTTCACTTTGTTTCAATTCCGAAAATTTTGAAATCGAAATCGAATACAGTGAAATATTGAACACAAAAATTCATTTCCGTTTTCATTTCGAGTGAAAGTGAAATGTGGAACCTAGCAGTTTGTCTCAATTCCGAGAATTTTGAAATCAAAATCGAATACAATGAAATGTAGAACACAAAAATTCATTTCCGATTTCATTTCGAGTGAAAGTGAAATGTGGAACCTAGCAGATAGTCATTGTTTTACCAGGCAGCGCTATATCTACTATTTAAATCGAAATCGTAAATTGTCTTATTTTTGGAACATGTTCAGCGGCTGATCGAGCAGAGTGTTAGCGATAACCAACAATAATGATAACCAACAAATTTTAATTTCGAGTCATTCTAAAGGACTTGACCTTTCGTACGCTTTGACAAATTTTGGGAAAATAATTTAGCCTGTTTCAATACAAAATTCAAATTGATAAAAAAAATTAAGTCCACGCGTTTGGCTGATTGGACCTCTGGAGCTGTTGCAAACCGATCCCAATTTTGGCCAAAAATTTCACTTATTCTTTCGATTGCGATTTGATAAGCCTCTGCAAACATCGACTGAACCATGAGTATAAATCAACTGAGGTGTTTGTTCTATTGACGAACACTCCGATGATTTAACACTTCACAAAGTAAGTACTCAGTTGTTTATCTACTACCGATTTAAAAACAATTTTTGACATTGTGGTTTTAATAAAAAAGTTCTAAGTGTGACACATGGATGGAAACACGGAGATATCGAAGGCCAAATTTATTAAGGGCCGGTTTGTTCACAGCTGGTTAAATCTGTGGTTAGGTTATCATAGATTTAGCTTAACCCATGATTAAATAACTTTGATAACCAAAAAGCGTTTGTTCACTTATTTTTCACTTTGGTCACCAAACCACAGATTTGCGACAAATCGTTCCAGTTTTCCAGTTTATTTGTCAATTTAGTTGTTAGATTTAATCAATAGTTAAAATTGTCATAACCGCAGCAATGTATGTAATTTTTTCCACACTGCATTGCCAGTTGTTGAAAATGCGTCCATATAGCAGATACGAATGCAACACACAATTTTGCTATTATTATTTATTAAATTAATTTTTATTTTTGAAAGAAAGTTGTTTTGTTTTTGACTGTTACGTCAAAGCTTGAACAAACAAAATTCCAGAATTTCCTTAGTTAATGTCGTTAATCGACCAAAATCGCCTGGTTATCGATTTCTGTGATTAACTAACCAAATCATGGATTCTCTGGTTAAAATTTGGCTGAACAAACAGATTCTATGATTATCAGCTGGAGAAGTATGATAATTTCAAGGATAACCTTAATTGACCGCCAAAATCGTGCGTTAGACTTTTTTCCTTGATGTTATGTCAAATCTCTGGCATATGCCAATATGTCAGCAGCGTTGGAGGTCAACATTCTCCCTGTCATTGTGGTCAACTTATGTGCCTGAGTCATGCAAAATTAAAAGATTCACTATACAATACCTCAAATAGAACTAGTTTCACATAAATATTAAGAGATTCCACTTTCTCGCAACAAAGCAAAAAAATTTGTGGTGTTGTGTAGCTTATGGCGCCGTTTTATTCGACATTTTCTATATCTGAATTTGGAAGTAACAGTCCATCTTTGGGCTCAGTGGTTAATGTGCTACTGTCCCAGGTTCGATCCCTGGAAAAACATAAATTACATCTTAAGGGTTTTCCCATTGCGCCATCTCTCGCGAACTTCTGACAAACATGCGAGAGTATAACTGTCCTGAAAAGGCTACTCAATAAATAAAATTGTAGGTCCTTTCCATTTGACCCGAAAATAAAACTCACACAAACGAATAGTTGTGAGAATCTAGGGCTAGGCATAGGCCTAGGGTGTCTGCGCCAACTTTGAATTTTGTTTAGTCACTCCTTCGACTGAGAATGCCGAGTAATGACAGTCTCAAACCAACGCGAAAGCGGGATATATCACACCGTTCAGCGCCCAATATCATGAGCAGACTGGCACTGGACATTTGAAAATCATGCCGATATAGGCTTGTTTCAATGCACACCTACCCCAGTCAAGTGAAGCAAGGCAAGTCATAGTAGACATATGCTCAATAAAACAATAGAGTGATTTGTTTGGAATCAGCCTGCTGTTATGCCAATACTACCCGCCTAGTACCCGTTCGCTAAAAGCACAGCTCCACGGCAATATCATGAGCACATTTTAAAAGAAAGTTATCACCATACATTAGGTGCACTTAGAAATGTGCTGCTGTCAAGTCACTGCTACTTGGGATAAACATTTAGTGTGAATCTCAGAAGTGTCAAATTTAGTGTAGCTGTTGTTTCAAAAACAGACAAGTATTAAAAATGTTTTTATTACACAATGGAACGGATATCCAATCCACATCCAATTATCAAGCTAATTGCTTGAAAATTAAGGAAACTCTATGAAACTCGAAAACGAATCCATAATTTGATGTCATAAACAAATTCTACTTTTTAAAAGATTGGATATATTCAGCCCTATTGCGAAGATCGACTATCAATTGATAGTTGATACTATCAATTCAGTCAATTTTTTGAAATGGTATTGCGACGATCAATTGTCAATGAAGTGTTGACCGATTGTGAACGTGCATCAATTAGCGATAGTCGGTTGACAAAGCCGTATTGTGAATGTCAATCGCGAACAATTTTATTGGTAGCTGTCAATTTTTCAATCAATCGGAATTTCGGTGTTGATAAGGACGAATGCTTAAGAGAAATGGAAGTATTTTTAAAATTGTTGAAGATCAAAATTTGTAATTGTTATTTTTTAAGGGGTAAAATAATTTGTAATAAAAGGCAACTTAATAGATTGGTTGAGGATTTATTTCCAAAACTGGTGCACAGGCGAAGTGGGAACAATTTGCGACAGAGCTAAATAGCTTAGGACCACCTGAACAAGATTGGCAGAAATAGCAAAGGGTACATTGTACAATATTTCCAATAACTTTATGATCAATTTAAATTTCTGCATTTGTATAGGTGCGGATCGACCTAAACTGCAAGACAAAAAAAGAAAAAGGTTGAAAATAAAGTCGAAATATCTGCGACTGGTGGTGGCCCAAACCGATGTTACCAGTTTAATGATATGGGAAAGAGGCTGTGATTCGTATCCTTCAATTGAATACATGCGTGCATTAAGACTATAAAAGCCTTTTCTATTATAATAAAGGTGGCAAACCTCTTTTTTGGAACCAACGATTTTAATGTGTTTCCCATCCACTTTTTTGAAGAAAAAAAACTGAAAACTGAAAAAAAACTACAATGGATCGCAGAAAAAGCCAAATTTCATTCCTTGGAAATTAAATTAGCTACCTTCGGGTTTTCCAGTTCCAAAGGATTAGATGCGTCTCGCAAACTCCTCCGTATAGCAGCCAATTCCGCATAATTTGTCTCGCCTTCGTCATCATCAAAAAAGAATTCCACTAATGACATGTTTTCCAATAAATTCCACAATCGCAGATTTGTAACACTCGTAATTTTGTATATTGTTTAAATAATTTGTTTGAAAGTAGTAACATCACTCTTCAAATCAAATATATTGTAGAACTGTCAAAATTGAGTTTTCATTCACAATAACTTTATTTTTTGCGTTATGTTCACAATAGCTTATATTTTTATCAATTATATTTCGCAATCCCAACATCAATTTCAATAGATAGTTGATCTTCGCAATAGGGCTAATTGTGTCAAATTTAAGAATACGTTAAAACAAAATTTATTGTTTGTGGATAAGGTAAATTATGTTTGCTTGTAAAATCGCAATTGGGGGGAAAAGCGCAGCTACATTTCTTAAAATGTAACTATGTATAACCTTTTACTTTATTCGACGACACACTTGAGTTATATACTGCTTCTTCATAGTCTTAAAAAAAAAAACAGATGGTAATGAATCAAATCGCTTGTGAAAGCGTATACATTGTAATTTGTCACACTTAATTTTCATTGATTCTTATGCCAACAACGAGTATTTAAATTTCTCTCAAAATGTGTTGCCTTTTGATGTAAATTCATTCACTTATTATATCATTCAAAATTGTTTCGTCTTTTACATTTTTCTTTTAAATGTTTAGTTTTGTCTTTTTAATAAAATTGCATTAAATTTTCTTCAATATGAATAAAAAAAGAAAATGGATGAGCTTTGAATTTACTGCTTTGAGTACAAAATAAAAAAATGTTTGTTTTTCTGTTGATACATTTTTGTTCACATATAAAGAAAATATGTAAAAATAAAAGATTTGTTTCCTATAATTTTAATTTTTTTTTTTAATTATAATATTCTTGTTGATCTTGCACAATTATTGAAAGAGTTAAAAATGTGTTTTTTTTTTGTTTTTATTCTTAAATCACTTACATAATATTTATACAAATTAGCTCTTTAAAATTTAATTGTATCTTAATTGTTTGTGTTTTTTTTTTTTACTTTTGTTTCAATTTGTATAGATTTGTACTTTCTGCAAGTATGCATTTTTTGTTGTTGTTTTTGTATTATATTTAAGGAGTTTGTATTTAAAAAAATATTAAATGGTCGCCTTACTATTTGTTTGTGTTGCATATTTGTTATCTTACTTTCAAAATTATGTGGTTTTGTTTTTCTTTTGTTATTTAAATATGACGTTTTAATGAATTGTTTTGTTTTTTTCTTGTATACATAATATTCTGTTTTTAAATGGTTCGCATGAATAGTACGCTCTGTTACAATTAAATTTGTCTCGCAATGTGTATTCACACTTTTTTCACTTGTCACATTATTTTATGTGCTAACTTGTAATTCTATTTTAAATTACTATATGTTTTTTTTTATTAAAGAATTAATTTAAAAAAAAAAGTGTGATGCTACTTGATTTTGTTTTAGTTTTCTCTCGGTTTTGTTTGTTTTTTTTTTGTGGAGATTTTTATACTTTGAACAGTATTTTCATTTTGAACTATGTTACTTTTGCCTTTTTGTTGTTTTGTTGTATAAAAAATAATGATTTGCTTTTGTTTTGTTATATTATAGTTTACATTATCTTGAACTTTCGTTATTGGTTTTTGTTGTTGTATGTAGTCTATTTTTTATTTTTTGTTTTGTTTCTGTTATATATGAATTGCTTTAATGTGAGATGAATTATTATGAGGACATTTATTCGAAGGACAAAAAAAGCACAATACTAAAAATATAATCTAAATCATTTAAAAAAAAATTGAGGAATATTTGCTTTTATATTAAATTTAGTTTCTAATTTACGAAAAATAAACTAAAGTTCTTATTTATATAGCTAGATACTAATGAAAATATTACTTTTTCGATTATTACTTAAGCACTTAATTTTAATTTAACAAAAAAGAAAAAAGAAACATATAAAAGTTTGCTAAATATTATTTGTAAGAACCAGGAAGTAGATTAGAACTAGAATATTCGGCCCTAGCGAGGTATCCGTCAGAACGGAGAATTCTCCGCAACGCATACTCCGTCAGAGTTGGGGTTTTCCTATTTGGTACTCCTTTTTTTGCCCGCAAACACAAATATAAGCAACAAATACAACCAATTGATACACTTCACAAATTGTAAACAAATTCCGCAACCAATTCCTGTCGGAGCATATAGGAAGAAAATTCATATGGAGCTGTCAAAAATATCAGTAAAAACGCACTTGATCACTCTGAAACGCAAAACGCCAGTTTGCGTTACATATTTGAAATCGGAGAACTTTCCGTTCCGATTCCGACGAATACCTCGCTAGGGGGCATCATTTATTGCTAAAAATGAACAATTGCTTATTTTTTGTATAGTACGCATTTATGGAATATTAAACTAAAACTTGTAATCGCATTCATTTAAATTACTAACTGCTACGTTCCACATTTCACTTTCACTCGAAATGAAATCGGAAATGATTTTTTATGTTCTACATTTCACAGTATTCGATTTCGATTTCAAAATTTTCGGAATTGAGACAAAGTGAAATTGTGATTTCGAAAAAATTTCAGAGTTTCCGAATCGCTCGAAATGCAGAACACTGAAAACGAATTCACGTGATTTGCAATTTCGATTTCACTCGATTTCTGGAAACTAGCTGTAAATCTGATAATAAGATTGTATAATTTACTAGAAATTCGCACCCTGAGTGCGAATTTCCGCACTCTTTAAAGGAAATCGGAAATTCGCACCGGGTGCAAATATCCGACAATACTTCGGAAATTCGCACCAGGTGCGAATTTCTTTGTTATATAAGACAAAAAGTAATTTGCACCTGGTGCGAATTTCCGATATATTGTCGTATATTCGCACCGGTGCGAATTTCCGGTAAACCGATTGTAATGATTGAGTGCGTTATATGAAAGAAAAAGTTAACTGGCAGAACTATTTGACAAGTATTCCACGATATTATGTGTATATGTGTACACATTTTTAAATGATCTTCTAGGTGATCACAGAATCCGTAGTATTCGGCATTTTGCTACGAACCCCGAAAGAACTATCACAGAATCCGTTGGAGTGGAAATGTTTGCTACGAATTAGATAAAAAGATAGACTATACAATAACAGCCAATTTTTCGTTGAAGCAAACATAAGCACTAGATCTTTTGGTTCACGGCGGAGAGAAACGAAAATACTCAAATGTAATCGAGCTTTCGTGCGATTTTATTTGAGTGCTGAGTGTGCCATCTGTTATAGAACGTTGCAATATTTTTACAATGGATGGCGCTGTATTCTATATACGAAATAACAATGGCGCGCAGAGGTTTCATACTTTCGCCGCACTGAACCAAAAGGGCTAGTGCTTATGTTTGCCTTATTTTTCACCGCAGGTTTGTATGAAACATTTAGAAATTTAGCTAGCAGTCCATGCATAGTATGTCAATGTTTTCGCGATTGTGAGTTCGTAAAATTGAACCTGTACGCTAAAAATGATTATTAGTACCGCGGAGTGTTTGCTTTTACGAATGGTACCTTTTGTACAACTGTTGTTTGGTATTGCGGTATAAATTCACTAGATTGGTTCAAAGGTTTTACTAATGAACGCCGTATGAGCCAACGGCAGCTCCCACGTTCCCGAAGTGGGTTACTGGTAAACAGTTTTTTCTACCAGTGACTTTGATGCCAAATCTGAAAGGAGAGCAAGAGCACTCTTGGTACAGTTAGAACGCAGAGCAACACCTCCAGAAATGGACACCGTTGCCGTTCTAATCAAATATGCAGCTGGCGAGATGTCATCATTGCCAGCACATGTTTTCAGTGTTGTTTTTTTTAAATCGGTATTACATGTGGCATGTTATAAGGCGTTTTTTGTCGTTACGAAATATCTACTCCTTCGGGCAAAGGCATTTAAGAAGCAAATCTTTGGGAAAAAGATTTTTCGATTGATCGATTCAGGACTTTATAGAACTAACTTTACGGCATATACATCGACGTTGACTTGGTCAAAGTAAAAAAGTTCAAAATATATCGGACTGGGTTTGGTTAGCATGGACAGTAAAATATCAGCACGAGAGACAACAGAGCAGAAGAATCCCCTACCTTAAGGATGGGATATTCTTTTGCGTCGTAATCCTTGTGCTACAAGTTCCGACGACATGATTCCTCGCACGCAAATATTGAGAAAAAAAAAAAACACTTTTCTTGGTGAAGTTTAACTTTTTAACTATAGTTGCTTGTGGAGTTGTTCCCAGCCCACCGGAAAAAAATACGAAAGAAAAGAGACAAAGACAATTGGAGAGTGACAACAATTCACTTCGTGTTAACGTGGTGTTTACGGCTGAAAACAGCTAACTAAGAATTGAGCTGGTTGGAGGCATAGATAGTATACCTACTCATATATCTATATATTGCGCATTTGTCACGGCGAACAATAATTGAGCCCCTGTCCATAATGGTATAGAAATATTAGGCCTTCCTTCCTTCTTCCTTGACTAATTATAATTATAAACGTTTTACTCAATGTCTTTCCTTAAGCTTAAAATTGTCTCGAAAATGTAGCTGAGCTAAATTTAAGCGAATCCATTTAGCCGAGCGGTACGCTGCTTCAGCTAAAAAATCGAATTTTCATTTCAAACTGTACTGCATATATCTGTCATAATTTAGAGGATAAGGTTTTTCAATGAATACCTCGATGAGGAATCCTTTAAAAGTGATGAGATCAAAAAAGAGATCAGACAAGGCAAAAAGAAAGCACAACGAAAACACTTTTTCGCGTCGATGAATTTTTAAAGGAAGTTATTTTCAACGAACAGCTGTTTTCTGTGACTCATAATCACAGCACAGCGCACTCTATGTCAAAATTTAGCTAGGATTTTAGCTAATGTTTGGAGAGAAAAATTGGAGAACAGCTAAACTTTAGTTTCGTTCCAGCAAGCTTTAACTTAAAGAAATCGTAAAAAACAGCGGATTCAAGAGAGCAATATTAGGTCTGCGTCTGTTCCTTTATTTTTTCCTTTAGATCTTACGATTTTTTACGCATTTCTACTCAATGTCGTTCCTCAACTCGAAAAATTCGTAAAAGAGAGCGGCTTTGATAGAGCAAGTACTCCTCCACCGAGAATCTTATTAGTTTTTACTCAACAAATTTCTTTGAGTAAGAATTGAACAACTGTCAGCTGAAAATTGACAGTTGATTTGAAATTTGTTGTCCTATTTGGCATTCGCGTGTAACGACTATTTGCATTTGCGTTTTGATTTGATGCGATATGAGAAACTAATTGGTATGTATAAAAATGGTATCAGTAGACGGGAAAATAATGTAGCTTTTTCTCTTCTCGAATGCTTGTAGTTGAGTCAGTACAAACTCTTCCACGTTCCACACACTTGGGCTTATACTCGCATGCAATTTATGTGCAGAAACAAAATGCATCTGATCTGTAATTTTTCATGATTATTACAAAAGCGTTCACTAATGTTTTCGTAAGTTTTTCTCTTTGAGAGAAAATTCATCTTCCATTTTGACTTTTACTACAAAAGTAAGGGAACAGACCTATTATGTATGCACAAGTGCCATGAGTCATGGTCATGGACTAATGTCGGATAATTGTGCCCTCTTTATTAGAAAAAAAAACATTCTTTTTGACAGATGCGGAAACGAAAATATGGCTTCGGAATATGTTTGTTGAATTGTTGGTTGAGGCCCGGTTTCCAATCACCATCAAAAGTTTTATTTCCATACTAAACATGCTTTTTTAATTTTCTAAATGTCATAGTTCTCTCAGTGCGAACAAATTCCCTCACCGCTGCGCAAAGACTAAAAAACAAAATGAGGGATTCCTACCGAAACACACATTTTGTTTCAATCATTTTAAACGTTAAACTTGGCAGTAGTTGTTAATCGATTCTTAAATTGAAACTTTCCGTCTACTTCTTTTTTTCTTCTAAATAACATTTCATAAGCTTCCGTGCCAGAAGTTGTCAATTCTCTTTTTTTAAGCGGTGTAGCAATCCTAATGTCTTACAAACATTTAACAAACTATGAATTGAGATTCACGCATATAAACAATAATAAAATAATAAAAAAAAAACAATAAAAACAGTGATTTTTATAAACTTGTATTAAAAAAATAAAAACAATACTCAAATAATTGCACATTATGGTTGGAAGTATACAAAATTAAAATCCTATCATAAAAACTAAATAAAGTAAAAACAAAATGTATAACACTAAATTGCAGTATAATTGTTACAAAAGTAGGATCACAGTGATCGTTTGTTGTTGTTTTATTTTTTTTCTTTTCCTTTTTTTTTTTCATTTGCTTAGTTATATATGAACAAGTAGTTTCTTTTAAGTTGCTTATGATTTGTTTTGTTTTGTTTTTCTTATATATTTTGTACATTTCAATTGCTATTATTATTAATCCATTTAATGGTGTAAATTGAAGACAATTTAGTAAACAATTTTCACGTAAAATTGTACATTTAGATGTTTTGGTTTTTTGTTTAATGTATAACTTGTGCGATTAATTATTATTCATTATTTTATGTTGCAATATACAAATGTAAAAGTTTCTTTTGTTTTTTCTATACTTGATAAAGGGAAAATTATAACAAAAATAATAACATAGTGTATACATATTCATATATATATAAGGTAAATATGAAAAAAAATATTGCAACTGAAAGTAGTAATTTTAAAAATTAAAAACAAAATATATATGTATGTATAAGAAATTCTACGTTTATCTAAAGTCACACCTAATTGATCAATACTCAGTTTCTTTTCGTCTTTACTGTAATTACTAATAGAAATGAATAGATTCTTATTAAAATATATATATAAATGTATGTATAAGAGTACCATTGATACATATATCAGTACATTAAAGTGAGGAGAAGAACTAAATATACATAATGCATACCTTTACATATATAGTTTTTTTTTTACTGAAGAAATGAATAGAACCAAATTAGAAATAAAAATCAAAACATAATTGGCGCTCAGCAGGACCAATGATAGATTTCAAAAAATTTCCTTCTGGTTATTGTAGAAAAAACTCAACAAAATATCTGCTATACGAACCCGTTTTATTTAATTTATATAGCAATCATTTAATTGAGAATTTATACAGACCAGTTGAATGAAATTTTAAGAAATCTACCAAAAGTCCTTGTACGATCCTCAGGAACCGTGTAGCGAGTTGTTCTGGGTGCTATTGTTGTTACCGTTGACATTTTGAGCGGAAACCTCGGACTTGACACGTCGTGCAATATGCGATCGTGTGTGTTTTCTTAAATGGTCCTTTCGATAAAACCCTATTTAAAAGCGTGGGGGAATTATTTTTTTTTAATTAGAAAATTTTGCGTTCATTATATATGTTAAATGAAGGATACAGACCTTTTCCACATTCTATACAAACGTGTTTCTTTTCACCAGAATGTATAACGATATGCAGGGTTAGCTGCTCCTTGCGTTTAAACGATTTCATGCAAATCTGAAAAAAAAATTTCGGAATTAATAGAAATAATCAAATTGGGGTAGGTACACATTTATATATAAAGGGTGTCCCATAATTCCCATTTAAAAGTACAGTGATGCCAACGACAAAAAAGATAACAATGTGACAGCTGACAGTTCAGGGTTAGTAAAAACGGAGCGCTATATGAAAGAACAACGAATTTTTATTGTTGAGCAATACTTTAAAATTAATAAAGGTTTGTCAGCTACAGTCCGCAATTTTCGAACAAAATATGGCCGTCATAGGCTAATTGCACACACACCGATTTTGGACGGCCAGTATAAAATCGGCCGACATTTTACCGGTAGCAGGGTGCTGGCACACGCACCGATTTTTTGCCGACCATTCCATTCGACTGCTCTCGCTTCATTCAGTGTGTGAAATTGTAAATTGTCACGACAACAAAGCAACTGATTGTTAGACCGCTGAAAATCCGGTAAGTGTGCAGCACCCTGCTACCGGTAAAATGTCGGCCGATTTTATACTGGCCGAAATCGGTGTGTGTGCAATTAGCCTAGAGATTTTAAACCATCAATTGTGAAGATAATAATTTAAAAATTCAGGGAGACTGAATCAATTAGTGATCTGAAACACTCTGGGTGTCCTGTCACAATTCGTTTAACAGAAAACATCGAAGAAATTCGCGAGAGTATTGCTGACATCAATTCGGCACCGTACCGTAGTCAGCGAATTCTTACGAAAGACTTGAAACTTCATCATGCTTATAAGGTTCAATTGACTCAAGAACTGAAGATTATTGACCATGGAGTGCGAAGAGAGTTCGTTGTATGGATTTTGGAACAACAACAAGTGGATGCTAATTTTTCGAACAAAATCATCTTGAATGATGAGCTCATTTTCATCTTGATGTCTTCGTTAATCGTCAAAATTGTCGCATTTGGGGTTCAGAAAACCCACGAGTAATTGCTGAGAAACAAATTCATCCATAACGATGCGGATTTTGAGCTGGAGGCATTATCAGACCATTCTTCTTCGAGAATGCGGCTGGTCAGGCAGTAACAATTAATGATGTTCGTTATCGTGACATGATAACCCAGTTTTTGTGCCTAAATTAAAAGATACGGATGTGACCAACATGGTGGTTTCAACAAGACTGTGCAACATGCCAGAGAAACAATTCAATTACTGCATGTGTCATTTCCTAATCGTGTAATCGACCGTTTTTGCGATCAGAATTGACCATCCAGATCTTGCCATTTAACGCCATTTGACTTTTTTCTTTGGGGTTTTTTGAAGTCAAAGATCTATGCAAAACAAGCCCACGACCACCAACGCCTTGAAAGAGGAAATTGAGAGGTGTATTAATGAAATTCAGCCACATTTATGCGAAACTTATTATAGAAAATTTCAATAAAAGAGTTCGTACTTTGCCAGCAAAGCCGTGGCGGTCATTTATCCTTTTTTCTATGGCGTACATAACCCCAATCTGTATACTCTATGAATCAATAAAAAATGTAAGCTTTCTAATTAAAAATGTGTATTTTCTATCAAAATTACATTTTGCGCGAATTATGGGACGCCCTTTAACTTCATATGGAGAGTATAACAAGAGGGATGTGCATGTGATACATTTGCGGGCAATGCAGTGTTAGACAAAAAAAGGGTGAGGGTGCACTTAGTAGAGTTGAGTTGTCTTCAATTCAACCTAACTTTCACCCAACCCAAACAAACTAACAACTTATAGACAACCATCGCCATACTTGTTGTGTTTTAACAGACAACTTTTCTATCAAGGTTGTGTATAACAAATTAACAATACGGACAATACCGAATTTTGAATGGCATAAAACTCAACTGTAGTTGTAGTTGTCTTACATAATAGGGGCTTAAATCTGGCAGAATTTGTTTTACTTCGGAGAAAGCTGGCTCTTCAGCGATGAGGAACTTACAGTTTCAGCACACACCATATCAGCGCCAAAAATCTGCCACCTGATCCGAGCAAAGGCAGGACAATAACAAAGGAAATAATCCGAATTATCGTCGCCCTCTCCACAAGTGTCGCAGACAGTGGTATCACTTACGCCAAACACACTAAGATGCTTAGCAACAGCGAAGTGCGCCGTAAGAACGCCAATAAGTTTTCTGCAGTCATTTCTACTGAGAGACAGCAGGAAAGCTGCAGACTTCTTGCTGACTTTAGTCTGCATGAGTTTAGTCTGCCTGCTTCTTGTATAGAGCCTTGCCATACACAATTGTTTTCATTTGAGACCCAATCGTCAATGGAAGCCCTAACCGAGGACGTAGGAAAACCCAGCACAGGTTCTGGAAAAATGATCTTCTAAGCCTTGCTTAGCAATCTCTTCGGATATCTCATTTCCAGCAATCCCAATGTGACGTGGGACCCAGACAAGAGTCAAAGAGTTCAGCCTTGCGACCGAGTTCAAAGAGTTCTTGCATTCCCGAACTATTTTGGAACGGATTACAGGGTTGAGCAAGGCCTTAAGCGAAGCTTGGCTGTCGCTATAGACGCAGATACTCCGAACCCGCCGCCTATTCTTAACAATATATTCGGCGCGTCAGCCATCCGGATAGCATAGATCTTCGCTTGAAAAACAGAGGCATGCTTGCCTTACGAGTAGTGAAGTCTAATGTTGTCGATTTCCACGAAGACGCCAGCATCCGACCCTTGACTAGCCAGGAGCCAATCTGGGAACCCTCGCATTGTAGTCCAGCATAATAACCACTGAGCCAGTGCGCCCACTCTTCTCGCAGTTGCAATCCTGAAATAATAATCACTTTTACAAATAAAGGGTCCGCCATCTAACGTTTTTTTCTCAACTAGTGCTTATTTCGCGAATGGTAACACTTAGCTCATGTCTGATTTGACAGATAATTAGTTTTATCCTTCCGCTGAACGAATATGGTTGTGTATACGCTTGAACAACGCTGGGAAATATTGCGACATAACTTTGAAAATCTTGATAATGTTGCAGAATGTGTGCGAAAATTGCGTACGGATTTTGGAAGAAGAGAAGCACCGTCAGCTCCGCTTGTTCGTTATCTTGTGAAAAAAGTGAAAGAAACTGGCATCCTCATCGATAAACCAAAGCGTGAAAAGCCAAAAACTGTGCGTACACCCGAGAAAATTGCTGCTGTGGCAGAAAGTGTGCAATCAATTCAAAATCAATTCACCGTCGTTCTCAACAATTGAACATTTCGGAGACATCATTGAGATAAATTTTGCATAAAGACCTTGGTATGACGCCATACAAAGTCCAATTGGTTTAGGAGTTGAAGCCATCCAATGCGTTTTCGCTTCGCTAAGTGGGCCTGCGATCGATGCCGATTTTGCCAAAAAAATCATCTTTTCAGTTGAAGCTCATTTTGATATTGGCGGGTATGTAAACAAGCAAAATTATTGTCGCATTTGGGGCACAGAAAACTCGCACGCATACATTGAAAAGCCGATATACCCAAAACGAGTCACTGTTTGGTGCGGATTTTGGTCCAGAGGCATAATTGGGCCATTTTTCTTCGAAAATGAGCAAGGAGTGGCCGTTACAGTCAATGGCGATCGTTATCGGGCCATGTTGAATGAATTTTTGTTCACAAAAATTGAAGAGGAGGATATTGGCGACATTTTGTTTCAACAGGACGGCGCTACGTGCCACACAGCCGAAGCTACACTCGATGTTTTGCGCCCTGTTTTTGAAGATCGCATTATCAGCCGCAGAGCTGATGTCGTTTGGCCACCGCGGAGCTGCGATTTGACACCGTTGGAGTATTATTTGTGGGGTGCCGTAAAAGAAGAAGTGTTACGCCTACATACATACATACATACATACATACCCCGACATGCCAGAGACAATTGACTCTTTAAAGGACAATATTCGTGAAGCCATTGGTGAAATACAGCTGCACACAATCGATAATGTGCTTAAAAATTGGACCGATCGTGTAGGCTACTGCATGGCCAGCCGAGGCAGCCATTTGAATGAAATTATTTTCCATTATTAACCGGAAGGATTGTACTTTCAAATAAAAAAAGAAATTTGAGAAAATATTCAGTAGTTTTTTTTTGGTAGCATTTTCAAAAAAAAAAAAGTTATTTGGCGGACCCTTTATTAAAAGTAGATTTGAAGCATTATCTACAAATGTCATCATAAGTTATGTCAGACCTTTTTAACGTGTGGGTATGGCTATATTATACAAAAAATAAATCACCTAATTGGTTTGTTTTGACGTGGTCAGCTCAGGCGCCAACCATAAAACCTGTCACTGGTTTAGATTGATCACTTGCAGTTGCAATAACAATAATCCGATTTAATAAATGACCAATTTATGCAGCTCGTAAATGTATAAATTGCAGCGGTGCTTTAAGTGAACACCCCTCGGAAATGTCATTGCGTAAATCGCGTAAATCGACTGTAAAAGTGTAAATCTGGAATCAAACAAACAATTCATACAATAATGTTTGTCAAAGTTTGACATTTGTGATTTGCGTAACTTTCCGCGGTTGATTTCCGAGCCTAAATCTTCGCGGTAAATTATGAGGTCTGCGTAAACTATTCACCATACAAAATCTGACAGTTAATTTACAAGGTGGTAAATTTCTGCAGTTTACGCAGTTTATGAGGCTATTTCGCGTTGAAGTGATTACCCTTTATGAGTTTAATGTTGAAAAATACATTTCTGGTTACAAACTTCACACAAATGACAGCTACGAATGACAGCAAAATCCAGCACTGAACTCTTGCCCTAACTAAATACCTAGAGTCAGTTCAGTGCTGAACTAGGGCGCTGAACATGGTTCACCTCAAAACACAGTCTTTAATTGACAGTACGAACTCAGTGCTAATGCAATGCGCCCTAGACTCTAGGTTAAACAAACCTAGTAAGACAGAAAAATTGCCTAAACGTGTTTTCAATCTACTACTTGAGCCTATAAGGCTGATTAAAAATAGGTTTAGGGCCTATATAGAATGATTTTAGTTGCCTTTTTATACGCAAGGGATGATTGAAAACGCAATTGATTGGTGATAATTGGAAAAGGAATGAAAAGGAATAGAAATGGTGATGATTGAAAATGATTTCATTCTTGTTTGTATGTACGTAATAGAGACATTAGCACACGCCTCGGCCTTCATTGAAGCTAAGCTCTGGGCCTCCGGGTATCGTAGAATAGCGCCAATGCAAATGGACAAACTAAACCCGTAAATAAGCTGATGGAATAATTACAGAGACGTAAATATTCAAGGTGTTTACATGTTTAAACTGAGTTTAGGAACTTTCTCCTGAGGGATCTTATCAAAGTAACGCTGAGCCGATAAGTGATCGCCTTTCTGTGATCCGCATCAAAGCTACCTTCCAAAACATAAGCCTAATATGTGCACACGCCCCTACCGACGAGGCAGAAGATCCTATCAAGGAGGAGTTTTATGACCTCCTGGATGGAGCCTACGGAGCCTGTCCGGAGTATGATGTAAAAGTTGTACTCGGGGATTTCAATGCTAAAGTCGGAAAGGAAAACATCTTTGGCGGATTAGTTGGTAAGCACAGAATCCACGAAACGACAACAGACAACGGCTACCGACTAATCGATTTTGCAGCAGCTCGTAATACGGTGATAAGTAGCACTAGGTTTCCAAGGCTAAGGATCCACACAGCAACCTGGCGCTCTCCAGACGGTCGAACCGCCAACCAAATCGACCATGTGCTAATCGATGCGAGGCACGCATCCAACATCCTCGACGTGCACACATTCCGAGGGGCAAACGTCGACTCTGACCATTTTCTTGTTGCGGCTAAATTCAGAGCTCGACTGTCCAACGAAAAGAAGCTGCGAACTGCCCAGAAGAAGAAATTCGACGTTGGACGCCTTAGCACACCTGGAGTAGCCAGAGCCTACAGCGAGCGCCTGAGTATGAAACTCTCCTCTGTGCACTCACCTACCACAAACGCCAACAATCAGTGGTGCCAGTATCGCGGCATCATCAAGGAGGTAGCCGAAACCACCGTAGGGTACCAGCCACCCCAGAGAAAGAGCCCGTGGTATGATGATGAATGCGTATACAGGAAAAAGGTGACAGAAGATGCACACAAGAAAGCGCTGCAGCGCAAAACAAGGGCAGCGAGAGAAGAGTATCGAGCCAGGAGAAGGGAGGAAAAGAAGATCCTGCGTAGAAAGAAGAGGGCTTACGCAGCTTCCCAGCTCAAGGAGATCGAAGAGTCGCGCGATCGTAATAACATCCGGAGGTTTTATAAAAAAGCTAAGCAACTGGCTGCTGGCTACAAAACCGGAACGCAGGCTCTTCGAGATAGCGAAGGGAACCTAGTCACCGAAGCGCAGGGAATAGTAGATGTGTTTAAGCAGCATTTCCAGCAGCTGCTTAATGGGCATCATGTAGAGAGAGTGATAGGGCAAGAAGAGAACCCACGTCCAGTCAATGAAGAACTAGTTCCACCACCTAGTATAGAAGAAGTTGGCTTAGCTATAAAAAAGCTTAAGAACAACAAGGCCGCAGGGTCTGATGGTCTACCAGCGGAGCTCTTTAAATACGGTGGTGATGTTTTGGTAGGGAGCATGCACCGAATCATCAACCAAGTATGGGTGGAAGAAAACATGCCCGATGACTGGACTATCAGCTCCATATGCCCCATCTTCAAAAAAGGCGATCCTATGACTTGCAAGAACTATCGAGGCATATCCCTGCTAAATGTCGCATACAAGATCCTATCCAACGTACTGTGTGAACGTCTAAAACCGTTCTGCAACACACTAATCGGCACGTACCAGTGTGGCTTCCGGCCCGGCAGATCGACTATAGACCAAATTTTCACACTGAGGCAAATCTTGGAAAAGACCAACGAATTTCAAGTCGAAACCCACCACCTATTCATCGACTTCAAAGCCGCGTATGATAGCATACATCGTCAGGAGCTCTATATGGCGATGGCCGAATTCGGAATCCCGGCAAAACTGATTCAGTTGTGTCGCGCGACGCTGGAAAACACACGCTGCAACGTGCAGTTTGGAAGCAGCTCTTCCGAACTATTTCAAACATGCACCGGATTTCGGCAAGGAGACGCTCTATCATGCGACTTCTTCAATCTCGTACTGGAGCAGATAGTGCGCAGGGCAGGTGTCAACACGGAAGGCACTATCTTCAACAGGTCCGTCCAGCTGCTTGGCTATGCGGACGATATTGACATCATCGGTCGCTCCCAGCGTGCCGTGATAGAAGCGTTCACGGCGATTGAAGAACAGGCGAAATCCGTTGGACTTGTAGTAAATGAGGACAAGACTAAGTACATGCTATCAACAAACAAACAAGCATCTGTCCACCGCCTAGGACAAAACGTCACTATTGATAGCAATAATTTCGAGGTAGTTAAGGAGTTCACCTACCTCGGAGTAAACGTAAACTCCACGAATGACACCCTAGTGGAGATCCGACGAAGAATTACCCTAGGAAACCGCTGCTACTTCGGTTTGGCAAAACAACTGGGTTCAAAACTCCTAACTCGAAGGACGAAATGTGTGCTCTACAAAACCCTCATCCTGCCAGTTCTGCTTTATGGCGCCGAGTGCTGGACGATAAGCAAGAAGGGAGAGATGCTACTGGGCTCCTTCGAAAGAAAAATACTTCGGCGGATTTTTGGTCCTGTGTGCGAGGAGGGCGAATGGAGGAGAAGATACAACCGCGAACTCTATGAGCTGTACCAAGATGTGGATGTAGTCCAAAAAGCCAAAACACGTCGACTACATTAGCTCGGCCACATCGAGCGAATGGACAATAATGCTCCAGCCAAGAGGGTCTTCGAATCCCAGCCCCCAGGTTCGAGAAGACAAGGAAGACCGAACCTCCGTTTCAAAGACCAAGCCATCGCGGATGCCAGAGCGCTTGGTCTGGACAATTGGAAGCAGCGTGCCCGGGATCGTAGAGGATGGAAGGCTGCAGTGTCTCAGGCAGAGACTCTTCAAGGGTCGGGAGCCCGATAAGTAAGTAAGTAACGCTGGACCTTTAACGATGTCATTACATCTGGTGGCACTCAGGTGTAACCCAATTGCCATGGATCTGATTCCCAGTGTGTTGGTGAAATACTCTTGAAGCCGAGGCGTTCGCAAACCGATGTGACCTGTTCCTGGTAAATGGCATGCGCTTCGCACGGGCACTCCTTTTTTCATTCGCACTCGAAAACTCGCGATCACAGCTTGGCCAACACATGCACCGCAGTATATTTGTTGAGTTCTTCCTTCGAATCGCCATGTGACGTTCCCGCGTGGGAAACTTTGGTGTCTTTCGAATGACAATCGGTTAAACTTCGAATCGAACTCGTCCATGGCTTTCTTCAGATTTATTTCATTATTCGACCGATTACACCGGCACTTATTGTTATCCTCAATCAAAGGCATTTTTCACTTTAAATTATTTTTTCAAAATTTATTTATTTCTTGAAAATGATTGCATTCTTATGATTTAAATCATTTGATTGGAAAAATATTATTCCACTCGCAGTAACTTCAAAACGGTTGGTGATTGTAATCTTTAAGGTGATGAAAAGTGCGAAGTCACTGAATTAAACAATTTTAATTACAGCTAGATTCCAGAAATCGAGTGAAATCGAAATTGCAAATCGAGTGAATTCATTTTCAGTGTTCTGCATTTCGAGCGATTCGGAAACTCCGAAATTTGTCCGAAATCACAATTTCACTTTGTCTCAATTCCGCAAATTTTGAAATCGAAATCGAATACAGTGAAATGTAGAACACAAAAGTTCATTTCCGATTTCATTTCGAGTGAAAGTGAAATGTGGAACATAGCAGTAAGAATAATCCTGCGTGACACACATGAAGTTACAAGCTACAAGAAAAGTCACAAATAAATTCTTGGTGCTGTAGTTTTATAAAATAGAGCCCTGGACTAGCGAAAGTCTATAGAGAGCGCTTGTGCCTTCATGTGAGAAAGACGACAACAACCAGTGGTATTCAGAACAAAAAGGGCCTGTGGTATTATGATGAAGGTGAAATTGGTTGGACTTACAAACTGAATCTCAATTTTTCCGTCGCTAAAAACTCGGGCCCAAATGCGCGGCGGATCGCTTTTCATGGCGGATTGATATTTTTGTATTTCCAAAAGCTGTCAAAAGCGATAGCTATTCAGGTGATATAGCTATATTAGCTATTCATAGATATCGCTTTTAAATGGATCGAATAGCTTTTGGAAATATAAAAATAACCCGCCATGAAAAGCGATCCGCCGCCCATTTGGGAATAAGCCCCGGAGAAATCGATTTCCTTTATTTCTTAAAGAGAGTACACAAGCCGAGTTTGAAGTCGATCGGATGAAAAATAAAAATGTTCTCATACGAAATTTGACATCGCCCCAAAAAGGAGAAACTTTTGAGCTTCGAATTTCCCGAAATCGCTTCTAATTGCCCACATTGGATATAAAAGAAAATTTGTTTCAAAATATCAAGTTCCTATCTCTTACTGTTTGTCCTGGGCGTTGATCACCAATCGGCAATCAGTCAGGACAAACTGTTTTATAAATGAGATTAGCAAAAACGCAAACCCATTGCCTAGTACAAAAAGTCATTGTTCCCAAATGCGTTAGACACTCTTGACTCAAAGAACAAAATACGAGATCTACGGAACATTTTGTCGCCAGTGCGGGACGATAACTCCTTTTAACGAAAAGTTCTTCAACGGAGTTTCGGTTCTGTGAGCGAGAAGGCCGAATGAAGGTAAAGATACAACAGTAAACTCTATCTGAAGTATCAACACGTGAATGATTCACTGAAAATCCTTAAAATCGAATGGATATTGGTTTAAATTATTATTGTAACGAGAATATCGTGATCCTGATCAGATAACGAAAGGAAAGGACGAAAAGAATAGACGAAATATTGGACACTATTGCCAGATCGAGGAAACTACGATAAGCCATTTGTCAGTTGGTAAGAAATATTTGGAATTGAAAGAATTTATTTTTTATTTTTAACATTTTTTTTTTATACTCACATTGCACACATGTGGCCGGTCTGGTATATGCGATAATTTATGTCTGGTCAAATGATCCTTACGCTTGAGAGCCGCATTACATATGTCGCACACAAATCTACGCTCAACCGCATGCGATATAACATGCTGTTCGATCAGACTACGATCCGGATAAGCCATTTGACATTCAGGACAACAGTACAGCGTCGAACCGTCTAACGCTTTAGTTTCACGTATTTCGCCGGGTTTTGGTCGAGGTTTCTTCTCTTTTGGTGCCTTCTTTTTTTTGGTTTTCTTACCAGTTGTCGTTGTACCCGGAGTGGTGGTGGAAGTTGTACCAGCCGTTGCTGATGTTGTTGTAGTTGGAGCACCGGCTTCTGAAAGACTGGTTAGATGTCCATCCATACCAACAATTCCATTGTGATTGTGGTTACCATTTGTATTCACCGAGGGTATACCGCCCAATGCCAGGCTCAAATTGGCACCATTCTTTAGGACTTCACCCTTAATATTGAAACCAGAGGCGGCATCTAAATTTCCTAAATTTAAATTCCCTGAGTTAATTTGTGATCCAACAATCCCTGAAGATTCTTTTTTTATTGTTTCGGAGTATTTGAGGAAGTGTTGTATTGAGATTGGCAGTGTTGCTGACAACAAATGAGATGAATAATCAACGGTGTTCGCTGTGTTCGCCAGTGTTTGCCAAGATTGGTTGACATTTTGTAAAATTTGTTGGTTAATCACTGTGAAATAAATATAGAAGTTGTTGATATTATAAGTCAAATTGTTAAAAAGTAAATTATTAATACTTTGTGATATAATTTTGCCAAGTTATAAATAATGTTGCCAATTTAAATTATAATACAGAGAGCTTATAAAAAGGTCCACAACAAAAATGTAGTTCTTTGTCTAGGTAATATTGAGGGTTATCTGTAAATTCGTATACTTAAAGTTTTAATATAAAACTTCTTAAAAAAGCTAAGGTCGCAATTTATATCGGAACCCAGATGAAGGCGATTGGCGGAACCATTATATGCGATACCCGATTCATCCGAAACAGCTATAAAAAAAAAAAAAAATCGGAACTAGAACTAAACCTTGGGGGACCCCTCAATTCGATCGTTCCTTATATGCACAACCTTCACTTTTTGTTACCTATTTTTGAAGAGAAACGTTGAGAAAAGAGTAATTTCGAAATTTTTCGGTCACCCTTCGTCTTTTTTACCTTTCACAGTCAAAACATCAAAGCAGATTGCTTCAAATTGCTTGATTTGTACCAGCCACCCTTCTTACTAGCGGACTGTCAGAGGCTTCCAGCGGTGGACTGCTTCGGGCACACATTCGCCCTCCTCGAAGACTAACCGCCACCTGGAGGAGCTGACAACATCAATAAACCTTATCCCGACAATTTGAAGAACCCGTCAGAAAAAATGTAATTCTTTGTCTAGGTAATATTGAGGGTTATCTGTAAATTCGAATACAATAGACCGAGGGTTAGACTGTTTAGGTCACCTCTCTCCTTTTACCGAAAACAAATCGCGACCTTTCTTTTCGGTGCCAAGCAGTAGGACGGAGTGCTTCAATCAAGCTATTCTGCTTAGCACCAGTCTCTGTCCTGTGGACTGAGTGTCAAAAGGATATAAACCCGAGGCACGGTTACCCCCATCTTTTTCCAACAGACAATCCATTCACTGACTTTTGGTCAAGCAGCAAAGCAAGTCTCCCTCCTTAGTGATGGTCTGTCAGAAGCAATAGGCAGGAGGCCGACTGTTACGTTCACTTTCCGCCCTTACCCGAAGACTAAGCCGCAACCAGAAGGTGCAAACTTATAAGATTTGAGTGCCTCAGTCACCATCAAAACCTCTTAACGAGATACCCAAAGTGCATGACCAATATGGATCTTAATATTGGTGATTCGAGTGCTTTAATGGCTGCCCGACTGCCGGTGTAGATATCGATATCGATCTCACCTTCAGCAGTTCAGCGGCTTCGCGAATAGCAATTACTTTTGCCTGAAAGGCACTACAGTTATTTGGTAGTCTAAAAGTCTGATTTGTTGAGAATGAAACTGAGAAAGTCCCAGCTCCTACTCCGTCATCCGTCTTAGACTCATCTGTGTATATTTCTAGCGTGCTGGCGTCTATTACCATATTCTCTTCCCATTGGTGTCGGTTGGGAATACTGGGGTGGGATTCTGTAAAAAAACGAAACGAAAACCGCTTTCGTTTTCACTAAACCTGTCTCTATCTAATCTGTGGCAATAGACAGAGACAGCTATTGTCGAAAAGATAACGTTCGATCGGTTTCATTTTACATAATCTGGCCCCTGGTATTGTACTTAATATTGAAGTCCAGATCCGTAGCTATGTAGTCCTTAACTAATGTTTTAAAACATTATTAACAATTAGAATGTTAGCATTAATCCTCCATTGCAATGATTCTCTCAGACGCATTGCGGAGTGAATTTTGCCACCATCTCCCTACCGTATATATTCAAGGACAGAATACGAAGCATAGTTGGTTACAAGTACGGCGGGTTGGAGTTGTCCGCAGGACACTAGTCACACAAACACACGACTCCGTACATGAGTATCGGTCTGACTACAACCAGTGCATTATTTTCAGACTGATAACCCATCTGAGGCTCAAAATCATTCTGCGGAAGTAAAGTGCGGTAGTGGCCTTCTTAATACGTTCATGGAGGTTTAGTTTCCAGCTCAGTTTTCTATCCAGAACCAGACCTAAGTACTTGTCGCTGTCAGAGAAGCTGAGGCAGATTCCCTTTAATTTAGGTGGATCGATTTGAGGAATTCGGTGCTTCACTAGCTCTGATTTACCCGGGTTTATATACAGGCCGCATTTGTTAGCCCATTTGACCACGGGCCAGATCACGTAAAATGAATACGATCGAACGATATCGTTTTCACTAAAGCTCACTCTATCGTTTCCTTGGCAATAGACAGAGACTGCTTTGTCGAAAATATCGTTCGATCGTTTTTATTTTCCGTGATATGGCCCCAGCATTGCGATGGCCGATTCCATTAAGTTCTGTAATGTTGGGAGGTATTTCACAGTCGATATCCTCTGCATAAGCTATAACTTTACAGCCTTTTTTTAGGGTTACCAGTATTTCATTCACTGTTAGAAGCTAACCCTGCGGAGTGCCGCGTTGCACTGACTTTCTCAGCTTGCAGCAGCTAAGTTCTAAATTAATAACCCTGTTTGAAAACCATTTGGTTGATCTAATGACTTGCATCAGTCTGCAATCAAGCGCGTTGATTATAGCTCTCGGCACTATTTTGTTGAAAGCCCCTTCGATGTCTAGGAAGGCTACCATTCTAAATGCCGACAATAAAGTGCAGAGCTGTCTCTACCGACCTGACATTACGTTTACAGTAAGCGTGCTGGGATTTCCAGAGAGTTCCTGCTTTGATGTTGTGGCGAATATACAGAACAGATCTATCAGCCCCTCTAGAGTTTACAGTAGAAACGATGATAGGCTAATAGGCCTTAAGTCCTTTGGAGTGGTGTGAGAGGCTATTCCCGTCTTGGGTATAAAAATGTGGCCTTAGTAACAAAACACTATTCCAAGATCTAAAAGTAACTTAATAAACAAATATTGTTCTTTTAAAAGAGAACCGAATTGAGATGTCAACTTGTCAGTAGTAAGTCGATAAATTCGAAATAAAAGCCAACTGAAAAAAAAACTGTTCACGTGACCAGGTCAGCCCAATGAAAGCTCAGAGACGTTAAAAGAGAGCTGTCAGACTTAATAAACTTATTACATTCTTGAACGTGCTCAATATGGACAAATCGGATAGAACCTATAATAATAGACTTTATCTACCCCGCCTCGGCTCCGAGAATATTAAAAACAGGGCAGATCAGAGATGGTTGAATATAGTAGGGCACAGGGTCTCAAAGGTTCTGTGGCCTAAGCTAGATCGGAAAAAATCTGTAGAATTACTGAAGCTCAGCAGATCAAGGCTACGAATGGTAATAGGGCTACTCTCCGGGCACTGTCTTCTAAGGAAGCACGCTATGAGATTAGGTCTAACAGATACAGACATATGCTGGTATTGCGAAGACTTACATGTCACAGAGAATGCAACTCATCTCCTCTGTGAATGTCAAGTTATTGCTCGGTACAGGTGGAAATACGTCGGTAGGTACTTCTTTGACAATTTGGAGGAGGTTGGCCTCGCAAACAAAACCGAAACAATTTTCAGGTTCTGTAGGGAAATTAATTGCTTGGGCCAAGTGGTTTAGGTTATTTGACCGTTAAGGTTCCCCTTGATGGCAATGGGTCCAATATGGTGCCTAGGCCAATGTGATTAACTCACACCCTATTCAAACCAACCTAACCTAACCTACCTCGGCGCCGCTACAAACTCTGAAAATGTCATCAGAACATCGGAACTGAAGCAAGGCTTGTCAATCGCTGTTTCTTTGGCCTAAGAAGACAGTTGGTTTCCAGTGGCTTTTCAATACCAGTCGCAATTCTATGCAATTGTTGAAAAGCCGAGTGTATCTCTCTTCGCAACCCAAGAGGCCACCAGATGTCTGCCCTCTATTATTAGTTTGAGACCATTTTTCAAATAATGGTATTAGAGAATGGTCGCTCTTTCATTTTGTAATTATAGAACTAAATTTCTTCCAAAACTTTATTAACAGCACTGCCTGGTTTATATACAGGGTGGGCCATCTAGTGGTTTCTTTTTAAATAATAGGTTATTTTGACACTGACAGCTGTTTCCTGCTCGGAAACTTGACAGAAAGTCAGTTTCATACCTCCTCCGGAACGAAATGAGTCGCTTTATGCTTGAACAACGTTGGGAAATATTGAGAACTTATTTCCAAAGTGAATGCTGTGCGTTTTATAAAAATAAGTTTTGGCCGAAATGAAGCACCCACCACACCGCGCCTGCTGTACGCAAGTTTGTGCAAAAAGTTCTTGAGACTGTGGACAACAGTCATGGTCGCCGTCGTCGTACGGTGCGCAGAGATGAGAATGTGGCTGCTGTAACCGAGAGTGAGAGACTCAATTCACGAACATCAACTCGCCATCGATCTCAACAGCTCTATATTCCACGCACTAGCCTGAAGAGAATTATGCCCAAAAATTATTCGCTTACAGGGTCCAATTGACTCGCACGACCATCCGCTTCGTTATCGCTTCGCAGTTTGGGCCTTAGGGCAGCTTGGATTGGACAACGATTTTGAGCCTTTTCATCTCGGCGGCTACGTTAAATAACAAAATTGCCGCATCTGGGGCTCGAAAAACCGCACGTTATCGTCGAGAAGCCAATGCATCCACAGAGAGTGACAGTTTGGTGCGGATTGTGGAGTGGTGCCATCATTGGACCATTTTTCTTCGAAAATAAGGCTGGGAATAACGTCAGCGGTGCCATGTCAACCGTTTTTTTTTTTACTGAAATTGAAGACATGGATTTATACGACCTCTGGTTCATGCAGGATGGCGCGCCATACCACACAGCCCAAATCGTGCTATCAGCCGTCTTGGCGATGTCAATTGGCCGCCTCGGAGCTGCGATTTGACCGCTTTGGACTTTTTTTTGGTGGGAAACCGTGAAGGACCGATGTTATGCCAACAATTCGCACTTAAGGCCAATGTCATCCAAGCAATCCGTTAACTACAGCCCGAAACCATCAACAGGGTTTTGGAAAATTGGAGTGACAGAATGCGCTACTGCGAAGCCAGCCGAGGCAGCCACTTGAACGACACGTTGTGTTCCATAATTAATGGGAATGTTTGCTCTTACTAATAAAGACATAATCCATGGAAAAAATTGAATTTTGTTAACTTTTTAAAAAGAAACTTGTACCCACCCTTCATTGAATAGGGTTACAGAATAGGCTGAACTTGAAGAACAAGAGCCACTAAGTGACAAACGTTCTTGACTTTGAAGAATGTATTTTATTTAGTGCAACAATCAAGCCTTCAAATATTGTCTGTAGTGGCTGTAACTCGAAACTAAAAACCGCTTCCTTAGAAATGAAAAAAGAAACAGCAGTCTCAAAATGTTCATATTTCTCAAGCCGCACCCTATACAAAGATCCTCCTACAATGCTCGTCAAGGTCCTCCTTTTCTTCAGAATTCACCTAAAAGCTGATTTACGGAAATTAAATGGTCCATTCAACCTTTGTTGCCATGCTGCCTAAGTACACCGTCTCTCTCTCTCTATGTAGCAATGTTAAATAAATATAAACCTTCAGTTGAATTATTTGTCTTACATTCTCATAAAGCATTGCCACAACAACAAAACCGTATATATCAAGGAGATATGAAAAAGTAAATAACCTACAAATGTCTATTCCAAGCAAAAAAAAAATAAAAAAAAATATTCAAACACTGACCCCACCTAACACACGCAATGTATGTAGGTAGGTACACATTCTTCTGCTTGCTGCTGGTCTTGATTTTTCGAAGGATCCCAATCCCAACCTATAAATAAATACCTTGTACATGTATATCTGTAATAAACTGACACGAGCCACCAGTAAGGACATACCAACCAACGAAAAAAAAAAAAAATACCCAGCAGCCCAAGAAAATCCTTGAAACTTTCACTTTCCCTCTGGGTCCTCCCACCCACCACCACCCATCAGGAATTTATTCAAATTGAAATTTTTAACAGAGAGACCGACTTTTCGTATCCTTAGCCCTTAGTAACCAAGTGCAGATTCCTGTTCTTCACCCGAAACGGGGTCAATCAATCAAAAAACGCCAAAGCCAACCAATCCTTTCGTTGCATAAATATTAAGTAATTCCTTTTGGTAATTATCTTATTGATTATTATTTGTCGATCCAAATTTGGGTTACATTACATTTACCCAAGTAAGAAGGAAGAATTCGATCAAATTTCGGATACATATGTACACCGAGTTATCTGCACACACAGAGCCAAGAGAGTGAAATTATATAATTGTTGGTGGCTCATCATCGTCCTTTTTCTTTTTTGGGAACCGGATAGAATATCCTCACACCCCAATGAAACGATATTTATTCATTGTCGTCACCATATAGGTCCTACATATATAGGCACGAGCGACAGTTAATTGGGCTAACGTGTATAGATTACTCCATCCGGTGGGTTCATTGCGAGCTCATTTTTGCAGGTTAACTTAAAAATAGAAATTTTGTTAAATTTTCCCATTAAACAAAAGGCAAAGTTATATACATTATATTTAAAGAGAAACACAATCCGTGTAATGAAAATGAAACTAATGACTTAGATATAAAAAGAACACACACAGATATACCTACTAACTATATTTATATGAACACACGCCGGATATACTATGCATATAGATATATAAAATAAATCAGGTGTCCTTGAGCGGATAGAAAACGAAAAATTTACCTTCTTCCCGGTCCCGTTCGATTTTCGGATGGATTTTTCCCTTATGATCGCCCGAATTGAGGAAGTTCAAATCGCCTTGCGGTTGCGAATATGGTATCGATATATTCTGTCCGTATTGCATATTATTGGCTAAAAAAACAAAATCAAAATCAACAATTAATTTTTCACACTTCTGACACTTCACAAGGACATTACAATTAGTTTTGATTTTTCAACAGAAAAGAGAAAATATTTGCAAAAAAAAAAATAAAAAAAATATATAAATCACACACGTCAATCACCAAGCGGCACCCGGTTTCGTTGTAGAAAGTAAAAACTCTCCGAAGAGCAGGAACAAAAATCAGACAAAACCAACGAACACAGCGCGTGCAAAGAACTCTGAAACACGAACCTTCACAACCGTCACCAGGATGTGTGTGTGTGCCTAGTGCTCTCGAGCTAAAGTACCATGTTTTACCATTACCAGTGTATATCTACGAAAGCAGCAGCAGCAGCACAAAGCAAACTTTGGAAAGTTTCTCTCTCTGGCTTTTCACTTTCGAAGGATTCCCGAATGTACCGAAAATGCCGACCGATAGACACCGACATAAACACACTCTCACTCTTTTACCACCATGATCACCCCAACCCCCAAAGTTAAGGACAGGAAAAAAAAAAAAACAACCGAAACCGAAACAGAAACAGAAATACACAAAAGTCAGAATTACCGAGCGCGCGCCGGCCTATCTCTACTCCATCGTTCCGTCTCGTCTATGTATATAGACTGTGATGTGTGCGCCTGCTGTTGCTGGCGGCTTTTTTATGGTTATAACTGTGTTTGTAGCACATATCCAGAGCCATCCCCCATGTGCACATGCACACATCTACATAGCCAAGCTGAGCCGAGTTTTATACCATGAAGGGTGCAGAGGAAGACATCAAGCATATACTACCGACAACTGAATTCCTTTATTATCGCATTCACTAGCAGCTTAGAGTAGGGTGGATGGTTGACAACAACAAAACAGCAGAAACAGCAGTTTTCCTGCCATGGGGGGGAGGTGAAGATTTGCCGAGTCATATAGGGGTGGCGATGGGCGGTAGTGTTGCCGTTTAGATTGCTCTGTACTTTGTCGAAGGATATTGTCATTAAATGCAATTTTTGATTGCTATGTGGCTGGCTATAAACTATTTATTTGTATAATTGCATGTATACATTTAAATGGTCACGAGTTTGATTTACTGTTACAAAAGCAGTCCGATTTGGGAGGTAATGACGCACGACACTATTGTCGATAAATCTTTTCGGCTGATTGTGGGTGTCCCATAATTCACGCAAAATGTAATTTTGATAGAAAATACAGATTTTTAATTAGAAAGCTTAGATTGATTCATAGAGGATACAGATGGTGGTTATGTATGGAATAGTACATCGGATAAATGGCCGCCACGGCTTTGCTGGCAAAGTACGTACTATTTAATTGGCATTTTCTATGACCGTTTCGCATAAATGTGGCTAAATTTTATTAGTACACCTCCCAATTTCCTCTTTCAAGGCGTTGGTGATCGTGGGCTTGTTTGCATAGGCCTTTGACTTCAAAAAAACCCCAAAGAAAAAAGTCCAATGGCGTTAAATCTCAAGATCTGGATGGCCAATTCTGATCGGGATCCCTTGGTGTATGGCATGTGGAACCTTGAAACCACATGTCGGTCACATTCATATTTTGTAATTTAGGCACTAAAAACTGGGTTATCATGTCACGATAACGAACACCATTAATTGTTACTGCCGCAAGCCCCATTTTCGAAGAAGAATGGTCCGATACTGCCTCCAGCCCAAAATCTGCACCAAACAGTCACGCGTTGTTTGTTGTTTGTTTCTCAACAATTACTCGTGGGTTTTCCGAACCACAAATTCGACAATTTTGACGAGTAACGAAGCCATCAAGATGAAAATGAGCTTCATCACTGAAGACGAAAATGTAGCTGACAAGCCTTCATTATTTTTAAAATATTGATCAACAATGAGTTGTTCTTTCGTATAGCGCTCCATTTTTACCAACCCCAAACTGTCAAATATCACATTGTTATCTTTTTCTCCGTTGGCATCACTGTACTATTATATGGCGCAAAATTTATATTTTGTGTGAATTATGGGACACCCTTTATTAACTGAGGATTCGTGCCAAAGATGCCTACATTTGGGAACACATTTCAATGACATTTTTTCGATTAGGTGAAGAATTTGACATTAATTCAGTATGCTTCTAGTTTGAACCTGCAAAAATTGATTTACAATTGATTTCTACAATTTAAAAGGAAAAACATCAAAATGGCGCCCAACGCGAGGTATTCCACCAAATATTATTGTTAAAGCTTCGCTTCGGATGCTGAATCTACAACCCATTAAACTATATACTAAGAACGTGACAACCAAAGCTGCTCTCAGACTAAGGCTCCAGTTATAGCCATCAGTAAAATGAAGCTGGAAAAAATTGTTTTGATTTTTGGAGCACTTAAACTTAGTCGTTGAACTTAATCTTGGTCTCAAAATGTTGCTTTTAAATTAAAAAGTAAGATTGTCGAAAAAAGTAAGCAATTGATCTCCAAATTTTCTAAAAAATAAATTTTAAAAATTTCTTGTACGTAAAACTTCTCAGTCAATTCCACAAAATTCTTATCTTATGATATGCCTTGGTTGAATGTGTCAGTTTTGTTCTGTTTCGATGTTTTTACGGACGTATTTTACGGATAGCTATAACCGATGGACGACGTCTTAGAGAAAACAAAATTTGGAAGTTCGGATCGTGCGGTCACTCTCGCATACTTCACATCTTTGATCAGAGCGGAAGCGGACTCATGCCAATCACGGACTACAACAAACCGAGGTATGACTTCGACAAGAAATTTAAAGTCTGTATACCGGAAAGGCAGCACAGGCTCCCAGAGTACTGTCGTAAAAGGTATAGCTATAAGTGATCTTCACAGATAGCTCAAACCAGGAGAATGGAACGGAAGCAAGGGCCAGGGGGGTATTTCCCAAATGTGCGCCTGATAGTACTGAAAGCGATACCTTAATTTCGGTATTCTCAAATTTCAATGAGGCGAAAATTATATTTCCAGTGCTTCTTTTCTATTCTGACTTCCATTTATTTTTTCGAAAAATAAACTAAATTCTAGTGACGGTAAAAAGCGTTTGATAGCTTTCTCCGCAAACAATCCGTCATCTAATCAGCTGTCGCTTTTGAATGGATCAAATCGGTTTTGGAAAAATAATAAATTACGTGAGTCGTGAAATTCCTTATTTGAAATAAAAAATTTTATTTTGCGCCATTTAATAGTACGTACAGTGATGCCAACGGCAAAAAAAGATAACAATGTGACAGCTGACAGTTCGGGGTTAGTAAAAACGGAGCGCTATATGAAAGAACAACGAATTTTCATTGTTGAGCAATACTTTATAATTAATAAAGGTTTGTCAGCTACAGTCCGAAATTTTGGAACAAAATATGGCTGTCATAGTGATTTAAACCCATCAACTGTGAAGAGACTAATTGAAAAATTCAGGAAGACTTGATCAATTAGTGATCTTAAACACTCTGAGTGTCCTGCCACAAGTCGTTCAACAGAAAACATCAAAGAAGTTCGCAAGCGTATTGCTGAGTGCTGACACTCCAGGAACATCAATTCGGCACCGTAGTCAAGAATTGTGCATTTCGAGAAGCTCTCCATAGCGAATTGTCACGAAAGACTTGAAACTTCATGCTTACAAAGTTCAACTTACTCAAGAACTGAAGACTACTGACCATGCAGCGCGAAGAGAGTTCGTTGACAGCAACAAGTGGATGCTGATTTTTCGAACAAAATCATCTTCAGTGATGAAGCTCAGTTTCATCTTGATGACTTCGTTAATCGTTAAAATTGTTGCATTTGAGGTTCAGAAAACCCACTAGTAATTGTTTGACAAATGCATCCATAACGAGTGACTGTTTGGTGCGGATTTTGGGCTGAAGGCATTATCGGACCACTCTTCTTTGAAAATGCGGCTGGTCAAGCAGTAACAATTAATGGCGTTCGTTATCTTGACATGATAACCCAGTTTTTGTGCCTAAATTATAAGATATGGATGTGACCAACATGTGGTTTCAATAAGACGGTGCCACAAGCCAGAGAAACAATTCAATTACTGAATGTGTCATTTCCTAATCGTGTAATCGGCCGTTTTCGCGATCAGAATTGGCCATCCAGATTTTCCGCCATTATGGACTTTTTTCTTTGGGTTTTTATTTTGAAGTCAAAGGCAATTGGGAGGTGTACTATTGAAATTCAGCCACATTTATGCGAAACGGTCATAGAAAATTTCAATAAAATAGTACGTACCTTGCCAGCAAAGCCGTGGCGGCCATTTATCCGATATACTATTCCATACATAACCCCAATCTGTATACTCTATGAATCAATTTAACCTTTCTAATTAAAAATCTGTATTTTCTGTATCAAAATTACATTTTTCGTGAATTATGGGACACCCTTTATATAACAAAACAATATCTAGACAGTCCGATTGTCAAGGTTTTTGTTCTTGTCCATTGTGGACTTTTGAACAGCACGGCGAATCCAGAGTCGTAGCCTTCGACTTATAGGCGATTCTGTACTTACGTTGAATCTAAACTGACACACAGAAGACTTGTTGCGATCGAGCTGACTGTAGCTGAGGCCCAATCAATAATTCAAGACTCTTGCTAGCTTCCTCTTTTAATAATCTGCTACATTTACTAGTTACTACAGCCTGCATAATTAGTAATTGCTAAATATTTCTTCCATCAAAATAGGTCCTACGCACGTGGCCTATAGTTGCAGATGGACACCTTAACATAAATTCAGTGAATTTCATTAGCAACAGAGTACCTAACAATATTCATGTTGGACCTCAAACTCTGCGAACCTCAAACGGACAATTACTATATACACAGCTTCCATAGAATACATAACCTTAATCAACATAAAGCAAATCATATCCATCCCCTATCCGAACAATGTATATTTTAGCAGTTGGAGCGTCATTTTAATTAACATTTCGAGGTTTAAAGTCGATGAAATTTAACAAGTGGGCATACTTGCACACTTTTAAAACACACGCAGAATATTTGATGTCTGAAGCTGGTGAGACACAACCCAAGGACTTTCAGATTGCCTGTTCTTACCATGACTTAAAAAGAAAATATTCATAAATTGATTGTAATTATTTTGATACAGTCGGATGACTTATACTTGTTTGACATCGAGGTATTTTAAATTTAAGCATGACCCAGGAGCTTATTAGTGTTAAGCAAGGTTAGTTTAGATCCTACGGGGGATGAAGTTTGTATTACATATTTTCATTCAGTACGGTAGGTAAATGGAAGAAAATTCAGGTCGGTAACTGAAAAAAAAATACAAAACGGATGGTATATAGATAACTTAAAACAATAGCTATGCGAAAGCCAAGGAAAATGGTGCGTGGGCAATGTAGATGCCTTGAGCTTACACGTGGAGAAATTTATAATGTAACTGAGTAACGGACCTTAATATCCGTATACATAACAAACGTATACGTGGTAACCTTAAAGGCATTATGTATTCAGTTCTGTTTCTCCTATAGTAACACTACTATTGATGTTCAGATTCAGATTAGTTGAAGTAAGAAATGTTTGATGCAGTAAAAGTATTGTAGCTGTCTCCATTACCCACCTTAACTCAAACTCTCTCAAATCATAGTTTTGCTAACAGATATGCTTTGGAGTTTGTTGGTCGCTAATTGAACAATTGCTTAACTGGCGCTCGACTGTGGACTCATCCCTTTAAAAAAAATAAATAAATATATATTTAACAGGCGTGTATAGGCCTAACTTCTCACAACCATTCGTTTGTGTGGGTTTTTGTTTTTGGGACGAATTGAAGGAACCTACAATTTTATGCCGACTCCGAACGGCTGAATTGAGAAGATTTTTCAGGACCGTTATACTCTCGTATGTTTGTCAGACGTTCGCGAGGGAGAGTTCTATTAATATCAAGAGTTTAGTTGATGAACATAGGTGGCAGACATATCTTTTTATACCGCAACAATTTGGCCAGAGAAAATAATCTAAAGGTGTGAGATCACAGGATGATGGAGGCCAGTTCACAGGCCCATTGCGCGAAATTATGCGCTCAGAAAATGTTTCCCACAATAAACTGATGGTGTCGCGCGTTGTGTGGCATGTTTTCGGTCCATTTATTGAATCTACAACGCATATAATGGTCACGCGGTTTCAATTCTTGCACCAGCTGATTCTTTTAAGCTTTTGAGTCAATATAGGTATTTCTGTAAAGGCTTCCACAAAGTGGATGGGCATAGTTCTAATTGCTGTGCACGTAGGCGAATCGACTCATTCGGATTCTCCTCCACATTACGCTCCACAACGGCAATAACTTCTGCTGTTCCCATCGCACTCTTTGTCGCCTTTGGGAATGCGTATTATCCACTAGAATGTACGTGGTGCGCAAACGATTCATCGTAACTTGCTCAGGTGAACGATTATGTCGACGAACGATATCGATATCCATGATTTTCAAAATAAGTTTGCACAATTTGCACGCGTTTTTCTGGCTTTAATGTATTCATCGTAAAATGGCAAAACGTACCAATCACAAATCAACGTTCAACTGTCAAATTGACAATCTACAGAAAAAGTGTTGCCAGTTTAAAAACCAAACCTATAAAAAAACACAATTTATATTTGTAATCGGCCCGATGAGAAATAATCTATTTCTGAATTATGATGCCTTCCTTTTACCCTCCACAGGAAGGTATATTCACTTTGTCATTAGTGTCATTATCATTACATTTGTAACGCCAAGAAGGATTCATCGGGGACACCATTAGGGGTGAATCAAGATCACATTCTGAATCGATTTAGACATGTCCGTCTATGTGTCTGTCTGTTGAAAATACTATAGCGTCCAAAGGAATCGACTTAGGCGAATGAAATTTTGTGAGAATACTTCTTTTAATAGTCGTCAGGTTGGTATTGAAAAATGGCTATGTCGGTCAAGTAGTTCTAATATTAATCGGCCAGGCCGATGATAAACCTTCTACTTGTTATTATTCCTCTTATAGGTATGTATATGGGAAAAGCATAAAAAGTAACAACTAGTTTTAGAGAAGACATGAAAGCGATCTTTTATTTACCAAAGAGCAACAGGACTAAGAGCATTTTGAGAAAAAGGGCTTTGACTTATTATGGAGAGACAATTCGTTATTTGTCGACATAAGCAAGTCATTGATATGAAGAAGAAAGAGAGTTGGGGAAACTAAAGATGTAGATTCATAGTTGGACTCTCCTGCGTTTATTTGTAGAAAAGAAATCAGATAATATATTATCTACTACAACTTGAATTCATCTGCCCAGAAGATGTTCTGGTAGTCTATATTTCCTTAGTAGGGCTCTAAGCCAGACCCGATCAAAAGACGTCCAAGGCTGCGGCTATAGATTCGGCATGTTATTCGATTGCCTGCATCCGTAAGTGGGTTACATAGCTCAACCAGTATCTAGCAGAACGACAAAGCTAATCGGTGGCCTTCTAAATATTTAATGATTTCGACATTTATTGCCATATCCATTATACCTTGGATTGCAAGGTACTGCGCTACTGCGCTATTGCACAATTGCCCTTTCTTAATTTTTCGGGAATCGGTTGAATGCGAGCGGTTTTCCAGCAAGAAAGACAGGGGCCAGATCAAGTAAAATGAAAAAGATCGAATGACACCGTTTCGACAATAGCAGTCTCCGTTTATTGCCACGGATATGGTAGAGACAGCATTCGTGAAAACGTTATCGTTCAATCGTTATTATTTTACATGATCTGACCCCAGGTCTTCGGGGAGTACGATATTTTGATCAGCTTACTGAATATACATACATGCAAGCTTTGCCTGCAATTCCATCGCATCTCGTTGCCCTTTTTTTACAATCCAGCTCTTTAAGGATTGCTCGTGGTCGAATTTGCATATCCGTCATCAATGACGGCTCCAGTTGTGCAGTGTGTAGAGTATAGAATTATCCGAAAATATTGAAGCAAAAATATCGGTCTTAAGCTTGCTAGTAATTCCCTAATTGTAAATAGTCCTTAGCGCTTAATGGTATTTTTGTTCCAAATGTGTGTCGGGAGGGTCGAAAACAGCCTGAGCTTGTTCCTGTAAAAAGGGCTTGTGCCTTTACTAGAGAACTTCGCTGGGGCACTACCGTGCACTTTGATGATTTATATTACGAACAAAAATCAGCTGACATTTTAAAATCTCTCATAATTCACTTAAGGAAACGTATGTCTGGTTCACTTCCGGCAGGAAAAACATGGAGATAAATATTTTAAACAATAACCTGTGATCAGTTTTTGTTGTTCAAAATAGCTATAATTCCAAACAAAGCATAGTTGGTAACAAATAATAGACGTGCTCTGAACAAATGCATTCGAATTTGACTATACTCTTCGAAAGGTAATTGTCTGGAGTTGCTCCCAAAACATTTTTATTCGTCGCCTTCCCATATTTAAGAACAATAACGTATTCCCCCTACATGCAATGCCTTTCGAGATGACAATTTTACCCGCCCTACAGACGACTCTGCGTGTCGAGGCGTTCTACTGGCCATTTCCAATAGCATCGACTCATCTTCTGTTGCTAGTTCCCCCTCTTCAAAAGTAGAATTTCTTTCAATAAAAAACACTCCTCCATAGGTCCCTGTACGTTATGTGTTTTGATAGTCTTCCAGCCCAACCTATCAAATCCTACCAACTTGCCATTGATGCGATTGACCAAATAATCGAATCATCTGACTTTTCATTTGTCTCAGCCGCACTGGACTCAATCAGATGATGAATCTTTCTTTATGGGTTCAAATGCCAACTAACTAAAGGAATGTCTCTTCTTAAATAGACTGTAGTCTATGTCAAAGTTATCGGCGCGCGTCCCAAACTACATTTGTAGAAAATTAGATCTAATTGGAACCCCATTCCTCAGTATCGTCTGGTCCTCTACTATTGATAACTTTCTTCCCCCTCTTCTTTCACACCAAACTCGTCAAAATAATCGGCCCTAGCGAGGTATCCGTCGGAACAGAAAATTCTCCGATTTCCTACGAATCGGAGGATTTTTGCTTCGAGGTATAGGTACTTCGGAACAGCTTTTCGGAACTTAGTTCCGACAAATTATGCAACGCACACTGGCGTTTTGCGTTTCAGTGCGTTTTTACTGATATTTTTGACAGCTTCATACGAATTTTCTTTCGATATGCTCCGACAGGAATTTGCTGCAGAATTTGTTAATTTTCGTTCTTATATTGACGAAATAATTTGTTAGGCCAAATCATCACTCGACTTTTTTAAGCGTTGTTGGTCTAAACTCTATTCTCTAACCCTTACGTAACCAGATCGCTCTATATCACCTTAAGGAGGACATCCTTAAGTACGCTAGTCAAGCGTGGTCTTCCTTTCATCAAGTTCAAGTGCTCATAATCGAGAACGCCGCAAGATCTATTGCAAGGTTGATTTCCTGACAAGGAAAGGCATAAATGTCTTCCCAAGTTAATTATATACGGAGAACTGGTTGTCAGAATTCCAACCACAAATCAGTAAGAATAGACCGCCGACTTCCCGTACACCTACCCAATTCCCCCCGGAAAGAATTTCCCTGTCTGTGAATACGTGTAAATGTCAAAATTAATGGCGGCAATGTTTTTCTATGCAATACCATGCGACCAGGATTTTTCAAGTATGCGTGCGTTAATGGCGCCCCTTTGATTTTGTACAGCACCAATACATGAAAAATCCTGGTCTCGCCGGCAGCTTGTAGGCAAAGTCCGTTATGTGGGAGGAGTCGACGGTCTATTCTTACTGGTTTGTGATTCCAACGATTCAACAACAATCACCTAAAATGAGTCTGATGATGATGAATTACTGGTGTAGTTCGAAATAGCTGTCATTCCTACCAAAAGTGACTATATCTACGAGTTGTTATTGTTGTTCTCTCAACAATCATTTATATTTTTAAAATAAGTTTAAATGGAATTTAAGCTAAAGGGTGATTATTTTGCTGTTTGGTTTTTCAGCCAAATTTTTTTGACAGTTCACGCGTGATTCGTGACACGAGTCAAAGTAAAAAATGCTCCGTTAGCATTGCCATTTCACCATGGATAGACCCCAACAACGTTTGCAAATTTTTGAATTTTATTACCAAAAATCCTGCTCAGTAAAAAATGTGTTAAGAGCACTTCGTCCATTTTATGCTCGTCGTAATCGTCCTACTGAGAAGGCTACGTTAATAATCAAAACTGCCGTATATGGTATACTGAGCAACCGGAAGCATTGCAAGAACTGCCAATATTTGGGCCGGTGGCATCATTGGGTCGTATTTCTTTAAAATTGATGATGGTATCAACCATCAACGTTACGGTCAATGATGCTCGCTATCGTTCGATGATTTCGGACTTTTGTCTACCCAAAATGGAAGAGCTGGGTTTGGCCGACATATGGTTTCAACAGGACGGCCGGCGCGTGCCATGGAAAAGCCGCAAACCCTTAAGGCTGGGTGTTCGAGGGTATATGATTTTTCGCCCCGATGGGGCTTGCAGGGCTTAAGAGATAATTGATTGCAGTAAACGGCCTTCGACAGTAAATAAATAGACGCTGTTAGTGACCGTCTTAGAATTTTAATTTTTTGACTTTTATGTACCATAAAGTCCCAAAAACGTCAATTTTTGGGTGTTTTTTTTTTCGCCCCGGTGGGGCAATATCTAAATGGAACTTTTTTATTTTTTTTATGATTTTATTTTATAGTTAATGGGTTAAATTAGTTAGTGACCGTCTTCGAATTTTGATTTTTTGAGTTTAACTATTATAATCTGCAAATTAAGGTGACCAAAAGGAAACAGTGTTTGTAGAGCAACCAGAACTTATTTTTGTCAGCTTTTCAAAACAGAATAACATTCAAACATTTATGTATCCGTTCATTGAATACAAATTAAAAATTTAGTTTATAAAATGTTAAAATTGCATTTTGAAAAGTTAACAATTTAACAGCAGTTTCATTTTTGTTTCAGAACTCACGCTCACATATGCAATGTAGTTCACAAAATATCCGACACAGCGCTAATCGTTTTCTCTATAATTTTGCTCTCTCGCGAGAGTCTGTAATTTGCAGATTGTTGTTTTGCCGCATTCGTTGCCACTGGGATATGGAGAAAACAAGTTTGGATCCTTTTTTTGGTTTTCTGATAGATACATAAACATACTAATTACTTAATAATATTATTGTTGTTGTTTGAAGTCAATCGAGCATTGTGAGGCATAGAGGCAGATTGGATAAATATCATCGTAGACGTTACCTACAAAACGGTAAACGTACGTAACATAATACATAATCTATATAAATAAAAATGAAATGATGTTCGTTGGTAAGGGCATCACGAGAGAACGGCTGGACCGATTTGGCTGATTTTTTTTTTAAATGTTCGTAATTCTCCTAGCCAGGTTTTTACGGACAAAAAATTTGTCCACGCCCACTTTTTTCAATATATCTAAAATTTATTTTTACCCTTAAAAATCATGAAATAATGTTTGTTGATACGTGCATCACTTGAGAACGGCCGAACCGATTTGGCTACTTTTTTTTTCAGAATGTTCGGAATACCTCTAATAAGGTTTTTGCGGAAAGCAAATTTTTCCACGCCCACTTATTTCCACGCGCGTTATTCTATTTGTTTTGTGCCTAATATTCCTGAAGAAGTTCTAAATTCGGACAATTTACAAAAATAATTTTCGTGTGTACTCTCCAACATAACTGATAATAAGAACAACATATTTGCTTGATTCTGTTTTGTTTTGTTTGTTATGATTTCGGAATAGAACTAACTCATTTATTTTAATTTTTGTTGTTTCGCGAGTTGCTTAAAAATGCCGTTATTAATTTACATTCCAATTAACTTTTTCCACAATTTGCAATTATTCTTGAACCACTTATTGTGAAATTGTGAATCAAACTAATCGGTTACATAGTGACGAAATATTAAAGTGTTTCCAAAAAAGTGATTTTTTCCAACGGTGTTTAGTTATATTGAGTTGTGATTCCGCTGTAAGTTCATGGTAATAGTTTTATGAAATGAAATAAGATTCATCGTTTCATCTCAAACAAATTTATAGATTTGCGATTGCCGGTGAGTTTTGAAGTTAAAAACGATTATAAGGCCACGTCTTTGTAATGGGACCAGGCTTGCAGTGAAAAAACTGATGAACAACGTTATCGAAGCAACGATACTAAAAGGAAAGTACGAAGGAGAAGACGTTTTGATACCACGAATTCCAATGATTCCGGCCGACATGCCATTCGACTTTAAACGCTTGCAGTTTCCGGTGCGGCTTGCATTTGCAATGGCAATAAATAAATCGCAAGGACAGTCGTTGAGTGTATGCGGCATAAATCTTGAAAGTCCATGCTTTTCGCACGGTCGCCTGTTCCCGTGTCGGAAAACCATCCGATTTGTTTGTTTACGCGCCAGACAACAAAACAAAAAATGTCGTGTATCATAAAGCATTGCAATAACAGAAATTGTGAGGTCACAGCAAACCAATCGAAAAAAAGTCTTTCTTTTGCTTTGGTTAGTTACTTGAATATCGACGATACAATCGAAATGTAAATAAGTTACCTGGAGATTCAATTTCAACTCTAAATAAAACATGACCAAAATCTATATAAAAATAAAAATTAAAATTCATAAAACTATCTCTGAAAAATATGTCTTTTCTTTTTTTTACTTTGTTTACACATTTTCAATAGCTTTTCACAAATTCACTAAACGATCACAAACAATTTTTTTGAAATTTGGACAGGACAACGTCTGTCGGGTCTGCTAGTTATGAATATAATAGGGAAATCAAATCAAAATGAAAAATTATATTGAGAGCGGAATATTTTTAAGGGATGATGAATGATGATTGATATGGATTGAGGGCTTGAGAAGATTTGAGAATATGTATGGGAGTGTGAGATGGGAGGTGAATGATGATTTTTTGTATTATGAGTTGAGTTCAAATCAAACTACCTAAATGCAATTTTGGGTCATCGTAAATAAAATACCTACTGTATGAGGAAAGGGGTTGCTTTGCTGTTCCCTATTTTAGGCCGAACTTTTCAAAATAGATTAGTGGTTGTGTGTTTTAATATTTTGAAAATGATTGTGTGTAGTATAGATATACACAACATCCCCTTTTATTGGTGATATTGAAATGTTCATCTATTCATAAATCATAATGATTGGTCAATGTTTTGCATGACCAATCTGGAGAAGAATTGTTAATTTGTGTTGAGGTTAAAAATTCTAGACACAACAATAAAATGTGTTCCTGTGGGCAAACTCATTGTTTGTTATTACAAAATTTGAAGGCAAATTAGTATATATAACTGGGTAATGTTTTGTTGCACTTTAAACGTTGTCCAGGTAACTCATTCACGATATAAAAACGGTGTTCTACAGGATGCTATTTTTGTATTTCATGCCGCATGTGGTTGGTTTGTAAGGCGGCCCTAGATTAGGTGCAGCTTTCAAAGCTCCTCTAAAAAATATTATTAGGGGTAACCCAACCTTTTCAATGCCTATCGACTTCGCAGTGTTTAAAATACTTAAAATGATAATACTGTTAACATGCAAACCAGGTATAGCTCCATTGAGCAGGGAAATACTTCCTGCTCAAAGGTGTCATAGTATTAGGGTAGGTCTGCACATTGCAGCTCGTCAAGTAAGTCAGACGTATTGTGTTAAGATCGCAGTTCGTATATGATTGCAAGGGCGCTTGGCGAGTTCGCGCAGTGCACATTAAATTTAGTTATTAATACATACTCAATATCTATCTACGTACTAGCATGGCAGTCACACCCAGCTTCGTTCATGCTATTTTTATACCCTCCACAGGAAGGTGCATATCACTTTGTCATTACATTTGTAACGCCGAGAAGGATTCACCGGAGACCCTATAAAGTATATATGTATATTCTGAATCAGGATCACATTCTGAATCGATTTAGCCATGTCCGTCTGTCTGTCTGTTGAAAACACAATAGCGTCCAAACGAATAGGCGAATGAAATTTTGTGAGAAGACTTCTTTTTACTGTCGTCAGGTTGGTATTGAAAATGGGCTATGTCGGTCAAGTAGTTCTGGTACCTCCCATACAAAACCAATATTAGACACATGCGTGTACATATACAGTACATACAGTGGAGGGTATCAAAGCATCGGCCAGGCCGATGATAACACTTTTACTTGTTTTTTTTTTCGCATGATGCTGCCGTATATCTACAAAATTGATCTCATTATAGTCATATCCTCGGTCATATCTCTGTAGAGTGAAGATAATTACAATAAGTAATTTTTCTCTTCTAAAGGGTGGAGGGGGATAATTAAACAAAAATGCCAAAAAAGCCAAAAACTATTATTAGTTTTTTTTTTAAACACTATTTGGGAGTAGTACATAATAGGACATACATATGTACATATATCCATCCATCAATCGGATGGAAAATATGAATTTTCCTATATAAACTTTGATGAAACTTGAGTTTGGCTCTTACCATTTGGGTCTAGGCGTCCCCAATCAGTCAGGACAAACTTTTTATTAAATTAGATAATCCATACCTACATCCATAAATGGTGCGAGCAGGGCTGCAGCCGTTTGTTTTTGGATAGGATTTATATTCTATATAAATATATAATATGTAGATATACTAAAAAGGAACCCAAACCCACAAAACAAAGCAATAATAACAAACTAGCCCTAATAGGTTTTTATAAACAGCCAGCATAAAATGCCAAAAAATAAAAGCTAAGGTCAGGAATGAAAATTTGTATAGGTACATATTATGGATTTTGGATATTATTATTAAAATATTTCGATTTGTGCTTACGATTGCGATTGTACGTGTCGCTATGACGAGGGCGATATTCATAAGTATGCGTTAGGAAATTCTATATCACACACACTTTTGGTTTCAGTGTATTAGATAAACAACGTTTGCAGCAACAGGAGCAATAGCAACAGCAAGCACAGCTTGTCCTTTTCCCTTCCCTTTGGTTGTTTTGATTTATTTTGTTGTGCAGACAATTTTGTATTATTTTTATTAATTGAGCTGAGCGAGTCTGCACTCTGCAGTCACAATTGTGATCTTGGTAGGGAGGGTGTGCTCGGCTATTTTAAATTCTGTGCACTAATACATGCAAACACGTTTACTTGAGCACAGAGTTCGTAGCTGAGGGAGACCCACCCTTAAGGACCATTTACATGGGAGCGAACGAACAAATTGATGAAATGCGAATAAACCACTTTTTATGCATTTATAAACAGAAAATTCCACATTTTATTATTCCAAGATATCGTCCTCTTGGAATAAGGTTAAGTTCGAACGAATTTTTTATTCGCTATTTTGTGGAACGCGATTTAAATGATGTGGATTGTGAATAGACTGACAATTCGCGCCAGGGTGTTTTCGTTCGCGGCAAAAATTTTGGATTTCGAAATTTCGTTATTTAAACTGATAATAAACTTGTTTTCTTAATAAATTTTGATGGAATAATTAATTATCCTCATCTTGGAGTAGTAATATGTGCAATTTTCTGTTTATAAATTTTCTGCATAAAAAGTGGTTTGTTCGCATTTCATCAATTTGTTCGTTCGCTCCCATGTGAATGGTCCTTTAGGCATATTGCGAGGCTAATTTGGTGAGCAATTCATCTGACGTTTTGGACATGTGTTTTGGCCGCTTTGAGCGAAATGACGCCGCTGGAATATTTTTTTGTGGGGATATGTGAAGTCTCTCGTCTATACGGATTAGCCAGCAACTATGGCCGCTTTGGAAGACAACATAACTCGTGTTATTGGTGAGATGCCAAAATCGGACATTCCAGATGAATCACTTGAGGCGAAGTCGCGGTCAACATTTTCACGAAATAATATTCAAATTTCACTTTCATTCGAAATGAAATCAGAAATGAATTTTTATGTTCTACATTTCACTGTATTCGATTTAGATTTTAAAATTTTCGGAATTGAGACAAAGTGAAATTGTGATTTCGAAAAAATTTCGGAGTTTCCGAATCGCTCGAAATGCAGAACTTTGAAAACGAATTCACTCGATTTGCAATTTCGATTTCATTCGATTTCTGGAGCCTAGCTGAAAAAGTAAATGGCAAGAACTGATTTATGCAAATTTTTTTTTGTTTTTTTTTTAATTTTAAACAAAGCGCTTAAAAATCACCCTTTATTATACACCTCAAAAATCGTGTCCATCTATAACGTTAGATTCTGCCCTAAAATTGTGTGTAGACAAAAAATGACGTCATCATGTGAGAAATTGACACGTGTAATAGTAGCTTAACGCTTCAATAGCTTAAAGCTGGCTTAAGGCTTCACTGAATTGATGTTCCGAGATTCTGTTCTGCAAGAATTTAAAAGGAAATAAAGAAAGTTTGTCTTTTGTTGTCAGAAAAGTACGTATCAGTCGACTAAGATGGCTAGGATATGTAGAGCGAATGAACACCAACGCTCCGGCCCGAAGAGTCTTCGATTCCAACACGGAGGGACAACGCAGTAGAGGAAGATCTCGCCTTAGGTGGCGCGCACAAGTGGAAGGGGACCTCAACTACCTTGGAGTGCGCAACTGGAGGCAGTTAGCCAAAGATTGTGCTAACTAGAGAAGCGTGTTGGTTGAGGCCCAGGTCCACCCCGGACTGTAGCGCCATCTAAGTAAGTAAGTAAGTCTTTTGTTGTAAATATCGAATACAGCATTAGAGCGGCTTTAGGTATTTATGCAAAATGCAATTATTTTTAATTTCCTTTTAAATAAATTTGTTTAATAGTGTTTTCTACTAGATACATATTGAGCATGTTCAAGATTCCACTTTAGTAAGTCTAGCAACTCTCACACTTGATGTATCTGAATCTGAGTTCTAATAAGAATTGTAGATATGTACATACAATAATTGTCAAAAAATGGCATACCGACCATTCTAGTTAGTTTTCGCGTTCAGGGTCAATCTAGTCCAGGCAATTCAAGTTGACTTTATAAAACTAGACTCTTGAATGCGGCCATTTACTTTATTGCTTCCAAAACATGTTTTTCTTTTTTTTTTTTTATTTCCTTTTAATTATTTCTATACATCGAAAAATTCGTATGAACTTTGTTTAAAAGGCTGACCATTTGTACTCGCTATCGAATTTCTTACGTTTGTTCCTTGTGAGCAAAAAGCAAAAACAAATTAGCTGTCAAATTAAACAATAAGCAATTATTAAACAACAAAAGTTGAAATTTGTTTTCTTATGTGAAATTAGTTAAACTCAAGAAATGTGCTTTTCCGCTGATGTTAAAAGTTAAAGCATTATTAGGACGCGGATATTTTCAATGGAACGCGGCCATTAATGAAAATGCAAATAAATTCTCTTTCAAGGAAGTACAAAATTTTCTCTAAAAGTTAGTTGACACCGAGTTGGTCAATAGAATGGCCAATATAAAATATTATACATATCTGGAATCTATGTATATCCATCCGCTAAGGGTGGATAAAATTATAATATGAGTAGCTCTAGGTACACATACGTACGGACGTACATAGAATGCATTATCCGCTCAGAGAGTAAGCAATTTTGAGCAAAAGTCAAAACACCCTCCTTGTGCCTTGTCCTTATGCATGCCGGTTTCGATTTGTTTATGTTCCTTTCTTTAACATTTTGGTAGTGGAGGAAAAGTGACGACAACAATACAAAGTATTGGCGAGAGTAAGTAGGCCAACAATACACTAGGCAAACGTGGATGATGGAAATCTATGATTGCGAGTTCCTACAATAGGCCTGTTTTATTGGCAATCCATTTCAGTGAAGTGAAGCAAAGTAGAATTTTTAACACGCAATTACAACAACTACATAGAGTCTCGAAAGTGTCAAACAGTTTGTAGTTGTTGTAGTTGCGTGTTAAAAATTCTACTTTACTTTACTTCACTGAAATGGATTGCCAATAAAACAGACCTAATGACAGTCCAAACGAACATTTACAAAAAGAACGACTGTTTGGTAATGGAATTTAATAATGATCGGGATTCGCCATGGCGTTCATATTTAGGTAATAATAATCGCACCTATTCCCATTGTCGATTGTCACATTCGAGTCACAAATACGATATTCGGAATTCTGTTCGACTGCATGGAAACAATTAAATTTATTTTTGTCGTGTACTGCATTTAAAGTTGTTTGTCTCGAAAAAGGAGATGATAATAAAATAACTTACTGTTTACGCATGTTTGGCAAAGGTCGATGAGAATGGGAATAGGGGTTGAATGAGTTGAAAAAAAAGGGAAATAGCAATGAAAGCATGGCGATTTAGTAAATTTAAATTATTTGGTTTGAAGTACATACATTTATTTTTAATAGAATAAATAAACTAACGTCTTCGTTATATTCACCCGGAAAATCAAATAATTCAATCATTCATTCTGACATTTCTCAACTTTCTGTGACATTAAAATTATACGATTTTTTTTAAATTGTCGTAAGGCATCCAGTATTTGACATATTTAAGGATTATAATAAAATTGCAATAACCAACAATTTGTCAAAGAAATGTATAATTTTTGCAAAATTTTGCACAATATTAACTGAGAATTTTTTAAAGCGATTTTTACTAAAAATTGAAAGTTTTTAATCCTTATTTGAAACTGTATTAAAGTAGGTACAAATATAATGATTGATATTTGAAAATGAGCAATTGGTCGATCCATTGTTAGACAAATTAAAAGATTTGTTCGTTGTTTTTTTGCACTACTGAAAATGGAACAAATTTCGCTCTTGCGACTATTTTAACCTGACTACGTGTTGGAAGACATCGAGGACGATGAATTGCCACATAAAACGACGTAGTGTTTGGACAAAGGATTGGGTCGTCAGAAGGAGGGATTCTACTCCAAATTGCTCGTCGAATTGTGAACTTAGGCACTATGACTCTGCGCAGTCAACATTGCACAGACTGCGTCGCGTTTTGATTTCCTATTCCTGGATCAATTTGAGAATGCTTTCGTTTGAACATTCACTCCGTACTTTTTTCCTGGACGATGACATTTATATACGCAACACCGAGAAATCAAGTCAAGAATTTCTCGATTTACTCCTAAGTTCACATTTATGTGTGTTAACATGTGTCCGGAAAACTCAGTTGTGACATTTCTATTATGTCATCGGAAAGCATGGGAGAGCGCAGTTTGTCATTTCGATTGCCTTGATCGTAGAGCACCAATCAGAAGTCGGAACCCATTGAGAAAAATAAAATACAATTGTCAAGAAGTGACATACCGACAAATTAAGTTAGTTTTTGCGTTCAAATGCCTATTTCACCAATTTACATATTTGTATTTACAAGTTTTTTTTTTTCACAAAATATATAGAAAAATTACAAATTTGCTTTAAAAATAATTGTGGTGAAACAGAATTTGTCTCTTTTTCTAATAAAATTATCCAAAAATACAATATGTAAATACAAATTTATTAGTTGGTGAAATAGGCCACAGGTAAATTCGAGTCCAGACAATTTAAGTCGACTTTACGATGACTAGTTTCTTGAATGCGGCCAATAACTTTTCATACAATATTGCCAGACAAAACATTGTAAGTTCAGACGGTTGTATGCCATTTGGGACAAATATTTTTCACTGACAGCTCTGACAATATAGTAAGATCTGACAATTCTCTTTAATTAGCTTTATATATGTATTTTAATGCATGTAAGAAAATGGAGTCGTTCAAAAAACTAGTTTACTTTTTACTAACTCTGACAGCTGGCTGACCAAAAATGTTTCCGTCATATTTGTGGCAATAAATAGATACTCCTATTATTGAAACGATGGCGTTCGATCGTTTTCATTTTACGTAATCTGGTACCAGTTACCTTAACGACCAATTTAGTTTTTGCGTTCAAGGGATGTCTCTATTTTTGAATATGTCCATTCTTGATATGTCGGTAATCCCTCCATAGTCATATACATTATTTCTACTGAAAAACTGTTCAAAGGTGGTCAATCTAGGCCAATAAAAACTGAGACTAATCCTGTCAGTCTTCTGTTGGACTTAGTAAACTATCTTGTGGATCCTGTACTATTGAATAAAACAGAAAAGAAGTACATAGATGATGCAATCCAGAAAAAACGTTGAATTCTTTTTCAAAATTATACTCTATTCGTAATAAAGATTTGTCGCCACAAAATTTAACTAAAAATATTGACAATATTTAGCGTAGGCCATTATAATGAACAAAAAGACGTTTTATGTTTTTTTTTTTCCGCTTGTGAAGAAATTTGATCGTGACGGCAAGTTCGATTACCTTAAAGACTCCAAACAGACATTATGGTTTTTATCATAAACCATAAAGTTTTGGGAAAAGCATGGAAAACGGTGACCACTATAGGGACTTAGAGGAGACAAGGAACAAGATCAGCTTTTATTTAGATGCGCTCCGTATTTCGTTCGTTTCGTGTTCCCCGGAAGATTATTGCGTTCGCTGACAAATTTATTTGAGAATCCCAAGCGATACATATTTCGTTTCAAATGGTTAAGGTGTCAAAACAAAACCAGGCGAAAGAACAAAATAGGAATATCTATAGATGAAGCTTATGCGAATGCACAGAGGCAGATTGTGCAATATGCTTTGGGAACGAAATGTGCTAGTGGATTATGGACATAAAGCGGCCAATAGACACCACACTTGTGTCTGCACCGGTCTCGGTGTACGGAAAGATGTGCTGTGTGTGGGCTGGTGCGCACACCGATTTTGGTGTCAGACACGGAGCGAGTAAAATCAAAAGTTTTTGATTTTTAGTGTCGGTGTCTCGATCGGTGTGATGTGTATGGCGGAATGCCCACCGGTGTCATAACACCGGTGCAGACACAAGTGTACTGTCTATGGGCCGCTTAAGAGAAGAATATTGCAAAATAAGCGACACAACTTTAATGTTTTTAATAACAGAATGGATTCCTGTCAATTATCTGAATATATTTTTCAACTCGTATAGAGTTGTAGAGTGATGCCCTGGCCAAACAGTTATAGTGTTTCTTTGTGACGTACTTATTCCCAAAATGAAAAAGCAGATTTCAAAGAAAATACGAAGATCACTTTTTATCTCTTCTATGATTACAATAAATGTTATGATATGAATGATATTTATAAAACAATCACCTCCCCCTATTTCCGTTGTCTTTTATCGTAAACGACTTACCTACATGTATTTAATTTTTTGGTGTTTGTAACTTTTTTGAGACAAACGACTTTAAATGACAGTAAACCCATAGAAAATGAAATTATATCGTTAACAAAAGTTAAAAAAAAATGTGCACGACTGGGTCGCACGAAACTTTCTCGTTTATTGCGAATCTCGCAGAATCTCAGAGTCATTTTAGCAAATTTTACGTTTAAAATGATACCCACTCAAGGTGTAATTAATACCGTAAATACATACTACATAAACATAAACCTACGTATTAACTAGAACACTTTATTACTCTCAAATTTCACCCCGAACTGACACTTGAAGGAGGCAAGTAGGCGATGAATTTCAAATTATATTGCTATATGTACTGAAGTTTTGGACTTTACAAAAATATACCGTGTGTGAATAATCGGGATTTGTGTAGTAATTTTTGGGTAATATTCATAAAACGGCAATATTAGACTTTTCTGAGAAAAACTAAGTACGTGATCATGTTAAGAATGCTTATGTTGTCTTAAATATGTATTTTGATCAAAATCGTTAGAGCGGTTTTTTGTAAAATTATGTTGACAAATGTTACAATTTGGATTCGAAAAGCACTGTTATTAAACTGTTTAGCTGAAAACTGAGTACGACGTATTCTTCAGGATATAAACATTACCTAGCAGTTACATTTTTAACCAAATCGTTTCGCGTTTTCGAGATATGTGTAGTTTTTGAAGTACCGTTTTTAGCGATTGGGGTGGAAATCGTTCATGGTTCAAAAAACACTGTTTTTCAACTGTTTAGCTCAAAACTGAGCAAATGATACTAATGGCGTTTTAGAGATATGAGCAGTTTTTTAAAGTAGTATTATTAGGGATTTGGGTGGATATCAAAGGACGCAGTCTTTTTAGAGAAAAACTGAGTTTACTATCAAGTTAAGAATGCCAATAGTACCTTAACAATATTTTTTTTTTTAAATCGTTTTTACCGTTTTCGAGAAAAAGCCAATTTTCAAAACTGCCGTTGCTGGACTTTTTAGAGAAAAACTGGGTATGCAGTCAGGTTAAGCATGCTTACATTAACTCAACTATCAATTTTGGTTCAAATCGTTTGAGCCGTTTTCGAAAAAATCTAAATTTAGGCATATTTCGTCATATTTCGTAAAATTTTTATATGGGAGGTACCGTTAATATTAGGGCTAGAATAAAAAAAACAAAAACGTCCCGAGCGGGAAGCCTACAAACTCTAAATACGAGGTTTGAAGCAAATCCGTCCAAGCGTTTAGATTCCCCAGGGGTGGGACAGACAGACACACGGACGGACAGAATTGCCAGACCCACTTTTTTGAGTTCCCCTATCATCGTAATATCAGAATTGGTCAAAATCTCGAGTTCGAAATTTTGTACGAAAACAATACATACCTATGTATTTTTCTCTTATAGATACTACGTATACGAGAAAGTTAAAAATAGGTATTCATATCGTTTTTACAACGACACTTTACATGAATCGGACGTTTGAATCTTTTGAAGGGTGGTAATGCAGAGGCAATCGTGGGAGTTCTACTAGAGAGTAAAAGGATTCTCCGAAAGTTATACAAGGCCCAAAAATAAGCTATAAAAATAAGATATAAGAATTAAGAATACGAAAGTCTATGTTGACAGTCGGTGTTGATGATTTTGAGAAAAAAAAAAAAAAAACAGATTTCAACTTGGACGATGGTAATCGAATCTAAAGTCGAATAAGACTGCTGGATTGAGCTTTTCAAAGAAACAGGAGATGACCAAGCCAAAGAGCATGCATCTGTAAAATTTTATCGGATGAAATTATGCCCGAAGAGCGGAACCTCATCATCATGTTCCCTATCCACTAGTAATGAGATACCTTTTAAATTCCGCTAAACTGTAAAAAGGCGCGCACTAAAGTGGTGTGGCAGTGACGTGACAGTGGCGTGGCACATGTCATCGCTACCGTTTCGCATAAATGTGGCAGAATTTCATTAATACACCTCAATTTCCTCTTTCAAGGCGTTGGCGTTGGTGGTCGCTGAAGATGATTTTGTTCTAAAAATTAGAATCCAAAATCCATTAAACGAACTCTCTTCGCGCTGCATGGTCAGAAGTCTTCAGTTCTTGAGTCAATTAAACTTTGTAAGCATGAAGTAGGCCAGGGACGAGTTATACAAGAAAGTATTGAAACAAAAACTACGAAAATGGCTCCGACGGTGATATTGTCAAAGATTAAGGCGAGTACCAACATCAACGACGACGTACAGATATAATTTCAAAGTACAAGTTCAAGACCGAAGTTCATCTATAAAAGTAACTCAATAGTTTCTTATAGGAGTAGTTTCTGACATCCAATTGTATGTGTGAATTATTATTCCAGGAACAATACCTTAAATTTAATGGCCGAAACCGAACGGTTGGAATAAAAAGCTTTGGCCTGAACTAAGCTAATCTCTGGGACCCAACCTAAAAATTCGTCAAGAGCCTCACAGTTTTGTCACGCCACTGATTCGACTGGTTATATCCAGATTTATTGAGCCGATTACGTTTTCAACATATGTACCTACTGTAACTGATCATTTGCTGCAATATAACATTAGGTAGTAGGTACCTACCCTTAATTAAGCTTCAAACTTATCTAGATAAGCTGTTATTTTTCACAAATGACAAAATTTCCATTTGCCCCAGTCAATCCAAGTTTGGCCACCCTGTATAGAAGAGCCTCCGAAGAAAAGGAACAAACATTAAAAGTGCAAATCTAAACTGAATCCGTTTTCACGAGACGATTTTTAAGCATGTCAAAGAAAGTAGCTTATTCTCTTTGTAATTGTACCATTTTAGCGAGTTGTTTTAAGTCCTTTAGTTAATTCCATAACGTGTTGTTGAAGGTAACCTCGAAACCATTAGATTGCATGCAAATTGCCTCTTCCAAATTATATTGTGGACAATTATAGTCGACCCAATGTTTTATTTTTTCATCTCATGTTCCCCTCTTATCTAACAAAATGGTGGCTTGTGCAAGGGAGCGACCCACTCCGAACTCAGTCCTCATTACAACAAAAATGTAGGTATTCCCAAGGTTACCTAATTAACACGACACAGCAGGAAATGTATGTGTATCGCAAAAGATTCAAGTTGAACTTTGGAACACTTCCAAAGAGATGGTTGGTTGGTATAGCTGGTATAGGTAGGCATCCAAATTGTCAGCTGAAAACTTGAAGAAGAATCCTCAAATGGGATTCAATTGTTTTGCAAACCAAATTGGTCATATGTTCCCGGCACACGCGTGTTCATTAATATTTATATGACAAAACCGACTTGATTATAGGTTCCAATTGGAATATGTAATTGTGATCCATCACCCGGTCGGGGATGAGATATCAGCTGTTTTCTAATACCCTACCCCGACCACGAGAGATGGTTGAGGAGTAACTTTTAGTTGGTCATATTAATCCGACTCGTGTCGAACCGGCAACACTGATACTTGCTGGTAGTTGGGGTGGTTGGGTGGTATAGAAACCAACAACGTTGACGACGACGACGACGACGGCAGTGGTGGTGGTGGTGGTGGTGGTTTTTACCCCACCAAATAGAAAGAGGGTGGAAGCATATACATATGTGCAGTGCAAACCATACATATGTATATTCTACACACGGAATACAAACACTATATTAGTAGACTAGCGATATCCCGGTAAAACGACTGTAGGACTGTAGGAAAAAATCAATAAAAACGCCATTAGCGCAGAGCCGAGAGCAAAGGAAACCGAAAATCACCCGAAAAAAAGTTTCTCCCCCTTGTGTTACTATGGCTGGCAGAGCCCCCTTTTGTCCTTCGATTTTTTTTATATCCACTTGATCACAGGCACAAAATCACGATCACGATTCACGATCACACTGTTCGATTTGATAAAATGTGGAGTTAGAAAGGGTGGAAGGACTTACCTGCAGGTGCATTCTGATTGAAGTGATTGCCGTTGGTCTGGTAGCGCTGGACAGCATGATTGTCGTTGGCGTTGCCATTAACTCCCGGTGTGGTGAATGCGCCCGGCGTTTGTGCATCGTGGCCAAATTTTGCCGCAAACTGATGAATGCCCGAGAATGGACCCCCGAACGCCGAAAAATTCATCATTTCCTGTTTTGGGTAAAATCTCCACACACAGTTTTTCTCGGTAGAAATGGCAGACGTATCCCGGTTATAGCGAAGGTATTGTGCCTAGCCTCCTGTGTGTAACGACGGTTACCACCCCTTCAGCTGTACTAAATGGCAGCCAAAGTAGTCACTCTCACTCACCCGCACCGCACTACTACTCGCGCTGGTAGGTATATTACTCCCCTGCAACTCGCGTTGTGTGACGACAACGACGAACAAGAAGACGACCAACAAGGAAGGATGGCAATGGCTGGCAGCCGGATGGCTGATGATGACGATGATGATGATGATGATGATGATGGTAGCAAAAGCAGAAGAAGAACAACAACAACAACCAACTAGAAAAGGAGAAGAACACAAGAATTGTGGTAATGGCGCTGTATTTGGAGAGGTCTTTCGGTTTTATCGCCGCACTACCCGCGCGACAGCACTATACTAACGGGAAAATAGCGGATGACGTGATGAGGGTTGAAATTATAATTTTCCTTTCCTTTTTTTTTTTGTGGGTTTTATCGTTTTTCTTTTTTGTTGTATTTTGTTTTAGTGTATCGGCGCTGCTGATGTATGTTTAAGATTTTTCCCTATTTTCCCGAGGGGGAGCGTGTATGCGTTTTAGATTTTCGCTCTCTTTGACTCTGGATTTACGTGTGTGAGTGCTGGGAAAAGAGTCTTTCATGGGACTGTGTGTTAATGTTGCACCAACGAATTTTGTATTTTAACGCGCACACAATCGAATACACGGATTGGAAACAAACACAGTAAGAGGAAAATTTGTTAGAATTTTCATTTTGTTTTCCTTGAAAAATGGAAAAGACAAGTTTTTCTTTTTTTTTGTTCCTTTTGTGTTATTATTGTTTTACCGGAAGAAAACTTCACGCTAGCACTTTTGGGTAGAAATTTAAATTTACTTTCGTATATAGAAAATTGTTCACTTTGTTGTTTAGATGTAAAACGCGGATGGAAAAACGAAAATGAATAAAAAAAAACAACCGGAGCACTGGAGCAGATATTTTGGTTTATGTGTGCCGTAGTAGAGCTGTATGTACACTATTCTATTCGAGGATGATGCCATTACCACCAGCCATCGAAATGACGAAGACCAATTGGGTGTATGTGGTGAGCGTGACAGTGACTGTGTATAACGATATAGCGGCGCGATGAGGGAGCGAAAGTCCTTGAATGCTATAGGCATTTGGATGTGTATACTGTTTGTGTGTGGTTTTTCTCACTTTCGTTTCACAGTGGGTGCAACTGAAAGAGAATGTCGTCCCCAGCAATAAGTGAATGCACTTGCTTGCCCGGCGTATTTGAGAGTGTTGGTTGCCATGAGGGAAGTGATATAAGCGAAAGCCGGATGAACACATTCTTCCTAGTTACATAGTGGCGAACTGTATTATCGACAGTGTATGTGAAATGAATTGCTATTTCCTGATTACTGATTTAAATTATATTTAAAATATAAATAAAAAAAATGGGTAGGTACCTATTATTTAATATAAACAATAAAATTATAAACAAATCGTATTAACAACAAAAGGGATGCAAGAGAAGAAGGGGAAGTGGATATCGGCGCCATCTTCTGAATAAGCAGCTTAGGAAATGGCATATGGTTTGTACCTAAGCTGAATCTACATTCTAGTACAATTTTCAGGGCACCTCGCCTAGTTAGGGACAAAACCATATGTCAGGAATAGAGTTTATTATTTTATTACCTCCAATCTAGTACAAAATACCTACATATGTTTGTACATAAACAGTTCCTATTGGAGTGCACTTTTATCAATATTCAAGATTTTTTAAATGAGACTAAGTAGACTTAATTTAAGGAAATTAAAAAAATGGCGCCCAACGCTGAAACTTTTATAATTTGTTTCCGGTCCGCTGAGGTTGGAATTTAATGCTCCTATTGTGTAACTACAGGGTTTTTCAATAAGAGCGCTACAAAAGTTTTTTTTAAATAAAACAAAAACGGTGAAAGTACGTTCGATGCCATTATGTATGAAACTCGATTTCTTTTGCATGGCCACCACGCTTGCAGAAGTCTAGACGCTGAACCCAATTTTCGACGATTTTCAAGCTTAAATCGGCCGATACTGCTGCAATTTCACGTTCGATATTTGTACGAAGTTCATCAATCGTCGCTGGCTTGTTGGCATAGACCATAGACTTGACGTAGCCCCACAGGAAAGTCTAACGGCGTCAAATCGCACGACCGAGGCGGCCAAGCGACTGGCCCTTTTCGTGAGATAACACGTTCTCCAAACTTGGTTTCCAATAAACTGATTGTGGCATTCGCTGTGTGGCTTGTGGCGCCGCCGTCCTGTTGGAACCAAATGTCCTCCAAGTCCATATCATCCAATTGGGGCCAAATATATTCGGGTATCATTGAACGGCCCATAAACCACACCAAACCGTTATTTTTTCGGGATGCAATGATGACTCATGGAGTACGTGTGGATTGCTGCCTGACCAATACCGCATATTTTGTTTATTGACGAAGCCATTCAGCCAGAAATGAGCCTCATCATAAATTGGACGTAGTGCTCTTAACGTTGAGGCCACTGACTCCGAATTTCGGTAGTAAATTTTAATAATTTCGACTCGTTGTTGGCTCGTATATCTTTCCATCATGAAATGGGAAACCTTACTAAAGAGAAATGTCAAAAGAGCGGCGTCGTTTGCTGTCCCTGTCGCTCTACTTTTGAAGCGTCCCTATTAAAAAACCCTTTACAGTTGAGTTGAGTTGAGTTGTCTATTGGTTTTTTGTAATTTAAAATTCGGTATTGTCCGTATTGTCATACACAACCCGGATCGAAAAGTTGTCTGTCAAAACACAACACAGATGACGGTAGTTGTATATAAGTTGTTAGTTAGTTTGGTTTGTGTGAAAGTTGAGTTGAATTGAAGTCAGTTGTCTTACACAAGTTGAGTTGTCTTACACAATAAGGGAATAAAATTGAAAAAAAAATAAAACGACATCGACTTAAGCGCAAAGTTCCAAAAGAATAAGCCGAAGCTAGTTACAGCTAAACATTCTACCTTCCATAATAGTACCAGAGGGCGTTCTCACAAGTTCGGTTTCTTGGCATAATCCAGAGACTGGAAGTTCCGTTACATAGAATTTGTGGCTCCTCATTAAATCCACTGCCACCGGCTGGTGTACCATTGAATAGACGGGTTCTCATATGTATTGGGTAGAACCTGTCCTCTAAGGTCCGTCGAATATTAAAAGTGGGCTGCTTTTGGTCAGGTTGAACCTTCTCAAACAGAAAATTGTCAACATGACTATTAAACTATTGGCTATTGGACTAAAGTAAAGATTCTATACACTCCGTGCCACTTGATTAGGAACAGGCAGTTTTTTGTTTTAATTTTACGATATTTTTCAAACCCTTTGCTATTCTGGGAAAAACGGATTGCAGAAGGAATAATGAGGGATATATTATGTTTATATTGTAAAAAGAAAAATGGGATTAAGTTGATAAATGCAACTTTTATGACACTTTTCCCAAAGGGGTCATAAAATTGACCTGTTTTTTTCGTGTCACTTGATTAGGAACAGTAGCTTAATCTACCTGTTAGAAGCTTAAAAGGTAAAAAAACAATACAAAATTTGTTTGTATAAATAAATGTTGGTTTTATTGAAAAAGTGGCAATAGTTTTTAGTAATGGGTACTACCTCCTGATCGCTGAATCACTTCAAGTAGCCTGCTGTGTAGAGATTCATAGAGTGCTATCAAATAATCGAGCGAAATTTCGGACCAGGCTCGTTTTATGGCTTCAATAATCACTTCCGTTTCTTCATATTGCCGTCCTCCTTCGTAGACTTTTCTTGAAAGCCAACCCCACACGTTTTCCATGATGTTAAGGTCGGGTGAATATGGCGGCCATGGAAGTAGGCTTACATTTTGGCTCTGAATTCAGGCTTTTGTTGTCCGTGCCGTATGTATTGGTGCATTGTCTTGTTGGAAAGTCCATATCTGTCCACCAAATATCTCCGAAAACTGCGGAAAAGCTCTTTCCAGTATCGATTGGTAGGTGATTGCCGTCATTTTGGAGCTTTGGAAATCCAGCTCCACAGTTCCGTAATAGCTTATTGCTCCCCATACCATTACACCACCTCCTTTGCTGTGCCGCCTTTGAATATGTATTTCTTCTTTTCTTAAATCATGGAAATAACAGCTGTATCCATCAGGTCCGTCCAAATTAAATTTTTTTTCATCAGAAAAGACGACGGTATGCCACTCTCGATTCCACCTGATGTGACTTGTTGCAAAATCAAGCCGCTGGATCTTACGTGCCGCATTCAATGGTGGTTTTCTCTTCATTTTTTTTTTATGGCGAATATGGCTGGCCTGCTTTATCACGCGATAAACAGTCGATCTGCTAGCTGTAACTCCAGTTTCTGCCTTAATTTTACTTACGGAGAGCCTTGAATTTGAATCAGCTCTCAGTATCGCCCGCCTTTCCTGACATGTTGTTGCTTTGCTGACTCTTCCTTTGCGGTATTTTCCATACCTCTCCGGATCCTTAATAAATCTGTGTACAACAGTGGAACCTCTTCCAATCTTTCTGGCTATGAAACGGATGGATTGTCCTTGTTCCCGGTAAGCTCGAATTTGGCCAATTTCCTCCTTGGTTAATGTCTTTCCTTTACCCATAGTTGTTGATTGTATGAAGTTATTACTTAAACTAAGCTCCCTAATACTCAAAGTATCCTTTTATTTGATTTAAATCATGGTAACAGGTAGATTTAGCTACTGTTCCTAATCAAGTGACACGAAAAAAACAGGTCAATTTTATGAACCCTTTGGGAAAAGTGTCATAAAAGTTGCATTTATCAACTTAATCCCATTTTTCTTTTTACAATATAAACATAATATATCCCTCATTCCTTCTGCAATCGGTTTTTCCCAGAATAGCAAAGGGTTTACAAAATATCGTAAAATTAAAAAAAAAAACTGCCTGTTCCTAAGCAAGTGGCACGGAGTGTATCTACCGGACAGTGAAATGCAAGACACCAACACATTCGGTGAGAAAAATCGATGATAGCTGAAGGCATTCTTACTTTACGTATAGCTAAAGGAATCCCGACGTGTGAAAAATATCTGCCTGAAAAACTGTAGCCTTTCATCTTCTGCGGTACCGGGCACATTGCTTCGAGTTTTCCATACCAAGAGCTTTGGTATTGCGATGGCTTGGTCGTCTAAAGGAAGTTTCGATCTTCTTTGGCATCTCAATAACAAAGATATGGACACATGCAGGTATTGCGAAGACTTACATGTCGCAGAGGATATTACTCATCTCCTCTGTGAACTGTGAATGTCAAGCCATTGCTCGGTACAGGAAGAACACCTTGGAAGGTAGGTACTTCTTCGATAGTTTGGAGGAGGTTGGCCTCAATAACAAAATTGAAACAATATTCAGGTTTTGTAGGGAAACTAATTGCTTGGGCGAATTGGTTAAGGTTCCCCCAGGGAGGGCTAGGACTGAAATTCGTTGATCTTTTCCAGTACAACAAAGAGTTTGCGATCAATGCTATCAATCGTTTGTTGTATACCACCTTTACCGTACAGTTGAATGCATAATATAAACAAGACACCAATACAATCGCTGCGAAAAATCGATGATTGCTGAACCCATTTTTACTTTACCTACCTAATGGGCTCCCGACCTGTGATGAAGTCTCTGCTAAAGAAAGTGCAGCACGTTCCTTTTATATTTCCAGACCAAGAGCTTTCATATTATGATGATCATTGAAACGAAGTTACGATCTTCTTTGTCATCTCAAATTTGTGGTCCGGGATTTGAAAATCGTTTGGAACTTTGAAAAGATGCTTAGTTTACAATTGAAATTCGTTGATCTTTTCCAGGATCAGTGCTAAAATGTTATCAATTGTTCATCTGCCTGGCCGTTGTTGTTGCTGTAGCAGCTTGACTCGTCGTTCATCTGAGATTTTCAACCCGAGGAACTGATCCACATCACTTGGGTGGGTTGACAGCACTTCTGGGATCAAGTTTGTTGGTTTGACTGTGCAGTTAAACAGGTATTGGACGTCATGTGAGCTATTTTTGCAGTCCGTGCATCTATTCTGGATATTGGAGTCAAGGCGTGATAAGTAGATATTACGCTGATGGCACCAACTTGATCGGAGGTGGGCTAGTTTAGTTAGACATAGGATCTTAATATATGCAGGGACATATTTTCGATAGTGCTTGGAAGACATGATCCCCTTTTAGTGGATGGACTTAATACTTGGACTACGCATAGTTCGGTCATCTATTTATACTTGGTTGATGATTTAGTTTTAGTACATGCGCCCAACTAAAACATTATAGCAGACAGCCCAGTTGTTCTTAAGACTTATTATAGCTAAACCATCTTCTACATTGATGGTTCTTCCTTTAATGGACGTGCCTTCTTTTCTTGTCCCATTATTCTCTTTACATGATTTCCAGCACCTACTGCAAATTAAGCACATCCACTATTTTCGCTGCTTCAAAGAAGTATGAGTACTTCCTCCATGCGCTTCCGCGTCTTATACCAGTACATGCGGCTGCTAGGGTTCTAGCTCGCAGAAATAGCGTTTGGCTGCTGCTAGCGATCGTCTTTAGGTGTTCACAGATTTTAGCAGGAGTAATTTTTTTCCTCAGCGGGTGAATGGTTCAGAGGTTCCATTCATAGAGCTTACATTCATGATATATGCGTGCTCCCCATCAAATAGTCTGCAAATCGTCTGGTTTCGGGCTGCAGCTCACGGATTGCTTGTATGATATTGGTTTTAAGTGCTTGAATCGTTTCCGGATTGTTGGCATAACATCGGTACTTCCAGAATTTCGATTCCCCCAAAAAAAAAGTCAAAATTGCAGCTCCGAGGCGGCCAATAAACATCGCCAAGACGGCTGATAACACGATTTGGGAAAAAGATCGATTGTGGCATGGCGTGCCATACTGCATGAACCAGAGGTCGTCCAAATCCATGTCTTCAATTTCAGTAAAAAAAATTCGGTTAACATGGCTCTGCACGCCCACCGTTGACCGAAACGTTGTTCCCAGGCTAGTGCGTGAAATGTTGAACTGTTGAGATCGATGGCGAGTTGATGTTCGTGAATTGAGAAAAAGTTTTCAATATTTCCCAAAGTTGTTCAAGCGTAAAGCGACTCATTTCGTTTCGCGGAGGGCGGAGGTATGATACTGACTTTCTGTTAAGATTTCGAGCGGGAAACAGCTGTCAGTGTCAAAATAACCTATGGCCCCTATTGTGAATGTCGATAGTTGATCGTTGAGCGACAACTGTCGATCAATCGACAACTGTGATTGTCGATTGCGATTGATATTTGTCGATTTTACAGTCGCTTGTAGTCGATTACAAATGTCTGGTCGATGCTTTCTCTTGGAAATGAAAAAATGTTGTGCATACGAATAGCTAAAATCAATCGACGCAATCGACAATTGTCGTGACGATTGCTGATCGACAATCACAATAAGGGCCTATGATTTAAAAAGATACCACTAGATGGCCCACCCGTTATGTGTGACATAGCTACCCTCTCTAGAGTTTGGAGATGACTTGCAGTGTACCTCATTGCTGGCTAAAAATGGATACAACCTTAAAAGGTTGCTGCAGCATTCTTTTAGCTCATTGAAAATGAAACGATGTCGAATTTATTCTACAGTATCTGGTAAGTGATTTTTCTGAATTCAAAAAGTTGTACATATCTGCTGGTTCGGTGGACGATTAAAACCCGCATGGTTACAAATTTTGACTGCGATTCGAAGATTCGAAAAAATAAAGTCACTGATTTCATTATATTTGTGGCAAATGGACTAAATTCTGCTCTTAAATTGTTGAATTTAGCATTGGATAGTCATTTTTGGGAAAGATTGTTTTAAAGATGGACCAGCATGCTTAGAAATATGATGGATAATACATTCATACAATCATACTGCAAGTACTAATATTAGCTTTGTACAATAAAGATGCAACCACTAGGAATGACAAACATTTATTAATAGTAATTCTTTTGTATTATTATTTATATTTTTTATATTAAATGTATTTTTGCTAATTATAAACATAAATATTAACGTACACATAATAGAGATGTCTCTTGTCGTATTCATTAAATAATATTATGCACTTTAGCACTGCTGCCATTTCATTGGTCTTTATTTTGTTGTAACAAAATTTCTTATACACACAATGTTTACATACACTTTGCAATGGGAAAACTATATTAGTATGTCTTAGGATATTTTAAAATTTAAGCTTTGGTATAAAATTAAAACGATTTAAAAACAATATTAGTTTAGTACGAATTACATTAGATGTTGTACATCCAATACACATTCATAAGGCATTGTCAAGATACTGATATTAACAAAAAATAACGCTTATACTATAATACTTCTCTCGGGAAAAGCCCCGAGCTGAATCTATATAGACAGCGAGGCTTCATCAACGCGCCGAGATTTTTGCAGATATTATTACATTTATGTTTAAAATTTAAATTACTTTTGAATATTGCAAACAAATTTGTTCAATACTCTTGTGAAGTACATAGACGTTTCTTAGACACGTGTTGAGTTAAAAATTGAGGATTACGTTTTTTTTAATACGATTATTTTAGATAATGTGTTTTTTTTTTACTTAATAGTTGGATTGTAAAATGCATTTGAAAATATTGCAGGCTGAACTACGAAAAAACGACAATAGTATTTCCTGATGCAGTCAATTGTTGGGCGCCATTTTTTATATATAGAAAACTCTCACCTAATTTGATCCTTAACCATTTCGTGTGTAAAATCAATCATTGTGATGAACTGCTAGCAATTTCATTAGATTAGAGTACATTAGAAAATGTGACAGATGACAGACTTTATGGCAATCGCGTTTGACGACAATTGTCTGAACGACAGGTCGTTTTAGTTTTGATAATTCATATTAGCTGCATCGCGTTAGTACTTCAACGTCAATAACATTTTGGGCAAGTGCAAAAGATTCTGAATTAAAACCTTAACGCCTTAACCCTTTTAGGGATAAATAGTTTTGACGATAAGCGTCTTTAAAAATATGTGTTTAGGCCTGGAGTCTAACTGGAGCCTTACTTTTTATTTCTTTCTGAAAGTCAATCATATTCGAAATTGCATTTCGTTCCGCTTTTGAATTCGTACTCTGTAAAACCTTCGATTTCCCGTATACATCAATGCTTTCTCAATTAATACAGACGGACCATATTTCCATTCATTCATTTTCATTGGCCCGCTTATCCATTAAGTGCGTTTAGGTTACTTAAGTGGACCCTCCATAACTCTCGATACTATCCGCTATCGATTCTAAATCATAAAAGGCAAACCCCATAACCGGTAAAGCAGAGATTATGGACTTATCTCATATCCTGGGTCTACCTAGAGAACGACTGCCTAATGGTATGGATTCCATAGCTCGTAGTGGGATCCTAGTCGGAGACATGCGTTTAAGTAGCTGCTCGAGATTGATTTCCTCACGTGTTCTGGTGTTTCTTATACGATCCCTGCGGGTCACACAACCAACAATACAATGGAGGAATCTCATTATTTCTGCTGTTTGTATCCGCGATTTTATTCTTTCGGTCATTACCCACGCCTCTGACCATGGGTAAGAGTAGGAACAAACACCGAATTAAAATCTGACAACTTAGCTTTGGCACAAAGTTTAGTCAGAACAGAATGACCAAGCTGTCTCAGAATTGACCCAGTCTGACCAATCCTACAGGAGCACTCAGCATTGCTCCATCCGTCACTTGTGAATGAGTGCCCGAAATACTTAAACTTCTCCATCTGTTTCAATGCGAATCCACTAAAATGCAGAGTACATTGAGCAGTCAATCCTCAAATTTAAGTTACCTATTTAGATGTGATTACAGCCTGCCAGATCGGCCACATTTTCACAGGTCAAACCTGGAAAAGGCCATCGAAAATTTCAAGGACCGACACCTTTTGATCAACTTCAAAGCCGTAACTGGTACATCTGCGACATCATCGGGCGCTCTAGTCTAGACTTAATTTAGGCTTTCACGACGATTGAGGATCAGGCAATACCGGTTGGTCTTGAAGTAAATGAGGTGATGATTAAACACGTGCTTATCAACAAACAAACAAACATCTGTCAAACGTCTAGGAGAAAACGTAACTATTGAAAGCAACAGTTTCAAGGTACTTAGGAAGTTCATCTACTTCGAAGTGAACATTGACGAATTACACTGGCGACGAATAATGGGGTCGAATCGCCGCATCTGTGAACGAATTATACGTTCACGAAATTAACGAATTTTACATTGCTCGTTTACGGATAAGGCGATTCGGCCCCTGATAGAATAAATGGGTTCAAAACTCCTGACGCGAAGCACGAAATGTAAGGTCTAAAGAACCCCTAATCTGACAATTCTGTTTTATGGCACCGAGAGCTAGATGATAGGCAGAAATTGTGAGCTGACACCTACTGCGATCCTTTAAAAGAAAAATTCTTCGTCAGATGTTTGAGCCTATGGACTCCCTATGAGCTATACGTGTACAAAGCTGTGTATGTAGTAAAAAAGCTAAAACACGTCGATTACATTGACTCGACCACATCAAGTGAATAAGCAATATTGATCCAGTCAAGCGGATCTTCCAATTCCGCCAGGTTTCAGACAACAAGGATGCCTTTATCTCCATTTCAAAGATCAACCGCTCTGGCATCCGTGAGAGACAACTTAAAGTGCCCGGAATCGCAGAGGATGCAAGGCTGCAATGTCTCAGGCAGATAATCTTCAGGTCGGGAGCCCGTTAAGCAAAGTAAGTAACATAATTCGGTTTAAATATGTTTGTTGTATAGAATACGCCCCGTTGTCAAAGCTTAGTCTGCCGTGAACGCAAGATATGTCGTTTTCAATGACCGGGCAGACTTGTATTTAGTAGACGAACTATGCCGGTGACTTTGACCAAGAATGACCAAGAAAACGAAGCTCAGTTGAAAGCTTCCCCCTACTCAAAATACGCTTCACATAATATGCTGTATATGCACTAACCTTCTTCTGGCAGCAGCGCAGTTGAAAAACTCACACCCGACAAAAACGGAGTTAGTCTTATACACCAAAAAGGTTAAGCTACATTTCGTCACTCCCTCAAGCACAATGGAATCCCACTCGAGTTCGCTGGAAGCGTCAAATATTTGGAGCTGAGACTGAACAGCAAGCTATTATGGAAAGAAAATATTGTCGAACGCACTAGAAACAGAAAATTGCTAGTGGCTCTATACTCTTATAAATGGGGTGTCGGCTCTAGGTGGGACCTTTAACCGAATATAATGCACCGGCTTTATACCGCGGTTATCAGACCAATAATTTTATACTGCATCGTTGTGTGGTGGCCCGCCTTGGACAAATGGTTCAATCTAAAGGCCCAGAAGACTCACAGCTTTTCATGCTTGTGCATCACGGTGCACTGAGAATATCTCCGCCGCTCTACAAACCATGCTTAACCTACTTTCCAAAGACATCGTCAACAAAATAATACGTCAAAAACGTGACAATCTGTCAGGGAAGGGAGGCACTCGAGAGGACAACCGACTGGACATGCCAGCATCCTTCTACTGAATATCCCCTTGCCCATTACAACCGATTACTACAAAAATCAACTTTGAAAAAGGCTTCACACATGAAATACCGGACAGGAACAAATGGGACTCAGGAATTGTCCCACACTGTCCATAATCACAGACGGTTCCAGAACACCGGCGGGAATTGGCGCCGGGTTATTTTCCAAAGAACTACATCTGGGCCTCTCCTTTGTTTTCCGAGACACGGCAGTGTCTTCCAAGCAAAAATCACAGCTATTCGTTAGTCCACCTTCCACAGCGTGGCTGTCTATTAATTCGGCATCACAAAGGGATATCGTCTCGTCATATATATTCTGGGTGATAAATAATCCGTCGTATTCGGAATTTTGCTACGAACCCCGAAAGAACTATCACAGAATCCGTTGTAGTGGAAATTTTTGCTACAAATTGAATTCGTAGGAAACATTTCCACTACGACGGATTAAATTCGTAGCAAAAATGTCCACTACGATGGATTTTGTGATAGTTCTTTCGGGGTTCGTAGAAAAATTCCGAATACGCCGGATTCTGTGATCACCCAGATTGAAGGCCAAGCTGCTATCAAATCTCTAATATCCAATGAAATAAGATCTAAAGCGGTAGAAAATTGCTGCGCATCTCTTAACGATATAGCTGGACCTCACCCTTTGCTGGGTTCCTGGTCATTGTGGCATCCCACAGCACTCTGCAGCAGACGAACAAGCAAGAATAGGCGCCTCTAGATAGCAACATTCACCTACGCTAAAGAAATAAGTCATGTGAATCCAGTCGGCAAAGAATGTCACAGTGAATGATCATATGGCCAATTCTGAATACAAAAAGATCCAAGGAACTTCTGCGACTAAAAAAATCTAGGATCTCAAAATTGTTAATCGGCCCTAGCGAGGTATCCGTCGGAACGGAGAATTCTCCGCAAACCATACTCCGTGGGAGACTCAAATTACATTCGAGGTATCCATCTTCGGAAAGAATAATTAAAATGCGACAACGCATTGATTTGACATGATGTTGGTTCGTGGTTCATCGGGATTTTCCTATTTAGTGCTTGTTTTTTCGTTTGTTTTTGCCTTGGAAACACAAATTTAAGCAACAAATACAACCAATTACTTTGCTAAAATGTTTTTTTTTTCTTTATTGCTTTCATTTATCAACACTTCAATGCAAATCGTAAACAAATTCCGGAACCAATTCATGTCGGAGCATATCGGTAGAAAATTCGTATGAAGCTGTCAAAAATGTGAGTAAAAACGCACTTGATCGCACTGAAACACAAAACGTAAGTGTGCGTTACATATTTGTCGGAGCAAAGTTCCGAAAAGCTGTTTAGAAGAATAATTCGAAATCATCCTATTCGTATGAATTCGGTGAATTTTCCGTTCCGACGGATACCTCGCTACGGCCGAATGTCATCTCCGGGCACGGCATATCAGGTATATACGCGCAAAGGCTTAATCTTCCATACAATGACTTCTGCAAGAGATGAAGAGGAGGATGAGTCCATCACTCACTTTCTTTGCAGTTGTCCTAGCCCTAGTCAATTTAAAAAAGGCATACTTGGGAAAATATTTTCTCAATGATCTAAGTAATACCAGTTATAAAGAGCAGCAAATGGATTGCATGAGTAGCTAGTAACGGAATCACTTCCCTCAACCCAAGTGGTATGCACAATGGACCGACTAACAGCCTAAATGTTTCTCTCACCGAGAAACAAACAAACAACATACAAAAACTGACCTTTTTGTCCCCCTCTAAGAAAATAAATTCACAATGCAATGCAGTAGCGCAGTGGTTAGTGTGCTGGACTACTGTGCGAGGGATCCCAGGTTCGATCCCCGGAAAAACACAAATTACATCTTAAAGTTTTTTCTACTGCGCCACCTCTCGCGAACGTCTGACAAACATCCGAGAGTATGACTGTCATGAAAAAAGCTTCTCAATTCAGCCGTTCGGACTCGGCATAAAATTGTAGGTCCCTTCCATTCGTCCCAAAAATAGACACACACAAAACGAATGGTTGCGAGAAGCTAGGCCTTGGGTGTCACCCGCCTCTTGCGCCACCTATTTATTTATTTTTTAACTAATCACTTGCTCTTTTAAACCACCCACGACTAACCTCATTCCTCGCCAACTGCATAAGATAATTCAAATGTCTATAAGGGAAATAAACTGCCGACCTATTTCAGCCTTAAAATTTAAATAATAATTTTATGCTTTCATTGTTAATATTTTTTTTTTGTTTCTTGTTTATGTTTATGTTCTAAGTGAATATGTATCGTTATATGAATAATAATATTGTTCCATTCGTTATTGTTTTCAAGTCCATTACATTTAATTAATCATGTTTGTCCTTAATTGATTTCTATTCTGTATGAAATAATTTATTTTATAATTTATATTCTCCCCAAATGTTCTTAAAAATCTATTCTATATAAATAACTTTTAAAGTTTAAAATATTCTCAACTTGTTTACCAAATATACATTAAGAAACAAATGCTCTATTAAAACGTCTTGTGCTTTTTGTACAAAAGTGATGTTTTTGCAGCTCAACGGGAATGCTCATAAATGGAAAGTTGCATAAACAAAAAACCACTGATAACTTTATAAATAAAAAAAAAAACCCGAACATAATCACACACATTCACAATGGAGGGAAACACCCTTGGAAGAAACTTCACATTCATTCAATTGAAAATAAATAGAAAACAAATTCAAATTAACACAATATGCACATTATTTATATTGCTGTTGTTTTTTTTTCCTTATAACAAAACATAAAGGCGGAATATCACTTTCATTTGATGTACCAGACACATTGAAAGTATTTTTGTTTAAACAAATTAAAAACAAATAATCACAATTCGCTTTAAAAAAGAATTTTCAAAAAGAAAATGCACACAAAACTTGTTAAGAGAGAGAGAGAATGAAATTATTCTACTTAAAATGTAAAATATGAAAAAAATTCAAAATGAAAATATCACAAAATTATAACTTAAATTGTATAACATGTCTTACAAATTTAAAGAAATGTATAACAGTAATATCTGTTTGTTATCCAAGTCCAATAGATAAAGTTTGAATAATATTATTATTATTTAGTTGTTTTTGCTTTTTAAGAGAAGAGTATTCCTAGTCTAGACTTTTATATAAGTATGTATATATTATTAAAGGTAAGTGCTTTTGTATATGTAGCAAAAATATGGAAAAATAGCCACCAATCGTCATAAATTTATTTAGCACGTACACTCACACCCGCTCTCGGTTGGCTTACAGTGGATAGCCAAGAGCAGCCGATAGTAGGGGTTCCCATGATCGCTGAATATCCATGTACAGAGCAGTACACTGCTCGGAAACGCTTTCGTCTTCGTCCAGTACCGTAATGGGGAATAAGTCATTCTGAAAATTGGTGTAAATATTTTTTTTTTTTAATTAAAGCCTTAACGGGGATGTTAGTGAAAACGAAAAAAAAAAAACGTTAGACAGACCACAGTTGTTGATAGCAGCGCAGCGTTGGGAGTGGAAAATTCAAGCCACTTCGAGGGGCATACGAACTCAGGTTGCACAGACACACAGTAACGTGCAACAAAGAAACTGATGATTGACAAATGTCCATTTCATTGTGCCCCAATTATAAGCTCTCTTTGCCATGATATGAGAGAGATGAATGACTGAGGAGATTGATCGGTAGATGACAGGTCATTACACAACGTTAGTCGCTGTCGACAAAAGGACAACAAACTTAGACCATTATGAGGTCGTTTGTGATACCACATGAATCTAGAAAGTAGTTTCGTCCTACTCAATGAACCAGTTTGAGCTTCTAATAAGGCGTAGAAGAGTTCGAATGTTAGATTGTTTAGATCAGGGGTTCCCAAACTTTTCCATCCTGCGACTCCCTATACAGGTTATAGTATTTTTGCGACGCCCTTCTAAAAGCACACAACGGAAAAAAGCACAGATATGTGAATATAAGCTGAGCTTACTGAAGATTCACTAAAGGGGTTTTCAATGAGGATTGGTCGACACTGAAATGGAATAAAACAAGCTGTATGCAAGGTATTAACGAATCCCATCTTTGCCATTATTGTATGGAATATAAAACCATGCCCAAATGTCCGCCGCAGCTTCTCACGTTGTCACGGATCCGAGTGGTCCAATATGCCGCATAGATCCGGCTTAATTTGAGCGATGGCATTAGTTATGTTGGGTTTAAGGACATCGGTCGATTGCGGTTTATTCGCATTGAGCTGCGACTACAGGCAACGCCACAAGAAACATTTAGCGAGGTTAAATCGCACGATCTTGGTGGCCAAGAGATCAGATAACCATACCCTGCAGCTAAGTGACACATAACCACCTCTTGCTGGAACCACATGTTAGCAGAATCGTTCTGTAGTACTCGCCGTTGATGGTATTGGCCTTACCAACGTCATGAAACAGTACGGAGCAATGACGCCACCGCCGGTCTAAAATGCGCACCAAACAGCTTTTTATGGATGCATTGCCACCTCGTGTTGGTTGTCGTCATCCCATATATGGCAATTTGGTCATTCATCCAAAAATGCGGGCCGTCGCTAAAGATGATTTTTCTATGGTCCATTACATTACCATTAACTTTGAGCTCCTAGTTCAGCTGGAACTTGAACGGGTATAGACCCAAGTCTTGACGCCAAGTTGAAGTCTGCAAAATTCTTATACTTCTTGTGCACAGCAAAACACAATGGCCAACATCGAACGAACCCGACTCGACATTTTTTTTTAAATCGAACTCAAGCTGATGGAACGTCGTGTGCAGCCGACCTGTATCGTGTGCGTATCGTCTTGCGACGCCCCTAGGATAGCCCCACGACTCCCCAGGGCGTCGCGACGCACAGTTAGGGAACTCCTGGTTGAGATCATTGCAATAGAAAGCTCTTAGATTGAGTTTCCGTTTTTGGGAGAGAACCGGACAAGTACAGAAAAAATGAAGAATGGTATTCCCTCCTCCTCTTCGTCCAAACAACGAATTAGGTATTATTCATAGTCAGTTTTTGATTGGAAAATCATAAGTCTCGGTGAGAGTCGAGCATACAGTGCTTCAAGATAAGATGTAGTGGTCGTCTATTGATGATCTCAACGCATTTTTGGAGTAGAGGCCACTCAAATTCACAATGGTGTTTTGATTACACCTATAGTGGCGCTGATATATCGACATCCTTTCCCCCGTACTCGTGGGATCCAAATTAAAAAAAAAAACAAAAAAGAACACAATAAAGAAGACAAAAAACAAAAAATTTAAATCTCATCGATTAACCAGGAAACGATAGAAGATCCGTAGATTCGCGATAATGCGATCACCGCCACAGAAAATCTCGAAAAGGCAGTTGAGCAGAAGAGAGATGGGAGTACCCCAACTTCAGCAGAGTCAAGGAAGGCCCAGGACGGGACACCGGTAGGAGCGGTAAGAAGTTCATTTAGATGGATATTACAGCAATCTGCCAAAAACTGCTCTGAACTTAGAGGAGTAGAGAGCTCGTCACAACCCGAGCCCGAAGCCGTTGAGGAAAAACATAAAGGTGCGATACTTATAGGCACTATGGAACAGGAGGTGCAGAAATGCAAAGACATAATAATGAAGATTCGAAACACGACGGAGAGACAAAAAAATATTAGCACGAAAGTTAAAAAAGGGCTCTCCGAGCTAGAGGAGTCCCTGGACATTATCGGGTTTGCTTTTGAAAACAAAAAAAACTTCGACAAAAGGACCAATCAACACAGCGTTCTTCGCCCACTATCGTAGAAACCAGCGTAAAAAAGAGGCCACTCCCGAAAAACACGCAGAGAAAACGAAAACAAGAAAAAACGGCTAGCTCGAGGAAAAAAAATACCATAAAAAGGAAAAAGTCCGGTGAAAGGGGCAGCACCTCAAAGGGAAGCCCCTCAAAGACGAACGAGGCCAGGAAATCTTCTAAAAAACAAGCGACCCAGGTACCATCCAAAAACGAGAACGTAACTGATAACGGCGGTACTTTAAGCTTGAAAGAGAGGGAAAAAACGAAGAGGCCACAAAAACTTAGACCAGAAGCGATCCTGATAGAACCGCAGGGACCGGAGACGTACGCGGAAATACTTTAAGAAATACGTAGCAAAACCAACCCAGACGACATGGAAACGAAAATCAAAGCAGAGATGGATTTAGCTCATCCTTAGAAGCTATCTTGGGGGATAGGGCTAACATCCGACATCTGGAACTAAAGACAACACTGGAGATAAGAGATATGGAGGAGCTCACAGCAAAAGAGGAAATAGAGGAGGCCATCAAATTAAAACTCATTGATCCCTCACTGGATATTAAAGTGAACATGCTGAAAGTAAACAGTAGATCGCAACAGATGGCTATTATTCATGTAAACGCGCGTGTAGCAAATGAACTACTAAAAACTCCCCGCGTTGAAATTGGCTGGGTATATTGCAGAATCCGTCGCATAGTGGAAGTAATACGCTGCTTCAGATGCTTCGGGTATGGCCGTCAACAAGCAACGTGTAAGGGGCTAAATAAAAAGGAACAGGGGCTCTTTTTTAACTGCGGTGAAAGCGGTCACAAGAAAACAGAATGTAAAGCAAGTGCCAAATGCTGTCTATGTGAGGAGCTTAATGTAAATGCGGACTTACTATCTCACGTGCCGGGAATGGGCTCTTGCCTGGTTTTCAGGAGAGCCCTACAGGAGGCGAAAAATAAAACAGAATCCGCACAGCAAATGATATCCTCAGTCAGCTCAGGCTCGATTTGAAAGCAGACATAATCATTATGAGCGAACAATATAAAAATAGAGGCGAACCAGGATGGCTCACAGACTTGACAGGCACAGCTGCTATATGGAGACCAGACGAAGTTGCTGTCGTCAAAATAAATCAGGGAGCAGAAAGAGGCTTCGCTTGTATCAAAAATGAGGGAAAAAAACAATAGTTAGCTGCTATTTCACGCCAAATGAAACTATTGGCGATTTTCGGGAAAAACTAAATGCGCTAGAGGACACCGTACGTAAAATTGAGGGCAAAGTAATTGTAGCCGGGAACTTTAACGCCAAGGCAGTAGAGTGGGGTATGCCAACAACGGACTCGAGAGGTCGACAAATCCTCGAGATGGCCGCTAGGTTAGGACTTAATGTAATAAACAACGGCAACACATCCACATTCAGACGCCCTGGATATGGTGAGACAATTCCAGATATAACTCTCGCATCAGAACAATAATATCCTCAAACATCATTAACTGGAGGGTTATTGAGGATTACACTGGCAGCGACCACCAATATATCGTCTACGAATTACAAATAGAGCAACGCTCGTATCGGGCAAATTGAAACCGGAAACCTCGGTGGAACGTAGATAGGCTTAATATAGATCTCCTCACTCGCAAAATCGAAGATGGTAAAGAAGAAATACTGGAAATGACGGGAAGTGCCGAATCAAAGACGGAAGCCACAATGCAGCCTATCTACCGGGCATGTAACGACTCAATGCCGCGGCTTACCTATAGGAGCGAGCGCAGGAAACCAAACTTCCGTACATTGTTTCTGGAGTAGCATCTTTCAATTTCTTCAATCGTCCTCTACTCTTCTCTTGCTCTTTCGTTTTCTTTCTGAGATTCCGATGTTCCTCCCGTCTCTTTTGCTCGTAGAGCTCGCGAGCAGCTCTAGTCATCTTTCGCAGTGACACTTCATACGATTCTTGTTTTGCTTTCAAACCAGGGGCTTCCTGGTGGTGTTCGAGTGAAACACAGCACATCAGTCGCGACATTGATGATGGCTTTCTGGCAGTGTTGCCACTGGTCTCCTGCACTAGCTGTTGCTTGTGATAGGACTGATCGAGAAGCATCGGGATACGTGATCGGCGAAGATTCTGGACATCTCCGATTGCAGTTTTTCGACGTCATACATTCTCAGAGTATTTATTTTTTGGGGTGTACTGCTTACCTTCACTTCAACAAGATAGTGCCCCGAGTCAGAATTGGCCCCTCGGAAGGGTCGGACATTCAGAATACTGGATGGTGACATTTGTTTACTTGTGATGTAATCATATTTCTGTTCGATTGGCCATTCTGCTAGATTTGTCATGTCCCAGACCGATAATTCGTTTTTTCACTGTTAAGGCAGCGAGTCAGCCTGGACGGATCATCTACAAGATGAACTGACATATGTGACAAACGAACGGAGACTCGAAATAAATCTCATTGGAAAAGCAAACCATCATTCCACATAGAAGGGGAGTACATGGAAACCTGGAGATTTCGACAATTTGCTAACCACTACGATATACTCATCCAACATTCTCAAAGTGCGGAAATTTTTAGTAAGCAACTCCGACTCTGACCATTTTCTAAAAGAAATACATGAATATTTGGCCCAAAAGGTTTATGGTCAGTTCTTATTGACGAACGGACCACAACAAGTGCCTAAATTCAGAGCTTGATTGTACAAGGAGATGAATCCGCGCAGAGACTAATGCTTCCAAGAATCAGCACTTACAGTATCGCGACATCATCAAAGAGGTAGCCGAAACCACGATAGGTTACCTACCAGCCAACCCCAAAGATGGAACGTGTCGTATGATGCTATGCATACGTAGATGGGAAAAAAATCGAAGTAAAAAGCGCTGATACTTTCGCCAGGATTTACAGATAACAGATAACAGCCGATCGTCAGAAAAAAAAACAAAAACTTACATTCTTAGCCTGCCACAGCTGCTCGAGCATCCGCAAAAATCTCTGCATTTCCGAACTGCTAGCAAAGAATATAACCAAATCATCGGAACTCTCGCGAACCTCTTGACAGGAGAATTCCAGCACACACCACCAAGTGTCATTATGCGACGGTATCTTAATTCCGGTCATTTCCTTAATATCGGCACACGTCAGTATCTCGATGCCAGAATTCTTGCCATACACACTGCTCATGTTTGTCGAACTGTGACCCTCTAAGCACGGCTGTTGTTTTGAGTTTGTTGTGGTTGTCAGTGTGGATCGTGAGCCTTGTGACAATCGAGTCGGTGTCGAATTGAGCGAAGAATTTGAGCGGCCAGTATTTTTAGTTGGCGTACTCATAACAGAGCTTATCTGTAATGAAATCAATTCCAATTAGTTGTAAAATATCACAATCATCTGCATAACCTACAATACTACTGGTGTCGGTGCAATTTGCATCGAATAGCTCCTTAAGAGGTGATGTTCGACTGTCATGCATTATGTTGTTACTCTTGCTGGGACTTTTATTTATTTGTCTCAGCGGAGCGGTAAAATCTTCTCGTAAAGTTATCAAGTGATTTTGGGTCACCACCAAAGTGCAACCCAACGTTTTGTGCTTCTCTTGCATTTCAAACAGCTGCAAATGATAAGAACACATACAAATACCAAGATTGCACCAAAGTTCATATTATAATACTAACACCCACCCCACTGGCTGACTGCAGTAGAGCCTGAAGCCATTCCGACGCGACATACTCATCGGGAGCTGCCAATTGCAAGAGTTGATTTCTGAGTAAAATTTCAAAACAATGCGGACGTCCAGCCTTGAGCGAGCGCCGAGCACCCTGGCATTCGGCTAATGCCATTGCCCATGTTGGTAGCTTTTGATTTGAGTCGTGGAACATGTAAAGAACTCCAGCTCTGTGAAAAGAAAATTATCATACATTCAGTGAATATTTAGTGAATATATTTACTTGAGTAGAAAATATCCAGGATGCCATGATTCTCGGGAATTCACTGCATGCTCCTTGATGCGTCTGTGCATTAGGAATCCCTTTACATGCGGCCCAAGTGGTTCCTGTTCGATGCCCAGTGTACCAGCTGGGACATTAATCACTGCGTAGTACATCCAGATGTCGTCTTTGGTTACTGATGAGTTTTCACGGACAAATGCTTGCAAAGCCGAGAGATGTTGTAGGGACAGCTGACCAACAGCTGGTAGAATAGATCCACCGCGACGGGCACATAGTTCTAAATTAGCTACCAAACCATCTGCTGGATACGGACCACCGGCAAGGAGTACCTGTTGCATATCACGATCACTATTGCTGAGCAGAACTGTGTTGCCATATGGACCCATCTAGTTGAAATGATTTATTCTCAAATTAGTGTTAATTTGTTATGACAAGAACTCCACTGAACAAAAAGGGATCTCATGTTGGAAATATAAAGTAACAAACACAGTGTCAGACTGGCGAGTAGGTTCACCGAACTAATCCAGCCTCGAAGACTTTTCTAGGGCTAAATTCGCCAACAACACCATAAGCCTAAATGTGCACCTACCCGCCGTGGAAGTAGAAAGTGGATAGTGCCTTTTACGAGCTGCTTGGGAAGACCTATAAGAAGTGTGCTATGTACGATGTTAAAATAGTTATTCGCGATTTCAATGCCAGAAAAGGAAAACAAGGCACAACATCCGGGAACGGACAGAGGCTAATTGACTTCGCAACGGGGCGAAACATCGTGCTAACAAGCCCCCGTTTCAAAAATCCACTTGAAAACGTTGCTGGCCTGATCAAAACACAATGAGCTCGATATTTTCAACGTCCACACATTCAGAGGTACCAGGCCAACATCGAATCTGACGACTACATGGTGACAGCCAAGGTACGAAACCGAATTAGTAAAGACAAACAAGGGAACATTGTAGTAGAGTTGCATTCCATGGGGAGAATTTGAAAAGACCACTTCTTTAGATGACTAACAAGATCCCCCGTCAGGCAGTAATCCTATCAACCTGACCAAAATAGACTAAGGCTAGTCAACTTACCAAAATAACATCCAACTCGGAATAGGGCAGGACAAATTTGCTGCACAATCTGTTGCGCACTAAATCCGCCACATAGAGTGTCTTGTCAGTCAAAAATACTAGCACCGGTGTCATAAAGCCTTCCCGGCTGTACCCAGTGTACAGTTTGAATACCTGTAAAGGAAGTAAACGAAAGTTTTAACCCCATACCCACCTAAATCCAAAATCTTACCTTCATTAAAATTTCACTATCATCCCGCAGAATGTGCAAATAGTTCCCATTGAATATGTCAATGGAAATCTCGCCAATGCCGAGCTCAAAGCGAGAAATGTCTCCTGGCAGACCAGCTTCCATGCCACCCAGTTCACGACGAGGCGAATTGGCAGCAGACATTTCAATCTCCATGGCGATCTCAGCGTTCAAGTCTTCAATCAAATCGATATTCTTTGGCTTCACACCCTTAACGTACAAATTGCCGGAGAAGAGTTTCTGTTCATTTTTGATCTTGCCGGCGAAGAAGTTATTCTTTCTAATTGTCGTCTCGATGATCTTCTTCTGGGTGACGTTCCGTAGAAATCGATTGATGAGACTGGTTTTGGTTTGCGGCTTTAGTAGGTTGTTGCTTTGCATGTTGGGCGGCATGTAGTCGCTGCGATCACTGGATGTCATCTCTGGGTAGTCTACTATCACAATATCACTTTCGTTCTTGTCTGTGTCGGTTGTTATGGTTAGGATGTCATCGAATTCTTCGCTGAGAATGGTGCTCTTGGAATCTCGCCCACAGCCGCCACCGTACAGGTTGAAGAGGTCGGGACTCATTCGATTCGGGTGGTCGAAGCGGGCGGGCACTGTCGTCAACAGACATGCTCCACTCAAGCGTTTCTTCATGGGCGAGGGTAGGTGCCGATTTTGCTTCTCCACATTGCTGCGCACGTCGAACTTGTTGCTCGAGGGTGGTGACGAACGGCCGGACTTTTGCCACGACGACGCGGTCGTCGATGTGAGATCTGAGCACATTGATTTCGAATCTGATGGTTCACTGGGTGATGTTGTTGGCTTGCTGACTAGATTTGCTGCTTGTTTTAGTTGATCTTTGGCGTCTGTATCGGGGGTCGTCACACCACTTAGCAATGTGTTGGCGTAGTCGTCTTTCTTGGCTGTGGGCGAGGTGGCCGTCTCTTTCAATGTACGGAATATGTTGGCGAATGTCTGTTTTACATTCGGCACTGACATGAAGGCGCCTTTCAACTGATCTGGTTCTGGCTGAGCAATTGGCGTTACCTTTTCCATGGTGCTGGCTGCATCAATTTGACTGTCATCGCTGTCCATGCCGTATGACTCGAAAGTATAGGACACTCCGGTGTGCTCGAACACTGTACTCTCACAGTTGATGATGAACTTGTTTCTAAACTGATTTGTTCCGGCTGCCACTTGCATGTCAGGGGTTTCCTGCTTCATTTGCTCTTGCTCCTGGGACTCTCCACCACCCACGGGCTTGTCATCAGCACTGTTCTGGCGAGTGGGTGCAAACATGTCCTCCTCGTTCTTGCGGCGCAGCTGCTCGTCGACATTGTGCACAAATTTTGACTTATTCTTGTCCTTTGAGCCATCCAAGCTCTTGCTGAGGAAGGGCTTTGCACGTATGGGTGAATAGTTCTTCATTGGGCTATCTGCTTCGGGGACACATTCGAAGACCGACTGCAGGTCCTCGGAGCCCTCTGGGACACCCCTCTCGGGGAGAGGAATGGCAAAGATGCTCTTCAACGAACCGAATATCATTTTACTGTTGTCAATCAGATTGTTCATGTCGTGGACATTGAACTTCTTCACCTTTGTGTTAAGATCCTGTTCGTGTATGATGTTTGTGTGGCGCTTTGTCTTCTTCAAGCAACTGGTCTTGGGTCGCTTTTCCTTGTTCCAAACGGACTTCCTCTCGTTCAAGTTGTCTATGTTCGGTTCGGAGAAATAGCAGTTGTCATTGATGAAGTTATTATTGGTATGGTTCATTCCAATGCAGTCGCAAGAGTTGGACTTTGCTTGGGAGTAGTTGGGTCGATTGTTTGAATTCTTGTCTGTATCGTCCGAGTCCAAGCTCGAGTTCGAGCTCGAGCAGGAGCACTTGTACAGCACTTGCTTTGCTTCGCCCTTGGCAGCGGCCATGAGCTCTTGTTGCTTCTGCTTCTGCCCATGCTGTGGGTGATATTCAAAAACGCCCGAGTTGTCGTACTTCAAGTAGTTGCTGTCAGTGTTCTCATAAACATCTGAATTCCCATAGTCCAACACATCGGAACATGCATTACGGTAAACAACTCGCCTTTCTGGATCATCCGACTGCTGACTACACAATTCAGAGCCGCCAGCGTCGCCCTCGGAACACCACGAATACCGACCGGCCATCGTTGAAGGCACTGCCTTTCTACCGTTCTTGTACGTCACAAAACCGTGCTCAATATGAATGTTGTCAGTTCGTGTGTTCTTCAGTATGTCCTCATGAAACGACACCCTCTTCTTGGGCGTCTTTGTGGTCGTGTGCGATTTTCGGATTCTGCGACGATACACAATATTCTCAGCGTCGAATGTAGAGCAATTACTTGCGGTCATAACATCGTCACCACCTGCTGTCGGCTGATACTCACAAGCCGAAACATTCGAATTATCCAAGTCAGATCGGATAATTTGTCCAGCTTTAGCTGACATCTGATTCGGGACAAGATCTGGCAATTGATTGGCATGCAGCTCTGCGTCAACCATGGGCTTTACATCTTCAAAATCGAATCCAGTCTGGGAGGTTATAGAATCCACCATCAGGCCATCGCTCGACTCAGAGTCTAGCATTTGCACACCCGAATCACTGGGTGTTGTATCCTCCAAATTGCTACCCAAACTCGAGGACATTTTCAAATCGTCCGCTGTTGTTGCTGATGCGACAACCGCACTGCCGGCAAAGTTGTCTACTTTCTTCTTATTGCGTTCGAACAACGATTCCATAACCACATCATAGGTCATTGGCCGCTCAACCAACGTTTCTAAGTGAATCGAAGAGAAGTGAGTAAATTTGATTTTTTTTTTTGTTTGTTCTGAGTGCAAGTATGTCTAATTTAGATGGGAGATCAGATACAATAAAACTTGGGAAGAGAAAATGAGCAAAAGATACAAGGTAATGATTACTAATTGAATTTTGATAAATGCGAATTGGAAAATCAAATCAAATTTGTTTCTGAGAAATTGTAATGAAATGAAAAACTGTTAAAGGGAAGCAACTCGCTGCTGCAGGAAGTCATACAGACTTAGTTGTGTAAGCAATGTAAAGACGGTGAATTCCCTAACAGAGGATTGTGCTACTTATATTTTGCGACAGGGATTGGAAGCGTTTTTCCGTCGTTTTATTGACTGACTGCATGCTGTGCGGCAAATCGTATTCAAATGCAGCTGTGGGGTGAGGCTGAGTTGTTTTCATTTATTTTTTACTCAGATAAAACACCAAGGGTTGTGTCCTTCAAACATTGCATTGTGAATTTAGATCATGTGCTTTCTTTTCGTGCGACACAAATGAAACTACAGGACAATACAGACTTGCATACAAGTATATGCACTTGATAATCAACTTACAGTCTACTCGTGCTGTGGAGTGATGAACTAAAGTCGCAAATACACTTTGCAAGCGAATCGATTGACATTTTTATTTTAAACATGTCTATATGCGCTAAATTGGGATTAGGACGCACACGCTCCTATTCGCTTGTGGAATGTATTCGGGTATTTACAACCTCGGGCAGTTCAGTCGGTTTAAGTTGGTTTATGATTGCAAAATGCTGATTCTCATTAAAAATAAGCAATGAGCCCTATGAGGGTTTAGTGAGGTATTGTCTGAAATGCCAGTCGTCTCTTTAGTTATTCTCTAAATGGTTCCTACATGGTTATAATGCGATGAAGAGACTTTGGTTGGTTCCTCACTACTGCCAGGGAAGGGACACTGTGTGCGCTTTTAGTTTATTTGGTTTGACGACTCGTCTCAAGGTCAGAAAGCCACGGACTGCCTTCGCTGCAATTGAACAGCAGCATTTTTTTTTAAAGTGGTACTCTTATGCAGCTGACCTCTTCGTGGTGGGTGAAGACCAAAAGTGCAGGTTCACTAAAATATTTCTGACACATCGCATACAAGCCATCGGATATTGTCAATTCTGTCAATTAGGGCGCCAAGTCTTAACAGAAGCCGTTGGGGAGGGTTTCGGCAGCCGTGCGGATTTAACGACTTTCACATCAATAGTCACGCAAAATAATTTGGGGGTCGAGGATGAGTGCGCTATGCAGCAAAAGTGAGATAAGGATATGAACATAAAGCATCTTTTCGGTCACAGAAAAACTGCGGCTCGTCGAGGAGGTGAGACTCATTTAGTTGCTTTGCAGTTTGAAAAGCTCTTTCCTAGGTGGAATTTGCACCCATCGGCAAGTCAACTCAGTAGCGCACTCTCAATGTCTGCTCAGGTGAGATTGGCGATATTCACAAGTCGTAGGGCAATGATATGGGGCGTGATTGGGAGACACCCTGACAGCAATCAGAACGACATACGACGAGAAAATGTTGGTGCAAGTTGTTGGCAAGTGCACTGTAAACACACAAAGATATAAAATTTGTATATGGGTCTTAAGTGTCTTTACAAGGTGTTGCAGAGCTGTAGTCGGGAGTCGGGTCAAAGATTGGGGGTTGGGCGGTACAATTCTCGCCCGAGCAGAAGCACATTTATTCACTATCAGAATTCTAATTGAAAAGTCTGCAAACGAGTGTAGCAGCTGTCTACATAGTATTAGACTTTGAAAAGGCGTACGACCGAGTGCCTCTTAAGTAGACTTGGTCGTCATTGGTTCGTGTAATAGACACAAATGGACCCAGCTGGTGGTCTTAGTGAACCTGTAAGAATTGTCACTAGATTTTTTTTATACTTGACGTCAACCTTGTGACTTTTTTTTAGACAAAACTAAAAGTTCCATGGCCTAATAGGTAAGTTAACATTTTCAAAACTTCAACTGTACTATAAAACATATTTATGATTTACATCCTCCTACTATGTACTGATAATGGAAAGATTACGCAAGGTTAAGCACGAAAAATTGCCAATGTGATGTTGCATGTCATCCTTTCACAATAATATCCGGTTTACCTCATCTAGGGACCTACCCCCTTTATTGACCTCATTCCACAACAACATGGTATTCTTTATTAAACCAAAGAGTCGTTACAAACTGAAGTGATTATCATCGAAGAAGAAAATAAACAAATCGGCCTCCAATTACCAATAAACAATTATAGATAATATTGACCTTGAATTAATTGTTTACTATCGGCAATTGCGCTGGTTTTAAATTTCGAATACGTACTAGGGTTAATTGAGAGTTAACCATTAATAAATAAGGGCTTGTTCGACATGTGGTAGGATAGAGGTAGGTACTCTCGACTCTACTCATATTTTACAATAGCGATACATCACTGATAACAATTTTGATACACATTTATGTGTAAACAAAATTTGGGTTTGATTGTGAATGGCATCACATACTCAAATTTATTTAAATAAATTGCACACTCATTTAATTATTAAAGCTATTTGCAGCATTATGTACTTTATCTGCATATTGACTTGGTAACAAAAGATGCAAAAAGTACAAAGTAATTCATAATGACCACACACTTCCTTACATTTTGGGGGAAAATAAACATACAAGTGCATTTTCCAATAAGACAACGCAAAAAAAACTGTAATAGACAGGAAATCTTTTTGTTCTCTTGACTTTAACGTAATCGTCGAAAAATAGATTTGGCAAAGAACTTGAAAAAATCGTCAGTTAGAAATCAATAAATAGCAACAAATCTCTGTGATGAATAGATTTTGCTCTTAAATGCAAAGAAAACGGAAAACAGCATCGACACCTGCAGCAGGAGCAATAGCAAAAATATAAAGAAAAAAAAACTAAATGATGGAGTCTAGGAGGGGCTATAGGGCTTACCTTCGATTTGTTGTGGAAAATCCATGATGAGAATTTGTGTTAATTTATATTTCTTGCACTTTAATCAAACTTTTATTAACTGCACAGTTGTTAGACATAATTTTTCTAATGGAAAATAAGGACCACTTTTGCCGATACTTTTTGCATTTTGCTCAGCTTTTTCTTTGTGGAAATCGATTATTTATTTTGACAGCGACATTGAGAAAAAGTACAGATGGCGGGTAAAGCAGTAAATGGTATTTGTTTATTTGGTGGTTTGTGAAAAGGGTTTATTTCGGACGTATTCAACAGAGGAAATTAAGCTATTTGAATTGAATCTCTTTGGCCAGAGCCACACTCTCATGACTTCCCATGAAAGTTGTGTCGGGCGAGTGGTCTAGCCGTTTGGTAATATTTTTTCGGCCGCCTTCCTACTATTACTGACGCCATATTGCAATTTAATTTGAATTACAGCCATTTTCTATTTAGTACATCTTAGATTATCGAAAGGAACTTATAAATCATCGGTCGATCGTATAATTTATTACGATTATGTTTGTGACCTTATAAAGCACCATTCACATGAAAGCGACCAACTACCTACGAACGAACGAATATTCGCAAGTTTTGACAGACCATTCACATGAACACTTTTCTAGGTCGCAACAATTTGCGAATTTCAGTCATAAGTTACTATGTACCAGCAATTTTTAATTGGAGGTTAAGTTCTAACGAATGATTTATTCGCTAGTTTGTGGAACAAACCACGTAGAATAGACTGTCGACTCCTCCCACGTAACGGACTTTGTCTACAAGCTGCTGCGGACCCAGGATTTTTCATGTATTGGTGCTGTACAAAATCAAAGGAGCGCCACGCTCGCATATTTTAATAATCCTAGGCCCATGATGTATCATGGAATAATCATTGCCGCTATTGATTTTGACATTTCACAATATTCACAGACAGGAGAACTAATTCCGGGGAGAATCGGGTAGGCGCACGGAAGTTGGCGGTCTAGTTCTATGTGGTTTGTGTTTGTGGAACGCGGTTTAATGATGTGGATTGCGAATAAACTTTGACAATTCGCGCCGGGGGTGTTTTCGTTCGCGGCAAAAATTTGGAATTCGATATTTCGTTATTTAAATTGTTTTTAAACTTGGTTTTCTTAAAATTAGCATTTTTTTATTTATAAATGCATAAAAAGTGTTTTGTTCACATTTGATCAATTCCGTTCGCTCTCACTCATTGTGAATAACGTTTATTGTAGGTATCACCACTAGACACACCTTCAGATTGACTTTACCTCCGAGCTCTGAATGCTGCCAGTTGCTATTCCGTACCTGAACGCGGAATGTAATAGACTATTTTTTTTTTTTTTGAACTCAACCCCTCAAGCTGTCATAAAGTTGTCATCGCGTTAATAATTTTTTCTGCAGTTAAATAATATTTTTCAACTTTGTTAATTTCTTTACATTATTGATGTGAATAATTTTCTTTTCACTGTGTTTGCATAAACATTAGCAATTGAGCAACAAAAAAATATTAGCAGGATGCCGCCTACGATAAACAACGGCAATGGCGCCACCTCAACAGAAAAAAGACCGCCGCGTCCTACCGAGCGCAAGTATGTACATTATTTCCAAATAAAAAAAAAATTACTACAATACAAACAACAAATCCTCGTTACTTCTAGGTCCGAACTTATTTGTCGTGTTAAATATGGCAATAATCTGCCAGATATCCCGTTTGACTTAAAATTTATTATGTACCCCTTTGACGGGCATCGTTTTGTGCAATACAATCCTACCTCCCTGGAGCGAAACTACAAATATGAAGTTCTTACCGAACACGATCTTGGTGTGACCATCGATTTGATAAATCGTGACCTCTATCAAGCGGATGCCTATGCTCAACTCGATCCAGCGGATGAGAAACTGCTCGAGGAGGATGTCCACACTCCACAAGATTCAATACGTTCACGACAGCATTCACGTAGTGTATCATGGTTAAGGAAATCTGAATATATTTCTACCGAACAGACTCGCTTCCAGCCGCAAAACATCGAAAAAGTCGAAGCCAAGGTTGGTTACAATGTCAAGAAGAGTTTGCGCGAGGAAACTCTCTACCTGGATCGGGAAGCACAAATCAAGGCCATCGAAAAGACATTCGAGGAGTCAAAGGTGGAAATCACGAAGCACTACAGCAAGCCGAATGTTGTACCAACGGAGGTGTTGCCGGTATTTGCCGATTTCAAGAATTGGAAATACCCCTGCGCCCAGGTTATCTTCGACAGCGATCCGGCTCCCATTGGCAAGAATGTACCCGCTCAGCTTGAGGAGATGTCTCAGGCTATGATTCGTGGTGTGATGGATGAAAGTGGCGAGCAATTCGTTGCGTACTTCTTGCCCACGGAGAGCACTTTGGAGAAACGTCGCGACGACTTTACCAACAATCTGATATACAAGGAGGAAGAGGAATATGAGTACAAGATCGCCAGAGAGTACAACTGGAATGTTAAGAGTAAGGCATCCAAGGGCTACGAGGAGAATTACTTCTTCGTTATGCGCAATGACGGAGTGTACTACAACGAGCTGGAGACAAGAGTGCGTCTTAGCAAGCGCCGAGTAAAGGCTGGTCAACAGCCTAACAACACCAAGCTCGTAGTCAAACATCGACCTTTGGATGCCAATGAGCATCGCATTCAGAGATATCGTGAAAAGCAGCTAGAACCTGCAGGCGACGACGATGAAGAGGAAGATGAGGAAATGGAGGAAGACGAGGAAGAGGTAGAGGTAACTGAACCATCCGAGAAGCCGGTAGTAGAAGAAAAAGATACTGACGAAGCAGCTCAAGCTGAAAAGGATCGTGTTTCTCGTTCTAGATCAAAGTCTCACGGTAAATCTCGTTCCAGATCCAAGTCCCGTGTCAAATCCCGCTCCAGATCCAAGTCCATGGCGAAGTCTCACTCGAGATCTCCATCTGGATCGAGATCCAGGTCACGCTCCCGATCAAAGAGTCGTTCCAAGTCGGCTTCACGTTCAAAGTCACGATCACGTTCTCGCAGCAAGTCGGGCTCACGTTCAAGAAGTCACTCTGGATCCCGTTCCAGCCATTCGGGCTCACGATCACAGTCTAGGTCGGTGAGTCGCTCCAGATCGCGCAGCGGTTCCAAGTCTCCCTCACGTTCCCGCTCCCGTTCGCATTCGAAATCAAAGTCCGGTTCACGCTCACCCTCTGGCTCGCGGTCTGGTTCTGGATCGCGATCACCCAGCCGCTCTAGAAGTGGGTCACCCAGCGGATCAGGTTCCGGTAGCGGCTCTGACGAAGAATAAAACATTTCAATTGACATCATTTCTCCATTTATTATACGAAACTTGTGTTTAATAAAGATTTTCCCTTTTCAAGACAGTTGGACATGAATGCCGTTTATTTTCTTAACCCCAAGGCGTCGATTGGAAAATCTATAGACACTACACTCGGTCGGGTTGAGGTCGTCATTTTTGTGACGGAATTTACAGATCCACTCGATCGAGATGATATCATTTCTAAAAGTTGACAATTATGAATTTCATTGGATTAGATATGTATTGCACTTACCCTTGGACGAGGTGAATGAGAGATCTGAGAACTCACCCCGCCAGGAGGACAGAGTGCGGCATTTGCGTGCCTTTGGACATTCAATACCCTTTGCGTAGAGCAGCTTCGTAGCATGCGGCGCCAAATTCGAATCGGTATCGATCAGATCTGCAAGCAATTGCAAAGCTGTGGTGTTGCGTTTCTCTAGTTCTTGGAGGTCCAATTCCTTATTGTAATTGGATAGGAATACTGGATCAAATGAACGTTGACGAGTTGTCTTCCATGCGGTTTTTACTTCACGACTAGCTCGTTGGATTTTCACCGACTGATCGAGCAACTCTTTATGAATTTTCGTCAGAATTTCGTTGTTATCCAGTCTGAAAAGTAAACAAGGTTTTGCGACAAATTTAGGAATTTTTGTTCATACTCTAGTATTTCTAGGAGGCTGTGTTCATTCAGCCTCAATTATGTAGATCGACTACGAATGCAGAATAGTTACGAGCTTACGATATTTAAAATGGCACCAGACTTTTTTCGATAGTCGTATTGATGTCATAGGTTATTTCTGACAAGAAAGACTTTACGTCCAAAAGACCCAAGGCCCAATTCACTGAAAGTAACTCCCATGACCTCAGGGTGGAGAGTACTGAGACGGCCGGCGTTCAGACCTTTAAATGAAGGGGTCAAAGACCATAGTTACGGCAAAATTAACTGAGAAAAATGTGGGTAATGCTTAAACCGATGCTGGTTTAAAGCGACCCTGGCCATGCTCTCGAACTTATTAAATGCAAAAAACAACGTGCGGTAGGCTTATGTACTGGAGGATCTTCCACTAAGAGGCTATCCCTTTTCCTTCCTAGATAAACCGCTGAGAAAATCAATAGCTGCAGTCCCCAGCCTCATCAATTAGTCCTAGAAATTCCACAAGTGATTGTCAGCAGTGTAAACATATGAACTCCCCGAATGACACCCTAGTGGAGATCCGGCAAACACTCACAATATACAGTTGCATGCTCAATTGTGGCGCGGTTGCCAGTGGTAAGTGTGCCATAAGTTGAATACCGAATTGTGCCAACGTTGGGCGCCAGCTTAGAATGAAATACTAGACTGTAAAACAAAATGTTCTGAAAAGGACTTTTCTCTTCGTCATTATCCAAGAATAGGCCATAAAATCCCACTTAAATAAACGAGCTTCTGTTGTAAATATTATCACAAACCTTTTCCTAAGAAGCTCCTGCGTAGTTTCTTCAAGCGCTTTCTTCTCCTGCATCAGGCTTTCAATTTGTCGCTCCTGCTGTATTATTTTATTGTGTAATGTCTTAAGTTGCGTTAGCAGCTGACAATATTGTGATTGCAATCTTTTTAGTTCCTGTAGGTCTTCAGCTAAAACGAACAATTTAAAACAATCATATTCTGGGTGATCACAGAATCCGTCGCGTTCGGAATTTTGCTACGAACCTCGAAAGAACTATCACAGAATCCGTCGTAGTGGAAATTTTAATAAATTAAATTAAATTCGTAGCAAAAATTTAAACTACAACGGATTCTGTGATAGTTCTTTCGGCGTTCGTAGCAAAATTCCGAATACGATACGGATTCTGTGATCACCCAGATTATGCATCACATTTTAGCATTTTGTAGCTTACCATCCTCATCGAGTTCCTCAAAGTTACGCCGATAGATCTCATTTGAACAGTTCATCAGAGCTAGTGTATGTTCCATTGCTTTTATTTCCTGTTCAGCCTTAAGTACATTATCATTAAGTGCATTGCCCTCCTCCAGAAGCATTTGCTTTTCTTGCGCATTTTCGATTTTCATTTGGGTAGCAGTTACCAATGAACCATCATCGTTGGTGCCCAACAGTTTGGACGTCAATTCGTAACGTGCTTTGGCAGCCTCTATCTTTATACACCTATCGCCAATGTCACATTTCAAAGTACTCAGCTCCTCCAACAAGTGCTTCCTCTTTAGATACATTAAATCGTATTGTGAATTTATTTCGACCATTCGCTCTTTTATGGTTTTGGTTAGTCGAAGCCTATGTTTATCCAAGTTATACGATCTGTCCTGGCACTGTGCGATTTGATTCTCCATCTCATTGACACGCATTTTTAGGATACTCAATTCGACAATTTTTTCCTGATTACCTCGAGTCGTTGATCGAACTTTCTTCAGACCACCTTCGCAATAGAGTTGAGCTTCTTTTATTTTAAAGTTCTTTAAATAAAAAAATGTTGTAATCAATTGTAAGTTCAAATCAAAAAGCTGTCTCAAAATTATAATCTGAAAATATTTATATCCTAAAAAATGCAAGGAATCATAGGAAGGCATAGTTAACAACTGCAACCTCTTTTGCCGATCGAATGTCCGTAGAAAACCTCAAATTAGACTCAACATGGACATCCTGTACATGCACTGCTAGTGAAATGTCAGTTTCATACAAACCTGCGAGAGCAAAAATAAGCACTAGCCTTTTTGGTTCAGTGCGGCGAAAGTATGAAATCTCTGCGCGCCATTGCTATTTTTTTTTACATAGAACACAGTGCCAACCATTTTAGAATCATTGCAACTCCGCAAAATAACAATTTATTCAAATTAATTCGTACTTTCTACAAAAGATGGCAGGCACCCTCAGCACTCAAACAAAATCGCACGAAATGTTCGATGACATTTGAGTGTTTTCGCTTCTCTCCACCGTGAACCAAAAGAGCTAGTGCTTATATGTTTGCTTCAACGAAAAATGGCTGCTAGCAGTCCATGTATAGTATGTACCTATGTCAATGGGACTAAGGTCTGACCCGCGAACGTCTGAGGGGTGTAAGTGTCCAGTTAAGAATGTCTCTCAATAATTCATTCGTTCGAATTCGGCATAAAACTATAGGTGGCATTCGTTCAAATAAAAACTCTCACACAAACGAATGACTGTAGGTAAGTTAGGGTGGCAGTACGCGCAGCCTCATTTACGCCAAATGAGGCCCATTGTGATACCAATCACAGGACCAAATAATCTCGTAACTACCCGTTGAACCAACAGGAGCTGATAGTGAAGCGTTGGAGGCAACTCATGCTTGTAGTAGCGAGTTCGCTGAGATTGTCGAAGAAGTATTCTCCGAGATATAGTTTTCTACTAGCTGCGAGGGCTGGGCACGTGCAAAGGAGGTGAAAAATTGTCTCTTCTTTCTCCTCGTCCATGTAGCTTCTACAGAAATCGTTGGAAGGGAGGCCCAGCTTGAGAGCATGTCTCCCAATAATGCTGTGTCCCGTGATAACACCTACTAATGTGCTTATATCTTTTTAGTGTTACAAGATTGTTGGAGCGCTTGAGATCCAGCGTAGGCCAGATCTGTTTTGTGATGGAGCGCGTGGCACAGTTTGACCACCTTCGATTAGTGGCCCTTATCGCATTTGACGACAGTATAGGTAAGAAGCTAGTCCCATGCGGACCTGTTTGCTTTAATAACTTTAGTATAAAAAGTATAATAAGAGACTTTTTACTGCGTACTTACCATTGCTTCAATTTCTTTCATATCTTTGTTAAAGCAAATGGTTAGGTTTCTCATGTCGTCCTCTAATTTTGTGGTCTGAGTCTGCAGGGTCTGTAAGGTTTTTGAAGTACTCTCAAAATATGCTTCCAATTCAGAGAGCTCCATGAGTTTCTGTCTTTCTTCCAGTGGATCGACGATGGTTCCTTTGATTTTGGCGATACGTCTTTCCAGTAGTACAGCCTTAAGTGACTGCAAATCAAGTAAGCCTTAATGTTTGCGAAAAAGCCTCATTGAAAAATTGATTACATACCATATCGTAATGAGACTCGGTCTGTTTGCTCAAGTGCTTTTGGGTTTCCTTTATAGTATTCTCCACGGCAGTTATATTCAAACGAATACCTCTATTTTTCACCTAAAAATAACAAAACCTTAGCATACGACATGCATGAGCTACTTTAGATGTATACGTACTTCCAGGATTTTCTCATCATCCTTGAACTTGCCTAAATGCTGTTGGGTGCGATATAGAAGATCATTCATTCGGTTCGTCTCTTGAGTTAGTTTTTCTTTGGCTCGTTCCTCGGAATCGATCATATCCTCCAGAACCCGAAGGCGTTCTTGGGCATTCATATTTTTACTCATTAGGTTTTCATGGCTCTCCTTCAGTTTCCTATTCATATCGATACAGTTGGTCAGCTCATGTTCCTTGGCAGTCTTGCGTTGCAGATCTTGACGGTTTTGTTGACGTTGTAGTTGGACTCGGTGAGCTAAACCTTGTAGCTCCTTTCGTAGAATGTCCACCTAAAAGAATAAGTAGATATACCTAGTGATATATTTGAAATTTAAATAGTTGCAGCCAGACTATACTTCATTGTCTCGCAAGGCCACCAAGTCCATAAGATTTTGCAGCTGCTCTCTCAGATCTGAGATTTCATCATTTAGCAGTTGGATGTTTTCCTCAACTTCTTGGTTATTGGTTATCATTTCATCGAGTTTAGCCTCTTCAGACTTAAGCTCGACTTCTTTTTTCTTGCAGTTCTTAAGGACTTTTTCAAGCTCAGCTTCCATCTGAAGTATATCGTGCTCTCGTTGATTCATTTGATGGACTGCTGTTTTCCAGGTATTGACCATTTCTCTGCGCTCCGAATGAGCGCTACGGTACAAATTTGCCGTACGGTCAAGATTTTGTTCCAAAGATTTTTGTTCCTCAACCAAATCTATTAAAACTTTGCGATCCTTATTGATCGTGTTTTGTAAGAGACGACGTTTGGTCTCCACATCCAAGTATTTCTTCTGATCATCTTTGCAGTATTTTTCAATCAATTGGTTGGCTTCATTTCCCTCGTCCATGCATTGACGCCACTCAACAAGGGCGGATTTAATCCAATTTATGCGATTGCTCAGATCATTGATGGTTTTGCTTCTCTTTCTGATATCATCTGCGAAATGAAATTCAATGAAATGAAATGAAATTCAATGAAAGTAAATTATGGGTTATTATGAGCCTTTGACCAGCTGGGTATATATCTTTAACTAGATCGGGTCGAAATGCTGCTTTGCAAAAACTCTTTTTTTTTTTGCTTTACAATACCCCCCCTTTCAAATTTTAAGCAATACAATTCAGTTTTTTTCCAACTTAAGAATGTAAACAAACAACATATCAAAACAAGCGACAAAAATCGTCTCAAAAATTAACAAAAGACGGCACAAAAATCCAGTCAAAAATTTTTCGAAAAACGCTCAAATATGCTCCAAATAACGCTCAAAACCTCGACAATAAACACCCAAAAAACACCACAATAAAAACCTCAACATTTTTACAAAAACGGCAGAAAAATTGTCTCAAAAAAACGTTTCAAAACAATCGACAAAAATGCCAAATGCACCAAATAACGCTTAAAAAACTGGACAACAAACTTCCCAAAAAAAACGCCATACAAACACGTCAAAATACTTCCAAAACGCTTGAAAAATTGCCTCAAAAAATGCTACAAGAAAGCGACAATAATCACCCCAAAAAACGCCACAAAAGGTTAGGTTAGGTTAGGTTGAATAGGGTGTGAGTTCATCACATAGGACCAGGCACCATATTGGACCCATCGCCATCCCTGGGGAACCTTAACGGTCAAATAACCTAAACCACTTCGCCCAAGCAATTAATTTCCCTACAGAACCTGAAAATTGTTTCAGTTTTGTTTGCGAGGCCAACCTCCTCCAAATTGTCGAAGAAGTACCTACCGAGGAATTTCCTCCTATACCGAGCAATAGCTTGACATTCACAGAGGAGATGATTTATGTCCTCTGTGACATGCAAGTCTTCGCAATACCTGCATATGTCCGTATCTGTTAGACCTAATCTCATAGCGTGTTAAAATATTTAAAAAAAAACGCTTCAAAAGTCATCTCAAAAACGCTCCAAAAAACTCCCCAAAAATTGCCTCAAAAAATGCTCAAAATAACGTTTGATAAACGCCTAAAAATCCCCTCAAATAACGCTTCAAAAACGCGACAAAAAACATTCAAAAATCTTCCAAAAGACACTACGAAAATCGCGTCAAAATGTACCCAAAAGACGGCTGAAAAATCGCCTCAAAAAGCGCTCCAAAAACAAGCGACAAAAACGAGTCAAATAACGCCTTAAACAACGTGCCAAAAAACCAACAAAAATAGCCTCAAAAATGCTCCAAATAACGCTTCTAAAGCGCGACAAGAAACACCTCAAAAAATTTTCCAGAAAACGCGCTAAAATATTCCCAAAAAAACAGCATTAAAAACGCCCCAAAAACTACCTCAAAAACGCTCCAAAAAATTCCACAAAGCAGATCACATCACAATACCCTTTATCAATTTTATTCTATAAATTCTTTCAACTTTTTCTTGATTATGAAAAGAGAAAGGTTTTTCAAGGGTACCCCATTTGCAGCGATAGGGCATACTCGCATACTACATAAACTCAGACACTTCAAAGCTGCTACAAAGCTTGGGTGAGCTATCTCTCCAGTGGCCAGTCTTTGAATGATTGCTGATAATATTTCTATTGTAGCTAGGTCGGTTAGTTACAGTTCCTTATTCTGATCATTAGGTCGAATTGCATTTAGATAACTTTTCAATCACGCTCTTATATCATATAACAGCATGAGTGAGGGTGAGATCTCCTCCACATATTTCCCTTATATAAACATGCTATTTCCGAGTGTTTTTTATTATTTTTGTCGGGTTTATGTCTAGCATGACATTATTTCTGTCTGTCTTTGAACTCTAAGCCATCGAACTTTCCTCGAACTTTCTCCCTTCAATCGGTACCAACTATTTGTTATCGGCATAAATGCCTGGCAGTTGGCTCCTCCAGACTAGAAGAATAAGCTGAAACTTCCACATAAACAACAAAATTCAAAAAGCAACTAAAGCTTTCTGCGCCTGCAGCAGCATGTTTGGTAGAACCTGAGTGACCTTTACAAAGTTTACACACTGGATCTACACAGTCATGGCCAGACCCATAATAGCATACGCTTCGATAGTATACGGTGGAACAAAAGCCACCCAAAAAGCAGCCATAAATAAGATTAATAAGGTACAACGGTTCAAGTGTCGCTTCCGGAGCCATACGAACCTGTCCCACTTCGGCTATAGAAGCCTTAATAGGACTAACACCCTTCCTCATTTACAAAAAAAAAGTGGCAATACGCAGCTCTGCAAGTCTGACACAAGTGGCTCTTCCACTTAAATACTACTTTTCGAACTTCCAGAATTTGCCATGATCTGTGCGGTTACAGACCGCCTACCAAAGACACTATATGCTTCAACAAAAAGTTCTCCACAAAAATCATAAACAGGTAAGCATCGGTTAGCAATGACCCACCAAACTGCCAAAACGGGCTAAAGTGGTATACGGATGGTTCCAAAATGGACTCGGGGGTGGGAGCTGGGATTCATGGGCCGAATCGAGATGTCTCAATACCTATATGGGAAAAAGCCTCAATGTATTTCAGGCAGAGCTCAATGCCATCAAAGAATGCGCAAACCTTATATACAACTCAGGTATTAGAGGCTGACAGTCAATCAGTTATAAAAGCCCTTAGCTCACCCACTATTGACCCCAAATCAGTACCAATTGCACTGCTTTAATTCCCTCCAAACACTTAGTACCAGGAACGAACCCAGTTTATGATGGGTCCCCCGGCCACAAGGGGATTGAAGGATATAAAAAAACAGATTAACTAGCCAGAAAAGGCTCGGGAACCCTTTTCATAGGAGTATTTCTTATTGGGAGAACATCCCAGGTCTAAGGCAGGCCAAAAAGCTATTCAACCTTTCAAAAACGATTTAAAAAAATTACTAAGTCTACACAGGCACGGTATCGAAAATCTAGTAGGCTACCTAACAGGTTTGCAAAACCACCTTAATAAAATGCATTTAGTCGACTCGTCGGAGTGCCGATTATGTCTTGATGAAGACGAAACATTGACATAATCGGCAGAACGCAGCGTGATGTCACTGGCGCCGTTCGTGAGCATTGAGACGGAAGCGGCGAAGATGGGCTTGGCGGTCAACGAGGGCAAGACAAAGTTTATGCTGTCATCAAGAAAGGGCACCTAACTCCGACGTCTCGGACAGAATGTCCCTATAGACAGATATAACTTTGAGGTGGTTAAGAAATTTGTCTACCTAGGCTTCGCTATGAACTCAGGCAATTGAGTAGCAAAACCCTCTCTCAAACAACTAAAGTGACCCTTTATAAGACCCAGTCCCAGTCCTACTTTATGGTGCAGAGGCATGAACTCTATCAAAAGCGGATGAGGTTACTATTGATGGCTTCGAGAGGAAAATTCTTCGAGTAATCTTCGGTCCTGTCTGCATAAACGGTGAATGGAGGAGGAGATACAACGACGCACTATACCGGCAGTACAGCGACATCGACCTAGCCAGAAGAGTGAAGGTCCAACGTGAATGCTATGGTCCGGAAGAACTTCGAATCCACACCCGAGGGACGGCGCAGTAGAGGAAGACCGCCACTCAGGTGGCGCACGCAAGTGGAAGCGGACCTTAACCAACTTAGCCTGCGAAACTGGAGACAGCTGGCCAAAGATGGTGCTGACTGGAGACGCTTGTTGGTTGAGGCCCAGGTCCACCCCGGACTGTAGCGCCACCTTACGTAAGTCTTAAGTAAGTAAGAAAACAGCTGAGCATATCATATGCGAATGCCCGGCCCCCCTATGGTATTAGAAGGAAATCATTTTTCAGGGAAATAATAAGTAAGAATTAGGGAAATCCTCTGCTGAATGTATCATCAGCTCGGTACATTAGGAACGCTACTAACCTAAACATAAATCTGACAAATTTGAACACAATATTCATTCAATGGCGGGTCAGAATAAAAAAAAAATAATAACTTTGAATACAACAAATGGCGAACTAAGAGCCGCCTACGATAGGAGACTCGGGCGTATGAGCAATCATTTTTTTGCCAAGAGTCCACCTACCTATACTACCCAACAGATATACAATATACACAATTGATCTTACTCTCGGTGGTGTCTTCATATTGAGAGATATTTTCAAATTCTTGGTGCATTTCCTTTAGATCATGTTTCAGTTTTGAGGTTTCTCGTTCAGATATTTTGTACATGCTTTGCTCCGTTCTGAGATCCGATTGGAAGGCATAAATTAATTTCTAAAATGAAGAATTCAATCGTTGCGCCTCAAGAGTTAGTTCATTTTAATATTTACCATATTCTGGGCATGGCTGAGCTCCGAGTTTCTAGCATGAGTAACAAGTCTTTCGGCGCGTTCATTGAAATTTTGTAAGGTTGTTTGTAGTTGATTTTTCTCCTCGCCCAATTTATCAATTAGAAGTAAAAGTTCCCTGTTGTCATCATTGGCCATGGGTAGCCCGTTTTCGGGGCACAAACCCATGGAGAGCGCAATATCTTGGATATAATTTGCAGCCATCTCAGCGTGATTCGATATACTCGTAGTCGCTCGACACACTTTTAAGTTTTCTTGTTTAGATTTTCAATTTAGTTTTGTCAATAAAACTTCAGAGAGTGTTTAGTTCATAACTTAGCAACGTTTTAAGTAGGACTGTTCATTGTAGTTTGTTTTAGCTTACCGGTTGTGATTCAACAAACTAGTTGAATACAGGGGTGTAAATGGTAGTTAGGAAACGGTGTATTCATTTGAATGTAGCTATAGCTTTTTCTTTTTGGAAAGTAGCACAAAAATAGCCGTACTCATAGTTCCCTTGTTTATCCCTTTGTTTATCTATTCAGAATGAAAAATGGAATGCAATTTTGCAAAGACAAATTGAAGTAAATGCCGTCATGACGCCGAAGGTTAAGTAATTATGTTTTAAGGACTTATAGTCTGTTCAATTATGTAGAAAAAGTTATCAAAAACTCATTATTTTGAGCAGGCACCCGACCAAAAACTTGGTTCGCCCGAAAACAATGTCAATGCTGTCAGCTTGTAAGATGGTAAGTTGCTCGTGTCTGTTCCACGCGCAAATCCGATCCTCAAGAAAGGAGACTTTCTGAACTGCGCCAACTACAGAGGTATCAGTCTTCGGCTACAAGAACTTATCTGCCGTGTTATGCGAACTACTGAAGCCGTTCGTCAACAATCTGATCGGTCCGTATCAATGTGGCTTTAGGCCAAGCCATCGACGAAATATTTACTCTGCGGCAGATTTTAGATAAAACCCAGGAGCTTCAAATCGATACCCACCACCATTTCATCGATTTTAAGGCCACCTATGGCAGCATTTATAGAGACGAGCTATATGGAGCAATGTCTAATTTTGGCATCCCTGCCAAACTCGCCCGTTTATACAGGATGACGATGGCGATGCACGCTGCTCCACCAAGGTCGGTAAAGAACTCACCTTCGATGTAAAAAAGGATTTAGACAAAACGATGCGCTGTCATATGATTTCTTCAACATCGTTCTTGAAAAAATAGTGCAAAACTCAAACGCCGACACTAGACCCGAGATCTTTCAAAAGTCCGTCCATTTACTCGCCTACGCCGACAACATTGACATAATCGGCAGAACGCATGCGTGATGTCACTTGCGCGTTTGTGAGTGTTGAGACGGAGGCGGCGAAGATGGGTTTGGCGGTCAATGGGGCGGTCAATACAAAGTGTATACTGTCAACTAGAAAAGTCTGAAATCTTGGACAGAATGTTACCATAGATATAAATACAACTTTGAGGTGGTTAAAGACTTTGTTTACCTATAAGCTCCGGTACGAACTCAGACAATGACACCAGCAGCGCTGACATTCTCAAACCAACGCGAAACGCGTAAGCGGGAGTGGCAAATAAATACATGGCGATGGCGGTATATCCCACCGTTTCCCGTGTGAGATTCCATATATCGCTTTCGCATTTTCGCGTTGTTTTGAGCAGACCTTAACTCTTGCCCATCATCAATGTCTCTTTGGGCTACGAATATAACTAATTAGCAAAGCCCTCTCTCGAACAACTAAAACGACCCTTTTTAAGATCCTAATCGTCCCAGTCCTTCTCTATTGCACAGAAGTATGGACGTATCAAAAGGGAATGAGGTTGCCCTTGGTTATTTCGGGAGGAAAGTTCTTCGAGTAATATTCGGTCCCGTCTGCATGGACGGTAAATGGAGCAAAAGAACAACGATGGACTGCGTACAGCGACATTGACCTAGCCAGAAGAGTGAAGAGGTCCAACGACCTCGTCCTGGGTCATGAGGAACGAATGAATGCGAATGCTTCGGACGCAAACTAACCAACTTAGCGTGCGAAAATGGAGGCAGCTGGGTAAACGCTTGTTGAGGCGCTTTTTTGGTTGAGGCCTAGGACTACCCCGCGGAGTGTAACTCCACCTTATGTAAGTAAGTTAATAACGTCGCGTCGTTGTCCTTTTGTTTTTAATATTAGTTAGGTTGGCGGATCAAAAGAAACTTGCAACCGTCACACTTATCTATATCCGGCTTTACCTTGAGGGCACATTAAAAGACATGAAGACAGAGAGTGCGTCTTCGAGCGATTTTATTTCTAATGTGGTAGACTGCTGGACAGAGACAAAGAAGTGGAGTAGGGGGGATTTCTTATCCTTCCGTATTTTGTTCTCGGTTTAGGTTTCGTTGAAGGATTACAAGTATCTATTTAAGGTGGCCCACCTAGCTGCTAATTTGTCTGCTTTCTCATTACCTGAAATGCCTTCATGTCCCGGAACCCAGCAGAGCGATTCAGCAATACCTTGCGCTGTGTACTAAGAGCCTTGAGTTCTTCGCGACAGCACTTAACAAGCTTAGATTTTATTTCTCGTGCAGTTATGGATTTTATTGCTGCCTCGCTGTGGATAAAGAAGGTGGTATTGCCCTTTACCACAGACTCAGTGGCTGCTGTTGTCACTGTCAGGACTTCTGCTTGGAAAACGCTGCTATGATGGTCGGGGAGGCGTATCGATTTTGATATACCCAGCTATTCGGAGAAGACACCTGACCCTACCCCAGTGTCCATTTTAGATTCGTCTCTAAATACGTCTATGATATGCATGCTAGGAACGAGTCCATCTCTCCATTCTTCCCTGCTGGGATAGGCGTTAGAGAAGGGTCTTGTAAACTCTAGGTAAGGAGTGATGTAGTCCGTGATAGGTACACGGCCAAAATAGCGGAGTATACCAATGCGCATTTTGTCACCATCATGTCGACTTTGGAAAACGCTGAATCAATTTAAATTGCATAGTCCGAAAACTTCTGAGTATCCAACACCAATATTCAACTTGAAGTTGGAACGGTTGAATTGAGAAGCTTTTTCATGACATTTATACTTCCCAAAGTTTGTCAGACGTTCGCGAGAGGTGGCGCAGTGTTTTTCCGGCGATCGAACCTGGGACCCCTCGCACAGTAGTCCACCACACTAACCACTGCGGCCACCAGTTATACTTACTCTGGAATATTAACGCAGCCTTTGGCTCATTAAGGATGAGTCTACAGCTTTGGGGAGTCAAGGTGATATTACAACAATCTTCAAAGTTTTTACATATAAGTTAAATGATACACCAACATTTTGTTAATAACTTTTAATTGTTAAATATGTTTATTTCGGTTTCGTTTCGATATTTATGAATGCATATAAACTTAAAACTAATGAGTATACTCCTTGAATGAATTTGTGCTTATTTCCCTCAAGCACACGGATCATGCTTCGAGCTGAAATGTGCACACGAAATTTTCGGTCCATTGTGCGTCCTCGGTATTCCGATGCGAAAAAGTGATCCTTGTGGCATGCACATGCATATTTTATACTGAACACTACTTGTTCTTATACCAAACTCTGTATTAATTATTGGAATCTTGTCCATATCCAGAAATACACCATCACCCGCCTGGAGTATAGTTGCACCCTGGGTTGTATTTATACCAATGCTGCTCTCCGCTACCAACAACGCACTGAGTCCGTCAATATTTATACCCTCCGATCCCTTGACATAGATTTTACTTTCACTCTGAATACCCAAGGGACGACCAATCGGACTGGTGATCCTCCCCACACTAATCACCTTGGCTTGTAAATTATCAGCACCATTTGGAATATTGTAATGCGGCCTGTGCGTAGTGAATATAGCATCGCCACTATTTGGATCCTTAACTTCAAATGTATTTACTCCCTTAAAATTGATTCCAGTTTTATCCAGAACCATCTTACTATGAGGCTGACCATTGCGATTGACTTTCACTGTAACACTTCCATCGTCTCCTGTGATGGTTACTGGAACATCAGTAAAACCATCGATTTGACCGCCGCACTTATTGTAGATTCTATCCAAATCGGTTAAACCATAAAACTTTACAAAGCCCTCCTCTGGTATCATTTCCATTCCTTGAATACCCTTACCCAAGTGCAGCACTCCAATGATGGTCAGTGTAAGTATGAGATTTCCCACCGTCAAGATAAGCAGCAAAGTGACTATTGTCCAGAAGGCGAAATTATTTCTGACCTTCATTGGATTCGGGTACACACGACCATCAGCGTATGTGGAAAACTTTTGCTCGAGGAAATTTTCAGAGCTCGTTTGATGGTCACCACCAATTGGGATGGCATTTTCCGATGCCACATCCTCTGAGTACGATGGTGATGGACCACGGATAAACGTATTTTCGAAATGATTTATCATTTTATTATTTTTGTTACTTTGATTTATATGCGTTTGGAAAACTATAGCAAAATCGACTTTTTCAGAATCGATGGTATACAGAACTGACAAGACGCGAAAACTCTCCACGGCACTCACAAACAGCATGACAAGAGAAAGAGACTGTCATAATGAAGATTTTCTTTGGTGGAAAATCGATTTTTCCTATACTCTTTGAGGGCGAGAGTTCAAAAATAGATTTTTGAGTAGAAAACATTTTGTTCCATTCCGAAAGTATAAATTGGGTAGGTATTTTGGAATATTTTTGACTGTAGCATGCGCCCCAAAACATACTTCAAAAATTCAAAAAAACATATTACCCCTCTTTTTCGACTTCTAGACAATCACCAAAAAAAAAAAACGGAAAATGCCTAAAATACCTTACCTATTTATATTTTTACAGACGAGCTTAAAATTTATATTCCTTTGTAGTTTTCTGCAGCCTTTTTTGAAGATGAAGATGAGAGGGAAACTCAAGCTCTATCTGAAGCTGTATGGGATATCACCTGTTTAAAATATTCTATTGAATTATTTTGTGAACATTGCTATGAGTTAAATATTCGACCGGAATACCATCAGTTGGCTTTTGGACCCTTGCTCTTAACCGCCTGCGCGTTTACATTAATACATACATGTATGTTTTAGGGGCATACAATCGGTTTCGGGATTTTGGATTTTCGATATTTTGGGTTTTCCGGATGATGTTTTTCGATACATATTCTGTCCGACTGCCGCCTAATATGAAAGTAAATTTTTTGACCACTTTATCGAGCAATTAGGGCCGCTCAGGGCACTCGCAATTTGGGATGGGAATAGCGTGCTGACAATGGTGACGTCGAATAGTCTGAGTCCGTTTCAGAAAGTGTTGTCGGTATTACCAAAATAAATCAACCTTTCTTATTTTAAGGTTAAAATCGCCTAGAACAATCTTTAAATGTTATACTTCGGGTAGGTACTTATCATAAATGTAGGCATGTATACGGGCATAGAGATATTCCGGGAATTGTAGGGCCGATGTACTCGCCAGACGTGGAACAACTTTACCTTTGCTACCTGACAGAACTAACTTAGGAATACCAATTGCTACATGTAAACATAGATTAAAGCTAGACGCCTTTGAGAAAACAAATCTTAGAAGGACAAACGGTACAACATATTTAGCGACAAAGCAGATTTGGCCAAAGCTGGATCTGAAACGCTCTAAGTGTTTGATATCTGTAGAAAGACGTAATCAACCCTAGCGAGGTATTCGTCGGAACGGAGAATTCTCCGCAACGCATACTCCGTCGGAGACTCAAATTACATTCGAGGTATCAGCCTTCGGAAAGAATAATTAAAATGCGACAACGCATTGATTTGACATGATGTTGGTTCGTGGTTCATCGGGATTTTCCTATTTAGTGCTTGTTTTTTCGTTTGTTTTTGCCCTGGAAACACAAATTTAAGCAACAAGTACAACCAATTACTTTCCTAAAAGATTTTTTCTTTATTGCTTTCATTTATCAATACTTCCCTGTAAATCGTAAACAAATTCCACAACCAATTCCTGTCGGAGCATATCGGAAGAAAATTCGTATCAAGCTGTCAAAAATATCAGTAAAAACGCACTTGATCGCACTGAAACGCAAAACGCCAGTGTGCGTTGCATATTTGTCGGAACTTCGAAGCAAAAATCCTCCGGTTCGTATGAAATCGAAGAATTTTCCATTCCGACGGATACCTCGCTAGGGCCGAATATTAGCGCTCTATGATAGGTGTCATCACTGGACACTGTCTGATAGGTACGGGCTTTTGGGTTGGAGGCAAGCATACCCTACCCGCTCCAGTTATGTAAAGTATGGAGTTTGATTTATCGTGGAGTGTTGCTTCATTATGTGGTCTTATCGTCACATATTTTCACGGAATTATAAATATTTTATATAAGGGACATAGCTAGTAACAAGAACAAATTCCAAAGTGTGAAGCGAGGAGTAAGAACGATTCTCGCTAGTTGAGTTTTACCCTGACTATTTCTATTGAGAAATTATTCACCCCTATTGTGAAATTCGTCGGAATTGAGTTTCACTTCACCTATTCGATTCCCTTTCACTTTCTATTGCTATCGTGGAATCTGCCGGAAAAGTTTCCTTATCGACACGTTTTTGGGAAAGGTAGTTTCACTGTTAAACGGCTTTCACTTGTGAATATTCGTCGGAGGTATATAAAAAGTTTGTTCAAAAAGAGGAGCAGTGAATGATTTCGCGGTACCTCCGGATGAAATGTGTTTTTAGAATGTTTATTTTTTAATTTTAATAAAGTTTAATCTGTGCAATAGATTTATTACAAATGTTCGGCTTAATGAAGCAGCTGTTTTGTATGTAAATTTTTTTAACAAAAATTCTCAGAACGTGCAGCAAGCAAGAAAACCTATGAAATCCGCAATGATTTTGATGCGGATAAGAAATGTCATTTTGTTCGGGAAAAATTCGATTTGAACGTTTTCAACGATACAGTGAAACTCATTCACATTACCCACACGGGGAACTGTTCACCTTGCGGATTTGACGATACCAAAACCTTTTTTTCCGGGAATTATTCCCCCCGGCGGATTCCACGATAGGGGTGATTATTGTCGAATTTCAGTCTATGAACTATTCAGCCCTATTCTCGTTGACGTTTGTCGTATACGACTCATCGGTTGTGTCGTTGTAAAAACGATATTCAGATTTTTTTCGAACTTTTATTAACGATTTTGCTTTTGACTTAAACTGACTTTAAAAGGGAAAAGAAATTCTATCCAGACTTGGCTTGGTCTTTCAAACGGTGGTTCGGTTCGAAGTTCGGTCTTCCTTATCTTTTCGAACCTGGGGGCTGGGATTCGAATATCCTCTTAGCTGGAGCATTATTGCCCAATACTTTCGGATTTTCCGTATATCAATACTTTTGACATTAGATTTCATTCCGCTTTCGAAATATATATGTACAGAGAACCAAATATTCGGTTTCGGAAAATGTCACTTTCGGAACAAAATACAGAGTAGAGCCTCAGCTCTCCTCCCTTGTTTATCGTCCGCAACTCGGCGCCATAAAACGGATAATATACATCTCGCAGGTTTCAAAGAGTACCTAATGGTGTCATTTCATTCGTAGAGTTCATGTTTACTCCGAGGTAGATGAACTCCTTAGCTAACACAAAATTGTCGCTATCAATAGTGACGTTTTGTCCTAGGAGGTGGACAGATGCTTTTTTGTTAGTTGACAGCATGTACATACTTAATCCTGTCCTCCTTTACTTTAGGGCCGACGGATTACTGTTCTTCAATCGCCGCGAAAGCTTCTATCACTGGGAACAACGCGACGGATAAGGTTAATATCGTCCGCATACCCCCGCAGCTGAACGGATCTGTTGACACCTGCCCTGCGCACTATCTGCTCCAGTACGAGATTGAAAAAGTCGCATTCGCATGATACATGATAGCCTCTGGCCCTTATTGTGATTGTCGATCAGCGATCGTCACGAAAATTGTCGATTGCGTCGATTGATTTTAGCTATTCGTAGCTATTTTAGCATCGATCAGACATTTGTAATCTACTACAAGCGGCTGTCAAATCGACAAATATCGATCGCAATCGACAATAACTCAGTTGTCGATCGTTCGACAGTTGTCGCTCAACGATCAACTATCGACACCTATCTGCTTGTCGAAATCCGGTACATGTTTGAAATGATTCCGAGGAGCTACTTCCGCACTGCACCTTGCGGAGCGTGTTTTCCAGTGTCACTCGATGGAGCTAAATCAGTTTTGCCTGTATTCCGAATTCAGACATCGTCATATAGAGCTCCTGACGAAGTATCCCATCATAAGCAGCTTTGAAGGCGATGAGTAGATCGAGAGTTTGAAGTTGAAATTCGTTGGTCTTTTCAATTATTTGGCTCAGATCTGTCGGGCCGATCCGCCACACTTGTACTGAGATAATTACTTCTAACAGCAGCATTCACTAAGACATTCACATTTGTTTTTGTTTTTATTTTTACATTTATTTTTAACCTTAATTTGCAAATTTTCTTTTCATTGTTCGTCAAATCTAATTCAAGGATTTTAACATTTAAAGCTTTCGCAACGAAAATACCCACAATTCCTATAAGTGTGTTGCGTGAATCTGTGAACTCTCTGTGTATAAACATTTTAAAATCATGTCCAAACATCTGAAGTGTGCTTACTTAATCCCTATACATAAATATTTGATGTCTGATGCATATAGTTCAGTGCACTCTGTAGAGCTGAGTATTTTCGTTTGGGTGTTTTGCTCACAAATATTATGTTTTTTTTGTTTTTTTGTAACTTAAACACTAGTCAATAATATTAAATATATTCAATAATAATTTTGTTAGCTTTTGTACAAAAAACGATACTTTTCGTCTTCTGATTTGTTTGTAGTGTTGTGATACCACGGCAACTAATAACATTTTAGGTTCGAAAAAAACAAACATGTATTTCAATTGTCTTTTTGTAATTTCTTTCTTTCTTTTGTAAAACAAAATAATTATTCAACTCGTGGATAACTAACTATATAATCGAAATGATTAAAATATTTAATATTTTATTGTCAAGCCTTAGGCCTGAGCGCATATTCCTTGTGTTATGTTTTAAAAACTAAATACATACTCTATGTTTAGTGTACTAATGAGGGAGTGGAAATGGGAAGGGGGAGAAATATACAAATTGTCTCTGCGAAATAGCAAATAGCTCAGCACGTGAATGATTATGGAAAGTTAGAGAATGGGGTGTGTGGTTTGTGTGTTACTGAGATTTTACGAATTTAGCATTAGTACAGCGATTTGAAAACAACCATGAGACAAAATAACTAAATTCAAGAAAGAGTTGAGAGCGCTCTTCAATTGTAGTCGCCTTCCATGCCCGGTGGTGGAGGTTCCTCCCATCGGGCTCTCTTCTCAGGAGGTGGCTCCGCGCCTGTGTTTTTATGAGACGAAGTGCTGGTATCGATATTCATATTATCAGGCACCATACTAAGAAGCTCAGCTTCACTTAGTTGCGCTAGGCGACTGGGTTTTGAATCTAGTGTGTGAAGAGAACGTTTTTTTAAGTTATATTTAAGGAGACGACTAGAGTTTCATAATAACTACCTCTAATATTGCGTGTGGAGCGGATAACTGGCTGCTCTGGCGTGTACTCTTCATCCTCGCCACCATGTAATAATGCCCCAATCATCGGAGGCGGCGGAACCATAGATGGTCCCAACGAAGAAGGATTTGGTAATGCAGGTGGATCTGGTTTACTTTGGATACTGGCTAGTATCTGTTGTAAGTTCGACGGTATTGAGATGTTTGCCAACGAAGGGCCTGATCCTGACGAGAATGACTGAAAAATATAAGAAAATGTAAATCAATTTTTGTCTGGGTAAAAACAAAGCTTCCAAATTAAAGGAGAGACAGGACAACAGATCGAGTTTCATGGAAGACTTCCTCTATTGAAATTAAAAAATTATTTTAGTGTTTGAGTTAGCCTATGGTTCGTTGAAGCCGTAGGTCGTGGAGCTCGACGGAGAGACGAGATCATCGAAGGATGTTATCAAAGAAAATAGAAAGTTTGAAAGTCCTGCGATCCTCAAGGCTATTCAAATGTTCCCGATGTCTCAACGTGATATGGTGGTGCGGGAAACTAGAACAGGCATCAGAAAATTACCTTGAGAGATTCGATTTCAAAGAAACAAACGGTGCAAGTGAACTTAATGAATTATGGACACCGACGCAACGGTGTTTTAAATAAAATACACAATTGTTTGACGATGGTCTGGCGATTAGGGTGCAAGACAATTTTATAGACAGTTTGGCGGGCAATATACTGACTGCATTCGGAGCGATAGAGCAATGGTGTCTGCCGAAAAGACAGACTACTTAGTCACCGTCACTTACACTTTTTGGAACTGAAATCAAAATTTCTATGACAAGTAGTTATGAGTCCCTGTGAATACCGAGCTCACTTGGAAAAGGAAAAGTTGTATACCGCTACATAGCTTAAGAGCATATCGACTACTGTGGAATTTCTGCCGCGTACTGGATGTACACAATCGCAATTTAGACCCAGGTGGTGGAACAGGTGTCTTTTCACGTCTAGCCAACCATTGAAGTCTAGAATCGAAAGCCTACGAATGACAGATCTGCTGCTCGTCCTAGATTACTTAGCAAAGGAGAACAACATCTCTGCAAAAATGTCAAAAACGGGGCTGGATATGTGGATATAAAATCGAGTTCCAAAGTACAGCCCTGAATAAATACAAGGCATGGAAACTCAATTTACTTCCTCTATGACTTTCAATTCGATGGCTTACCAGAATGCCCAGCACATCCTGGAAACAATAAAGACATGAAGCATATGAAGCTTCAGCTCAATTAATAAGCAAAAGAAGTGGAAATGGTTTGTCAGATGTTAGCAACTAGTTGCGCTGTTAATTGCAAAACTAACTCAACCAGTTAATTAGACGACCGACAACCTCCGTTATGAGTTTTATAAAATTTCTATCACTAAGAAACGGCTAATTTTACTCACCGACTGTTCACTGTTTAGCAGTCCGGCGATTTCAATTTTCTGCGCCTCAATTTGACGATTGATTTCGTCCATTTTGCGCTTCAAATCGTCATCTCTGACTGTGACAGGCATCATTTGCACATCATCGTCCGAGCTGCCACCTGGCGAATAGGGTTCATTTGCATCATCTTGTTTAGCCGCAACAGGAGCCGGTCCTGTAATATGCATAAAATAAAATTTAAGCAATCAAAACTCGCATAATTCTCGAATCGTACCCTTTTTCTTCGAGGTGATGGGTGCCTTAATAATCGCATCAACATCGATGTCATCCTCCTGGGCCGATTTTTGCAGCGTTCGAGTGCCTCGGCTGCTGCCTGAACGACTTGTGTCCGTTCTCGGCTTGGGACTACCGGGTGGGGTGAATACCGCTGACCCACCGTCACCGTCCAAAGCTGAGGTTACCACTCGATTTGATATCACATTAGCTTCCTTTTTTCTCTGTAGGGGGAGAAAGAAATAAACTGTAGACACAATCAAACAACAATAAAAACTAGTTGACATACCCTCATTGACGCATTCGAATGACGCTTGCCCATAATACGTATGACGATGCCCAACAGCATGTCGGGACGCATTTCGTCTTCGTAGAATTCAAAGTTCTCACTGGGCTCAAGTACAGATGGCATCTGCTGTGCCACTCCCAACGGCATGATGTAAAAGTCCTTGATGTTGGCCGACGTTGTCTTTATAACACCCAAGCGCTTTCGCTTGTCCAGATACTTGTAGAGAATCGTGTAGGCTATGTTTTCTGACTCCGCCGATGGAACTAGGCGGATAATGACAATCTCCTTGTTCGGACTTCGCTTGATCTTTCCAATGTAGTCCCATACGGTTTCGGGGCTGATGCGACCCACAACGTCCAGTTCCTCGGGCAAATCCTTGCTCAGGAGATATGCGTTGCCGCTGACGCTTTGTACACTGACTTGGAATGAGGCCACATCGATCATATTGATGGAGCCGGTCCATATCGAAGCATCCACGTCCGATGAGTATTTGTAGTAGGGATCATCGGGCGGTGTCGAGATCGATACTGTGCTAGACGGCTCTTGATCGCTGTCCAGTGCCGATGGGCTTTGTGGCTTCGACTTGGGCGGTGGTGGCGGGGGTGTGGTTGGCGGTGGAGGCGGCGGTGGTGGTGGTGCTGTTAACGTGAGTGTGGATGTGATCGCTGGGGCAGTAGTAGTTGCGGCCGGTGCAACAGTGGGTGGCTCCTTTTCTTTTTCATTTATTAGATTAGCCGCCTGTTCGACTGTCTTTGTCGACTCGAGGATCTGATCGATCAGACTGAATTTTTCTATCGGCGCTTTTACGTTTTTCTTGACGACAACTTCACGTTCTTTGTTCGACTTATTGGGAGTTATCTGCTGCTTCGACAACACTGTTGACGTTGATGGCACAGTTATCTTTAAAGGAGCTACCAACTTGGCGATTTTTGTCGGCGACTCGTGGTCCTCTTTTTTCACAGCGCGTTCGTCTCTGTCTCTGTCTTTGCGTGAGCCATGTTTGTGATGACGTTCTCGGCTGCGGCTTCGACTGCGTTTCCTTGTCTTTTCCCTGTGCCGATCCTTGCTCTTGTGGTGCTTCTCCCTCTCCCTTTCTCTGCTCGACGCCTTTTTCTTGTCAGAACTGGAAGTAGCCGCTGCCGCCTCTTGCGCGAATTGCAGGCTACTATCCAGCTCATTGAAGTGATCCTTTCGAGGGGTCATTTCGATTTCTGTCGTACTGCTAACCGTAGCATTATTCAGCACAGCGACAACATCCTCCACAGGGATGCTAATGTCTAACTCCACTCGATCAGTGGATTTGCCTTCAATTACCTCTTCGCCCTTGTGCGTCTTTAGAACGTAGTTCTTCGTGCACGACAGCATATCCAACTCGGACTTCTTGATCATTTCCAATTGATGTTTGGCCTCATTCTCGCGCCATTGAGCCAATTCCTGACTGGCCATCTCCTCGGGTGACATGCGAACCAGCTGTCGCGGTTCGATTAGCTTGCCGCAAATCTTCTGAAAGAGCGTTTCATTCTTGCGATCCTTGATGTTGAACATTAACGAGCGATACTTCGCCTTATACTTCGTCCCGATGTCCTTGTTGAAGAGCCGATACATTTCTAGCTCGGTTGCCTTGACAAATTGCTCCACCTGCTCTACAGTCAACCTCTTATCCTCATCTAGTTCGTTCATGCGAATCAGCAACTGTTCCTTAAATGTTCGACGAACGTTCACGCGAACGGGTTCGCTGGAGTCACTGCGAGTTGGAGTTTGTGCGGCTTCTTTTTCGACCGAAACTTGTTTCTTTAAGACTCTCTGAGAGACAGACGACGACGAGGGTTTGTCCTTCTCCGGCTTGTCTGGTTTTATACTCACTTGCTGCGGATACTTGGACAACTGTTTGGGGGTGGAGGTACGCTGCTGTTGATGAATACTTGGACTGTTTGCTGGTTTCGCATTGGGCTTGTGATCAACTTGAACTTTAAGAATCTTCGGCAATACTGTCGGCGATGACGACATTACTGGCGAGTTGAGCGTGATTACTGATGTTACTACGGCACCATCAGCCTTTAGCGGCATGAAGGTGTTGTTATTCGTAGGCGATTGTACACCCTGACGGCCCTTCTGTTTGGATCGCTGAAAAGATTTCAATTGTAAGCATTTGTACAATAAAAGGAAACAAAATGTGGGTCCTTACCTCGATTTCCATGGCTTGTGGGCTTCCAGGTTGCACTACTTCAAATGTGGGATTGTCCTGAAGCCATTTTTTTAGGTTTACTGTGGTTGGAGCGTTGTTACCCGTCAAAATTCGTCCAGTGCGGCGCTCGAATACATACACCTGCAAAAGATGGACAAAGCAAGTTTGTGAGACACATGTCTGGCCGCAGAGTCTTTGATTCTAACAATGAAATGGAGGAAGACCTCGCGCAAGTGAAAAATTTGGAATTCAATTAACTTTGAGTGCGCAACTGGAGGCAGTTGAATGGCTTCTTGATTGAGGCCCCGCACTAAGGACGTTACCTTACAAATGATAAGTAAACATACAATTTGTAGGTACTCCAAAAATGTAGATAATTGACTTCCCCAAGTGCTCAACAATGTCGCTTACTTACCCTTTCAACCTTTGGCTTTCGATCGGCCATACTAAGTAAATCTTCAAACAGGCCTTTGCTTTTTTTCTTCTTCTCGTCGGGTCCAAGTTTAACTGGCACTGGCGGTGCAACTGGCTCTGGACTTTTCACGGCATTCTTCGACACGTTTAATAGAGCGTTTTGCGCATGCTTTCGTATGCAATCATCACTGCAGTATATCGAATTCGCTCGAGCGGTTTTCTTACACACAATGCACGTTAAAAGCTCAACGGACTCCTGTTTCTTTGCGGGTGTTTTTTGCTGTAGATTACTACTGTTGACAGCTGGGACATCGAGTTCCTCGGCAGTGGTTTGCGAGACATTTTTAGTCTGTTGCTGTTGCTGTACTTTTGCAACAGCAAACTGTTTCTTCTCGGCGGCAGTGGGAACTTTTGTAAGCTTCAGCTGTTGCTGTTGCTGTACAGCCGTGGCCTTGACCATTGCCATACCTCTGCTGGCAACAGTTTTTGGAGTCGATGACAGAACAATTACACGTTTTGCCGCAGAATCTGGTGTCTTTTTTACTGAGAACTCTGCAATTTTCTTTTGCGTCGGCTCTGTTGTCATCGTTGGCGTTTGTGTTGTTGGCCCTGGTGTCGATGCCGTAGAAGCTGGCGTGGTTGGTTCCAAGCGCGGTTGTGCTTTTTTGGGCGTATCAACCCTTGTCAGACTGTAAATTTGTCCCGGCTGTAGCTTCTTAAAGTCGATTAGCTGTTTTTTGTCTGCCGGAAGTTCCGTCACTGTGATTGTCGTGCTCTGTACGCCTGCCGGCTTTGGAGGATCATCCAATTTCGGCATCATTTGCACCAAAGTCTTCTTGTCGAAGAGGTCAGTGATTTTACGCTGCTTCTTTGAATCCTGTTTTTTCACACACTTTGGACATGTCCACTCGATGCCCTTCTGTTCCATTTCAAGGCCCATGGCTTTTGTTATGCTCACACAGGTACCATGGAACCAGTCTTCGCATACATCACAGCAGATCATGAAGCGGTTGTTGTGCGGCTGTCGACAGATGCACCACAATCTAAAAAAAAAGAAAAAGAAAAGATGACAAATTACATTTAGAACAACACCTAGTAAAAGTCTATATTACTTGTTTGGATCGTCCTCGTCCTCGTCTTCCTGACTTGCTTCTTCTTCATCGGGCATAACTGCTACCGGCGCTTGCTTGGCTGCCTTAGCGGCAGCCTTCTTCTTTCCTACAGAGGTGGCCTTTGGTACGACGACACGCTCTTTGAGTGGTGTTACTGTGCGAGTTTCTGGCTTTTCTATAACGGATATCTCCCCGAATATTGACGTATCAGAGTGCATTGAGACATCACAACTTTCGCTGTCATTAAACGAGGTATCCGCCGAGGGTTTGGTCTGCGCACGTCGCTTAGCACGCGTGGTCGGCGCCTCGATTGGTGGCAGTGTTATAACACGACCATTGCCACGTACGATTTGGATTGGCTCCTTGCGCAAAAAGGCGACACTGTGCGCCCTGTTGATAGATGGCGTTGGTGTGGTATCACGCGATGAGCTCGGCGTTGTGGTATTAGAAATACTCGCCTCGATAATACTTTTCGGTTGTTTCATAGGCGGTGTCGCAACAAGTTGCGGATAACGCATAGGTTGCGGCAAGTTAATCTGTTGTAGTTGTGGTTGCGGTAGATGTATCTGCTTTTGCTGTTGTTTTTGTTGCTGTTGCTGCTGCTGTTGTTTCTGTTGCTGTTGCAGAACCTCCTTTTCGACAGCCTCTTGCAAACTTTTGTCCTCCATCAATTCGACGACATGTTGCAGTAAGTCGTCGGGAATATCGTCGTCTGGCGTTTCCAATAGCGGAGCGTTTGCAATGTCTATAGCCTCAACAGAGGAGGATGTCGTAAAGGACGATGACGTCAGCTTGTTTTTCTCCAAAACAGCTTTCTCTGTACTCTCCAGCATCTTGACCAAATCGGGAATACTGTTCTCCTTTATCTCTCCCGCAATTAATGAGTTCTCCAGTTCATCCTTCACAATTGAATCGATCAAATCCAATTGCTTGTCATTCTCTGCCGCTATTTCCGAGGAGCTCTGATGCGTCTGAATAGAGATCTGTGCCGGTAGTTGATTCTTTGCAACCATCTCAATGCCAAGCGGCATAAAACACTTTACAGAAGACGCTGGCTTGTCTGCCTTTAATTCCTTTACCCTTACGTTTGACTGCAGATTATCAGATCTAGCCAGCAGCGTGCTGAGATCGGTAAAGACTCCCTTCGGGCTGGCTATCACCTTATTTATTACAATTTGCTTGACAGTTTGAGGTGTTTGTGGTACCTGTTGAGACACTACTGCCTTTTGTTGTTGTAAAGTTTTTACAGGTGTCGCCGTTTCGATTGGTTTCGCCAGCATGCCAATGTTGGTTGCCGGCTGGATCACCTGAACTGATTGAATATTAATAAGCGGCTTGGTCGGTGGAGCAGGAGTAGGTGGCGGTGCCAGAGAAGGTACAATCGCAGAAGCTTCAACAATTTCTGGCATTTGCTTTCTGGCAATTCCTTTGCTTGTGTTAAAGGCACTGATCGACTTGCGCGCATCGATTGGCTGCCGGTTCACTTTAACCGGGGTGAGCGCAACTTTGTCGTCTTCAAAAGTCGTACTGTTATCCTGGCTCTGTTGGCGACGTTTGTTGATATCCTTCTGCATTCGTACGCTTCGAGCACGTTGTTTCTCCTTCTTCTTACGGCGTCCAGCGGCTGTCTTTCGTTTGCGACCATTTCGATTGTTTACATCGAAATCTAGATCACTGTCACGGTCGTTTTCACTCTCCTCGCTCTCTGCAGAAAAATCGCTTCCGTCGTCGTCTAGCTCTTCGTCTGCATCGTCTTCTTGACTTTCATTTACACGTTCCTCGTCAGCGGCAACGTCCTCATTATCGGATGCTGACGCAATGCTCTTTTCCTTCTCGTTAAGTTTGCGTTGCTTTTCATCTATAAGCAGTTTACGTTTGTTCAGATATTGCTTTATAGTGGCGCCGCTTGTTCCTGGCAGTTTTCTCACGCTAGAAATCGGATGTTTGTCGTCGTCATCTTCTGCAAATGGCTTCGCTTTGTTCAGCTGCGAAGGTGAAGTGTATGGCGTGTAACAATGATCGTTCTTAATGACATAACGTTGAAACTCGTAGTCCACATTGCATTTTAGCGGGGTAACACCAGCATATTCTGAAATGAATTGAAGGGAATATCGTCAGCTTACGCCATGGATTTTCTAAGATGATGCTAGTATCTAAAAGATGTGAATTAGTTGACAAAGATGGTTAGGACTCTTAGAGGGAATGGACATCAATGATAAGACAGATCAATTAATTTGTAATTCTTCCACAGAGAGACAAAGTTCTGTATGTTTAAATGAAGCACATCTGTCAATATTTTCAGTACTTCGCAGTGACTACCGGAAATACGTGTTGGCCCATGTGTTTTCTTTCTCAATTCCCTTCCGAGTTAAAATTTTCTGTTTGTTCTGGACAAAATTTAGTTCTAACAACAATCATCCACAATACAATACACAACCATTGTTGCCACTTGACGTCATATGCAAACAACAAGAATAACCTCACAATGTGAATGTTCAAGACGTTGAAACATTGGAAAGAAGCAATATTTGTTTTTTTTTTTCTACAAAAATTCGTGTAGTTCTGTTCGACTGAGATTGAATTTGACTGTAAGTTAATGTGAACGCATTCTGGTGGTTTTTGTCAGGTCTATAGAGAATAAGGGCCACAATCTCCGAATCAACTCTCACTCGAAATTCGAAAAGTCGTCTTTTAAGGCAACACTTTCTTGGCTGAATTCCAAATTATGTAGTTTTTACCTATGTACTTTGACTACAGCATTGACAGTGTTGTGACTGTTTAAAGGGGGAAAACCTAACCAACAAATTTTAAATGTTAGACAGCCATAATAAAAGTTTAACATCTAGTGCAACAAGGGTGGGTTTTTAACAGCCACGAAAATTCACTAACAATTTTCACTGCACAAAACCAGGCGAGCTAAAACCTTTATCCCAAACAGTTCCCACAAAAAAACGAAACAATTAAGTAGAACTCAGATTTGACTGGTCACAGATTTGGAAATAACACAAGACAACACATGCAGATTGTGCAAGGATGACATAGAAACAGCAGAACACAAATTATGTGTCTGCAACTGTTTAATATTAAAAGATCTAAGTAAATTCGAGTAAAAAGTAAACGAAAGGGCTGATGTTCTGGCCAAAACCGGAGCAGAGCTTCCACCTAATGAAACAATTGGGGGCATTAGACCACCAATAGCCGTGGCCAAGAGAATTATTCTCGAGAATATTAAAAACAGGGCAGATCAGAGATGGTTGAATATAGTAGGGCACAGGGTCTCTAAGGCTCTGTGGCCTAAGCTAGATCGGAAAAAATCTGTAGAATTACTAAGGCTCAGTAGATCAAGGCTACGAATGGTAATAGGGATACTCTCCGGGCACTGTCTTTTAAGGAGACACGCTATGAGATTAGGTCTAACAGATACGGACATATGCAGATATTGCGAAGACTTGCATGTCACAGAGGACATAAATCATCTCCTCTGTGAATGTCAAGCTATTGCTCGGTATAGGAGGAAATTCCTCGGTAGGTACTTCTTCGACAATTTGGAAGAGGTTGGCCTCGCAAACAAAACTGAAACAATTTTCAGGTTCTGTAGGGAAATTAATTGTTTGGGCGAAGTGGTTTAGGTTATTTGACCGTTAAGGTTCCCCAGGGATGGCGATGGGTCCAATATGGTGCCTGGTCCTATGTGATGAACTCACACCCTATTCAACCTAACCTAACCTAAGTAAATTCTTCCTCGGAGCAGCGGACATAACTGCGGCATCATATCTCCAAATAGAGGATATCACAATAGGCACATGTGTGACCGCAGTGATCTGGGATTCAGTATTCCATCTCCCACCTACAATCTAATCAACCCAGACCTGAAAGAAAGGAGCAAGCACATAACATGGATAAAAATGTAACATTTTGTAATTTCATTAACCAGCAAAGATGAGGTCTATGGCACTTCCAACTTTTCACGCTACATTTCCCATTTTCGTCGTTTCTTTAGCTAAAATAGTTAATGCACTCCCTTCCGTCAATATCAATTGAAAAATTACTAGTGGTCTCCCAAAAGGGTGACAAATGCTGTCAGACTTATTAAACCAATACGTCCTATGACAATTAAAAATAGTCTACGCTGTGCTCAAGTTAGTAAGATAGCAGGGGTCGGATAGCATCCAAAGACTTGACGTAGCTGCTGTGTAACCGGATTTAATTTTTAAATGAACTCGAAGGTCAGCGAGATTCATTTTTTACTTGACACTTTCCTACTCTCTACCTGTTTCCGGTTTTGCAGCAAAAAAAACACAGAGAAACCTCTGCCATCTGTACGTAAGATGGCACAGCTGGCAAGATACAAAGCTTTTTTTTTTATTCTAATAGTTATTGATACAATCTCCGTTTTAAAGCTCAAAAAGATCGAGTGCGGCATCATCTTTAACCCCTTCTATTTATTATCTCCATATGTATGTAAATATCAACATGTGCACATCAATAGACATATTGAAATGCATTTTGAGCGTGCTTATTTTTTCATTCCATTATTAGAATCTAAATTGTGAATGAAATGTAATAACAGACCCCACATGCATAGTATACCCACACACAATACAAATGCATATTTTGCACAAAATAATCGATACATGCTTTCATAAATTAATCCACTGGAAGAAGTAAAATAAAATCACTTACTTAATATTTCCTTTGCCAATTTTTTGGCAGCTTCAGGCGGGTAAAACTCCTCTACAGTTAGACCCAAAATCTCTGGCCGTTCTTTTGGTGGTATTTTAATCGGCTTTGGTGGCTTTTCCTCATCATCGCTCTCACTATTGTCCCTTTCATCTTCCTCATCATCATCATCGTCGTCATTTGAAGAAACTTGACTCTTTTCATCATCTTTAACATTTTGTTCTTCTTCTTTTCGTATTTCTTGTTCTTCCTCCTCCTGCATGCTAGGTGTAGGCGATGTTATTCGTATCACACTGATTGAGGTCAGTGTTTTTTCATCTAAAACGAACAAATAATAATTTTTATTATAACCATTGATGTGGAATAAATTAAATAATTTACCTATTAAATTTTCCAATCCTTTGCGATCGACATTTATGCCATTTTTGCCATATACCACGACAAGATTGGAATCTGCAGTAGCCGCACTCGCATCACCATTTAGCAACGATTCACTTGTGGGCCTTGATGTTTCCAGAAATACAGAGCTCGACATAATGAAAAATTTAAAGTTCAACAAGGATATGAAGAAATTATGGCATTTTCATAAAGCAGAACAATTGATAAAAATATTGTAGCTTCGGTTTTTTTTTTTTAAAGGAACGAACTCATGACGCCGCCATGACAAACGCCGTTTAGAAAAATAAACACTCTCGACAACTGGGCGGTGAAGAGGTAACTTTTTTCAAATTAACTTTATACACTTCTGATATGAAATGATGATGTAATTTTTAGTGTAAAACATTTAGCGGATGTTGAAGAATACTTAGCATATTATGAAACAAAATTTAACACGAGTTTATATCGAAAATAAACAATTTTAATGCAGCACCACATTCGATAACCCTTGTCGCGCGCAATAAAAAAAATTATTTCCAGAGGTTGCGTTCGATTGGGTTTTACTTAAAATGGATGTGTACAGTCAGCCAATGATGGGCTGAAGCGTAGATTTGCAATATATTTTTGGTTGAATGAAGAACGTACGATATATGGGATATGCATTTTCTACATTGTGGTATTCGATTTGGTTTTTTGTGTTATTGGAATTCGTGCGTTTAAAATATGTGTAAACGTTGACACATTTCGAAATGTGACCCAAATTGATAAAAAAAAATTAAAAATGACATGGATGGCTAAATCTTATGTGATTTACCATTGGGCACATCCGATTTTTATTTTGGATCCCAGATTTTTCGTGACAAATGGAACATGAAAGCAGATTCATCTTTTGTAAATATATTAGTGCGTTATTTGACAGTACATCAATGCATTATCATCAATTTGACAGTACTATGCAAATTGTTTTCGTATGTCGATGGAAACATACGAACTTTATATGGGTAATCATATTGACGATGAATCGAAATCCACAGATGCCGAGGAAGATGATAGCAAGTCCATGTCCATTATTTACGTATTAGTTCTAAATAATTTATTTTCAAGGGGCTTTTAGTAATTTTGTTTTGAAAACAAATGTGTACATACTGAATGACGTAAAATAGCTGTGCAAGGTATATTATAAATTTTAGCTATTGTGGATTTGGAAAAGCGCTACCCAGAGGTTTCTTGTGTGAATTGATCTAGAGTAATAAAAAATTGTATTTCCTGGGGCCAGATCACGTAAAATGAAAACGATCGAACGACATCGTTTCGACAATATCAGTCTCTGTTTATTGCCACAGATATGATAGAGCCAGCATGCGTGAAAACGATATCGTTCAATCATTTTTATTTTACGCGATCTGACCCCAGCGCAATCGAATGAGTGCCCCATTATTTGTACAGGCATGTTGATTTATAACTTTTTCCGTTGGGCAAAAAGAAGCTTCAGGGAGCGTTCGGAATCAAGAAAATGGCTTCTAAAACCGTTCTATTGGCGCATAAAATACTCTTCTGTTGATTCTGAGAAGAGGATTTCAAGTCAGAATCCACTCAAGAAGCACTTATGCAAGTGCAATTTGTGTATTTTTATTTAGCCAGCTGGCAGCAGGCATATGTTTTAATTTTGGACATTTAACCAATTACTCGGTAGTCGACCAGTATGTAGCACTGTAGCAGTTTTCTTGGAAAGCGATATGAGACTGGTGTCTGTAAATCTCATTATCGAAATTGGAAAGTGTTTTGATGGACGATTGTAAAGAGTGAGTGTTTTACAATACCGCTTTAACAAAAAAAATTATAAATAGAAATTGCACATTTTACTATTCCAAAGTGTAGGATAATTAAATAGTCCATCAAATTGTATTAGGAAAACAACTTTTAAAAGAATGGATATAACGAAATTTCCAATTCCAACAAAGTGAGTTTTCGTTCGCGGCAAAAAGATTGGAATTCGAAATTTGGTTATTTAAACACTTTTAAAACTTGCTTTCTTAATATAAGTTGATGGACTATTTAATTATCCTTCACTTGGAATAGTAAAATGTGGAATTTTCTCTTTATAATTGCTTCAAAAGTGGTTTGTTCGTATTTTATCTATTCTTTCGTTCCGTCTCATGTGAAACAGCTGATTGGTTTACCACCATTTACCACAAACAGCAATTGGGGCCTTCATGAAACGTTTGTCGTAAACTTACCATTTTACGCAAATGGTAAACTTACGACGTGGCATGAATGAATACCCTTAATGCTATTTTAAAAAGTTCACAGATTCACATATCTTTTTTCACAAAAGAAGTTGACAATTCAATCGAAATCCTTACTCTTAGTAAATGCGGGTAGAATTTGTAATTTGGGTTATTTAACGAAAAATAAAACAGTCCTTTCGCATTTTCCAATTTGTAGTTAAATAAAGTAAAATTATCATATCATAACAATATCGTTTAAAACCGTTCAAATTCTCATCTCAGGCGATACACTCACCTTTACATTCTAGAAATTACTAAACGCACTCTCTGCTCAATTGTGACATTCCAATTTGTCCAAAACAAACAAAACTGATTATCACCCATGGAAGCCGTTTGTTTACATCAAATACACTTCTTGATTTAAAATTTTTGCTTTTCTTAAATAAAATATGTCAAGTAAATCGGAAACAAATAAAGGAACTCTCAAAGATTCAGGACAAATCCAAGATAAACAGAAAATGATCAAAACCGCAGAAAGCTCGTCACAGATGGAACTTGACCAAAAAACTGGACCAGTTGCATATCGTATGCGTCCTTCACTGGCCGATACTTTTAAAGCAAAAATAATAAAAGAAATTATTCAACAGATACTAACTAAAACTCTTCAAGGTATATCAAATAAAAAAATCCTATTTCACTTACCTATTAAATTAACTTACTTAGGTAAAAAGTACAACGTCGATGAAGCGCGCAAATGGACTCGAGAGATTGCTGATTCTGTAAGTGCATCTGTTAAGGATTTAAACATGCCGCGTTATAAGCATGTTGTCCAAGTTAGTATAGGTCAACAACTCGGCGCTGGTTGCAGATATATTGCGAAGTGTAGTTGGGACGCTGAATGTGATAGTCAGACGTCGGATGTATTTTCAAATGCCACTCTCTTTTGTGTTTGTACTGTTTTTGGAATTTATTTATATTAGAATAAACCGATATTTAACTTATGACATATTCTTCGATTATCTTTGATTATGCTTTTGGAAGCATACCTCGAGCCTCTATACCTATAAAAGTTCGAAAAGCGATTGCTGCAAAAACCTGTGATACGATTCAAGAAATTTCACAAACAAATTAATGGTTTAATAGAAAAACGGATTTAATGAAAAGAAATACATAAGGGTATTTAAGAACTAATAGCTAATACAAAAAAAGGAACTTCCAAAGTTTCACCTCACATTGTAAAAAGCCGAGAAGAAATACTGAAGTCATGTGACAACAATGGAGCTAAAGTTGTCCATTCATCGGATTCGGGGTTATACTCATCCACCAGGTTAACCCATTCGCCATCACCATCGTAACCCACGCACGCGACAAGCCGGTTATTCAAGGCAGCACATCGAACGTACAAACGGCCCAATTCCAACGGTGTTCCCAAAGTCCACGTATTGCTTGACGGATCGTATCGTTCAACTGTTTGGCATTTCTGATCGTTATATTCACCACCAACTGCGTACAAGAACCCAGCAACTGCTGCGATTCCAAAATTTACGGAGTTTTCTTTCTTAGGTGATGTGGTTGTCCATTTAAAGGTTTTGGGGTTATAGCATTTCAATGAAGTCATACCATTACCCACGACGAACAATTGGTCATTTAGCGTAACCACTTGGACGTACGGAATCGGCATATTAAGTGGCTCCGAAGAAGTCCATGTTTGAAAGTAAAAATCAAAGACCTCGACCGAAGTTGTCCAATTAACGCCACTCTGTCCACCAACAACATACAAATGCCCATTCAGTTCGGCCAACCCAGGCCAGCAGCGTGCTAATTTCATTGGAGGCAACTGAGTCCACAGTAGCGTTTCGAGATTGAGGCAATCAATGGTATTTGTTATTCTCCCACAAATTTTTCCTCCAGCGACGATCAACTTTCCATTAATCACAGTTGTACTGTAATCTACTCGGTTTTTAGATGGAACTGACCACTCTTCGTATGACCACTTGTTCATTTTGGAATCGAATGTTTGAATTTGAAACTCGCCTGTGCCAGTAACAAATGCAAGTTTGTTACTTGCGGTGTCTGCTTCGGCATATTCAGTTGAAATTTTTGAGCGGCTTTCTGGCGACAAATGCCATTCAAGCCATCTGAGAACCAACTCACACATCGCAGTCGTTTTGCACATCGGCTTGGTGATCTCGATAATAAACTTGGGTTCTAATAAATCAAAACGAATATGCGATAGAATATGACAAAGGAATTTTTCACGATTCGCTCCGTCATGTTCGACCCATGCGATAACACTGCGGAACTTAACTTCTTGTGATGCGTTCGAGTGTTCTTCATTGAAAAGAAACTTTCCTAGCTGCTCCATGTCTAGTTGTAAAAATTCCTTCTCCTTGCAAACTTTGTCAAAGCACGAATAAGCAAACGCAGTGGCCCTGTCATAGAGCGTCGTATATGAATGTTGATCAGCGAAGAATGCAACACCTAAACAATTGCAAGCATCCAGCTGACTTGCCATGAATTCGCAGCAAGCAACTACCAATGTGCTTATCTGAAAGTAATCTGCTGCGCTAAGTATAATTTCAACGTTATCGACGTGAATTTCAATAGAGGACTTGTACAGAAAGCCCAGTATCAGCTTAAGTGTATGACCGTCGATATATTCCAGCTTTACCTCTTCTGCATTAGCATCGTCCAGTGTGCTACGAAACATTGCTAAAAAGTAGTCGCTCGCTGCTGAAAGCACAACGCGATGGGCTTGCGCTTTGACGTTATCTCTTCCAGCAATCAAAGTGATGTCGAAAAATTCCTCTTTGTCGTAGAAAATCTCCAGTTTGTTAGCAATATTTACAATATGGTCACTATTTTTGAAAATGAAGCTACGCTGATTTAGCGATGATGTGCTTGTGCTTGGAGCTTCCGACATCGGAATCTGAAAATTATAAAATGCAATGTTCTCATTGGGAGATCTTTGAAATCCCATAAAATGTAAATCTCACAATTATTAATCTTGAAACAAATTAAAACCAAAAAGACACTTTAAATAAATAAAATTAAACAAATGGAATTAGGATGTTTAATTTTGTGCTCAGATAAACTATGTTTTCTATCCAACATCAACGGAAACGGATGCTTTTATAGGGGTTTAAATTTATTTATTTTTTTTTTTTCGATTCAATCCAAGTGTGCTGTTGCTGTAGCGTAGCGTTGTGCATTTTTGTTGCGTGTGTCTGTCTCTCTGTGCTACTGGGCTACTGGTCAAACGATCCAAAGAAACAGAAGTGTTACCGCTGAGCTTTTAAAAAAATTCGGATTTTAAAATTTTGCATACCTATTTCTGAGATTAAACACTTTTAAGGTTTATTTCACACAGACAGGGTAATTAAGAAGTGAGAAATATCTACTAGGTGCACGGGAGTCGGCGCGCGGTCAGTGAAGTAAAGTAAAGTAAAATCTTCAGCACGCAATTACAACAACTATCTATAGACTTTTGAAAATGTCAAACAGTGTGTAGTTGTTGCGATTGCGTGTTTAGAATTCGACTTTACTCCACTGGCGATAGATTGCCAATAAAACAGGCCTAATATCAAAATACAGCGAACAAGATTTGAATTGTTTTTCTCTTCATTTTAAAAAATGTTTGGGGGATGGTGGGGTCGATTGTGGCATGGCGCGCCATCCTGCATGAACCAGAGGTCGGTCGTCCAAATCCATGTCTTCAATTTAAATAAAAAAAAAAGTCGTTTAACATGGCTCTGTAACGCTCACCGTTGACCGAAACATTCTTCCCAGCCTCATTTTCAAAGAAAAATGGTCCAATGATGCCACCACTCAATATCCGCACCAAACTGTAACTCTCTGTGGATGCATTCTCTTCTCGACAATAGCGTGTGGGTTTTCTCCATGAGTGTTATCCACTAGCATACCAGTCTCACGAACTTTTTGCTCAAACTTACGTATAGCAGGTGGGGGCTTCATTTCGGCCAAAAATTCCTTACAAAAAACGCACTGTTTGGGCTACACTGACTTTGGAAATAAGTTTTCAATATTTTCCAATGTTGTTCAAGCGTAAAGCGACTCATTTCGTTCCGCGGAGGTATGATACTGACTTTCTGCCAAGATTTCGAACGGGAAACAGCTGCCAGTGTCAAAATAACCTCATTCATTCATTGATTCATTTTCAATATCCCGATTTTCCATTAAGTGGGTCGCGGGTGTAGGTTGCTCAAGTGGACCCTCCATAGCACTCGATCCTCCGCCATCGACTCCAAATCATCAAGTGCAATCCCCATACGGGTAGAGGAGAGATTATGAATTTGATCTAACCATCTCATCCTGGGTCTACCTAGGGGACGTCAAAATAACCTATGATTTAAAAAGAAACCTCTAGATGGCTATCCTACATGATACATTACCTACTAACAAACTAAAGGGCCAAACCCATAGAATCTGTCGCAACCGTTCCGTCGACGGATTGACGTATTTGAGAAATTGCTCCACCCAAGAGAATCTTCGAGTCCCACGCCACTACCCCCTTCAAAAGTCAATCCATCGTAGATTCCAGAGCGTTTGGTCTGGACGAAGCAATGTGACTCTTCACGGGTCAGAAGCATTTTAAAAAAATATAGTTATGTAAGCAATATAGTAAATTACTTGAATTTTTTTTTTTTTTCGAATATATAATTTTATTTTTTTTAATTTCGTTTACTCATTGTTTTTTCTTTTTCTGTTTTTTTTTATACAAACGGCAGTCTAAAATACAGTTTATACATAATTTAGGAATAAAGTTACAAGATGAATTTGTTAAAAATTGTCCTACTTATTTAATAACTGGGTAAAATAAGATGGAGCCATTGATATTGTTTTGTATCGGATGTTAAATTTTATCTACTTAAGTTAATGTACACATGGTTGTTGTTTTTTTTTTTTGTTCTTTGTTTTGTTTTGTTTTTCTCCATTTATTTATATGTAGATTATCTAGGTACAATATGTGTTGTTTACATAATAAAATGATTCACAATAATATATCATGGATTTTTGTGCAAAATGACTTACATACTTACATACTCGTAATTAAAGTTTAATTTCTTTCTCTTAGTTTAAATGTATTTCCATTTTTTTTTATCTAGGATATAACATTATAGATCAATCACGAATTTAATGCAAAAAGAAAGCGAAGTAACAAAAAATAAATTACGTGTCGCTTAAATATAATGAATTATACAAAACGACTTTATTGGTTCCATTTGGTGAACGGCAGAGGGTGTTGTTGTCCGAACATTAAATGTCAGGTTGGAAAACTTAAAGCGGAAGTGGTATTTGATTCAGACTTTTTTTTTGCTAGGAAACCTGTTTTGACAGCGGGCTTACGATAATTGCACTGTCAGGTTAATATTATTTGGTGTTATTCTGCCGTTTAACTTAAAAGTCTCATTTTGGTTTTATTAATTAATTTAGTCGAAGTGATGGTTAAACCTCGGTTCCGACTTATTTTCTGTTGAGTTGTATTTGTCTGATTTGATTGGATACCTGTACGATTTCCAGTGAATGACGCTCCGTTTCTTCTTAGTCGTAAGTAACTGGACGGCACAATGAGAATACGTACATTATGGCATACCAAACTTCGGTTAGATACAATGCCAGCATTAGGGTACACATCAGATACTCAAGTCTTAACTTGTAGGCTTGCAAGACAAGGATATAGGATACACCCATAAAGCATGGAACCGTTAGGAAGACCGATAGTATAACATGCCAACCTGAAAGGAAACAATTTGTATTTTTTATTCTTTTAAGAAAAATATAAAAATAAAAAGGCATTTTATTTGAAGCTGGCTAATGGCCCTGAAATCCTTGAAGTTATAAATACATTTTGTATAAAGAAGCATGTGAGTTATGTTAAAATGCAGAATCACCCTGCAGTACCAAATGAAGCAAATGGGCTTGACGGAGAAAGAACTTTGTAGAGGCTGCAATGATGAGGGAGCTTTTGATGAGGTACGTCACTGCCCAGTGCCCATCAGGTCTCAAACCCACCATATATACATTCCTAGGGTGTCAGTTTTTTCATGACTTAGAAGAGCTTTCCAGCACATTAATAGACAGGATAGTGAAATTCATCCAATCCTAAGGATGTTCTGTATGTAACAGCATAGTAAGTAATTGATTACAGTTTTTACAAAAAAAAGTTATAATGGGTAAGGGACAACCTCTTTCCCCCGATTATTGACCTTAGCGTGGCACGGTGTGCCGTTTGCCACCTCACAAATCTAATATACCTAACCTTTTCGATCCGTATCCCAAGGCAGAACAGTACTAAATTTTAAGATCCTGTCTTGAAAAAGAAAGACCACGATAGGTGGTAAAATTTATTGAAGGGTGCTGCAGGAAATGCAATACCCAAAATTTTTACGGGAGGGTAAAACGTTCGGAGAATACAATGACCAATACAGCGATGAGCATGGGAATACGGTAGGGAAATTGGTATGGTAAGGATTTGGAAATAACATTTCTACAGACACTGTTCGCAGTCATCCATCTACTCAACCAGCACGAAGTGAGGTTAGCGTTATCCACATTTTAAGTCAAACAAGGCTGCTGAAGCTATACAGAAATAACATCAGATCGAATGAGGAATCTTCTTCTTCAGGCAAAGAAGGCATCTAAAAAAAGCAGAACCGATGAAATATTGTAGTACAAAACTATAATCATCAACGTTCTCCTGTAAGGGGTAGAAGCACATGGACTTTTTCGAAAGCAGATAATAGCCTTTTAGAATATTTCGAGAGAATGATTCTACAGGTGATAGGTATTTTTGACCTCCTCAAAAAGCTTTATAATTGCAACGGCTGAGATTAATGCAACAGTCCGACGAATATAATGAGTTTACTTGTCCTCTACCATAGAGACGACAACGTAGCAGAGAAAGACCGCCCACTTCCTGAGCGTAATTAGGCAGCTGGCTAAGGACCCAAGCTCGTTGGTAGATGGTGAGGTTAACCACGGACTGTAAGCAATATATTTGATGTAAGAAAAATCTAAATACTTATAAGCTAACATCAAAAATGAACGAAAAACCAAAATATCGGACTTTTAAAGAGGGGTAGGTACTTTGTAAACCGATAAATTATTAAGAAGAATTGGTTTTGGAGTGAAGCAACTGAAGCAGAAAGAACAACAAGGCCTTCAAGGGGTGGATTCACTTGGGGGAGTCAACTTCTCGAAACCGGTATATTGAGGCGCGAAGAACTTGCAAATTGTCTGTTAAAGCAGCCAAAGAACAATCTTGGAAGGAGTTCGGGGATCACAGATCTACAGGCAAGGTGACTGTCCGCCGTCTTAGAGGAAGTAAGTGAAAAATTATTGAAGGAGCCAAATTGCTTAATAAAATCCAGTGCATTGAGGATGACAGAATCATCGCCTTAAGCAGGGCGGAAAATAATCCCACGGTAGAGGAAGTCACATTTGCGATCAAATTGCTAAAAGCTGGCAAATCTGCCGGAGTAGATGAAATCCGGCCAGAAGGCTTGGGAGTATGCTACACCTGTTTACGCATGCTTCGTAGATTTGGAGAAAGCATACGACCGAGTCCCTCGAGGTAAACTCAGGAGTGTATTACAGGAGTATGGAATTGACGGTTCTCTCTAGAGAGCAATTCAATCTCTTTACACAAACTGTAAAAGCTGTGTTCGGGTAAACGGCGTTAAATCAATACCTTTCACCGTGGGCGTTGGACTTCGCCAGGGGTGGGTCTTGTCTCCTCTCTTTTTCATTACTTATATGGACTGGATGTTACAGCGCAGTCTTGGCGAAGAACGTTGGGAGATCTGAGGATAAGTCATTTCCTCTTCGCTGATGACTTGCTCATCCTTGGGTCCTCTCAGACTGAACTTCAGCGCACACTCGATCGGTTTGTAGCCGTTTGTGTTGAAGCTGAGATGAAGGTAAACGTGAAGAAATCTGAAGTGATGGTCGTCTCCAGAAAGCCTGTTCAATGCACTCTGCATGTTGGTGGAGTCCCATTGAAACAGGTGGAAAAGTTTAATTACCTCGGGGTCTTATTCACGAGTTATGGAAGGAGCAATGCTAAGTTTTCCTATAGGATTTGTCAGGCTGGGTCAATTTTGAAACAGTTTAGTCATACTTTTATTAGGAGGAATGAACTTGGTGTCAAAGTTAAGTTGTCAGTCTTTAATTCGGTGTTTGTTTCAACTCTTACCTATGGTAATGAGGTTTGGGTAATGACCGAAAGAATAAGATCGCGAATACAAGCTGCCGGGATGAGATTCCTCCGTTGTATTCCTGGTGTGACCCGGAGAGATCGCATTAGAAATACCAGAATACGTGAGGAACTCAATGTCGAGCAGCTACTTCTTCGAACGGAGCGGTCCATGCTTCGGTGGTTTGGTCATGTTAAACGCATGTCCCCAACCAGGATCCCAAAACGACGTGCTATGGAACCCGTACCATTAGGCAGGCGTCCATAATCTCTCCCCTACCCTTATGGGGATTGCCCTTGATGATTTACAGTCTATGGCAGAGAATCGAGAGCTATGCAGGGTCCACTTGAGCAACCTACACCCGCGACCCACTAAATGTACAAGCGGACCATTGAAAATGAATGAATGAATTATGTAGGTACATACGTTACATTTTTTGCTCTTTTTTATTTTCGTCTTTTTTAAGCTTACAAAATGTTTTATCGCAATGCTTCTTTGTAAAATTTATTTGTTGTTTTTGTTTAGTGGGCGCAATTACAAACAAATTGCAACTGCAGCTCACAACCGAACATGCAACATATATTTTTCCATGTGAAAAACATGTCTGTCGAAGGTCAACTCCGACAATGGTCAAGTAGTTCCAGAGATAGCCCCTCTATAACTCCGTTTTCCCTACCGAATTTCTCTTCCTAAGTAACCTTAGCATCGCGCCACTTCAATTGGGATCATACCTTTCGCTTTTTAAACAGTTGGCTTTGTGAGAACCATTGTTGCTAAAACTCATTATTTACTGGCTTATTATTTATGTGGCTTGTAGAATGTAGAATATACCATTCTGATATCTTAGAAATATTTAAAATTATTTACCATTAATGTAGTTTTGCGAAAATCGTGTTTTAACCTTAAATCACCATCATTTTGGGACACACCATGTTTGCAGAAAAAAGGCGCCAAAATTCCCAAGCGGCCTTAGAAAACATTAGCTGTGTGTGGTGCTGGTGTGTCACTGTGCGTTCTCTCATCTCAGCATGACGTTGACTTGTTACCAATAACAGCGCCCAATTGTGTCAAATATAAATAAAATTAGAGCACCCCATGGGAAATATTAGAACCGAATGACACAATCCACACATGTAAGTGCGTTTATGTCTGATTACATGTTACATTATATGATGATTCAACCATAAGCCTATTGTTATGCCTCATTAGTCATTACAGTTTATTAAGCAAACTAATAAATACATTTATCTATACGTTCTAGGAAATGTTTCTTAAATTTATTTACGCGTATAAGTTTTATTCCAATTGCCATAATAACTTTGATGGCCTATCTTCCATTGAATCATGCTCACACTTTTAACCAAAGTATTGCCTTATATCCGTATCCATTTCCAAACTATTAGGTAGGTATATGAATAAACTTATTCAAACAAAAATTCGAGAAGGGTTGTATACCCATTGAGGAGGAAACTAACAAAAGCCTTTCGAGCATCTATAAATGAAATATATACCCACACCAGCGCAAACAAAAAGTAAAATAACCCAAAAATCAATATTCTATGAGTAGAGTACTCGCATGTGTCGAATTCGAATCTCGTCTGTTTATCATCTCTCACCTCGGTCCGCCAGTGATCCCTTGCGACCCAGTCTTATTCGAATTGTTTCCAATATGCACAAACCGATGAGAACGCACGAGTCCTGGGCCAACGTATGTCCATTATAGGACAGGTTAATCGCTTTTAACAGTCCCATGCCGAGTTCACAACAGGCAAACATACCAAAGTAGAATGAATTCAAGTAAATAAGGACTTCATATGCCAAACTAGGATTACCCATGCTGTGCCGTGATAACCTCAACAAAAGTCACTTTACATCACTTTTTTTCAATGTGCACTTGATGGGTCACTCCATTTAAAGGGTATATACAGCGATTAGGGTCAAGCCCTGCTGCTATAACCAAAATAAATAAAGAACACCAACAACAAAAATAATACAGGAACACAATAAATTTTGTATCTATCTCTAGAGATATGTACTTTCAGGTGGAAATATGCAAAAACACTGATTCAATTAAAAATAGAATATTCGTCGGCAGCACCGAACAGATGAACGCGAATTTTTTCTAACAGTGCGCCACCGACAGACTATTGAATGTTTCAGCAGAACGGACGCGGATAGGATATACACGAGTGCAGTTCTTGGTTATAGACAAAGTCGCCGGACGATATTTTTAGACTGTGGCGGCAAAAGACAGACGAGGGCGACGCGGCCCAAATCTGAGGGAGAAGTGTTTTGGTTTTCACTAGCTATTGGGGATGAATTTTCGATGTCGGAACTCGGAGTGGTAAAGTATACAAAATGTTTGTACGACAATGAATGCAACATACACGAATTGAATTGAATTAAAGAGACATTCCATTTAGTCTTTTCCTTTGATGTGGACGGATAAGTAGGTACAAAAAGCTGTAAAAAGCTATTGGAGATTGGGAATATCACAAAATGTTGGTAAGTACAAGGAGACAAAATTAGTTCACCATGTACCTATACAGTGTACAAAGTTAGAAAAAATCATCAATATTGCCTTCCAATCGCTTTGTAAGCTGACTATTCTAGGTATGTTTGGTTAACTTGAATAATTGGTTAATAATAATGTTGAATCTAATAAAACAAAGTAGTTAACCCGCTTACTCCTCCCACTAATGTTACTGATATGTTCCTGCTATATTTGATAAAATATTGCTAGAAAAGATAACTGATTATAAATACCTACCAATGCCAATAATTTGCCCCAAACAGAGTCATTTATATTGCAAATCCAGTTTTTTCGCACTTCCTCCAATTGCACACAACAAATCACTTGAACAATATAGGCGTGTTTTATTAAGCATCTATCTCAGCAAAGTAAAGCAAATTAGAATATTCAGCACGCCATTACAACAACTACACTCTGCCTGACACTTTTGAGACTCTATGTAGGTATTTGTTCTAATGACGTGCCGAAGATGCTTCTTTGCTTTGCTGAGATGGATGTTCATAAGGCACGCCTGATATTGAATGGAATTTCCGCAGTCTCTTTCTTTCTTCTGTTGTTTGTTATGGAGAAATAAAGGAGGATTAAAGGAATAGACAGACACAGAGTATGCATTTGGTTCAATATTTGAATAGGTACTGTACTCGCATTTCGAAAACCTCGTTGTGATATTAAAAAAAAAACACATTAAAAACTGATATTCATTATAATATTCATTCATGATTTAATTCCGTAGATACTTCCTATTATCCTATAATACATAAATGCTTACATACAACATACTTTATTGCTTATTGCATTTGAATTTTTTTCTGTATTATATTTTTTCTGTATTATTACAGTGAGCGTCAAAAGTGAGTGAACACCAATGTGGTTTTCATTTGCCTTTGGAGTTTGAAAACAATCTGTCGACATGAAAATTGGTTAATTATTGTTATTTCGTAATCAAACCGTTTACAGATTGTGATTTAGATTTTGGAGATGACTGTGAATAATGACGAATCGTTTAAGGCACCAAGTGACAAGGAACAGAAACAGAATCCCATACATTTGCAACAGAAATTTGGAACAGACATTTTTTTTCAGCAACAGAATTTAGCAACAGAAAAATGGCTGTTTGACGACAGAACGTAAACAACACAAACCAGTAAGAATGGACCGTCGACTCCTCCCACATAACGGACTTTGCCTACAAGCTGCCGGCGGGCCCAGGATTTTTCATGTATTGGTGCTGTACAAAATCAAAGGAGCGCCATTAACGCACGCATACTTGAAAAATCCTAGGCCCATGGTATTGCATAGAAAAACATTGCCGCCATTAATATTGACATTTACACGTATTCACAGACAGGGTCATTTTTTTCCGGGGGAAATCGGGTAGGTGTACGGGAAGTCGGCGGTGTATTCTTACTGGTTTGTGGTAAACAAGTCTATATTGATTGTTTCTGTTGCTGCCATCGATAGAAATGCCAATTTACCGTGGGAGGGAGGTTTTTTTCTTTGCACAGAATAGACGGCAGCCATGTTATTCTGGATCTGTTTCAGTTTTGTGTAGCTGAGTGCACAACGTCGTCAGCAAAACCAGAATTTACTAAAGAACGAAAAGGCTTTCTGTTCTGTTCCAGTTTCTGTTGCTGTTTCTTTTCTTTGTCACTTGGTGTTGGTGCCTTTAGTGGTGTAGTTTTACGTCGTTTTCACTAAAGTAAAGGCCCCGACTCATATAATCCGTCGCATTGACGGATTAACCCGTCGCATACGTTGACAGCCGATGACATATGAGAGACAGTTCCTCTCATTATCTTATATTTTCACCAATAAAAGTGCTTCCTCTCAGGCTCGCCAACTGCCTACGGTCCTACGGATGCGACAGACAGAAAAGTAGAAAGTAAACCTACTTTACCCGCGCTTCCGGCACATACGTTGCTTATTATGGGTCATCTTCCATAAGCTGCTGTGTATTCTATCAACCTGTCAGTCGAATACGTTGCTGCAACGGATGCGAAGGATTCTATGGGTCGGGGCCTTAAGGCGTTCTTTGGCGATCACAACCTATTTCAAAATTCAAATAAATTATCAAATTATGATGCTGTAGATGTAGAAGATATTTTTTAAGTGCTGCCAAGTTTTTGTACCATTTGACGTGAGTATTTTGAAAGAAAATATGAGTGACACTTTTCTGGTCGTCTCCATACTCATACTTAAACTATGCGGGCACACTGTAAAACTGGTCATAAAATTCTTAAGACTTCGCAAATATTTTCACAAGGAAATATCTTTATTATGCTCATTGAATACGTTCGGTTATGGTGTAGCTATATTTTGACAAATTTTGTTTCGAAAATATTTGTTCAAAAACGGTTTATTAAGATAGTCACAGATGCCATTTTTTGCATGATATTAAAGAGAGAGAGAGAGATTCATTCTTCAGTCTCCAACAGAATAGGTAGGATTCATGTGTTTCAAATAGAACTTGGAGTCTCGATATTACATTCTCTTTAAATGTTGATCTCGGTAAGCCGTGGTAAGCTGATGCTACTTTGTGATACGCGTGCCAACGCATCCTTAACTAAGTACCTTTAGTTGCGCACTCCAAGTCGGTTGAGCTTGCCCCTGCCTTCTACTTGCGGGCGCCACTGCAGTGTAAGTGGCAAGAGACTTCCTCTATTGCGTTGTCCCTCCGGGTTTTACTTGTTTCCATCCGCTCTACATACGCTAGCCATCTTATACGACTGATGGAACATTTTTGTCGCTGTAGGCAGGTCATATAGTTCGTCGTTGAATCTCCATTGGTTTTGCGCATTTTAGCTGCTTTCGTTTCTATACTAGCAAAGTGCTTGGCTGGCATTCACAACCTTATAGTGAGACAGGTAGATTTTGAGTGTGTAGAAAGAGAAAGATAGATGGTCCAAAAAATCCACCGAAAATACACTTTCAGAAATAATGCTCGCATGGGAATGAAGGTTCTTTTTTGCACCACTGCGCTTTCGATACAAAACTTCATTTGACATTTACAATAACTTAAAACGGGACCCTGGTTACAGGTTAAATAAATTTAGCTTTTTAGTGTAAACACTTTAAGATAAACTTTAAATCTATTGTACTAAATTTCGCATAACGTTTAATGAGCAGATTCGGTTTTTTGTTTGCTACTTTTTGAACCATTTTGAAATAATTTCGAATTTCCGCCTTTTTCTAATATCCGTTTCGGCAATATCCGCAAGTTTCCCGAGGAAGTACTCTCCTAGAGTTTGCTTTCTAATCGATGATATAGCCGGACAGTTTTATACGACTGAAAAGGTGTTTCCTCTTCCTTTTCATCCTTGCAACCACAAACCAGTAAGAATAGACCGTCGACTCCTCCCACATAACGGACTTTGCCTACAAGCTGCCGGCGAGACCAGGATTTTTCATGTATTGGTGCTGTACAAAATCAAAGGGGCGCCATTAACGCACGCATACTTGAAAAATCCTGGTCGCATGGTATAGCATGGAAAATCATTGCCGCCATTAATGTTGACATTTACACGTATTCACAGACAGGGAAATTCTTTCCGGGGGGAATCGGGTAGGTGTACGGGAAGTCGGCGGTCTATTCTTACTGGTTTGTGCTTGCAACTACGGCAAAAGTCATTAACGGTGACTCCACGTCTTGCAGCAAAATAATGAAACTTTAAAATTAATGTGGTTTTCCACTGAGACAAAAAATCAATCTTTTTTTGATCCGGATCACTTTTCGTCTTCCATTGGGCAAAAAAATTAATCTTTTTTTGATTCTGATCACTTTTTGCAGATCTCGATAATCTTCGAGATTTAGCATACTCTCATTAATAAAGGAAATTACTAAAACCCTCTTTAAAAGCAATCATTCAGAACAAAAACGTAAATAATGCACATGGACTTAATTTTGGAAATTCGTCATCTGTGGATTTCGAATCTTCGTTTATATTATTATCCATATGAAGTTCGTATATTTCCACCGACAAATGAAAACAATTTCCACAGCCGATGTAGGTACTGTCAAATAACCCACTAATACATTTGCGAAAGCAGATCAATCCCATCCATTGGGCAAGAAAAAGCACTTTTTCCAGGTTCAGATCAGTTTTGCGAATATCGATTCACACATACTTTCACCAATTCCAAAACAAGAGACATTCTTATGTCGTTTTCGATTGGTCGTCCAGAACCGTTCGGAAGCTCAACTGACAGTTCTTCTTTTGAAAAGAAGAGAAATTAGCTTATGGATTTGAATTCAGAATCGCGGAGAGTTCTTCCGGACGGTTCTGGACGACCAACCGGAAACGGCATTAAACACAAATACCAATAAAAAAAATAGCTGCCTGTCAAATAACACACCAACAAAAATGCAAAAAAAAAAAAAATAATCTCATTTCATGTTCCATTGGGGCAGACAAAAATCTGAGATCTGAGAGCAAAACGGTAATAGCCCAATGGAATTCGACATATTCTATTCCACCAAATCTTCTGATTTAATAAAAAGTTTGTTTTATTGAACATCCTATCTCAGTAAAGAAGAGTAATGATCAATAAAACAATTCATAGAGACCTGACCCTAATCATACTGCAAGGCATTTCTTATACCTACAATGCTGTAAACCATTATTAGGATGTATGTCTCGACTTTTGGACTAATTACAACGTTTTCCAAATATATACAAATCTATTCTTCCTAAAAGTGAATGGCACTGAAATCAGTTTCCTATAGCAGCATCATGAGCCCGAAATGCGTCAAAATTGTCATTTCACCTATCGCCTATCCCAAACAATTGAGTTCCTGGAAGTGTAGTTGTTGGAATTGCATTCCGAAGATTGTACTTTACTTTGTTGAGAAAAATTACCATTAGTACATAACAGACCTATTTTACTTATTTTTAAATAAAAATAAAAGACATATCTACATATAAATTATTTTGATTTTTGGATTGAGTTCTAAAAAATGTCAGTGCCTGGGCCTGCATGTAAAATCAGATTGCTCGAAAACGTATCCACGGCAAATCGAAAATCATTCAAAAACGTATTTACATACCAATACAGTGTAGAAGATTACTTTTTGGGGTCAATAAAAAAAAGGTGCAACATCTTTCAAATAAAGCTATAAATAAATATTTTCAATTGAGTGAACCGAGTGAACATTTTAACTCTTCAGTTCAGATTCAGTTCAGATGAGAAAACCGTAGCTATATAGGTACAATATTTTTAATTAACGTTGTGAAAGACTAATTTACTTACCACTTAGCCCCTCTTTTTAGAATAATCCACATTGGCAAATCCCAAAACGCCAGTTTCATTACAGTTATCGCTCGTTTGTTTTTGCTGTTGTTAGTACGTCCGCATTTAACACACCCTCACCTTGTATCATATCCTTATTATTAAGGTCTTTAATAAGGGTTTCAAAAACTGCTAGGTATACGTAACAGGCTGAAACATCGTGCAAATAAAGATTATCGCAAACACGAACTCAGCCAACTGCAGAATTAGCATTAAGGCACACAGAATGTATTCCAGTTTTAGAATGTACGTTTGAAAGAATAGAAAATATGTCACACCGAGGATGCTGGGGAATGTCAAAATCGCCGACAGTATCGCCTGCCATCCTGAAAATGAATTGCAAAAAATATAATATACACACCCATTATAGAGATGCAATCATCGGATGATGGAATTGCGAAAACGTTTTCTTACCCCGGTCGCTTAAACTGCACTTTCTGCCCAAGACAATGCGAACGGTTTCCAAAATACACAGCACCACCAGTAAACAGCTTTCGAGCAGGAGTCCGCTTTCCTGGTATTGCAAGTTGATTGCCTTCAATACAAGAATGCCGATCTCACTGGAGGCGAACAAACCAAAATAGAATGAATTGAGATACATAAGTATTTCGTATGATAAACTGGCGTTTAGCATTCTTTATTTATTCCACGGCTACTCGTTCTCTCCCCCGACTCCTCTTCGGATTGCTATTCCTAGTTCGATTTCGATTATGTATGAGAATAAATTGTTTTTTTGAGCGAGCGACAGCCCCCCTTTTGTTTGTATGTGAGTGCGGTTGGTTTGTTTTTGTTGTTTTGGTTTTTTTAGAAAATTGTAATTTCGAAAAAATTTCTATTGCCTCACACTTTATTTTTGAGTGAAAGTGACCGTACTTTATCACAAATTTCCACTTAGCCGAACGACGACGTTTCCATGCAAATTTACCAAAAACTCTGAAACACTCTTGGACACATTGTTTGACTTTGTTTCCTTTTTTTTTTATTTGAAGGATGAACCTACTGCACGTGTCACTTATTTACAATTGGATTCAAAGACATAGGCACTAACTAATTGGGGAGTTTTATTAGACAATTGGGACTACGTAATGTGTTGTGGGCGCTCCTGCGGTTTGAGAAAACATGGAAACGAATTGGACACCGCGACGAGGACAACTACTACGGCGACGACGACAACGAAGCAGACGACGACGGTAATATGACAAGTAACAACTGAAACACCCACTTGGAAACGACATCATCAACGGAGACGGGATGAGTGTCACAGTATGGAGGAGCGCGTCAGCTCTGGGCGATATTATGGTGCGTGTTCTTTGGAACTTTCTCTTGATTTCTCAGTTTTTTTCGATTCGGTTTTTTTTTTTTTTTTGTTATTCCTTTTTTTAACTTTTAGTACATCCGAGCAGTGCGCATCCGCCGGATAAGTCGCCATGGAAATGACGTTCCATGTTTGTACTAAAAATTGATTAATGGTCGTACATATGGAGCGATACTCGAATTTGTTTTCTTTTCTTTGTGATAGCTGACGGTTGGTTTGACAAAAACTGAGGATGTTCTAGCATTATGTTGGGAAGAGTGCCAACGATAACAATTGATACGAAAGTGACAGTTGGTGGATTGAAGTGTATTTTTGGAAATTGTGCTAAAAAGAACGCAAATATCTTGATTTGTTTCTCAGTTGATGATGAGTGCTTTCGTAGAGAAAATTTTAGTGCTTCTTAATTGATGGCGATAATTAAATTAGATCAGATTTTTATTTGCAAAACATACATTAATTGAATGCCATTTTTAATTAGAATTAGGTAGAATGTTTTCATAAAAGCTTTTAGAAATGTACGGGCTCTTATGTGTAATTTAATTTTGTTTTTATACCCTCCACAGGAAGGTATATTCACTTTGCCATTACGTTTGTAACGCCAAGAAGGATTCACCGGAGACCCTATAAAGTATATATATTCTGAATCAGGATCACATTCTGAATCGATTTAGCCATGTCCGTCTGTCTGTCTGTCTGTCTGTCTGTCTGTCTGTCTGTCTGTCTGTCTGTCTGTCTGTCTGTCTGTCTGTCTGTCTGTCTGTCTGTCTGTCTGTCTGTCCGTCTGTCTGTCTGTCTGTTGAAAGCACGATAGCGTCCAAAGGAATTGACCTAGGCGAATGAAATTTTGTGAGACGACTTCTTTTTACCGTCGTCAGGTTGGTATTGAAAATGAGCTATGTCGGTCAAGTAGTTCTGGTACCTCCCATACAAAACCACTATTAGACCCACGTCTCTCTCTGTCTGTTGAAATCACGATAGCGTCCGAACGAAACGACTTAGGCAACTGAAATTTTATGAGAGGTCTTATATTTATGGCCTTCAAGTTTGTATTAAAAATGGTCCATGTCGGTCAAGCAGTTCTGTTACCTCCCATACAAAACCACTATTGAACACACGTCTCTCTCTGTCTGTTAAAGCACGATAGCGTCCAACCGACTTAACTTAGGTGAATGAAATTTTGTGAGAGGACTTTTTTTAACCGTCGTCAGATTGGTATTGAAAATTGTCTATGTCGGTAAAGTAGTTTTGCTACCTACCATACAAAACTAATATTAGACACATACTAACACGCATGGCAAGCATTTTGCATGACTTTTATGCAGTGGAGGGTATCAAAGCATCGGCCAGGCCGATGATAACACTTTTACTTGTTTTTTTTTCAATGGGAATAATCTAGCCAATTTCGAGATTCACCTAAATTTCGAACAAGTATGCCGAATAAGGTGTCTTCTGAATAAATATTTAGTTAGTCCAACGCGTTTCAGTTCCCTAGATCTCTAGCTTCTTGCTATCATTAATTTTTCTGCGTAGCTATTAACTTTTTTTTATTTGTTGAGTCGAATGAAATAATTTATGATGGCTCTACTTAACTCGAATTCCAAAACGTGACATAGAATATTTACCATCCTCGGTAGGTATCCTCTAGATGAGATATTGAGATATTAGGGATCGCCCCTGATGATTTGTGTCGTTTTCCATTGGGCACATCCGATTTTTCGTGGCAAATGGAGCATGAAAGCAGATTGATCTGCTTTTGTAAATGTACTAGTGCGTCATTTGACAGTAAATCGGCTGTGCAAATGGTTTTCGTTTGTCGGTAGAATAATAATGTAATGATATTGACGAAAAATCGAAACTCACAGATGATGAATTTCCAAAATTAAGTCCATGTCCATTATTTACGTTTTTGTTCTGAATAATTACCTACTTTTCAAGAGGGTTTTAGTAATTTGAATCCAAATTCAAATTATATTGTGTGAGTATGAGTAAAACGATACGATGGTGAATTTTGCCATTCAACTTCCTACCGTATAAATATATCTAAGAGCAGAATGTAAAGCATGGTTTCCAGTGCTGCGGTTGGAGTTGTCCTCAGAGCACATGCTGCTCTTTGGATTCTGTTGAGTAGAGAGAGGTAAATTAATTTGTTTAGAGTTGGCCACCAGACGTCGACTCCGTACATGAGTATCGGTCTGACTTACTTCTGTATACAACCAGTGCATTATTTTCGGACTGCTGCGGATGCCTCATCTGAGGCCCAACATCCTTTTGCAGGAGTAAAGTGCAGTAGCGGCCTTCTTAATATGTTCGGTTTAGTTTCCAGATCAGTTTTCTATCCAGAACCAGACCTTATAGTATTTGGCGCTGTCAGAGAAGCAGACGCGGATTCCCTTTAATTTAGGCGAATCGATTTGAGGAATCCGGCGCTTCTTCTTGAATAACACTAGCCGCGTTGCACTGACTTTCTCAGCTTGCAGCAGCCGAATTCTGAATAATTGATAACCCTATGTTGAACTACATTTGGTCGATCCAGTGACTTAGCCTAGCGTCAATCTGCATAGGTTTTCAAGTTGAAAGGCCTTTCGATGTCTAAAAAGGCTACCATTGTAAATCCCCTGACCGGCTAGCGATTTTTCCACGGTGCCGACAATGGAGTGCAGAGCTGTCTCTACCGACCTGCCCTTACAATAGGCGTGTTGGGATTTCGAGAGAGTTCCTGCCTTGATGTTGTGGCGAATATACAGATCTATCAGCCTCTCTAGTGTTTTCAGTAGAAAAGATGATTTGGAAAGAAAGAAGCAATCAATCGCCGATGAAAGTTTGCTTATCACTTCCTTTGAAATAATTTGAGTTCTGCGGGTGAGACCGCTTATTAATGCATTTTTTTTTTTTCACTTTGTTAGGTGCAATTTTAGCACGCACAATCAACCTCTGTACTCTTTACATTACTGAGAAATTGATTTAGTCATGATTTATCCTTCCAGAAATCAACCCAATATTTTATTTATATAGGATGGAAACGATATGAAGCGTTGGCATCCCGCGCCCTAACTGCTGTTGCTGTATCAATTACGACGTCCTGACTGCTTCTATGGTATATTCAGTCAGGTTTATTAGGGTGACTACCCAACGATCTGTCGGGTTCTCGTTTAATCGTAGTTAGAACTATAGACACGATTCTGCAAAAAGAAAAATACAACGAGGGATGTTAACTATTAACTCTTGCCAATACCTTTTTCTATGGACTTGGAAGACAATTGAGTAGCATAACTCTCACCAGCAACTAGGCAGATATTCGCCTCTGCTATAGCATAGCAGAACTGGACCCTGCCAAGAACGGATGAAAACAACTGAGCTGCTTTAAGCAAAGATTTTTGATTGATTTTTAATTGATTTTTAATTGATCTTGGCTCCAGTTATATAAGGCGTATTTATTTGAGAATCTATAGCTAGCTCACTTTTAATTTTACAACCAAATCTTTTATACTCACTTTTGGTTTTACATGCAAAATTCTTATACTCACTTCCCAAAAAAATACGCCAATAGTAGTAGGTATAATGTAGCTTTGTTTGAAGAGATCGGGCACAGGAAACAGTGACTCAGTGGTTAGTGTGCTAGACTACCGCATGAGGGATCTCAAGTCCATAGCAGTCATGAATCATGATACAGATAGCGCAATGGTGATGTTCAGTTTCTTTCGTTCTGCGCACCTACGTCATTTGAGTGCAGAATGCATTTTGCAGACGGAGATAATGGTGAGAGTATTAGAAAATGAAGTTTTGTTAAAGTTTTGTTATGATTCAAGAAGTGTATCAGCCTTATTATGGAAACGAAACAAGATAATATTTTTTTAATTTTGTATGCAAACTAGTTTTAAGTCATGGCCATTGACGGCATTTCTTCGTTTAGGAAATGCAGAATTGCAGATTACAACTCAAAACTCTTGCAGTTTTTGGGTTTAATGGGAGTTCGAGAATGTGTGCAGTTTTGGGTTTAGTACAGCACGGTTTTTTGGCTTTGATAAGCTATGAAAGCTGGTGTCCAATGTTTTTTTTCTGTATTGGTATCACACTCAAACAGAGCACAAACACCCATTTCAATAAATGTTTTTTTTTTAATATTATTTGCAGCAACTAAACCAATTGACTACTAAAATCAACCCAAACCGAACGAACTACACAAATTCAACGCCCAAATGACGTCACGTTCAAAATGGAGAACATGCGCAATGCGTAATCTATATTAATTGAATCATGCATAGCAGTCAACTCAGCGGTAAAGTTACGAGTTGGAGAGCAGCATTCTATGCAGACCTAGCAAAATAAATTCATACAAATTCCATATAGGTACATAATTTCCCTACCTATAATTATTTTTTTTAGATACCTTAGAGGATTTAAGTCGTTAAATGAATTTTCTTAAAACCAACCACCTTGGGACGAATACAAGTTCGAAGTTCAGTCCCGCAAAATAACGTTGAACACGACTGCAACATTCTTTTTCTGTTGTGGTTATTTTATTTAAAAATTTTAAGATTTTGTTACGATACATACGAAATGAAATTTGGTACATAACATAGGTACTTCAAATCATAACCATATTAACCGTGATTAAGAAACAGACCGTTCTCGACTGCATAAACAAACAAGAAACCGAATTTATATACCACAAATATGATATAAATATATTTGAAATAAAATCAATGAATGAACTATTCATGCCTACCTAGGTACCTATTTTTTTTATCTTAAAAATATTTTAAACATTGACAAATACACCCTATAATAAGAAACCCTAAACTTGGCATCACTTAAAGCTGTCAGTTATAAAGCGTCTGTCGTCCAACTTCCAGTAGACTCGACATGACATCTTCGTATTTTTATTGTATGTTTACTGTACTTTTTGCGAATCCTAACAAAGTTTTTATTATCAATTAATTGCAAGCAATTAAGAAAAGTAAATCAACATGCCAGCCGACCAAATTCAATACTCTGAGAAGTACTTCGACGATATATACGAATACAGGTACGTCGTCCATAAATCGATGGCGTAGTAAAAGATTTTCTTAAATCGAAATCCAACCTGTTGAAAACAACCGACTATCTACAGGAATTTTTTCATCATTTTTTTCCTTTATGTTCACTGTTGAATTTCTTCATGCTCATTTCCTAATTTTGCAGACATGTCATCCTTCCACCGGACTTGACTCGATTGGTGCCAAAGTCTCACCTCATGACGGAGACCGAGTGGAGGAATCTTGGTGTCCAACAGAGCCCTGGCTGGGTACACTACATGATGCATGCTCCCGAACCACACGTGATTTTGTTCCGTCGACCACGTACTGACTTGCCAGCATCTTCAACCGATGATATGACTGAGCAACAGACTCAAACAAATCTTGTAATGGGAGTTTGAGTGCGGAAAGCGCGTGAATTTTTGGTTTTATCAATTTTCTGACATTACATGTATATATACGTCTTTATAACTTTGTAACAAAGTTTGTGTACAAAATATATATTTTACCAAGTAAGCTACATCCAATAAGAATCCTTTACAAAAGGAATACATACATATATAGTAATAAACGGATTGTAACGCAAGCACCTAAAATTTCAGTTTTTCTTTCTGGAGATTTGAACTCGCGAGTTGCGATTGTGCGAAAGCTTGCCATGTCATTGCCAGTTCGAAATGTTTTATAGGTATATCGAATAAAAGTTTGTAATTGTGCTTTTCGGATATGCTGTACGTTTGCGGCACAACTTTTAACTTTATAAACAGTTTTTAATAAAAATGTGATAAGTTACGTTGATTATGCAGCCGTGTCTCGAACATCGGTAAACGTCGGTAAAACAACAGCAATAGACACTTTGGGAAATATTCGTTAGATTTTAAAGCATAAGCAAAATCGAAGACTTGAAATTGCGATAATGGATAATCCTCGGTTTATAAATTAGACGCATTCTAATGAGTGCATAACTTCATTATGTTTCATAAATTATAAGACTGCGAGAAGGACAATTCTTTGGAATAACCCTTATGTCGATTTCCATTGGGCGAGAAAAATCACTTTCAGATTCAGATCACTTTTGCGAATCTCGATTCGCGAGCGAGATTCACACACACTCATGAATACCAAAACAAAAGACATTTGTAAACACAATTTGCAATAAAAAAAAAATAGGAATGTTTTTTGCATTGGAATACTATACATAGACTGCTAGGAGCCAATTTTTCGTTGAAGCAAACATATTAACATAAGCACTAGGCTCTTTTGGTTCACGGCGGAGAGATACGAAAACACTCAAATGTCATCGAGCAATTTGTGCGATTTTGTTTGAGTGCTGAGTGTGCCATCTGTTATAGAACGTTCGAAATAATTTAAATAAGTCTTATAGCTGGCCCCAAGAATTATAGAAAAAGAGATTACGCGGTGCGCATGTCCGCCATATTGGATACTTATTTTGACAGGGCCGTGACGTCACGTGTGATGAGGTACACTCTATGTTACTATACAAAGTGAAGTACATATTCAAGAGGACAATAACACAGTCTCTAACAAGGCACATGCTGTTGCGTCAAGGATTTTAAATGTCCTAAGTGCAGCTTGAGGTAGGCTATAAATGTACTTGGTTTGCAAATATTAAACGTTTTCTTTCCGCTTTTAGTTTTGCACAGAAGAACAATCTCAGTGTGCATATCAAGCGCACTCATCACATCATGTGTGTTCACGAAATTGAACAGCGACAATCGGCATAAAACCCTTATGCATCCCAAGGGAGATAACGCTGGCGAAAACGATGGATTCAACGATGACGATGATGACAATGTGAAGGTTGCCAAAGTAATGCAGCAACTCCAGAGCTTCCAAGAGTCCACGAACATGATGGATATACAACCACCAGCGCTGGAGCTTTCGCTGATGAAACCACCATCGCCTGGACCATAAATACGCAATGTGACGGTGGTCGATACACTTAATCCGAAGAAGAAGAAGACCTTCAAAATTGTGAAAGAAATTTCTTACAAGGGACAACGAACATTGGCCTGTGTGCAAGAGACAATTCGACTTGCTGAGTGAGTACTTCAGTTTTGAGGTTTATGCTGTGCTACAGGAACGCTGTTGTTCATTACCAACGTCCAACTTTAAACTTTTGCCTTCGCATTCAACTCGATTGATTGTTTCCTCATTCTTTCTTCTTTCAGACACCTACGCATTCACACCCACAAAAGGGCATTTAAATGAGAATTTTGCGAAAAACCTTCACTACAAGTGCTGCTTTTAAGATCCAGCAAAAGTGTATGCCTGTACAGTAGCCGAATATGGATTTCCATTAATGCGTGAGCTGGACATGCACACTAGGTACGTTCCATTATCATCTCCACCACATTTATAGAATAACACTTGTGTTTGTAGGACCTGAGCTCCGTATCGTATATTTGTTCGCTGTGCTCAAAACAAAAGCGGTATTCTCGGCACATAAGGACCATCCGCAAGATAAAGTTTGACATGGTTCGTCCGTTTCTAAAGGCGCCAGTGAAACTGGACTCAACTGACGCTGAAGAGCCAGGCAAAATCGAGGAATACTCAAAAAGAAGCCATCAATGCAGTGTATGTGGATTGAAAATGCAGAGAAAAATATTTTTAAGGTCAAGAATGTATTTTAGAATAAGAAAATTGAATAGAGAAATTACTGAAAATGCAATGAAAAGAAAAAGAAAATACAAAAAAATTACAAATAGAAACCACAATGTTTTATTTTTTATAATAAAGAAGAAACCGATAACATTTTCGTATGAATATACATACGTAGATATCAAACAACACATTATTTAAATTTTTAATATTGAAAACAACACATTTTAATAATAAAAACAGAAACTAGAATCGCGCCCAGCGCCCACGATTCTTCAGCTAAAATAAACTGAGCTGTCAAGTTGTTCATCACACGTGACGTAGATGCGCAGAACGAACACAAATTGAAACCCGGACCGCGCAATCTGTTATTCTATCATTCTTGAGCTGGCCCTAAGTGCTTATTTGCGCGAACCCTTATGTGGTTTTCCATTGCGAAACAAATCTTTCTTTTGCTTCAAATTTCGATATTTTTAGAGGTTTACACATACCTACCTACCCTCATTAATCTCAATTTTCAAGATGCAATATATTTAATTTAATAAGTAATATACTTACAAAATACAATTCATAAAAGCAAAAAAATATCGATTTATGTGTAATGAAAAATGTGAGATTTTAAAAATAAAATTTGTTTTGCCCAAACGACAAAACACAAATATTGTGGTATTGGCATCACTTTGGCTATATATTTTCAACCGCAACTAACTTCATTCCTTTTAACTGACAAAAAGCAAGGAAAATACTTCCATGTCGCAGTTCTTCTTTGAATCTTGTTAAATTTTCTTGTGTGGACCGATCAAATTATAAAAACCAAAAACTGAGAATCATCGCAGAAGCATCCGGGTAAGATTTACATAAAAACATTTACAAATATTCACCCCGGTTGTGAATGGATTACAAAAAATTCTTAATCTAAATTAATTACGCATCAGAAAAGGAAATTTCCATCCACATTTTTTCTTTCATCACTTTGTAGAGTTTGGAGAGATTTTTTCATGTTGAATCGTGTTCGTGTTGGATTTTTGACAGATTCGAATGTACTTACGTCACTTTTTTTTGTTTCTAGCCATCTGTCTATTTTTTCGAACAGTTCTCGAATTAAGAGCGAATGTTTCCAAGTAAAAATTGGAGCTCTGTGACATTTTCTTGTTATAAAAGAAATTGAAAAAGTGGGTTAAATGTAATGGAAGAATATATTTCAATATGCATTCCTCAATCTCGCTATTGCAAAATGTTTCTTTTACATGTCGAATATTCTCGATGATGAATCAATAGACCATGGCATGTACATACATGTACAATACATTCAAGAGAATATACTATACGACCTTCCATTCATAGATGTTCTAGGTCTTATTTAATATTATCCCGTAGCCCGTCACGTAATTTTTTTTTAGTGAAATTCACAATTTTTATCTTTTCTATAAATACACACCTTGAAAGTCATTACCATGTCAAAGTCCTCTAATTTCTTGGCACTCATCAACCTGTGTTGGCCAAAAAGTGAAATCCAATAAATATTTACTATACACACGTCAAATGTATTTACGTAGAAAAACTGTTTTTGTAGTTTTCGTGTGTTTATTTTTTAATTGATTATATCATTTTATCTAAACATAACTGAACATGAACACACTGATTGGACTGATCACGTTGCTCCTGCTCCCCTTATCAAGCAGTATACATCTTTTGTTGCTCCACAGGTCACCGTTAATTTGTCTGATTGAATAATACAATATTTTATTAAAACGTATATTCATTGATTTACTGGATTTTGTCCGTTGTACTCTGTTGCATTTATTGCGTACGACCCTGTCTATCACTTGAATTGAGTGGCACAAATTGTCACACAGGCTTTTAGTACAATTCAAGTTTATTGTGCTTCAATTTATATTCAAAATGCATTGGGTCATGCCCAAGGTCAGAAACGTGTTGACCTGTTATCGATTTTCTCGAGCGAGGTTTCCATTCCGTTGATCATTTCATTATTTGGCTGTCCTATATAGCATATCCAAATCGAACTCAATAACGCTTCAGTTGATCAAAAACGTTAAAAACGCAATTTTTTAGTTGAACAGAATGGAGACACCTGCCGATTGTTAAAGATCATATTATAATTTGCTTTGTTGTTTGTTTTTAATTAATATTTATTCATGGATGTTATTTATATGTACGTTTTATGGCCAAATGCGAGAAGGCATGCGTTGGCAGTTATTCAAATAATAAAACAAATTGTGTATACATTAATATCCATTACTTTTGGGTGGAAACAAGTATGATATTCTATTTGGTAATGTTACGTTAGTAGACTCATTTTATTAAAAGCTCTGAACGCAGTTGGGTTTAGTGTTGTCAATGAATCTCTTTTGGGCTAATGCAAATTGCAAATTTGATAAATAATTTACGGACGTTTGCTTATTTGACGTACGTACTGTAGTTCTGCTTTCTGCATCTCAAGCAGGCGCCGCCAGATTTGCATATTGAACAAGTTGCATGAAACAGTGCGCTGCGGCTCACACCTTTGGGCTACTTTAGGGGAAGAGTTTTGCACGCTACCAGCGGAGCTACTGCCGGGCGTACAGGTGTCAATTGATGAAATCCACCTCGATTTCGACACTCCATCCGAATGGCAAAGGGATCGAGATAGACCTACTGTCCAAGATCGCGTATTTTGCATCTAAGAACTGTCCACGAAACGTCACAAGCTTCATTCAAGCTACAAATATAGGTCATTTCATTCAGCCGACAATAAAAACAAATATCTTTCTCTTACTACGTACGAGAAAGTTAAAAAGTAACGTCAATGCGTCTTGCAATGCGCTTGACTAATAACCAGCTACTGCTCAGGCTGCATGACGATTTATTGCGACTACGCAAATGCGGCTTTGCCGATCCGTTGATAGAGTTTCGTTTGTTTATATGCAAGCTGCAAGCAATCGTACAACAAGCTGCAAATGACGAGAGCGTGTGTATGAAACGCAGCTACGCGGAGAGTAGGCCTAACTAAGCAATGTGCAATTGCAGACCATACAGGGCGACACAAAAACAACGGAAAGCACTGACCACTGAAGCTGGCATCTATTCCGTAGATTCATAACCTTAGAGTGTCTTTCTTTACGACTACCGAGTACAAGTAGTGTCTTCCAATTAGAAGTTCTAGCTGTTCCTAAGGCGGCAGAGCTAATGCGGATGAGATCTATATCTGGAAGGGATAGAGCCATAAACATTGATAGTCGGGACGCACTGAAGGCACTGGAATCTACGAACCTCAATTCTGAAATAGTTAGGAACTGTCACAATGCTCAAGGCATTATGCAGTAAGAACCGAGTGAGACTGTGCTGGGTACCAGGACACTAAGATATAATTGGAAACGCTCATGCTGGCGAGCTTGCGAGAAGAGGAGGGAAATTGATAGGTAGAGAGATGGATATTAAACCACAAAATAACAAAGGAAGCCGACCGGAGGTAGTCAAAGCACTTTGGCCGCAATTCGATCGTAAAAGTTCTAGGGAAATTCTCAGACTAGGCAGGGAACAACTCAGGACACTGGACACTACTGGACACTATACTACTCAGCCAGCCCCTCAAGCAAACAATTGACAATACTTCTCTCGAATTTTCATAGTGAACTTAGTACTAACTATTAGAGCGCTAGATAAGAAGGCTAATACGAGTATTATTATTTGTTTTAAAAGTTCACTGCCATCGCTGCTTTATAAATAACTACTTCTATGCTACAACTACTACTACCACTACCTTTCGGACAATTTGAGTAAATACTAATAGAAGCCACTGATCTACAGAACTTTCATTTAAAACCAATTTAATTCATTATTTCACTAAATTTCTAGACAATTTACACTTAAACTGTAGACCCTAATTAAGATAGCATATTGTCTTGATAAGACCCGCAAGAATTGAAAGCAGATTAGATGTCTCTTTTGTTTCTTTGACTAGTGACGTTAAGCCAAAAATATCGCACAATCATTCGATTCAAATGAATCATTTAATGGAAAATATTTCTTTCGTAATACTGTGATTTCACCTTGATATTATTATTTTTTAACTCTTGGCCCAACGGAGGCTGTTAACTTACCTACTTTTCCTAAGCGTTGTCGGTAAACAAAGGTCTCAATTACTACCTTTATGACATAACAAATGCAAATTAACGCAATCATTTTGGTAGATCAATTAGTTGGTGAGACCTATTATTAAAGTACAACGAAAACAATCCCATTTTCGACTGCGTACTTTGTAATAGCTAATGGTTGCTGTCTGACTCGTGGTAGCTATGGTATGACGGCTTATTATACATGAGTACTTGTAAAGAGTAGGTATAGGTACCTACATCTTAAGCGTTCACAGTAATTTGTAAGTGACCTCTTTAAATGCCTCTTTGGCTAATGTACGCAATGCAAATTCAAGTTTAGTCTAAATAAAGTCATCAGCTTGACAAGTGTTTCAGCTGCCAAGTTTGGGTTGAAATCCATCTGCGCAGAAGCATTTTCACTCAACTTTAGTCTGCTTACTGCAAAGGTAAATCGAAGAAAAAGGCTCTGCATACGTACAATCCCATCATCCAAAAAAATAATTCGTTGTATTTCTAGACGTGTAGTATGCAGAAAGCGCTTCAAATAATGGCAACTCATCTGCCATCTCTAATGCATATAGATGGCGGTGAGTTAGTTAATTCAAATACTTCTCCCGGGAAAGGCGAACCTATAACGCTTCATCAGCACTCTGAGATGGTTGCAGATGTATGTTAGTCGTGCACTTATATTGCTGCAAATTGTAGTCTTCTGGAAACATATCCCCAGGAAGCGAGTTCAAAAGATTGCTTGTCCTGTAACAGAAGGAGTTTTGGAAAATTGATGTCCTCGCGGTTTTCAAGTTTACTGGTCATGAACATTTGCTGCCTGTCTTGTGGGGCGCCTAAAAGTTGCATTTGAGTTTCTCGGAACATCTGCCATGGAAGTACCTATAGAACAAACAAAGTCTTCTGTGCACCAACGGTTGTAGATTCGATGTGAGTGTAGGGTCTTCAATAAGTCGAACTGCTCGTCTCTGTATGCTGTCAAGTAGGTCAAGTGAATGTTTTAAGGCCGAGCTGCATATATGGGAACAATATTCCAGGCCTGGTCTACTGGTCGTCTCAGAAAGGCCCCTCAATACATACTTTAAAGAAACTCCTACAAAATGTTCTTGGGGCCGGTTGCTGATACGATTCATACAGATTTAAGATCCACATAAATTATTATATGACAGTTTATGCCTTACAAAATGTAGCCCATAAACATTTAAGTAGAACTTAAATCGTTATGAGTCGTATCAGCAAAGGGCCCTTAAAACCCTAATGAGATGAGCGAATCGTGGTTGATTGGGCATACACCACCACAACACTGAACTTGTGCTCTTCTCCAGGAAGTACAAAATTCTACAAATTGACCCAGCATGTATCAATGGCACAAACTTCACATCGTCTAATAAAGTTGAATATGTACTTGGGTCTTATTTAAGACACAAAATTAATATAGAATCCTAAACAAGAAATGGTTAAAGAGCTGCTGTTGCATTTTTCCATTGAAAAAAAAAAGATCATCTAATCCAATGTTCGCTTTGCCTGGGCCACCATTTTTAGGTTGGGAAGTGATCACATAAATTGTCAAAAAAATCCTCAATGATGCTAAAAATCTTCGACATTTATAAAAATATGGTTGGTTAACAGTTGATTGGTCGGTTCTTGCGTGGAATCGATCTGATTTCGGATTCAATTTCACTCAATTTTATGATACAAAATATAAGATCGTATTGAGATGACCTTGAAAGGAAAAAAATTCCAATAAAGGCTTTTAAAGTAACACACAATCGTGTGCGCACACATTTTACTAGCACTATACCGAAATCTCCCTCTAGGACCTCACCAGGAAAGGCACAATAGGCTCCTTTAGATAGGCCGCAGTGCCAGACGTCGATGAAGGCTCTCTCGAGCTTTTAATCTAATCTAATACCGAAATCTAGTCCACTTTCCTTCGCGGACGTCATCTCAAAAAATACTCGGTATCCATTGTCACCTTTCATTTTATAAGCTCAATTATTTCAACAATGGTGAAATATGACAGTAATGTGATTCAGATCACCTACAATCTCCAAACTAAGCAAAACCATATTGTTGCATTGGGCGTTTTCAAGAGCACCCTTGTGTGCGCCCACCATGCTACGTTTTCATGTGGATTTTTTTTTTGTTTAAAAAGTTTAAGTGCATTAGTCCGTAGTATCACTTGGATTATAGACATCCATGTACATGTGAACAGAGTAGGTATAAAATAAATTTATCCAAGGTAGCTTTGGGTGTATTTAAACAGCTGCTTCAGTAACAATCTGACGGCAGAACAAGGTCATAACTGTTGCATTCAACATTGATGTTACCTGACATTCAAGGATCTGATAACTGATAGCCGTCAACGTCTATTTGACACAAACAGACAGCCCCTGCCCCCTGATGTTGTTTACTGTGAAATTATAAGAACATGGCTGCTCTGCTAAACTTTGAACGCGATAGAAATCTAAATTCAAAATAACGTTAAAATATTCCTTTGTTTATTATATGAGATCACGTTCAGTCGATAATCTGTTGTTATTGTTGTTGGTTAACTAGTTCCTCTTCCAATTTTGTTTTGCTTTTGTTTTTTTATACCAAATTGTTTAAAAAAAAGTCTGCCGTTACTTAATTTATCATTCGCGTGAACCAACATAGTTTCAATGTCAAATCCAAGCCTTCAAAGTTCATTGAAGCAATCTATAAATTTAAATAATTGGGAAAGGTCGACCGTTTAAGCATATTTTTACTAAAAACAAAAAAATAATTTAGATACCTACCTACATATCTACCTAGAAAAAAATGTTTCACTCGTGAAAAGAGAAAATATTGTTATCACTGTCAAATCGATGAGTCTTCCGAACTTTGGAATCTGCTATTGCATAACATTTTGTATATTTTCTTGTTGTTAGATAGAACACGATTGGATAATGCAATAAACGCATTTGCTGATGAAACCTTGCCCTTGGGTAAACCATGACGTAAAAAAGCCATTACAAGTCACAACATCCATCATTGGCAAAGCGAAAGGAAGGGCAAATGGCAAAGCCCGAAATAATAATGACTCAATTTGTCTGTGATGACGACAACGAGACGTGTATTTCGTCACGTTTAACCAAATTTCCGAATATATTGCACTTTGCAGTTCAATTCAATTGAAGACAAAGAAATCTTCATCTTCATCCACAAAAAGTAACAAAATAACTTGTAGGTACTTGTAGTTAGTACTATCTGGGCAATATCAATTGGTGGCTATAGCTACACCAAATCAAAACATCACCCCACAATACATACCCAGAAAAATGTAAACACTAGCTAGAAAAAAAATACTTTGTTTGTGTGTAGAGTAGTAAAAACGAAATGAAATTGAAACAAAAAGTCCGTTAGATTATTGTTTTTGTTGTATTATTAATACCATACCAAATTGATATGGGAGTTTTTTTTTATAATCTACACCAATACCATCTCGATCCACTGTTTTAGGGTTGCCAACAATTCTTTGCAAATATTAGGTCATGGACAGTTTTGTTTTTTAAGAGAATGAGTGCAATTAGAACTGTTTGAGGATGAGTTCCTTTCGTAAAACGCACATACTCGATTAATTGCGATAGATTAGGCATTGTATCCGATATGGCCCTATTTATGGCCTGGCGGGTATGGGAAACAGCTATTCAGTCAATATGGAGTTCAAATTGAAATTCCTTCTCCATATTCTATCTGCCAAACCAAACACGATTAAAATTTATTTCAGACCGTTGTCATTTAGTCTGATAAGAATATGTTTTAACAATTTTGATGACAAGGTTCCGCTAAAAGCTGCATAACAGTCAGATATACAATATAGATTTCTATATAGATATAGATTTCTAACACTAAGGCCGAAATGCACACGGAGCAACTGGAAAAAAACTGATCAGCGATGCGAATTGGCACCTAGTTTGCTTTGAGTCATACCCTGTTTTATCAAATGGGACGACGCACACGACGCTACTGGTTGAAAACTTGTTTGTGATTCACAAAAAACAGTTTGTAACCAGTCGTCTGTCGGTTGTCGGGTTAGCTATTGATTTCAGTTTCTAGTATGTCGAAGATGAGCGAACAACAGACCAACCTGCTGCTGCGGGGGGGAGATTGAGATGACGACACTGAACGAACTAGAGATTTTGATTGGTGATGAGATGAGTTTCCTTGTGTGTGGAGTCAAGTCACCGCTGAGTCCGTAACTGGTCTGTAACACGAGTTGCCAACCGGTTTAGATATCTTTCCAGTTGCTTCGTGTGCTTTCGGCCTATTCAAAAAGCGCTTTATGTCTAAGAATCATCATCATATTTTTTCAATACAGGGATGGGTAAAGGTCAGCCACAAATCTCTCTCGGGCTGCAGCTAGATTTTTTAAACTGTGGCCACGTTTTTATTTGGGTCGCTGCTTCTCCTAAGACATCCACATTGTTTTTGGTCTTCAAACCTGATGAACACCCTGACGATTGCATTCATCAGCGTGTGAGCAAGGCGCTGACTTATAACGACATCTAACAGCTCCTGGCTTGTTTTTCGTCACAATTACTGGCCTTCATATATTCCAATATTCCTTAGCAATACAAGAATCGCATTTCGGCGGCTTGTATCCGCTCATAAATCACATGACTATAAGTACGAGTTTGAACAACACCGAATAAAAGACAGATAATTTGGCTTTCAAGAAAGGCGATAAAAGGGATTGCTCCAATTACAGAGTATATAACTTTTACTTCTGCAAGAAATGTCTTTACAGTCTGTCCGACAGTGACTTGCAAGTGAAAACTGCGAAGAAAGTTCGATCGCGACAGTTGTTGCCTAAAGGTGTCTGTCCGTTTGAGAGCACTTTCGCTAGTAAACTCCCGAGAGTTACTCTCGGGTGGCTGTCCATTTGAGAGAAATAATTTCGAGATTTTAATCTCGCGAGTTCTTTGATAACATTTTGAGAGTAGATTCCCTGAGAGTACTCTCATAACCGTGTCCACTTGATATATTTCGTCTGCTAAGTTACCAGTTAAAATGTATTCTTACAAGCAAAAGGTTGCCGCTTCGTTAACAATTATTAGGACTGTTCGTAACGAAAAGAATGAAGCATAAAAGAAGTGCTGGCTTAAACCATGGGTAGATCGTCGTCGGCAACTCGGTGAAGGGTCTGCTCTTGCAAGAGAGCTTCAAATTGAAGATGCTCATCAGGAGTTCACGGATTTTAACCGTTTGACAACAAGTAATAATATTTCAATATTAATTCAATCTGTTGGGCCAAATTTTTTTTAAAAAAGATACCAAATTAATGGAAGCCCTGGTATTGCTTATTTTCTCCGATACCCATTGTTTTGCCATGTCAACTCTCGACAGCTGCTTCCAAAATACGAACCATGTTGGAATTTTGCGAGCTAATCTCCGATAGTGACCAGAACATGTGTCCACTTGCGAGTGACTTTCAAAAGGCTCGAATCTCGAGAGTAAAAAGTTAACTCTCCGCGAACTACTCTCAAGACTATGCCCACTTGCGAGTTTCCTCTCGAGAGCTGCTTGAAAGCTGCTCGCAGCATTTTTACTCTCAAATGGACAGGCACCTTAACTTCTTGCGAGTATTTGCGAGTGCAATTAATTGTAAGTTTAAATGGGTTTGCATTGATTCGCCACAGTTCTTGCTGCTTATCGAGTGTCTTAGTTTTTTTTTTAAAATATGACCCACTTTTAATAACAAAACTTCCAAATCAACTGCGGTCATACGAGTGAAATGAAAGCATTGTTGAGCGTCTTCTATATTTAGTTCGTTTAATAAATCATAGAAGGCACCAGCTTTCCGTCTTCTTAAAATCTAATCGCGAACCCAAGTTAAACTTTATTTTCTTTTTTAACAATAAAATGGTATTTGCATGTGCTAAACGTTGATGTCTTCTCTCGCCATGATTTCACAATTTTAAGTAGATTACGAAATTTCTTGCGAAATTAATGGCTCTCCTGTGTAAATAAATACCTTTGCAATAAATTGCGTCAATATGATGCGCGAGCTTCTTGCAAGATATTTATTGCAGAAGAAATTGCAATTTCATATGACAATATAAACGCTACTGCAAGAAACTTCTGCAAGACTTCCGCGAGTTTACTTGTAAATGGAAACGCGGTCTTAAGTCTCCCTGGTAAAGTTTTTGCCAAGGTGCTGGAAACGTATTGCGGAGCTGTGGTCGAGTCACGATTAGGAGATCAGCAATGCGACCAGTTATTCACTCTCAGAATGGTACTTGAGAAGATTTGGGAATATGCTACACCTGTTTATACTTAAACGTCTCTGCCTTCTTCAATGACATGCAGAGTGCATTGAACAGGCGTTCTGAGGACCAGGTTTACTTTCACCCAAGCTTCAAGACGACGGCTAAAATAAATCTATTTATTATTGAGTGTTAGGAAAAAGCTAATTTAGTAAAAATTTAATTTTTCTCACTCTTCATTCAATCGAATTCCTTAAAATATTTATGCACATGACGCTTTAAATATTCAATAGGTAACATCATTTGTCGCATGCAAAACGAAACGACTTGCTTGTGCTGACAGTTTTCACTAACTTGCTGCTCTGTTCTTCTAGTTTTTCTACATTGAACACAACTCGAAACTAATATACTTTTCAGAGTTGTGAATGTTGCACAATTTAAAGTTTCAATAGAACTTGGCATATTTTTTCCAGTCATGTGATGAAAAAAATCTATTATGTACTTCAAAAGAGGGAATAGGGTAACCCAGGTTAAACTCGACAATTTTGTTTCGTTTCAAACTTGTTTCACACATACAACCCAATCAGCTCAGCAATAGTAAAGAAGTCAACAACAGCAGCACACTACCCCAATGTTACTACATATTTATTTTTTATTTACCCCGAATCTTGTGCACACACATGCACACTTGGAAATATCTTTCCTTTGCTGGTGTGCGTGTTTTTGTTTCGTCTTTATTATTTTCTCAATTATTAAATTTTCAGTTTATGTTTGACAACAATTGAGAAAGGTTCGGTGTGTTTGGTTTTTTCATTTTATTTTATTTTTCCAATAATGGAAAAACTGTTGTGAGCAAAAAAAGAAATAATAGAAACGGAACAAAAATAGAAACATCAAATCAAACAAAATTACAAAAATCACATAATTTTCTTCAGGAGATATTATATCTTGATTTTTTTTATAAAAATATATTATTTTTTTACATGTTTACATGTAAATAGGAAACAGAAAAAAAAATAATTTAAAATGTCTGGCTGCTAAAGTAGTCCACCTTCAATTGTGTGCGTCTTCTCTACCCGCGTAAAAATATAAAAAATAATTTGTGATTCTAAGTACAAATTAGACTACCTAAATGGAATACAGTAATTCGTAGTATTTAATCAAAAACCCAACAAAAATTAATCCTTACATCATAAAAGTGCAATAGTATAAATCTTTCTATCAACATTCCTGCGAAAAAAATGGCTGTCAATATGTAAGAATATTTTCTATATTATAATTTGTCTTTCTAAATGAAAATTTGCATGAAGAAGAATAATACATTATCTAAAATGTTGTGCTCAACTTTGACAAAGAAGGAAGATAGACCCAGACAGTTAACAGTATAGATTAAGTTGGGAACAAAGAAATTTGAATTGATTTGAAATTTAGTATATCAGAGAAAGTTTGGTAACAACAAAATGCAAATACGAGGCCTAGTGCTAGTCCCTCTATCTTTAGTTGTAGCAAAATCCATGTACTCATACTTTGGCAAAGTTAGACGACGGTTATTTTATTTGGTAACAAAGAATTTGGAAATTTTCACAAAACTCTGAAAGAAGAAGAAAAAAATATATAAATTTAATTGACTATTGGAATTGGAACTGCAAGAGGCAAATCTGTGTGTGGGTGTATTAGGTGTTGGTGTATATACGGGGCCAACAGTGTTGCCTTCTTATTGTACTGCAGTAAGATGGGAAAGAGTTTTTGTTTTAATAATTATTTGCTCACTTTTCAACTGTTTGGTTTACCCATGAGTTATTTTTGAACTAATACTGCCCTACTAAAAAAATTGTAAATAAACAGATTCATTGCAGTTTGGTAAACAAAAAAAAAAATAGTTTAACCAAATCACTGACTAACTGAATTACCTACATGAGAAGAACTTGATTTCATATGGAGTCTTGTGTCAAGTGATCTGAAACAGACTATACCCACCTCCCGCTTATAACTTTACAGTTGTAGCATTGACAGAATCTGGTTACAGAATATTTCCGTTTAATTTACATGTATAGCCAGGTGTATTAGTTTTTATCAGCGGTTTTGCACAAGCAACTTGTTTGTTTTTCTGTAATTTTATACCCTCGTCGACCTCATTAGAAATCAAACGCCTAACGTGAGTTTGACATAACAAAATTGATTGATATCTAGCGTTTGTTTTGCATATTACATACGTGTGTACATACATATTTGTGATATATTTTGGGAAAAATGACTTGAATAACATGTTGGGTCAGCACAAGTGGACTGTCAAATAAATACGGAAATAAATGTAAAGCCCCATTGTAGACGGTCATTTCAATTTCAGTTGAGCTACCAGTTAAGCTTTCAGTTAAACTGATGTCTAAATGCAAAAATTGAAGCGTGATGGTATTGCCACAAGTTTTCAGTTCAGCTGTCAGTTTTAGTAGATATATCTTCTAACATTCAGCTGCTCACGAGTAAAATGAAAGACCAACTGAATACCATACTGACGTTCTAATGCACTGGCATTTTTAACTGTCACTTAAGGTAGCTTAACAATTATGCACTTCTTATGCACGATTCTGTCCTATGTGTATAGGGAACTTAACAATTATGCACTTCTAATGCACCTGTTCCGCACTCGCCAGGATACCGGAGGCTTCACTGCATAATTCATATTTTTTTATGTTCTTAACGATGTCCATATTGCGAACATTCAAAGTTTCATAAAAAAGATTGGTCAGAATCGAGCAGTGAATGGTGTGACATATCAGCGAGGTGGATCAACATTATGTTATGACCCTTAAGTGTGTATCGATCAACCATCGATCGGACTCCCCGATATTCGTTTGCAAATGAAGTGTCAAATATTTAACTTTTGACAAGTGCTACATGATAGACTTTTGCTGTTTATTCATTTTCAATGGCCTTATGCATAAAAAGGGTTGCGGGTGTTGGATGTTTTAGTGTGGATCCTCTCTCGATCTTTCGGCTATCGACAAAAAATTATCAAGGGCGAACCCCATACGGCTGGAAGAGATATTTCGGACTCGATCTAATCATCTCATTTTGGATTTACCTAGAGAAAGCCTGCTAGATGACACGGATTCCATAGGTTAGGTAGCCGCGGGCGTAGCAGTTTGCTTTTCCTTTGTTGATGTTTCGAAAATACGCCGATTGCTGCCACTCATTTGGGCATTTTGGTGTTGGACATTTTCGGCTGTGCACTCCGTATGTGTACCTCCAACCATTGTAAATAACGAAGCAGGTACAGTCCGTTCATAACTCGAACCACTTTAAGTCGAATTTCTCTATTACTCGAAGTTTTATTGAGAACTCAGCGTTTTCAACTTTTCAGCTTTTGGCCTCCGTAAATATAGGTTTATATAACTAGAATTTATTTTCTTTCATTTTGAGAGTTCGACTGTACTTTAAATTGAACTGACTCACCAAGGATCTTTAACCGCCTATTGAGAGAATGATGCAACTACACTGAGTAACAATTTTTAGGAAGATTTATTTAGTAAAATATTATAAAATCAAGTTAGAGGGATTTTACGTGCGTTTAGGCTATTAGGATGACACGGATTGCATAGCACTTGTAATCCTTAATGGGAACAAGCGTTACCACGGAATCATGAACCACTCCGTCCGAAGAAGTAACGGCTTCGAAACAAACGGCTACAAACCCGCTAAGGGCGCGATGAAGTTCAGACTGTTTAACATGTAAAATTTCCTGCTATGCACCTACCTACCAAATAAATTGAAATTGTGAAACACCAACTTCCACCTTGTAGTAAATGGGATTTTCAACAAGATATAAATCATTTCATGATTCACAATATTTCATCAGCCTCTTGGATAGTGGGAACTCATCGTTTTAGTCAACATATTTGACGTATTGTGAAAGAGTGCTAGTCGTCCAAGAGATGGCTTATATTGTTTTCTAAATATGTATGTTATTATTTAAATGTCCTTTCAAAAAAAAACGACACTGGCAAAGTGGCAACAATGTCATTCCAATTTCAGTCATTCTCCGCTGCTATCCTATATTCCTATCCTATTAGTTTTTCCTCGACTCAATTCACATTTGTTTTTCGTACTTTTTCTCTTGAGAAAACTTTGCTCATCGGCCTCGATTAGAAAGAGAAGCAGGCAGAGTATCATTATTGTGTTGGTGAGCATTCTACAAATACCACATCGCATCCATATCCATAGCATTGTTTGTATATATTTTTCGTTGTAGTATGTGTTGATTAAAAAGACGGCGCAAACAAACGAATAAAAAGCCAAAGTAAAGAGCGAGACGAAACTTAATCAGGTTTTTAGAATTGCGTCAGAAAATTTGAAATCTGCCTTCTACATTGTACCTGCTCTGGCTTTCATATGCTTTGCTCTGTGCGTAAGCTTCCACAACACAACACAAACAACACCCTTCTATATTTGAGCAAACAAAGAAAACGGTTCTATATATTATATTCTAGTATCTAGTACATAGGGTTATATAATTTTTTTTTTCTTCTGCAAGTTTGTTGCTCCTTCCAACGAACGACTAGCAGTTATACAAGATTTTGTTGTTGTATCCTATTTATCCTATAATAGGTCAACTAAATTGTCGTCCATCGAGGTTGTTGTGTCTGTTTTGGTGGGTATATGCGGGTTATGCCTCCCACTTGTTTTTTTTTTTTTTTGGCTTTTTAAACTTTTGTTATTTGTTTGTGCTCAAGCAACCTTGCGTGGGTGGAAACCAAATGATAAAAGTTTAAATAAATATGCATACTAGTCGCACAACATAATAATTGGTCCCAAAAAAAAAAAAAACAAAACGAAAATATTTTATTTGTTTTTATCGTTTTTGTTTTACGCATATTTCACAAGCGCACATACTACGTACATACTTACATTATTGAAATTTCACTCGTTGCCAAGAAGAGTAGGCATAGACAGTTTTCGGTATGTTGTAGTTGTAGTATTCGAATCAACAAACAAACCACTATGAAATGAAGCCATTAAAGGCGTTGGCGCGCTTTCTATCCGCTAAAAAGAAAACACGGAAAAAGACTAGCAACAAAAAAGATAAATCACACTTTTATCGTGTTTGGGTTTGCCTCTTTCTAGGTACCTACCTGTCTCTACTTTGTTGTGGGTCATGAAAAATCCTTAAACATTAATCTGTGTATGGTTCTTTTGTTAAAATTACTGAGACCCTGTAATTTATCATTGACTGCAATGAGCAAACATTTACGGATTTGCTTTTGTTTTTCAATTGGTTTTGGTTTCTATCCTCTAATTACTACAGCAACTTGATTACCTTTTCATATTTTTTGTCTGTTACTGGTGGTAGCCTATTGTGCATGTTGACTGAAGTGACTCATAGAACCGATTAGGATAAAACTGCTCGTCTGGTATAATTTGACTGATTTGTCAAGTGAGAAGACACTGGATATGTGGTGTGTCGTGTGTGTTATTCCAGAAATATGAGATCCTAATCGAGATCGGATATGTCTACGGAACGTGTTTAGGTTTGAGGATCATTTACAAACTAAAAAAAATCAACTAAATAACTGTTTACTTTGTGTTACAGGTAGCCTACCTACCACATCCTGCCTTGAAAGTGGCACCGTATACAGATCACTGATTTTTTTTCATCGATCTATGTTGTTGTTTGTCAAATTTGTGTGTCAATCTAATGGCAACACTCTTTGAAAATATGTAGTTGTTTGCCTAAAATATTAACTTAGCTCCAAAATGCAATTGAAGATCCTCATCACGGCTGGTCAATATCTATGAGGAGCAATTCCTAACCTCGCGTGAAGTTGAAAACTTGTCACACTTCGTCACTTGTGGTTTTAAAACACGGCCCACTTTCAAGTTTCTATAAGCTTATCTTGACTGACAATGGGGTCAATGTAAAACACTTGTGGTTTAGGCCTTCGTTTAACTCATATCCTCGCGCTGATATGTAGGTCAGGTTAGGTTTGATCGCTACGGGGCATAGTGAACATTACATTTAGTGTTTCAGTGAAGTGTCATTCTTCGACTGGGTAGGTATTTGAGGTTACATTCAGAGTTGAGTTGAGATCTGTCTTCTGTATTACGGTTGTTACTGAAATTGCTTAAGGGTGTTGCTATTCGCACGTTGTTCGTTACACGGGTACCTACGTAACGAAATGTCAAAGTTTATATTGCGTCAAGTTAGGGTATGTGGCTCGCGGCAAAGACTGTAAACAATAGGTCTGTTTTTTTCCTCACCCATCTCAGTGAAGTAAAGTAAAGTAAGAAAATGTGCAAAAAAACAGTCCCCAACCACTTTTCTGAACAGTCGGTCTTACCCCTGAAAAGTTAACAGCTGGCATTGCTGTCAAAATGGCCATCAATGAAAAATTCAATTTCAAAATCAAAATCCTTCTAGAAAAATGAATAATTAACCTTTTAGCGCAAAAAAAATAATGATTATCAATTTGTACAGAATATTTACTTTTTCTGTTTACTTTTTTTCTCTTCCTGGCGTCTTGTATGGTCACAAATTAATTGCCAAAGAAAAAAAAAACAAAAACATGCGTGGGTGTGTTTATTAGGTGAGCCCTAAAGTGAAGAACGTGCTAATTCTGAGATTCGATCGAATCGAGTATTCCTCGAATCAAATTGAACAGAAAAAATGCAATAAAAATTAAATAAATGAGCACTTCAAATCGTTTTGGTTTGTTCATTTTGATTGTGACATACGATTATTTACATTTGAAATCTTTTCCCCATAAGACGAACAAATGTTGCTTCCAATTTTGTATGTTTTATGTAAATTTCACTATAAACATTGTTTAAATAAAGACTTAGACCACATTTTCAGTCGAAAAAAACTCATAACATTTAACTTAGGTAATGCAATCGAAAATGAGAATGTGCGAAGAAATGAACAAAAAAAATCCCCATCGAAATCAAAAGTTGGAATGTCAGTTGGCTGAAATCGAATGACTTTCACTTAAAAAAAGAGTAGCTATGTAAATAATACTTAACCTTTATTACATACTTCAGTTAAAAAATCAACAGGGAATACAAAATGGGAGGATTTCCTATTTATTATCTACAAAAAATGTATCCCATAACATATCAAAGATAGTTTTCAATTATTACAAGTCTATGTGTATATATAATTATATTTTGTAAACAAAATGCAACTTAAATAAAAACGGAAAATATTTAGTATTTTATTACTTTCCGTAATATTCAGTTGTCATTTTTAAAGTTGTTTAAAATATGCAATTCCTTATTATGTGCATTTACACCCACCACAGCCGACAAAATAGTAGGTATCATAAAAGGAGACACTCTGTGAACAGATCCAAATTACACAAAAATGTGCTCCCCTGGTGTTCAGAATTGAAGAATGCTCCAAAGTTGGTCTTGCTGGAAATGAATAGCTTGTGTGAATCTCAGTGGTGTCAAATTGAGTGCAGTTGTTGTAATTGCGTGCTGAAAATCCTACTTTACTTTACTTCACTGAGAGCGATGAGGAAAAAAACAGACCTAATATAATCATTTTCGGACATTATGCCGTACGTTTAAGATCCTACTTTTATATTTATAAAGAGTTTTTAATGAAAATGGGATTACGTTACAGTGATTACGTAGTCATGTCCCGAACATCGGTAAACGTCAGTTCAGTACAAAATCTGTCAAAATAAACGTGCGAATAGCCACTTCGATTGCTTAAACGCAATGGACTCTGTAGCGCTTGAACGAGCTATCAGATGTTGAATACAATATTCAATGATGGAGGACACAACAAAAACGTAACCCCATGCGAAAGAGTTGGATATAATTTACGTCAAATTTCTTTGTTAATAAGCAAAATTGTTGCAATTGGAGCGATGCAAATCCAAAGATGATCCATCAGCTACCCGTTTGCTTGACGTATGGTATTTTAAGAGAAAAATAAGGTGTGGAAATGTTCATAGGATTGAGGGAGAGTCACACTTCATTGTGAATTGAAGGCTCTGCAGAAGCACCGCTTCTAAACTTCATTGCAACGATCGCTTATCTTGCAAACTGCAACGCTTAACGAAGAACCATTGCGGTTGCATTGACGTAATTTTGCTTAAGTCAAGTGCTGCATAAAAATCGTATGCCTTAACCACAATAGGATTAGTTTTTCATTTCAAACGATTGACTGAGTTTGAGGTTGACATCGTCCCATTATAGTTGAGCCTTAAATTGGTAGATTGGAAATGTCAATGATATGGAATAATTTCCATTTGGACCTCCGTCCCTACCAAATGCAAATTCAGTAGTTGAACGTACATTATATGTACTTCAAAAGTATTACGATTACCTATACAATACCCCATAGTTACATAGCTAAATATAATTAATACCCGCACCTCTGATTTCAACCCATTGACTCTACTACAGGACTACAACCTCTACTCAAACAGATCTCCTTCAATTAGGATCAATAAACTTTATGTTACACAGCTGCCTCTCTCTCTGTTTCAGCGAAAAGGTGTAAATTTTCTTTCCTTTAGTTACCCGTTCGGGTGTCCCTTTGTGTTTCCCAATGAGTACACAAAATTCTCTTGCGTTTTACAACCCTTCGATATACCGTCAATTAAAACGGAAATTCAGGTTTTAAATAAAATCTCGTTTTAAGGCAGTGTTTTTTTTTTTCGGAAGGTCTGTGCGTTCCGAAGTCACTTTAAATAATTAACTTTCAACGCATTAAATGAATCTGCATGCGTTCTTAATGTTCAGCGTTCTATAAATAATTCGTTTTTATTTTTCACGGGGGGTTGTTGTATCTGTTTCTGAATAGCGCACGACAATATAGGCAGCAATGCGGTAATATGGAGGTCAGACAGGTGTTATATTCATTTAAATGCAAGCTGAACGGCGAAAACAATGGCAAAACTATTTCAATTGGTGGACGCGTGTTTGCAGCAGGAATTTCAGCTACACCATGTATGTACTGCTCAAACTTAAGTCAATTGAAAGAGTGTTTGACCCTCAGTCGATAACCTAACATATTTTGTATGTGAATTAGCAGGGGGTCTATTTTAAATATGTACAAATATGTAGGGTTACACCATATGTATTTATACATAATATGATATGACGCATGAGCAGATGCAGAAATGGGATTAGCTTAGGATGGCACTATTTCTGCATAAGTTGTGAATTGTTGCTTCAAATTTCAGCTAAATTGCGTTCATAGGATTTGCTGTCAAAGTTGATTAGAAAATTGACACTATTTGTGAATTGTTCTTAACGTACAAATGTACGTCATTTTTATTGACATTCTGACGTCAATATGACATCCGATTTTGTCCACAAACGACTTTAGGAGAAATTCTGAAGTAAAATTGATGTCAACATGTCAAAAATTGACACAATTTGTAATAGTAGCTAAAGAACAAAGCGACAAGCAGAACTTGGCTGTGATAGATATTTTGTTCCATCCAGTGTTAGGCCGGAACACAAGTCATAGTACCTACCATAGTACCTAATCCATCTCCTCTCGTATGGCGTTGCGTTGACACATGCATGCACTCATTTGTGTCAAAGTCCAATTTGTTTAGGCAGTGAGTTGTGCTTTTATCAACGCTTTTACAAAACAAAACGAAAAATGGGTTCGACAGAGCAGTTTCTTTATCAACTTCCTGCCTCGAATTTAAAAACATCTTGAAACTGAACAAAATTCATTCATGAGAGATAAAGAAGCTTCGCTTAACTTTTACTCTATTTCATAATGCGTTCCACACAGGATCCAATGAGTCTAAAAATAGACTGGTACCTACTTACTATATTTCAGTGGCTAGTTATAGAACTTTGCCACTTGATAATGCAATGTCTCTTATCTTTTATTTTCTGTACCTAACCTACCATCCTCAACTCCTATGCTCCAAATAGTTTCCCCCACTGATTAAAAAATCCCTCGGCGTGAGCAGAGACCATGATAAACAGATTAAATTCCATTCCTCTTGAGCGATGAGTAGTTGTCACGATTTCAATTTTCTAATGGACCATTATTTGTCTATACTGTGTCCCTCACCCAGAGTAATACGTTCCATATGTTCCAATGCGATAATATTGTAGTAGAATTTAGAATCCACTTTGCTATAGAGTATAGACTAAACTTTCATTTTTCATTTAAAATGTATTATTCAAGTAGAAAGTCTATAATTGCGTATATCTACTTAAATATGGAAGAAAACATAAAATTCAGTCAACATCCAGAAGTGTGATAATAATCAACGCTAGTTTGTCATCATCTAATCTACGCAGCCAACACAATAGTATGGCTTTGCTTAAGTTGTATTCCCCCAGCAATTTTGAACATTTTTATATTTCTCTATACATAGATCCATTACTGTACTCATAATGCGCATTTAAATGGTGCCACAAACAAAGTGCGATGCGAATGCATTGGGCTTTTAACATATATCTATGTGTATGTCACGCGTGTAAACGATTTATGGTCAGCATAGGGGGGGAGGGGGTCGTATGACTTTTGGAGCTTCTGGGTTCTGTATTCTTCGATTAGGTATATTTTTCTGTAAATTGAAATGCCTGGTTCGCCACAATGATAACGCAATGTTCTTACATACAACTGAATAAAATAGATTATTATTTTTAATGGCTATATAGAGGTCTAGACGCAACAGACATACATCGACATACGTCTAATCAGTCGTCATAATATAGCACATTTTATGTGGTTTTTAAACATTGGAAGGTGTGTTTTATAGATACGAGGTTAGTTTAACCTACAAAATTATTTAGGAATGCATCTACTTATATGTAAAGGGTGGGCCAAATACGAGTTTCTTTTTAAAAATGCAATAAAATGAACAAAATTAAATTTTTTCCATGTGTTATAGCCTTAATAGTAAGAGCAAACATTCCCATTAATTATGGAATACAACGTCGCGTCGTTCGAGTGGCTTCCTCGGCTGGATTCGCAGTAGCGCATTCTGTCACTCCAAATTTCCGAGACCTGATGGTTTCGGGCTGTAGCTCACGGATTGATTGGATAATGTTGGCCTTAAAGGCCCCGACCCATAGAATCCGTCACATCCGTTGCGGCAATGTATTTGACTGACAGGTTGATAGAATACACAGTAGCTTATGGAACGTGACCCATGAGCAACGAACGTGCCGGATGCGACGTATAAAGTAGGTTTACTTTCTACTTTTCTATCCATCGAACCGTTGACAGTTGGCAGAGCGTGAGAGTAAGCATTTTCATTGGTGGAAATATAAGATAATGAGAGAAACTGTCTCTGATATGCCATCGGCTGTCAACGTATGCGACGAATTCTATGGGACTGTTCGTTCCGTCGAATACGCCAATCCGTCGACGAAACGAATGCGACGGATTCTATGGGTCGGGGCCTTTAGTGCTTGATTCGTTTTCGGATTGTTGGGTTGGCATAACATCGGTCCTTCATGGTTCCCCACAAAAAAAAAAAAAAGTCCAAAGGAGTCAAATCGCAGCTCCGAGGCGGCCAATTGACTTCGCCAAAACGGCTGATAACACGATTTGGGAATTTGGTGCGCAAATGATCGATTGTGTCATTGGCTGAGTGGCATGACACGCCATGCTGCATGAACCAGAAGTAGTACCTACAAATCCATGTCTGTAAAAAAAGTCAGTTAACTTGGCTCTGCTACGCCCACCATTGACCGAAACGTTCTTCCCAGTCACATTTTCAAAGATGCCACCAGTCCACCATCCGCACCAAAATGTCACTCTCTGTGGATGCATTGGTTTCGTACGATGACGGGGACCATGAGTGTTGTCCACTAGCATACCAGTCTCACGAACTTTTTGCACAAACTTGCGTACAGCAGCCGCGGTGGGAGCTTCATTTCGGCCAAAACTTCTTTTCAAAAAAACGCACTGTTTGGGCTACACAGCACTCACTTTGGAAATAAGTTTTTAATATTTCCGAACGTCGTTTAAGCGTAAAGTGACTCAATTTCGTTTCGTGAAAGTATGATACTGACTTTCTTTCAAGATTTCGAGCGGGAAACAGCTGTCAGTGTCAAAAAACTAAAATAAACCACTAGATGGTCCACCCTTTACAAAGTTTCGCCTAAGCTATAAAGAAGAATCAGAAACGTATTTTCGACAACTCAGCCTCTGCGCACTTTGCTTCTTGAGGTTGCTCCACTAGATGGCCCACCCTTTACAAAGTTTCGCCTGAGCTATAAGGAAGAATCAGAAACGTATTTTCAAAAACTCAGCCTCTGCGCACTTTGCTCCTTGAGGTCGCTGCATACCTGACTATAAGAAGAGCTTGACATTTTTAAGGACACTTGCGTTTTAATTCCCCCGGTAGAGGGGGCATTGCACGTAAAATTAACAACGAGTAAAAGAATCATCGTTTATTGCCCTCGCAGCTGGGATACTTTAACCAATCAACCCCCTATAAGTAATAAATTTAAAAAATACTGGTTAAATCAGTAATCATTAGGCAATCTTATTTGAATCTCACGTCATTCAACTGGCGGAACTGGATTGGTATTCAATTGGAGCGAGAATTGTGTGAAAACAAGTTCTTAATTTTTACATTCTACATAAACAGGGCAATCATACGCCCAGGGGGCACGAGCACGACAGATGTTTACGATAAAGTAGAGAAACCTCCTTTTTTGGCCATAACTAGAAGTGTTTCGCCATAACAAAAATAAACACTTGACGCAACAGCTTTGGAGTTCGACTGAAATAATAGAACTTTCGTTTTTTTCCATCGAATACAGACTTTTTACACAATATTGATTATTCCCAACATGTTATGGTGCTATTGGTTATAATAAGCGAAAATCACCCCGTCATCGTCGTGACTTACCCCTTGTTATGCTTGCCCCCTATTGGATTTTAGGAGTACATACATAGTTGACATGTGAATATCCAGGTGTTGTAACCCATTAGCGACGGCTTTTTTTTTAGTCATTGAACAATACTAGCCTTTTGTTTTTTTTATTTTCGCGTATAACAGTTGTGATAACTGATAATATTTTCAATTTCGGATCATAACGCTCTGCCTTGTCTAGTGTTTAGTGTGAATGAGAAGGCATCAACAGCTGGGTAAGCGAATGACTTATCAAAGTTCGTTCTCAATCGATAAGATTCATTCTCCAAGTGGTGGGGGAAGAAGGCTTTAACGAGTTTTTATATTTTTTCTGTTTGCTTGCGTATTTTGGTTGCTTGTTTTCCTTTGTTCAAAAATGACGGTTGCATGATGTCGATGATATTTATTTTTTTTTCGTTTTTATTGCACTTGCAAAAGGCTCATTAACACTTAAGCGGGAGAGAGAGCGGAGTTATCAATTTAACCTTGAATTTAGCACACACCGTAACGTTTCCATCATTTTGATTGAGTACATTGCATAAGCGAATGCTATGTACAAATGTTTGTTTTAATGGGAGGTTTTCGATTAGAATTTAGATAGGTACTGCACAAAATCCTACGTATATTTATTTCAATTGGGGACAATGACCTAATAATCTAGATTTTGATTGCAATTTAAGTGATATTCTTAAGTCTCTCATGACCATAAAGTGGGCTGGTTTGTTGTTGTCTCTTATACAAAGGAATCAATTAATAGCTTGTTTGGGTGCAAAGTTTAGAAATCAGACTGTCGGAGTCGAGGTGTAATTCAGTTGCATTGAGCAACATTTATGCAAGCAATTGATTTTCAGGGTTACAACACAACACTTGAGAGTGCGCGTTTCGAACCTGATGAACAAAAATACATGATTCAATTCTTTGTATCATTTCTTAACAAAACGAGGGTTTTCGGACAAGCCATGTTTACTCAGCGAATAAAGGTGATGATTCTAGATCGCCTAGAGCAATAAATTCTATTCCAGTCTGTAATTTTTAAGCAGCACACAGATGTTTATGATGAGCACACCCAATGCACATTACATCGTGAGTACATCGTTTTCCGTAGCAGTTGTTTGGTTGAAAGTGACCAGCATAGGTGCATTGTGATACCACAAAAAAAGATATAAGATCTCCCTACTAGTTGAACCATTTTGAACTCTTTATAAAGTGTAAGAGGCGTCTGATGTCTGCGTTTGTCAGATCGCCCAAGTCGTTATAATTGATGGCTCCTAAGTGAAGCTTTCTTCTACGTTAGAGAGCTGGGCAGAAACAAAGAAGGTAAGGAATAGTTTCCTCCTCTTCCTCATCCATACAACTTTTGCAAAAGTCGTTTGCGAAAAGGCCTAGCCTTGCGGCATGTTTTCCTATCAGGCAGTGTCCAGTAATGACACCTCCAGTAATGACGCCTCTGTTGAGAGAAATCAATTTTTTATGCCAAATTTGTTTTGTCACTAGACAAGTGGTGCCACTTGTCCACCTAAGATTTGCACTCGATAGCATCCAGCTTCAATCGTTGCCTATGGTATCTTTCCCAGGCAGGATGGGTTGAGTTGTTCCTAATCTAGCGAGTCCATCGGCCTTACAATTCCCTAGAATGTCTCTATTCCTCGGCACCCAAATTAGGTGAATGTTAAACTTTTCGGCCAACTCCGTAAGAGACGATCGGCAGTCGAGGGCTACAACTAGAGAAGTTATAGAGATCGAATCCAAGGATATCACGTTTTTCTTCAGCTATTCCGCCTGGAACACGCTACAATATTGACAATTGGTAGACGGAAGAAGAGCTTAAAATTAAGACTTTCCATAAGAGTGAAGTAAACACATTTCCTAAATTAATCGCACAGCCAAGTGCGCTTTCTCAACTAGTGTGCGTTTACTTTTAGTTGACCCGTGGGAGTGTGCGCTTACAGAAATATTCATTACTTTCCACAGCAGTGATGAAAACACATTTTCTAACTTAATCGCACAGCCAAGTGCGCTTTCTCAGCTTGTGTGCGTAGACTTTTAGTTCACCCGTGGGGGTGTGCGCTTATAGAAATATTAAAGTGGGTAACGAATACATAATTGAATGTGTAGTCATATAAACAAAATAAAATAAAATATTTGTTTTTTTATGATCTTTTGTCGCATTTTGATGCATTTTGTAGGTACCTTAAAGTGAACACTAACTACAATATGAGTGCGCACGCAGATAAGAGTGTGCGAACAAGTTTTTCCGCAGTTTTCATGTTGCTCCTATCTCGTGTCCATGTGCGTATAAATACACAACTGCGCACATGTTATAATTTTATCAATTCTATTAACGCACATACGATCCAAAGGTGAAGCATGAGATTATTTTCATGTGCGCATTGACTTAGTGCACCTTTATGATTCGGCATAATAATAATTTTTGATGATGTTTCGTTGAACGCTTTCAATAGGCAATATCTCTGAGCAAATGTCAGATTCCTATGGCACACAAAATATATCAATTGTCCTTAAGGCTGAATTGTCAAACAAATTGGAAGCCCACATGTCGGTTGATTGACAAAGTTTGACAGCTCTCGCGTTTATGTCATTGAACGACACCACCGTCAGTTCATTTCCACTTATGTCAATTATTGGCAAAAAATCGTTTGTCAGTTGATTGACTAACTTATGAACTTGATGCCAATTAATGTCGTTTTCGATTTGTTGTCCAGAACCATCCGAAAGCAATCCGAACGCTTCTAAAAGCGTTCAATTTGCACTCAACTGAAAGTTCTTCTCCTGAAAAGAAGAAAAATTTGCTTCTGAATTTGAATTTAGAATCGCGGAGAGTTCTTCCGGACGGTTCTGGACGACCAACCGAAAACGACATAAGTTTAACTGTCAATTATAGACAAAGTGACATTTTGTTTGACAATTCAGATATTTACACTTGTCAATCAAGTTCTTTGTCAGTTATTGATAGGCAATATTTCGCTATTTCCACTTGACGTGGAATACGTCAAAGTGGAAACCCAGAATTAGACATAATCACCCCAATCATGGAATCCGCCGGAGGGAATTGTTCGCGGAAAAGAATATTTTGTTATCGTGGAATCCGAAAAGTGAACAGAAATCTGGAAAAAAAGTACACCCTACCATGAGTATGTGTTAATATTATGTATATACCTACCTATATGACATAATAACCGTTCAATTTGCGGATTCGACGATACCAAAATATTCTTTTCCGCGAACAATTCCCTCTGGCGGATTCCATGATTGGGGTGAATAAATGACTAACAACTATAGTCTACCGTTATTGTTATAAAACATTTCCACAGACTCGACCAAATAAGGTTAGACTTTGAAGCAGTCCCCTTTTGCGTCAATTTGTTCCAACTTGTATATGGCCGCTGAAATTACATAGTAAGTTGCTTACTATTGTTGTTCTTATTTGATATTGTAATCTGGATGAGTAACAAAAATATTATTCTGTTACATTTTTTTTACAGATTTGACTAAAGTCGGTCGAAAAAAAAATTGTTAAAACTGCATCCCTTTATTAATTTCCCAGCAGTCCCAGTTACGTATTGAGGTTAAGCAAAAAACAACATATCGCATCTAACCCAAAGGGAAGTCCTCCACTCCTCATGACTCAAACTGGAGTACATACTATACCTCTTTATAAGAAGATACGAGATTTGCAAATTGGAAAAAAGAAACCTCCTCACCTCTGCCCAAAACCAATCAGCAAAGACGTGACGAAATGAATTGAAATACAAATATGACACACTTAATCATGGTGTGTATTTTTTTTTTCGCCGTATCTTCTTCTACAAACTTTTCTGATGAGGTTTTTATTTTTAATACTTTATATTTCCTCTTTAACAGTTTTTTTTTTCACTGTGAAGCGGGGCTTGCTCAAGCGAGACGCGTTACATACACATGTTGTTTTTCACGTCTCATAGGTCTATGATTGCGTATGTTTGCGCAAATTTCTGGTTTTCTCTTGTGTCAAATGTGTACGCGTTTAACACTTGCTTCGAGGGAATTTCTCCACTTCACCCAAATATAGGCATAGTGCTGGTATTTTTGGGTAGTTTATTTATTTTTTGATTTGTGGTGAACTGAAGTGAGGTGTATTTCACTCATGGACTGTCCAGTGTCCATGAACTGAAATAAACATTTTCGTTGTTCACTGTTGCCGCAATTGTTTTTATGAATCGTCCCTGGACACGGTAAAAATGTTAATAAACTATTTGAAGGAGAAAGTGCTTGCCAAATTGAAGTGCAACATGCGTACCAGCAGCGGACAAAGCATCGAGTTCGTTTGAAGGTCAACATTTTGGGCACTCATCGATAACAAGTTTTCAATTTCAACACACTACCTATACAAACATGTTGTGCGGGCAAATACAGGTTTTCTATTGTTAGGCCTGGCGGTAATTCTTGTATGGCTTTAAAACACCTCCTTCCGCTACCAGTAGGTATGCGCACAAGCAACGGCGCACCACCACCAAAAGTGTGGTAAAACCAAAGTAATTGATACGCTGCTGTCGACTGGGGCTGGTTGTAGTGGTTTGACATTGGATTGAGTTTTGCTTTTGTTTATGCTGGGTTATACTGACGCAGTTTAATTTTTTTTTTTTTGATATCGAATTCGACAACAAAATTGGTATTGAATTGCAATACCTACATAAAAAAATTATTTCTGTTCCGTGTCACGTATTTCTCAGACCCTCTTTCACTTTTCAATCGTCTAAGCAACGAAATTCAGTGATGAAGCGTTTTTCCTAGACTAGCCAAAAGTCAGTATTAGTCACGAAAAAAAGTTATGCTTCCACTTCCTCTATGGTGGTTTCCAAAGGTCGATGATTCAAACATGATTTGAGTCATATTGCTTCCTTCCCATTCCCAGATTGAAGGCTGTATTGTTCCCAATACCAAAAGTAATCAAGGCACGCATGCATTTCAATCATTTCAATCAGCACATTTCTACATGTGGTGCATATTGCAATCTAAAATCCATTATATCGAGTAAATCCAACACCTCAGCTGGTGTGCCCGATAAAGATTGCATTCGCCTTGTACTATTATGCATGCAGAGACTGCAATAGATGACCCATTTGGTCTGCGCTCAGTTTACAATTAGCTGCACCCAACTCATGCAAGATGATATAGAAGACCAAGAGTGTGGATCGTATGTAATAAAACCGACTGTTGAACATGTGCCATGCGATGAGGACGTGATACAATTACAAATATCATACTATTCCGTATAGTAAGTGCTTTTTTTTCTTCTTCTTCGACTGTTTTTTTTATTATGTCTGTTTTTTTTTATTGGAGGCATATTCCCATGCAAGAAATGCTGATGAAAGAGAGTTTTTATGTCTTGCTTAAGCAAAACGGACATTATTTGGGAAAAATTATATTATTCACCGAGGGTGCCTGCCTAAACCATAAACAAATCGAAGATGTTTGTGTTTTTCTTTAGACTGTTTATTGTAGGGCATACCCAATCATACACACAAGTACTCGTCTGTTCCTATAAAGATTGTTTATATCAGCGTCTATTTTTGGATGTTTATTCTTCATCTATAAGGGCTTTGTTGAAAGACTGTTGTAAATATTTATATAAAAGACGATGGAGGCAAGAGTTGCTACTGGTTTCTTTAGAAAACTATAGTATGTATCATTCGCTTTGAGAAATCATAAAATTATTGGCCATTGTGTTGCTCATGGTCATGACAAAGATGCATGCAGTTTTGTATATTAATGTTAACGTTGCTGAGCGGGTTTTAAAATCCCCATAGGTGGCCGTGGTCTATTGTTCATCTGTGAAGATGCACCCGTTGTCAGAGATCACTACCTATAATCAATTTAAACGTCGCCCCTTTAACTGGAATGTGGTTGTGGTTTTACCTTTGCCATGTACTTACTACATATATCCCTCTCTTGTCGCCTTGTCGGCCTTCATTCGATTCAAAGCAAGACAATCCTAATTTGTTAGAAAATATCCATCAGTTTAAGCACTGGTGGTCTTGAAAAATGTAGATTGTCATTGTTATCAGAGATGGATTTCCCTTATTGCCTTCATCTATAAAAAATTTTCAAAACATTGACTTAAACTTGTCTCACAGCGGCCGGCGGTTTCACTAACTAGTAGAAAGAACGCATAGCTTTCAATGTGAACGAGTCCACATGAGACCTAGCAATTGCAGCGTAAAGCTAGTCGTGCAACGGAAAACACACTTTTAAGGTGGTAAGCAGGCTTAAGTCTAAAAATACTACTTTTGGGAGACCTTAAAATAGATTTTTACAGTCCCAAGGCACCAGTAAGTCGTGCGACGGAAAACGCACTTTCAAGGTATGTAGTAGCAAGCTTAAGTCCAGAGGATTTGGATTTGGAGTTGTTTTTTTGGAGACCTTAAAACAATTTTTTACCTTCTGGGTCGCTCATATACCCAATTTGCACTAAAGTTCCTATGAAGCTCTCTATATAAATCTGGGCCGTTGTTTGTTTGGTATAATTTTTGGCGAGACAAGGCAAATGGGCTATTTTTTTAGGCCAGTGCTACATTCATCTAGTATGCAATTGACTAGCAAAGAATCGCACCATCCAGCATTAGTGTTGTCAATTTTAGAATCCTCGCTGCATGCGCCACGGTCGCGAGTGGTTTTAAAATATCAAAGGATTCAAAGAGCGAATGAAAAACCTCCAGAAGTGGCTACATCAGCCTTTTCTATTGAGTTTCTGCCGTATTTACACAGTCGTTTAGCTGCGTAGACCATGAAGCATCAGTGGCCAATGGGGATGAGTCTGCATTAAATGTAAAATAAAGTTGTGCCAATTGTAGTATTGACTGAATCAATAAGAGAACGTAATGCTTCGCTGGCATGTGGTTATCTCCTCTCGTTGATCCCAATGAAGGTAAAATACCTTCTTTCGTTGATGTGACTTGTTTCCGGTGCTTAAAATCATTAACTCTGGCGAGAGGATTGTAGGGGTGCGTGACCTTCCTTCATCCATTGAGTTGTTCCTATATTTTTTGTGCTCTGAATCTGAAAAAAGTGCCTTCTTTGTCTATTTATGCAAATCAGTAGAAACATTGGAGTCCTTGGCTGTTTCTATTATGGAAAGCACCTACAACACATTTCATGTTACACTGTGTAACCACTGTGATCTGAAATTTGCGATCTGCGACGAGATCAAGCTCTTCACGCTTCCACGACCATTGCCCCCCTTTGGTTAACCCACAGGCCAAATGTAAAAGTGACGACCCGTGTTATTCACCTTGTGTTCTGTCGACTTTAAAACAATTTTTTGTTTGTTTTCCGTTCCACTTTCCATTCAACTTGAATTTATGTACATACCATAAACATTTTTGTCACTCCCTACGAAGCGATTCAACATGAAGCAACAAACCAAAGGTTCATCTACCCATCCACCTCTCACCTCATGCTAAACTTGAACTGCACATCTCTTCTAACCATAAACACACACTACACACGCAAAATATTTTTTCCAGCCTCAAGTCTCGCTCGGAAAACGAAGCACAAAGTTGATCTTTGTTTGCGCCGTTTATTACATGACGCACCTGCATTCGTTATGCAAATACACAATGAAATTAATTCAAATTTTCTTTATTTTCTTCCAATCATTTATATACGTTTTTATTTAATCAATTTATCTTTCATCCATTCAGCTTTTACAGATCGTAAGTTTAGACAAATAAAACCTCTAAAAGGATATACAATCAGTTTTTTTCGCTAGTCGACAACATAAGTAATCAGTTGTGTTGTTTAGCAAAAAAATAAAATAAAAAAAAACAAATTTAATTTGAACGTACTAAGGTTTATTAGCAAAAGCTTTGAAAGACGCTTCTAAACCAATTTGTACTAAGCGAAAAAAAAAAAAATTAACTACAAAAACGCGAGCGTACACTATACCTCCACCACAGCACATACATAGACATATACCTGTGTAATCTATTTGTTTTTGTTTGCAAATTGTTTTTGAGATAACAATCAAAAGAATTGTACTAAGGTTGATAGGTAACTATAAACAGAGCAAGCCACAGAAAGCATTTTTTGTATTCTAAACTTCTCTGCATCTATCTGACCAGTGTGTACAAAACAAGTAGCAAACAAAGATTATTATACAAAACAAAAACTTGTATTTGGTTGGGTTTAACAATTTCTGCAATACTTTGCTTCTTTGTCACCTAAAGAGAGAGAAAGAGCACTTTGTGTATATTTCTTCTTCTTGCATTCATATTTCATAAAAAAGTTTTAAAATTTGTTTTTCGAAACAAGAATTTTTAAGCGAGAATTTGAATTTGCTTAAAGATTTTACTCGTGTTCCACTTAAATCGGGAACATTAGCAATAGAAAAAACAAAAACCAACCAACACATATTTTTTTATTAAAAAAAAAAAAATCACAGGTACTAGGCCAGCCCTCACAATGTCTGTCCCTGTACGCTACTCTGCTGCCGCCAATTTCGCCGTCGTTGACAGTGGTTTGTCATTAAATCTACAACAAGAAGAGCAATACCACCAACTTCAACAACAGTACCATCAACAGCAACACCAACAGCAGCAGCAACAACAAGAACAATTCTTTGCTCATCACAATTACACTTGTAATAGCGAGGAAGAGTTTAGGTACCAGCAGCAGCAGTTTTTGATGCATCAGCAGCAGCAGCAGAAGCAGCAGCAGTCATCGATGATGTCCTCGTCTACACCATCTTGCTCTGGTTCGTCGTTGGAACAGGAGTCATCATCACACCACTATCAACGTATGATGATGTCTGCACAACCAACTCAATCAGCAGCAATGGCGGCGGCGGCGGCAGCAGCAAATGGCAGCGGCAGCAGCGGCGATGATGATGAGTGGATGTTGCCAAACGGGGGCCGGCTTGGAACACCGGGTGCTGCGGGAATAAATTATCAGCATGATAATAATTTAGTAGACCAACAGCAACAACAAATGCAGCAGCGCCAACCAATGGGGCCTTCGTTAACGGACAATGGAAAAGAACACAATGGCAAGAAATCTACATCATCTTCTACAGCAAATTCATCATCTACAAACACTTCATCATCATCATCATCATCATCATCTACAACATCGTCGATTCAACAAGAGCAACGTGAGATTTTGGAGAATGAACTTCACGCAATGTCGTCGGAGCAGTTATTCAATGCGCTCAAGGAATATGATGCTCTGCAGGATAAATACCATACCGTACTGCTATTGCCTAAGGAATCAAGGGTAAGCTTTGTCCGTATCCATAACCTATGAATTTAATCTCTAACTAGTCTCTTCTCTTTGTCACATTAACAGCGCGAAGTAACAGCTGGTGGACGTGATGGCTCGGCATATGTTTTACGATGCCTTAAAATGTGGTATGAGCTACCGTCAGATGCCCTCTTCTCGGCTATGAGTTTGGTTGATCGTTTCCTGGATCGTATGGCCGTGAAACCAAAGCATATGGCTTGCATGAGTGTGGCATCTCTTCACTTGGCGATCAAGCAATTGGGTCTGAAACCAATTCCCGCCGAGGATCTGGTGACAATATCTCAAGTAAGTAGTTCAACGTCGTGTCCCTTCCACCAGCATTTGCATCTCATATTTCTCTCCCTCTTTCAGTGTGGTTGCACAGCTGGTGACTTGGAGCGAATGGCGGGAGTGATTGCCAATAAATTGGGCGTGCAAATGGATCATGCACCCATTACGGCGGTCAATTTTTTGCGCATGTATTATGCCCTCTTCCGCAACATGGCCAAGGAGCTGAATCCGGAATTCTTTAATTTCTATACCCAATTGATCAAGTTGCAGGAGCTGGAGAACCGTTTGGAAAATCTATTATGCGATGTCAAGACCACTGTCATTACACCATCTACACTGGCATTGGTATTGCTTTGTTTGCATTTGGATTTCCATATTAAGGAGTCCTACACCAAGGGCAGTCCCGAATTAAAGCATGTCTTTGAGTATATACTCTTCTTGCAGCAATTTATGCGGGTAAGTTGTAATCACAACGATTCAAGGGGTTTGTCGCGTACTAATTCCATTTTTTTTTCAATAGATTCCCGATCGTGTATTCACCTGCGGTTTCAGTATTGTATCTGGCATTCTGTCGCACTACAATGGTCAAAATAAACAACCGTATAAGCAGCGTTTGGTATGGAAATTGTCAAGTCGCACCTTGCGTGTACTGCGTCCAACCAATCGTTTTTCATCGGACCTGCCCACCATCGATGAAGGAATTTCGAACAATATGGACGACGGCTGTCGATCAAGGTGAGTTTTTTTTTTAATAAATTTTAAACGTATCTCCAAAGATAGGTTAGGTATATCAGGTGACCAGTGTGTTGGATTTCCTCCATCATCAATGAGTAGCATGATTGATGTGAATGCACATTGTACGTTGAAGTGGCTGTCAGCAAGAGTCGACACTACCTTAGCACAATGTTCGATATTTGTTCTTGCCCCCTACTCTTTAAACCAGTTTGGGGTTCTTATAAAACGTAAGAGGCAGCGTATTCAATTGTGAGGTTCGAGATCCTTTTGCCTTCTAAAAAAGGCGTAATAAACGAGCAACAAAATAGCCTTGCATAACGCAGCCACTTAAACCAATTTTTATTTCCCGGCTGTCAATGATAATCGAACGAAAATTTGCTCTGGTGAATCAGATTTTTGTTTACTGTGGATACGTACGAAAATGTTTCTAGCCTTTCATAAGTATGGTCGAAGCATTCTTTAGAGTAGGTGATGTTTGCAGTGGTTCTGCATGGGACTTCATTTTTTTCTTCTCAGTGTAACTGGACCAATGTCAGCCGAAGACTTGTAATAATGCAAGGGAAGATAAAAAAAATGCTGCTTGACTGCGTATTACTTCATTAATGACAAAATATGAGTGGCCCTGCTGTCACTAATTTGTAAACTTATATGTACTCGTATAAACAACTCGTCAGCTGACCTGGCTGTATTTATTCTCATTCAAATACTAACTCGTGCCTGGCATCGACCTCAACCAACTTGGTGTGCATAACTGAAGGCGGTTACCTAGGAACCGAGCTGCCTGGAGGTGCTTGTTGGTTGAGGCTGTGGTCTACCCCTGACTGTAAGCACCCCCAAAAGTAAAGTAAGCACTGGCAGCCACTCATTATAAAACAAAGCACCTCGGGTACTAGCATTCAGTGCAACTGGCATTGCTTAGATTTTGCACATATTTTTCAAACGCATAAACAATTTTGTCTTGTTCTCTGCTGCATTCAAAATAATTAGCAGAGTTTATGTGTGGTTTTCTGAAAGCCTTTTTAAGATTCTGTGCGATGTTTTCTCTACGGCACTACTGTTTGGCAATAGTGTAGTTAATGACCAGTGCCAGTCTTGTCGGCTACTTGCATTGGTAAAATATTATTCATCTATTTGATTGATGCAGTCATTTTCGGACGGTGGAATAGGTACTACATGAGTAATACCCTACGTCCATTGCACGATTATGAATTTCATTGTCCGATTGATGTTTTGGCGACCGGCATGTTGCTTTACAAAGACTGGTGTGAGAAATCTCTGTATTTGTAACATTACGTCCTATTTACAGACTTTTTGTCATGCTTTTCGGTTGTCCTTTCAAAGAAGTCGCTTCTTTCGATGGCAAATCTAAAAGCACACGATTCATACTTAGGACGCTGGCGGTTCGTAAGTTCGTAAAAACACATTGGAAGCAAAATTCCTATGTGGAGACGGCGCATATCAAGCGCATGTTTGCAAATTTATCATTGATGACATTTTCGAACATTTTACGTACAAATCTCAGCGTCATTGTTCTTTTTCTTATATGCAATGTCGTCAACAGTGAACCCTGCCTTATCTACGAGACTTTTAACTATTTCGTAAGCGGTTGCTTTTGACATAGTTCCGTAGCTTAACCCACTCAAAGATCCCCTAACCTTGAGGGGCATATCAGTTCACCCCACATTTGGAATGATTTTATAACTCGTTTGGATTACATAACTCCCACGTCCAGATCTTCTAGTAGTCATTATGGCTGAGTGATTTTAAAACAAACCTCCCTTTCATCTCCATTAGCATGTTATCGATAAGCCGTCCAATATGAATGACTTGCTTGGAAATAGTGTGTCTATATCTGTATTTTATCAATAAGTTTCTAAGTGCTCTCTATCCACTCTGTATTGATAATGAAAATATGTACTTGAGAACGTAAATTATGTTGCCCACCACGTCTAGTAGTAAAAATACTTGAGAACGTAAATTATATGGCCCACGACGTCTAGTCAATCTTTGTACGAATTCTGTAAATCAAGCTAATTTTTTTTTCTATATTTTATTTGTTTTTTTGTAAATATGTTTTGCAGGGGAATTTTGTTTTCGAAAAAAAAAAACAGAACCCATTACGCGCGTGTTGTTGACGTTTTTCGATAGCAGTTTCTACCATTGATTGCCATTCTAATGCGCATTTACTGTTGTTTTTTTTTAAAGATATGTCATGTTATGATAACCGCGATGGCAATGAACTTTTTTTTTTCCAATAATAAAATTGAAAGAAAACGATACTTATGTGCCTATAGTAGCATGAGCATTATGTCTTAAAAACTTTGGCAAGACATTGACATTGAACATTTTCTATTTTATATACTTTTCTGCTTGTGGAAATGCGCAATGCCGTCATTTGTTTGTCTTCCTTTGGCGCAAAATTATTTTCGCTTTAATGATAGTGGCGTTTATCAAAATGATGTAGAAATTTGTTTTGTCTGGTGAGGTTCAAGGGTCAAATGGAACTACATGTATTATGAAATTGTGTCTGTACAAAATTATGCAGAGAAATGTAGTCGTCAGTTTCATTGCACTTACGCTGTGATGAAGGTTAACTTAAAACACTGTTGTTCTGATACTTAGATATATCAAATTCAATTTCATAATCGAGGAGTAATGTTTAAAGCAGTTCAAGCACTATTTGCCAACCGATGTGTTGGAGATGATTGGATATCTTTGCTCATTACATTGCTCAAGGAGAGGAATGTTAGGTAATGTTACTTGAGTTGTGCATCACGTTGAGAAAAATGAATTCAACATAAAGAGCTTTATGTTATCACATTGCTCAAATTTTATAATTGTTCGTTGGCGTGGCCATGCAAGACGGGGCGAGTTGCTGCACTGCAATCACTAGCTCTACATGTTCCCTTGCTACAACTGCCAAAGCTGTAGTTGTTGTTGGTGTTACTCTTCTTGTGGTCGCTGCTATTCTTGGAATCGCTCTGATACTGCAGTCAATGTGTTCTAGTGTTGAAGGGTGTCTATCACGACTTGCATCCATCAATCCGTTGCGCAACCCTATCGAAAATGCACTTGACTCGAGCAACATACATTTTTTGTTTGCCAAAAATCACAGAAGTTTATGAGAACGGACGATGCTATTTAACAATTAAATGAGTTGAACAACTAGGTGCACGAACTGCGGCGTTACTCAACACAAGCATCGTGAGTTTGTGTACTAGTGAACGAGGCTATAAATTTGTTTATTCAATTTCAAAAGTTGAAAAAAACATTGGAAGTTGTTTGCTGAATTTATTGCGTACGTACACATGCGACTGGCATTGCTCACTGTCGCAAGCAGGTTCTCCAATATTTGCCAATAATCTCCATATTTCGACAACAGTCCGATTGCGCTTAACACTTGTCTGGGTTAGGACTTTCTCAATTTTAAAGTCCAGTCTATCTATGGTCTAGAAGTAAGCATCACTAGTTACTTTTCCATATTAAGGAAGTTAGGGTACATTTGTTCCTAATTTAGGCAACTAAACCGACATCCACATCAGCCACCATTGGCGACCGATGCAATGTCATGCCAACACAAAGATGGCACCAGCTATCACCAATTACTACACTGACTTTCAATCGAATTTGTTTTAATCTACTTACTGAACTATGAAGTTCGTTCATTTGGTTGAGCATAGTTCATACCTCAGAAAACTGTGTAGTGTTCAGATGGATAGTGAATCTGCTCATAGTACTCGTTCATTTAGTTGAGTTAATAAAGAGGCTGTGATCGTGGTTAGAGCGTTTGCTTGTGAAGACGGTTTGAGAAAGCAAAACACTTCTACTGAAAGAGCAACCAATAGGCTTTGAGTTTCTCTGCCGCCAGTAGTTTGGAATGCCCAGTAGAGAGCATCACCAGTCCTGCATGTACCCGCATATATTTTATTAAATCTGTAAAAAAATTTGCTAATACGAATCACGACAAACATCCTGCCTCTCAGTAGTTTCAGTCTCCTTTGAACCCGATTGTTTGTTAAGTTTATGGCTCAGTGATTGATATGTTGATCTTTGATATGGTCTTAACAATTCAAATGAGCGTAAACGAAAACGTTAAATAAATGAACTAGTAAGAAAAATACTCGTTTGACCAACAGTTATTGTATTTATATAAATACATACATACATATTTACCTGATTGTGTTAGAACAGATTTTTGTGTATTTAGCAAAATATACGCCTACGATTTTTACATAATATACATTTTTTCTATTATATATATTTCTGGAATAATGTTTACACGTTTCAATGTCATCGCAAGTTCACAAACAAAACAACAAGTCTGCAAGTTCTATTTATTCCACACCCAAAACAACAAACACACAAGAATTTCGCCAAACAAATTAAACAACAACAAGAACTACTAACGTGTGCTCGTTTTTTTTAGCGATGATCTTTGTTCTTTGTGTCGTCTGGTTTAGAATTTAATTTTATTTTCTTAATCGAATTCAATTTAAATAAAATAGAGGCGAAAAGAATCAAATACATTTTGATGATCATCAGGCACCGACCAATATTCTCGTTGACACAAATTCTTGTAACACAAAGCCAATATGTACCAACTTTTGGGGTGAAGAGTATTTATGTGTAACCATACAGTTATATAAAGTTAATCTAATAAGCGCTTTGTTTCTGAGTTCACCCTTGCTCCATCTAATAAAATCATAAATATATTTTTAGACGCTGTGCGCTTGCTTAAGAATTTTATTTATTTATTTACTTAATTCATTATCACTCGTGTTGTTTGTTCTTGAATGGGGGAAAAAATTGATTATTTTACACACGTCATTATATGTATAATTATACATTATGTAGATTTGTTTTGTAGATAGATCTATATAATGGTGGACACGGAAAAAGGCACATGGCCGTAGATAGCATAGTAGATGAATAGTTTGAGGTGGGTCTGGATAGGAGGCTGGTCTTTTGTTCGTATTCACGGGGACCACAAATTACAATCTTAAAGTTTATTTTACTGCCCGACGTAGTTCGAAATAGCTATCATTCCTACCAAAGTGACTGTGTCTACGAGTTGTTGCTAATGTTATTCTCTCAAACTATAAGTCATAGACTGAAATTGGAAATTGGTCAATCCCAACTAGCGAGAATCGTTGTTACTCCTTACTTATCCTCAGCCTGAAATGTTATTGAAATGTTTCACATGGATTTAAAGACACTTCCAATGTACCCAACCCATCACCAACTCCAAATCCAACAGTGAAGGGAGTTGCAGTATGTTGCCCATAAACTCGCTAAAAGAATCATCAGCCGCCTCCAATGCTTTATTCTAAGCTCGTGTTGGTTCAATGGGAAGCTTTGAAATCATTAGATCGTGTCGTATCACAATAGGAATACTCTGGCCTAACTGTGGCTGCACTTGTCGTGGCCAGCTAGCAGAACCTTTCTTAAGATATAGCCCGCTGCACGGAGAGGAACTCAACGAATATTTTAGTGAATGTTTAATCGAAATCTGTTCAATAATTTCTGAGCTTGTTTGTGTCATTGTTAATATTAAGCGGCTCTTAAGTGAGATAAACACATAGGCCATTGGGATTTGGGAAATGATTTCTTTACTGAATATTCATGGAAACCATTTGCTGCCGTTTATAAAGCTAAGAAAGTTAGCGATGCTGGTATTGCCTAGATAACTGAGATCATTAAGAGAATAGTTTCCTAAGTAGGCCATTCTTAAATTGACTAGAGCAGGGCAACGAGAGTGAGTGATGGACTCAACCTCCTCTTCATCACTGCAGCTTCTGCAGATCATCAGTTTGGTAGACCAAGCCTTTGCCCGTGTCTGCCTAATATGCAATGCCTGAAGATGGCATTAATAACTTTCGATATGCTATAATATTTTATGTCGCAAGAACTCCTTGGATCTTTTTGTATCCAGAGTTGGCCAGATGAGCCTATCAGTAGCCTAGATGTTTCCATCTGTGACTTGCTTTGCCTGCTGCATTCGCATGGATTATTTGTTTAGTGTAGGATAGTGGTGCATACACGTTGTCCAGATTTATACTATCCACGCCAAAGGAGCCGTGTCTTGCTAGTTTGTCTGCTGCGTAGTTCCTTGGAATGTCACATTGACCAGTAACCCAACAGAGGGTGAGATTTTACTGTCCAACTATCTCGTTAAGAGATACGCGGCAATCTGCCACCGCTTTAGATCTGGCTTCTCTGAATATATGGGATCTGATTGCAGCCTGACTTTCAATGTATATGACGATATCCCTTTGTGATACCGAAATAATTGATAGCCACGCTGTGGCTCGACAAATAGCTGTGATTTCGGCTTGTAAGAAGGAAAGGTCCAGATTTAGTTCTTCTGAAAAGACCCCGGCGCCAACTCCCTCCAATGTTTTGTAACCATCTGTGAATATTGATCTGGCGTGTAGGACATTTTGTGAATTCTTTAGTTCCTTTGTTTTTCATTATGTAAACCCATTTTCGAAGTTGATTTTCGTAGCAAATAAATAGTCGGTAGTGATGGCATGTCCAGTCCAGTCCGTTTTCCTCTCCAATCCCTCCTTTCCCTTAATTTGATGCCACGTTTTTGCAAGGTATTCTTTCCTGACATTCACCCCTATTCCCGTTGGCGTTTTTCGTAAACGACTCATATTTCACGTCGTTTTTTAGTCGGTGTTTTTAACTTTTTTGAAACAAATTCATTGAAATGTGTTCACCACATAGAAAAGGAAATAAAATTGTTAACAAAGGTTTAAAAAAAAATATGAACTTCATTTTACAACGACACGAAACATGAGCCGTATACGACAAACCCCAACGGGAATAGGGGTGAATGTCTAGGATCTAGGATAAACGCATTACAAGCGATCTATTCGCAGTTTCTTTTCGTTCGTTCGTTTGCACTCATATGATGAATGGACCTTTCGCCGATTCTCCTAATCGCGTCTCAAAACCCATCGAGTTAGGAAGAGACCCATGTATTCTACGATTTCATCTACAAATTCCCTCACACCTTTGACTAAACGCTGTTTTTTTTTGCTTTCTTTTATTTCCAGAACCGAAAGTACAAGTTCCGAAGAGGAAGAGGATTGGCCAACTTCCCCAATAATTCCAATTTTCGAGCAGTGTTAGTACGTCCGCATACATCTCTAGATAGAAGCAGAAGTTATCCTACATCTACTACCATCAACTAAATTCAGTTACGACCAAGGCCTGGTCAACAAACTAATACAGTCAGATGTGTGTGTGCGCGCGCGTATATATTGTGCTTTTTTGCATCATATAAATGTTTCGATTTTTTTTTTCTACAAAAAAAGATCAAATTCTCCCCCTGGTTAAGGTAAGAAATCAACAAAACCAACAAAAACAAAAAAAAAAAAAAAATTATGAGAAAAAATTTTGGAGGCAGCATATTATTCCGGACAATTTTTAGAGCAGTAAAAAAATTGTATACCAATCAGCCAACCAAACGATTGTTAATGGAAATAGTTGACCATTAATAGAAACAAAACAACAAACATATTTTCTAATAGTGGTAAAAAGTAATAGTTTCGTGTTTAAATGTATGTTTTTCCTTTTTGTTTACATAAAACCTATACCAATAAGCAAAAAAAAAAGTTAAAAAACCTTACACAAAAAAAAAACAAAAAATTCGAAAAAAAAGACTTAAAAAAATCTTTTAAAAATCCCGATTAAAAAAATCTAAAAAAAAGTACAAAAAATTTGTTTAGTAAAAAAATATATAAAAAAATAATTTTAGTTTTTTTTTTTCTTCATTGAAAATAACCTTTTTTTTTCTTAATAAAAAACAAAAAAATGTATTACAACACCATAAAATAATATAATGTTTACAATTTAAAGTAGATTAAAGAAAAAAACAAAAATAGAAAAAAAAAAACCCTAATAATCTCATCAAGACATTTCGTTATATAAAAAAAATCTATATCAATGAAAAAAGCAAGCAAAATCCACCAAATAAAAACCGAATCCTCATGACGAGTAGGTTACTTTCCCCACGAAACCCCTCCCACTCGTATACAGAGATTCGAAAATTAATAAGAAAAAAAAAGTTTTTCTCTTGTAAAAAAATTGCCAGTAATGTATTTTTCTTGTTTGTGATTTACAAAAAAACAAAAAACACATTTATGTAGTATAGTTTTTTTTCTTTCCAAATTGTTATATCTATTTTGTTATTATCCTTCTTTACATGTATTTATTTCTTTACAAAAAAAATGTCAAACCAAAAGGTAATTGTCAAAAATAATAAAAAAAACAAAAAAACAAATTTCTTAAATTTAACATTTTAATTTATGTGGAAAAAGGGGAAAAACGAATTTTCAAAACAACTTTCTCTAAGTTTTAAGTCTTTTTTTGTAAAAAAAAGAAAAAGAAACAATTCGAACGGAATAATAAAACACGTCTTGCGAGGAAATTTTTGGAATATTTCTAGTACTTCAAAATTCCCTTACAAGACGAACAAATGTGCAAAAAACCAAACAAACTCGGTCTATCATTCATTTTCTTGCCAGACACACAGATACAGAGGGAGAAAGGTTTGTTCTTGTTGTTCCAAGCTAGTAGATTCGGACTGCTTTTTCTCTTTGTTGCTGGCCGGCTGTTGTCCATGATGATGATATAAATAATGTTATGTGAGTATTGACATATGCATTTTACATTTGATTCGTTTTTTTCCTTTACACACAATAAAATATAAACAAATAAATCATAAACAAGAAAAAAAGAATTCAGGGAAAGCTATTATGCAGCATTTATAAGAACCAACTAACAAATAAACACAAGTATTGTACAAAATGGCTGCCACTTTACATTAAACATAAATTATTATAACAAACTCTAATGTATATCTTAAAGAAATTCATTGTGATTAAAGAAGAAAAAAAAACCTTGTTTTTTTTATACATAAATTTGCGATTGAGATTATCTCGAGAGAACAACAAACAAAATAATCACTACAAGAACATTATGTGAAAAAAAAAAACAAAAACAAAACATATACTTTGTACAATTAATTAAAAAACTATTTAAAAATATATAATAAATAATATAAAATAAATGTGATCGACGTTAACAAAAGTGATATACTGAGCATAACATGAAAAATAAGAACAAACGTAAATTAAAATTAAACAATCTTCTTGCATTGTATTAGGTAAATTTTTCCAAACACTAGAAAAAAAATGTTTAAAAACACACAAGTCGGAACACCTAATACTACTTGGAAATGTGTGCGTGCGTGTGGAAACAATACATAAACAAAATAATTGTAATAGCTTAAGAAAAACCAATTAGATAACTTAATGTTTTTGGCAAGGATGCCAGAAGGATACTCACGTGTGAGACTGTAACCAGAGAAGGGACGAGAGTGACACAATGGAAAAGGAGTTTAATTACATATTCTTGTGTTTCGAGATGTTGAGCATGTTTTGTTTTTTCGATAATACTCCAAACCGATTCTCATCGATATTGCATTCGTTATTTAAAGTAGTTTTTATAACTTAGTCGGCGCTACAACAGTTCAGTGAGAAATCGGGCTCTCTGGTCGCCATTTTACATGCTTAATAATTATAGTTTTCAAGTTGCAAGTAGAAATCAGCGTGTAGAATTTATTCGTTTTGCAGTTCTCCCACAACCAATGTGCACCCAATTGAGTTGAGTTGAAGGTCCCACTAGCCGCCAGTTTGAACAGACATATTCGGCCCTAGCGAAGGTATCCGTCGAAAATTCGTATGAAGCTGTCAAAAATATCAGTTAAAAGGCACTTGATCGCACTGAAACACAAAACGCCAGTGTGCGTAACATATTTGTCCGAACAAAGTTCCGAAAAGCTGTTCGGAGGAATACCTCGAAGCAAAAATCCTCGGATTCGTATAAAATCGAAGAATTTTCCATTCCGACGGATACCTCTCTACGGCAGATTGTACTTTAATTTCACAAAACTTCCTAGCATTGCTCCTGCTTCTTCTGCTAAATCTCCACATGGTCTTTGATCTTGTAGTCTGTCGTGCACCCTGAGGATTTCATTCGAACTGCCTTGTGATATTTGTCATTCAGTTTCTTTAGTGCGTAACTAATCGCTTGCCATTTACGCTGAATTATCTCAATATCCAACAGTTTCTGACTCGTTTTACGCCACACAGCTAGGTTCCAGAAATCGAGTGAAATAATCGAAATTGCAAATCGAGTGAATTAGTAATCAGTGTTCTGCATTTCAAGCGATTTGGAAACTCCGAAATTTTTTCGAAATCACAATCTCACTTTGTCTCAATTCCGAAAATTTTGAAATCGAAAACGAATTCAGTGAAATTTAGAGCACAAAAATTCATTTCCGATTTCATTTCGAGTGAAAGTGAAATGTGGAACATAGCAGACAATTCCTGTTTGGATATATGTAATTTGCGGACGACTAATCTTTAGGTCGTATCGTAGACGGCAGGCAATAAAAGACTGTAACTTTGTGATCATGTTTGACCCATTTTTCAGGTTTTACAGCCACACAATAGCACGCGATTTCACATTGGACTAAAAGCGTCTCCAAACGGGGGCGATCACCAAAGGCAGTTCGAGCGATCTTTATTTATTCTCGGACCATTTCGCCATCGACTGATATAAAACGCCCAGAGCTTTGTCACTTAAAATTTCGAACACAATTTTGTTAGTGAGTTTTATACCGTTTTTTCCCTCACTAGATGACTAGAGTGTCTTTTTCATTAAGGAGTCGATCTATGTCAGATGCTTTTAAGACTCGACACAATTGCCCCCGATCTCACTGACTAATTTATTCGAGGGCCAATATGTTGCTCTCAATCTAAAGCAGACCTGAAATCTAATTAAAAGTGACTGAAGTTATGTCTGAAAATGATTTGGTACCTTCTCGTTCTAGACAACATCTTCCACTATCCTTTTCCACTATCCTTCTCCACATATATGATCAAATCAATTTTTCTTACAAAGAGCAAAACGCCACAAACAATTATTTCGATTTATTCATATCAGTGTATAGTTTTGCTTGAAATAAATCCAAAAACAAGCAACACCTTCTGAAGACGCATTTAACAAAACCAACACTCTTTCAGTATATACTCGTATTTCACACTTTTGTTAAACGTTCCCCCTATATATATGTATCTCTTTTTAGTGTTTAATTTTTTTGTCTTTAAGAGGAACGAAAAATATTTATTTATATAGTTAAGTTTTTTCCTCCCATTCATTTCTTTATAAAAAAAAAACAAAAACAAATCTTAGTCATATTGAGTTGCAATTTTGTATTATTTTCTTTTGAAATATTCATCTTATTTTTACTATACTATTTCATGTTATACAACAATCGCTTGATTTTATTCTATAATTTTATCTTTTCTGAGTGGATATTTTTTTTTTTTAATTTAAGACTTAATCGGAAGATAAAATCATTCTAAATGTTTTATCTATATCCGGAATCAATTAATGTACTACTTAATTGGTTTTTTTTCTCTATTTATCATATTTTAATATTTATAACGAACAAAAAAAAATTTATTTTATTTTGAACAAAAGGAAAAACTATATTAAATATCAATTATTTGAAAAAAAAAAAGGGAAATTATTGTTAACGTTAAGATAAAATCAATCTTAAAAATATAATCATTTTAATTACAGTTTTTGTACGAATTTTTGTACGCGTGATTACTTATTTTGTATTTTTGTGTGTAGATGTTGTAAAAGCAGAAGAATGAGAATATTTAAAGTAAAAATTGTTTTGCAAACGAGAAACAAAGTATGTTACAGAAGAAACATTTGAATTTTCGTTTTTCTTCTTGAATACATATTTAGAACGTTCAATTTCGCTAAAACTGCTGTAGTTAAAAATGAATGCGACTTTGATTTAACTGTATTTTATATTGTATTTAATATTTAATTTATTTTTATTTAACTGATAAGGAATGAAAGAGGTTAAAATAAGGACAGCTGATAAAATGACGAAAAAAGAAATAAAAACAAATATGAATGATGAGTACTAAAAAAAAAACAAAACTGAAAATATTGTCTTTTAATTAAACTATTCAATACCCAGTTTCTGCCCTTGGACTGTAAACTTAATGGGCTCCCGACCCGAGAAGAGTCTCTGATTGGCACGCTGCTTCCAGTTGTCCAAACCAAAAACTGTGGACGCATCCGCGATGGCTTGGTCTTTGAAAGGGAGGTTCGGTCTTTCTTGTCTTGTCGAACCTGGGGCTGGGATTCGCATATCCTCAAAGCTGAAGCATTCACCCCTATTCCCGTTGGCGTTTGTCGTAAACGCCTTTTATTTCATTTCAGTTTTAAGTCAGGGGGCTTATTCCCAAATGCGCGGCGGATCGCTTTTCATGGCGGATTGGTATTTTTATATTTCCAAAAGCGATTCGATCCATTCAAAAGCGATAGCTATTGTGAGGATTGCTGGCAATAAATCCGCCAGCAATCAGTCACCTGAATAGCTATCGCTTTTGACAGCTTTTGGAAATACAAAAATATCAATCCGCCATGAAAAGCGATCCGCCGCGCATTTGGGAATAAGCCCCCAGTCTTTGTAACTTTCTTGAGACAAACGATTTGAAAATACACTCAACACATAGAAAAAGAAGCAAAATTGTTTACAAAAGTTTGAAATTTTTTTAAATATCCTGAGTGATCACAGAATCCGCCTTATTCGGAATTTTGCTACGAACCCCGAAAGAACTATTACAGAATCCGTTCTAGTGGACATTTTTGCTACGAATTATGTTCGAAGCAAACGTTTCCACTACGTCGGATTTAAATTCGTAGCAAAAATGTCCGCTACGACGGATTCTGTGATAGTTCTTTCGGGGTTCGTAGCAAAATTCCGAATACGACGGATTCTGTGATCATCCACATCGTTTTTACAACGACACGACAAATGAGTCGTATACGGCAAACGCCAACGGGAATAAGGGTGATTTGATTATATTCCATTCGCTCGATATGGCCGAGCCAGTGTAGTCGACGTATTTTGGCTTTTTGGACTACATCCACATCTTGGTAGAGCTCATAGAATTCGCGGCTGTATCTTCTCACTTCGCCCTGTGTGCGACATAGGAAGCTTAATATTCCCAAAAGCGCACCGGATCGCTTTTCATGGTTTTCTATTTTTGTATATTCAAAAGTGATTTGCTGCATTCAAAAACTGGGGGTCTAGCACGTAACTTGATACAATCGAGTTCAGTCGATACAATCGAGCTCTGGCAGCACCTAATTTGTCTCAATCGATTATTTTCGATTGATTATCCTCGATTGAGAGTGAGACAAATTAGGTGCTGCCAGAGCTCGATTGTATCGACTGAACTCGATTGTATCAAGTTACGTGCTAGATCCCCTGATCGTTGGCTCTAACATGGCATTCGTTCGGAGAGTATTTTTCTCCCCAACGCAAATACAGTCAGGGACTGAATTTACGTACATAGTATCCGTTCTCCGTACGTGCATTAACGCATTTGTGTTCACTAAAATATATTTCCATCGGAGAGAAATTGACGTAGGCTGTCAAAAATCGATGCAAAAAACGCAACCCATCACAATGAAACGTAGACTGCCGGTGTGCGTTGCCTTTTGTCGGAGAAATGGTTCCAGCTGATGGGAACGATTACCATGAAGCAAAATTCTTTCAAAACGGATACCATGATTATGATAGGGCCGAGGTCGAGTGACTTTCGCATTGACACCTGCCCTGCGCACTATCTGATCCAGTACGAAATTGAACCCTATTGTGTAAGACAACTCAACTTAGTTGAGTTGAGTTGACATCAATTCAACTCAACTTTCACACGAACCAAACTAACTAACAACTTATATACAACAACTACCATCATCTTTGTTGTGTTTTGACAGACAACTTTTCTATCCAGGTTGTGTATGACAATACGGACAATACCGAATTTTGAATTACATAAAACCAAGAGACAACTCAACTCAACTCAACTGTAGTTACCTACACAAGAGAGGCAGAAGAAATCGCATGAAAGGGCGTCTCCTTGCCGAGATCCGGTGCACGTTTGAAATAGTTCGGAGGAGCTACTTCCAAACTCCACGTTGCAAAACATGCTGAATCAGTTTTGTCGGGATTCCAAATTCGGCCATCGCCATATAGAGCTCCAGACGATGTATGCCATCATACGCGATATGTGGCTCTGCAGCCAATGAATAGATTTGAAATTCATTGATTTTTTCCAGGATTTACCTCATGGCTTCTCTTCTTGTCCTATCAGTCTCTACATGATGCCCATTAACCAGCAATGCTGCTCAAACACATCTACTCTTTCCTGCTCCTTGTCTGTGACCATAGGTTTCCTTCGCTGTCTCGAAGACCGTGACTTCCCGTTTTGAAGCCAGCAGCGAGTAGCTTGGCTTTTTTGTAGAACCTCCGGATGTTGTACTCTTCAATCTGCGTAGGCCCTACGTTTTGGCGAATTTATGCAATCAACTGAAAATATCTCCATTACTGGGGGCTAGCTAACTATGCACTTCGCCGCCAAGTGCATTTTGTATCGATTTCGCATTTTGGTACTATTCAGTTCGCCGGCGAAAAGTATCGCATTTAGCTCTATTACATTCGCTCAACTATGCAAATACGAACGCCATTTTATCGACGTGAAATGCTATAGATGCTTAGATGGCGAATTATAAAAATAAATAAACGGCAGCGAAAAATAGTGCGATTTTAATGGAAAGTCGACATTCCAAGCAATGGTTTTGCATATTTGATTGTTTACCGCGAAGCGAACTGAATGAATAGCAAATTATGCGATTCTCGGCGAAGTGCATAGTTAGCCCCATGGTTTAGTTTAAAACATATCATATAAGATTAGTATGTAATTTGCTCGGTAATTTGTTTTCAGTAAATTTTATCAATATGGCTTCCATAAAAAACCGAGTAAAAAACGTATCTCCATTATCGTCCCTTCAAGGAGGACTGGGAAAAATACAAACCCAAACTATCACGACTTGACCTAGTCTGGTACATAGACACGTTCTAAGGTAAAGTCAGTGACTGAATCTGGCATATATGGAGAGTCGCCTTCAGCCAACAATTTAGTCAGCCTTGGCAAAAATAGTTGCCATTAACTATTGTGCTAGAATAAGTCTAGGTTCTAAATACACGTGGTAGAACTATATTTATCTTCTCAGATAGCCAAGCAGCTCTCAAAGCTCTTGACTCATCTGTCATAAAATCGAACCTGGGGTTCTCCTCTCTATTTCGTTGCGAAAGTCAATCCTATTCGAAATTGAATTCGTACTCTGTAATACTTTCGATTTTCCGTATATCAATGCCTTTGACATTTTTTTTTAACATTTTATTTCGATTTCGAAATAGAGAGTACCAAATATTCTGTTTCGGAAAATTTTACTTTCGGAACGAAATACAGAGTAGGGCCCCGGGTTTTGAATTCGCAGAATTGGCGTCCCACCGGGCCGGGCTCTACATGTAGACTCTGTCTTGTCCTTGTGTTGAGAGTGACGGATTCTCTTTCCACATACTCATGGTTCATGTAGTGTCCGGCTCTCTTCTCAGAAAGATTAAACTAGGCGAAGAAACTGCAGCAAATCTTGCTGACATACCCCAGAGAAGATTCTTGTCTTCCTGACTGTCTCCGGAGTAAAAGGAAGAGGCAGCAGTCCCAGAGCCCCATGAAGGCTCTCCCGACTTATAATCTATCTATCTATCTACCAATACCAACCCTTTGTTATTAAATTAAAGGAAATAAAAAAACTGCAAAGTACTGTCCGCTCACTACTTCCGGAAGTAAACTTGATTTTATATATAAGAAAGCAAAGTAGGTAGGTACCATATACAGAGGCAAGGAAGATTTTGTCTACTTTGTGTCTACTGTTAAAAACAGTAGCCTCTGGTTCCATAAGCTATCGCTATAAAAATATCAACGTGCAGATTTTTTCTATAATAATTCGTATCACGTAAACAAAACGGCCGACCAAATTATGTGTCCTGCATCACATTGGCCGCGTTCCTTTGACCGCTAGTCATCTAGCACATAATATCCCTGATGAAGGAACTATGGCGCTAGAGATCTAGCGGCAGCGGCAAAGTGACATTAGAACCAATTTGAATTCGCATTCATTAGAGCCAAAAATGTATTTTGTGCCATCATTCCGCATATTTATAATTTAAATAAACAAATACAATATATATGAATTACATAGAAGTTTGAATTCCCATTTTACACCAAATTGGAAATATTTGACTTCTGGACTTTCACTTTTATTTTGACAGTTCGTTATTTTTTTCCAACCTAGCAGTTAATTTTGCGCTAGATTGGAAAATTTCCCAGAAAAGGATATTTCACAAAATGTGCTAGAGCTCTAGCGCAAATGCTGAAATGTCAGTTTTTTTTTATATGGAGTTTGGCATGCCGCTAGTCATCTAGCGGTCAGTGGAACGCGGCCATTGCCCTTGTTCCATTGCGCTAGCACATATTGTGAAATGTCAGTTTCTTTTTATATGAAGTTTGGCATACCGCTAATCATCTAGCGGTCAATGGAACGCGGCCATTGTAATAATGTACTACAAATATTCTTAAAAAAACATTAAAGACGTGTGGGTGTGGCCATTATCGCCTTCAAATTTCAAATCTACTCTCCCAATGCTGGCATTAATAAACATAATATTAATAAATTCTATTGACAGAAAACGTTTCACTTGAGAACCTTGATTAAAATACTGGAAATACCTTGAATGCCCTTATTTATACACTCGCATGTTTCATGTGTTAAACCTCAGTTTTCCGTAAAAAAAAAATTGAGGACATCTGAGCCAATTTTTATATAAATTATTTGACATTGATAAGTCAGTCAACCGCAAACGTGATAATTCATATATTTACAAACTTGGCAAATATGGTGCAACCACAGAGTATACGAGAGTGTCATGAAATTAATAAAACTATCAACAGTTTCTTAAAGCACCTATGTTAGACTGACGACATGGTAACTCCAAGTGACTAAGTTCGATTTTTAATTGACCTAAAAATATGACATACGTGTATTATATGTCTGTAGTTATGTGGACATACCTATGATTTAAATGGAGTCCACAATGTACATACTCAAAAGGTAAGTTTAAGTGAAACGTTTGACATTTTGTTTACTTACGGCAAATTCAATTTTCGAGTAGGTATACCTTTACCTTACCTATTACAAACTTTAGCATAATGGGGTCAATGCAAAAGTTTGACATTGAAAACTAGGAAGTTCCTACAATGTTTAGTTTAATGGACGGTTTGTGCTTTAAACTTATCTGTATGTATAGTTAAGGTGTGTTTGGTCGATGACATTACGAGCATTTCAAAGCAACATCGGTTTCAACGTTCAACATTAAACACGAGTAAACATTCGTATGTAGGTATAATGTAGTTAGGTTATGGTAAAATATAAATAAGTGATTTAATCAGAAGAATAAATATTGTATATTTACACAGTGAGTTTAACTGAAATCATTACGTTACCGAAGAAGTTAGCAAAACTTCAATGTAGGTAAACTTCGCCCTAAATTTAATCTAGTACAATAAGCCTCAAGCCGCTATCATTATCTACCATCTACCTGTCTTCCTATTTGATTGACATTCAGCGAACAAGTAACTTTTCTCAATAGAGAATTGAAAACGTTTTAAATAAAATTAGTTTTTTGGCAACACTTTTAAAAAGTGCTTTTTTTGTGAAAGCTATTGCCTTAATGCTTAATGAAACAAACGCATCAGTTGCTTGGAGAGCAAGAGAAGCGGCCCTAGGGAGGTATCCGTCGGAACGGAGAATTCTCCGCAACGCGTACTCCGTCGGAGACTCAAATTACATTCAAGGTATCCGCCTTCGGAAAGAATAATTAAAATGCGACAACGCATTGATTTGACATGATACTGTTCCGTGGTCCATCGGTGTTTTCCTAGCGATTGTTTTCTTGGTTTGTTTTTACCCTGGAAACACAAATTTAAGCAACAAATACAACCAATTACTTTGCTAAAATGTTTTTTTTTATTTATTGCTTTCATTTATCAACACTTCACTGCAAATCGTAAACAAATTCCGCAACCAATTCCTGTCGGAGAATATCGGAAGAAAATTCGTATGAAGCTGTCAAAAATATCAATAAAAACGCACTCGATCGCACTGAAACGCAAAACACCAGTGTGCGTTTCATATCCGTCGGAGCAAAATTCCGACAAGCTGTTCCGAAGTATACCTCGCAGCAAATATCCTCCGATTCGTATGAAATCGGAGAATTTTCCGTTCCGACGGATACCTCGCTAGGGCCGAAGATGTTTTTAGCAATTCTGAAACGGAGCAAACCTAGACTCTTGGGCGATGGGTTGTAGAATTTTAATGAATAAGCTGAAGGGTAGTAAGTCTTCACTAATATACTGCCCGATCATGCTGAGGATAATAGTAGAGCACCCATTCCCATATATGCCTTCTACTCCACAAGTGAGATAAGCCCCGAAGGCCCGAACATAAATAAAAAAAAAAAAAATATGCGGCAACAGGCGGTAGACACCCAAGGCCTAGCTTCTCGCTACCATTCGTTTGTGTGAGTTTCTATTCTTGGGACGAATGGAAGGGACCTACAATTTTATGCCGAGTCCGAACGGCTGAATTGAGAAGCTTTTTCAGGACAGTCATACTCTCGGATGTTTGTCAGACGTTCGCGAGAGGTGGCGCAATAGAAAAAACTTTAAGATGTAATTTGTGTTTTTCCGGGGATCGAACCTGGGATCCCTCGAAGGCCCGAACATAACCGTGCAAATACTTCAAAGAAATTAAATGAAGTAGTAAGATAGGCGAAATTAAAGCGCCCGAAACCGATGCGCATTCCGAAAATGGTACTCCAAGCGGGCGTCCATAAACGACCGGTCCTTTTTATTACAACGACACGTGTGAATTAAGTAGGGGGTCCTCTCTAAACCAATTGGAGAAAGGTCACCAGAAGATCTCATGGGAAAAAATCGATATACGAAAGTCAACTCGAGTCGCGGTACAGGATAAAGAAGCTGTGTCAGACGACCAGTATGGTTTTAGAAAATCGCGTACTAGCGTTGATACTTACTTATGGGAAAAGATGGGGAGGACGAGGACAAAGAAATATTGCGGCGGTAGTGAAACTTGATGTAAAAAATGCCTTGAAAGCGGGAATGATCCTCATCGACATTCTTGCAAACGCGCGAGATGCAAAGGATCTACATACCTTAGGCCTTAGGCAAACAGCTAACTGGCCGGAAGTCATATAGCACTGTGGCAAGACATGTGGGATATCACGGCAAAAGATAGATGGATCACAAATTGATTTCCACCATCAAGGTCTGGGACTGCAACTACCACCTTACGCATTTCCAGTTGAGCACGGTAGCTATCGAAAATATCTGCACAGATTTGGCAAGGTTATACCTACCGACAGTACCGTTAAAGCTGTTGTCGTACAGGTGGATGGCGATCGGGAAGAAGTGGAGTTAACAACAGGTTATAACAGATTCACTTAGAGTTATCCACCGACTACACGACTGAGGATTTCATATAGCTGCTTACAAACGGTTCACGAGTCGCCGTGGTATTTGCGCCACATTATCCAAGCCAATTATTAAGTGATTGTGAATTGAATTTCGTAGGAGCTGATGCTGAGTTGAGAAAACTATTCCTGCTTTCAGACCATGGGACAAAATGGACGTTCAACCCAGCAGCAGCGCCTCACTTTGGTGGTAAGTGGGAAGCTGCCGTCAAATCTGTTAAGTTTCACATTAAGAGAGTTGCTGGTGAAGCTGCTCTAACTTACAAAGAATTTTCCATGCTCTTGGCTCAAATAGAGGCTGTGCTGAATTCCCGACCAATCTGCCCGTTATCTGAAGACCAAATCGCGCGCGCAGATTTTTTTTCTAGATTTTTGCTATTCGAGATATATTTTTTAAGATTTTGGTTCCGAGATTTTTTTATTAAAATTTTTTTTTTTATATTATTTTTTATTATTTTTTTTTTTATTATGCTTTTCTACATATCGGGGTAGACCATTGTCAGATGTTCGCGGGAGGTAAAACACCTTAAGTAGTCCAGCACATTAACAGAGAACAGAATTTGAAAGGCTGGATCTTTTGGTCACTTAGAGCATATTTGACATCCTTAATCACAGCAGAACAGACTTATGCCACTAACGGATTAAAAGAAATAATGGCATGACTTTGACATGAAATTTCAACTCTGTATATCTGACAGAAAGGATTGCCTCTCAACTGTCATAAAATCGCTGCACATTTTTACAGATGTCTTAATTTTTAAAAACAGAATCAGGAGTCTTCTTAGAATAATTAACTAGAAACTAGTCGGTGGCAGACTACTTCAGCGTTTTCTAGGCTGTTTTGCATTTATAGCCCTGGTAGTATTCCCTGACTATTCATGACGGTCTAAAGCATCTTAAAAAAATTGCCAATCTTCTTGACATATATGTAGTTCATAGACTCACTTTCTTTCGACACAAATTCTTGGGTAAAAAGCATTTGTAGCTATATTTGATTCATCCAATTTTCGGAAAATCCAAACAAAGTAGCAAAACCACGGCCTTCGACTTTAGCACTCAAGGCTTACCTACCTTTCGCAAGCACATTCAGTGAAATTTGTATCAAAATACCCAAAGATGATTCAAAACTATACATTTATTTATTATTCTCCTTAATTGATCGTTTATTTAAATTTTAAATATAATATACAACAACCTACAACGTACCATGCTCTTTTTTTATTTTGGGCTTAAGCTTAAGTAGATATAGGTATGCAAAACAAAAACCTTTCACCAACGCCTCCACTTGAACTGCAGTGGAACTCCTTCATCAGGCTGGAATGCTCAGCATCGCGTATCATATTTTCGCTCTTCAACCATTGCCAAACGGCCAAAAACATAACAACAAAACCAAAATTGGTTAAATAACAAAAACTAATAAACCCGCAGCGAAACTGAAAACGTTGATGCTGCTGCCAAAGCCGAAACTGAAGCTAAAGCACTTTTGCACCACATCTTCGAAGCAGGCAAAGCTGAGCGAATTTCGTCGTCGGTCGTCGTGGATCGTCTCGATTAACAACGTATTACAAAACCCCGTACGATGACGATGCATGCTCATTAAAAAGAAAAAGTGATTATGAGTCGACATCGTGTGGACCGTGAAATGGTTCGGAGAAATGGTAAGCAACAGCAGCTGTTGTGCTCTTGTGGTCTGTGGCGTACAGGAGTAGTGGGGTTCCGTCATACCACCAACCATTCGAAACAGCCTCAAAGCCATAACAAAGTTTCAGTCTTCGACTATTGCCATTCACCTTCGGAAGGTGTAACAATCGACACAAGCTTGCATACGTGAACCCAAGACCCCCGAACCAGGCTACGATTTAGTGTTTTTTTTCCGTCACCAAATGCAGCTGACTTAACTGCCTATAAGACAACCATAACCACCACCATCACCAACCACCGCCGACTCCTCCGCATTGTCGTAGTTTTGTGGATATTAAAAGTGAAAATTCGTCTGTTTCTGTTTCTGTTTCTGTTGTTGCGGTTATTTCACATATTTTCGTTGTGCGCGATTGTTTAATTCACATTATTTCATCTGGCATCCGAGTGGTGTGCGTATACGCTTTGTGCAGTTCCGTGGAGCGAGTCATACTCTCGTGTGTCGGCGCGTACATAACTTCTCGTAATCGGCCTTAAGATTTGAATTTGTTACCTTACCAAACTGCGGCGCCACAACTTTTGCTCGGTCCATTGTTGTAATCGAATTTCGCGAAGACTTTCATTTTCATTCGGCCCATACAGTGGTGGCCAGTAAAAAATAACTCATCGCGATATCCCGAAAAAGATATACCTGAAAAAGTGCGGCGCGTTTTATTGTGCTCGTAAAAAAGGAATCCTACACGAATGTGAATGCATATTCCACTAATTGGATTATAACTTTCATTATGGGAACACCGATTACATTGATATGTTTGGGTAAGAAGATCAACAGTAGTTCTTAAAATTTTTTTTTATTATTTCCTCCCTGGGAAAGAAAAAGCGATAATTTATAGACTCGAAGACATTCCGTTGAAGGTGATTTCTAAGGCGTTTGAATCGGTTTAGTTATTATGAAAAAAAAAAATCAACAGATATCTCAATAAAAGAAAACCCATTAAGAGTGACAGAAAAAGAAATATAACTTTCGATTTTCTCCTATTCTAGTTTTCGATCGATGGTATTTTACTTTTAAATATATAGTGAGATCAGAAACCTATAGCTGAACTACTACTTAAGATGTATTCATTCAACATCTAATTGGAAGCTATTGACAATGAAAACGGGTGTATCTGTGAAATGGAAAACAAAAGAGTTGAGTAACGAACTGGGATTGTGAATTTGTAGTTTGTGTAAAATGATGGCAACTTTGAAGGCTAATCTGTGTTTACCAAGGGTCTCAAATCAATCATTTTAAATCCCAATTCGAGGGCTTACTTACGATAGAATTTTTATGATAAGTGGGGTAAATGCCGTCGTAGGAGGCAGTCGCAGTGGCGTGGTAACTACTTGCTGCTCCAAGGAACTACATTATAATGTTGTTATAGAATGGAGGAAAGGAAGAGATCGAATGACATTCAAGTTAGAAATATTTGATAACTGTCGACAGCGGCTATTGACTTCCCTGAAAAAATTATGAGCAGTCTTTCTGGTGCAGACAAATTTTGTTGATGACAATGCCCAAATTTGCGGTCAACTACAATTATTATAGACGTTGTCCAATTTGAACATTTTTCAACAGGGCCATATTTCATAAACATAGAACTTGCCTGACAAATTTTCATTTCATAAAATATTGACAGGTGATATAATTGTCATGACTATTTTGGCATTCTCATATTTTGACAATTTTGTCACAGTTATACAGATTTTGGCAAATTTGTCGTTGGTCTTATTATCCAGAGAGCAATTGCTTGATGCTTTAGTGTAGAGTGTCAACCAATTTTTTTAACAAAATGTATTTTGGCACTGTTTTCCGGACATGAACATGGGTGAACTCCAAAACGTCAAAAAATGCGCATTGTGAATGCACACTGCTTTTCTGATGCAAGGTTATGAACGCTTTTGCGCTGCTTTGCATTTGTTATGCTTTGCAATTTTTGACGTTTTTTAACGACTTTGATGCAAACTATCATATGTAAATGTCTCAAACACCAATAAATTAATTTTTTTGATCTCCTCCAAAACGACTCTCCACAGCACCTTTTTCTTCCTTCTTTTGTTTCGAAAATAGGGTTCAAATTGAATTCGGAAAGGAATATAATGGACTCATTCGTCCACTTTTTATTACTGCAAATCAAAGTAAAATTGTCAAATTAATATATTATTTTACTTACGACTCCAGCGATGAATCCATTTTAATTGACGGTTTAAAATTAAATTTCAAATGCTGGCTGAATTCCAAAACGGAGTACTTCTGCATTACTGCTTAATCCAGCGTTCCAAAACGCAAACGGGCTACTATGATGCAATGCATACTTTTCTAAAACGCATGGTGAACGCATCAACTGCGCAAACAAAAGCAAACAGAGCATCATGAATTATTATGATGCAATTGACACTTAATTTTAAACCGCCAATTAAAATGGATTCAAATAGATTCATCCCTGGAGTCGTAGTAAAATAATATATTTTGTAATAATTTGCCAATTTTACTTTGATTTGCAGTAATAAAAAGTGGACGAATGAGTCCATTAAATTAGATATTCTTGGTGAGTACCCGAATTGAATCTGAACCCGATTTTTGAAACAAAAGAAGGAAGAAAAAGGTGCTGTGGAGAGTCGTTTTGGGGGAGATAAAAAAAATGAATTAATTGGTGTTTGAGACCTTCTATGATAGTTTGCATCAAAGTCGTTCCAAAACGTCAAAGATTGCAAAGCATAACAAATGCAAAGCAGCGCAAAAGCATTCATAACCTTGCATCAGAAAAGCAGTGTGCTGTGCATTCACAATGCGCATTTTTTTGACGTTTTGGAATTCAGCCGCTCTGATGCTCTGTTTGCTTTTGTTTGCGCAGTTGATGCGTTCACAATGCGATTTAGAAAAGTATGCAATGCATCATAGTAACCCGTTTGCGTTTTGGAACGCTTGATTAAGCAGTAATGCAGAAGTACTGCATTTTGGAATTCAGCCCATTTTCCTTAAATTTGAAATTTTTCTCTTATTATTTATGAAACAGAAATTTGACAATTTTCCAGTTGTCAGTTTACAAATTGTCACCTGCCAAATATCGCAATTGTCAATTTTTTTGAAATAGGGCCCAGCTTAGATTAGATTTGCTAATAATGGGTCTCTGGCACTGAAAAGAGCCGTTTTAAAGAGCCTAATTTACCTTCCCTGGTGAGGTCCTGGAGCCATCCCTTTTTACTCCGGATCCGGAGACAGTCGGGAAGTCGAGGATATTCTCTGGGGGTATGTCTGCAAGATTTGCTAAAGTAACAAGTTCCTCGCCAAGTTCACTGGCGTGGAGATAACTAGGATGAGGAAATACATTTTGCTCCAAGCGACATGTTCTCTTGCAAAATTCATTCGATGCTCCTTTTGTACTTGCCTCAAAACAGGTTTCTTTTTAAGTTTTCTTCTCTGTATAGTACCACAAGGTTCCGTTCCCATAGGGACAAAACGGAACCTTATTGTTTTCGCTACGATATCTGGGTGTCTGTCCGAACCAATTAAGCCAATTTTGTAGACGCAGAAGGTTGAAATTTGCACACAACATCAGGTATAACCTCTAGTTAAACAACAAATACCAATGATACCGATACATTGATTAGTTTTGGAGCAATAAGTGATTTAGCGAAAAAAATATTTTTTTTCATACAAAAACTGGTTTAAGTTTGTACCTAGGTCTATCTCAAGACCTAATTGACGTAGAATGCTGAAATTTGCTATATATGTGCTGAAGACTGTTTTGCCTAAAAGGTAATATTTTACAAGATATTTACAAAATTACCATATAAAATACACTCCTTTCTCCATTCTCATTCATAATGCGTGTTCTTGTTCCCTTTATCGTTTCCAAATTGGAATTGGAATTTCACGTAAAACGGTTGAAATTCAAATTGTTGCGTTACTGTTTACAGTAGATGGCATTGTGAAGCGCAGTAAATGCGACAGCCATCTTTGATTTCTTCATAGACTGCTAGATACACCTATTGGGCGTTAGTGAATTCGGCAGACTAAAACGGTTGAAATTCAAATCGTTGCGCCAATTTTAACTTCACTTCACTTCAAATAAGTGCGAATTTCCAAATTGATTTCAATTCCAATCCAATCCATAGATATACTCCCAAGAGTCAAGACTATGTCCACTTGCGAGTTTGCTCTCGAGAGCTGCTCGCAGCATTTTTACTCTCAAATGGACATGCACCACAGGCGGGCTGAAACATGAAGCAGACTGTTTTGGTGATCGCTCGTCTTTCCAAAGAAAAACTGTCAACCAGAGCCGCGAGTTGCAATAGTCATTGAATTATTATATATGGACTGCTAGCAGACGCCTTCGGGTTGGTTCCAACATAACCACTAGTCCTCTTGGTTCGGAGCGGAATAATTTGGAAATTTACACCCTTTTTGAAGTGGCATCTATTGTTAACAGTGACGCAACAATTTGAATTTTAAATGTCTTACCTAATAAATTCTGTAACGCCCAATAGGTAGTTGCTCTGTCTACAAAAACCATTTTACCTTTATCCAATAACCTTGTCTAGCATTCTATGAAGAAATCCAAGAAGGTTCGTCATTTTGTTTCACTCATTTCTCGCTCCGAACCAAGAGCGTGTTGGCGTCATTTTCTGGGATAAATTTGTATGAACTGACATTTCACTAGCAGTCCATATATAATAAGTCAATGGCAATAGTGACCTTCGCCTGGAAGCGTTCTAAAAAGAAGCGATTACATTCGTTTCGGAGTCCGATATTATAGGGTATAATTGCTTTAATCACCAATTTTCCATTTTTAGAGTAGACGAAGCGGGATGCAAAATATCCGCATGTCTTGTCATAGTCATGTCAGTATAAAATATAAATGCGCCTTATGATTTGTAACTTTGTAAGAAAATACTTTCTGGATTGCGTAAGGTGGCTTTGTGTATATTTTACAATCTTTTGTCAGACAATCATCCGTAAAATCACTGAGAAAATAACTATGAAAAGAAACGTCCAAACCAGTGAAGAGCGAATGACTGCAAAAACGTACATCCCATAACGGTGTTAATGCCAAATAAATAAACATTCAAAATAACGCGCTCAAAATGAACAGTTATAAAACTTAAGCTGCATTTAAGAAACGTCAACAAAATATAGAAGCGTGACAGACTATTATGTCAGAAGCTTTTAGGCATTAGGCAGGTACTATAGAAATAGAGCCGCCCAATGCTTATTTATTTTTATTAATTTGTTAAGTTAATATTTTATTTTATTTTATTTTGCAAATGTTGTATTATATAATTAATAATTATTTAGCAATGCAATTGAATGACTGTTGGTTAAAGCACAACCGGACAACTTTCACTGGCAATAAAATGTACCTGTTAATGAATAATTCTTTTTAAGTAAACAATTTATCATGTATTCAGAAATATGTAGTATTTTTTTTATTTCATTTAATGACGTTAACACAATTCATGTAATAAGTGGCAAGCTACATAATATGTTTTCTCACGAGACATAAACATAGGAAGAGATTCAAAAAGTGATTGATTGAAGTGTGGTAAGACTTCCGCATGTTGCACTCGTGCTTATGTGTCATCTGCCATTTGTCCTGCGTTGGTTGGGGTCATTGTCCATGGATAAGAAATGTTCATAATTTCTTGTCATATGTCAAAATAAAAATGGAAAACGATTTGTATCTTTAATTAATTGAACGGAGAGGTTCAGACAAATTGCTTAGGGAAATCAGATAATAAATGCGAGTGGTGTATAGTTCGAAACAGCTATAATTCCAGCCGAAGTGTTTGTTAACAATGTTGTTGTTGTCTTCAAGAATACATCAATTAATTTATTCATTTGCATTATGTAAACCTACCTACTTACAATGCCATTTTTTGACATTTTCAAGGAAAATGCTATCACCCGACCGCATTTAATCGTGAATCAGATTAATCATCTTCCGAGCGGCCAATATAGACTCGCGGCCACTTAACTCCTTGGACTCGAAACTAAGACTCTGATTTCCATTCGCTCTCTACATGTCCTAGCTATCTCAAATGTCCAACACGCGCTTTTTTTTTGGGCTGGGTCTATAGATGTCGCTATATACAGAGGGTGTAACGGAATAACGAGCAATTTTTAAAAAGAATATCGAACGTGTAAGAATTTCTATCGAACGAAGCCCGTGTCGTTCAGCCCGTCGACATATAACACTGGGCTTGACTTGATTACAAACAGAACTGTCAGACAAACCTTAAACAAGGTCCTCAAAAAATAAAATAATTAATTCTTTTTTATGTTCTTTAACTAAATAATAAATTTATTTAAAAAAAATGTGCACTGTCGCTCGATTTGGGTAGTCAGTTTTGAGAAATATTCATAAAACGGCTATTTTCGAGTTTTCTGAGAAAAACTAAGTACGTGATAATGTTTAGAATGCTTATGTTGTCTTAAATATGCATTTTGATCAAAATCGTTAGAGCGGTTTTTTGTAAAATTATGCTGACAAATGTTACAACTTTGGATTCGAAAAGCACTGTTATTAAACTGTTTAGCTGAAAACTGAGTACGAAGTATTCCTTAGGATATAAACATTATCTAGCAGTTACATTTTCATCCAAATCGAAAATGGCGTCTTCGAGATATGAGCCGTTTTTAAAGTACCATTTTTAGCGATTGGGGTGGAAATCGAAGGACGCACTCATGGTTCCGAAAACACTGTTTTGCAACTGTTTAGCTCAAAACTATGAGCAAATGGTATTACTATGGATTTAAGCATTACCTAACAGTTACATTTTTATCATAGTCGAAAATGGCGTTTTTGAGATAGGAGCAGTTTTTTAAAGTGCTATTATTAGGGATTTGGGTTTGATATCCACCCACAGTCTTGATCAAAATCTGTCTCTTACTACATAGAAAGTTAAAAATAGGTTCTTATTTTTTACAGACATTCTAAAACCGCTCTTTTCTGCCCCACCCTGTACCTCGTATAGTTTGACATTGACATTAAATCGCCTCTTTCAAAAGCAAAAGCTCTCAACGTAAACCTGACGGAATAATATCTTACGAATTATTTTTTTCTCCAGCCTTGGATATCTTCATCCGCTTTTGAAAGTGTCCATTCTTCAAATCCGTACTACTAGAGCAGATTTAGGTTTATTAAAGACATATACAGAGGCTCCTTTGTTCTTAGAGAGGGCCTATACCAATTTGTCTTCTCGTTCTCAGCCTAAAGAAACAACGATTGACAAGGGTTATTCTTCTTTGATTTCTATAATGAGATGTCTGTTTTAGATGGAATAGCAGAGCCGAGGTAGACAAAGTCCATAATTACCTCAGAGTTATAACTGTTTAATGTGGCGTTATTGGGTGGCACCGACGAACAATGCTGACGTTCCATTTATCCGTTCATACTTTCTTCGGACTAACACAAACTCATGGTGTATCCACTCCACTCCACCAAGTAATCTCTCGCTGCCTTAAAGAGTTCGGTCGGCATGCCATTTGCTAATCTAGCACGCTTTGCTAGACTTGAATTTAGATATTTCTATCCTCACTTGCTATCCATTTTGACTGTCATGCGTCTAGATTGAATGGTTTCTTCTGACTGACAGCGAAATTTCGGTAGTCTTCGCTGTTTATCTGTCTGCAGAAGCGGTCTTTCCATATATGTACTCAACATCAACTGTGATTCTTCTACAAGGTTTCTTGTTGCCTTGAAACGTTCGTTTTGCATTTTGATAAGAGGTAAGACTTGCGAACATTGCTCTATCTATTTGGTCGATCGCGTGCTTCTCGTATTCTTTGATTTTCCGTCTGAAATGCCGATGGTTCGCTCTTCTTTTGCTAGTAGAGCTTACGAGCTACTTTCGTCCTTTTCTGCAGTGCCGCTTTGTTGCTGAATTTCTCTACTGGCTTGTGGCTGCAGATGCCGGTAGGCATCCCTCATCAAACCAAGAGGTTCATGGATAAAATCTACCATATCACTTGCGGCTTCTCTGATTCCCTCTTAACATCGATACCATTATGGTCTTCGGCACTTGATGAAGGCGGCATAGGCCCTGTTGAAAGCTTGTGGGATACATGATCGTCAAAAGTTGTTGCGCCTGCATCCGTTTAACGTTAAATCTCAGTATATCTTTGTTATTGTGATATCAAGGATATCTGCATTCGCATTCGTATAGCTTGTCTGCAATGGTTCGAATTTGAAGGTTCGGACATCTTGAATACTGGAGTAGTGCCTTACGTCGATCGCCAAAGTCCAAAGACATGTGGTACCATGTGCGCTATGCTTTCCGATTGTACTACCAAAAACCGGATTGCTTTTGGTTAATAGCGTTGAAATCAAAGAGGACGATTTTAACGTTGTCCTTAGGCCGAGGAGCTCGTAATCTTGTACAATTTAGCTTTAAGTTGCTCCCTGCTGCATATTTATGTGGGTCTAGGTAGATCCGCTCCAGCGCAATGTTATTGGGCAAGACTTATGTCTTCAGAAGGTTTAAAGAAAGAAGATTTGTAGCAAGACCAAACGCAAATTCCGTAAAAACAAATAAATTTAAACCCCAGAAAAACGTTCTCCATAAACTTTAATTTCGGCCGCCAGTTTCCTATATTTCCATATTTTTTAAGTGTACCTGCTTTACATCATATTTCATTCATTCATCCAAGTTCTCAAAATTATGTTCCTCATAAATCAGCACAAAGGCATGCCGCATGCCCCCCATTAAAAAGTTGACCCAAACGTCCCAAACACGCATTTCGGGTCAACTTCAACTGACAATCATAGGGCAAAATAATTGTACCTAACCAAAAGCAGCAATAAATTCTTCAAATTGAATAACAAAACTCGTTTCATAAATAAAAGCATACTCCAATCAGCAACAACTTCGCCAACATCTTACAAAATGCGGATACACAGTCCCAAACAAACAGAGGCAAATAAAACTAAAAAAAAACCGTTCACATCTTGAGAAAGGTTCGGGCTCTAATTAAATTAAGTGACGACCGACGGCCGACCAACCCTATTATGTCACATTAAAGCTCACAATCTTTGCATACAAATCTTGACACACTTTCCAAAAAAAAAAAACGCCGAGCGGAAACCTTTAAACATCCACAACAACAATGATGTTGGCTGTGTAGTGTAGGTACTGAAGAAGAAACAGCTGTATAGAATACAACAATAAAAATACTGCGATTAACAAGAGCAAACAATGTACAAAGCCCGGCGTGGTGGTGGGGGCAATTTTAAAAACAAACAGTCAAACTCGAAACGGCCAAGAGGTGCCACTACCATCACCACACCATGCGTGATGAATCACTTTATGAGCGCCAAACGACATTCAGCGCCTCTATTTGCGAACAACGCACGCACATTGCATAATGCATATGCGCTAGCGTGACATGATTGGTGATATTGCGACACAAAACCTGAGACAGAGGACAGACTCCCCAGAAGTTGAGTTGAAGGTGGTGGCGGGAGGCTCTGTCGTCATCTTGGTTTTCCACCGCTCTTGCCAGGGCTGGAAATATGTTGCACATGACGTTGACAGTACATTGGACTCGCTGACAGTGCGCTGGGCGGGAAATCGTTTTTGCTGGAAAATCACATAAAATGACGTCACTATTAGAAAGTTGCAAGCAAGATGAATCCATTGGAGCACGGCCTGCTGGGGTTTTACTGGTGAATGCGCCTCTGGTGGAGGGGGTAAGAAACAATTGATTTTGCAAGGCGCACTCAACGCGGTTTCACTTTCTTTCTTATTAACCAAATGAAACCAGTTTATATGTGGTTTTAAGGAATTTACTGTTATTATTATTGTTTTAATTGCGTTGCGTTGCGTTCCCCGCATGTCATTTGACTGGAAGTGAATTCAAAAGTCTTAACTAAAGGAAAAGGCATTTTATAACATCGGAAAGTGATTTATGATTATGATATCGTTAAGTGCAGTTACATGTGCGGTGCACTTTGCAGTGTTGTGTTACATTCACCCTGCGCGCCGTTGCGATTGGTGGCGCGTAGAGCAAGGTGAAGGGTATTACGATGAGTTGTCACAAGACTTTTCTTACTTTAATGGTTGTGGTGTGTGTTGAAAAATGAGACCCATTTCCGTTTGGAATTCCATAATGGAAGTAAACAAAGCCGTCAATTGTTGGGGCTTATGCCATCGTGAGTAGGTATGACTTGAGTGCAAAGATGTAATGCGACTTGAATATATTTTCTTATAGTTCAACATTCAATGTTGTAAATGCTGACGGTCTGTTTTTGAAACTGTTTATCTGCAAGGATTGATGTTGTTATTTTTCGATAAAGAAACATTAGGTAAAACAAAGAGCCTTGTCAATGAGGTGTTTTTCTTTTTTTCAGAGCAGAGCTCGACGATGTTATGTGTATTCAGAAAGATTTGATTTATTTAGAGGTGGCAAGAGGTGGCGGGCAAGGCGACCAATATACGAAGTCAATGCAAAAATACTAAGACTAGCATGTATAGGGATAGCTATCAAGTTGAAAACCACACCTATACAGCGGTAGACTGGCGACAATTATTGATTTGACACCTCTATACCTATATATGGAGGAATCTGCTTGCAAAACTGCCTTAAGGATTCGCCAAACAAACACTTGGATCCCATGCAATGTTGGGTATGCACAGATTTTAGGGAAATACGTTGAGAACGTTGTCACTTCTGACTATAACATGTCTCCCCATCTGGACTTCGATAGACTGTTCTCTTGCTCTATTCCGAGTACGGATATCCATCTATACCGATGGATCAAAGATATAGACTATGGAACTGGAATCTCTGCTGGGTGCCTGGACACAGAGACAAAGCCGACAATGAGAGGGCTGACGAACTGGCGAGAAATGGGTCTGCAATAGATCATGATGGAGCACTTCCGACGATCAGCCCACCAATCTGTAATCTTAGAGGACGTTTGAGGAACAAGATTCGTATGAAAACCAACAATAGGTGGAAAGAACTAATGAACTGTGAAGTATCACAGAAGCTTTGGCCTTTGCCCAGAATATGATAGAGGCCGGATTATCAGACTTTTGCAGTTTGACGGGTTAAGAAAACATACAATGAAATTAAATCTCAAAGATGACGATATTAAGTAGAAGAGGTCCATGAGAAAACACATCACTTCTTATGTCACTGCCCGAGTGTCTGGCCCCTATTGTGAGTGTCCATAGTTAATCGTTGATCGAGAACTGTCGATCGATCGACAACTATGATTGTCGATTGCGTTTGCGATTGATGTTTGTCGATTTGACAGTCGCATGTAGTCGATTATAAATGTCTGGTCGATGCTGTCTCTTGGAAGTGAACAAATTTGTGCGTACGATCGCTGATCGACAATCACAATAAGGGCCTCTGTCACTTGAGGAATAGAACACTTGAAAGACATTACTTCCATGACTTACAAGAACTTTCTGATGTCTCAATTGATACAATTTTTGTACAAGTTTGTATAATTATTTGCATACGCGGATGACGTTGCGTTGGCGGTCAACCGCCTCTGATTGGTCGAGTTGCCTTAGCACATTGAACGCATCCATTGACACCATTGGACTGAGCAATCTGTCACTGATGCGTATTGCAAATATCGGTTAAAAATGAGTTTCGTTGTGAATGAAGGCAAAATTAAGTATATCCTGTCAATAAGAAGGGAAAGTCAACTTCGACTAATCGGACGAACCGTCATAATAGACAGCTATTACTTTGGGGTAATTAGGTAGCCAATCTACCTGGTCTCCGTTATAATCTTTGTAAGTGAGCTCAGACTGAAAAGAAACAGAAATTCAGAGCTTTGAGCGAGATTGTGCTCTTTGAAAAGAATTACCTACCTTTTAGTAGCAGAAGCTACTTTACTGGCCGTATGGCGATGGCCGTCAATAAAATATGATGACATCGTTGCTTGGTATTGCCATAATTGATACCAAAGACCCAACGGCCCAACGGCCCAACTAACAAGCTTCCAGAAGAAACATATAGTCTATCGATTATTATCGAAGCATGGGGTGGGATTCTGTAAAATACGAAACGAAAAACGCTTTCGTTTTCAATAAACCTGTCTCTATCATATCTGTGGCAATAGACAGAGACAGCTATTGTCGAAACGATATCGTTCGATAATCTGGCCCCTGTACTTCTTCAACTGCTTCGTTTAGATCGATCTAACAGGAAACTCTAAAGCGAAATCGACTGTTCGTTTCCGACAACTTTCGATAAGTACATACAGTCATGTGAAAAATAATAGGGACACTTGCATAAAAATTGTTCAAAACAAAACTCTGTTTCAATTGCCATAAATTAGTTAGAAATGGCAAATTAAATAATTTGTTTGGGATGTCGATAAAGTAAATACCGCTTTCATAACATAAGCCTATTTAAAAATAAAAACACTACTCCAAACTTAATGAAAATATTCTTGTTCTTTGTATTTTCACGAAGTGTAGCAATGTGTCCCTATTATTTTCCACATGACTGTATATCTACTTATGGAAGTAGGCAAAGTTTCAACTTCCATTAAGCTTTAATGAAGAAGTTGTTCTTCGAAGTCCCGTCATTTAACCTGTAAATATAACTTCTATACGATTTTTTTTTGGAAGTTCTATATCAAAGTTTTCGGGTAAGCCTGCATTGTTTAGTTAGCAAAGCTTTATAGAAAAGAATTTTCGAAAGTCTATAAAGAGACTATTTTATTAACAGAGCCTTTATGGGTTTTGCATCCGACGGAATACCAAACATTCAGTCAGCGTAGTTGCGTAGCGATGCTGCAACTTCCATTTTTAAATCGAAGCAGAAAATTCTAATTTCTAAATCTACTAAACTATAAGTAGTCTTCTATCAGAGAGATTGCCTCCCTCTTTTGTCTATAAGCTAAGTTATACTATGGCTATCTTGAAATTTGCAAGGTCAGGTCTGAGCGATGCCATTATTCTAGAAGTTTGGCATTGACACTTCTAACTAAGTACATACTAAAGGCTGCGGGGTTCCCAATCCTTTTCATACTGCGACTCCTTAGAAATGTTGAAATATTTTTGCGACGCCCTTCTAAAAGCACAGATATGTGAATAGAAGCTGATCTTATTGAAGATTTTCTAAATTGTTTTTCAATAAGGACGGGTCGACGGTAAAATATCGTCGTCCTATATTTATGGTAATTCTGCTCGTTAACATACCCGCATTCATCTAATAATGCGCCTCTTCATTAAAGAAGATTTTTCGGCCAAAATTGAGGTCCTCTTCCAAACGCTCAGAAGACAAGTCAGCGAACAAACGGCTTTGTATATGTTCATTAACTTTGAGCCCTTGGATTATTTGGATCTTCTACGGGCGTAAGCTCAAGTCCCGGTGCAAAATTCGACAAGTTGGAATCTGCGAAATGCCAATTTCTTGTGCACCGCGAGGAATTCACTGTCTCGGGTTCCCCTGTATATACACTCTAATGAACTGCAGCAATGCTCCCGACAAATCTAGCTGGCAACGACCCGTACCAATTGAAAAGCCCTTATTTAATTTTGAGTGCGAGGCCAATATACCAGTGCCAGCCAGGAAGCAAGTCTGACTGGAAATGCGGGAAGCAAAAAACGAGCTTAATCTTCGACTGCAATGTAACTATTGGATTTCGCTTCGACTTTGCTCTTGGTATTCGTAAATAGAAACGTAATGCTTTCCATTTGTTCGAAGTCTTACAGCAGTAAAAAAAAACTTGTGAAGCCCTAGCGGCCTGACGGCTAGCGCTTGTTCAATTGAATAAAAATGACACAGAAGAAGCCTTACAGAAGTTTAGGTTCTTGTTAACATTGGTCATGACACCCATGACCATACATACACCTGGATCCGCCCCTGTTGAGTAATGGACGAAGCGCTACAGGTCCGGCTTGAGTAATATAGGTACCTACATACTTCTATATTTTGTTAGCTTTTGTAAAGCTTCTATATATTGCTTCCTAAAGACCTATATCAGAATTCAACTGCCAAAGGTGGTGCTTCTAAACGGCTCGTCTGCCAACCTACAATAGTCCTTACTTAATAATTTTTCGTACCTTACAAGAAGTTTAAAGTTTCAATTACCTAATGTTCTCCGAAACTTTTTGAAAACTTCATACAAAATGAAAAAGGTCTTCGGTTAGACTTAATAGAAACTAAAATGTCAGTTGAGGGACTGCGATTGGCAGAACCTCTGTAATGCAAATATTTAAACCGATTTTACCACCGATAACTGCTCTCTGCTCTCTCAACTTTTATCTTCACAAAATCGGTAAAAGTTCCATCCTGCCTATAGACGAGGATGTAACAGCAAAACATAATCAAGATCAGCCTTTTGAACCTAAAGGGTATTTTCAAATTTTAAACAACACTGCAACGGTTTGACATAAATCAGTTTAGTTGTTACTTTATTTTGAAGCTTGGACAGTAGCGAAATTCAGAATATGATATCGTTCAAATGCTCACAGCGGTCCAGTTTTAGCTCCTCCAATGCTCTAGTGAATAAACTTCGGTCGTGTGTGCTCCACCCACAAGTGAGCTTGAACTTTTCTAAACCGTCGGGATTAGATAAACGCTGCATGATGAGACCGCAAACTATACTGAATATTTTTAGACCTTGAACCTACAAAAAATATGTAAATTGAGAAATCTCTATTGAAAACCCCTTAAAGACTTGAAAATATTTCCTTCAGTTGAACCGAGCTACAAAGGCGCTGCTGCGTCAATAATGCGAAGTATTAACACAGCACTCCTCGTCGCCATTTCCAAAGTTACTATCTTCTAACCAAACGAACTTTCAAAAAAACAATAGCTGTATAGAAATTAAGCTAGTCGGTAAAACTTGTTAGTTTAGACATCGGTACTATCCAATACAAGCTTTAATCAGACCTCTCCAAAGGTCAATGCACTGGCGTTGTGCTTTTCATGAGGAACTAATTTATCTTCAGATGCGCAGATAAACCGTCATTTCATAAAACTCACTTGTCTGTCAAAACTCATTGGCCAAAAAAAAAAAACTTCCTTCATGACATGCACTTGTTCCGCAACTTTAAGCATCGTCTCAACTCCCTGCAAATATTTTATTATTTTTTTTTAGGCAGCATCAAATTAATTCCGTCACGATATTTCATAACTCGCAGCCAAAGTTCATAAGTGTTACAAGAAGAAATGTCGGAAATGTGTCTGATGGCTGCACAGCGACAGCAGCATAAGCCCAGAGCGAATATGGCCGATTGTAAACAATATTATATCTGCTACTGCCTTCCAACCAAAGGCGATTACGAAAGCCCGTCGCATGCGTGCGTGAATAGGTTTTAAAATTCAAGGCCGCATACCAAATTTCTCTACATACACGATTAGCCGGTTTGCCACTTTCGACTTGGAGGAGTGATGCCAGTGCGATACCATTTGGCCACAAGTGAAATGGAACACAATTAATGCAGCATTGACTGGAAGTTCGCTTTGTCACTTTCACTTAATTGGCTATTATGTGGCGGCCACTTAGGCTAGGAAGCATTCTGCATTCGAGGTTGTTACCAATTACTGTGTGTGCGCCACTTTTGCTTTCACGGTGGTGAGAGTGTAAGCGACTCCGTCCGGCTATTGGCCTGCCGGTCTTAGCCTATATTTATAGATGAATGGGCTTTTAAGCAACTAATTGAGTCTGATTTATGTCTATTTACAGCAGCGGGCTTGCTATTGAATGTGGGCGGACAATTGCAGCAGACAAGAGCTTTAGACGTCACACAAGGTGAGTAAAAAAAATCAGCAGATCGGCATCTGCCAAAGTCATTACGGACTTGAAGCGAGGAATCCTTCTCTACTTTTAAGGCAGCGTCTCATTTTCAGGCACAATTGGACAGCGCATTCTCCTACGATGTGCCCAATGGAGGAGGACGTTTGCCAAGGAGTTCGAAGAGTGACAGTGAGGACGAAAGCGAGGATGATGACGACAGTGACTACGTGTATTATGACGACGATAGTGACAGTTCCAGCAGCAGTACTGATTCCGAAGGCCGGTTACTGTCTCAATCGGCTTTCAATAGAATTTCTGAGACTTTAGGCGCTTTGAACACTGTTGGTCACTTTATTGTGGATATGACGAGAGGTGGTCATGACTCGAAATCAGAGTCGGATGAGGATCACACAACAAGTACGACTACTACGACGACGGAACCACCTGCTGCTGAAAAGATTCTAGCTTCAATCACAAACGTAAGCAAACCCGATTTGGACCAGTCACCAATTAAGCGTGTGGATCATAATGTGGATGCTATTGCTCCACCACCGGCGGAGATGAAGAAAAAGAAAAAGAAGAAGAAGAACAAGGTTAAGAAGCACACTCAATCGCAGTTGTCATCAACGGAGAAGGTCAGTGAAGCATCATCAACGACAGCAACAAGTTCCACATCAACCACCTTGCGGCCCACAACAGCCTTAGTCACATCAACTCTGCCGTCCACTTCGTCTACACCTCAATATATCCCGGCCATCGTTGATGACAACTCGGCTAAGGATGGCGAAAACCGCTGTAAGACGCCCAGTGGTCGTCCAGGACGATGCGAAGACTTAAGCAGTTGCCCTGCACTTTTGTTGAATCTAAGCAGTTTGCGCGAATCGTTGTGTTTCAAGAGCCTCTTTGTGCCTGGTGTATGCTGTCCCATCACTGAGAGCACACTTTTGACCACACAACGTCCTCTCAAGTTGACACCCCGCCCGCATACAACCACAACACCCAGACCCACGACAAGGAGGCCAGCAACATCGTCACCGAATTTGATACTCATTCCACAGATAAAGCCTTCGACCACAACGACAACCACCACAGAGAGACCTCTGCCGCCATCTGGTCTAGATTCAGGTTCGATTGATTTGGATATCCTGAGCGGAAATGGTGTTGTCGATGGAGACCAGTGCGGCCAACAGGAATACTCAACCGGACGCATAGTCGGTGGCATTGAGGCGGCGAATGGTCAATGGCCTTGGATGGCGGCCATCTTTTTACACGGACCAAAGCGCACTGAATTCTGGTGCGGTGGCTCGTTGATTGGTTCCAAGTATATTTTGACAGCTGCCCATTGTACCAGGGACTCCAGGCAGAAACCGTTCGTATAGAGTCTACATAATTGGGAATTGGTTAACCAAATTAATTTTTTTTATAGATTTGCGGCAAGACAGTTTACCGTTCGGCTAGGTGACATTGATCTTTCAACGGACGACGAACCATCGGCACCAGTTACCTTCGGAGTGAGAGAGGTGCGAGCACATGAGAGGTTAGTACTTACAGTAAGAGAGGAATGTTCATCGACTTGACTATTCACATGAGAGCGATCAACTACCTACGACCGAACGAATATTCGCAATTTTTGACAGTCCGTTGACATGAACAATTTTCTTGATCGCCGCAGTTCGCGAATTTCAGTCATCATTTTCTACCAGCAATTTCTCATGTGAGGTTAAGTTCGAACGAAGTTTTTATTCGCTAGTTTGTGGAACGCGGTTCAATCTTTTGGATTGCGAATAAACTTTGACAATTCGCAAAAAGTTAGCTTGTTATAACTGGCTAGAGAGTGCAATGTATTATTGAAGCTGTGCTTGATCGTTATTGGGTCCTATTAGTCATATCTGTAGTGCATATACTACAAATGTTGGTTTTTCTTCGGCGTTATAGCCCTTATTTAACGACATCTCTTGCGCTTTAGAATCCATTGCACCTCACTGGCAAAAATGACGATGGGGACCATAATCTGGCTTTAGCACAGACTGCGCTTTGTTTCCATAGTTTAAGCAAAACTATACACCTTCAAGATACATTTGCATCGTTGCTACAAAAAGAACAGGTCTCTTTTCAATGGCAGATTTGAGTGCCATATTCAGAGTGCTATCGGGCCCGGGTGCGTGTATGGGACCTACCACCTTTAAGCTTCTTCATTACCATCCAAACCCCAGGGTCTAGATCTGATCCGTCATATAATTGCCTGCCTAAGGTATCGTGTAATGCTACATCTTTAATAGCCTTTGTGAGATCGTCAGCCTGAAAGTATCTAGCCGGTAATGGAACTCTGACGGTCTTCCCATACATAGCCGGGGTCTGGGTCTGGCCTGGAGACACTCGTTTGTTCCATCTACTCGCTTATCCTGTAAGCTTGACTGCATCTCACGGTGGGGTGAGTGGTTGCGTCAGTTGGTCGGTAGAAGTAGCCTCTTCCCTATTGTAATGTTAAGCTTTATAAACGTATGATTTTGAAAAGCTACAACTATTTATGTATTTCTCCAAACCCTCCATTATTTAACATTCAACATTTTTACTTTTAGATTTTCCCGTATTGGTTTTTACAACGATATCGCAGTCTTAGTTCTTGATCGTCCGGTACGGAAATCCAAATATGTGATTCCAGTTTGTCTACCGCGACTGGGACGCATGCCACCAAAGGACCGACTACCAGGACGGAGAGCAACAGTCGTTGGTTGGGGTACAACTTACTACGGCGGTAAGGAGAGTACATCCCAAAGACAGGCCGAGCTACCCATATGGCGCAATGAAGATTGCGATCGATCCTATTTCCAGCCAATCAATGAGAACTTTTTATGTGCTGGATATTCCGATGGTGGAGTGGATGCTTGTCAGGTAAGGACATTATTTTAGAAAATGCTCCCTATGCACGTTGCTAATAAATTTTTCATATGTAGGGCGACTCAGGAGGACCACTTATGATGCGTTACGATTCACGTTGGATTCAGTTGGGTATTGTGTCATTTGGCAATAAATGCGGAGAGCCCGGCTATCCGGGAGTGTATACAAGGGTATCGCAATATTTGGACTGGATAAGTGACCATACGAAGGATTAAGTTGCGCCCTCCCTAAATTTTAGTGCCTAGTCCGTGATGAATGTTAAATTATATTTATTAGCGTAGCTTGTTTAATAATATTTTATTTAAAAGTGATCCACTGAATGTAAATTATTGTCATAAATATTTAAAGTATACGTCTAGATGTAAGATGATAAATTAAATTTTGTACAAAATATTGGCTTTTAGTTTATTGCATATGAAAAGGGAGTTTAATCAATATAATGTCGGGGTCAGGGGTGCGTTTTGTCTCCATTCTTTTTCATTATTTTTAGGGGCAGAGTGCTAAAGTGCAACTCGGCTTTCAAGACATATCGTGATCGTGAGATTCATGTCATCAGGTAGGTGTCCTAGCCTAAGATGAGATGGTTAGATCAAGTCTAACAAATTGGGTTTATGTTTGCACTTGAATTTTTGTAAGTTTTATCCTTAGTTTTCTAAGTTTTTTCGAGTCCAAAGGAGGATTTTGGAAAAGTGCTTATTAAACATGGACTATGGAGCGAGGGTTTTAAGGTTCGATCTTCAGAAAAAACACAAATTGCATCTTCAGGTTTTTTTCAATGCGCCACCTCTCTGCATCTGACAAATATCCGAAGGTATAACTGTTCTGAAAAACTTCCAAATTCACGATTCTAACTCGGCCCAGGCCCAGGGTGCTTATACAGACCTTTTGGGCCTTTTTTATTTATTTGTTATCTACTGCAGTGCATTTGTTAAAGGCTGATTAATGTTTTCATTCAGTGTTCTTTTACACGAAAAAATAGAAAGGGGACCCGAAATAAAAGAACACAAAAAAGTTCTGGGGCCTGTAACACAACGCGGCAAGTAGTTGTCGGACAAGTGAATTTTGACAACTTGTAAAAAATTCTGTAACACAAAACGACAAGTCCGTGACCACTTGGACATTTGTCGCGATGAAAGATGACAAGTGGGAAATTATATAATTTCCCTCTTTCTGTAACAGAACACGACAAGTGTCAGGAAACACTTGTAGAACTATGGCTCAATGAGGACAGGTGATTTGAATATTGTCAAAAGCTGACGAGTGCATTTTTAATGAAATATCCTAATGCCTAACATTTATTTTGTATAATTAAAGTATTAATTCTAATGTTACTTATTTAATTAGTACTTAAAATTGCGCGTTTCTTATCATTTTGCCAAAATACGTCCCTTATTATACGTCCAATTCTTATTTTGCGGAACTACGTTTAGGCTTTTTGGCAGGCTGTGTATTTTCTTCCATTTGAACATTTATTTTCTTCTGTTAGGACATAATACAGAAAGCACCAAAGAGGCTATATTTTCCTCTCTTATTTTAGGTAAAACAGATTTTTTATTTATTTTTTTTTTTTTTCTTGTTAAACACTTGTCGAAGAGTGCCGACAAGTCAGGGAAATTTAATTCTTTTGACAAGTGCAACGGTTTACGTTCTGTTACAGAATTAATTTGTACTTGTCGGACAAGAATAGTCAGACAAGTGAATTTAAACTTGTCGACTTGTCGCGTTACAGGCCCCTGGAAACCCTAGCCCTAGCTTAAATGTCAAATATGGTAATGGTAATGGACTTTTTGCTTAAATTATGCAGCTTTCTCAGGCGAGTTATACGATACTTTCGGATATTTGTTAGACGTTCGCGATAATTTGTGCAGTGGATCGAACATGAGACTTGCGACTGGTTGTGAACATCTTAGGTTTTCTCTAGGATCATAGTGTGACCATTCAGCCGTTTGTTTACTCATCCGCATCGGTAGGGGCCAATCAGATCGTTGACAAATGCGATGTTAAGGAGACTCAAGCCTCGGCGTAGTTTAGAGGGTTTCTGTGATGAGTTGGTGAATATGTTCTCCACCAACCAAGTCGTCTCCGCTAACTTAAAAGTTCAGCTTTGACATGAGCTAAGATTTTGCTATCCTCACTCTAATTTCGCAATTTGGTTGAGTGAATGGCAGTCTTGATTTTTATCGTTATTCCCAAATGAGCTACGGATCGCATTGAAAGCAATACCTCTTTCGACTGTGTTCGCTTTTGCTTAGTAATTCTCGAAAGCGAACTTATAGCTATTTGTTTTTTTCCCACACTGACTTCCAAATTACTATTTATTTTTCCAAAAGTTTGACCGTTTTTCCCGTCACAAGATTTTGGTTTATTTGGTATAACATAATGTATATCCTGGAGCGGCTTGACACTCGGTAGTCAAGGTGTGCCCTGAGACGCCCTGTGGCAGTCCTTATAGGTTACAGGTCCGTCTTGCGACAGCTTCACAGGCCCGTGTGCTAGTAACGAATGTTCCGTTACAGATGAAAAAACCGAAAAAACAGTTTGTCGCGCTTTTCGGAATAAGCGTCCAGATTATTTGGTTTCTTATCTGCTTGACTGCAGAATTTCGGTCGTCTTCGCCATAAAACAGTCTGCGAAAGTATTTTTTCCATATCCTCAATACCGACTGTGAATTTGTGATTGTTACGCTATTAAAGAAGTTTCCTTGTCCATTTTTACAGGTCTATGTTCGGTGCCTCTAAGTCTAAAGCTAGAAGTTTAAAAATGTTCATGGTCTTTCAAGACCCTTGCTAGGAAGGGATTTTCATTATATTTGAAAAACGCAGGCTGTTAGCGGTCATTTAATCACTTGATCACCATTCCGAATCCTATTGGAGAAAAGCTACTATTAGAAATGTCACAAATCGTGTCAATTTTTGACATGTTCATCTCTATACGACCGACGTCAGATTCTGTCTTTACACCACTTTAAACCAAAATTTGAAGTCATATTGACGTCAGCATGTAAAAAATTGACACGTTTTTTGAAAGGTCTAATTGTAGCTAAACACTTTGATAAATTTAACACACACAATCTTCACTGTAACTGAAAACTTTTAGATACCTATGTAATAACAGCACTCGAACAGTAACCAACAAATTTTCCTCAATAATTTTTTGAGATTATGTAGTTATTTATGTATTCCCATATGAAAAGATAAATCTGCTACCGGCCTACCGCACAACACAACCTCAAACATTTTTTTTGTTATGCTAAATTTAACCGGAAAACTGCTAAATCGGTCACACTAGGTGAATGTGATTCATTCCTTCGTTTCGTTGGCATGGTAGGTATTCTTTTCTCTAGGTGGTGCATTCATTTACTCAAAACTCAAATAAGTATATGTGTATTTTTTTACTCATTCGCAGACGCGCGGTTTAATAGTGTCAGTGTGTGCTGTGCTTTTTGGAACGATTAATTAAATTGTAAATAACAAAACGCAATCCGGTTGATGCCATAACAGTTAATAACAGAACGCAATTGCAATTGCAAATATTTAATGCCAATGCCATCCACTTGGAACTGTCAGTTTTGATAAATCAATCCTCGTGAACATTTGACGTTGACGTTGTTTTTAGCGAATTTGTGATTGTGACGTGTTCGCGTGTTTCTTCATCTCATCGGCATTTTATCGACGCAAATTGGGGAACTTTTTTTTCAATTTGTATTTGTCCATTGCTCGCAGAAAGCAGGAACCGGCTTGTTTTCGGTGGTGAAATAGAAATACTAACAACAAACGTTCTGAGTGCTTGCTTGTGCGACAACACGCGTGTGTCATATTGAGTGGTGTTTCATTCGAATCGTACATGCGCAGAAGTTATCACTAATTTTTGTTAGTTTGGACTTTTCTTACATAATAGTATAACTGGTATAAAACTATCGTCTAATAACTCAAGTGTTTTGGAATATTTTCTGTCACTCGCGCACAGTTTGAGGCGTCATGGACATTTTGCATCAACATATCCAGCCGAATGGCACTGGAAATGGCGAATATGCTGCACGGAAACATAAACAGCACCAAGTTCACTTGCCATCGTCAGCTGATGCTGATAATAATGGCGGAGATGTCAGCATACCTAATGATGAAAGCGATGACGTAGAGGTGGGTACCTACATAAATACCTACTTATTTGAATTTGAATGTTTTTAAATTAGAATTTTATTTATATGGCATGGCGTGACTGCCGCGCTAGTCGATCGATATGAATGCTTGTAGTTTGTAAATGTTTGATGTGTCTATTTATAATGATTTTGCCGGTTATTTATTGACTTTTCTATTCTATTGAGTGGGTTATTAATTTATCAAAGTAGGTAATTGAGCAACAGCAATTCCAATAATGAATGAACTTTTCTATAAGGGGTGAACTACTGGATCAAATTAGATAGGTGCCTGCTGAAATTGATAACAACTTTGTGGAAATTTCTTTTTAATTTTTTATCATTTTGCTGGAGATTGTGAATGCATTTTCTTGACTGCTAGTGAAATGTCATTTTCAAACATTTCTGCGAAAAAGACAAGTTCCAAAAGAGCATAGGAGGCGCTACTAAAAATCATAAAAAATATTAGCGAAGAGATTTTTGAAATTTTTTTTGCAGTCACTATTAGAATTGATTAGGAGAAACTTTTTGCATCCAAAAAAAATTTTTTTTTAAACCGAGGAAAAAAGTAAAAAAAGTAGACTTTCACAAAAATTCGAAATTTTCAATGGGTACTTTACTTATGCCCAGTTTGCACAGTCAGAATTTAAACTCTCGTTTTGGTTTAAACCTTCATTCAACAAAGTGAATGCTTTGGGGCCGAGCTCCATATATGGGACCAATATTCCAGGCCTGGTCTAACCTGTGCTTTGTAGAGAAGGAGAAGTTGCTTGGGGTTAAAGTATGTACCTCTTGGCACTAAATAGGTAGGTAGCTCAACTTAGGATATGTGGTCCTGCCATGTGATTCCTGAATTGACTGTGACTCCTAGAATGTGTATTGAGTCCTTGGGATGGATTGGAAGGTCATCCATATGGATCTGAGGAACTGTTGATGCATTTTTCCTAGAAAAAGTTGTGAGCTGTGTCTTGTTTGCATTAAATACAACCAAGTTGTCTTTTCCCCACTTCAAGATTTTGTCCAGATCATCATTTAAAGAAATAAAGTAATAAGTCCGTATCAATCTAGGTCTAGCTTCTCACAGAATACATTATGGCATAAAATACATTTTTGATGCACATGAAGATGAAGTAATAAAAATTCAAACAGGTTCTATTCCAATCCTATCTGTAATGTAGTGAAGCTCTAAACCAACATACCTAAATTCATCAACAGTGTTAACCATCTTTTGAGAAGTTAATCTCTGTCATAAGTTAATTGTCTTTGCTTGCACTTGCAGATCGAACAATGTACAACCTTACTAGCCTTGAATAATATTTAAGTTTGTTACATTAAATAAACGTATTAAAAACGTATTAATTGGCGACGAGGGATAGAATAATCCACATTATAAGAAAATAAAGGTACATTAAAGAATGGCAGCGAAATTTGGTGCTTTAGATCAGTTCAACGTGGCAGAAGGAAAATGGCAGATTTACAAAGAACAAATGGAATTTTTTTTCAAGGCCAATGGAGTTACAGAGGATAAAACGCAAAAAGCAATTTTTCTTTCGTCATGCGGAATGGAAACATATATGCTGCTGACATCGCTCGCAACTCCAGACAGCATTTCAGAAGAAAGAATTACTTTTAAAAAAGCCATTGACTTGCTGACCACTCACTTTTGCCCACCACCAAACCAGATCGTGCAGAGATATCAATTTTATCGGCGAGACCAGAAGGACGGCGAGTCCATTCCAGAATACATCGCAGCACTTCGCAAACTCAGTCAGGGTTGCCTGTTTAAGGATTTAGATGAAATGCTAAGGGACAGACTAGTTTGTGGCATACAAGACGAGCATCTACAGAGGCGATTATTGTCAAATGACAAATTGACATTAAAAATAGCGCAAGAAGAAGCCGTAGCCAGTGAAGCAGCTCAAAAGAATATCAGTGCACTGAAGACATCCACCAATATCACCAGCCAGCCAGAAATTCACAGAGTTTCTTACAACAAAGATAAGCGGAAGCAACCAACCAGGGACCAGAGTCGAAAATGTTTTAGATGTCACGGAAATCATCAGCCAGATTTATGCCGCTTTAAGGAGGTGGAATGTCGATACTGCAAGAAGATCGGACACATCGAAAAGGCTTGCATCACAAAAACTAAATCGGTGGGAAAGCAGGCAGGAACGCAGAAGAAACCGCAGCGAAATGTAAATTGGATAGACGTTCAATCCAAAAACAGCCAGGACTACGTACTGAAAGTTACAAGCAACCAGATGTCACCAATACAAAAGACAATTTCGATTTGTCAACAACCAGTTCAGATGGAAGTGGATTCCGGAGCCAGCCATTCGATAATTAGTGAAGAATTGTACACACAAAATTTCTCACACATCAAACTGCAACCAAGCCAGATTAAATTGCGAACATGGGGAACGCTTAAGTACCTAGGTGTGTGTGGAGAAATTTTAGTGCCAGTGACCTTGAATGGAAGAAGCCAACAGTTGACTTTATTAGTTGTTTCTGGTAATGGACCAGCACTAATTGGAAGAAATTGGTTTGACAGATTAGGTATTCAAGTAACCAGTAACCTTAATCGAGTCGAATCAGAGATACCAGAAGAAATTTCCAACTTCAGTTCCGTTTTTAACAGTCAACTAGGCGACTACAATGGGGAAATTATTAAACTTCAGATGTCAACTACGGGGAAGCCAAAGTTTTTTCGATATCGCCAGGTGCCTTTCGCATTGAAAGCCAGAGTCGAGGATGCACTTCAAAAAATGGTGGATGATGGTGTTCTCCGACCAGTCACTTTTAGCGAGTGGGCGACGCCAGTAGTTCCAGTCATAAAACTTGATGGCAGTATTCGGATTTGCGGCGATTATAAATGCACGGTAAACCAGGTGTTATGCAAAGATACGTACCCATTGCCAACAAATACAGAAGTTTTTGCTACTTTAGCCAACTGTAAATGGTTTTCCAGATTGGATTTGGATCGAGCATATACACAAGTCAAAGTAGATGATGATTCTGCCAGGATCTTAACGCTGAACACACATCGTGGACTTTTTGAAGTAACAAGATTGCCCTTTGGAATATCGGCAGCACCAAGCATTTTTCAACGGATAATGGAAGGACTACTTAAGAACATCCCAGGAGTGGTCGTATATTTGGACGACATACTCATTGGTGGTATCAACAATCAGGAAATGTGGGAAAGAGTTCGTAGCACACTTAATCGTATCCAGCAAGCTGGATTTAAACTAAAACGAAATAAATGTATTTTTGGAGTTTCAGAAGTCACGTTTTTGGGGTTTAAAGTCAACCAGAATGGCGTTCAGCCTACAGATGAGAAAGTAAGAGCTATTTCTCGTGCACCAGAACCAGTCAACAAACAGCAGCTGCAGGCATTTCTGGGACTTTTAAATTTTTATGATCGTTTTCTGGAAAACAAGAGTAATACCTTGGAACCACTCTACAGGCTTCTGAAGAAGAATACACCGTTTAGATGGGGAAGTGATCAAAAACGAAGTTTCTGCAAAGCTAAACAACTTCTTCAGTCAGACAAACTATTAGTTCATTTCTCAGCTGAACTACCCCTGTTGCTTTGTGGAGATGCATCACCTTATGGAGTGGGTGCAGTTCTTGCACATAGGATGCCTGATGGACGCGAAGCTCCCATTGCATTTGGATCCAGGACGCTTCAGGCTGCGGAAAGGAACTATTCGCAGCTAGACAAGGAAGCATTATCAATAATTTTTGGAATCAGGAAATTCCAGCAGTTCTTAAGCGGCAGACATTTCACCATTATAACGGATCACAAGCCTCTAGTGGGACTATTTAACCCAGCGAAGACAATTGCTCAACACATTTCACCTCGTATGCTACGATGGTCGTTGATGTTAGGAGCACACCAGTATGATATCCAGTACCGAGCAGGAAAGGACCACCAGAATGCAGACGGATTAAGTCGACTACCACTTGAGGAAGAGAAAGTGCAGGTTCCAGATGTTCCTGAAATTTTATACTTCGGAGAAACAGAAAACCAGTTTCTTATAACAGCAAGAGAAGTTGCCCAAGCTACCAGAAAAGATCCAGTGCTATCAAAAGTGTTGTGGCATATCCAGCGTCGTGACTGTGATCTTCCAGAAAACTCACCCCAGTTTAAACCATTTGCTACCAGAATCCAGGAGCTTTCCGTTAATGCTCAATGTTTGCTGTGGGGATCCAGAGTTATAATACCAGAAAAGCTACGACCCAGAGTTCTCCAGACGCTTCATGAAGTTCATCAGGGTATGACAGCGATGAAAGCAACAGCACGCAGCTATTTTTGGTGGCCAGGCCTTGACAACGATATAGAGAAGACATCCAGGCAGTGTGAACAATGTGCCAAAGTAAGCAAACATCCTCCAGCCGCACCTGCAAAGCCGTGGCCGTTAAGTCAAAAACCGTGGTCACGCTTGCACATCGACTACGCAGGTCCATTTTTGGGTGTTTACTTCCTGATCGTAGTTGACTCCTATAGTAAATGGGTAGAAGTAACTATGACCAAAAATACCAGTTCAACAAGGACCATCGAAATGATTCGAGATATTTTTGCAACGCACGGAATTCCTGATACAATCGTCTCGGATAATGGTCGAAATTTCGTGTCGAGTGAGTTTGAATCATACCTGAAGGCAAGTGGTATCAAACATATATGCACAGCACCATACCATCCATCATCAAATGGACAAGCGGAGCGGTTCGTGCAGACAATTAAAAATCATTTAAAGAAGATGCCAACGACAAACATCAGAAAAAGTTTAGCCAATATACTTTTACGACTACGTACAACTCCAAACTCCAATACCAACGAAAGCCCAGCTGAACTCTTAATGGGAAGAAAATTGAGGACTATACTAGACCGTTTACACCCCGAGGGTAACTCAACCAGAGACGAGTTCAAAACAGAGCATCAAATGGAGAAGGCGAAGTCATCACGGAGATTTTCAAATGGTGAAGAAGTGTGGTACAGGAACTTCGGTAGAGGAGAGAGGTGGTTGCCTGGAACAGTTCAAGAAACTGGTGACAGAAACTACGAAATCGAAGCAAATGGAACTATTCAATCAAGACACATTGACCAGATGAGGAAACGGTTTCCCACCAGTAACGGACAAGACCATCAAAGTGTTCAAACTCCAGTTCCAGTCCATTTGAGGAAATTACTTTCGCCAGATCAACAAAATGTACACGTAGGACCACCAACTGCAGACGACGAAGATATTCTTCCTGATCAGCCAGTTTTCGAAGAATTGCCAACTACAAGCAAAAATACAATACCATCAGCAACAACTACGAACGTAGCATTGGAGCAAACTACACCAGTACGAGAACGACCAGTTCGTCAAAAGAAGATTCCAAGAAGACTAGACGATTACTTAATGGGGGAGGAACTGTAATGTAGTGAAGCTCTAAACCAACATACCTAAATTCATCAACAGTGTTAACCATCTTTTGAGAAGTTAATCTCTGTCATAAGTTAATTGTCTTTGCTTGCACTTGCAGATCGAACAATGTACAACCTTACTAGCCTTGAATAATATTTAAGTTTGTTACATTAAATAAACGTATTAAAAACGTATTACTATCCCAACTGATAATTGTTGTGAATTGAAATAGTTTTCATAAAATTTCGCAAAAATTTTATTTTAACACTTGTTTTGTCAGTTTCCTGAAATTCCCACGATTTTGGTGCTTTTTCCCTTTATCCCACGGAAGGCTTTTCGGACATCGAAAATCCCACAAAAAGGGATAAATCCCACGATATAACAACACTGGTACCGCCTACCGATGGCAGATTCCTGTATGTCTGATAGGGTTCTTTAAATCTTTACTCTGCTTTCAGAATCAGATATGGCCAGGCCAACTTGTACATTTGTCAATACTTGACATTATAAATGGCCTGTTAGTAGACAAATACGCGTTGGTTGTGGTTCCAACATAACCTAATCACTAGCTCTCGTGGTTCGGAGCGGAATAAATTGAAAACTATCACTTTTTTTTAAAGTGACATCTATTTTAGAAAATGACACAACAATTTGAACTTCAACCGTTATACCTGGTAAATTCACTCATGCCCAATAGATGTCTCTGGCATTCAATGGAGAAATGCAAGATGGCAGATCTGTTTTTTTTTTTGTGTTTTATGTCGTTTTCCATTGGGACCATCAGATTTTTATTTCAGATCTCAGATTTTTCGTGGCGAATGGAACACGATAGGCAGATTGATCTGCTTTTATAAATGTATTAGTGCATTATTAGACAGTACATCGCTGTGCAATTTTTTTCCGTTTGTCGATGAAAACATACGAACTTAATGTGGGTAATCATATCGACGCAGAATCGAAATCCACAGATGACGAGGAAGCAGAAGAAGATGACGAAGATGATAGTAATTGTTGCAAAATGAAGTCCATGTCCATTATCTACGTTTTTGTTCTGAATAATTGCTTTTCACGAGGCTTTTCGTAATTTTGTTTTAAACACAAATTCCGAATGACGTAAAACATATTGGTATTAGTGAGAGTGTGTGCAAATCTCGAAAATTATCCAGATCTGCAAAAAGTGATCCGAATCAAAAAAAAGATTGATTTTTTGTCCCAATGGAACACGAAAAGTGATCCGGATAAAAAAAAAGATTGATCTTATGTCCCAATGGAAAACCACATTAGTGTTGCGGTTAATTAAATAAGGACAATTTTTTTCAATGAATACTTGGATGAAGAATCACCTTTAAAGGTGAAAATTTAAGATCAAAGCATAGCAGACCAGCAGAAAAGAAAGCGCAACGAAAATATAACACTTTTTCGCGTAGATCAATTTTTGAACGAAGTTATTTTCAACGAACAGCTGTTTTCTGTGACACTTTTATCCACAACGCACTCTATGTCAAAATTTAGCTACGGATTTAGCTATTGTTTAGAGAGTTGTTAAAAGTTAGTTTCACTCGAGCTGCGTACCTAGCTTGAAGCAGCGTATCGCTCGGCTAAATGGATTCGCTAAAATTTAGCTTCGAACATTTGCATGCATTGTCCTGATTAAAAAGAACATAATTTAAGCAATACAATTCCTGGGATCCGACAAATTCGGGAAGGTACATCTAGTTTATATTACTGCATAGGCGCCTATAGAACGACTCGATAAATTGTCGATAGTGTGAATTAATTTTTGGTTTGATTTGATCATTGAATAATTATAAATGGACTGCCAGTAATATGTTAGCTCCATACAATCTCTACCCAGAAAATGATGCCGACCCAACATAACTAGCGCTCGTGGTTCGCAGCAAAAAATAAACGAAACAAAATGAAAACTATCTTGGATTTCTCCATAGAATGCTAGAGCCAGAGACATCTATTGGGCGTGGTTGTTAAAACTGGTCGAACTATGTATGTACTATTAAATTTATTAATTTATTATTCACCACTGCACCTACAAAAAATTGCCACGTCGCGTCAGTGGCTCAGTGGAGGAATATTCAGGGGTATCGTGAATAAATTCCGATGGAAATGTTTTTCTTATCAGCAATGTAAGTCATTTGCATTCCGGGAGAAATATTATTCCCGATAGAGGTAAGTGCTTATGCCCAGTTGCACAGTGCAGAGTCCAGTGTAACTTAAGTTTGAGTAGAGACGAACAGATAAGTGTCACTCATTCATATTTTGCGTTTCACAGTCGATTCACAATACTCACCTCAAATGGTACAAAAAACTTGGCAGCACTTAGAAAAATTGTTGTTTTGCAATATTTAATAATTTATTCGATTTTCCAAATGGGTTGCTAATGACAAAAAACCCCTAACTTTAGCAAGAAAAATAATTATTTTGTTTAATTGAACTCGTAAAGCGAAAAAAAAACCAAATGAACTTGTCAAATCGTTGACAGCTGAATAGCTTGCCACCTGTCTCGTGTGACACTTAAGTGTCCGATATTGTCCGTGGCGCAATAACCCCTCGAGTTGCCTCCTTCATTTATTGACACATTTGTCAAATGCAAGGCTAACCTGTGTGATTCTATTTATAAATTCCCAGAAGCAATTTCCCAATCAGCTCCACTATAATGAAAATCCAATCAAAGAACCTACATTTGCTTTTACACACATTTCCAGCCGATACAATCACATTCGTAATACCAAAACCACAGCCGCAAACATTTACAATTACCATAAAAACCCGCATCACTGTAAATCACAATTTACCACCATTAACGATAAAGCGCTGACTTTTGCAAAACCAACTCGACCTCGAAACCAAAATAAAGTTCGTTTGTACCACCAAAATCGTGAACTATATACAATAGGCACGCTTCCTGCTGCCTCCTTGCTCCAGCTCCTGCCATTCAATATTTTCCAACCGAACAGTAAGTAGTACTCACACGAACCCATGGCATTATCCTTTGTGGACGAGAACTGTTTAAATTACAAAACACCACCTTCTGGCCCACCCACAGTTAACCATATAGAGAACGCCTATAAACAATAACAGCATTATTCCAAACAGCTTATAGCTTATCTGCTCGAGGACAGCCCAAACAGAGGCAACCCATACCCCAGCAGTAAGCCAATGGAAACCTCAAACTAGAACCAAACCTCTATCGCCAATGTCCCACATTTGGCCGGCCCTCTCTCCTCCCCCAATATCGTGGTAATATGTGTATATGTATGTGGGTGTATAGTGTTTTTGTGTTTGGATAGCCATGCCTCAACTTGACAAGAGTATGCCCAACTATTGATTAGACTTCCGTGACGTTGTTGAATCCTTTGAAAATTTGCAAACGGTCAAGCTCTCCTTTGTGTGTGGAAGGTGTTTCGTGATCGCAATTCAGGAACCCGGATCAGCAGTTTCCCATATAAGGTCGACGCACATCAGGACACATGGGGAGGGACACATTTGCCATATGCAAGGCGAAGCTATAAATGTTGGTTAATTTTTTTTTTCTCCGACGACCGACGGTGTGCTCTATTTAAAGGAGATGTCCTTTTCCTTTGTGGAAAGAGATAAATCGGAGATGCGACCAAATGACTGCTATATAGAGTGTATAGCTAGCGATTGATTAATGAAGGATGGAGAGCGCCATAAAAAAGGGTCGCCGGCCATAAAAAAAGGGTGCGAATAGTTCGCCAGAAGTCGTATTAAAAATGTGTCCAGAAAGGACTGGCAAACACAAAGTGGATCTGTGAATTTAATGGCTCTCACGAGGTCTTTATTTTGAAAATATTTGCTTAGGATTGACCCGACCTGGGTGTAGAAAAAGTGTTCAATTTATGTATGTGGCCAGCTATAGTCTGGAGACTTGGTTTTGACGACAGCTGGGTGGAACGTCGAAGTCTATATCTACTTATACTGAGATCCTTAACAATTTAATTTATATGTCTGACTTTTTATTCTTTTGCGTAGAGTTTGGTTATAGGTTACATTTACACAGTCTATTAAATCTCCGTGATCTATTTGAACCTCATACAATACGCCTCTTTGCCTAACAGCCATTCGTTCTCCAAGTTTGTTGTGGTCCGCCTTATAGCCACCTAAACTAAGCTCTCTCTTCTGTCTTCTTCTCTCTCTTCCGTCTTCTAATCGAAGACGTTTGGCCATTAATTCTCTACATACGAGTCCTTGCCATTTCAAAGGCACTTTTCTGATCAAGTCAGTGTCCAGCTCAGCTGGTAGATATCGCTGTAATGTTCATGCGTTTGCGCTATTAGAGAAGGACTTATAGGCTGATGAGCTTCTAAGTATCCCTTACGTTTCTTGACGTTATTACCCGGTTTCCTTCTTAGGATAAACAGCGATTGACAAGCACTATTCTTCTCTTGATTTCTGATGTGATGTCATTTTCAGAGTTTTTAAGCGGAGCCGATGTAGAATAGTGTCCCTAATAACCTCCCTTATGACGTTCCGTCTGATTTGTCGATATCGTGCGTCCTTTCTTTTTGGCAGCATGGTTTTTGATTTCGTTCGGTAAGGAGGAAGACAATACATCGTGGTAGACCTGACCTACTCTAATACATCTCAGAACAGAAGTTATTACCTAACGAACAAAGCAAACGGGCCTGTTGTGAGCAGAGCAATACGCGCCGGGATGATCCACAAACCAACCGCCGCGCCTTAAGACTCACAAGCCGTTGCGAAGAATAACTAAACAAAAAATGGTCACCCTAGAAAGCTAGGTGTTGACACTTCGCAGTGAAACTTCATGAAGTCCAATAAATATTTAAATAGAGAATACTCATGAGAATTTATATACCAAGCCAGTCTCATGCATGACTATGGAGCTTGCGGATACAAACGTGCATTTTGCTCTGACTCACGACGCACATTTTGCCGCTTATGACTCATTTTGCCCGAGATCCTCTTTTCGATCCCTGTTTGTCTTGTCGCCTTTTTGTTCCTCTTCCATTTCTCATTCTACCACGTGTGGTAACCCCTCCCGTTTCCTGTCGCTTTTTCGTTTCATCGGGTATCAACAGCCCAACTAACCATAAGAAGTTTAACTTAAGAGCCTGCGGATAAGATTGATTATATACTGTTGAAGAGCCATATAGGTGAAATAGGAACAATGATGTTCGGATATGCATTTGGAACGAGAGAGCCTTTAATAGGCCACATGCTGCCGAAAATTGATGGAAAGATTGGGGGCCTACAAAGCTGACTACACCGCTATCCAAGAGTGCGACGAAATTGACTTGAACAAGAGTTTTAGACGTTTAAGCCTATAGTGACAAATCGCGTCAATGCTAAATTCGCCCGTATAAGGAGAGGAAAGTCCAAAATTCGATAATAAAATCGCCAAAATAGAAAAGGACGACACGAAAACATTTATACGGAAACGGACAAAGGCTTATTGACTTTGTGACGGTGCGAAAAATAAAATTGCCAAGCACGCATTTCCCTCATCTTGACACAAGGTAAAGTGTGCCATGATATAGACCACGAATAGGCAGATTTATCACATTGGTTGACGGAACGTATTGTTTCACTTTCAGTATTGTAGTTGTAGACGTCAGAGGTTCCGATTCCGACATCGATTCTTGTTTTAGTAGCAGACAAGGCACTGCGGAGTGCGGATATCTCGTATAGTCCAGTGACGAGAACATTTTATAAGAAAGTTTTCCGTCTAAAGGCCAAAATCAGAGCCTTTCTGAGTGTCGAGTGCATTTTCCTCAATCTGTCAAGAAATCCCGTTACCAAGCCCACCGGCAGCGTGGTGTTCAGGTGCCCACTAAGAAGAAATCCCCTGATTTGACTTCGTAGTCAGCTCATGTAGCTAACGCCTTTATTTTGATTGTCGATCAGCGATCGTCACGACAATTGTCGATTGTGTCGATTGATTTAAGCTATTGGTACGCACAAACTCTTTTCACTTCCAAGAGAAAGCATCGACCAGACATTTGTAATCGACTACATGCGGCTGTCAAATCGACAAAAAATATCAATCGCAATCAACAATCACAGTTTTCAATCGATCGACAGTTGTCGATCAACGATCAACTATCGACACTCACAATAGGGGCCTAAGCAAGAGACATAAATTTCGCAACACTCGCACACAAAGATCAGGGCCAGGATAAAAGAAGGCCATAAACTGCAGGAGAAAATAGGGAGTATGACAAACATGCGGCTAAGTTGATAGACAAATGTTTTTAAAGGAATAGGAGTTGAAAGGACATGCCAAGAGCATGTATATACCAACTCATCTGATCGAATGAAACTCTTGAAGACAGAGGAGTTCCCTTTTAATCTGCTCCAAATACTGAAATACAGTCCAGGCATAGAAAACAATTTACCCAGGACGATGCCAAGATTTACGTCCGTACCTGACCAAAAAAAAAGGATAGCAATATCTAAGCTGAAGTACAAAAAAGCGACTGGACCGTACGGCCGAGCTTTTTATGGTAGGGGGCAATGAATTGGTTAAGAGTTATACATGCTTGATGTATGGAACCTCAGCATTGTTTGCCCGATCTACAAAAAAAGAGACCTTCTAAACTGTGACAACTATAGAGGCATCAGTCTCCTCAGCATCGCATATAAAATCTTATCTGATGTAGGTACTGTGTGAAAACCTGAAACCATTCGTTAATGAACTGATTGGAACATATCTGTGTGTGTAGTTTTAAACCCGATCAGTTCACAACCGACTGCGGCAGATCAGGGAGAAAACCTGAGAAGTCCAAATCGATACTCACCATCTATTTATCGAATTTAAGGCCTCATACTATAGCATTTATCATGATGGAATAATATAAGGTGGTCTCGTCGGCTGCCGAATCGTTCGTTTTTTGGTCCCTTAACGTTCAGTGAGCGTTTGCTTATTGAAGCGAAAGGTTGTGTGCGGACGAATTTGTTTGCAAAACGTCAACCCTTGTGCAAAAAAAAAAATTTTTTTTTATTATAATAGGCAACTTCAAACCAATTCCACTCCACTTAAAAGTTAATCAACAATCAACATACTCATGAACAGAATACTCTCTCTGCACACTCTATTGTCGTTTCACTTACACTTACTACGCTGAACCCTTTCACACGCACTTATTACTAGTATAGTTAAGGGACTACTTTTTGCCGACGAGACCACCTTATACTTATTCCATCATGAGCATTTATAGGCCAGCTATGTTTAGTTTTAGTATCCCTGCGAAAATTGTCAAATTTTGCAGAATGACGAAAAGAGCTTAGACAAGATAATGCGCTGTCATGTGACCTTTTCAAAATCATACTTACTTACTTACTTAGGCGGCTTCGGGGTGAACCGAGGCTTCAGCTAACAAGCCTCTCCAGTTAGCTCCCGGTCCTTATCTAACTGCCTCCAGTTGCGCACTCCTAGTCGGTTAAGGTTGCCTTCGACTTCCACGCGCCACTTAAGGCGAGGTCTTTTTCTACTGCGTTGTCCCTTCGGGTTAGACTCGAAGACTCTACTAGCCGGAGCATTTGTTTCCATCCGCTCTACATGTCCTAGCCATTTTAAACGACTTACTCGCAGTTTTTTGACCAGGTCAATGTCGCTGTACAGCTCGTGTAGTTCGTCGTTGAACCTCCTTCTCCAAAGTTACACTTGCCAACGGCTCTTGCTTGGCCTAAGAAGGCAACTGACTAGTAAGGCCTTGTCAAGAAACACTATGGAGACTCTATATAAGACCCTCATCATCCCAGGTCCGCTCTAGGGCGTAGACGCATGGCGCAAAGGCGGATGAAGATCTACTTGGTCGTTTCGAACGCAAAATTCTTCGAGTAATTTTCGGTCCCGTTTGCGTTAATGGACTTTGGAGAAGGAGATTTAACAGTAAACTCTACGAGCTGTACAGCGACATCGACCTTATCAGAAAAGCACGTATCAGTCGACTAAGATGGCTAGGACATGTAGAGCGAATGGTCATCAACGCTCCGGCCCAAAAAGTCTTCGATTCCAAAACTGATGGACAGCGCAGTAGAGGAATACCTCGCCCTAAGTGGGGCCCACAAGTGGAAGGGGACCCAACTTGGAGTGCACAACTAAAGGTGGTTAGCCAAAGGGCTAACAGGAGAGGCGTGTTGGTTGAGGCACAAGTTCTCCCCGGACTATAGCGCCACCTAAGTAATTAAGTAAGTAAGAAGACAACGTCATCAACTCGTGGATATCACCAGATGATCAATTCAATTAGACGTTACTTGCTTGACACCTAGCTGTGCCATAAATGGTGAACTCCATTATTCGATTTTTATTTTCAAAACTTTGGGAAGTAATGTGTCAAACGTCAAAATAGTTGCGGCAATATTTATTCCGAAATCAATTCAAAGTGCACATTGTCGCATGAATATCAATCATCCCTTGTCTACGAAGTGTGAATTAGGCTAGATAGAGCATGTAGCTAGCTAGTGTCATTCAACAATCCCTTCGTGTGAAAAGCTCTGCGTGACTGTTCGATTTATCGAACTTAGTGTGATATAAAAAAAAAAACATGATATATTGGTTCCAATTGAATTTCTGAGAACTTGTAGCCTCAAGGTGTGTATGCGCATTTCAGAAACTTTGAATATATTCAGCTGTCGATTATTATTATTAATGACAGTCAAGTTCGATGACATGGCGGCGGCGTGGATTGTCATTATTGCCTCCCAAATGGTTGCATATACCAAATTTACCCGCTTTACCCATTTTAAGTGCCAAAGTTCATGCTGTAAGTACATCCGCATCGGTTCTATTATACCACCGCCGGAGTGACTGTCAATGGACTTCCGCTTTTATGTCTATATAAAAAAAATCACAATCCTTTCCACACTCGTGGTATGCTTATTCATGCACGCATCAGCTCCAGATACTCGGACACATGCACATGACAGGTTGTGGTCGAGTCCCTATGGCTTTTCCATTAATTAAAATATAATTTCGTCTGCGACCTATTGATGACCCTTGCACTTTTGGGGGAGGCTGAATCGATTCGCTTGACACACACATTTTGTGTGGGCATGGGCATTATAGAACTAAGGTGCGCTTCCGATTTCACCTTTTGGCAACGAGCTCGGTTGCGCCCGGAAATATGCTCCATTTACATCGTCGATAGACTGAGAAAATTGCATATCATGCGAAACCTACATTTCTACGGACGAATGGGTTTAGGTATGAATAGATTTATCGCAAACTAAGGTTACACTTGGAAAGGTCAGCCTTACAGGGTTCGGTTTTCAATTAGTATAGACACACTTGATGTAATCATGCCAAAACAATGGACGAATGTGCACCATAAGGGTCATAGTTGAATGGAATAATTAATTGAATTTATTGGACATCACAGATACGTTATACGGTATACCTATGGACAGAGCAAAGAGGACTTTCGAAATCCTTATTGTGCGCCGTCGACCAAAATAGGTCACTACCTTTATAGTGTGGATTGTTGTGTATAGTGTATCCGCAATTTGCATGGTTTTAATTAATTTTTATTTAAATCATTACAAACATGCGCGCATTATAAATGGAATAATTAAGGTTTCATCCAACCATTAAGCGAAAAATCAATTTGGAGCGTTTCCAAGCATAAGAGGCGTATATTGCGAATGCGAGTTCAATGAAAGCCGTGGGGTTTGTCTTTTTTTATTTTTGTATAGTTTCGCATTTAACCAGTTTCAAAGGAACGTAACACATAAAATTACCTTTATGTTTATCGTTTTACGCGCATGTTATGGCATCAATGGCTTCGTATAATATTGATGAACGTTTACCAATTATAAACATTTATGTTAGTTCGCTTGCATTTTATGGATTCTGTTTTTTGTCCAATAAATTTAATGAAATATTAATTAAGGAATAAAGGGTTGGCCATCTAGTGGTTTCTCTTTAAATCTAGTTTATTTTGACACTGACAGCTGTTTGTTTCCCGCTCGAAATCTTGAGAAAAAGTCAGTATCATACCTCGCGGAACGAAATGAGTTGCTTTACGCTTGAACAATGTTAGGAAATATTGAAAACTTATTTCCAAAGTGAGTGCTGTGTAGCTCAAACACTGCGTTTTTTTGAAAATAAGTTTTGGCCGAAATGAAGCACCGCAAGTTTGTGCAAAAAGTTTGTGAGACTGGTATGCTAGAGCTAGTGGACAATACTCATGGTCGGGAAACCCGCACGCTACTGTCGAGAATCCAATGCATCCCCATCCCCAGAGGGTGACAGTTTGGTGCGGATTGTGGAGTGGTGGCATCATTGGACCATTTTTCTTTGAAAATGAGGCTGGGAACAACGTTTCGATCAACGATGGGCGTTACAGAGCCATGTTAACCGACTATTTTTTTTTACTGAAATTGAAGCCATTGATTTGGACGACCGACCTCTGGTTGATGCAGTATGGCGCGCCATGCCACACAACCTATGCCACAATCGATCCTTTGCGAAACTTGTATTTGGCCCACCCTGTACTCGTAAACAAGTAAGCGACTGAAGTTCGACGAGCGCTTCACGCAGTTAGTGCTGATAGGTGACACACATTTTTTTAAAACAACCTTTCATCATCCACTTTCAGTATTTACTTGTGGGCGCCACCTAAGTCGAGTTCTTCCTCTACTGCGTTGTTCCTCTTCGGGCCGGAGCGTTGGTATCCATTCGCTCTTACATGTACTAGCCATCTTAGTCGACTGATACGTACTTTTCTGACCAAGTCGATGTCGCTGTACAGCTCGTAGAGTTTGCTGTTAAATCTTCTCCTCCAAAGCCCGTCAACGGAAACGGGGCCGAAAATAACTCGAGGAATTTTGCGTTCGAAACGACCAAGCAGATCTTCATCTGCCTTTGTGCAATGCGTCTACGCTATAGAGAGGAACTGGGATGATGAGGGTCTTATATAGTCTCCTTAGTGTTTCTCGACAAGGCCTTATACAGACAGTATTCCTTCTTAGGCCAAAGAAATAGCGGTTGGCAAGTGTAACTCTTCTCTTGATTCCGCTGCGGTGTCATTATCCGAGTTAATAGCGGAGCCGAGGTAGACAAAGTCCCTAACCACCTTGAAGTTACAGCTATATATCGTGATTTGTGAAGTTCCATCAGATTCGTCGATTTTGTGTGTCCCTTCTTGTTGACAGCATGTATTCTTTTTTGCTCCCATTCACCACTAAACCTATTTTGACGCTTCTGTGCTAATACTTGCAAATGCAATCGCACCAGTGACAGCTCGCGTAGTGGGTGCCTTCAGCAATTTATAAATATGTAGGTATGCACATTATGACCATTTTACGTTTGTGCATTATTTTCATCGGAATTTCTTTTTTAAATTTGCATTGCGTTGGGCGCAGTAGCGCTATGGTTAGTGTGCTGGACTACTGTGCGAGGGATCCCAGGTTCGATCCCCGGAAAAACCCAAATTACATCTTAAAGTTTTTTCTACTGCGCCACCTCTCGCGAACGTCTGACAAACATCCGAGAGTACGACTGTCATGAAAAAGCTTCTCAATTCAGCCGTTCGGACTGGCATAAAATTGTAGGTCCCTTCCATTCGTCCCAAAAAAAGAAACTCACACAAAACGAATGGTTGTGAGAAGCTAGGCCTTGGGTGTCAAACGCCTGTTGAGTGTTGTGCCACCTATTTATTTATTTATTTATTGCGTTTTCAATATATCGCCAAGTTTGCAAAATGTATTTTGAAACATTTTTCTAGCGATCAATTGACGAGGTCATACCTTTTTAGAGCGTGGGAAAGCTGTCAGTGTCAAAATAACATATAATTTAAAAATAATCCCTGCCGGACCAACCCTTTACATGCTTGCATAAATAAAACTGTGTTAGGTAACAAATCAATTAGTAAAACTACATTAATGAGCGCACTCATGTATGAAATCTATTGGAAAAAAAATAACCCATCCCAGCTCCCCTATAACTGATCTATAAGTACACGTTTTGTATCTTAACCCCCTTAGAAAGTTACAAAGCGTGACTCGTCATCAGTAGTGTTGTATCGTGCCAACAAACCACCGCATTGCAATAGTTTAGTTTAGCGCAAAGTTATCGCAATCAGTATCTGACATAACCCATCCGGTGAGTGTTAAAACGAAAATTAACTTTGACATTTTAATGAAGTTCCTTCAAAGTCAAGCAAATTAATGCACACCTTCTACTACTTTACTAGCAGTTTTTCTTAGAGTGAGTTATGCCAAGTGGCATCATATACCACTTGGTTGCGATGGGCAACCTCAACCCAAAAGATTCAACAAAATTTTGTTATTTCGATAAATTTATTGAACCAGAAAATAGTTGAACATTCTCAAAATAATTCCTCAATCACTGCATGTGTTCTCTTTGTTCGGTTCGGTAGTGAGTTCGTTTTTTTTTCGGGCGCTCATATAGCCATAACCTTAATAAACCAACCCCCTCTCTGTTTAACCTTCAATTTACTTCTAGTATAGACCTTTTAGTGTGACTGCAAATGCAAAATTTACTTATGCTTGTATTATTTTTGTGCGACCTCTTTTGCAGCGAATCGCCATATTAAAAAGTAAGCGCCTACACTCAGCCATGGATTCGCCAACCCCGCCAATTGACGTTGAAGATCGGAACGGTTCAGCAATGGACGCCTGCTTTACGGCATTCGATAAGGACGGGTAAGTGCGAGGTGTTTTTATTTTCTATTTAAAATATTAAAATTTCCGTTATTTATCTAAAAATAGTCAAGTACTGTTAAGTGACATGAGTGTGTGTTATTTTAGTCGAAAGCGATTCGCTAAAAATATACATTTCGCGATCATTATATTGGAACGCGTTAATTGTCAAAGATTTGATGATAGACAAATGGGATTTGGGTGACTGAACGAATTTATGTTTTTGTAATAGTTTTTTGTGAATGAATGCAAAGTTGTACAAATATGGCGAAGTTTTAATTAGGACTTGGAATAGAAACATTTTGGATTGAAAAGTGGGTTTTGAAAAAAACACCATTAACATTTCGGGCTTTGTGCTATGTTTAAAGGGGAACAAAATGTACTAGAATATGTACAAAACAGTGTAAATTTGTGACATTTGTCAATAGCGGTATAGTTATTAATAATTGGTTTTTCTCTTTTTAAAGTATATAGAGTGCAAACATTGGGAAGTTATATTTTGTGCGATAATTTGTTTTAATCGCGGAGTAAAGTGCTGAAGTTTAAAGCTTGATCCACATGACATACAAAAGTTCAAAAAGACGGATTTAAAAATGTGTTACGTACTTAAAGGGTCATCTAATATACCGGGCATTGATATTAATCCTCTGTTGTTTGAATTAACGAACTATGAATTGACGATGTCGTGGATGACCCGGATTAGATTTTAGAATCACCGAGACGGACCCAAACTAAGCAAGAAACTTCAGAGATGAAGAGTAAATGCTTTAAAAGATTTCATTCGTTGACAGCGAAAGACTAATCGGATTACAGGAAAACCGCACTTCGCTGCTAGAAGTGGACAAAGCTTCGTTGTCCCTCCAATATTCAAAGACTTGTCGCTTAGTCGGTCTGGAGCATTGTTCTCCATATTCTAAGACTCGCCTTAAACCTTTTTCGGCATCAAGAAGTTCGACTGTGTTTTTTCTGAGTTTGACGGTGCAGCAAGATTTCTCCATCATCATCCTTTTTCAGATGGACGAGTTTGGCAGGGATGGGCATAATTCGAAATAGCTTTACATTATTCGTTTACCAAGAACAATTTTAATGTCGTTCTTCAGGCACTCTAGCCATTACTTCTTCTCTATGAGGTCGTAGAACCTCTTCATTGGCTGTGTCATCCTCCTTCTCTGTGGGGGACGTGGACCTGAAGCGGATTGTGACTAAATGTGGATGGCTGTTTCATCGTCTTTGTACTTGTCCGGAATCTCTACTATTTGCTCAGCTGCACGTGGTCTGTCAAAGTTTCGGACTTTATATGTGCAAATCCGCTATTTGTCCTTATATCGCTTGCTAGGGTTTTCAATATTTGGATCATTTTCAACAGACATCCTCTAATATGGATGCCCCTTGCAGAGCCCCTTCCTATACCAGTTATACGATGTGAGAAAGAGTTTGCCAATAAAGGGTTCATCTGCCACTATTTCTGTTTGAGCGTGTAAAATAAAAAGGCCCTACGAACTAAGTCCCAACTGGAACTAACTCCCACTAGCCAAAACGAACTAAGTCCCAGAAAATTTGGGACTTAGTTCATATGAACTAACTCCCACGATTTTTAGAAACTAAGACCCAACTAAGAATGAACAAAGTCCCAATATGAGAATGAATTAAAGCCCAATAGTGGGACTTAGTTCATGTTCTTTATGAACTAAGTCCCAAATGAACTTACTTCCAAATTATTTAAAATAAAACGAAAATTCACGATTTGAAATGAACTAAGTCCCAAAAATGTTTAATCCAGCATAGGTAGGTATATACTTTTGTTACAAGATACAAAATAAGGGTAAATTAAATACATATGTATAATACAATATTATTATTGTAAGTAAACGTGAATTATGTCAATGATCTTTGTGCGGCACAAAGGACATGTATATCCATCGTTCGAACCTTTGGCGATGCTGTCTGCTTGCAACTTCAAATGACATTCGCTGCAAATCATCATTATGCTTGCATGGAAGAAGGACGATGTTTGGCTTCATATCAATGCAAACAATGCACAAAGAGTTGTCGCTATTCATACGGTGAACCTCTGTAGATACAGTTTCAACTTCATCTTTATCTTGATTATCATCCGTAAACTGCTCAAAAATATCCTCGTCTGGCTCCATCTCGTAACAAATCTCATTTTTCTTGAATATCATTCGCAAAAAATTGTCAGCCGTGATCCTGCCGTTAACATTAAAGCCAGCTCAATTTTTGAAACAACTTTTATTTTCTCAAATTTTCTAAGGCTAAAAATAAAAGTTTTTTCAAAAACTGAGCTGGCTTTGAGCTTTAGAAAATTTGAGAAAATAAAAGTTAAAAATTCGCGCGAATTTTTAACTTTTAATTTCTCAAATTTTCTAAAGCTAAAAATAAAAGTTATTTTTTGCGCAGTTGTAATGTTTTTACAATGGATGGCACAGTGTTCTATATGTAAAAAATAGCAATGGCGAGCAGAGGCTGCAACCCCTTTCCTACTTTCGCCACACGGCACACTGAACCAAAAGGGCTAGTGCTTATGTTTGCTTCATTTTTCCTCGCAGGTTTGTATGAAACTAACATTTAACTAGCAGTCCATGTATAGTATGTCAGTGACGTATAGTAATTGCAAGCATATGCCAAATATGACAACAAATTTTAAATCATCTGTCAATTGTCAAGTGACTGACAGCTTCGAATTATGTATTACCACAAGAAATTTGTTGAGAAAAAAACTGGTAAGATTTTCAGTAGAAGGGGTAATCTCTCCCGAAGCCGCTCTCTTTTGCGAATGTTTCGAGTTATTTTGGAACGACGTTGAGGAAAAAATAGTAAAATGTAAAAGTAAAGGAACAGACCTCATGAAAAGGTTATTTCGAAAAATTTTCCTGTCCGCACAGTCCTCCAAGTCGACCGATCTAACACCTCCCTAATTATTTTCTATACCTCTCCAACATTCAATAAATAATTGTGAACATTGCACACAATGATTTCCGATTAATTGCGTCATTCAATTATAAAAAGTAATAATTTCTTAGAAGTGAACATAATTGAATTAGAAACTGGTAACATCGCATGATCTTTAATTATAGTTGTATAAGTTTCTGACCATCCCTTGGTGCAGTCATCTATATAATCCTTGGAAAAGTTCGCCAAGACAAATGTCCCCATTATATCTCAAGTTTCTCCTGTCAATTCTCATTATGACAACTTTTAGTAAATATACGGTCAACCTTTCACAAAACATATTCACAAAGTTGTGTGTATAGCAATAGTAATGTGACACCAAATGTTCCTCCCACAAGAAATCAAATTAACCACAACTTTGAGTTTGTAATTTGTTCTGTTGCAAATAGTGTACAGATATAAGGGGCTGCTCCCTTACATCCTTTGCAGTGTAATGTCCATTTAAAAATACCATAGGGACAACACAAAACTCAATTACGTCTGCCGTACTGGGTATGCCTATATTAAGGTTAAGGAGAGTCATTTTTGTAGGAGTAAGTGACTTCGACGACATTTCATCCTTTTAAATATCAAACTACCTCTGAGGGTTGACATTTGAACTTTTAAAAGGGCAGTTTCGGTGTATATATTTTTAAAAGTTTAGAAACAATGCAAAGAAAAACCTTTTTTAATGAAATATTTCTGTACTTTCAGTGATGATCGTCTTAACTTAACCGAGTTCACGCTCATATGTCGTGCACTCTTTCGCAATGATAAGGGACACATCTATGAAGTACCTGCAGATCGACTTGACCAAATATTCGATGTTTTCGACACTAACAGCGATGGGTTCATCGATCGGGAGGAATTTAAGTTTTGCTGGAATCGTTGGATTAAAACGGTAAGTTTTGTCATATTTTCGGGTTTTTGAAAAATTCCTACCCTAATGGATGCCAAAGGGGAAGCAACATTTTTTTGTTAACTTAACTAAATTCAACTTGTCCTTACATAAATAAATCGTTTCCAATTTAAAAAGATTATATCATCGAAATCAGAGCTCAGTTGACTATATTTTTCTTTACGTACACAGCCGTGGTATGTATAACCAATTCTCACCTTTGGGTCAATAGTTTGGCGGCCGGCTCTAAGAAAAGCTTATACAACATACCTAAGCAAACTCATCAAAGACCAAAAACCGGCATGCATAGGCACCGCAGGGGCTTTGCGGTCAATGCTGTCTGATGCCCTCACGGTTTTTCTGCATCTTTTACCTTTAGACCTACAACTTACAACTCACAAACATCAAACAGTACATAGCGCGATCAGACTCAGGGTCTCAGTCCGGATGCTGGTCTGCGAGTCCCTACGGCCATAGCAACATTCTGCTTTCTCTATTAAGAGAATTAGTACCACCCTCTATGGATTACATTACTCTCAGGTCCCAGAATGCTTTTTACAAAATATTTTGAAGTAGAATTTCCTTCCAGATTAAATTGGCAAGATGGGCGGGTGAACAGGGACTCGAATTTAACAATCTACACGGACGGTTAAAAAATGCAGACTGTCAAGTAGGTGCGGGTGTATTTTCTGAGCCTCTGAAAATCTCATAAGCTACCGGATACGGCCAGTGTGTTTCAGGCTGAAATACTTGTTATCCGTGAGGCCTGCCGCCAAATCAAACTACACACAAACATATAGTTCCGTGGCAAAAGATAGACATAAGTCAAGTTGCCATCAATAAGCCCATTGCCTTAGTCTATATAACCTCTAAATTAGTATAAGAACGTCGAGATGAGCTAGCTTTGCTTGATATCTTCATGGTTAGTCTGGTTTGGGTTCCTTGTCATAGCTGGCCGGGTTCAGCTCAATATCGTGCACTTCCGGAATCAGTTCACATTTCACTCGAAGCATTAAAAGCAAAAGTTTCCTCGGAATTATTATCAAAGGCCAACCATAGATGAAGCAGACTACCGAACTGTAATGTCCAGAAGGATGTGGCCAACTTGCAGTTCGTAAAAACAAACAACCTACTTTCTAAGTAAAACACAGAAAGATATCGCCAGAATAACATCAATCACCACAGGCGACCATGCGGTCAGATTAGGCAGCCGAAATCAAAATTTCTCACTCACTATACCTATGCGCCTGTCCAGCAGTAGCTAGGACCAGACAGCGATCTCTGAGAAAACCATTCTTCGACTCCCCTAAAGAAATGATAACCTTTCTTAGCTCCACCCACAGCCTGGATCTGAACCCCCTTTTCGACCAATTTAGACCAAACAGGTCAAATGAGTTTGTGGTACCAAACGGCGCATAATAGTGCTACTCGGGTTTTTCTCAACCGACACACCAACCTAGCTACCTACCTACCTACCGGCATTTTTACTTGTTGTTAGATACAGGAAGGATGCACAGTTTTTAAATACCTTGACCTACATAGAGTAACTTTTCTTCGATCCGATTGTCATTTTCTTGGGAAGCTTTAAATATTCTCGATTGAGATTGTGGTTAAGATAGGACAAGTTCATGAGAAGTGTACTATGGTCTCTGCCTCTGTCTTATCTCAGCAGCCCCTACAGAAATCGTCGTATATACCCGTACCAAATCTTCGTACATGAATACCGACTCCACTGTGTCCGGTTATGACGTTTGTGAGTAAGTTCGGTGGACCTTTTATACTCTAGTTTTGGCCACATTATATGAAAGGTGAGGCGAGTCCATCTATAAGGTTTACCATTCTATAGGAGTGGGTTTATGCATTTTGCAAACGAATTGGCTCTGTAATGTTGGGTACGTTCGTACTTTTTATATACCGAATGTACCTGGAGTCAATTTGCCAGTTCCGCAATTCCTTAGGTCATCCCAATGACTCAGGAACCCAGCAGAAGGTGACAATTAACTCTGATCTTACGGGTTTCTGCATGGTAAAGCCAATAGTCAGGATCCGCCAGTCCTATGACACTGTGTTATTTGCTAGCCAGAGTTCCTGAAGTATAGTGGTGTCAAAGCTTTTTCAGTTGAAATGTGTTAACTGATGAATTGATGTGGCAGTGGCGTGATGACTAAGTGGCAGGTGGAATCGCTAAAGCCTATGTGAACAAATGTAGACGCGCGTATCAAAGCGGAATGGCGGCGACGCGTAACATAATTTTAGGTGGTGTGGTGCCAATCGGGTTCAACTTTTCTCGAACAAGTTTAATTTTTCGAATGGCAAGCGGGTGGTGACGACGTGGATTTGTAGAGTCATATCCCTTGCAGAATCATATCATGTTGTAGAGGCTGGTGCTGCGAGACGACCAAGAATTCACCATAGGATGAAATTTTAAGAACTGATGAATCGGTGACCGCATACGTTATTTATGCGCGTTAAAACATTTTTATACCACTTCGCCGCCATTTCATTGCCACACCAAATGTTCACCACATCTATGCCACCTGCCACTTGGTCCCCACGCCACTGCCACGCCACCTGCTTAACGCTTCAATGCCTGCCTTGCTTTAAAGTGGTGCAGATTAACCTGTGTTAACAACATTAGCATCATTGCTAACTGACACTTCTTCAATGGTGGTATCTAAGCCCTCCATAACGATGGATCATTATCATATGAGGATGCGTTTCGTCCGGCGGGTTTCATTGGACTAACAGTTGCTATGATTCTGGGATATATATCTTCTATAAACTGTAAGGCGGCATTGAGACTACAAGCAAATGTGAGAGCCGACTAAGGGCCTTTTTTGCTGCAGGCGGTTCGACGACGTGACGTCATCAGATCTGCTCCTTTTGCTCTGGAACTTCTCCCTGATTCCCGCATTTACGGCCTTTTCTCCACATGTGTCTGGTGGACTCCTGGCTAGATACCCTAAGCTGTATTGTCCGCTTCGGCTACCGATTTTCTGGCAGTCTCCGCGGTCAAAGTTTCCCTGGTTCGCTCTAATTGGGCCCTATCCCAGGTTAAGTACCTTGACATCACATCCGCTGAACTGGTCAAATTTCCAAATCGCAGTTTCGACTTTAGGTCGTTTGTTGCGTGCCGTTATCCTGCTCAGCTGATGTGCGCAGTGCGCTTAACTCTTTCCCTAATTGTCCGACTTTGGAGTGCCGGAGGGAACAGAGTACCTGCCCAGCTATGTCGGTTTCCTGCCCCTTAGTGGTGTTAGCGAGAGTACCAGCCACCTCGCTACTACACCAAGCTTCTTGAGTGAGTGTACCAGGCAGCTTATTTTTGCCCTGCGCTATATTGGTGGGAGTACCTACCTGCCCTTGTCTACAGAAGTGAGCGTACCAATCACCTCACTAAAGGCTATGCTAGTGTCAGTGAGTGTGCAATCCGCATCCTCACTAGCTAGCAGCACCTCCTCTAATTGTTTCCCAAGCTGGCGATGGATGACTGAGGTTCCGACCCGTTAGAGTCATCACCTAGTTCCATCGCCGGCTGGCCAGATTCGGCTTGCCTGTTTTTATTTGGGATTTCAAATCCTCTTTTTTTCTTTTTGTTTGTTTTTGATTTGTAAGATAAAGTCGACCCAGGCAGCGCCGCCGTACCTGGGCAAGGCTAAATACAACAGACCCTAACTTAAAACGTTAAAAGTAGATATCTCCAACAGATATCTTCGAAGGTGGAGTATATGCATATATCCCCAACCCGGCTTCCAAGACGAATGCCATGGGAGATCCATGGGAGATCCAGAATGAAATGGTTAGATTAAGTCAACCGTCTCTCGGCTTAAAAGCTTCTCAATTCAGTAGGTCCCTTCTATTCGTTCCAAAAAATAAAAAAAACTTGCGAGAAGATAGACTTATAGGGTGCCTATACGGACCTGTTGCGCCATCTATTTAGTTTTTTTTTATCTCTCTTCTCATCGCAGCTTTTGTAATGAATAAGAAATGGTGATGATTATGAGAACACCCATATTTTAAGCAAAGCAGTAACCTCCTGCTACCTAACCTACCAGCAAGTCTATTTAATTCTACATAAATTGTACTAGATTCTTCCCTATTGATATCAGCAATTCAGCAAACATCTTTGATTTTATTTCCCTACAAATATTTCATATACTTGCACACCATAAAATAGGTAATGCCTTTCCTTATGATTTTCCCATCGCAATTTAATCGTATCCATTAAAATCAAAAAATATACGATAAATATTATAGCTCCATTCAAACCCCTTCCCATTTAAATAGGCTTCCAATTCCAACTGAATGTCACACATAAATGTCACCGGGATCCTTTCAAAATTTATGTATATTTGTATTAAAGAGAAAATCTGTATAAAAAAAAAGTTGTAACCAATGATTATGTTCAATCCATCGAATTGTCCCGGTATAAACATTTTATAGCATTCAAATCAAAAGGAAAAGTACACAAAAAAAAAATTCAGTTACATTTTTATACCCCTAGAAGAGGAGAAGCGACATCCTTGATCCTTCTCCATCGTCGAATCACTTTCGGAAAATTCAATTGAATCCCTTTCTGCTGTTCTCAGTCGTTCTATTAAAAAATGCAATAAAATTATTTTTGCGACGTTTTCATGTTTATTTATGATCCAAATCCAATACCTTGCTATCCTATCCACCCCCCCCCGCTATGATGATGTCTGTCACTGGGATGTTGTTGGCTCAGGCAATAAATGGATTTACATACGCGATTATACACATGGAAAAGTTCGTGGCGGGAAAATTGAATCACACTACGGCAAGGTAAGGTTATGCATATCAATCGGCACGCATCTAAAAAGGATATGAAGCTAAATGAGATTTTGTCGCACGCAAACGCTTTCAGGCACATGACTATAGGTAGCTAGCTGGTAGTGCTTGGCTTTGTCCTGTTATGTGAAATGTGATTGCCTTATTTGATTTTTAATCGAAAAGGTGAATGAAAGTACTGAACGCTAGTTAGGTTTCATCAGCTACCGCGATGTTTGTCTATCGATTTAGGACGTAGGATAATCAACATTTGGATTGTAGGTAGGTATGTTGCACACTAAAGAGATATTATTCCTGTTCAATCATCATCAATCCGGTAATTTTAAAAGTAGGGTGTGATCAGGATGCGAATGTTTAAGTTATACGTCTTTGGAATTAAATTATGCAAAGTGTTTGGATTGCGAATTTTCTGTGACGATACGTTTATGGTTTTGTTAAACAATTTCAATTGAAAATGTCATGCTGCGATAGTGTTTTTCTCCAAGGCTGAGGGTATGTTTGTCGTGTCCAGGGTCGCCTCCAAAGAAACATCAAACTTTGAGTCATTCCTTGCGCTTAAGTCTGCACTGTGAAATCGGACATAAGGGCGTCAAATTGCACGATTTTGGCCGCCAATTATCGTCGGCTATTTGCGAGATTACGCTATCCAGAAACTGCCTTAAATATCTACAGTGTTTCGTGTGATGCGTGGCATGTTGCTGCGTTCTTTTTAAATCCTCAGACTGATGCGCCACGAACAGAACTCGAGTAAATAAACTTTTACGATTTGGATGCTTTTTTGAATTGTGAAGAATCTGACGGTAAAATTATGACATTGACAAAGCACAATGACAGCATAATTTTTTCTAATATGGTCGCAATTGGCTGTCAAAGTTTTATAACAAACCAGAGAGAAATAGACCACCAGCTTCGATCAAAAATGAGAGTTTCATAGAGCCAGTTTCAAAAAGTTACTGCGTGGTTAAGTATGGGTGCAATGTTAAAGTACACGGATGGTGAATTTGGTCACGCATACACTGGCACATAGTAACATTTACAGTTATTCTGTGGCTGTGGTAACATTGAAATACTGAATGAACCTATACAACGGACGCGGTCCGCTAGACCGCCTAGAAAAATCCATTTCAGGGAAAACAATAAAGTACAAAATTCCCCGCTGTATTGAGAAACTTACATACTTACTTAGATGGCGCTACAGTCCGTGATGGAGCTGGGCCTCAACCAATACGCCTCTCCAGTTAGCACTATCTTTGGCTAACCGCCTCCAGTTGCGCACTCTAAGTTGATTGAGGTTCCCTTCCACTTGTGCGAAGACTCTTCGGGCCGGAGCGTTAGTCGACTGATACGTACTTTTCTGACCAGGTCGATATCGCTGTACAGCTCGTAGAGTTCGCTGTTAAATCTCCTCCTCGAAAGCCCGTCAACGCAAACGGGGCCGAAAATCACTCGAAGAATTTTGCGTTCGAAGCGACCAAGGAGATCTTCATACGCCTTTGATAACGTCCATGATTCTGCGCCATAAAGCAGGACTGCGACGGTGAGGGTCAGAGTCCCCTTGGTGTTTTTCGACAAGGCCTTACTAATCAACTACCTTATTAGGCCAAAGTACATAACAGCGGTTGACAAGTGTAATTCTTCGCTTGATTTCTGATTTGATGTCATTTTCAGAATTAATAGCCGAGGTAGACAAAGTCCCGAACTACCTCAAAATTATAGCTGTCTATCGTGACGTTCTGTCCGATTCGTCGATGTTGTTTGTCCTCTCCCAGCATATATTTTGGTTTGCCCTCATTCACCACTAAATTCATTTTTGCCGCCTCTGTACTGATACTTGCAAACGCACCAGTGACAGCTCGCTGTGTTCTGCCAATGATGTCGATGTCGTCAGCGTATGCAAGTAGTTGCACAGACTTTTGAAAAATTGTGCCCCTGGTGTTGGCTTGTGAGTTTCGCACAATTTTCTCAAGAATGATGTTGAAAAAGTCACATGACAGCGCATCACCTTGTCTAAATCCTTTTTTGACATTAAAGGTTTCGGTGAGATTGTTTTCGACCTTTACGGAGCAGCGAGCTTTCTCCATCATCATCCTGCACAATCGAACGAGTTTTGCAAGGATGCCAAAGCTAGGCATGGCTCTGTATAGCTCGTCTCTATAGATGCTATCATACACGGCTTTGAAGTCGATGAAAGGATGGTGGGTATCTATGTGGAGTCACAATGGACCTATACTGGCGTGTTGGCGTTTTTAGCTGACGGCCACTTTCAACCATCTATGTGGACTTATTGGGTTTTTTCCAGGATCTGCCAAAGTGTGAAAATTTGATCGACTGTGGACTTTCCTGGTCTAAAACCGCACTGATAGGTGTCATTCAGGTTATTTACGAAGGATTTAAGCCGTTCACACAATATGGCTGATAGAATCTTGTATGCGATGTTAAGGAGACTGATACATCTGTAGTTGGCGCAGTTGAAGGGGTCTATTTTCTTTCAGACCGGTCAAACGATGCTGAGATTCCATTCATCAGGCATGCATTCATCTGAAAAAATTTCGGAAATGAATTGGCGCATGCTTTCTACCAAGTCATCTCCAGCTTCTCTAAAAAGCTCGGCAGGTAGACCATTAGGCCCTTCAGCTTTGTTGATGTATAATATACTGTATGGTATATAGAAGTTCAGCGAAGGGCCAATTTCATTCGTTGATATTGGATTGTCATTAAAAAATTCGCCGGCATAATTAATCAGTGTCATAATATAGTGCTTTTATGAAAAGAGCCAGAGTTTGTTAGCATAAGCGCAACCTATTTCCAGCTTTTAGCTTTACCTGCAAATCAAGCGGCAGTAAGTTGAGAAAGGTATCTAAAGCGGCCGTAGCGGTTGATCGAAGTGCACTCGCGAAACGGCGATTTTGGCCCTTGTCTGAGCTAATGCTAATAACCTCAATCTTCCTTTTAATTTTGTATCCCTTCCCTTTTCTCAGCAGATTCTGATGCATTTCTAAAAGGGTAACTAAACATAAAATGGTTCTACTGGTGCTTGAGTTACTTTGTAACGAAACGTCCCCGTTTGTCACACTTTTATTTAACATAAGAGATTTTCATTCGTCACTTATAAGTCACACTGACTAAGTGGACGAAATTGCATGAGTACCCGAATGAAATTTCTATTCGGGAAGACTTGTCTACTTGTTGCTTGTACCAATCTAGTGTAGCGGATAAGACTCCCTCATAAAAATTGACTTTGGTCAATATTCTAAATTTTTAGTGGCTTAGTTTCCTTTGAGAAGATGACCTTAAATCAGCAGTGTCAGCACTTTTAGCTGTCCTGATTTATCTCGGAGCCACACTTGTCGTTCGGCCGCAGATCGGAGCCAAGCTTGTCGTTGAGCCGCAGATTTGAGCCACGCTTGTCGGTGGGCCGCTTCTTGTAATACGAAGTCACGCTTCTCGCTGGGCCGCATACTGTATAGCGTATACTCAACGTTAAGTTAATTATATAACAGTAGTTTATAAGTTGCTTACTGAAATAAAGAGGACCTCTTAACCAAAGTTTGTTGTTTCTTTGGGCAAATCCTGGATCCGGTGAGCAAAACCTCGGCCTCAGAAAAATCACATCACCACAACAACTTCCCAATTCCTTTGTTGCTCCTTTAAATTGAACCTTATTCACATTAAGACCATACTAATTATATTATCATATGTACACCCGTGCCCGTACCGGTACCCGCTCCCATCTGTCTAACGACCAACATTAAGTTTATTAGCATTGCAACCTTCAGTTTATTTTATGACGAGCCTCATTAAGTTGAGTTAGGCCCGAAGCCCTTATATGCGGCGGCGTCGTTCTTACAAATTCCACAAGAACACAAAACGAATGTGCCATCAGAATTGAAACATATAAAATTCTAAGAATGCCACAAATAAATTATATACCTAACCTCTCATTCATACATTACTCGCGCATATACATTTCCACGTGCCTTCGGCATCATTTCGAGTGTATAGAGCTCACGTTTTAAATGCTAATTCCACCATTCGGCACACAATTTATTTTTATGCATCCTTACGTCATGATTCCTGATGGTATGTCCTCATTTTTGAAATATTCACGAAGCCATTCGAACGTATGCTGTTTATTCACTTTCACATAACTAGGTAGAGGTACCCTACATGTGCGAGTGCGACGTCGGTCGTCCTTTTAGAAAATATTTCTTCATCTGCATATATAGTGACGTCAAAGCAACATTGATCAAACAGTAAACGTCACTAGGCCATCTTAGCTTCATATAAAAAAAAAAAAAAAAATAATAATACAAACAAACCGACTTCTCACCGACCTAACTTATACAGCATTTCAAGTGCGGAACTTATGTACATCCGCCCCGCGTTTTGTACAGATGGACTTACACCTCGTATCTATAGATATTAATCTATAGTACTTCGACTAAAACAAGGGTGCCTGAGCTTCTATTCATGTTCCGACAAAATTAGAACATACAATGGGCGGGCGGTAGCATAGGCTGCACAGCAATTTACGATGATGGTGGTGGAGTCCTTCATAAGGACTCGCTACTCGCTACTCCACGAGTTTGACTTGTGTCAGGACTTGGGGTGCCCTTATCTCTGGCAAAAGTGAAAGTGCCACACAACATTAACATTACATTTTCGTGAAGGCAAAGCAAGTGGGTGGGCAAACAAACAAACAAACGACTTGGATTTCTCTCTGTATAAAAGGACATTATCCTTAATTTCGTTGCTTGGCGCATTCATATGAAAATGGAAATTTACTATAATAATAAATTGCCAGCGATAAAGACGCGAAGACGACAACACGAAGGAGCGAGGCTCCTTATATTCATTCAGTTTTCTCATTCCGTGGGTTTTTGTTCTTTTCTCGTTTCATGCAAACAGATCGTTCGTCCTGTGAATGCCTTTCTCATTGTTGACGTACAAAATGACTTTATAAGTGGATCGCTGGATATAAGTAATTGCAGTGCACAGCACAAGGGACAGGAGGTGAGCGTTAATCCTTATGTGAAACGACCTGGGGATGGGGCGGTGTAATTCAATTATTAATTGAGTTGTGTGTCCTTTTAGATTTTGGATCCGATAAATAATCTCCTGGGAACTGTGGATTTCGATGCGGTATTCTATTCATTGGATTGGCATCCCAGTGATCATGTGTCCTTCATAGACAATGTGAAGCTGCGTCCTTTGGATGAGACGTCACCGGTGAGTTGATTATCATTATGATGGAGAATATAAATTTGATTTGATTGGGTGTCATTTAGATTGACGCAAGCTCGGCGCAAGTGTACGACACAGTTATCTTTGCCGGACCACCACCGATGAAGCAACGTCTATGGCCGCGGCACTGTGTGCAGGATTCTTGGGGCGCGGAATTGCACAAGGACCTTAAGGTAAGCATTTTTTTTAAATTTTTTTATTATTAATACCTTGGAAGGCGTAGTAACCTTTTTTGGAGGTATTAGGAAATCACCATCTTCACGCCGGATAGATCAAGGCCTCGAATCGCCGCACCAAAGGAATCAACCGATTTTAGACGGGAAGCAAAAACAAATTCCGTCACGTATTGCTCGTTTACGGATGAGACCATTCGGCCCCTCAAGTTTATTTTCAAAAGTACTAGGTCTAGCCGGGCTTCTGAACGGTAACCTTAATGTCCCAAATCGAGTTGATAGCTTTGTTACATAGCATCAGGCATCACTTAGCAGGGGGTCAGAATATTCTTATAGCGCTGAAGAATCAGAATGGAGCAGATGAACGACAAGAGCAACCCTGGCTCAACCAATGTGCGGCCCAGACTTGGCGGACAGTGTCTTGAATAAAAAGACACACAGGAAGGAATTGAAAAGGTAGAGATTCTTACGAAGCGCTGATCTGCCTCGAGGTTTCTTGAACTGCAGTTAATAGCTGCCCATCTTGTAAATTGCTTAAGCCACAGTTGAACAACAGACACCTGGTCAGTGGTGAAAACATATATGCAAGACAAAATGGTGTTTAAAGTGACAGTGCGCTCTTCCTAGCGAGACGTTCAATATAAATGAAGCATTGAATGGGTAGTAGCGATGAGATAGGGTAACTTCAGGGTTCATCTTAAGAAGATATGTATGAAATTTTTGGAGGATGGGCTATGCCTTGTATTATATTGTGGCAATTCCCAGACAGCGAGCTCTGGGAAGCACATTTTACGACTCCTTTGAGGAAGTCGCGAAAACTATTACAAGGAGCTTTGATCTAGACTCTCCTAACTAACTCTTCCTAACTTAGAGGAAACTATAAGGTACATACGAATACGTGAGATATACGGCGGAAAGGATGGGCCATCTAGTGGTTTCTTTTTAAATCACAAGTTATTTTGACACTGACAGCTGTTTTCCCGCTCGAAATCTTGACAGAAAGTCAGTATCATATTCATATCTCCGTTGGGAAATATTGAAAACTTATTTCCAAAGTGAGTGCTGTGTAGCCGAAATAGTGCGTTTTTTGCATGCTAGTGGACAACACTCATGGTTTCCGTCGTCGACAATAAGAATGTGACCTCAATCCACGTACCATCATTGGACCATTTTTCTTCGAAAATGAGGCTGGGAACAACGTTTCGGTCAACGGTGGGCATTACAAAACCGTGTTAACTGACTTTTTTTTTTACTGAAATTAAAGACATGGATTTGGACCGATTGGACGACCTCTGATTCATGCAGGATGGCGTGCCATGCCATACAGCCTATTCCAAAATCGATCTTTTCACACGAAATTCCCTAATCGAGTTATCAGCCGTCTTGGCGATGTCAATTGGCCGCCTCGGAGCTGCGATGTGACCCCTTTGAACTTTTTTTGGTGGGGAACCATGAAGGACCGATGTAATGCCAACAATCCGGAAACGATTCAAGCACTTAAGGTCAATACCATCTAAACAATCCGTGGAGCTAAAGGCCGAAACCATTAACAAGGTTTTGGAAAATTGGAGTGACATAAATGGGGTACTGCGTAGCCAGCCGAGACAGCCACTTGAATGATACGTAGTGTTCTATTTTTTTATGAGCTAAATTCTTCATAAACCCCCGTATGCCAGACTCCTACCGGCTAAATTCTCCACATCTTTAGCTGGCAAACCATCCCCGGAATTGTGTCTCAGTGAAGTGTCTCGGCTCTCGGGTCAAATCTCACATCTGTACAGAAGGATAGACTGAATGACTGTCAGAAGAAGTTTTCGCCTACTTGTCTTAGGTCCTCTCAAGCTTGCCATTAGTGTGCTCAATATAAAGTTGATCTTTGCAGCTTTTTCCAATACAGACTTGATCTGCTGCCTGTATGTTTAACTTCTATTCAACTCCAAGTACTTTTCTGGTTATTTTCTCAGGGACTACTTGTATCCAAAAATACTGGATCTGTCTCCTATAGCCAGCAGGACTAATTCGATCTTTTCTGTTTCTGAGCTAAGTCCATGGTCTTGGACGAGTCTTCTGACTTGGTTCAGACGTCATTGGGCATATCTGTGTCTTGTACGCGGTGATTACTGCTGCGATATCATCTGAGTAGCCGAGCAGGTAAGGATTCCATCATTGGAAATGTTCCATAAGTCGATGCCTATCATAGAAGACTGAGCGGCCCCAGCCGTAATTTTGTTCGCGTTCCTTAAACGCAGATCCCTAAGTCGGATTTCAAGATGACTCGGTGGCGGAAGATCGAGAGTTATGGACGGTCCACTTGGGAAGGGACATTTGAAAATGACGATGCGCAGTACCTACTGTCCACGTAGCTGCGCTTCATACGCACGCTTTCGTCATTTGCAGTTTGTTGTACGCTTGCTTGCAGCTTGTATATAAATAAACGAATCGTGCGTATGAAGCGCAGCTACGTGGACAAAAGGTTTTATTGTCACAATGGCGACAATGGTGACAATTTTCATATAAAATCATTGTGACCTAGCTAACAAGTCTTACTCTCACCTATAAGAGGTATTTCGACATAAGATTCGGGTTCCAGGTCTAGAGGAATTGCCGTCAGAGGCAATAGGCGGGGGCTAGATTGTTTCGGTCACCGTCCGTCGTTTTCTCCGGAAACCTTTCTTTTCGTTACCAAGCAATAGGGTGGAGTGCTTCAATCAGACTATTCTGTTCAGCACCATTAGTCTCTGTCTTCTGGACTGGTTGTCAAACGAAATAAACGGGGGACACACTGCTACGGTTATACCCTGCATCCGTTTCCAATAGAAAATTCGTCAATTGACTTTTGGTCAAGCACCAAAGCGGATTGATTCAATCACCCACTTTTGTCACGGATCAATCTCCCTCCTTAGCGATGGACTTTGACAGACTGTTACGGTCACTTTCCGTCCTTACTTAAAAACAAACCGCCACCAGGAGGTGCTAAGTTCATAAAATGTTACTGCTTCAGTTACTTTCAGAATCTCTTAACGAGGTACATAATGATATCACTTTCAAAAGAAATAGAATTCCCACCTGTAGTGTCCTCCCCTTCCACTCTTGTGCGGTACATCACAATGGACCAAAAAATATGGTCTAAGTGTGTCTTTTATGACAGCCACTTAACCTAACCTAACCTAATCTTCCTACGGTATTGGAAAAGAGTTGTTTGTGGATGAATCCTTAATGGGCCATCAGCAATAACGCTCATATTAAGAAGAGGCTCACTAGAACCCCTCGTTTTAGGGGTATAATATAGAACTGGTCCTCCAGATTTGGGGGTTGTGTGTCGGGGTAACTTCGGTATCTCGAAAAAAACCAATTAAATAGTTGTAAGGGGTGCATGTCATAATGCCCGGTGTCATAACGCCCTGGGGCGTTACACATTTTTGTGTCATCAAGCCCTCGGGCGCTATGACACTTTTAAAAGTGTCTTCGAAAAGGACGGATTTATTGTTGACGACCCTGCAAACCGAAATAAGGACAATGACTTTGGTAGAAGGCCAGAGCATGCCCCAACACACTTCCAAAATTTTGTAAAATGATTGCATGAATGGTATATCTCAGCATCGTTTGCTCGGTTTCCTTCAGTATGTTAGTCTCCTTAACACCACATACAAAATACTATCTCGTTTCGTAAATAGCCTGATTGGCAACACTATCAGTGCGGTTTAATGCCAGAAAAATTCACAGTCGATCATTGATTGTATGTTCAAACTATACAAGTTAGTTAAATTTTATCAATACAATTTCATTACTTCCTCGACGATGACAGTGTGATTCCTTACAGGAAAGGACACAGTTATTAAGTCCGAACTATACGAAGACTACTTTCTATGACCTGAGTTTGCTCATTTGGCTTAAAAGCTTAGTAATAGGGACAATATTTCCAATTTAAAGTTTGTCATCGAAAGATTACCCATCCCTGAGGTACTTAATCTTCAGTTTGCTGGTCACAAAGATGTATACCCGGCTGTCGTCTCTTTATTCAATGTAGCTAGGTGTAGAGACCATAATCCTTCACATCCACTCTTTCATTCTATTCAATTTATAATCGCCGCTCATCCTTTAAACACGAAATCCACATTCAATGTTGGAATGTTATCATTTAACTGAAATTTAAGCGACACACAAAAACATCCTTTTTATACGAACTATACTCACGCTTCTTGTTTTCGTTTTTTCTCTCACAAACAGATTGCAGAGCAAGGAATTAAGGTATACAAAGGCACTAATCCAGAAGTTGATTCCTATTCAGTTTTTTGGGATAACAAAAAGCTCTCGGATACAACACTCAATGTCCAGCTAAAGATGAAAGGAACCACAGATATTTACATTTGCGGTCTGGCGTACGATGTTTGCGTTGGTAAGGCTAAGGATATACACACAGATTTAGGCGAACTTTTTGCACCACAAAAATTGTTTATACAATAACCGCAGGTCCAAAAATTCTCTACACCTGCATAGCGATTGTTTTGAATTTTACTTTATGCTGTACCTATAAGGGTGCAAGAAAAATCCTTTTATGTCCTTAATACGAATTTATCTTCAGTTTTTTTTTTTTTTAATAAATTTGTATCCTTGCTCTATAGGTGCAACTGCTGTGGATGCCTTATCGGCTGGCTATCGAACAATTTTGATTGATGATTGCTGCCGCGGTGTGGATTTGCGCGATATCGAGAGTGTCAAGGGAAAAGTGAACTCAAGCTACGGAGTTATCGTTCACTCAGACGAGGTAAATCATTTTCGCAATGATGCAATCAATCAATTAGGACGGTTGCAATCTCTCCTCGCCGGTCGGGCAAAATTAAAATCAAATTAAAAACACAATTTCTACTTTCCAGGTAAAAGCAATGGTGGAGGGCAGAGATCGACGCCCAGAATTGGGTTATAAATTGGCAATGGAATTGAAAAATCCCGATTCGGTTCTGTCGCAGAGGGATAGCAGCATTCCGAGAGGTTCTTCAATGTAGGTGACGTTCAGATCAGAGCACTGTGCGTTGCTTTTGCATTTTGTATTTTATTTTTAATAAGAAACCACTTAACAACAATCACACACGGATATACAACAATTACAACAATTCCAGCTTGATATGCCTCGACATTAAGGTCCATAAGCCGTAGAATAGAATGACATATTAATAAATAGTAAAAGTAAGATAAAACATTGAGTGTATTTTGAAACATCAGCGATTGCGATTGCAAATAAAAAATTAAATCAAATTTGTTTACAAGTTTTTTTGTAATTCCAATGGAGAGGATGAACAAGAAGTGAAGGGTGTTTTTTTAGAGGTGTAGAATTTTAAGTTGGCAACACTATTTGAACTGGCGGGGCGGCCATTTTGTCAGCTGTCAAGTGACTTATTTTTAGTTTGGTTTGGCATTTCAACATGAATAGACTGACGCCTGAACAATGCTTAAAAATTGTGCAAATTTATTTTGAAAATCATGGTTCTGTTCGAAATACATAACATAATCAACATAATCTTCTCACTTTTGGTTGAATGGATACGTCAATAAACAAATCTGCCGTATTTGGAGTGATGATAATCCTCAAGTGTAGGTTGAGACACCGTTACATGCACAAAAACTGACTGTTTGCTGTGTTTTATGGGTTGGTGGAATAATTGGTCCGTACCTACTTCTTTAAAAACTATGCAGAACGTTACACTCAATGGTGACCGCTATAGAGCCATGATTACTACTGACTTTTTCGTTCATCAATTGAACAACCATGATGTGCAGGAGTCGTGGTTTTAACAAGACGGCGCAACATGGTCACACAGCTCGTGCCACAATTGATTTATTGAAGGAAACGTTTGGTAACCGCATAGTTTCACGTTGCAGACCCGTGTATTGGCCTCCAAGATCGTGCGATTTAACGTCGCTTGACTATTTTCTGTGGGGAAATGTGAAGTCGCTAGCCTTCGCCGATAACCCCGAAACGATTGACCACTTGGAGGACAATATTCGTCGCGTTATTGCCGATGTACGGCTACAAATGTTGGAAAAATTTATCGAAAATTGGACCTCCAGATTAGACTACGTCCGAGCCAGCCGTGGCGATCATATGCCAGAAATCATATTTAAATTATATGTAATGGCAGAAGATTATCTTTTGAATAAAGTAAGTTTCATGTCAATTTAAAAAAAATTATGTCTGTTTTATTCCATTTCAAAGTTCTGTACCTCTAAAAAAAACGATAGCGATAGGCAAGGGTAACTCTTCGCCTGATTAATGAGTTGATGTCATTTTCATAGTCTACAGCGAAACCGAGTTAGATAAAGTCCCTAAGTATTTCAAAGTTAAAGCTGTCTGTCTATACTATGACGTTCCGCTCGTATCTTTTTGACAGCAAATACTTGGTTTTCCTCGTTTAGTACTAATTTTTGCCGCCATAAAATAAGACATCACTCCATATAACTCGTCTCTATACATGCTGTCAGAATGGGACCGATAAGCCAATGGTGATTATCGCATTATGGCAGTCTTAAGTTTTCTCCATGATCTACAATAGTGTGAACATAGAACAAACTCATATGAACCGAAACCGACCAGGTCCTTGTCATTATTTCGTTTTGTAGAATTGTCATTTGTTATCTATAAATCAGTCCTTTTCCGAGGCTTTACAACTACATACTTGCTTTCTGCATACTAGAGAAGTTACCCCGATGGACAATCCCCAATTTGGAGGACGAGTTCCATATTATATCCGTGGAACGAGTAACCGGCTGTGGTTGGCCTATTAAAGGTTAGTCTGTCACCATCTATTGCTCTCGCATTATAATATTAAAAGTAAAAATAAATAGATGGCGCAACAGGCGATAGACACCCTAGGCCTAGCTTCTCGCAACCATTCGTTTGTGTGAGTTTTTATTTTTGGGACCAATGGAACACTAAAAATAAAACCTTGGTATATTTGATAAAAATAAGGATTAATTCAACAAATTTTCTGTCAATATACGTCCAACAAAATCTTTCTATCAGATTAACAAAATTTTGATAAGTTTTATCTTGTCTCAAAACATTTGTTGTGATGACAAAAAAATTGTTATGGTAACAAAAATTATTTGTTTGTGCGTATAAAAATAGTTTGTTAAACTAACTAAAATGCTCTTGATTTTACAAAGAAATTTGTCATATTGATCTTTATCTTTTTGTCAAATTAACAAAAAAATTGTTAATAATATCGAAGTTGTTTGTCAATATTCAGCTATTGTATTTTGTTAAATCAACAGCAAATATTTTTGATTATACAGAAATATTTTTTCAGTACTACCGTTGTGTTTTGTTGAATCTATAAACAGGTTGTTGGTTACATAGCAACATTTTGTCAGCTCCAGCATTTTAATTTGTTGATTCAACAACAGAATTATTGAGTGAATAGAAATAATTTGTCAATTATTTATTAATTGTTCTGTTGAGTTAAATAAAATATTTTGTCGATATGATTAATACTCACTTGCAGTTGTCCTTTAACTTAATTTTGAAGGTATGATAAGTAAGTATTTATATAAATAAAGAAATTATATCTAAAATCTAGGTATTAATAAATGATACGCAAAGGAAATAAGTTTAGTAATTAGATTTATTAGATTTAAAAAAGTAATTAAACAAATTAAATGCAATTCATTCAATTCATTCATGCAATTCAGGTCGCTTATAAGCTCTCCATTTACCCATAATTTCGTCCGTTATATTCAATTTGAGTATTTGAGAAAGCCTGTATTTCGAGGTTAACGTCCAAAGATTCTCGAGTTCAGCCCATGAACAATTGTCCGCTAAAATTGCATCCTCTGTGACTGGGAGGGACTAAATAAAGATTTTATTAAAACATTATATCTGTTTTAATTTTTTAATTTTACCTAAAGCAGCAGCAACTCCTATTTCGCAATCAGGATCACATTTCACCGATTGTATTTTGCGCACAAACAAACTTGCTACTTCGCGCGTGAGTGAAACATAAATGCGCCATCAATAGCATTGCATTCAAAGGATTATAATGTTTAAAATGTATTTTTATCGATTCAACAAGTGTGTTATCAATTCTACAAAATGTTTGTCATATCTACAACCATTTATTTCATTTCAACAAAATGTTTGTATTATTGTTAATCTGTATTTTGTTTGGCTAACAAACATTTTGTATAAGTTTTGTCAATTTTAAAGACATTTACAAAAGTGATTTTTGGTTATGATTTTATGGATATAACAAAAACTTTGTTAATTCAACAATAAATATGTTCAATTGATAAACTATCGATTTATTAAACTGAAAATTGTGTTTTGTTAATCTGACAAAGTAGTTTTTTAGTAAACATTTTTTTCTTTTGACAAAATATCGTTCAAATTGATAAAACTTAAGTTGTATTGATAACTTTCATTTATCATTACAACAATTTTTTTTCAGTTCAACAAAACTACTTTTGTTGAAATTTTACAATAGAATTTTGTCAATATTACCTGGTATTTTATTTTCAGTGAAGGGGCCTACAATTTTATGCCGAGTCCGAACGGCTGAATTGAGAAGCTTTTTCAGGACAGTTATACTCTCGGATGTTTGTCAGACGTTCGCGAGAGGTGCCGCAGTAGAAAATACCTTAAGATGTAATTTGTGTTTTCGGGGATCGAACCTACTACTGCTACTGCGCCCACCGCATTATAATATTGGAGATCCCTTTAGACCTGGGATCCACAGTCTGGGCATTCTGATTGATTGATTGTCCAACAAGAATATCGCTATCTACATTGATAGTCAGGCTGCGCTAAAGGCGCTAGAGCTGCCGCACAATGCTCAGAGCATTATACGCGCAGAACCAAGTCAGATTGTGTTGGGTACCCGGACACTGCGATATTGAGGGTAACGAAAAAGCTGATGTTCTGACCAAAACCGGATCAGAGCTTCCACCTAATGAAACAATTGAGGGCACAAGACTACCAATAGCCGTGACCAAGAGATTTATTCTCGATAATATTAAAATAGGGCAGATCAGAGATGGTTGGATACAGCGTTGCCGAAGTGGCACAATTGTGCCATTTTGGCACCCTACATTCCGATTGGCACCTTGGCACCTTCAGTTCTCATTTGGCACCTTATGAGCTTCATACATATTAATACATAATATTTAAAAAAAAAAGTATTTCTTAAATGTTTAAAATTGATTGAGAGTGCAAGTCATTTTCTCTTTCATCTGCGAACACTTATTTCATGTTCACAGAACTGAATTTTTTTTTTTTTCAAGTAGTGAAACAACATACATATCGTGTGTGTGTGTGTGTGTACGAATTCATACACAATAATCGTAATGATACTAATGCGAAATTATATGTTTCTTGTGTTTTTAAATATCTCTCTGCCGTTGAAGGGCTGGTGGCACCCAGTTGGCACCTTTGGTTACCGTTAATGGCACCTAAGAAAAAATGTTTGCGGCAACGCTGGTTGGATATACATAGTAGAGTAGGGCACAGAGTCTCAAAGGCTCTGTGGTCTAAGCTAGATCGGAAAAAATCTGTAGAATTACTAAAGCTCAGCAGATTAAAGCTACGAACAGCAATAGGGATACTCTCGGGGCCACACTAAGAGATTAGGTTTAACAGATACGGACACATGCAGGTACTGCGAAGACTTACATGTCGCAGAGGATATAACTCATCTCCTCTGTGAATGTCAAGCTATTGCTCGGTACAGGAGCAAATACCTTGGAAGGTACTTCTTCGACAATTTGGAGGAGGTTGGCCTCGCAAACAAAATTAAAACAATTTTCAGGTTTTGTAGGGAAATTAATTGTTTGGGCGAAGTGGTTTTGGTTTTTTGACCGTTTCCCAGAGAAGGCGATGGACCCAATATGGTGCCTAGTCCAATGTGATAAACTCACACCCTACTCAACCTAACCTAACCTAAGAAACGGGCGATCGATAGATCGACCAATTGGGTTCGAACGCAATTACGTAGTCAGGCATAGTGCTGTCAGTTTGTTTTTTGGCGCTACATCTGGCGCTTTTTTGAAGGTCGTTCCGTGCGGTTAATGGGGTTTTAGAGCTCCTAGCGTTTTTTATTTTATTATCAGTTCGTCGATAGAGGAGATCTTGTCTTAGGTGGCAATAACCTACGTATCTTTTTTAACATTAAACCTTCTTAAACTAAGAACTTGGCGTACATTTAGATCTCATTACTTTTCGTGACTGACTAGAGACTAGAGAGAACTTGGCTCTTTTTTTTTACATTTATGTTTTTGCTACAGAGATGAAATTTGGTTAGGTGGACTTTTTTAATGAGCTTTGTAAATGGTTCAAGTTTGAAGTTTTTGGCTTATTTGGTTCCGTAGTTAGAGGGGGGTTAGTGCCTTACTAGAGAACTTGGCTGGGGCAAGAGAGATTAAGGCGGGTAAAACATCTTGATCTATAAGAGTTAGCTAAGACCAAGAAAGTAGGTAATATTTTCAATCAAAAAAGTATAGAAATCCGACAAATGGCGGATTTATCTACCAAATTGCTGATTAGTTTCACGACTTACTTACATACTTACTTACTTAAGGTGGCGCTACAGTCTGGGGTGGACCTGAGCCTCAACCAATAAGCATCTCCAGCCACCACGATCTTTGGCCAGCTGTCTCCAGTTTCGCACGCTAAGTTGGTTAAGATCCCTTTCCACTTTTCCTCTCAAAGCAACCAAGAGTAACGTCATCCGCTTTTGATAGAGTCCATGCCTCTGCACCATAAAGAAGGACTGAGATGATTAAGGTCTTATAAAGGGTCACTGTCTTCATCGTCCAGGTTGAATGGTTCATTCTGCCTGACAGCGGGATTTAGTTTGTCATCGCCGTTAAACAGTCTGCAGAAGTAGTTCTTCCATATCCACACGATCGACTGCGATTTTACTATGATGTTCCCTTGTTCGTCCTTGCAGGCTTCGGTTCGGGCTCTGTAGCATTGGAAGCATTGGCTTCCGAACCTCATTCCTGCTGTAACATCTCTCTATTTCCTCGATCGTGCGCTTCTCGTGCTCTTTCTTTTTTCTCCTGAGAAGCCGGTGTTCGTCTCTTCTTTTCTGCCCGTAGAGCTCACGGGCAGCTCGGGTCCTTCTTTGCAGCGCGCCGTTTTGTATGCCTCGTGTTTCGCTGCATGTGCTTGCCGGCACTCATCGTCGAACCAGGGGTTTCGTTGTGGTGGTCGAGTGAAACCAATGGCAATGTTGCCACTGGTCTTTAATACTTGATGCTGGCTGCATAGCATCTCTTGAGAGATTGAGAAAGACTCTATCGGAGAAGGATCTGGTGATCTCTTGCGATTTTAGCCGTCCGACGTCACGACTAGGTGCGATTATTGGAAGGATGATAACAGGTAACACCATGCTTCCCTCGGGTATTTTAGTAGGTGAGTTAACCGCAAGTCCCACACTATCGCAAAGCTCGCATGTGATGTCTTTTAACGATTTTACATGCAGCTACACGCTAAAAAAAAAGCTCTGGGCAGATACCTTATCTACTATTTTCGAAAAGTGCGCTTCATTACAACTTCATATTATGTTCTAGCTCCCTATTGATCTGCTGCATCACAACAAATAAATAACCAACACTTGTCTTGCTTTGCATTGCAATAGAGTACCAAAATCAGCTTCCGTTGGTATAGTCGAAGTCGTATCAAGGTGCATCCACGTAATCCATGCAGAAAAACAACAACGTTTGAAATTTCAAAATGCAAATAGGTGATAAAAACAACATATCCTCGAGCGGTCCTTGTTTACAAGGAAAGCTCAATTGTATACTTGTCAACGCCTCTATTGCATGACCATCTCTCTGCGTCGAGTACCTTCCAATTACATCAGCAGTCTAGCATGTCCTTCAAGCAACATTGCCCACTACGCTATTCTGTATACAACGTCACGTATATAACGAACTTTTAATCATCGATGGAGGATGCTATTTACATCGACCGATTTCCCTTCCAGCAACAATATCCGATTCGCGAGATACTCTATTTTTGTTCGCGCTAATCCATACACCACCCTATAGGGGTTGGGGGCTACCCCAGAGTTTTAGTCCATGTTCCGGTGTATACAGTGTAATTTATTTTCCTCTGACATTTGGCCATGCTCGTCCTGTCTGCATTAAGTATTGTCCCGGCGGCTTACGTTGGTTATTCGATTAGACACGAGCTCGGACGTAAAGTGAAATGTAATTTATGAGAATGTCGACTAGATTGGGATTTCTATTTTTGGTTTTGCGTTGTAATGGCATAAGGACCACGATACGTATAGAGAGTTCGCGTGAACTTCTATACAGCAATGAGTTTGGCATATTCCTTTCCCACCCGGCGAACTTTTCCTCAGCGTAAAAAGGTTAATGCAGCTGCAATATTGGACGGCTGTTCTATTGGTGTGTGGTTGTTTAAACATATATCACCCAGTGACCCTTAATTGTTCCTGACTGTGGCATAGGGGAATTTATCTTGCATCTGCAATACCTGCAGTGGTCATGCATGCAAAGTTGTAATCAAATTCCATTTGGACGAGTGTTGTAGATGGTATACCTACGTGTTTGGTGTAGTATATCTGCAGGCAGCACAGAAAGTGCTATTACAGTCGTAGTATTAGATACATTGTGGGGACAGATAGTTTTTTTTTTTGCGATTTTCGAATTTAATTGAAAAACTTCTATAAAGAGGGTTGGACAGGCCGTATAAGCGTAGTCATGGGATTTAACTCAAGTCAGATAGTGTTTTCATATAGCTTTTAATTACTCCAACTCCTAACCGGAGGTTTGATATAAGTTTGAGTCACCCTTTCGTCTACGAAATGTCAGGTAAGTTCGAACTTCGAATGTATACAAAGGGTGGGCCATCTACTGGTTTCTTTTTAAATCATAGGTTATTTTGACACTGACAGCTGTTTTCCGCTCGAAATCTTGACAGGAAGTCAGTATCATACATTTACGGAACGAAATGAGTCGCTTTACGCTTGAACAACGTTGAGAAATATTGAAAACTTATTTCCAATGTGAGTGCTGTGTATAGCCCAAACAGTGCGTTTTTTAAAAAGTTTTGGCCGAAATGAAGCCTGCTGTACACAAGTTTGTGCAAAAAGTTCGTGAGACTGTTATGATAGTGGACAACACTCATGGTCGGAAAACCAGTACGTTATTGTCGGGAAGCCAATGCATCCACAGAGAGCGATTGTGGAGTGGTGGCACCATTTTTCTTCGAAAATGAGGTTATGAACAACATTTCGGTTAACGGTAGGCGTTACAGAGCTATGGTTAACCAACTTTTTTTATTGAAATTGAAGACATGTATTTGGACGAACGGATGGCGCGCCATATCACACAGCCCATGGCACAATCGATCTTTTGCGCACCAAACTTCCAAATAGTATATTATCGGCCGTTTTGGCGAAGTCAATTGGCCGCCTCGGAGCGGCGATTTGAGCCCTTTGGATTTTTTTTTTGTGAGGAACCGTGAAGGACCGATGTTATGCCAACAATCCGGAAACGATTCAAGCACTTAAGGCCAATATCATCCAAGCAATCCGTGAGCTACAGCCCGAAACCATAAACAAGATCTTGGAAAATTGGAGTGACAGAATGCGTTACTGTAAAGCCAGCCGAGGCAGCCACCAGAACGAAGTTGTCTTCCATAATTAATGGGAATGTTTGCCCTTACTAATAAAGCCATAATATATGGAAAACATTTAATTTTGTTAATTTTATTGCATTTAAAAAAAAAACTTGTATTTGGCCCACCCTTTATTTAGGTTTATGGACGGGCGAGGAGTCAATACGAATCCATTGTGATGCCCGTCGGGGAATAGAGGTTGTTCCTTACCCAATACAACCCTGTCTAAAAGCTGTAATCAATTGCATACAAACCATCATGATAATATGATAAAGAATAAAGTTAATTATCCTGTCTATTGATTTGCTGGATGTGCTCGTCTAGGTCACGGAAGAACGGAACGACTCCATATAGGAATTTATAACAGGCGTATTGGAGACCTTGGCAGTGATATAGGAAGAGTGTTGGGTTCTCAAGAGCTAACTCATCACCGCAGCCTCTACAAAATTCCTCCACCGTCAAACCCATTTCCTTCATGTAGTACCGCAGAGTATTGTGACCCGTGATGATTCCTACGAGGGTGGACAGGGATTTTCTATCCTTCCGTATGATACTCACGGTCCTAGTTTCATTGAAGGACTGCCATAGAATTCTTGTGGTACTGCAAGTTTCACCCCCGGTCCATCTAGCGTTGGCCTCTCTTGTGGGTTTTCTCCCTGCTTCAAGCTTCAGTGTACAAGGCGGGATATTCACAAAGGGAGCAGCTTGTTCTGATACAGATTTCGAGTCTTGTCTTGCCAATTCGCCCCTCTTCTCATTGCCTGGAATGCCTTAATGTCCCGGAACCCAGCAGAGCGATATGCCTTGTGCTTAAGTTCTCTGCGACAGCATTTCACAAGCTTAGATTTTATTTTTGGTGCAGTTATGGCTTTTACTGCTGCCTCGATGTCGATAAAAAAAAGTACCTAATGCCTTCAGGTGATATTGCCCTTACCACAGACTCATTGTTGTTGTCAATGCCAGTGTCTATTTGGAAGACACTACCATGGTCCGAGAGGCGTACCAATTTTGAGAAGACGCCTAATCTTACCCTACTCCAGCATTCATTTTAGATTCATCTGTAAATAAATGGCTATGGATTGCGAGCTAGGTACGAGCCTGTCTATCAATTCTTCCCTGCTGGGATAGGCGCTCGACAATGGTCTTCTAAACTTTAGGTATGGCGTGATGGAAACTGTGACAGGACGCAAATCCCGTTTTTGTTGGTATAAACTCCTAGATTGCCTATTAATTCCTGCACATTTCGGTGCCCTAGAAGTGCTGCAATCTAAGTTCCTTTTGAGTTTTAAAAAATCAAGTTTGTGCGCTTTCGGCAATCAATTTAAATTTAATTGAATTTTTATAGATAGAAAATTTCTCTCGAGGTTTACATCCCGCCGATTCAACTTTATTCGATGGTAAATATTGGCAGCCACCTACAGCAAACGTCAACACTCTGAATATCCACACGTTAAAGGAAGCTGAATGTCTCCGTAACTGGGTTCACTGAATTAAACTACAGCTGCCTATACCTCTATTGTGACTGAGTTCAAGAGTTTTCCGTCTCATACTTCCCTATCACGTCGCTGTATGCACGTATCCCATTAGTCGCAATAGTTTTTGTTAAAGTGGCGAGACTTGCGTGACAATTCATATATCAATTCAAACATTTCCAACGTCGTCATTTCTACCTCCACGTTCTCGTTCAGCCTTTTGTATTCGTCGACGACGACGACGACGTCGACTAACGTTAATCCTTCATCTGCCGTTGGTGTCGAAACCCTTTCAAATAACCATTTAGCAAGTTTTCGACAAATGATAGGCCATTTGGGAAAAGCCAACTCGGAAACTGCGTAGCTTATTCATCTAGTAGTGAAACTCATTAGCATTTCTCTGCAAAGTGCGGCACCCACGCTTGGGCCACTCGTCGTTACCATGTTGATGCTCATTCCGGCCACACCACAAAGCAAACGTCTATCGTTATTGTTTCCTCTCGTCCCTTTCTATAGAATATTTGACACATCTGCTGGGACAACAAATGTCATTCATTATTTAACGGAACAGCAAACTAATGAGAGCCAAAACTCAGATGGACACACAAGTCCGGCTAATCTTCAACCAGAGCCAAGGACTTTGCTATTGCCGATGGCTTAAATTTCTAATTTCTCATTTTCTCATTCTCTTCTGTTTTCTTTGTTGTTGTTTTTTTTTTGTTTCTCTTCTGTTCGTTTCTTTAATTTCCACTTACAAGCAAACAATTGTTCGTCCTGATGATGGAATGTGTCCCCCTGCACCGTATACTTTCATTCAGAAAAAAAAGAGGAAGAGAAAGACAAAGCTTCACAATACAATCACCCCTGCCTGTCGTCAGTGCGCAAATGTCACATAGTTGGTCCTGTGATTGAGCTTTTCTGCACGCTCTCTGTGGACGAAAAAAAAAAATGCTTCACCATCAAAGAAAACCAACGAAAACACATCTGAGCAGACGGGTAAACAAATCCGCTGAACATGATGTTTCCCCAGAGCTATATATGGTGGTGGTGTGGTGCGTGGGCGGGGGTTGGAGTATCGAAAATTGAGTCAATGACGTCACTGGAACAACGAGGTCATCAGAGAAATGTCGGTCACAAGACTCACCCGCGAACCAAGTCCATAACCAACCATAAAGTTTCGCATGTTTGTTTTGTTCGGTTTCTCTTTTTGCATTCATTTGCGGGGCGGGTATAAGTGTTCCTTTTTGATTCTACAAGGACTTCGACTTCGACTTCGACTTCGATTGCGGTTGATGGATCAAAAATGTAGGTTTTGCAAACAATAATGCAGCCCAAAGTAATGCAAGGGTCTTGAGATTTTCACCATTTAGTGGTGAAGGTCGAGTGGGGGTTGTATATGTTGCCACGTAACCGAATAAGGACATTTGGAATGTGATTTGACATCCATTTGCTATACTCAAATGTATGTGTGCAAGGTATAAGTAAGGGCAGTGTTCGGAATTGGAATTCCGTTTCTATATGCAATCTAATCAAAGCCAGAGGGGGTTGTAACTTTATGCAAAAGTTGTAAGGATATACGCAGTTTGTAATGGAGGAAACTGCTGAGGAGGGTTAGACTTTGTATGAGTAAGTCCATTGAAAGCGATGTGTACATGCACACTGCACACACGAGTGCTGTAAGTTGTATTGCGAATGGAAGCAAATGTAAACTGGAAAGTTATACACTCGATGTAACCATTATGCCTTATTAGGCAGGCATTATTCAAAAAAAAAATATGTACTCTGCCTTGCATAGGTATATTTGTTAGCAACTGATGATGAATGACTGATGACTTTAAGGTTGCTTGCAATTTAAATTATCTGACCTACTTGGGCTTGCAATGAGGTCTGAATCATGAGTTCTTTTACTTTAGATGGCGCTCACAGTCCGGGGTGGACCACGGCCTCAACCAACAAGCCCCTCCAGTCAGCTCGGTCCCTAGCTAGCTGCCTCCAGTTACGCACACCAAGTTGGTTGAGGTCGCTCTCCAATTGTGCGCGCCACCTGAGGTGGGGTCTTCCTCTGCTTCGTTGTCCCTTAGGGGTGGACTCAAAGACTCGTCGGGCTGGTGCGTTGTTGTCCATACGCTCCACGTGACCAAGCCATCTCAGCCGCTGTATTTTGAGCTTTTTGACTAGGTCAACGTCGCTATATAGCCGGTAAAGTTCGTCGTTGAATCTCCTCCTCCACACTCCGTCGATACAAACTGGACCGAAAATCACTCGAAGAATCTTTCTCTCAAAGCGTGCCAAGAGGTTTTCATCAGCTTTAGATAAGGTCCATGCTTCTGCACCATACAACAGGACCGGGATGATTAAGGTCTTGTACAATATCTCCTTGGTTCTGCGAGAGAGGGCTTTACTTCTTAGATGCCTACTTAGCCCGAAGAAACAGAATCATGAGGTCTGGAAAATGTTTTTTACTAATCTAATCATGTACTGCCAATAATACAGCCTAAAAGCCACCCTAAAGTGTTTGCTTTGAATAGCGCCGCTGTTTGGACTGAGAGAAGGTTACAGCTTACAGCCAAAAGGGCCTAATCACTTATTAATTAATAGATATAGTCATCTTGGTTCAAGCGACTGGGTTAAGAATAGCTTTCAGTGGTCTAAAGGCATCGGCACCAATTTCAAGCCTCATTTCACATTAGTAACGATCTTCAATGAGCTAGGTACAGAAGGGCAGATTTCGGGACGCTTGTGAGCAGAGGACTGTTTAAAGATGGAAAGTGTGCATATTAATCAGTATATACGAATCAGAGATTCAACTAGGAGTCAGACAAAAACGGCAATTGGACTTTTATTTGACGGAACAACGCTACCTTCTCAGATGAATCCAAATATATGTAGAGGTTAGAGCAGCGGTTCACAATCTTTTTTGGTCGCGGAGCACTTTTCTGGAGAGAAATTTTTCGTAGTTATGGAAAACGCTATTACTATTTTCCGATTTTATTTCAATTTTATTACATAAAATTTCAGTTTCCAAAACTTATAAAAATGACCATAGTGGAACAACATTTATTTTTTCAAAACAGCAGTCAATCTTTTCTGAAGACTTTCCACTAAAACAGGACCGTATAGGCAGACAGCCTAAGACTATAGCTTCTCACAACCATTTTTGTTGTGAGTTTTTATATTTGGGATGAATGCAAGAGACCTACAATTTTATGCTGAGTCCGAACGGCTGATTTGAGAAGCTATTTCTGAACAGTTAGAGTTTGGGAGGTTTTTTTAGACGTTCGCGAGAGGTGGAGCAGTGGAAAAAACTTTAAAATGTAATTTGTGTTTTCCGGGGATCGAACCTGGGACCCCTCGCACAGTAGTCCAGTAGTCCACTGACGAGCCACTGTGCCCATCCGGCAATATGCTACTGGCGTGTTGATCAAGGGTCGACCCTTATACAAGTAATAGAACATTACCGAATCAAGAGAAATCAGAAATGGTCTGAAGCGTGTACTTTGACTGCAATTCTTTGCTAAGAGGACACCTTACATACACTTTTCCATCGGATCCAAATATTTATATTAAACTTGGATTTGGTACTCCAAAAAGCTTTTTTTCAAAATTACAATGGTTTTTGTAAATGGAGTCTTTCGAAATTCCGGCTGTTCCTTAGGTTTTTGTTGAAATACTATGTTTTTTGTGAAATATGCAACCACGAGGATTTCGTTCCACGACACAGCACCTAACAGCCCTGGCCGTGAGTTCATGATGGAGTTTAGGTGCAACAATCTCCCTGATTTGTATATGGTCATCAAAATCTTACTATCAACGTCATTAGGCGTATTTTTGAGAATCTATACCTAGCTCACTTTTACTTTTATATGTAAAACTTTCATACTCACTTTTGGTTTTGTTATACTCACTTCCCAAAAAAAAATACGCCAATTGATTCGTTTCCATTTTGATAGCTCTGAAGTTCTGGATTAGGTACACGATTTATTTTTACGCATTTTTGTATAACAATTTCATTGCTGCGAACAAAGTGCCAAGTTTCAGAAGTCCAAAACTAGCTAGTCTGATGGAAATTTCTTATTTTTTCCCATCATTCTGCAAAGCACTTTGTTTTTTTTTTATGCGGAGCACACTTTGGAAAACTCGGGGTTAGAGGTTATCCTTCAAAATTTGAATGTCGATAAAAAGAAAAAATGGTCCTCAATATAATCCTGAGGAAATTTTTCATAGTTATCCATAGTGGTAACTTTTAAGTTAAAAAAAAAGCTAAATTACTGAGCGGCTGATAGTTCGGGTGAACGACCGACATCCATTTCAATATTCGAAAAATCGCCACAGACAACTCGCCGCGTTCTCCCGATTATGTCAATATTACCAGCATATTGCAAGATTGAACGAGTTTTTTTCAAAATTATACCTTTATTGTTGATCTGTGAGTTTGGTACCTGCAACTGTTGTGAAAAAATATGTTAAAGATATTACGCGATAGCGCATCATTTTGTCTTAAAGAAAAAGCTAGCCCTAGGGTCCTAAAAGTTGTTACCCCAACTCAGACTCTAATCGATTTAGGGGTTCCCGTGAGTAAATTTAATGCGGACCTACTTAGATTCAATATCAATTTATTTTAAACAAAATTCAACTAAAAATTGTAAAAGCCCAAAATAACTTAAGATACCTACAACTGTGGGAAGTTTAAATAATGTATTCAAAGAGAACCTTAAGCGGATCATGGAATTGACGGCTCACTCCCATCAGGAAACATCATAATTAATAGTTTATCCATATAACGTAAAGTGGACTTATAACTACATGAGGTATTTTTTCAGATTATAACTCCTTCGCTTCGAGCCACCTTAAATAAGTTTACCTACCCTTAAGTAAGGTTACATTTCTCACGTACTTGGATGGTGTATAATACTTCGTTAAATTAGAAACAAGTACGACTTTTATTGTGGGAAAATATACAAAAACCCACATTTATTATCTCCGTTCTCCGAAGTATAAAATACACGTCTCTCTCGGTCCGAAGCCGATCTAGAACTAACTACTATAGGTACATATCATTTTACAATAGTATATGAACACGTATGGCCAGTGTTATATTTATTCCCAACCCTTGCAACTAATATTTTGAGCTATATAAATCATAGCATCCTGTAAACTTGACATCGCTTTCTCTGAATCCAGTGAAATGATTTACGGTATTGACATCCATACTGGAGTACATATGCGTAAGCATCAGCTCTCTTCTATACTCTACTCATGCAAGCCGGGTCTTGGCAATTCTTTCGAAAATTATTGTTGGGTTTGATTCTAGGCTAAAGGAAAGTGGTAAGGGCCATCTCTTATGCCGACTTAATTTTTCGAGTATTTAAGGAAAGACTTAGGTATCTACTTTGGTTTGGTGTTCTTGGCCAAAGTACCTAACACAAATATCTTTGCTTTAATCTATCTATCTTTAATATACATATAATTCTTCTGTACGTGTTTGTAAGAGCAAGATTAGCCGAAGATAATATTATATACCAGGGATCGCGATGGGCCCACTAAGGTGTCTAGTGTCTTGTGCGGATTTAGGCAAGGAAAGTCTACCATCGAGTAAATTTTCATATTTTGACAGATTTTAGAAAAATTCCCGGAATTTTAGGTAGATACACAGACACACCACCTTTTTATCGACTTTAAAAAGTCGCCTATGATAGCGTATATAGGGACAATCTATTCAAAGCCATGTCAAGTTTCGGCATCGTTGGTCCGTAAAAATAAGGCAAAAGCATCACCTAACCCTTTGATGTCGAAAAATGTCGTGTAACATTTTTAACATAATCCTTAAAGTGCAATTGTACTAAACGCAGGCGGCGGAGATTGGTCTGCGGACAAAACGAAGTATAATGCTTGCAACGAGAAAGGAGTCTTAGTATCGACCACTCGGACAAAACGTTACGATGAACAGATACAACTTCGAAGTAGTTAAAGACTATGTCTATCTGTGCTCTGCTGTATGCTGCAGAAGCATGGAGTGTGTCGAAATAGGATGAATATCTTCTGGGCGATATTCGCAGCAGTACCTACAAGTATACTTTTGCGCGCTTTACTTTTCTGTTTCTATATTGATTGATTTTCGTTCATTTCATCGGTTACAATTAGGCTTGTCTTTCCTTTCTACACAAAGCAACCATGGACAGCATTGTCATAATATTGAAGACACACATTGCTGCTTCAGAAATGTTTCTTTCTTTTGACACCTTATTGTCTGTGTTAGAAATAGCCGCTAATGCGATTTGTTTAAATTAAATAGTCAAAGAAAATGAAAAACGTCAATGAAAATAAGGCTGTAGTGGTTTTCCTTTCGCACGAAACGAAAATGTCTTTCGTTTTAGGAGTTAGAAAAACAAAAACGCTGATGAAACAGCTTTCGTTTTTTTTTGCTTTCGCGTAAGCAAAAATTCCAAAGCAAAACGTTAGTGCAAAACGAAAACGATTGAACGATTTTATCTTACAGAATCACACAACAGCTAATTGTGCGTTTAAAGGAAAACCTTTGTAATTCATGAAGACGTTTCTGAATTGAGTGGGACTTGAGATTCAGTTAGTGACGCAAATAGAGTCGACATTTTGGCGGATTCATATAAAATTCCCTTAAATATAGCCCCGCATGATTTTAATTCATATATAGTTGTGGTTTCATGAGTCTGCGCTGTTCATAATGTGATGTTTAATTATTTCAAATACCAAATCAGAAAAACATATTACAGTCGTGTCTCGATATAGTGAACTATTTTTTGCAAGGCCTAATCACTCTATAAAGGTTGTTCACTATAGCAAGGTTGACATTTTTCTTAAATTATGTTATTTGCTCAAAGGAAAATACATAGAAATATACTAATAAAAATTCAGGAATAAATGTTTGCTTCTTGCGTTCAGAAATTGACTTTTTGACCGCTTTTTCGCGTAGACTTCGTAATGCTAGTATGCCAGCCCCAGCATAAGCAGTCGCATGGACTGCATATTATCACAGTCCATGCGATAGCTTTATCGAAACTTTCAATAGCTTAGTATTTTTTACAGGATTTGTGTTTAGTCTTGGTCGTCATCATCAGATTTCTGTCACACAACGCAAACGCTATTGACTGCATACAAACGCACCCGACAATAACAAACAAACATCAAGTAACAACCGCCTTTAAAGCAATCAATGGGTTATCCCCGTAAAAGCACAATTTACGGGGATTACCCGCTTTATTTGTGATTCTCTTATGTTTTTTTTTTTGTTTTTAGCTTGAAGTTGCTGAAAAATTTTGTTCACTATTCAGAGGTTTTCGATTGTTCACTATTTAGAGTACTCCATGAACATTTTTAGCTGTTCACTATATCGAGGTGTTCACTATATCGGGTGTTCACTATATCCAGACACGACTGTACTTTACTCTTCTCTAGAATGCGGTAAGTTATCGGCCGCTGAGGTTTTCCTAGTTGTCTTATTTTTTTTTGTTTAAATTCACCGCATATCCATAGATGATCTATACTCTCTTTGTATTCTCTCATACTTGATACGATCATTTTATTCAAGGTACATATATGAATAGAAGGTAATATATTCCGAGCACTCATTTTGGTTTCGTTCTGCGCATCTGTCAAAAAGGCATGCTTTTCCATACGAATAGTCACAATTGTCCGCCATATCTCATGCGCGCGCATATTATTTCTATACGATTATTGCACAGTCACAATTGGCCGCCATTGCGGGATGCGCAATATATTACCTTATATTCATATACCTTGCATTTTATTATCTGAATCTGACAGAACGAAAATTGCCGCGAGAAGTGTAGCTGTTGATATTAATAATTTCGCTTACCATTTGCAAAAGACTTTATTCCAGATTACTTACTTGATATCTGGCCTTTAAAATCTGTTTGTAAGTTCAACCAGCATTTACCAGAATTTGCGACTGCATAAGGTCTGTCAAAAAGGTACAGGGTTGTTAGACTTGCGTAATTTGAATGTAAAATGTAAAATGTTGTTTGTATATTTTGTAGTGAAAGTGTGATGATCGCTGTATGAAAAATAACTGTCATGTCGAAAAAGTACCAATTTGGGAAAAAGAATCAGTCGAAGAAGGGCATCATTAACCAACACCTCTGGTAAAAGCCTTCATCTCTTGCAAAATAAAACGCCAAGTCTTTATTTTTCTATATAACATACTTTAGTGATTTCATTTTTTTTTTTCATTTATTTAGTCATTTTTCTTTTTGTAAAATATAAATACAAACATATCAATAAATTATAGTTTTATCTTTTGTTGTTATTTTTTTTACTTTTTTTTTTTTAATATTCAGTGATTACAACAATGACCTGTTATTCTTACATGTACTATCCATTGAATTTAGTCTAAAATATCATATTAGTTGGTAGGTATCATTTTATTTAATTATTTTTTTTTCTCTGTTTATATTTTAAATTTATCAACATTGATTTTGGATTTTTTTTTCTTGTTGTTATGAATTGCATAATATAATATACAATTTGATATATTTTCGAAAGGGAATCTCATTAATTTCTTTGTTCACCTATCGTTTGTGTATTTTACTTGTGTATATGTCTTTTAATTGTCTATTTTTGTAAAATTAACTATAATTTAAGTTTACGTTTAGTGTGATTTTATTTTATTTTTTTTTTTAATTTATTTTTGTTTGGCATTGTTTGTTCTCATCATCACTTATACTCTGTTAACATCTAGTATGGTGTGTGTGTGTGTTGGTTTCAGTGAAATAATGTTGGAATATTATATACATACATGCACATTGAAGGTATTTTTTTTTATATTTTTGTTTTATATATGAAATGTTTTTTTTTTTTATATAGAACTCAACACCTATATGTATGTATAACCTAATTGTGCTGGTTTGTTGCAAATGTAGTTTTATATTTTTATTATGCTGACTATGAAAGTTAGATGGTGTATAATATATCGTATTTGAAATTTTGTTTTATTCATTTATTTTTTTTTATACATAAGTGGTGTATGTACAGTACATTCATTTTATGTTTCTAAAGTGGCAAGTGACATTTATTTTGTTTGTTTTTCATTAAAAACAATGTCGAAATGAGATGAAATAGAAAATTGAAAATACGAAACTCGACTGAGATAATATAAAAAAATTATGTGCAATTTAAATTAGCTAAATCCAGCTTCGTATTTTCTTATAAGAAAAAAAAAATAAATGTTTTTTTTTTTGTGCATGATTGTGTTTTGAATAAATTGTTTTATGAAATTAATTTAAATATGCACAACCCGATTTATAAACTTGTATAGATAAAAATTTCTCTATATACAATATACAAAAGAAATTAATATAACAATTAGAAAAATGAAAAAAGAAAAATTATAACAATTAGGTATATATTATATATATTAGTCTATTCCTTATAATAAAACACACACGAATAGATGTTTATTTTTTTTTCTCATTTTTTTTTAACCCTGTAATATATTTTGTCGAATAGTGGCTTCGAAAGGGGGCGCTGGTGTAGTTGAGTCCGGTTTTTTTTTTTTTGTAACAATTGACGTTTGTTTGAAATTACTTTTAAATTCTTAAATTTAAAGAAACTACATTTTATAATGTCTCCATTAGGGCCCTTGCTACAAGTGGTGTTGATTATTGATGAGCTTCTGGAGTAAGTCTATATTCAAACTGCGCTGGAAACTTTTGGAAATAAATCTACAAAAATTGAGTAATGGTTACAGGAACTTGACAGACATCTTTATCGATCTTGAATTCGGCGCGCGTTCCAACTCTTAACTATGGTCGTGTAATGTGGGTACTAGTATCGGCCGAAAAATGAGATTGCGTTTTCATTATGACCTGTCGAAGTCTCTCGGTGAATAAGTGAGCAATACCGAATGTCCCCAACACGAACTCCAAGATGTGTCATGGAATAATTTGCATTTCAGCAGACGTTTTGTATGTAGGTCCACGAGGAATTGGTTTAAGTTCGACATCTCTGCGATTACCTCTGAGTCGGTTGGCGGAAGATCGAGAGTGGAGGGTCCATTGGAGCATCTTACACCGACATCACTATACCCACATATAGCTGTACTACTATATTGACAATTGGCTACAATTTCATTGCTCTAAAGTCATAGACGACATTCAGCAAAAAGTTGTTCCGATTTTGGACCCCCTTTTAGACGCTGTTGTCTCATATAACGCGGTTTACTTTTCGATTATTATACAAATTTGTGCAATAGATAGCTACTAAGTGTCGAAAAGCTTATGTCTACAAATGTTTTATTTTACAACGGTCTAAGTTCTTAGAGATATTCGGCCCTAGCGAGGTATCCGTCGGAACGGAGAATTCTCCGCAACGCATATTCCGTCGGAGACTCAAATTACATTCGAAGTATCCGCCTTCGGAAAGAATAATTAAAATGCGGCGACGCATTGATTTCACTTGATGTTGTTTCGTGGTACATCGGGGTTTTCCTTGTTTTTTTGTTTGTTTTTGCTCTGGAAACACAAATTTAAGCAACAAATACAACCAATTAATTTGTTAAAAGTTTTTTTTCTTTATTGCTTTCATTTATCAACACTTCACTCCAAATCGTAAACAAATTCCGCAACCAATTCCTGTCGGAGCATATCGGAAGAAAATTCGTATGAAGCGGTCAAAAATATCAGTTAAAACGCACTTGATCGCACTGAAACGCAAAACGCCAGTGTGCGTTGCATATTTGTCGGAAAAAAGTTCCGAAAAGGTCTTCCGAAGTATACCTCGAAGCAAAAATCCTCCGATTCGTATGAAATCGGAGAATTTTCCGTTCCGACGGATACCTCGCTAGGGCCGACTCTGTCTGTATACGACTTTAATAATTTCAGTTCTACTCTACTCATTTTGACAGAAAAAATCTCTGCAGAGTCTGGGGTGCTTACATAGAGGGTTCAAAGTTACTCTCCTATCAGTTCTAGGTCACAAGGAATTCAAAGAAAATGAAATGACTGATGGGGTAGCTCGCAAATGCTTAACAACTACTCTCATTGATCCAGAACATTTTTGTAGTCAGCAGTCAGTTATCAATATCAAGGAAGAGCTGGACTTTTGGAAGCTTCAAATAAGGCTATAGAACGGAAGAGGTTTGTTCACAAAGCAACAAAACTTCAACAGAAGTTAGACTTAAAATGACTTTCAACCACTTTACATGTTATTTTCTATGCCTATACTTTATAACGAAGTAGAGGAAGGCCCCACCTCAGCGACCTCAACCAACTTGGTGTGGTAACTGGATACAGCTAGCTAGGGACCGAGCTGGCTGGAGAGGCTTGTTGGTTGAAGACGTGGTCCACCTGGACTGTGAGCGCTATCAGAAGTAAAGTAATTAATTCTAAATAACCTCTCAATTGAGGGTGAATTTAAGGGCTTCTTGGGCTTACTCGTCTTTAGAGGAAGACTTGGGAAAAAAGTATCAGGGAGACAACTAAAAATATCACATTGATTGGTGTTAATATCCTGACAGAAGGAAGGAAGCTTTCTACGATTTTCTTGAAGTTGGAAAGTGCAACCTGTATAAAAACACCTCTGAAAATTGACTCAAGCTAATCGACTTTGCAGCGGGACGAAGCGTCATCATTATTGACATAGGATTCAGTACACACAAAGGAACTCGGCGATTTGCAGACCTTGAAATCGTCGGTGAAATTGATTAAGTTGGGACTCGCCGGTCAAAGCCAGAAATATCTCATATATCTACCTTGAAAGCTTCCAGGCAACACCAACATACTTTTTATCCATCACGTCAGAAGGTTTGACGTCGTAAAACTGCGTCTCCCACAACCTTTAAGCAAGCAACATTCTCGGAATGTTGGGGTGGTAATATTGCCAACGTGCGCCATCAGAAAAGCATACTTGATTCGTTAAAGGCTGCCTGACTAGGTTTACCAATTAATCTTTCAGACCAAACCAAATGAAGACCGCCTTCTCAGAGCATAAGAACCGAGCGGATAAATTAATTGGGGAACGCTACTGTAGGGGTAGTGTTTTGAGAGTTCTACCCGATGTAAGTAATTGCCTGTCAGCCTTTCATTCAACTTAGATGATGATAGTCGAAACTTCCGTCTACATGACCAACACGAATTGAGGACCAAACTTAAGTCCAACAAGCTGCAACGGATGGCCAAGATTTTGAAATAAACGGGGAATGACTTGGAAAGGAGAATCGAGAATGAACTAATTTATTTGTAAAATTTGGTCTAATGAAAGTATGCCCGATGAGTGGAATTTTAGCACCGTGTGCTCTCTCTATACAAGAAAGGATGCGAAAACTGCAAAGAAATAAGAAAAGCCAACAGTATCTTAGACGAAAAGACTGTTGACCAACTAGTGTGAAAATCGTAAGCCTTTCGCCAATAATATTGACCTGCAATATAAAAATTCGACAAGTCTTTTAATTGCCAAATCAGTTTTTAGACTAGTGGTAGCAATATCACCATTCAACTTACAAAATGTATAAGGCCGATTATTTTAAGTACCTTTTAGCTAAAACCACTATTAGTGACTTCAGAGACGAAACCGCTCATTAGCTTAAAAGTTCTGACAAATACTCTCATTCTTTGGTTCTAATAAAAGGTCATTTGACCAACAGTACAAGATTACTCGCTATGAAGCTAGGTTAGGATAGGTTATGTTAAAGTGGCTGTCGACAAAAGGCAGAAACATTTAGACCATTCTAAGGTCCCTTGTGATACCACATGAATGAATCTAGAAAGAAGTTCCGTCCTACTCGTTGATTCAGTTTCTAATCAAGCGTAGGCGACTTCGAATGTCTAGGTTTGTTAGATCAGTGTAATAGAAGGATCCCAAATGGAGTTTCCGTTTGGAACAAGTTTATAATAGTCTCCACCTCCTCTTCGTCCAAACAACTTCCACCAAAATTGTTTGAGAATACGCCAAGCCTTGTTGCAGGCTTGCCTAGCGTCCCGTGATGATAGCTAGCTATGAAAAAGAAACTCTGTGCCGGGCATTACACTCAAATTCACAATTAGAAGTAGAGTCCCCCCCATTGTAACCTCGGTAAGAGGTTTTGAAGGTGACTGAGGCAATCAAATATTTTCGAAGTTTGCACCTGGTTGCAGCTTAGTCTTCGGATAGGGGCGAAGGGTGACCGTAACAGTCTGCCGCCTGCCTATTGCCTCTGACAGACCATCACTTAGGAGGGAGACTGGTGCGTTGCGTGGTAGAAGTGGGTGACTGAACCAGTTCGCTTTGCTGCTTGACCGAAAGTCAATGGACGCATTGTCTGTTGGAAGGTAAAAGATGGGGTTATCGTAGCAGTCTGCCTTCCATTTATTCCCTTTTAACAGTCAGTCCACAGAACAAAGACTGGTGCTGAGCAGGATAGCTTGATTGGAGAACCCCGTCCTTCTGCTAGGTACCGAAGGGAGAGGGCGTGGTTTGTCTTCGGTGAACAGGCGGGGGGTGACCGAAACAGTCTAACCTCCTGTCTATTGCCTTTGACGGGGTCTTCAAATTGTCGAAATGAGGTTGATTGATGTAGTCAGCTTCTCCAGATGGTGGTTAGTCTTCGGCGAAAGGCGGTGGCTTCTGATAGTCCACTGGTAAGAAGGGTGGCTATAGTAAAAATCAAGGAAGAGTATTTGGATCAGTCGAAAGGTGGAAAAGACGAAGGGTGACCGAAACGGTCTACCCTCCGCATGTAGCTTCGGACGGTTCGCTTGCATGATGTGTAGCTGATATAGAACGGAGACGGAGCTAGCCCTTCGTAGAATCTAAAAGCGACATCGTCTCCTAAATGTGATTCGCGTCCCACTGTTGGTTGCTGTCCACGATCTAAGGGCCATTATTAAACAAATGAAATAGGTACCAGGATTTTTGAACACACACTGAGATGCAGCGTAAAATTGCCGGCTAATGGTTACCAATTAATACCAGACTAAGAGGGTCCTGCAGTAAAAACTGTCAAATTTGTGTATATAGTGTATTCGACTCCTGACTCTGCGTATGTTTGTGCTCGCAAAACTCGAAAAATTTGTAGAAAAAGCTGTCAAATTTCGAACATTGATATGTGCTTAGTTCGAACAAAGCACTTCGAGAAATGTGGGCGCGATTGAACAAAGGGGAGTGGAATCTTCTATACAAAAAAAAATGCAAACGCTATATTTCGAAACATGAGAGCTAAAGGTGTAAAATTTGGAACATAAATGTGCACGGGAGGGTACCTACAGCTATTACAGTATAAACTAGACAATCTCGTGTACTATAAGGAGCCAGAACTGTCGTAAATGATGACCGATGACTGCGTGGCATATTTTAGAGCGCCATAAGGCTCGTCAAGTTCATCAATGCCAAGAGTATTTAAAAAAAAATCAAACATCTCTACCATTAGGGAAGATTGAGTTATCAAAGAACCCTTTAAAAAGGGTCTAATAAAAAATGGAACCATGGTCATTGGGTAAATATGTCCGTCCCTTATCGTAGTCTTCATTGGAAGAATACTTTAACAACTTTTAAAGGTGGAGCTCTAAAAAAGTGAACTATGTCTATTGAGAGGCTACTTCAGCAACTTTTAAAGATGGAGCTCTACAAAGTAAGCGATGTTTTTGAATAGACGTATTAAATCCAGGCCTAGCACAGCTTAAGGCGGCTAAAATGAAACTACTGATCTGAAAGTACAAAAATTGTCCACGAATTAAAACACATACTGCACATAGTCAGCAGTATACACCACACTACAGTCTAATTCGCAGATATTCGGACTTTATAAAAAAAAAAAAACTATAACACAGACTAAATTACACACAACGCATCCTGACAAAGCCGCTAATTGACCATTTGTGCAAATAACACTACCATTTGCTTTATCTATTCAATAAATCTCTCTAATTTTATTTATAATATATTTTTGTTTTCCTCTCTGCTCTTATAACTTACAAAAAGAATAATTTTTAATTAATTTATTAAAAATTTACTAATTTAATTTCTACACCATGCTAGTTATATAGAAAAAATATTTCTTTTTTTTATTTTTCTTTATATTTTTTTTTCTCGTATAAAAAATTTACAGTAACAAATTGTTTTCCCATAAACTTACCTTTTTTCTTTTTAATATTTTTCTTTAAATATTTATATATATATTTGTTTTTAATTAAAAAAAAAACTGACAAAAATGATTAACTATAGTGTATTATATTATTTAAAAAATAAACTCTTACAGAATCATAACCAAAACAACTTACATAACAAAAAAAAAAAATATTAAAAAAACAAAAAAAATCGGAAGGAAAAAATGTTTTGCTATGTAGAATTCTTTTTTTATTTTTTTATTTTTATACAATGTTAATTTTTGTTTTTGTGAGTCCGGTTTTTATTTGATTTTTACATGCAATTTCTGAGAGTTTAGCAAAGCTGTGAAGGATGTTCGAAAGTCTTCGAAATATATATATTTGAGGGTCACTATTTTTGACAAAGAAATGATGTCAAGGTCTAGTAGAGTCTGAAGAAAGTTGAGAAAAATCTTGAATTTTAAATCAAAAAAGATTTTATTTGACCTTTTAGTGAAAAGAAAACATGCTACTTCATCTATCGTAGTATTTGCCTTACAAAAAAATTGCACATAAAAATTCGTGTCTTTTTTTTTTAAATATTTCTTGTTATACTGATGAATTTTGTTAAGTGAAAGATATTATACACATATATAATTTTTTTTTTAAAGAAGTTTAGTGCGAGTGAAACCAATTTTTGTCCATATGATGTTTATCTATACGAAAGTTTTTTTTTTTTGTTTTTTTATTGTTTTTTACAAATGTTGATAAGAATGTTTTATTTTTTTGGTGAGAGCTAGATGCATATATGTAATATAACTATTTGAAAAGAGTTGAAAAAAAAAACTGAACAAAATTTGAAGAAAGAAAAACATTTTTCAAAACGGATGTAAAACAAACTTTTTTATGTAACTAAATCTACTTTAGTAGGAAAATTGTTTTTCTTTTACAAATTGTTTTATTTTTTTTTTAGTTTTACGTGCTAAAACATTCACTAAATCTATATATATAAAAAAAAGAATCCTTCTGTATAAATCTGTTGTTAATATTATGTTCTTCTGAATGCTATATCTGGTGTTTATCCTGTCGAGTGTTAGTATAAAATTGTTTGTTTTATTTATTTTTTTTTTAAACAAAACTCAGACGAAACAGCATAAAATTTATTAAATATTTTGGAAAAAATTAAATCAATTGCATTCTGGTAAGTAGATTTAATAAAATAAACAAAAAGAATATTGTAATTGTACCTACCATGTCCAATTTTTGAAATGGTCTTGAAATTAGCGAAAATTTAAACTTCATCCCAACAAATATGCAAATTTTTATTTTATATATTAGATGAATGTAATAAAAAAAACACAAACAAATGATGAGTAATATGATTTTATAAAACATTTTTAAGGGAACGTTTTTTTTCAGATTGTAGCATCGAAACGGTGTTCATTTTGACACATTTATACAGGTAAACTTTAGTTCTTAGTTATATTTATATCCCCCTCGGGTAAGAACAAGGTAATGCAATGAATGTAGATTTTGGAAGTGAGTTGATGTATTTCGTTCCATTGGACCTATTGTTATGTTCTCTTCTTGGAGTTCTTTCATTATATGGCAGTTATTTTTAAAGCTATAATCGCTGCTTTTTACTAACTAATATTTAGAACCAATAATCATCATGGAAGGACAGTCACAAATTGTTTTAACTTCTGGAAGCGTCTGAATTCAATGCAAGATATCAGTGTTAGTCAAGAATATGAAGGCACCTTGCTATTTGGCAGGCCAAAGCCGAATCAGAAAATTCCGAATAGCCAATTATGCACCAGAGGCTCACACTTTGTTTCGGGAGTTCTTGGCCAGACATGACAATGTTGACGGGGTCTACTATGAGTTCCTAAAAGATCCTATTCGAGGCAACTTTAGTCTAGTTCAACTAAAACCGAATAGTCAGAAGGCAACCAGTCACATAGAGTCATAGAGCTTAACGATCCGTTTCTGGGAGTTCTTCGCCATGGATTATAAGACAGAAACATGCTTCTGAAAGACACTCTCATTCTGGTCGATCAACAGAAAATTCCAAAAATCTCCCAGAAGAAAGCCAGAGATATATATATATATAAATGATCTCAGAGGTCTTAAAAGAAAATAGGAAAAAGAATTTAGCTCTAATCTGGCGATCTAAAGACAAGCACTACCAGCTTTCAACGCAGCCAAGAGCGTCATTGCCAATTTCGCATTAAAATTAATTAAAGAACGATAGAATAACACTTCCGGTTGCAGCCCGCGATTGACACTAAAAGGTCAAAGATCCTAACATCTTTTATTAGAAACCAATTTCGAGTGCTCGTGGGGATAATACCCGGACACTCCATCATTGAAAACATGGCCAAAAGACTGGGTATCTTTACAAATGACTTCTGCAGAAGTTGCAGGGATGAAAAGGAAATTTAATCTGTGGAACATTCCCTTCGTCGCTGCTAAGTTCCCCAAGACTCTTGTATGAGAACAGGGTTCTTTGATGGCTTGAAAGATCTAGAAGCGATGCCTGTAAAAGATTAAAGAAGATTCATTACCAGATCCGAATGGTTTTGTTAGTCCTATCATGTACTATAAAATGGTAACCACAATGGACGTCAATGGCTTCCGGGTGAAAATTGCATAAATGTTGCAAGTTGTCCCTCTAACTTAACCTAAAATAGCTCTGATTAGAAAATATCCCAAGAAGGGAACGGGAATGTTATGAAAAGATGACATGACTCGTACCACCAACCGTCAAGGCTATGGACCCATCAACTGCTCATAGAAGTAGTTTCAAACAAGTTAGAAAGCTTGAAGACTGGACTAGAAAAGAAGAAGAGTACCTCCCCTCCAAATTTAATGCGTAAATCGCCATGTATGAAGGCGCCGCCGGTCTAGTTCCCAAAAGTGTCATTTAGCTGACGAGGCAATGGAAAATTCTGTAAAAAAAATGTAAGGATATTCCATAAAAAGTAAGAAGGTCCTTCCCTTTTTGGTTTTTTTCACAAAATAAATATTTTTTTTGTAAGCCGGGATAGCCTCTTTGGCTTTGGAAAGACAGGCAGTTAGCATTTAGAGTATAAGCGACGATTTTTGAAGCAACATGGCAAGGCGGGCGTGGCATGAAAAAATCTTGCAATTTTATTGTGCGATGTACCAAATCCAATAGGAGTCAATTTTTTCGGCTATGGTAACCCCTGTCGACTTTTAAACACACTGCATGCGCGGCATTGGGAAAATGTGCCTCATTGCCAATATAGAAGGCAAACCTTCCTTAGATCTCTACCTCTTCGTAAATTGGAGTGCATATTGATATCTCCACTACCACCAGTACTGTATGTATAAATAATAGTTAAACTGATAGGTATTTCGCACAAAGAGCTTTCAAGAAGAATAACATATTGAAAGCTTGAAACTTCAGGAGAAGGGTTTCTATATAGGACTTACGAGCTTAGGTCGACCATTTATTTGACATCTTTAGCAGCGATCGTCAGATTCGGATTCGAGAACGTACAATTTTTCATCCCCTATAGAGATTCAGGAAGATGAATAATTTGTATCACTATAGCTACTTTTACATATGTCGAAAGTCGTGTCAATTTTCGACATGCAAACGTCAATATGACGCCAGATTTTGTCTGCACAAAACTTTAGAACAAAATCTGAAAACACGACAAAATTTTACACGACTTTTAGCATGTGTAATAGAAGGTTAACCTCTCGCGATCGTCTGACAAACATCCGAGAGTATGACTGTCATGAAAAAGCTTCTCAATTCAGCCGTTTGGACTCGGCATAAAATTGTAGGTCCCTTCCATTCGTCCCAAAAATAGAAACTCACACAAAACAAATGGTTGCGAGAAGCTAGGCCTTGGGTGTCACCCGCCTGTTGCGCCACCTATTTATTTATTTATTTTAATAGAAGGTTAACAAGTTGCCACCTTTTCATTTAAAGGTAAATGTGGACGTGGCCTAATTCCGGAAAAGGACTTTGTGAAGTGAAAAACAAGGGATTAAGTCAAGGTGACTAGACATTTATAATATTTTTCAAGAGTTAGACACAAGACATTCTTGCTTCCGTAGTCTTCTCTCACACAAAGACGAAAACCCAGCGACAGCATGGTTGGCTGGTCTTTCTGACTTGTTTCAAGAACTCTGTCGGAAACGCAGTTAGCTTTTTGAGACCAAAATTCACTACACCCAAAGATAAAATTAAGGAATTGCATGTGGGGCTCAGAAAAAAACCTGCAGAGTTAAAGAAATCAAATATTATTCTTCAGGTTGATGCCTGAAATGTCCGATAGGTCATCAAGAAAAACTGACATTGTATGACATTGGCTTAAAAGTCAGCATAAACGACCATAATATATAAACCAGCAATTCTTAAAATAAGGAACGAAAGGGCTATTTAGCTTTAGGCTGTCTATAAAACATGAATTCATTTTAGACAGCTAGAAAGTAGTGAGCCAATGGTTGCAGGCCAAAAAATCGTCCACTCTTTCTCATGAAAAGTTTAAAAAGACTTCCTGGAGACGAAATAAGGGACAAATTTTGAAGTAAATGGCCCTTAATATGGTGAACAATACGCACATTATGTCAAAGATAGATCGGCAGAAGCACTATCACTATTAGCTGAAAGAATTAGGCAAGTTCGTCAGTATCATTGAAAAGAAGTATAGGACAATGACAATGCCATACTCTAGACAAGTATTTATTGCCTTAGCTTTAAATATAGTTAAGGGATCTTTTTATCAAATTTGGCTTAGAAGCTTTTGACCCATGTTACCCATGGCTTGTGGCCATCAACTGACATGAAAACATCAAAGACTCCAACTTCTATTGCGGACACGAACCGGTCACTGCATCATAAGATACAGTACAGAATTAAAATGCTTTGGACTACTTTGCGTCATGAAAAATATTCGCAACCTTCCATTGAAGAGGCAAACATTTTACCACTGAACACAGTAAAGTTTCATTTAGTAGCTATATTAGATCTTTGACAGCACAAACCACATAGAACTAGACTGCCAACTTACGTGCACCTACCCGATTCTCCCCGGAATTAATTCCCATGTCTGTGAATACGTGTGAAATGTCAAAATAAATGGCGGCAATGATTACTCCATGCTATACCATGTGCCTAGGATTTTTCAAGTATGCGTGCGTTAATGGCGCTTCTTTGATTTTGTATAGCTGGGCCCGCAGGTAGCTTGTAGAGAAAGTTTGACAGTTTATTGCGGCCGTTTGTTTTTTCAATTATTTTGCTGTCATTCTCCTGTCACTGAATTCTGTCATATTCATCACATTAGAATACAGTGCTATACGATTTGACCATTGACATACATAATTATAATATATGGACTGCTATTAGACGTCTTCGCATTGGTTCCAACATAACCACTAGCTGTCTTGATTCGGAGTGGAATAAATTGCGAACTCGCACTTTTTGAAGTGACATCTATTGTTGACAATGACCCAAAAACTTGAATTTTAACCGTTTTACCTGGTAAATTCACTCACGCCCAATAGGTTGTCTCTAACATTCTATAGAGAAATCCAAGATGGTTGTCATTTTGTTTCACTTATTTTTCTCTCCGAACAAAGAGCCCTAGTTTATTTTGGGGTAATTTTCTGTGCAAAATTTGTATGAACTGACATTTTACTAGTAGTCAATGATTTTGACAACGCATCGAAATCGTAGATAATTAATAGGTATCAATCAATACTCGATTTCATTATGAGACTGTCAACTGTCGAGTTCATCTTTTGGCGAATTATGAAGAAATTCGAAGAAAATGGTTTAGACCCTGATCAGGTAGACACAGTACGTCGATCAGACGTGTCTCAAGATCTTAATGACGAGATGCGGTATACGTTCAGCATACACTATAAACAGCTTTTGGCGTCGTTAATTTTTATGAGAACTCGGAATTAAATCAAAAGTCGAGACATGAACCAAAACAACCAGTCACAAATGATTGCATATCAGCAGGCTGATATAAATTCACTCTAAACTATTTTATTCAACATTATTTGTCTACTTTACTTAGCTGAAATAGTTTTTTAATAAAACAAAACAAATTGAAAATGATGGACGATGATTGTAGAACCATTTAACAGATATTAACACTTCATTAAAAAATGTTGAACTAACACTGAATGATTTGTTTCGCTTCGTGCTACAAACTGGGTTAAAAGTATCTACCTAAATGCTCTATTCTAATCAATCAATTCAAACAAAACTACTCGCATCACAAAGGATAACAAAAATATGTATAAAAAAAGACGTAAAGCTTTAGGTCTACATTTTTTAATTTCACTCCAATTAGTAAGACCCAAATTCACAAAAAATATTATACCTAATCCTAATGAATAACAACAATATCTCAAGATTGATATATACATACACGTACGTTCTGAACGACACGTTTTTACAGGACTAACTACATAGGTTTAGGTACTCCCCTTTTTTTTGTTTAGCTTCCCTCATTTTTAATTAAGTACCTAAGTCATATAGTTTTCGTTTTAATTTGTTTTAAATCTGTGTAAATGAATTACCCTAATAAATGATTGTTTTTTTATTTCTGTTTTTAACTGTGATGGGTGTATTTATCTTTTATATATTGTTGTGGTGGTGTATAGTGCATTATGTGAAAAATATGTTTTAGATTGAATCTGGTCTATAAAATATGTTCACTTATCTGTAAGTTGTATGCAAGAGTTTTGTTGTTCATTTATAACCTAATTTACATATAAACTCTTAACCTTAGTTACATAAAGCTAAAAAATATAACTATATTTAATGTTTTTTTTTTTTATATATATATATTTCATTTGTTCATATATATATAACATCTTTAGCTCACATAGATAAAAATTGTATTCACGTTCTCGTCTCTATTTATTGGGTTTTCGATTTTTGATTTTTATTTATATAGTTTATCAACATTTATGTAATTCATCATTTATTTTTTGCGGTTTTGTGATATATTTTTTTTTTATATATATGTATGCATTTTTGTTTTTGAGGGATTCTACATAGCCATACAGAGAGATACACAGACAGACACAGACATTGTGAGTGTACGAATAAAACGTCTTCCTTAAAATGTCCTTAAAAAAGGATAATAATAAATATATTAATATAATTTTTGGTAGTTCTACGAAAAAAGTTTATTGTTTGAATTACTCATCCTCCTCTTCCCTGAAGAGATATGTACTCCAGTAGACCAGGTTGAATAGGGCAAACACCAGCGGGAACGTTATTCGAGAGATAACGTCAATCCTCTTCGATCTAGAACATTGTCTTGGATAAATATTTATGATTATTAATTAATGGAAATCTAGAGATTAGCTTTTTGATTTGTGAATAGTTTTTTTTTCTTTTTTTTTTTTTGTTTTATATAAAAATTTATATTTGAAGTTGTTTTGCTGATTTTATTTCGAGTTAAAAATTATTTTTTTTTAAAACCTTAAACAAAGCTTTAAGGAAAATTATAAAAAAATAAATAAATAATAAATAAATTTTTCTTAAGTACATAAAATAAAATGTAATTTAAAGTAATTGAACAAAACAGAGTAAAGTAAACTTAAATAAGAGATGACTTAAATGAGGGTAAACTTGTACTAAAAGTTGAAAAACTAAATTGGCCATTTTAAGGGAGTTCACAAAATGGATTAGCTGCTTTGGGGGAACACTATTGTGTAGAAGGAAATGTTTGGAAGTCATAAGGTAGAAGTAGAATTATTTATTTCATGGCAGTATGGGTTGTATGAATAGGGTAGGTTATTTCATCGTCTAACTTCATTCAACTTGCCATTATATTGATAAATCTAAATGAATACGAAAAAGCTTGAAATTGTTTTTAGACAAAACTTCCCCAAGTATTTTGAGCTATCATTTATCTTTCTGATCCGTAGCAAGGCTAAGCTACAATGAATTCAAAAGAGATCACATTTTATCAAATGCGAGGAATGGAAAAACGATTTTCCCGATAGTAGGTAGCTCTGCTTTGTGGCGTTGGGATGGGCGCAGTTAACGCGTGATTCCTGACACGTTTTAAAATAAAATATGCTCAGTTAGTTAGCACGGATAGACTTACGCCCGACAACGTTTGCAGATTATTGAATTTTTTTTTACCAAATATCGTGCTCAGTAAAAAATGTGTCGCGAATCCATAGATGTATTGCGAGGCGAATTAGGAGAGCAATTCATCTCACGTTTTGGACCTGTAAATTGGCCGTGCGATTTGACACCGCTGCACTATTGTGGGGATATATGAAGTCTCCCGTCTATACGGATAAGCCAGCAACTATTGCCAACTTGGGATTGGAAGATAGCATAACTCGTATTATTGCTGAGATACCAGTAGATATGTTGGAAAAAGTATGACAAAATTGGACATTCTGGATGGACCGCTCGAAGCGTAGTCCTGGTCAAGATTTGCATAAAATAATATTCAAAAAGTAAATGGCAAACATTGATTTATCGACCCTAATAAAAATTTCACTCAATTTTGCAAATTTTTTTTTTGTTGTAGCATTTAAAAAACCAAACGCTTAAATATCATTTTTTTGTTCAATACCCAGGAAAGGCGAACCTATAATGCTTCATCAGCGCCTCGAGATGCTCGCAGATGTATGTTATTGTTTGGCACTTAAATTGCTGCAAATTGTAGTCTTCTGGAAATATATCTACAGGAATGTTTACCCTGTTAAGGGATTCCCAAGTATCTGCCGGGTTTTGTTAGTCATTTATCATTGTATTGTGAATAGGCGGTGCAGATAAACTTTAAATTTACCGCCAATTTTTTTAATCTAAATTGTTATGTATTTATTTTCTTTCATTCTGTCACATTTTCTAAAGTGACAACACTATGGGTGGCACGCACAACGTGAATATAACGTCAGCTTATAGTAGTACGCAGAGGCTGGTCAGAGCTGAAAATCTGACGGAAGTAAAAGAATGCTATGATCTATGCTCAGCTCAGACTACTCAGCAGTCACTATGCAATGCATATGTGAGTGGAAGTGTAGCAAAAAAAAAACAAAGGAAACCCGCTTAGGTTAACTAATAACAGACCAACTGGGCCATTTGCAGAAAAGACTGCCAGGAAAATGTTGTATTAAATGTGGCGCTAAAGACACTTCTTTAAATAGAAGTTGAAATTGACAATCTCGTGGAAGCCATTCAAAGCGTAGAGTCCTATTCGAAAGACAGCAATACAGAGCAATGAAACTTGAAATAGAGAAAAGAGGATAGCGTGCAAGAGATGGCAACAATCGCACGGATCTCCCTGATAAAACTTATTTGTTGTAGTTGAACCATATTTGCAACAAATTAAAAAATATGCTTCAGGATTTAAGAAATCGGAAGACTACTACTTACCTTGAGACTTTGACAGCTGATAAGACTTCGAACTTCTCACTATGGAAAGCCTTGTAGTCCATAAAGAACTTCACTTACCAACAATAAGAAAACCTAACGCCGAATGGGCAAAAACAGACAAAGAGAAAGCGGATTTATTTGCCAAGCATCAAGCTGTTCCATGGACAACCATTGACCGAAGAACCGAATGCTAATACGGCACCCGACAACTGTAAATTAAAAGCTATATCCCTAGCCGATCCGAGCTTTGAATGACAATAAGAAAATTAACAAGGCTTCAGGATATGATCTAATCACTGGCGAATCTTTGACGGAGCTACCGGAAAAAGCATTAGTTAAATTGAGTTATATGCTGCATTGCAATGGAAAGTTATTATGGGTCCGATACCTGGGAAATGTGCAAACGATTAGAAATCATATAGACCAATTTCGCTTCTGGCGATAATATCTAAGGTCTTCGAGAAACTTTTGCGAAAACGAATATAATCAGTAATTGAAAAAAACGATTCATTCCCGATCATTAATTTGGCTTTCGGGTTCAACGTTCGATCAAGTGTATCGAATAACGAATGAAGTTTAAAAAGAACTGGACGTATCGCAAGCCTTTGACGAAGAATAATCCTATCGGAAAAATTGTACAGAATACAGGAGTCCTACCTCCAAAACATTTTCGTGTTAAACAAGAGACTGAATTTTAAGAATTCAAAGAAATCATCGTCGTATTCCGCAAGGAAGCATTCTCGATCCCATTCTATTTCTGGTCTATACACATAAGAGGTATACAATACCTCGCAAATGATAGGGCTATCCTCGCAATGGATGAGTCAGCAGAATCGTCAAACTCGTTTTGGATTTTATTGCAATTTCAAAAGTGCAATAAAGCCATTGGACATTACATAAGTCCAAAAAAAAGTCAAAAATTACGTTTTTGCATAATCACACCGAAATAGTGACGCTCTGCTTTGAAAATAGTCGTCCATTTGTATTAACTCAACGTGCTTATAAGCATATCGTCGAAAATATGTACGCCAACAAGCTTTAGACCATTGACGATGATGAGCTCAAGGCAAACATTCGTACCGAAATCATACAATAACGTTCGACATGCTCGAAAAAGTAATGGAAAACGCAGCAAAAACGACACATTTTGCTTTGGTCAATAGAGGCGGCCACTTGATTGATGTTGTATTCAAAAACTAGTCAAAATAAATTGCAATGGATCGAATTAAATAAAAATACCTCATACTCGTATATGGAAATCGTTAAGTTATTGACAAGTACAAGTTGGCCTGCGATATCTGGTGGCGAGAAAAAGAAACCTCTCAGATACACCAGGAATCTGTCATCGGTAAGCAGTACGTGTATTTTTGTACAGACAATTTATTTAGTTTATAAGTGTTAAACTATTTTAATTGATGTAAACGCATTGTCGGTCTAAAATTCAAGTACCTATTGTTTATGAAAAATAAAATAACCCAGGGTCCATTAAATATTTTTAAATCGTTTTAAAGTGGAATAAAAAACTTGTGTTGGTTTCGTGTAAACAATTTTTTTTGTGGATTATTTAAAGTTCTTTAAATTATTCCATTTATTGTGGAGGAGTATTATCCCAAATACCAATGGCGGATCTAACTAACCGAGATTTATCTCAGACTTTGTCGATAATTATCTGGGATATTGCACAATATTTTAGCGGCATAAAACGATCCTTTCGCCAAGGGAAAGAGCTGGTCAAGGCTTGTTGGCCGGTCTATGCTAAAGTTTTAATACTAGATTCAGCAAAAAGTGGTATAACTGGTCTGGTCATAAATGCATCCTCGATGACTTCAAAACCCCACGAAATCAAACTAAGAATGATGTACATGGTTATACAATTTTGTCTATATGAGTTGCATTGGGGTACACCGCAATGAGACTCACGATCAAACACTTTTTCTTTAGTTTTTATTAGTGTAAACTAGTTAGGAATTTATTTTTATGTTTTTATTTTTCACAATATTTAATTTTTTAATGTCGCTTATCTTATTTTCCGTATATTTTTTCGCTGATCTGTCAAATCTGTTTATGTAGGAGGATTCAAATTATCGCCGCCTGGGGTGCAGCCTTGATTTCACAATATTCCCATGCCGACATGAAAGATGACACTTCCGTTATATAAAAATATTTAGATGTTTGGTTTTTAAACTGGCAACACTGTTTCTACAGATTGTGAATTTGACAGTTGTTGAAAGTTTTATTTATGGTTAGTACGTTTTGCCATACGATAAATAGATTAACGCCAGAACAGCGCGTACAAATTGTCCATTTTACGGTCGACATAATCGTCCATTCCGGCAAAATTGCCGAATTTGAAGTGGAGAAAACCCAGAAGCCTTTGTCGAGACGAACTTGCTTACATCCATAAAAACTTACTGTTTTGTATGTTTCATGGGATGGTGAAATGATGGGCCCATATTTTTTTAAGGACGATGCCGACAGAAGGTTACCCTCAATGTGGAGCGCTATAGAAACATGATTTCTGACTTCTTCGGTCCTCAGTTGAATGGCATTGACTTGACAGAGCTTTGGCTTCAAACAGATGGCGCAACATGCCACACGATGCGCGTCATCATCAATTTATTACGGGAAACATTTGCTAAGTGAATAATTTCGCGTAATGGACCTCTGAACTGGCCTCCAATATCTTGTGATCTCACACTAGATACTTTCTTTGGAGGTATGTGAAGTCACTAGTCTATGACGATAAACCAAAGACGTTGGATGAGTTGAAAGTCAACATTCGCCCTGTTATTGCTGATATTGATATACCCCGGGGATGAAAAATGACGTACAATTGTACTTTTTTCGGTACAATTGATTTCTAAAAGTACGCAAGTACAATTCTCCAAAATTTAGTGCACCCAGGCCAGTATATTTTACTTAGGAAAATACACAATATGTATCACAATTTTTCAAAATTAAATATACGATTTTTCTACTCGCCTACATTATTCTTAATTTTGACTGCATCTATGAACGCATCACAAAATGCATTAGAGGAGTAGCTGCGTTTGCTGCCACTTGCTTGTAGTAAATGCCTAGCGGTAGGTAGCATGTGGAACAATATGTTAATAGCCGCTATTAGAGTAGTCCTACCTAAATGCTCCACTGATGCAGACGCATGCCGTTCTTTGAACACGACAAAGGTGAGTTTAGTGAATATCATTTTCAAGGGCGGTCCACCAGACGCCAAAATATGTAATTCGAGGCAGAAGTCCCCATTTGCTACCAATAGCTTTCTTGCAGCAGTAGAATATTGAGTTTCTAGCTCAATTTGCTGCCTAGATTGAGGCCTAAGTACTTGGCCGTGTGAGAGCATCAACAATTTGCCATTTAGTTTTGGGGAACAAAGTTGGGAATTTTGAATTTTAAAAACTAATAATTTAGGCTTTTAAAAGCTGTAGCATCAAGTCAAGCATTGCAGGTAATTCATGTCGTTATTGGAGCACATATTTACCTAAAAAAAGGTACAATTGGACTCATTTAAGTACAATTTGTATAAAGTTTTAAATATAATTGAAAAAACTGATTTTTCATCCCTACCCCCCCAGTTGTTCGATGTAGTTATCGAAAATTGAACTTCACGATTGCTCTTCATTCGAACTAGCCGTGGCGCGTATGTGCCCGAAATCATTTTTAAACAGTAATGGCATAAATTTAGTATTATATATAAAATAAAGCTAATATTATAGACACTAACATTAGCTTCAAGTATTTTATTTCATAGTAAATTTGTATGCCTCTAAAAAATGTGAAATTTTTATGATCAGAGATTGAAATGTATGTACGCAAGTGAATATTTTTTCTTTATACTAAATCAATGCCACACGAAATTACACCGCCGAATTATTATATTTTTTTTTAAATTTTTTCCCAAGAAAACATTTTTTTTAGCAAACAATTGTCAAAGAAAAGGTAAATTTTTTCTTGATTAACCAACTTTCCTTTGAAAATATTTAAAAAAAATTAGACTTACAAGTGAATCCTCCCTCGAAACGGCCAATAATTAAATTATTTTAAAATTGTAACAAATATTATAATTTTCACTTAATCACAACCTTAAATTAGAGTTGAACTTAAATTTTAACGTTAAATGAGAACAAAATATCTTTATTATTATATAAATTCTGAATATTATTTAGTATTTTTTTATTTGTAGATATATTTTGCTTGTATATTATCAAAGAATGTAACAAACGACGAAAAATGCGAAAAATCAACAATCACTGGAGAACAATCATTTTCAAATGTCAAATAAACAAAATCGTTTCATTTTTTATTTATTATTATTATTTTTTTTTTACTTTTCAAATCAAATCTCTAAGCTCCAGACTGCATATGTATATTCCATAATATTTTCTTGTTTTTTGTTTTTTACAAAATAAATTAGATAATTATGCCAAATACATTGAGGCTTCAACCAAGTTGGAGTGTAGAGTTAAATTATATTTTATATATATATAAATCTATTTGATTGCAATTTAATTATTATTATTTTTTTTTGGAAAACAAATTAAAAAGAGGGATCATATTACAATTTTGAAAAATAAATAGCGTCTAGTGAATGAGTATAATAATGCAAAGTACACAAGGTATTACTGTGCATTTTTGAAAATTTGACCGAGAAAATAATTGTGCATTTCTTTTCGTGATTAACAACAATTACGGATATGTATAAGTAATAATAATAAATAATAATGAGATAATAAATGTTTATTGGAAAATATTCATATAATTTTTGCTTTGCTATAGAAAATTTCCCAAAGAAACAATTCTTAACAGCTAAAGAAGGAAATAGTTTTCTTATTTTTTTTATAAATTTTAATTATTATTGAACATGAAAAGTATTTTGAAAATATTATTAAATAAAACTAAACATTGATTGAAAGAAAATATCCAACACTGCCGCTTAAAAGTTTGAATACGTTTTTTGTTTATTATTTTTTTAGCAAAAATTCTAAGTGCGCATCAGGTAAAACCAGAAAAAAGACAGAATAGCAGATAGCAGAACAAACACATTATGACAAAAATGTCATTAATAAGTTTGAATCGACTCTCAAATCCGAAATGGAAGGTCATCATCATCACAGAAATTCTGTGTAAATAATATGTAACCAAATTTACCGCCTAGCCGAAAAGTCGTAGGGAAGTAGACAGGGGCGAAAAAAAACACTACTTACCTTTTGTTGTACACAACTGCATGCCAGTAGATACTGAAAACATTTTAAGAACCCTAAGACGAATTTTTAATCCTGCAAAGTGTATTCAAACTTTTAAGCGGTAGTGTATGTGATTCACTTTTCCAGCTTTAGTTTTGTACAAGGTTTTGGAAAAGTTACAAAATTAGATACAAAATTAGCACAAACATGTCAAGAAATAAGAAAAGCTTAAAATTAGATTTGCATTTGGAACGTGCTTAGGTAAACTGTTGGCTAAAATTGTCTGATTTTTTCTAAATTCATTAATTTTGTCATTTATATTATTTTATTTTATTCGGCAAAGGTTGTCTATGAGTTTATATTACGGAACTGTTAGGGTTTCTCTTAAAGTCAGATTCTTAGTTGACATTGTCGAAGTCATGCTGGAATATCGGAAAACTAACCAAGATCATCGACTTCTCAGAAGGAATAAGAAAGAGCACGAGAAACAAGCGGTCGAGCCTATTGAAAGAAGTTATTACAGAAGCAATATTCGGATGTTCTACCAGAGGGTAAAAAGATCTGCTCAAGGATACAAGGCCCGAGTAAAAGCCTGCAGGGAGCAGCAAGGGAATACGGTGGTTGATCCACAGTCGGTGCTGAGGATTTGGATAGACCATTTCTGCAGACTGCTAAACGGCGAAGACGATCGAAATTTCGCTGTCAGGCAGAATGATCCATTCATTCCGGACGACGGACGATAGCCAAACTTTCCGTCCACCTGACCAAAATTAAGTATAAGGATTGCGATATCCAAACTTAAGGTTGTGCACCAACTTACATTATCTGCAAAATTTGGGCTGAAGAATGGAACCTCAGCATCGTCAGCTCCATCCACAAAAGGCAGACATTCTGAACTGCGCGAATTACAGAGGAATAAGCCTTCTGAATGTTGCTTATAAGATCCTATCGGCTATACTGTGTGAACGAATAAATCCTTTCGCAAATAACCCGATCAACCCATATCAGTGCGGTTTTAGGTCCGGAAAGTCAAAGTCAAAGTGCGTTAGAAAAACGTAGGAATTCTAGATGGGTACGCATACACACTACCTCTTTATGGGATCATGACGTTAAGTAGAACGACTAAAATCTAGAATGGTCAAAATCTCGAAAATGAATTTGATCTTGAATGCAAAAATCTCGAATGGGTCTAAATCTAGAAAGTACAAAAATCTCGAAAGAATCTATCTCAAAAAAAATCTCGAAAATAAAAAGTAAATTCGAAATTTTTTTTGTTTGCACCCACCCATTATCCAAACATTAAACCCAAGCAGGTAGGTTGCAGGGGGCAGCATGCCCCCCATGCGTATCGAGATTTTTTACATTCGAGATTTTTGCTTTCGAGATATCGGGGTAGACCCCCTCTTTATCGACTTCAAGGCCCTTACAACTTCGAAGTTAAAGACTTTGTCTACCTGCCAGGCACCTGGGCTCCATACCTCGCAAAATGACATCAGCGCAGAGATCAAACGAAGAATCACTCTTGCCAATCGCCTGTTCTTCGAATGGTAAGCTTTTTTTAAAAAAAGCGAAACAAATTATGCGAAAACGAAAATGTGCTATATTTAACCCCTTTCGTTTTTTTCTTCCTTTTCATTTTCACAGTTCGAGAAACGTTGACAGCAGTATCTTGCTTTTCTGATTCTTCATTTAAATATCATTTAATTTGTAAATAATTGATTTTGTTGTATTCACTTAGCAATATTGATTTTCTTTCATTTTGTTGGTTACAATAGTTAGACTCGCTTTGAATGAATTGTCTAGTCTTTCCATAAAAAGAAGCCTCGACCATCATGGGCATATTGAAGATGCACAGCTTTAAGGCATTGCTCAAGAAATGTTTCTTTCCTTTGACACTTTAATTGTTAGGAATAGAAATAAAAAAACGTCAATGAAAAAAAAAGCTGTCGTTTTTTCCTTTCGCACGAAACGCAAATGTCTTTAGATCTGTCTTTGTAATGATATGAAAAAAAAAAAAAACGAAAAACGTCGATGAAATAGCTTTCGTTTTTATTTTTGCTTTCGCACAAAACGAAAATTCCTTTCGTTTTCGAAGTTACGTTCTTGTAACGGCTGCTCTCAACACAAGGACAGACATTCTTCCTCATCAGTACTACGGATATTTCCCTTACAAATAAACTCATTCTAAAATTATATATCCAAATTTAAACTATCTTAACCAACAGTTTACCAATAAATAAGTTCCATATAGGTATGAATTTTCATTACAATATTTCAATGAAAGATTAACACTTGCATTCGATAAAATTAAACTTAACACAGAAAAGATAACAAAAGTTACCATCAAACATCTAAACCAATTCAATTCCAGCAAAACAAGAGATAAACAAGAAAACAGAAAAAAAGGAACAATTTAAACGAAAAATATCCAATTAAAAATAAAAATAAATAAATAAATAATTAAAATTTAGTTTCATTGATTAAATTAAGAAAGAGAAGAAAATTTAATAATTAAAGAAAATACACCATCAATCCACAATGTGTTAATATAATAATATATATACTCAAAGATAGTATCACAACATCAAAAAGGAAATCCTTTGGTTAAGGAGTTTAAGGATCAAATGTGTTACCTGGTAGGGAACTTCGATAGCCATGTCTTACAGCAGTTTGGACGTTTTGGTGGCTGCATATGAACTTCACATTGTCGAAGTTTTTCTAATGCTAATGGATCACCTGGATGACGTACCAGGGGTTTCTATATTATGAAAAAACATAAAATTGGAATGTGTACGAATGAATTTTGTTTTTTATTATCTATAATGTTTTTTGTTTGTTTTGATTTTTTTTTTCTATAATGTTTTTTTGTTTTTTTTTTTTATTTTATTTTTATTTTTTTTTTACCGGAGAGGATTAGAACACTGAGTACTTGACGAAATGCATGAAAGTTTTATATATAAATAAAAAAATTATATTATTAATATTTATAAGCAAAAAAATGTTATATATAGCTTTTAAATTATAAATTATGACGATAAGTATGTTCTTCGAAAAATCAAAATGTCTTTTATACCCACTATTAGCAAGTCTACGATTGAGTCTTGAAATGTGAGGCAATAACGTTCAGTTTTTCACATTCTACTGAAAATTTAGGGTGTGCTTTGAATGAAATCAAATAGATGGCGCTGCTATTTTTAACAATGTTTATTTCTTTTATAGAGTCTACATCTCGAGAACTACTGATAGGATTTATATGATGTTCTTACTGTTTTCACTGTCGATAAGGAACTGAACATATTCAAAGTCTAAGTGGCAGCAAATCACATTTTCCATCTTTAACATGTGCTCACACAGCCCTTCGTTTGCGCTATAATGCATTTTACTATATTATCCTGAGCAATGCTCAAATAAATTTATCAAAGCCAACGGTTTCCCCATCAGTTGTGCATCAATACTTGAAAAAGAAGGGAGTTTGAGCTTGGTCACATTTTAGCAGTCTTTCTCATGAAAACCATGAACAAGAGATAAATCACAGAAAGTAAAAGTGATCAGGAAGTACAGAAATATACATTAAAACACAAAAGCTATATAAAGGATGGGCCATCTGTTGGTTTCTTTTTGAATTATACTTTATTTGGACACTGACAGGCGACAGCTCTCGTCATAAAAATTGACAATAACTCAGTGTCACATTTTTGCGGTACAAAATGGATTGATTTGCAGAAATAGGTAGTGCCTATTTTGAAAAGAATTTTAGGTCGAAAAAGCGCCGTAACTTCAGCTATTCAGTAGAATACCATATTTCGAGCGCACACGGGATGATTTCTGTCGGCAGAAAAAATTATATACATGAACCCCTTTTGGAACATTATTTTCACAATTGAAATATTTTGAAAGTTGTGTATGTATTAATTTTATGCTTTGTTTAAACGCCCAAACTCGGCATCGGCAGAACATTTTCTTACGTTTCTTTCCGCTCACTTCAGTCCCCTAGCCAACAAAACCGTTTTTATGCCGGCAGAATTAATCTCGTGTGCGGTGGCCCATTGTACGCAATTTTGGAAAGAGACACCTGAAAACATTTGCATTTTTTTTGGTGAGGTGCCATTAAAGATCGATCCTATGCGAACAATGTAGGCACTCAAGCCAGCGTGACCGTTGTGCGACTAAAGTTGCAATTTGGCACTTTTTTTACCACCTTGGCACAATGATACCACTTTTCTAAAATTTAATGATTTTGGCCCTTTTTCACAATTTGGAACAACAAAAATATTAAATTTTCAAACTTTTTAAGAAAATTCATTGCTCTGAAGTGGCTCAATTGATACACATCACACCAAAAACAAACAAAAAACAGCCAAGCTCTGTTATATAAAAAAAGTGTGTAACTAGTTAGCCACGAAAAGTATTGAGATCTAAATGTCCGCCAAGTTTTTAGTTTAAGAGGTTAATGTAAAAAAAAATGGAATGAAGGGAAAATCTCAACTTTTGGACTTTTCCCAGTGTATGCACCACAGGATCTAGCATTCTGCCAAATTTCACGATTCTAGGATGACTGGAAGTGCTTCATAATTTTGATGATCATCATCTAAGTGAGTAAGTAAGTGAGTCAGTTACTGTTTTTGCGATTTTGAAAACCACTAATGCTATAGAGATACAATTTGGTGAGGTGGATCTTTTTAATGAGCTTGGTAAATATTTCAAGTTTGAAGTTTTTTGGTTAATTGGTTCCGAAGTCAGAGGGAGTTCGAAAACAGCCTGAGTTTGTTCCTGTATAAGAAGGGTAAGTGCCTTTACTAGAGAACTTGGAAGGGGCACTACCGTAACCTTTGATAGTGAGCTTCTCCATTCGTTGATTCCTTCAACGAACAATGCGGCGCCTCCAATTTCAGAATCGGGATCAGAGCGGTCGGAGAATGATTCAGAAGATTTTGGATTAGAACCTGCACCGCCAAATGAATTGATTTGTTATGTTATTGAATTAATTTTACGTTTAATGTTTTCTTTATGGTATGTTTTATTCGACAGAGTTGTTATAGTTTTAAAAATAGAACATTACCAGTACAATATCTTGTTTGTTAATTGTTTGTTATGTTTACTTTTGTCTTAAAGTTATTTCTTTAAATGGGCCTTTTTTTTCTCCGTGGCCCTTTTTCTTGCGACTTTTCTAAATTTATCAACGGTAACGCCGACTCAAGCTATTTTTGAAATAGGGGCTGAAACCATCGAAAATTCTCCTTCAGCAGGGACAGTTTTTCGAATAAAATAATATTCCAAACTTAATCGGAAAGAAACCAAATTTCTTATTTAAAACAGAGATAAAAAACTTTTGTGTGACACTAATATATGTCAATTACTAGCGATCCCCTGCACACTTCGTTTATTGTAATGCTCCGTGGTACATATTTTTGGTTTTTCCAGGAATCGTATTGCGTAGAAAGTATTCTTGTCTATCAGGACAGTGCATAGCTATCAATGTTACAAATTTTACAAACTTTGGCTCCCATGACTGTCGAAAAATAGCGCTACACCCCTTTATATACCTAAGATTATCTGTCAATTTGAGCTCAATCGATTCGGTGGTTTTCAAAATAATATACGATTTTGAATGTATTTTGGTATGGGCAGTGCCACGCCCCTTTGTCCAATATTGACCAATCTTCAGAGGAGCACTCCAGGGCCAATAATTAAGATTATCTATAAGTTTAAGTACAATCGAATGGGGAGTTTTGGAGATATACGATTTTAAATGTACTTTTTGTATGGAAAGTGCCACGCCCCTTTGTCCAATTTTAACCAATCTTCACAGGAATACTCCTGGGCCAATACCTAAGATTGTATGTAAATTTGAACTCAATCGATTCGGTGGTTTTCGGAATATAATATTTTGAATGCATTTTTTGTATGGGAGGTGCCACGCCCCTATAACTCATGAACCAATACACCTACAAGGACCGTATATACTTACAAACCATGGTATTAACGTCACCTTTCATGGGAAATTTCCAGAATCAAAATCGGTTCACGAAAACAGAGAACATTGGCGACAAACACAATACAACTTATTTTTATGTCAATTATATTGGAAATCCAGTTTTGTCTCACTGCCTTAAATTTATTTATTTTATTTATTTCTTCAATTGTTTCGCTATTCCATCTATATATACAGAAGTAGGGTAAACTACATAGTGACCGACACCTTCTCAGTTATGGACACCTGCCACTGTTTTTCCATTTTTCTAAGGTTTCCTGTGGCTGGATGTTACGGAAGCTATTTTTAACGTTTTCAGGCACTCAAATGTCATAAGAAATGACTTCTCTTGATATTTTGTAGTCGTTCAGTGCCCTGTGATATTAGACTTTGGTTTGAAACCTTTAGGAATATCAGAAAACTTGAGATTTCCTTAAGAAACACGTAAGTACAGATCATTTTTTTTTTAAATATAACCGTGTACAGTAACACTGCGAACAGTTAATTTTATTTGAAATAATTAAGCAGTCGATCTATTTGTTAGTCAGTTATTATTGGGGTGTCCGTAACTGAAGTTAAATATTCAATAAAACTAGTGACCGACACAGGTGTCTATTACTGGAGGAAATGGACATTTTTAAGGATATTAGTTATGGAAATTGGACACCACCAATATTATCTTTGTATTTGCATACCTTTAAGCCTTTAGTTTTAAATCTCTAACGATTTCTCAGGCTTTTATTTGAAAATGCTAACATTTTATTTGAGAATGCCAAAGAAAAGGTCTGCGGCTAAATTTAACGTTCCTCGTAATCCCTTATCAAACTGGTCCGCAAGTAGGTACAAAAGCCAACTTTTGGACCGGAAACTGTACTAACCGCTGATGAAGAACAGCAAATCCTTCACTGGATTACCTAAAATCATATGAAAGCGGTTTTCCAAGACGAAAGCCAGACATTCAGAACAGTGTTCATGAATTTCTGAAAAAAATGCGCCAAGAAAAGTGTTATGTTCACATTTTCTGCGACCGGTATGGTGACCCCTCCTATGACTATATCCTTTTTTAAGAATTCCTTTTGAGGTTGGTAGTTTTTTTTAGGTATAGCTTTGTATTTAATTTTAAATAATTTAGTATAAGTATACATTATAATTCTTCTGTACCTACGTGCGTTGTAACTGAACTCCTCCTGAGCGGCTGGACCGATTTTGATGAAATTTTGTGTGTGTGTTTGAGTGGGTCCAAGAATGGTGTAGATTCACAATTGGACCCGGGAGGCAGCGCTGCGATCCGATCCCACAAAATTTCAAATATTAAACACTCAACAACAATAAAAATATAAAATCAGTACGGACACATCGGTTAAATAGAACGGCTGCAGATCTATTGAAGGACAATGAAAATGTACAAGCAGTATAATCAACGTTTGCCAGGTCCGCTAGTTTAAAAAAAAAAAATAGCTAATTTATTAATTTCTCTTAAGGGTGTCGGTCACTGGGTACTTTACCCTACTGTGTATTGCTTCTTATTGACAATGGGAAAATGGGGAAATGGTAAGAATTTCAACAAAAATCGATATTGAAGTCTCTTTCCTTCTCATGTTGTTTTTGCTTCTTATAGAGAGGTTTTGGTGTCAACTCTTCGAACTCCGATAAAAAGTACCTACTTCAAAATTCACTATCGGATAAATGTTTCTTGTATTGTGGAGGAACAAAAAATCAGACGGACGTTGTATTTTATATACAGTGAGCATCAAAAGTGAGTAGACTTCGATGCCCTTTTGAGTTTTTTTAGGGTCTTGAAATAGGCCTTAAAACTAACAATCTGTAAGAAGCTGTATATCTAACGAAGTAACAATAATAAAACATAATATTATTTCGACACCAAATTTATTTTCCAAACTCCGAAGGCAAATGAAAACCGCAGTGGTGTTCACTTACTTCTGATACTGTAGTACCTGCTTTTGGTACATAGAGATACAGTGTTTTTATATCGCGCAAGAAACCTACCTAAGGAGCAGTTAATAAATGTAAGATCATAAAAATGCTCCCTTAAAAGGGGTCATCATCACCAATAAATAGGGCCCCAAGTAAAATTTCCAAAACCGGTGAAATTAATTTTCTTTATTTATGTAAAGAGTGCAAAAACCGAGTTTGAAGCCAATCGGATAAAAAATAAAAATGTTCTCATACAAATTCTATGATGTTTGGTCAAAAAGACATAAGTCCATTTTTTGTGAAATTGAGTTGAGTATGCAGAATTATTCAGAAAAAAATCTATTTTCGTTTGGTATTAACAGCATAAGTTTCAGCAAACCGAATCCAGAGTTATTGAGTGATCCTAAAAACACATTAAAAGTATTTTAAACATTGTGTTTGGTCAAAATGACATTACTCCACATGTGCTGTTTTGACCCAGTAGTAGCTTTAAATTTTTCAAATAATTGTGTTTGATCAAAATGACATTACTCCACATGTGCTGTTTTGGCCGAACAGACATTTGAAATTTTTTAAATAATAACGTGGTCAAAACAACATATAACTCAACTGTTACTTCGTTCTCACACGTTTATCGTATACAATTATTTCGCTTTTCTGTATTAATATTGTTGTTTTAACAAAGTAGATAATCGTGGCAATTATTGTGCATATTATTTCGCAGTATTTGGAAAACCCCATACATTATCAATTTTTCTTTTGATTTAGTTGTTAAATTTAAGTAAATGCCTTCGGTTTTTAACAATTTTGTTATTAAATTTATTTCCAATCTGAAACTTACCTCAATCGGTTGGAAAAAAATCAAAATACCGTTTGGTCAAAACAACATATCTCCACTAAAACACCTTTTTGATATAATTTTTCAAATTTTAGTAATTGATTATTGTACATCTAATAATTTATATTATTATTGCACTGGAATATTACTTTAATACATAAAACTGGATTTAGAATAAATTGTTGAACTTTAAAACGCGTTTATCTCAAAACTTGTATTTTGGACTTGTGTCGTTTTGATCATACTCCATAGAATTTTGACCCCCACATTTACCCCTTTAAGAGTTGAATTTCGAAAAATCTTTCCTTATTCTTTGTATACATTATAAAGGAAGGTTAGGTTAGGTTAGGTTAGGTTCTATAGGGTGTGAGCTCATAACAGTGGACTAAGCACCACAATGGGCTCTGAGGAACCTTCACTGTCAAAACCTAAACCAATTCGTCCAAGAAATTAATTTCCCAACAAAACCTACATATTGTTTAAATTTTATTTGTGAGGCGAACCCCCTCCAAATTGTCGAAGAAGTACCTTTCAAGGTGTTTCCTCTTGTACTGAGCAATAGCTTGACATTCACAGAGAAGATGAGTAATATTCTCTGCGACATGTAGATCTTCCCAATACCCACACGTGTACGTGTTAAACCTAATACTCTAAGAGTGCTTTCTAAGAATAAAGTGTAGGGAGTATCCCTTTTGCCATTTTTAGCTAAGTTTTAATAATTTTAGAGATTTTTTTCCGATTTAACTTAGGCCACAGAGCCTTTGTGACGGCCTCGTAAATGCCATCTTTGCAATGCTGAATGAACTTTTAAAAAAGGCATTCTACCCCTTTACCTACCACTCTCATCCCGTGCTAAGAAGAAACAAATTCTGATCCAGAGTGTGTTACCATTTCAACGCTGAAAAAATTTTAAAATCAAATCGGCTGAGTAATACCGCCTACCCCTCCCCCCTTCCTTCTCCCCTACCGACTCCACCAGCTCTAAATGAGATAAAAATCTAATCAGAAAAAAAAAAAAAAAATGAAAATCGCAAAAAATCGAGAGCCACTAGACCGATTTGGACGATTCTACTTTTGTTTTGCTCGTCTTGACTTAAGCTACGATTTCATAGGTTTCCAGAGTATGGGGGCCATAAACCCCTAGGGCATCACAACGGATGTACATTGATCTCAGTGTGGCACGTATGCAGGTTTCTCCTGTCCTGCCTACCCACTAACCTAACCTAACCTAAGCTACGATTACACAGCCATTATTTTGAGTCATTTAAATGGCGCTGTGATGTCAGGAAAAGATGTCACAGAGCGACATTTAAGCTACGATTCGTCATTGGAAAAATGGCGATCACACGAAATGACTATCATCGTCATTTGTGTCCCAAAATCAAATGACGGATACTGCGAGTAATTTAGAATTTTCCGTTGGGATGCCATTTAAATGACGCAACAGCCAAAATGTTTAGTCATTTGTCCTAGGTGTAATTGAAGAGCGATCACACGGCCATTTAAATGGCACTAAATACATGTCATTTGGTCCAACATTTTCCTAGTCATTTAAATGACGCCGAAGATGTAATCCCAAAAATGGCGATCACACAGAACGATATTTAAATGACTGCTTTCTGACGCGATTTTTACGTCAGAGCGCCATTTAAATGACTCGAAAAAATGGCCGTGTAATCGTAGCTTTAGGGCCGGTTTAAAATAAAATACGAAAAACCCCAAATGAATAGGCGAAAAATCAATATTTTCATTTTGTATGTGAAGTCACCATCAATGATCGCAAAACTCGAAAACCACCGAACAGATTGAGCTAAAATTTTGAGAAAATCTTTTTTATTGAACCAAAGCAGTTTCTGTGAAGTTTCTCACAATTGGGGTGTGGTATCTGTCACAAAAAAAAAATATACATTCCAAACACTATTCTTAAACAGTCCTGGAAGCATTGATATGCTTTCTCATGATAGACAAAAATATATCTAGGTTAAACAAGTCCTGGGGGCTTATTCCCAAATGCGCGTCGGATCGCTTTTCATGGCGGATTTGTATTTTCAAAAGCGATTTAGGCCCGAAACACACATGCAATTTCAATCGCGCGTCTGTTTAGTCGCAAAAAATGAAACACACACATTTCAATGTGAATGCGGGCACATAATTTCGGATTTTATGTGTGCGCATTCATATTGAAATGCGTGTGTTTCATTTTTTGCGACTAAACAGTCGCGCGATTGAAATCGCATGTGTGTTTCAGGCCTTAATCCAATCAAAATCGATAGCTATTTAGGTGACGGATTGATGGCGGATTTATTGCGGTTAAAAAATAAACTAAATTCTTGTGACGGGAAAAAGCTGTCAAACTTTTAGGAAAATCAATGGAAAATTGGAATTATAATTGAAAAAAAACTGGAAAGCACAGTTCGCATTTGAGAATAAGCAAAAGCGAAGACGGTCGAAATCGAAGTATCGCTTTCAATACGATCCGCCGCTCATTTGGGAATAACCCCCCTGGGCACGAGCAAAGCCGGCCAGGTTTAAATTATTATTAACATAATTCTATAATTTTTTTTTTGCTTTTACCATTCATTTTGCTTTTGCTGATAACAATGTTAACTCGCAACACATTTTTTTCACCCTTGATAAAGTTGCTGTCGATGTTGCTCTTGCTGTGTTAATCTGTTTCTCGAATAGTTTTAAAATGAGTATCTTTAATTGTTAGCTAATATTATATACAAAAACTACTTTAAGATTTGTCCAGTTCAAGGATATTTACATAACAGATTGACTCGACCACTTCTGAGTTGCCTTTGATTTTCTTTTGTCTAACCATCCTCACTAATCTTATTAATCATAACCTATTTGCAAATAATAATTATAAAGCAGGTAAAAATCATATTCATTCATGCATTTCACTCAGGTACTCAGCGAGTTTTGTATTAATTTAATTTATATTTATTACAATGTTTCATAATATCAAAGGTATACCATTGCGAATGTTGCATTACTGTCAGTGTCGAGGAGATCTGAAGCAGCGTCTAAGCTAGCTTGCTCCAAATCCCGGCGTTTCTTTTTCATGTTCTCCTTATGCATGTCTGCTGCACGATCCGTTTATGTTGCATTTGGGGTAGAAAATGGTTTCAAGAATTTATTTGTTCGCCAAATAAACGGATGAAGACACGATTACACATAGAATTTTTTTTTTTTTTTTTGTTTGGTTTGGTTTTTTTTTTTTACAAAAAATAAATAAAAACAAATTTTTGTGCGATTTGTACATATTACATACATTACAACGATTGGTTTTTGATATTTTTGTTTTTTTTTTTTTTTTTTTAATGAAATGAAATGAAGAAAGAAGAAAGAAAAACACAGGAAATTGATAAAATAAAATTGTACAAATATTTTATTTAATTTGTTATAATTAAAAAATGGAAGATTTAACACAAAAACAGAAAAAGGGAACGGAAAAACATCGATTACAGAAAGTTAAAGGGAGACAGAGAATAAGATAGAGAGAGATAGAGAGTTAGAAATGGAAAGCAACCGAAAATGGAAATTGAGCAAATCATTAAAAGGGGGGAAGGTGGGGGTTTAATTTTTTTTTTTAAAGTAAAATTAATCGTAGCACAGCAAAAGATGGAATATAGGCCGAGCAGAAGAAGTAATATAGTTAGTAGCAGATACACAATTATAGCGGTTTAGTAGCAAGGCAAGTTCAGATTTTTTTTTTTGATAAACACAAGCGGGATACAAAGTGGTGTGTCGTGTGTGGTGTTTAATTTTTTTGTTTTATGTTTTTTTTTGTTGGATGAAATGAGATAAAAGAAAAACTCAATTAGTATAAAAATAGTACTAGTATCAGAAAGTATATATAAGTATAGTAACATCAAGAATGTTAATTAATTAAAAGTAGAAAGAGAGTAGACTGGAATTTCTCATTTGCTCAATTTTTTTTTTTTGCGAGGCGGACCAATTCCAATGTACCATGGTAGTAAAATGTATATATTTTTTTGTTTTGTATATTTTTGTGTTCATTCTTTTTTTTGTCTCGTAAACAACAACAACAAATAGTAGTAGTAGTAGAAGTAGAAAGCTTTTAATTAAGAAACACCATTAAATTATATATATAGAAAGCGTATTAAAAAAATGTCAATTACAGCATTTATTCAAACCTGAACGTGATGCATAATTGACAAGGGCAAATTCTAGCAATGCACCAAAGACGAATGTCAAGCATACACCGGTCCAGACGTCGATCGCTTTAGTGTATGACACTGGGGGTAATGATGCGTTGATGCCCGATGTTTGTGTTGCCATTGTAAGAAGTGTTGTTACACCTAAAAGTAGTTTAGACAATTATTTAGATTTTTTAGTTAACATTATAGTTGGCAATTAAATGTCAGTGTAAAGTTAGTAAAGTTGGCCGGCCGGAAACTCTGGAAGGTACGAACTTCATGTTCTGCTGATGTAAGCTGTGCTCTTTGGAGTTTCTATCTATATATAGTTTTTTTTAACTTACTTACTTGATTGTGATCCAAGGTGGGATCAGTTCTAAGCGAAAAAGCCTTTCGTGCCAGCTCGATGCTTACCTTACCTACAGCATAGGATTAAAAGTAGGTACAGGGTGTTTTAAGTGCTTTTAAAATGTTCAAATGCGGTTCTGTGACTCGGAGTGGGCAAATTTTATATTGATAGGATATTTGTCAATCGTGCGGTACCATTTTAGTGCGATGATGATGGAGATGTGATTATAATAAAAAAGGAGTTTTTTTCTAATGGTTTATCTTCGAATTGGTAACACTTTTATCAAGCGACAACCAATTTGACAGCTGATAGGTGATTTGCGCTCATTTTATTTGACATTTCACCATAAGTATGGACTTATAGCTGCTCGAGAACCTATTTATTAGCTCGTAAGGATGCAGGATGCTTAATTCTAGGACAAGTAGCTTGCCTACTCTAAATGTGCAGCGACAAAAACGAAAGAAAGAGAGAGAGAATCACCCGAACTCGAACTCGAACTCATATGATGTCCCACGTGGTGCTTTATGCCTTATGGAATATCAGTCTATAGAAAAAAGTCTGTCAGAAATATTAGCCGATTGGAAGAGTGTCGCCTGTATAGCAATTATCTGACTGTCAGATGGCATATTTAGCCAGCGATTTGAGAAGATTTGAGTGAGCCAAATAGCTGAAGGACCGTACAAAGAGATAGACTTCTCTATACAATATTTCCTCATAAAAAGAATACACTGGCCCGGGTTTTCCTCCCAAGGACGACTTATTGCAGTATACTTGTGACAATTGTCTCAAACAGAATAATTTGACTATTCAAATCTTTCTACCTACGTATGTACTTGTACAAGTTTTGTTTAGTTTGGACTCGACTAGCATCAGTCTATAAAGCTGCCTGTGCAAGCAATCGAAATATGAGACTTCAGAAGGCGGTCGCACGACGTGCGAATTCATTAGATTTAATCAACTATGTCGTAAAAATTCAGGATATTAGCTACCTTACGTGCGCTACTTCAATATATTTCGAATAGAGTAGCGTTCGGGGAGAACCACTCAGATTGTTGAAAAACAAAACCAGATGGCGATGAATGAATGCTTTATTGAGCAATAGCAACAGCAGCTCTGGTTGTGATTCGTATCTCAAAGCTACATTACAAAACAGAACCATCGAAGCTTTGTACCGAAACACAAGCTTTATGTGCACACGCTGCAGAGGCTCCCTATCAAGGAGGAGCTTTATGACGTCTTGTCCGAAAAACGATGTTCAGTTCGGCAATTTTAATGTAAAAGTCGAAAATCATAGAATCATTAGCCTATTAGTTAATAAGCATAGCACAGTAGCTTTCCAAGGCTAAGGATTCACCTCCTCGCCTCTTTAAAGACAAACAAAACGACAATCAAGTCAACTATATGTTAATCGACAGTGACTGACTTGCTTAGTAACGGCAAGATTCAGATTTTTCCACAAAAAGGAGACCCTCTAAACTGCGCCAACTATAGAGGCATCAGGCATTCTCAACATTGCCTAAGGTCATATCTGCTGTACTATGTGAATGCTTGGTTCCTATCAGTGTAGTTTTAGGCCCGGTAAGTCTACAACCGACCAAATATTCACACTACGGCAGATCCTGGAGAAAACCTAAGAAGTGCAAATAGATACTCACCATCTATTTCTCGATTTTAAGGCCGCATATGACAGCATTTATAGAGACGAGCTATACAGAGCCATCGCTCGCTGCTCCGTAAAGATCGAAAACAATCTCACCGAGACTCAAAAAATGAATTAGACGAGGTGACTTTTCTGTACAAATCATTATGCGACTTTTTCAACATCATACATGAGAAAATTATGCGAAACTCGCAAGCCACCACCAGTGGAACAATTTTCCAAAAGTCTGTGCAACTACTTGCATACGCTGTCAGTGTCACTGGTGGTGTCACTGGAGTTTTAGTACAGAGGCGGCACTGGGTTTAGTGGTGAATGAGGGCAAAACAAAATATATGATCTCATCAAGAAGGGACACACAAGACACAACGTCGAAGAATCGGACAGAACGTCACGAAAGACAGCTATTATAACTTTGATGTGGTGAGGGACTTTGTCTACCTCAGCTCCGCAATTATCTCTGAAAATGAGACCAAAGTTGAAATCAAGCGAAGAGTTACAATTCCCAACCGCTATTTCTTTGGCCTAAGAAGGCAACTGACTAGTATGGTCTTGTCAAGATATTCTAAGGAGAATCTATATAAGACACTCATCATCAAAGTCCTGGTCTATGCCGCAGAAGCATGGACGTTAGCAAAGGCGGATGAAGATCTTCTTGATTGTTTCGAACGCAAAATCCTTCGCGTGATTTTCGTTCCCGTTTGCGTTGGCGGAGGAGATCTAACAGCGAACTCTACGAACTGCACAGCGACATCGACTTGGTCAGAAAAGTACTTATCACTCGACTAAGACGGCAAGGATATGTAGATCGCTCCGACACGAAGAGTCTTCGAATGCAACTCGGAGGGATAATGCAGTAGACGAAGACCTCGCCTTAGGTGGCGCGTTCAAGTAAAAGGGGACATCAACCAACTTGGAGTGCGCAACTGGAGGCGGTTAGCCAAAGACCGAGATAACTGGTGAGGCGTGTTGGTTAAGGCCCAGGTCCACCCCAGACTGTAGCGCCATCTGAGTAAGTAAGTTAGATTCAGACCTTGACTACTACAGACGCCGACAGCTAGTGGTCCTAGTCTAGGGACATTGTAAAAAGGTATCTGAGACTTAGAGAAGTAGCACTCTATGCGACGTTGACTAACTCTTTAAGCTAAGCCAAGAATCGTTGTTACTCCTCGCTTCCTACTCAATAATACTTTAGCACGGGTATAGATATCCTAGCGCATCAAGTATATACTCATCACGTATAGAAAGCGCAATAAGCATCGTTTGGCACTGACTTGGCCATGATCGGAATCTGTTCATGCGGTTGTACAGAAGATCAGTGATTGCGGCGACGCAAACGCTAACCATGTTTTGTGGGACAGTACCGACATAAACTTACGAAGTACGACACTATGTTTACTATACAGAAACCTTTTCGCACTAAGGACCGGCTTATCTTTCGAGACATAACCAGTGACTACGACTTCAATTTTCATTGTAGACTTAATAACGCACATTCCTTCTCGGATCACCAGATGTCTTCAATTCAGTCTCAATGATGACAATCTAACCGACATACTAAAGGAGACTCAATAATTTTGCAGAAACATGTTCAAAAATAGTTTTCATCGTAGTGATGAATTGCATTTAACAACCCAAAATCGTAATTTTCATTCATTCATTAACATTTCTGTTCATCCCTTCATCAATGATCAAAATCTAGTCATACATTTTTTGACACAGAATTTGAATTTTTTTTTATGAAATCCATTCATCTCAACGTCAAAATCTATCATCAATTTAATGAATTCACCCAATCATCCAAGCATCTTCATTGTATTGATGAATCTATTCATCTGATTCATCTTAATGAAGAATGATCTAGTTTTATGTACTATTGATTATGTTAATTAGAGAAAAATTGATGGCGGAATGATATGAAACGAGATGAATGTAGAAATATGATCATAAAATTGATGAATACATTTTACACATTGATGAATAATCAATTAATAAGAAAATTGATTTTAGTATCATTATTCATTATCATTAATTATCATATTGATCATTGGAAGTTATTTCGAAGAATAAGGGGCTGATGAATGTATAAGAATGATCATTGTTTTAATGAATATGTTCGAAAAATATTAACAGTTCTCCCATTTGCGATGAAGTCCATAAAAGGAGTCATCAATTTGTAGGTATTGCTAGATTCATTCGTCACATTCATGACCAATTAACAAGAAATTTATTTAAGTATCAAAAGCTGGCTCTGTTGACTGCTTGGAAGTGAAAATTTACCTACAAACTATATACGAGCTTTTTAGAGTCATCCACTTGGTCAGATACACCTAAAATGATTGGCTTTAGAGCGAATGAGCATTAATGCTCCAGACTTTAGAATCTTCTACTCCATTCATATATATGTACCTACTTCGGAGAATAGATCTACCCGATCTTCGATGGGCTTAAGAATGACCTCAAGCTATAAGGAAAAGTTTTTTAGTTGCAGGTATTTAGAGTCATCATGAGGCACAAGCAAGTTCTACCATCGTTAATTCTCAATTTGGTTATTCATTAGTTTTTCATTCATTTTCAATGGCCCGTTTATCCATTAAATGGGTCGCGGGTGTAGGTTGCTTAATAGAAGCCCCCATTACTCTCAATGCTTCGCCATCGACTCTAAGTCATCAAAAGGTGGATAAAGGAGAGAGTATTGACTTGATCTAGGAGTTGATCTACCTAGGTCCCAGAGGACGCCTGCCTGGATGGTACGGATTCCATATCACGTCTTGGGATCCTGGTTGAGGACATTCGTTTAAGATGACTAAATCACCGAAGCGTAGACCGCTCCGTCCGAAGAAATAGCTGCTTTAAGTTCCTCACGTATTCTGGTGTTTCTTTAACAATCTATACGGGCTGCACCAGCAAGACAACGGAGGTATTTCATTTCGGCAGCTTGTATCCGCGTTCTTATTCTTTCGGGCGTTGCCTAAACCTTATGACCATTGGTAAAAATAAAATAAATAAATAGGCGGCGCAACAGGCGGGTAGACACCCAAGGCCTAGCTTCTCGCAACCATTAGCTTTGTGTGAGTTTCTATTTTTGGGACGAATGGAAGGGACCTACAATTTTATGCCGAGTCCGAACGGCTGAATTGAGAAGCTTTTTTGGTAAGGATTGGAATAAACCCCGAATTAAAAACTGACAACCTAGCTTTGACACCACGTTCAGTTCAGTGACCAAGCTGTCTCGAAATTGACCCGGACTGGTCTTTTTTCATCACTCGTGAATAAGACCTCGATTTGATACCTCCAAGGACACCATTGTCGAAAAGTCTACTACTTTGCAAAATTGTATGATTAGTGACTTGATTTATGGCTTTTGTGATAAATACTTTTAAAACTATTGTAACTACAAATAAGAGGAGCTGTTGAAGAATACGTTTGTTGATTTTGCTAATGAATTTGATTAATTATTGATCTACCTTGATACTTACTAAACATTGAAATTAATTTACCTAACTACATATATACTTAACTTGAATTTATAATTTTGTATGAACAAACATTTGTAAACATACCCTATGGTTCTTTAGCGCTTCGATGTTGCTTTTGCCAAATAATTTGGTTGCATTTTTTTTGATACCTAACCGCTAACGCACGTTATATTTGCCATGTAATTAGCCAACATAAACCCGTACGCCAATATGCACCGATGACTGGAAAATTAAGAATATGACCGAAAAGGGAGAAGGTGATAACGCGAAACGGTTCAAGTTGGCAAAGAGGCATCGCGCTGTTACGCAGATTAGAATCGATCTTTTTCGTCTAGCAACCACCAACGAAGCAACATCTCCGCTCCCAAAGAACCATTGGGTAGAAAATTAGTTTGATTTGCATAAGGAAATAAATTAAATTGAATTTTATAACGTTTTGGAGAATCGCTGCGTTTTTCATTTTTTATAATTTTTCCATTGCAAAACATGGTCCTTCAGTAACCGGATTTCGGATTCGTTGAGAAATAAGTCGCGTACGAATATATTGCATTAAATATCTCGAGTTGTTATAAAGTAAATTTGGTGGTTGCTAGAATTCAACACACATACTGGAAGCTGCATACAGGTTGTATTCTGGTATCATTGTATCGTATATGTACATGCGTTGTCATTGTTGGAGCTGGGTTTTTGCTGCTGTCTGCTGGTGTCTTTTGCTGTTGCTTGCTGCTGTTGGGATTTATTCCTATTTCGGGAGATATTGTCATTAGGAGCTTCGCTTTGGGGTGTTGGAATTTTATTGATAGGCACACTTCTCCTGTTCAATTTTGGTTGTACCTATACCCATACCATACACCTATCTCGCAATGGAGGTACTCAAACAGGCTCGGGGTCATTTAAAGGGCACTATTACGCGCGCGCATAATCTCGTTTCGGAAAATATGGATCAATTAGATCTCGAAATCTTAGAAGTGCGTCTAGAACGGTTGGAAGACACTTGGAAAGCGTTTTGTCGTAACCAAGAGGAACTTTTCGCGTTTCATACTACCGAAGGATATGGTGATCCTGAGGTTGACTTTGTAAGCACTGAAATCAAATACGTCGCTGCAAAAAGTGCGCTATTGAAAGCAATTCGGGAAAAACTTCCTTCGTCCTTACCTACAGCCGATAATGCTGATTCTGAAAAGGTCGTTAAGCAGCAAGTCGCTTTGTTTGAATCGCTTCTTAATAAATCCACATCGTCCAGTTCCGTTCAGAAACCTCCAGCTGAAATAGAATTACCGGCGTTTAAAATATCACCGTTCTCGGGTGATTATCGCGAGTGGCCAGGGTTTCGCGACATGTTTCTTGGAAGCATTGACTGTAAGAAAAATCTGCCCGGTGCCCAAAAATTACGGTATCTAAAATCTTTTTTGCGTGATGATGCCGCTAAACTATTAAATCATATCGAAATCGCTGATAATAATTACGAGCAAGCTTGGGAAAAGCTCGAAAATCGTTACAATAAACCGCTTTACATTATAAACGCATACATCGAGAGCTTTCTCAAATTGCCAACGATGGCAAACGCGGATAGTACACGTTTGCGTTGTTTAACGGACAATGCGGATGAAGTTATCCGCGGATTAAAGGCGCTTCCATCGGAGAGTAGAGATCCGTGGTTAATATATCTCTTACTCAACAAAACTGATGCAGAAACGCGTAAGGCCTGGTCTCTTGCCAACAAAAAATTGGAGGAGGCCACGATTCAGGAATTAATTGATTTTTTGGATGAGAGGTGTTCTGCTTTAGAAGCTTGTGAGCCGAAAGGTCGTAATAATAAAACACCACGTTCAGTTGTTTCGCAAGTAAAAAGTTTAGCTGTTTCTAACTCGGTGTGCCCCCAGTGTAAGGGAAACCATTTACTTCACAAATGCTCACAATTTCAATCCATGTCGGTTCTGTCTCGTCGTAATTTCGTGAGGGACGAGCGGTTGTGTTACAATTGCTTGGGTAGTAACCATTCGTCAGCAAGATGCCGGGTAAAGGCTCGTTGTTCGATTTGCCAAACTCGACATCATACATTGGTACATTTAGACAAACCAAACTCTGCATCAGCACCTAATGAAGATAACATCGATACTTCGAATAGTGAAAATTCGTCCTCTATGAATTCATTGGCGGTTGTGAGTCATCATATTAAAAATGCAATGCACTCGTCCGGTATCCTACCTACAGTTCTCGTTAAAATCATTGATGTCACCGGAAAATCGCAGCTTTGTCGCGTGTTGCTGGACACCGGCTCTCAAGTTTCGCTTATAACCGAACGGTTGGTAAACCGTTTAGGTCTTCGTCGGAGACATGCTCGGATTCCAATTACCGGAATTTCGTCTCAATCCGCTGGGGTTACACATGGTGTTGTACAAGTTAACTTACTTTCTCGTTTCGATTCCACTCAAGTTGAAGTTAACGCATACATTTTGAAGGAAATTACTTCGCAAACTCCTCTCGTTTCATTTGCGTTAAATAATCTGTCGCTGTTGGAAAATTTACAAATGGCTGATCCTGGATTTAATACGTCGGGTCCTATCGATCTTTTACTCGGAGCAGATATCGCTTGGAATATTTTGCGGGATGGCCGTCGTACCGATGATCGGGGCAATTTGGTGGCCCACAATACTGTTTTTGGTTGGGTAATAACTGGCAATATGACCAATCAAACCATCGTTTCGTTGCATGTTGGGGTCGAGGACTTAGACGTGATTCTTAAAACCTTTTGGGAGATTGAGGAAATTCCTCTGCACCTATCTGCTGAAAGAAATGAGGATTTCGCTGAAGCACATTTCGCTCAGACCTTTTCACGTGCCCCTGACTGTAAATATATTGTGGAGTTGCCATTTCGACAAAGTGAGGTCCGGTTCGGTAACACTCTCTCAGGCGCGTTATCGCGATTATCTTCCATGGAACGTCGTTTCGCCCGTAATGAAAATCTTCGAAAAGAGTACTGCCAATTTATGAAGACATACCTGGAATTGGGCCATATGCAACGTATTCCGGACAATTTGATCGAACCAACTTCGGGAAGGGTATTCTATTTGCCGCATCATGCCGTGGTTACGAATAAGATACGGGTCGTTTTTGATGGGTCGCATAGAGATTCTAATGGAATTAGTTTAAATGAAATGTTGCACACGGGCCCCCCTCTTCAACGAAATTTGGTGAATGTGTGTATTCGATTTCGTGTGCCCAAATACGTTTTTTGTGCCGACATCGTCAAGATGTTTCGGCAAATCTGGGTTGCTGAAAACCATCGGGACTTTCAACGCATTGTTTGGAGAGAAAGTTCGGAGCAACCAATTGCACACTATTGGCTATGCACCGTGACATATGGTACCTCGCCTGCTCCATTTTTGTCAATGAAAACCCTAAAACAACTTGCGGTTGACTACAGATATCAGTTTCCTTTGGCGTCTCGATCCATTCTTAGTGATTTTTATGTGGATGACTTGTTGACAGGTGCAGATTCTATGCCAGAGGTCATTAAATTGAGGGATGAGTTAGTTGAGCTACTGTCTTGTGGAGGGTTCCAGCTCAGTAAATGGAGTTCGAATTGTTGGCCAATTTTAAGCGGTATCGACCATAATGACATCGTTTCTCTTGACTTGGATAGTGAAAATAGTTGTACAAAGGTGCTTGGGTTGGTATGGAATCCATACAACGATATATTCACCTTCAAAATAGCGGTAGAGGAAAGTTCGTCGCCATATACTAAGAGGAAGCTGTTGTCGGAGGTTGCTAAAATATTCGATCCGTTGGGTTTTCTTCCCCCCTCCACTATCTTATTTAAAATGCTTTTCCAGGAGCTGTGGTTGCATAAATCGAAAGTAGGTTGGGATGACCCTTTGCCGACAGAAGTAGCTAATAAATGGATATACTATAGGCAAGAGCTGGAACATTTTGAAAAGGTCGAGATATTGAGACAATGTACGTCTAATTCGCAAAGCTTCGATCTCATCGGATTCTCCGACGCTTCGGAAAAGGCATACTCTGCGGTGGTTTATGCACGCAGTGTATCAGAAAATGGTGAAGTTGAAGTGCATCTTGTTGCTGCCAAGACCCGTGTTGCGCCGGTGAAGCAACTAACTATTCCTCGTCTCGAGTTGTGTGGGGCTCTTCTCTTGAGTCGCCTGATTCAGCTTATTAAGTCCTCTTTGGACGTATCTCCATCCAACATTTTCGCATTTTGTGATTCGCAAATCGTGTTAGCTTGGTTTTCTTCATCACCTCGTCGATGGAATACCTTCGTCGCTAATCGCACTTCCGAGATTCTTGATGTTCTCCCTCGGTCGGTTTGGAGTTATATTCGCTCGGAGGAAAATCCAGCTGATTGTGCTTCGCGAGGCATTGAGCCCAGCAAGTTATTGCAGCTAGAACTATGGTGGAAGGGTCCCGGTTGGATATCTAAAGATTTCACTTATTGGCCAAATTACGTTCAGGAGGAACTTGAGGAGGTACCGGAGGGAAAGAAAATTCCTACAACTGTGAATCTATCGCGTGGCATAGAACATTTTTTGGGTGATTTAAGTAACAAAATCTCCATTTGGGGCAGGTTAGTTCGAACTGTAGCTTACATCATTCGTTTCGTGAAAAACTGTAGGCTTCCTGCTAAGGATCGCCGGAAAACCTTTGTCTCGTCGTCTGAACTACTTGCAGCCAAACAAACATGTATTCGATTCGTTCAGGAGGAGTTCAAAGAAGAAGTTACCGCTCTGAAATCCGCAGGGTGTGTGGCAAATCGTTCGAAATTGTCGTCTTTAGCACCCTTTCTCGATGACGTAGGCTTGCTACGAGTGGGTGGACGAATAACCAATGCTGTAAATGTTCCCTTTCACATAAAGCATCCAATTATCCTGCCAAAAAACCATTCAATAACTGTTTTAATTCTTCGTGCAGCTCATTTGAAGTTTCTACATGCTGGAGTCACTCATTTGTTTGCGTTAGTGCGACAAGAATTTTGGGTCCTTGGTAGCCGAAATTTGATACGGAAGATCGTTTTTGAATGCAAGGAGTGCTTTCGTTTGCGCCAGAATACGTCAATTCAGCTCATGGGGAACTTACCTGCTTCACGACTCAACTCATCCTACGCTTTCGATCACACGGGATGCGATTACGTCGGTCCAATCACTCTTCGACTGTCCAAGGGAAGGAGACCAAAATTGATGAAAGGATACATCGCTTTATTTGTTTGCATGTCAACGAAAGCGCTTCACTTGGAGGTGGTAAGCGATTTATCAACGGATGCGTTTTTAGCGGCCCTACGGAGATTCATCGCCAGACGAGGCAAATGCAGTGTGCTATACTCCGATAATGGAACCAACTTCCAAGGAGCGTCGCGCATACTCTCCGAATGGTTCCAATTGGTGCGATCTAATGAGCATAACGAGCGGGTATCGAGTGCATTAGCTACGGACAGCATCAAGTGGGAGTTCATTCCACCACATAGCCCGCATTTCGGTGGGCTTTGGGAAGCGGGCGTTAAGTGTGTTAAACAACATCTCCATCGTGTTGTAGGAAACAATGTTCTCACCTTTGAGGAGATGACCACTCTGCTTGCCCAAATCGAAGCTCTACTTAATTCCCGACCACTTTGCGCAATTTCTGACATAGATTTGAATCCTTTAACCCCCTCTCATTTACTTATAGGAAGACCGTACACAGCGATACCGGAGCCAAGTTATCTGGAGGTTCCAATCAACCGCTTAGGACGATGGCAGTTACTGCAAAATATGATGCAAGGCTTTTGGCAACGGTGGCATACTGACTACATCACCTCACTGCAGCAACGTCCCAAATGGAAGCAACAGACCAGAGATCTTGTGGTTGGCGACCTCGTCCTGCTAAAAGAGCCTAATTTGCCCCCTTCTAAGTGGTCACTTGGGCGTATCGAAGCTACTCATCCTGGGTCAGATGGGCATGTACGAGTTGTCTCTGTTCGTACCAACAACACTACATACAAAAGGCCAATTACGAGAGTGACGCTGTTACCATGTTCCTGAAATTCCTTCAGGGGGAGGCGGCATGTTGAAGAATACGTTTGTTGATTTTGCTAATGAATTTGATTAATTATTGATCTACCTTGATACTTACTAAACATTGAAATTAATTTACCTAACTACATATATACTTAACTTGAATTTATAATTTTGTATGAACAAACATTTGTAAACATACCCTATGGTTCTTTAGCGCTTCGATGTTGCTTTTGCCAAATAATTTGGTTGCATTTTTTTTGATACCTAACCGCTAACGCACGTTATATTTGCCATGTAATTAGCCAACATAAACCCGTACGCCAATATGCACCGATGACTGGAAAATTAAGAATATGACCGAAAAGGGAGAAGGTGATAACGCGAAACGGTTCAAGTTGGCAAAGAGGCATCGCGCTGTTACGCAGATTAGAATCGATCTTTTTCGTCTAGCAACCACCAACGAAGCAACATCTCCGCTCCCAAAGAACCATTGGGTAGAAAATTAGTTTGATTTGCATAAGGAAATAAATTAAATTGAATTTTATAACGTTTTGGAGAATCGCTGCGTTTTTCATTTTTTATAATTTTTCCATTGCAAAACAGGAGCAGTCTTTCGAATTTCTCCCTTTTATCTCTAGGAATTTAGGAACTCATTAAAATTTGTAGCTGTTAAACTAACTATAAAGAAAACATGCTAATTCAAGATATAATAATAAAAAACTAATTAATAAATTTAACTAATTTCATGTGCATGCTGAGATACATTTTTTTTTTCTCTCAAATGGCTTGATAGATACCTACAAAGTCTAGCACTTTACGAATGAACATCTCTCTAATGAGGACAACATTTTTATTTTCCATATTTAAAAATATAATTAACTAATTTTAATGAGGCAAAAATTAGAGCAAGTTAAAAATGTATATAACTTTCAACGGATAAAATGATCTAATTAAAATTAACACTAAGCCCATCGTCCCAAAAGACGTTGAGCTTATGGAAAAACCTGTTTAAAATGCCCTTCGGCAATACACTACTGTGTGTATGTGTGTGTCTTCAAGGTGTACATCAAATCTTTGATTGCACACTTTAAATTCTGTTTGAAGCGCAACCAAAAGATCTGACGACCCAAGAGATGCAACTTCCGTTTTCATGATTTCGGCTATTTTTTTTTTTTTTTTGCATTTTTGTTTCCCCTGAAAGTTCGCACCAAGCAGAGAGTTCTGATATTTCTTATCTACGAGCGAGCGCAGAGCATATTTTGGTCCAATATAGCAGAGAGCATAACAAGTTTAATCCTTCGTCAGTGATGGACTTCTTGTGGCCGTTGCAACGTACGCGAGTAATACAACAAAAATTCAAATGACCCTTGCCGACGTGAGACTACACTTACCCAGTGACACACGAGCGGGCACAGCTCCTTGATCTAACCAGAATGACACCCATGAGACAATGACCAACATACAGCATGGAATGTAGATTTGGATAAGGTAATATGAGAACTCTCGCTTGAATAGTAAATCGACTTTCAGACAACTGTACTCGCCTAAAATGAAACAAACATAAAGAAAAAGAACGAAATTGTATCTGTCAGTATTATGGGCGGATATAAATAAAAGTTGTATTCGGCGAACATGTATGTGTTGTGTTTGTGTGTCAGATATGGGGTGGTTGGTCAGCGTGTTGAGTGTTTTCTTTTTTAAACGAAACTGCTAACGAAACTATTTTTATGTTAACTGAAAAAAAGTACTTACCGGTATTTGTTTTGCTGTTACAATAATCAGTCAAGAATTTTTCCAATGTAAAGCGAGGTAGGTGTAAGTTTTTAACCACTTGCACAGGATCACCTTCCTTCCATAGGAATACTAAATCATTTGTTGTCCAACCGTCTGTTTGTGTGAATAGATACATGGATCAGTATCGAATTGAGAATGTTTTTGTGCGATGATTTGTGTCTACTTACAACTTGCCATACGTAGGGAACATATTTGTCTATCCAGCGGATATAGTTTTAAATTCATTGGACATGCTAGTGTGAGTGATATTCGTATACTGTATAGTACGGAACCGTTTGGAAAAATACGTATGTAAACGTTTGGCATGATTATGTTGTGAAAATGTCCTTCTTTCTCGTTTGAGAAGAACAAATCGGGCATCCAGACTCGATTTGCTTCAGTCAGTGTTAGATATTTTAGGCGACCTGGAAAGAGGTAATTTCTATGTTAATTGAATTTGGCATATATGCGCAGCCGTTGGGTAAGACACTTTTCGAATGATTACCATCATAGGTTTGGCTTAAAATTAATCTACCTAAAATACAAGACTCTCGAGGAAATTAAACAAGAAGGGATGAAATGACAGCGGAGATTTTATGACAGATTGCAATGGCTGACCCACAACGCCGAAGTATCCAATCACATCGAATATTGACCCATTTGCAGTGCATGACACGAAGTCGTGGGTCCTCTTGTTTCTACTGCTATAAGGTATAATGGAAAACGTTTTGTGAATTTATAAAAGAAACTGACTCGGCTCCAGCGTGCGTAAAATGCTTTTAAATGAGGCTAGTTCCTAAACAAATAATACAGAAATTGGTCCAAAAACAGTCAAGAAGTTATAGATATTATTTTGAAAATGGACTTTTTTGGGTTCACCATCCCAGGGACTCCAAGGCATGTAAAGGCACACGGAAAGCGATGGTATTTCTGTCGCCCTAGAAGAAAAATCGATCTAAGCGTTATAAATCTGCTAGTATCTAGGGGTCTTTCTGAAGCTTTATAGAGTCGGATTTCGCGTTAGGAAACACTCCACTGAGCACTCAGACGCAACTGGTCTATTGTACTACCTAGTATTACCCATTTTACTGGAATTTGTTCGATTTATGAAGCCGAGAATGGACTTCAGCGATGAGGAGCTTACAGTATCAACACTTACCACATCAGTGCCAAACATTTGCCACCTAATCCGAACAAAGGCTGGACAATAACAAAGGAAATGATCCGAAGTATCGTCACCGTCTCCAAAAGCATCGCAAACAGTGGTATGACTTAAGCCTAGCATTAAGATTCTTAGCAAAAGCAAAGTGTCCCGTAAGAACGCCAATAAGTTGTTTACAGTCTTTTCTGCTGAGAGACAACAGGTACATAAATGCCGCAGACTTCTTACATGACGTTTAGTCTGTTCATATTTTTTAGAGCCGTGCCATAAACAATTGTGTTCGTTTGTGACCCATTCGTCAATGGAAGTCATGACCATGACTCGGAGCCTTGCTTAGCAATCTCATCGGATATCTCATTTCCTGCAATCCCAGTATGACATTGGACCCAGACAAAAGTCAAAGAGTTCAGCCTTGCGACCGAGTTCAAAGAGTTCTTGCGTTCCCGAACTGTTTTGGAGCGAGTAAAAGGGTTGATTAAGGTCTTAAGCGAAGCTTGACTGTCGCTACAGACACAGATACTCCGATCCCGCTACCTAGTTCTAACAATAGGTATATTTCTCAGAAGAAATTAAACGAAGAATAACTCTTGCCAACCGCTGTTTCTTTGGGCTAAGAAGGCAATTGAGTAGCAGAGCCCTATCCCGAACAACTAAGGAGATTCTGTATAAGACCTTGATCATCCCAGTCCTGCTTTATGGCGCTGAAGCTTGGACTCTATCTAAAGCGGATGAAGATATCCTCGGCCGCTTCGAGAGAAATATTCTTCGTAAAATTTTCGGTCCCGTTTGCGTTGACGGGCTTTTGAGAAGGAGATTCAACCACGAACTATATGAGCTGTACAGCGACATCGACCTGGTCAAAAAACTGCGAGTAAGTCGTTTAAGATGGCAAGGACATGTGGAGCGGATGGAAACAAATGCTCCGGCTCGTAGAGTCTTCGAGTCTAACCCGGAGGGACAACGCAGTAGAGGAAGACCTCGCCTTAAGTGGCGCGCGCAAGTCGAAGGCGACCTCAATCGACAACTGGAGGCAGTAGCTAAGGATCGGGCTGACTGGAGAGGCTTGTTAGCTGAGGCCTCGGTTCACCCCGAACTGTAGAGCCGCCTAAGTAAGTAAGTAAGTAATATTCGGCAGCCATTAGGATAGCATAGATATCCGTTTTAAAAACAGAAGCATGTTTGCCTAATGTTGTCGATTTCCACGAAGACACCAGCACCGGACCCTTGACTAGTTTTGGAGCCATCAGTTAAAATTCGACTACTTCTCAAACCAGGTTCAGATTCTGGGCGACTCTAAATTTGCAAAACAGCTGTAAGTTCTAGTGTCATTGGATCAGACGGCATATCTATAGAACTAGGGTCGTAGGATAAGTGTCGCGCAAGGTCATCGAAACTTCAGTGTGGATGATACCAAAAACCACCCCACCTTAAACGGTAGATTGCTTTCATGGTAGAACCCATGATGAAAGGTATCAAGGGGTGGTAAGTCAAGCAGAGCATTTAGAGCAGAGCCTGGTGTACTCGGGAAAGCACCCGTGCAGCCAAGACAGAGTTTCTTGGAGTTTTGTGCAGAAGGCTGTTACATACTTTCGCGAAAGCCCTCTCCACCAAGCAACAAACGCATAGACTAGAAAAAGAGATAAGCCCCACATTCTACCGAGTGCACCCTTCTACTGTCAGAAAACTAAGAGCGCCTTGGATATCTTCGACTTGACATGCTTTGCCCAAAAAAAAGTAAATTTCTTATCCCAGGATCACTGCCAGAAATTTCGCATTTCATTTCACTGGAGATCTGGGCCCAGATCTCGTAAAATGAAAACGATCGAACGTCGTCGTTTCGATAGTAGCAGTCTCTGTCTATTGTCACAGATATGATAGAGACAGCTTTAGTGAAAACGATGTCGTTCGATCGTATTTATTTTACGCGATTTGGCCCCTGGATAGTTGCGCCTTTTAGCACTGGCTGAGTCAGACCGGTTAAAATCCTTCGTATTTTGAAGAGAACAATATCAGTTTTGAAAGAAGTGACCTAAAAATAGCTTCTATATATGGCTTTATCTTCTCCGAGGATCCAAACGTATACGACTACCGAACACAAGTAGAGTGTCTGTCAATTAGATGTTCTGACTGTTTTTAGTACGGCAAAGCATATGCGGATGGGATCAATATCTGGAATGGGTATTGCCATCGATTTCGATAACTAGACTGCAGTCAAGGCACTCCAATATAATAACGTCGATTCTAAAATAGGTATAGGAGCCGAATCAAGCGAGACCAGGACAGGAAACTGCGATATTTGGGGAAAATGATGATGATGCGTTGACCTAAAAGCTGATGGGGTTTTATTTAAACCTCAAGTCAAGTGTACATGTACAAAGAACATGAACAGACACTGCAACAAGACAAAAATCTCTTTCGTTCTGTCTTACTGTTTACGATGATCGCTGAGATTCACAAAACTGGTATTGAAAGTGGAACAGATCCAGAAAAACATGGCTGCCACCTATTCTGTCAAATTGTCTGAAAGTCGCAGTGCTGGGACTTAAATGTAGGCAAAAGGTGGTATATTGGGAAACCAAAAAGTGGTGGTAGATTTTTAAAACATACCATAAATGCTGAACAAATTTCAATAACGCTCTCTTCTTCTGCTAGCAGCGACACCTTCACGCTTTTCAAGAGTCGGCAAATCAAGGAAGCTACATTTATAAACTTGAGCAACTAAAAAAAATATTGGCAAAAACGATCAATTTTCAAAAATTGGCTCGGAACAAAATGTAAGAAGTGAGCTTGGATTTTCATTAGGTATAGGTTTTCAGACTTTCGCCATTTCAAAAGTTCCATCATTCGGAAATGCCAATTTGTATTTAAAAGGACGATTTTAAAAAGGACGGTCGGCATCGGTGAATTTGCCGACTGAGCTCCTTAAAATTTAGCGAGTTTCGATTTTATTTTAAAAAGGGCGTGTGGGGTCGTCAGACAATCTTAGGCACTGGCCCGGAATAGTTCCTGTGAATGTTGGTCAAAATTCGAAAAATTCGCGTCTCGCCTTCCATACAAAAAAAAACATTCAAAATCTGATATCTCGAAAACAACTGAACCGATTGAGCTAAAATATTCAGCAAATCTTAGGTATTGGCCCGGGATAGTTTCTGTGAAAATTGGTCGAAATTGGACAAAGAAGCCTGGCGCTTCCCCTAACAAAAAACATCTCTTATGGTGTCAAACTCAATGACCTTTATAACTCGATAGCCGCTGGGCCGATTTTTATGATTTTTATACAGTCGACAAGTTCCTAAGTTTGTTATTATTTGGCTTATTGCCATTTTTTTTTTAATCTGAAAAAGTGGTAGATTTAGATTTGAGGGTGGTAGAATTTTGGGTTGAGCTAAAAGTGGTAGAAATACCACTCAATTGGTAGAAGTCCCATCACTGGATAGTCGCAATCGTAATAGGTTTGTTTGACGTGGTCAGCCCTAATACAGGGTTTTTCAATAAGAGCGCTACAAAAGTTTTTTTAAATAAAACAAAAACGGTTTCGGATATCAATGAATTTCTTTAATCCTGTGAAAGTACGTTCGATGCCATTATGTATGGAACTCGATTTCTTTTGCATGGCCACCACGGGCACGCTTGCAGAAGTCCAGACGCTGAATCCAATTTTCGACGGTAGAGAGACGGTCACAGAGATGCCCAACGATTGAGAACGACGTGTGAGAGACACATTTGGGCTTTCTTCAACTGAAGCCTCAGCGGTAGCAATATTCTCGACACTACGGGCACTTCTGTGTCTCACTGGCACGGGAACATTTTGTACTGTGCCTGTGGACTCGAATTTTTCCACTAGACACTCAATTGTTGATCTGCTAGGACGATTATGACGACCATAAATTGGACGTAGCGCTCTTAACGTTGAGGCCACTGACTCCGAATTTCGCTAGTAAATTTTAATAATTTCGACTCGTTGTTGGCTCATATATCTTTCCATCATGAAATGGCAAACCTTACTGAAGAGAAATGTCGAAAGAGCGGCAAGAAATTCGGCGTCGTTTGCTGTCCCTGTCGCTCCACTTTTGTAGCGTCCCTGTTGAAAAACCCTTTACGTACTGAGAAATGTCAGCGCATTTTCGTGGCTGCCAAAAACCCAAAGAAACTCTAGAAATTTAGTTTTATGTCGAACATACAAATCTAAACCTGAGACCTGTCACTTTAAAAATGTATAAAGAAAGGGATTAATCACTTTCAATAGCAATAAACTGATTTAATAAATGATTTAAATGTTGAAAAATATATTTTTGGTTACATTTAGGTGTGCAACATATATCAATAGTTTACAAAAATAAGAGCTCTGCCAAATGACAGCTGCAAATGACAGCAAAATCGATCAATGAACTCTTGCCTTGATTAAATACCAAGGTTCAGCTCAGTGCTGAACTAGGGCGCCCCAGTGCTTACCTTGACCACAGGTTTTTATTGTCAGTGCGAACTGCTATTTCGTAATCGAAAGCGTTAGGGTAACTTTGTGCGCCCTAGGGCCCTACGTCAAACAAACCTAATATAAAACAGACGGTAAAACGAGCACGAGCAAACTCAAAACAACATGGCAGTGACATTTCTATGAGTGACATTTCGCTAGCAAGAACAGAAACAATAAATAAACTGGTAGACTTGTTTACTTTCTGTCGCCAGGCGGCAACTTTCTATGGCTAAAATATTTTGTTAAACAAAAAATAAATATTTTGTTCCGATTCTGTTTTAGTTGGAAATGTATGTGATTCTATTTCTGTTCTTTGTCACTTAGTCACACACAATATTCTTTACACCCGATTGAAGTTTAGTACGTTCCATTTATATGAAAATAAGAACTTAGATTTTAAACTGGGGCCGAATCGTCTCATCCGCAAACGAGCAATACGTGCCGGAATTTGTTTTTGTTTTGAGTGTAAAATCGGTTGATTCCGTGAACGTATAGCTCGTTCACGGATGTGACGATTCGGCCCCAGGATACTGCTTTGCTTTACTGCCTCGGTAATTTTCATCTTTGTAGAGAACATTTAGCGCGAACAGGAATTAGACTTAACAGAGACCTAATATGCCATTTGATCGATTAAGTGAATGTTAGCAATAAGTACAGCATCACTTAGGCCAGAGGAGGCCCATTGTAATTGCACAGGATCTAATGATCTTACAACTACCCGTTGAACCAGCAGGAGCTGACAATGAAGCGTTGGGGGTAACTCTGCTTGCATTAGCGCGAGTGCATCGAGATTGTCGAAGAAGTATTCTCCAAGATATAGTTTTCTACGAGCTGAGAAGGCTGAATTGAGGGCAGTTTTGGACTTAAAGATGACCGAGTCTAGGGATTTAATCGCGGCTTGACTATTGGTAAAAATCACAATATCCTTTGCGGATATTACATTATATACCAGTTATTGGGAAGATGGAATGAGATCGTGCAATTTAAATTTACCCCTGTTTTCGTTTTGGACCCATCTGTGTAAAAGTAGACAGATCTTCGGTGAGACACTACATCACTCTAGCAGACAGTCCTGGAGGGTATGCAGGTTTCAAAATTCTTACAGAATTGAAACTGGGGGAGGGCTTAATCAGTATCTTTTGGGATGCATTCTATTTTATCTAGGATAGACGAGTGCCAGTTTTCTGGTCCACAGACTGGTCCACAGACGGATTGCTTTCATATCGGTGGCTACATTTGCTGCCACTTGTTTACAATACAGGTCTAGTGGTAGCATGTGCAACAATGTGTCCATCACCGCTGTTGGAGTGGTCCTAAGCGCTCTACTGATGCAAACTCATCCCTTCTTTGAACACGACTAAGGTGTTTGCAGCGATTAAGTGAAAGAATAGCTTAAAGTATTTCTTTTTTCATCAAAGAACAAATTAGATCGCCTCCCAATATTTAATTGTTTCCTTAATGAAAAGATGTTAAAGATAGGACCAAGCTACTAACAACAAAAAATGTTAAGTATACGCCACAGTTGCGATTTTTTTTGTTCTCATATTTTTTGCAAATGTTGTCAATTCTAAATTTTTTTTTTGTAAGTACTCGTAGATGTGAATAGTTCTAATATATGAGAGGTGGATTATGTGACCAATTGAATTGTAATTTAATTTTGAGGAGAGTTATTTATCTTTGGCTTTTTTTGTTTGATGTTTTTTTGTGTACAGCACAAAAATTGACATTATGCTCAGATGCCTTAATGGATTTAATTTTAAAATCAAATTTACAGTCGAGACGGAAAGAAATAGGCCGATATCGTTTTTGGATGTCAAAATCCATCACGAAAAAGACCGCCTCTCGTTCAACGTGCACTAAAAAGAGACAACATCTGGAAGACTTGACAATTTTCGGTCCATTCATATAATAATGAATACTGCATCTAACTTGGTAAGCAAAGTTTTCGGATTAAGTGATGGCAAGTTCCACTCTGCTGATGAAGAAAATATCACTCGGATTCTAACCAATAATAGCTACCCCATCCATGTCATAAGAAGCCTAATTACGCCCCAAAAACACAGTATTGCTATAGACAAGAATGCGGAAGAAGCAAATGGGATATACAAAAGCGTTGTCTACGTCCCAAAGCTGGCTAAAAACTTCAAAGAAGTAATTTTCAACCGTGCCATGGAAGTTAATCTGGCATATTCATCTAATAGAACCTTGGCACCGCTATTTTCCCAACATAAAAATAAACCCCAACAGATTAAAGTGCACGGACGTGCAACCATGCACCTGGTCAGATATAAGGACGAATAACATAGCGAAGGCAGCACTTGCCAGTCATATGGTTGAGAGCGGCCACCAGTCAGACTTTGACAACGTCAAAATTCTGCAAACGGAGAAGCATATTTCGAAGTGGTACACTAGTAGACTAAACTTCGAAAGAAGTGGTTCAGTTCAACCTAACTTTTATAAATTTGATTCGAATTTGAATGCACCCTAAAGTGCAATGACAAGCTGTCAAACTGAAACTGAAACTTTTGGTAAACCAAAAGAAAAAAATGTCTTGGAAAAATAAATGGGAGAACAAATTAAAGCAGCAAATATCCAAAAAAATAATTCTAACAGAGGAGCTGGAGCAGGTATCCGAATACTCCGTTTGTATCCGCTGACCTATTCTTTAAACTGGGCCCACAACCCGGCTGACTATCGTGGTATGTCACCTTCATCCAGCCCAGGGGAAAGCGGTTTAGGTTAGGATAAGAAGTAGAAAGAATGGTGATTTGTGGATAAGAGTAGGAGAAGAGGAGGAGTAGATAAGTTCTCTGAGCTTATCGAGTACTCTAACTAAGAGTTTTGGGGTAGTTCTTAGTTCGTGGTTCATCAAAACAGCCTGTCTGTCAAGGTCATGGGTGACCATACTTACTGGAGACTAAAGCCGCCGACAGCATAGTCTGTTGAATCATTACAACTTAAGCCTCCATACCACCAACGTCTAGAAAAGGCAGCAATGGCAAGGTGATCGCCCCTTCGTGGTAGGAAGGTTTAGGAGAAAAGTGAATACAAATTTCCCTTTTAAAGTCGCCTTGGGCTAAATACTCTGTTCCTCCAGGTCAATCTATGCTCGTTAACGAAAAAATGCTCAGAAACTATATTTATTTCAGTCTGTTTAAATAAATATTTTGTTTATCTTCCGGATAAAAGATTTAACAGACACTTGAACCGGCTGATACTCTATCCGAGACTATATCTGTCAGATAACAATATCCGAAACCTTTGAAAAAGCTGAGGTTTAGCTGACAGATAATTTCCGGATAGTCTATCCGAGACTTTATCAGCTAGTCTTGAAACTGGCCCCAACTAAAGTAAATTATTATTAAAATTATAATAAACCTAGAAATAAAATAATAATTATTGTTACAGGAAATTTTTAACGGAATAAATTGATATAACATTGTTTCCTTCATATCTAACTTCGTTGTTGAAATTTCGAGTTTTTCTTTCAACATATTAAAAATGTGTTTCCGCCCGGACGAGCCCCCAAAAAATCTTCTTTCAACACATTAAAAATTTCTTTAGTATTCTCATTCTCAAATTTAATTCAAAGTCTGCCAGTTTTCCTCCAAGTTTCCTAACCCCAATTAAGCGCAAAACGAAAAACGCATGACCTATAATTCTCAGTTTGACAGCTTGTCATTGCACTTAATTTTGAAACTAATAAACAATTTAATTTATCGCTTTTTGAAAAATCTTACCTTGAATATCATCGAATTTTAGACGTTCGTCAGTCCATTGCTCTCGAAATGTTAACTGCACGCTGTATTCCTGCATACACATAATTAAATTAGTTTCACAAATTTCAACTTATTGCATTTATTATATAACAATTTCAATAAGAACAATCTTTTGTTTATATTTTAGGAATTTTCATAATTATTTTTATTTTGGTTATTTTTTTTTTTTTTAATTTTTTTTTCTCAATTTTGGGGCGAATAAGGATGCAACATCACACTAAATAGGACGCATCATGCGGTTATTTTTAACAGTTCTTGCAAGATGCTCAATTCAAGCAGTTTATCGTATATAAAACTTGCAGCATTCTATTATATAAGAATTTATTAATTATATTGCAACGAAAACAGTTTTGAAGCAGATAACAAAAAAGAAAGTATAATGCAGCATTGCATACAACATCAGACATTGGCAGAGGTATCAAACAAAGCGAAACACTTACAAGCATCAAAATGCAATAAAACTTAAAATAGTTAGCAACAACATGCACTTATACAGATATACGAGCATTCAGCCATTAAATCAATTTATATAGATATCTTTCGAAGCATTCCATAGAGTGGCAAGCATCTTTCAAGGCGTTCCATGCTGAATGATATAGTACTTTTTTTTGGGATTAACAATTAAATTACGAAACATAGCATTATAGTTAAATTAAATTAGAAAACCCAACGAAGAATAAAAACAAGTGAACTCAGTGAAACTAAGGTTAAATGAGTAGAAGTGAATTGAATTGAAAAGAAAAAACGAAATGAAAATAACTTAAGCTATGATTTCTTAAAAATATCAACTAAGATTAAATAAGAAATAAAAAAACCTTTTTATTTTTTCATAATTAAATTTCTTGCTATTGCTATATAAACTTTGCTGTTTGCAAATAAATTTCAATTTCTTGCTTAAGTAGTTGTAGTTAAAACTTTTACCTCAAAGTCCTGATGCTACTCTCTTAGAATAAGAATGTTTATTTATTTTTTTGATAATTCTCTTAATTTTATAAAAAAAAAATATATTCGTTCTAAGTTCTCTGTTGGTGTTTCGTTTGTTTATGTAGGTAATCTTAGTGACATGAAGAGGGAGAAAAAGTTCTATTTATATTTATTTTTATGGGATGACAATAATAAAATGATTGAAATTAATCTGAAAAAAGACACTTTTATAATAATTTAATTGTTTTAATTCTTACTCTAAAATAAAATCTGTTGAAGGGGCATCAGCTTAAATTTTATACCAAATTGTATTTCATATTCAAAATACGTATAGATATATATTTTCGTCACAGTGGCGTCAACGTGACGAAAACAAATCCCAAGTCAGCATTGTGTTTATACATAAATTTTATATTATCTTATAAATATTGTTCTTTTTTTATTTGCATGTGTGGTTAAAGTATTTAAACAAATCATTTGAAATAATGAAACAATAAAATTAAATAAAATAAATATATCTGTGATGAAACTAAATTTAATTAAGAAACTATTTTAAATATTAAATATAACATTTTACTCATATCAATACATTTTGAGATGTGACACTCTTTAACCTCACAGATGTTCCTAGAAAGTTGTTAACCTGAATTCAAGGGGCTTAGGGCTTATAGGCTTTGCTATGAATCACGCGGTGAGAATGAGTTGAAAATTTTAATTGGTGCTTAAGCCGTTGACCTTATTTTTTAAAACTTAAATAAATCTTAAAAGCTTTTTATCCAGATCGATTTATTACATATTTAGTGAGGCATTGTTTAAATATTGGTGCCACTTAGAGTAGAACACAGCTTGAGTTAGGTACTGAAATAATTAAAACAAATTTAATTCAACTTAGAATAATGGAAATAAATATAATTAATATATTTACATTTCGTTTTGATTTTGTTCTTAAATTAAATGACTTTTTGCTTAAAAAAAAATATATTTACAAATTATTTTATGAACAATATGGAATCATCTTAAGTCTTTTTTTGATATATCATTGGGGCCTTGAAATGGGTCTACAAAACCAACAATTTGTAGAAAATGTTATAAATAAACTGGCGGACCCGGCAAACGTTATTTTGCCTGCTCGTACATCTTCATTGTCCGTCAATTGCTCTGCGGCCGTTTTATTTAACCGATGTGTCCAGGACTGATTCAGTACTCCGTGTGCTTCGACCGATATTTCCTCAGACGTGTGCCCACGAATTGTTTTGTCTAGATATATTTTTTCCCATGACTGTCGAAGAATAGCATTTGAAATGTATTTTTTTTTGTTATGAGAGGTGTCACACCCGTTTGTCCAATCCCGCACAGTTTTGTAAAATGCTTCAATCATGCAATGTTCAGATATAGTGACTTAAATAACTTTGTTGTATGGATGTTGCCATGGCCCGTTTTCCAATCCCACCCAGACTTCTCGCGGTTGTTTGCTTGTACAATGCACATCAATGTCTATAATTGTATAACTTTAGCTCCCATGAGTGTCGAGAAATAGCATTTACAATGTATATTTTTTTTAAGGGGAGGTACCACGCCCCTTTGTCCAATTTTGATCACAGAAACACGTTTGGGCCAATAACAAATATTTTCTTAAAATTTGAGTTCAATCAGTTCGGTAGTTTTTTAGATATACGATTTTTTGTTTTTTTTCGTATGTAAGGTGCCACGCCCTTTTGTCCAATTTTCACCAAATGTAAATATAAACCATCCTTGGACCCACTTAAAAACACAAACAAAATTTCATCAAAATCGGTCCAACCGTTTAGGAGGAGTTCCGTTACAACACATGTACAGAGGAATTATACATATAAGAAATTAGTGATAAAACGTATCTCAGTTCGATAAAAAAAAATATTTTATAGATAGATATTTAAAAAAAATTCTTTCTAAACTCCATAGACACTTTTTATCACTGTATGTCCATGAAATGTCTCCAGCCCGGCTTTCAAGACGTGCCATGGAATTCAATTATTGATCCTCCAGGTAGGCTGAAGATAAGACGGTTGAATCAAGTACACCATTTAATCTCCATCCGGATGGTGATTGTCCCGAAATCATTGGAGCAGAAGATCAAGCGTTATGGATGATTGAATTGACCACCCTACACTCCTGTACATGATAACGAAGATTCTACCAGATAAACGATTTTATTGGAACGCTTGGTCCTGCATATGGGTTTAAAATTGAGTCCTCACTTAATTCTGGATCGTAGAGGTACGTAGAATGTAGTTCGTTGTCCTTCGTTTATTTAACTAAATTTGTCCCAAAAATAAGTTTTCGAAACAGAAAAATGCACTCAAACTATGAACGTGTGTAGTCCAGTCGAAGAGTCTCCAAAAATTTGTGAGAAAATGGAGCCAGCTGGTATATTTTGCGACTGTCCCCGCATATTTGGTGTGAGCTGAAGGTCTTGGTACACCAATTCCACTTGAACAAATTTTATATCACGCAGTTATTTATAGACATCTATCGCTCGTTTATCTTCCCGAATTTTTTAGACTGAAGTCACCGCCATTCGACAAGCTGGTGACTGGTTGGCGGGACATTATTATCCAGGTAGTGACAATAAATTCAAAGGCAGTGAAAGACTGCCAACAATTTTCTGATGCGGTTGCAAAACAATTTAAAGTCATCTTTCGCTGGGTTCCGATGCCCAGGGAATTTCAAAGCTGAATAATTTCCTAGAACAGGTCAATATTTTATACAATATTATATATAAATAAGAAGGACACTACAAACGAGACAATTTTTTCGAATTGGCAGCACTTTTTCCTGCAATAACAAATTTGATAGCTGACAGTGATGACTTGTGTTCATTTCAGCTTGCCATTTTTCCAAGAGTGGACTCACGTTTGCCTTTTCAACATGAGTAATGATGAGTGTAGACTTACAATGCTCGAACCGATTTAATCGAAAAACTAGTCAAAAATTAGACTTTTAAATGGAGCTTTATTCGACTCAGCTATTTATATGCCAAGCCGAGTTCATACTCAAGTAGTAATATGGCATATGCGATAGAAAGGGACTGGGTGGTATTCAAAATAGAGCCTTAGAAATCACAATCAAAGCAAGGCCCGACTTGTATGACGAGACCATTGAATTTTTAAGGGGAGCCAAATACCTGGGAATCATTCTTGACAGTAAACTATATCATGGAATACACAAATAAAACGCATCGCAAACAGAGCCACCAGATCTCTTTGAATCCGCCGTCGAGTCTGCGGTAACAATTGGGGTATAAGACCCCGGATGATGTACTGGCTATATTCGCTTGTGGTGAGACCAGCGATCACCTACGCTGCCGTGGTCTGGTGGACAAAGGCTAACGAAGTCACTACAGTAACAAAAAGTTAGAACAGATTCAACGTATAGCCGGAAACTGCATGACGGGATGTCAACGGTCCACCCCGACCACTGCACTGAATGTCATCCTAGGCTTAGCACATATTCAAGTACACATTCAAATGGAAGCAAGACGAAGTATTCATTGTCTATTCCATACGAATAATATCGACCCCTATTCATATCATGGAGGTCACCTGTCTCTGATTGACACTATGGAGCCTGAAAGAGCATTCAGCATGTTTCTAGACGACACGTTACCGGAATATGGTTTTTATAAAAACTTCTCTATCATCATCCCGCCAAGGGAAGAATGGGAAAAACACAAACCCAATTCATCGCGACTTGACCTAGTCTGGTAAACAGACGGTTCTAAGATGGATTCAGGGACTGAATCTGCCATTTTTGGAGAATCGCCTTAAGCGAAGTTTTCAGGCAAGTAATCGTCCATATTCCAGTCCTTGCCATCAACCACTGCGCTAGAATAAATTTAAGTTCTAATACACGTGGTGAAACCGTTTTTATCTTCTCATACAGTCAAGGACTTTTGACCACCAACATGGCCATCTACAAATTAGCAAAGAACAACCTAGTCATCCTACACTGGATTCCAGCCCACAGGGGCTTTACTGGAAACGAAACGGCTGACTCACTGGCCAAAGTCGGCGTGACAACTCCACTCGTCGGACCTGAACCCTTCTGCGGTGTCAGTAAGGGATGCTTCAGGGAATACATTAGGAGCTTGGCTCAAATCGAATCTAATGAACTCTGACTTAAAACACAGAACTGCACCAAAAAGTTCTTCCCAAAATTCTCCCCCCGAAACTGTGCCTGGAGAGTGATGAATTCTCTCTTCATATCCTCATGGAATGTCCGGCACTCTTCCGTCTCAGAAAGAAAGTCCTTGGCGAAGAAGTCAAAACTTGCTGACTTACCCCCAGAGAAGATTCTTATCTTCCTGACTGTCTCTAGGACCTCACCAGGGAAGGCACACTAGGCTCCTTTAGAGAGGCCGCAGTGACAGGGCCGGTGAAATGTTTTACGCATGTTTCCACGACGCGAAGAGGTTTTTCCTGAGCCCTGGTAGCGTAAAAGAATTATCCTACTGCTGAAACGAATGAAGAATCCAAACAAACAATTCTCTTATCGCCCTTTTTGTTTACTATACACGATTTGTAAAATTATTCTTGAGCAAATTATTTACAATAGACTACTCCAGCAAGGAAATGAAACAGCAGGATGCCTCTCCGATCACCAATATGGTTTTCGTAAGTCAAGATCTACCGTATATCCAGTCAATGCGGTAATAACGAGAGTGCCTATAATCCGCTTTAGAAGGCAGGCGATGGAAAAAGGCAATAGAAGGAGGCACCAACAAGTATTGTGACGTAATAACCCTGGAACGTAAAAAACGAGTTTAATTGGACGAATTAGACACGTATCATGAGCAAGCTATCTTTACCTGATTAAAATACCAGCATATCTCCATAAAATGGTAACGAGTTATTTTGCGAATAGGGTCCTGCTCTATCAGGAAATAAAAGAGTACGAAATTACTTGCGGTGTTCCACAAGGAGACGTCCTAGGTCCTTACTGTGGAACGTTATGTTTGATGAAATTTTGGGCCTGCCGATTCAAAGAGATCGGATTTGCAGACTACTTTGCCACGGTGATTGGGGCAAAACCGATAGATGATGTTTAACTGAGCTGCAAGTAGACAGCTGCAGCTGTACGTACGTGGCTATCTAAAGCCGGTTTGCAACTTGCAGATCACAAAACAGAGGCAGTGCTTATTACGAGGAAGTATAAGTTTGAGAAACGATAACGTTTAACGTCGGAGGGCATGAAGTAGTTTCTCAACCGTTTATTAAGTACCTAGGAGTGATTATTGATGGTCGTCTAAGCTTCAAACACCACCTAAAGCAAGTATGCAAAAAGTCGTCAAAAATAATGAGTAACATCGCGGAGGCCCGAAACAGAATAAGAGACTATTTTTTCCATGAGCTGTTGGTTCTTCATTTGTGTAACCAGTAGAAATATGGTCAACTGCTACGAAAGTTAAGTCTCAGTACATTAAGACTAGAGTTGTCTGCGCATTTAGAACTATTTTAAACGATGCTATACTCGTCATATCTTCAATGTTACCCAGCGATTTACTCGATGAAAAAATAAAAACGCTAAAAGATCTACAACTTTTGTTTTAACGAATTTTTGAAAAAAGCGAAAAACCGGTTTTCCAATTTCTAATTTTTTTTCTTTGACAACGAAATTTAAACCGTCTACTATTTCCGAATATTGAGCAAAAATATAATTGATTTACCTAGCATTCCCACGAGCTATATGTCGGCATGTTCTCCTAAAATGTACCTGCTTGGTAAGAAAAGAGTAAGAAGAAGAGTGCCAAGCTGAGAACCAATGTTTTGGCGATATTGTTTTTGAAAAATAAATTCGGAAATATTTGTGTCTAGCTGCATAGATAAATATGATAACGATTTTTTTTCAAAGCTCGAAACTCAAAAACCCACCGACGCTGTACTTACATTTGAGAAGTAGTTAAGTTGTGACTTGTGATGGGATTGTTGTCCTTAAAAAAAAAATTCTCTGAGGTTTTGAGCAAAATTTTTGACCGCTTTCAAGTGGAACCATACCATACCCACTTGCCAATAATTAAAAAAAAAATATTTTCTAAGCAAAAAGTCATTTAAGCATAACATTTTTATATGCATCAAACAAAACTTGTTTTTTTGTCTCAAAAAACAAAAGTATAAATAAAATTTAAGTAATATACATAAAATAATTATCACTTAATTTAAGTGTAAGGTAGTATTCAGAGATTTATAAAAGCCAATTGGTTTAAATAAGAATAACAAAGAGGAAGACTCTGTAGAGTTACAACGAATTGTGAAAAGCAAAAGCCAGTGAGAAATGTACATTTTTATTTTTTGTTTGCCAATTTGAAGAAAATATGTAGAAATTTTGATATAAAGTTGTAAATTTTTCGATGAACAGAACAAAATTTTGTTGATATACATAAAGAAAACGCTCAATTTTGTTGTACAGAAAAAAAAAACTTGTTTAAAAAAAAAATAAAAACAACTTTTGTTTCATATTTATATAGATTAATTAAAATCCAAGCGTATACACAAATATGTCTTCTTAAACAAAAAAAAAATTAACATTTTTTCCACTTTACATGTATAATAGTTACAAATATATATGTTTGAAAAAAAAGTAAACAAATTAAAAATTAATTTTAATTAAAACAAAATATAAAATTAAATTAAAATAACACAAAAGCTAAAAATTTATTTTACACGATTGTTTAAAATAAATACATGTATATAATATAGTACATTTATTTAATTTGTATATTGAGATATTTATAACAAAATTATTTGTATAAACATCATATAGAGTGTCAACGTTTACATTGAGAAAATAAAAGAAAAACTAAAATAAAATAAAAAAAAACTAAAATTAAAAATAATAATAAAACACTTAAACAAATAGTTTTGTTTAATTTCATTTTGTTCTCTTATTGTTTTTCATATATAAACACATATAATAAATTTATTATTTAAATTTTTATTTATAGTAGGTGTTTCTTTTTTTTTGTATTTTTGTGCTGTATTTTGTTTTTTTTTTTTTTCGTTTTCTGTCAGAGAAACTCAGACTCACCATTTTGTAATCGTCGATTTTAGAAATTGACCGTAGGAACATGTTGACAGAGACATAGGTGGCCCAATTCTCTAAAATGTTTATGGTATAATTTTATTTAGTGAATTCTTTTGGTATATATATTTGAATTTGCTGATTTGTTATTTAAAAAAAACACGTTTTGTTACACTTTGTCCTTTCATTTCGGTTGACCTTCTTAAAGCGAAATAGGAAACAGAGCGGAGCAGAATGAAGTATTGTGTTTAGTGTGTACCTACTGAGGTTTTTGCCTTAAAACGTAATTAAAAAAACAAACAAAAAAAGGAAAAGAAAACTAACTTTATATTGATACATATTTTTATAAGTATTTTTTATATCTTAAAACTAATGAAATGCCCACCATTGATTTATGCTTAAAATCAAAAAGATTCTTTTTTTACTAGAATGTTGCGTCGTACCTTGTTTTCGGTTTGTATAAATATCTACCCCTCTGTAGAAAATAATTGCTTAAACTGGACTTAGCTTAGTTAGGAACTTTTTTAAGTACCCGTTTAGTTCTTGGATAAATATTTTGCCCAAAACACTTAAAAATATAAAATATTATTTGTTGGCGATGGAAATTAATAAAACTACTAAAAAATTGGTATGAAATGTTTTAAAAGCAGTTAAAATGTTTGATTTATTAAATAAATTGGAATAATATTGAGTAGGTACTTAAGATGCGTTAATTACATTAAAATATTTTCACCTTCTCTGAGGAACTAAAACAGTACATATTTGGCAGAAGAATAAATGTGTAATAACCTTAAGCTAGATATAAGCTTAACTGACCATGAGGCAGTATGATGTACTCTATATGACTCTAGGTAATCCATTTCTGCACTTCTTAACAAAAAATACTTAAGCGATTATGGATTGAACCACATTTTTCGAAAAGGCTCACATTTATTAAATTTATAGGTTATTTTGTAAAAAAAATCTTCCATACAAGATTTTTCGTTTCCCAATTTACAGATTGAAGGAGACTCAGAGAAATATAAATATGCATATCACTGGAAAGGCTATAAGCAGTACTGCAATATGATCAGCTTAAATATTATAATTCCCTCCTGAATTTTTGAAATACAGACATTGAAAAAAAAAGAGAATATGTACTAACAATGATTGTAAATCTTACTTAGAATGTAAGGGAAGCGGTAAATTTTTCGTGGTTTGGTCATGTAAAACGCATATCCCCGAACCGGGATCCGAAGACGTGCTATGGATTCCTATGGACCCAAGAAGAGGTGGCTAGATATTGGGACCATTCGCTGACGTCAAAATGACGTCAGTGCTACATATATATGAGGCGTGCTACATATCGTCTACTAGCACCTTTACTTCTTCATAGTAGAGACGAACGGCATCCAGGAAATCAGAGCCAGTTAGAAAATCAACGCCAATCTACCAATAAATCAGATTCTTGTCGACAGAAGCACTTGCCAAGCTTAGATCCTGGTAGCGATAATAGCACCCAAAGAAGTCGCAATTATGGCATGACTACTCGCAGATATTGCATATTTTAAGCAGCAATAAAAGTGCTTTCTGCCGTTAAAAACGATACCGATGTCGGAGGTTTTCAAGACTCTTTACAAAGAACGTAATATTATTCTTCTATAGGTTCCAAGATACAAGGTTAATCACACTATCTGAAGATGTTGTAATTTTTCCAAGTGGCGTCTTATACGTCAATCATATTTGACATTTTGTGAACTAGACAGCTGCAGTATACAAACAGACAAGCAAAGGAGCGGTATACTCCGCAAGGCCGTGGAATAATTGTGTAAATTTTATTGACAAATAAAAACGGTCGGCGGTGTTAGGCAGCGTGAATTTCGACATCGATTTTCTAATAGTGTCGTGCCAACTGCGCAAACATTTTGGCGCTTAGCTACTTGATTCGACCAGAGTGGAACCAGAGGAGACCATACAAGGCGTAGCCGCCAAGGGATTGGTAGTTCGGCCGAGAAAACTTCTCGGCTGTGGCTGCCGATGTCGCTAAGAACGAAGAGACATCAACCAGATGACGGGCCACGCAATTGAGGATCACCAGACGAACCCTACGGCGAATTTTAGTGAAAGACTTTAACATGTTCCCGTACAAAGTGCAAACAGTGCCACTGTGTGATGCGGCGTTCACGAGGGCGGAGTGATTGGGCCGTATTTTTTTAGGACGCCATCGGCAAAGGCTATGATAAACGATTTCTTACTGCCGGAATTGCATGAGCGGGGTTTGGTGAACATGTGGTTTCATCAAGACGGTGCAACCGCACACACAACACGAGCCACAACGGGTATTTGTGAAGGAAGTGTTTTCTCGTCGCGTAATCACCCGTTTTGGCGATTTGGCATGCCCAGCAAGATCGTCCGAATTAGTTATCCCAGACTTCTTTCTTTGGGGCTACTTGTAGTCGCGGGCTTTAAACACTTCTCCCGGGAATGGCAAACCTATAACGCTTCATCAGCGCCACGAGATGCTTATGCCAACAAGCCTCAGACAATCGCAGCTCTTAAGGAGAATATTCGACAAGAATGCGAACAGTTACCGCCGGAAATCTTGTCATGGAAAATGCGATAAAGCGGGCAAAAATGTGTATTAACACTGGCGGCAGCCACTTGACGGATATCATCTTCTCCAGTTTACAGAAAAAATTGTAAAGGTCTAAATAAAAATGTCCATCACTCAAAATATTTTTTTTTTATTATTTAGTAAAAAAATAATTTAAAAACAAAATTGTATTTAGATAAGTTTCGATATGCCGGAAAATTAAAGAGCAAAGCCTTGCGCCAAACATTCTCCCAAACAAAATCCTCTCCTCGTATGAGATTGTAGAAAAATTACGACTTTCGTTAAGAAGAGAAAAAAAAATGAGAAGAAGACTCGAAAAATCTTAAAATTTTGTAAGAAACAACTGTTGTATTCAATAATAGTTCTCAGTGCTCAGTTGGCGCAAGTATTATTCGCTAAGACAAAAACTGATGTCGAATTGAAGTGTACAAAAAAATTATACAAGCTTTGCTGTCCATCTTTATAGAATGGTACAAATTGCCTTTAATCTAGTAGAATTAACTTTACTTTTAATGTACCCTCATAAGAACAAATCCATGGAGATATATAGCGACATCGGTATCCACAGGGCATTTTCAAGCTGGCTGATCAGTTTTCGGAGTGCCGCCAACTTATTGAAGCCACGTGATACAAGTACAAGCCTAGAGTCCTGAACTCGCTTTAGCGGGTAGAATGACTTCAACTTGGTTAATGCAGACTTTTGAAAGATGGTAAACCTAAAAGCAAATATGTAATCAGTTGAAAACTATGTTTTCGAACATGCACCGCACAAACAATAAACAAATTCTCACGTAACCACTCTATATCTACTTATCAATATTTTTCCTTTTATTTAACAACTTGTGTCTGCTTTCGACATAGGATTTCTTAAATTAAATTCCTTTAATAGGTAGTTTCATTTCAATATTTAATTTTTCAGCCTTGCATACCTTAGCAAACAATTTTCAATAACATTGAAATAATATTAACTCAACTTAATATTAAAAAGATTCCAAACTAAACAATTGAAGAAGAATCCAATTAACTTAAGCCAATGAGAAATTATAAATATAATGATTGTGAACTAACCAAACAAATATAAATCATATAATGTTTTTAGTTACTTTAGTTTTAAAAAAAATGTCTACATGGATCTCATTAAAATAATAATAAGTGCATGGTAAGAAAATGATGATAATACATTTTAATTTTCTTGATAGACAGGAAAATAAAAAAAAGTACTCATTAAAAAAAAAACGTATGTTTTTAAATACAAGCCACACCTATAATTCAAAAAATGGGATGATACTCTATCCCCTTGTAAAGTATTGTTTTTTTTTTTAAACTACCTAAAAGTTGTCACCAAACGGAGATAGCTGCAAAAAACAAAATGAACCCTTAACAAAAATTAAGTAAAAATTTAAACGTAAATTTATAACTTAAAAATAACTTCAAATAATCACGAATAAAATTAACGCACAGAATTAAGTAGATGTATAGGTCATTCAAAATAAAAATTATGTTATCTTCAATACAAGAATGAATAATTTTTAAGTAAGTAAGAGGAAAATAAATAAATTTGATTTATTTTTAATTTCGAAAAAAAAAAAAAATACATATTTCTTAAAATTAAAAGTAAAGTAGAAAAAACACCGAAATTTTGATTAATTTTTATTACGACTAAAGCACACAATATACCATTTTGTAAGATAACGTATGAATGAAGAAACTAAGAGGTATCATCTGTTACACACATTTTCTTATTTAAAAAAAAAAATAGAAATAAAAATAAAAATATTTAAATTTGAACATACACTTATTGCATTTATTTTACTTAATATATTTTTATTATTAAGATTTTTTTTTTACTATGGATGCCATTAAATATGTTGGCAGAGAATTTTTTAATTATTATTTAAAAAAAATGGAAACATATTATTTTAATTGTTTTATTTTTTTTTTTAGAAAATTAGAGAGATCCAGAAAGACATTTTACAAAAGCCCTATGCAACATATAGGTACATTTAAAATTAAAAAAAAAAAAATAAACTTTTTTTTTCTAACAAATTTTGACATCAAAATCGTAATGCAAAATCAAAATAACTTTTTTGAAAACAAACATAAAAAAAATAATTAATTTTTCAATGCAAATGCGATTAGTCAAATTTAAACGAAAAATAAAATTAAATTAAACAAAAATTCTATGAATTTTGTACCAAATTTATGCTTTAATTTAAATGTAAAAAAAAACATGTCTAAAACATAATTATTGACATAGTTATAATAATAAAAGAAAATAAGAAAAAAATTACTTTCTCTCAATACGTCAAAACATCCACATTTTCAAACCAGACAATAATAAAAAAAAAACAGATTATTTTATTTTATTTATGTTATATCGTACATAGAGTCCTTTTAAAATTATTATTATTATTTTTTTGTTGGTAAAGTTATTTATAGTTGGTGTACTGCATTTTACAAGTGATTTTTATATACTGGTGGAAGTAGCACTGTTGAAAAAGGTATTGCAACTAATGTCTATATTTGTCAATGAGGAGTGAAGAATTCGAGTGAAGGGATTGTTCAACGTCGGTAATGTAGATATGGACTGCTATCGAAAATACAGTTAAAATTTAGTCCGCTAATATTATTGTGGTTACTTGTTTGGTTTGGTTGGGGTTCTCTCTTAGAGAAATATAAAGACCTATATTGTTAGAAGTATTTTATAACAATTGTCTTTTTAACAAAATATTATCTCTACGTCTGCCGAACTAGAAATTGAGATCACTTAAGATGGGCCCTAAAACTGGAACAGATTTTTTTTCTTGATTCCAGATATATGATCCTGTGACACCAAGAAATGCAGGACAATCACAGAGGAAGTGCGAATGAAAGAGTATGAAGTAACTGACGGTGTGCCACAAGGTTCGGTAATAGGTCCCTTGCAGTAGAACATTCTGTATGAAGAAATTTTGCATCAATACCGATTGCAATTATTGAAGTATAAGTTATTGGCTTTGCCAAATGATATATCTGCGGTGGTTACGAAACTATGCACTGCCACGAGACAATTGCAGTACTTAGATGGCTATTTAGAGCCAGTTTGCACATCGCAGGTTATAAAATAATAGTCGTGCTTATTTAAAGGAGGCATTTTTGAAACAATGAAAACGTTTAAAATTGGAGGGCTTAAAATCGTTTATTAAGTACTTTGATTTTTCAATATTAAATGCACTTACAAGACTGATGACTGAAGTTGGATCTCTGAATCCGAATAAGAGATGAGTCGCTGTAGAAATATGGTCAAGTTCCTTGAAAATTAAGTTTTAAGTTCTCAATCTTCAGTTCGAAGTCTTTCGACTTATCCGTTCACTGCCTTAAACAGCGCCCTTCGGTTAAGCCAGACCAAAAACTGGTGGAAACAGCCTGACGGGTTATGCACAAATTCTGAACAAATACACGGGAAATAATGTGTACACTTACACTACTCCCTGCCTAGATTTTACAAGACCATATACCACGTGTTTTCTCAGCAGGGACGAATGGTATGAAGATCAACCAAAGTCCTTTGGATCAACCATACCTTAAGCGGATGAATCAAATATGGAAATTGGCGTTGGCGCGGGTTTCTATTCACACTATCCAGCTCAATCCAACTATCCAGCTCAATCCGGCTTCCTAATTAAAGCAGCGTATTCCAAGCTGAGATACTTGCAGTGAAAATAGCTGCTGCTAAATAGCTTGCAATGATGGCAATACCTCATGCAGATATTACATTTTTCATTGACAGTCAAGCGGCAAAAAAAAACGATCTCTGCCGTTGAGCTAAAATCAAAGCTTGTAAGTCGCTGTCGCGAAGAGCTCCGGATTCTTGGCGCGCTGCACTACGTGTCTCGAAATGAAAAAGCTGATGAGCTGCCAAGAAAAGGGTCATCCCTTGAATTAAACCAGGCCAACATCACAGCAATGATTCCCCCCTGTAATCTCAGACAGACGATTGGGAACAAAATACTAATGGCGACAAATGAAAGATGGAGCAATCTCGACTCCTGTGGCATAACCAGGAAAATGTGGCCAATCTACAACAAACAGAAAACTGAACTTACAATTGAACAAAAAATCATTGTCCTCGATTGTGGGTATTACCACCGGACAGAAAAATGCTGAAATACCATGCCAAGAAAATGGAAATCAGTAGAGATGACTTGTGCAGAGGATGCGGTGATGAGGAGGTGCATGGGGACACCCCACATAAGAAATAGAATCCTTGGTAGTTATACTTCCTCGAGGATTCAGAAGAGCTTTCAGACAGGTCCGTTAACGACCTATTTAAATTTGTAAATAAAACGGGTTGGTTTACCAATCCCTAGGGTTTCCAGTGCGTGGGAGTCATAAACCCCTTTAAGTGGTGTTTGGTGAGCGAATGACTTACGCCGTTAGGTCGGCCTATTGTGCATACAGCATACCACTAAGATTGGGGAATGATTCCCTTATTGCCGACTCAGGCAAACCATTTGCTGATGGCATTTATACAGCTAAGAATGTTAGCGGCGCTGGTATTACCTACATCACAGGGTTATTTGCAAAGAAAGTGGGTGATGGACTCATTCTCCTCTGCATCGTCTGCAGAAGTCATTGTATGACAGACCAAGCTTTTGCGCGTATCTGCCTAGCCCAGTATGCAGTGCCCGGAGACGACATTAAGGACTCTCGAGATGCTATCTAATTTTTAAGTCACAGGAGCTAATTGGATATTTTTGTAAACAAACTTGGTTAGGTGAAGCAGTATTGCAATATCCTATCTGTTTCCCTCTGTGACTGCTTTGCGTTCTTCATCCGCATGAATTATTTGCTTAGCGTAGGATAGTGGTGCATACACATTGTGCGGACTTATACTAAATCATCCCCGCCAGAGTAGCCTAGTCTTGATAGTTCATCTGCTTGGTAAGCATTTCCCTGGGGTTTCACAATGACGCCGAACCCAGAAAAGGTTGAGATTGTACTATCAAGCTTTTATCGTTAAGAGCTACACAGGAATCTTTTAGATCTTGTTTCGCTGGATATTAGGGATTGGATTGCATCAATGCAGCTTGGCTATCAGTTTATCCCTTTCAGACGATATCCCTTTGTGATACGTAATTAATTGACAGCCAGGCTGTGGTTTGACAAATGGCTTGGAAGACACTACAGCATTTCGGAAGACAGAAGAAGAGACCCAGATTTAGTTCTTCCGAAAAGACCCCGGCGAAAACACCATCAAGTGTTTTTGAACCGTCTGCGAATATTAACAGTGATCTGTCGTGTAGGACATTTCGTGAATCCCATTGATCCCTGTCCAGTATTTCATGTGCAAAGCCTTTTTTGAAGTTGATTTTCGTAGCCTAGGTAGTCGGTAGGTGATAGTCTGTAGGAGGATTTTGATTTATTAAATAATTCATTGGCACAAGAGATTATTGACCTGGCTAGGGCAACGGTCTCACAACTTGTCTTCCAAATGAGAAATTCCAGTATTTCTGCGATATAATCACTTCGTTTCTACGACAGATAAAAAGCTAGTCTTGCAACTTGAAACTATTTTGTTGGTTGTCGCAGTTAAATGGAAATCATCATGTGGCCAAGTACCTACCACCGAATTAAGTCTGTACCTCAGTTAAAAAAATTATTGTGTACCTGATGACTTAAGAGAGTTTGTCCTGATTAACTGACTGCCACATCATCGGCATCGCGCAGTCCAAGTCGGTAGTCGTAGAGTAATTATTTTTTTTATGGAGCTGTCTAGATGCGCAAAAAAGACGGTAATTTTGGGTATGACCTCTCTACCTTTTTAGGATGGACTTTTCATGATTTTTAAAAAGTTTTTATTAACACGAAATTCGCACTTTTATAGAGAACTAAAAATAATTAAATATAATTTTTACCATTTTGTACAATGACCCCCTTTTCAGGGGCACAATATTTTAAGTACGTCGTTTTATTAAGGGATATAAATTTCTGAAAGCTCATCACAGAGGTTTCGAATTTTAAAAGGTGATAGTAAAAGAAAAAAAAAGGAAAATACCAAGTCGCGTATTTCAGGATATTTTTACTTTCGCCCCCTCCCCGCAGGGGGTACAATCCTTTTTTTTTAAATACTTTTTTTTTTTAAATACTTCTCCCGGAAAAGGCGAACCTATAACACTTCATCAGCGCCCCGAGATGCTTGTAGATGAATATTAGTTCTGCACATTAGCTTCCTGTCTTAAGGGGCGGCCAAAAGTTGCATTTCGAGGGATAATGTCTTTGAGGTCCTTGGAACATCTACCATGGAAGTACCTATAGAACAAGCAAAGGTCAGCGACTTGTCTTCTGTGCACCAACGGTTGTAGATTCGATGTTAGTGTAGGGTCTCCAATAAGTCGAACTGCTCGTCTCTGTATGCGCTGTAAAGTAGGTTAAGTGAATGTTTTGGGGCGGAGCTCCATAATATGGGAACAATATTACAGGCCTGATCTAACCTGCATTTTCAGAGATACGTCGCAGCATTAGACTGCTCAATAAAATATTATTTCTATTAAGAGAAGAATAACCCCCGACGGCGTAACCATTCCTACAAGTTACTACAATAATTTAGCGCTTCTACATTGATGTTTCGTTGCATTTAATTTCGCCAGAATTTCTGTACAAGAATTTTTACAAAAGAAGAATGTAAAATATTTTATATTATATTTACAGCATTCTCAAGCAGAATAAAGAACCAAAATAATATATACCTTCTTCCAAAATTGTTTTTTTTTTCTCTAAATCAATAGAAGATAAATAGGTACAAATGCGAAAATGCCTTAACGAATTTAATGCATTTAAATTGAATTCTATTTGATTTTTTTTTTCGAAATAAAAACGAAGAGACAACAATTTTATTGTTAGCAGATATACATAATCACTTTAACCGTGTTACATTGACCAAAGATGTTGCTTTCCTTACGAAAATATATTTAAAAAAATATATTTGAAAAATAAATATTGAATATACATTTAGCGCATATTCGAAAGTAGAATATTTTTTTTTTGTAATTTTTTTTTTATCTCTAAACATTGTTTAATCGGTTTTCCTACTTGTTTTTTTTTTTGCTTTTAACCTTTTGATACACTATCAACGGACTTACCATAGTAACGTCATCGATTTTAGATATACTTCGAACGAAAATGTTGACGCGGACGACAGCAGGGCCATCTGTATTCGTAGAAAAAGTGTAACAGAGAAATTCAAATAAAGAAAATTCCAGAATTTTTATTTTAAATAATTTTTGTTGTAGTTTCAAGTTTGTTGTAGTTATAGTTGTTGTTTTCGTTGTTTGGCTTTTGGTATTTAGTACTTTTTAATACCTTACTATTTTCCTTATAAGAATACCCACCCACCAGAAAATATTATTGTTTGCATAATAAAAGTAAAATTAAAATTAATTCTGTCATTGGTTAAAAAAAAAAACAAATGTTTTTATGTTGCACTTGATTTTCTTACCCTTAAACTCTAAATATTATATTATTTACTTAGTTTGTATTTTACAAAATTACATAGAAAAAAGAATAAAATTTATCGAATAAAAATTCTAAATTGTATTTCTAATTAAGATTGAAAAAAATTACAAATTAAAAAAATGTAAGAAAAAATGTAAAATGTTAAGAAGTAACAGAACAGAATAGAAAACAAGTATAAAAAGAATAATGTCGAATAATAATTATTATTTAACTATTTTGGATTGACTTGTTTAATGCATTAGTTTTGATGAAAAGCTATATTAACAGGATTTGTATGTTGTTTACTTCAACAGGCTGAATGAGGTTATTTGTTTTTGGGTTATTAGAAATATTTTATATGTCTGCTGCTGTAAAGTAAACTATCATGCTAAAAGTTTTTTTTTTTTTTAATCTAAATTATTTAACACAATGCTAAAAAAGATGCAAAGAAATTTGCGTTTCTATATTTTGTTGTAGCGTATTTCTTAATTATTATAGAACATATGTCAAGCAATCTGTCATTGAGTTGAGGCAACGTAGGCATGTAAAATAACCGGGACCTTTCAGTAGCTATGCATGATAGACATTTTGACAGCCGACTGCGGCCATGTTTGAAATTGGAAATATTTTGCTGTCATTCTGCTGTCATTGCTACTAAGTACTTACTGTGACCAAATTTGAGAACCAAAACGCTCAATTTCGAGTCGTTCTCAAGAACGTATAACGTTTCAATTTGACGATATTGACGGAAAGTCTTTGGGCTTCTTTCCGTACAAAATTCAAATTGTTCAAGAACTGAATTGCCGATTGGGCTCTGAAGCAGTTGTAAAAAGATCCCAATCTTAGGCAAAAAAATCCACTTCAAGGACGAGGTGTATAGTATATCCGACTGAATGGATAATCAAAATTTGGCGAACAAATAAAATTGTCAATTTTGAGCTTTAAAAACCCTAGAGAGACTTAGGTTAGGTTGAGCTGTATAGTGTATAGCGTGTGAGTTCATTACAGTGGACTAAGCACCATATTGGGCCCATTAACCATCGCCATATCTGGGGAACCTTTACGGTCAAAACCTAAACCAATTCTCGCGAGGACTTAATTTCACTACGGAACCTAAAATTGTTTTCAATTTTGTATACGAGGCCAAGCTCTTTCAAATTTTCTAAGAAGGGTCTAAGACCTATATAGAAGAAACTGAATTGTCACTGTGAGAACTTGAGGGAGTAGTCACTGGTAACTTTAATGCCAATGCATAAAATGGGGAATAAATGCCACAGATTGAAGAGGAAGCCGAAATTTGGAAATTGTATAACTGGATTAGGGATGAGCTTGGAATTGGTCAGCGGTTGGGAAGCTGAAGTAATAACTGGTATAACCTTCATATCAAAAGCCCTATCGTATACGATTAGAAACTGCAGAGTAATCGAGGACTACACTCACTGAGACCGCATATTTTGACCTTTATATCAAGTTAGTTAGTTAGTTATTTAGTTTAAAGTGGCTCTCTATGAGTGAAATACTTAGGCCGTTATTCGGATCATTGTGCATATCACTGGGATTTTGGGGAGCTATTTCTTTGTTGGCTACTCATGTAAACCATTTGCTGCCGGTTACAAAGCTAAGAATGTTAGCGGCGCTGGTATTACCTAGATCACTGAGATCATTGAGAAAATAGTTTCCTAAGTGGACCTTTCTTAGATTGGCCAGGGTGGGGCAACTGCGAAGAAAGTGAGTGACGGGCTCGTACTCCTTTTCATTTCTGCAGCTTCTGCAGAAGTCATAGTATGGCAGACCGAGCCTTTGTGCAGTGGCCGGAGATGACATTAACGACTTTCGAGATGCTGGATCTTTTAAGTCGAAGAAGCTCCTTGGATCCCTTTGTGTCCAGAGCTGGCCAGGTGAGCCTAGCAGAATCCTAGATATTTTCATCTGAACCCTGCTCTGCTTGCTGCGTTCGCGTGAATTATTTGTTTAGCTTAGGAAATTGGTGCATACACGTTGTGCAGACTTATACTATCCAATCCACCCCAGAGGAGCCTTGCCGTGCCAGTTTATCTGCTGCGCATTTCCCTGGGATGTCACAGTGACCTGGAACCCAGCAGAGGATTAGGTTGTACTATACAGTTTTTCTAGCCGAATTTTGATAGCCAATGCGAGAGAGCTCAAAACGATATTCAACGTAAGCAAAAACTAAATTGGGAGCAGCTCCCTTTCGGCCGGCGTTAACAGTATGTCCTACGTAAGTTAGATGCAGAAGTAGCAGAAACAACCATGAACGCATACAAAATGAAGAATAACCTAGAATACACGAGGATCTCCACCCGACTTGTGTACAAGACTATAAAACCAGCGAAAAATATTATACTCAATAACCAGGAGCATTAAGTAGGTGCGGTTGGGAGTTTTAGCGAAGCCAAGCAAAGTAGCCGCCAAAAAAGAAACTTCGGACGTAAGAAAAGCTCTTAACTCCTTCGTTAGAAAACACTTGAAACGTGCGAACACAATATGTCTTTCGGATGATGAAAATTTACATCAGAAACAGTAAGTTAATGTGGTTAATGGTGCTACTGAGGGTTTAATGGACCCGATCGATCCTTTTCTATGATGGTTTTCTAAAAGTGAACATGTCCGCAAATATCTATCTTATCTAGGCGGTTACGCAGATGATATCGCCGCCTCAGTGACCATGATCACTATGAAAGATACCGAAGATGCCAAGAGAAGATAGAGTGAAGACCATTGATTTAGTCTAGAAACAAAAAGACAGAAAGGATCTGTTTATCAGGGACAGGCAGAGGATTACTTTCTTTGAGTTACTGACAGGCCAAGAGGTAATAAATACTAAAGTACGCAGTTAAGTACTTTTCAGTGTAGTTAAGTTGAGCTCACATAGTGGTGGAATTAATGCGTGAGACGACAAAAGGCAAGTCAGAAGACAAATTTTCGCCCAGGCGTTAACCCTCACTAATTACGGAGGGAAAAAAATCAGTATCATCACATAGTCCGCATATCCGACCATCTTAATTCATTGTCTGTCTAATCCTACGACTATTCTGTTCATACCAGAGACCTGTATAGACGAAAAAGGAAATCTTGTAGTAGAGTCGCAGTCGGAGGACAGGGAAAAACCATTTCTGCAGACTGTTAAACGGCGAAGACGACATAAAATCCGCTGTCTGGCAGAATGAACCATTTACCTTGGACGATGAAAGCCAAAACTTCCGTCCACCTGACCAGAATGAAGTGAGGAGAGCTCAAGACCAACAAAGCTGCTGGACTGTATGGTTTAAACGCAGAGCTTTTTAAGACAGGACTTGGTGGAAAGCATACACCAACTCGTCTCCAAGATTTGGTCAGAGGAAAGTATGCCTGATAAATGGAACCTCAGCATCGTTTGCCCGATCTAGAAGAAAAGAGACCCTCTAAATTGCGCCAAATATAGAGGCATCAGTCTCCTCAACATTGATTTGCTGTACTGTGTGAATCCCTGAAACCATTCGTCAACGAACTGATTGGTTCCTATTTGTGTGTTTTTTTTAGCCTCCGGTATGTTCACAACCTACTAAAAATTCACACTACGGCAGACCCTGGAGAAAACCCAAGAAGTCCAAATCGATACTCACCATCTATTTATCGATTTTAAGGCGGCATATGACAGCATTTATAGAGACGAGCTATACAGAGCCATGTCTAGTTTTAGCATCCCTGCCAAACTCGTCAGATTGTGCAGAATGACGATGGAGAACGCTCGCTGTTGCTCGCTCGTAAACAATCTCACCGAGACCTTTGATGTCTAAAAAGGATTTAGACAAGGTGATGCGCTGTCACGTGACAGCTATACTTGAGAAAATTGTGCAAAACTCGCCTGAATACCAGGGGCACAATTTCCCAAAAGTGTGGGCAACTACTTGCAAACGCAGTCGACTTTGATACAATTGGCAGAACACATCGAGGTGTCACTTGTGCGTTTGCAAGTAATAGCACAGAAATGGAAAAAAATGGGTTTACTGGAAAAGAGGATAAACCAAAGTACATGCTGCCAACAAGAAGGGACACACTTCAAAGGGACAACATCGACGAATCCGACAGAATGTCACGATTGACAGCTACAACTTAGAGTTGTTTAGGGACTCTGTCTACCTCAGCTCCGTTATAAACTCTGACAGAAGAAATCAAACGAAGAGTTATACTTGCCAACCGCTGTTTCTTTGACCTAAGAAGGCAACAGGCTAGTAAGGACTTGTCAAGAAACACTAGGGATGCTCCATGTAAGACCCTTATCAACTCAGGTCCGCTCTATAGCGCAGAAGCATGGACGTTACCAAACGCGGATAAATATCTTCTTTGTCGTTTCGAACGACGAGTGATTTTCGGTCCCGTTTGCGTTGACGGGTTTTGGAGAAGGAGATTTAACAGCCAACTCTACAAGCTCTACAGCGACATCGACCTGATCAGAAAAGTACGTATCAGTATCAGTCGACTAAGAAGGGCTTATCCATGTAGAGCAAATGGACACCAACGCTACGTCCCGAAGAGTCTTCGATTCCAAACCGGAGGGACAACACAGTAGAGAAAGACCTCGCCTTAGGTGGCGTCCACAAGTGGAAGGGAACCTCAACCAACTTGGATTCCGCAACTGGAGGCGATTAGTCAAAAACTGTAGAGGCGTGTTGTTTGAAGCTCAGTTTTATCCCGAATCGAACTGTAGCGCCACCTAGGTAAGTGAGTATTCTGTTAATGTATACAATGGGAAATAGCAGAGGTGAACTAACACCGTCGTGAAATGTACCGTGTATATCTGTTGAGAAATTTGGTCACGTTTTTTATTTCATAAAGATTCTTTTACTACCTAAGCATAGTAACAATGACAGAATGATTTTCTATTCCTACCTCATTGAGGGACTTCAGAATTGCTTTATTGCGTAGGTACTCATTGTTGAAAGCCTCTTATATGTCTTAAAAGGTGGCTAAGGTGTAGTCTTTATAGTGTATGGTCTACCTTGGGACTATCAATTATAGCAAATTCAGAGTCCCGCCACTCAATGACATACGCTTGCGTTCATTGTAATAGAAACACACCCAAACGGGGAAGTAGCGAACTTTTTTAAATCAGCAAAGTGTCGCGTGATGTTACTTTAAAGACTAAACTCATCTAACTAATTTTTTCATATACCTTCGCGAATTTTATTCACTTTAGCCAATTAGATATGTGTCCACATTCACAGTGCAAATTTTTATAGATCCAATTACAAACCACAAAGGTGTACGTTCTGCGACTTAATCTATCATTAGTAAAAAAAAAAAACTCGGCAAACAATTCGGAAAATCTGCATGAACATCTTAGCTAAGAAAAAACTCTATTGAAATTCAAAAAACAAGAAAACATAACACAAAACAAAATCAAGGAGCATTTCCAAAAATATACAAAAAAATTAGAATGAAAAATATTGAAAAAAAATTTTAATTCTAATAAAGCAAAGTGGTTATAAAGAAAATTAAAAAATTAAATATAAAACAAAAAACAAATTTCATAATCATCATCATCATCACTGCGCAGGGAGTCAAAAAAGACAATAAAACTCTTAATTACTAATTATAAAAAAAAAATAAAACTAAATTTATTTTAACGTTTTTTTTTTGTTAGTAAATTTCATTTCTCAAACTATATAACAATTCAATTCGAGTTGCAATGGTATTATGATAAAAAAAAAAAATATGTAAATTTTTTTCAAAAATCATACTAGTAAGCCAAATTTGTTCGTTTCTTTACGTAAATTCCTAAAAGTTTTCCCCCTTTCTTAAGAATATAGCCAATAATCAGAAAAATGTATTTCTTAAAATTTTTTTTTTTTTTAAAGAGACAAAATTATTAGGAATTGTGTACGAATTTTCTGCATGAAAAACAAATGTTTTGTCGGATTGTTGCAGTAGATAGTATTTGTTGGATTTTGGATTTTTTTTTTTTAATGCATGTAAAATGACAACTATTATAATGAATATAATTCAGGGGAATTAATATTTAAAGTAGCATGGTACACAATTTTTTATTTATTTTTATTTTTTTAAATAGAATTTTCAATTTGCATTCTAGGTTATAGTAAATGGTATAATAGTAAAAACAAATTTATAGTATTTGCGAGTATATAATTCTAATTGCATGTAAAATTCAATTTCCGTTTGAATAAGTTTTAGGGAATATTTTTTTTTAATTTAATGTTTTTTTTAATTTTTTTAATGGAATACAACTGAGGTAGTCGGTATTATTTTTTTATTTTTGTTTTAACTAGTTTGGGGGGGTTTGATTTTGATTTGATTGCTTTGTAGTATGCAATTCACAAAATTCCATGGACTTACCATTTTAATGTCACTAATCGTCATAATACTTCGAACGAAAAGATTGATTCTGACTATTGCAGGGCCATCTGTTTGTAATACGTTATGTTAAGAATATACAAAATTGAAATGTGGAACAACAGTATAAGTTTGCAACAAACAAAATTGTGTGTGTGTGTTTTTTTAGGTAATATTTTGACTTCTCTATTTTAATGTTTTAATCGTTCGAATTGATTGTAAAAAAAAAAAACATTAATAAATATTTTATTCATATATATAAATAAAAGTAAATGATTTTGTATGCGAGAAAAAGTTTTTATCTTACACTATAGACAAGTTTATTTACATGTAAAAATATAATATAAATATATATTGCCTTGGGGATTTTTTTTAAATAATTTAATTTTAATTCTAAATCTACAAGGCAATATTGTTTTTTGTTTATTTTAATTATTTGTACATAAAAATAGACATAAACAAATAAATAAGTTAGCAACTTTCTACGATTTGGATACACATTTTATTTTAGGTTTTTAAGGTAAAAGATGGAGCGAAATCGAATACTATCAACATTTTACGATTTCCTTAAAATATTTTACATGTCAGATATATTCGACAAACGTTCAAATAACCATGTACATGTACAGTATTAACAAGTTTGGATATCATTCAGTAGAAAACTATAGAGTGTTGTACTCAACTCAATTCATTTGGAAGGTCGTTGTTGGCAGCGGACGAGCGAGGGGGAGGAGTTTCTTTTCACTTCCCCTTGTCTCAGGCGGGAACAAACGAATTCGCTAGACAGAATCAATGGTGGCGCTTTCAGTTCCAGTCAAAACGAACTATTAAGTATTCAGGTCCAAAGGGCTTTAGTGATTTTAAGTAATACGCCAGGGTATTAGAAAAGATTTGGAGGCGGTTAAGCTCTTAATTAAATCACTCACTCGTCCTAGTGGTATAAAATGGAACCGGTCCTTCAGGTTGGGGGTTATGCATCGTGGTAACTTCATCACAGAAAATCGAGAATAGTTTTGAAGCAACTACAAGCCTCGGGCAAGGACGGATTTACAATGACCTTCGGATCTACACATCGAATATCCGTATGCTGAAGGATTAGAAGAGGCCTTAAACTGCTATAAAGCAGAAAAAACTGCCATCCAGGAAGTGCAATAGGATGGGTCGGACAAAAAGCGGATGGAATGCTGTCACATTTATTCAGCGTCTGTTAAAAAAATCATTGACAGCGCTCATTTGGATGTAGATTTGTCATACGCCGCAGACAGTGGCAAAAAAAAGTCTCGAGCTATCGACACGTAAGTGAACGTTTTATGACATTTCGAATGAAGACTAAGTTCGCCATCATCAGCCTGTAATGCGATTGCGCCCCCCACGGAGGGAAAATATGATGAAGGGTATTTCTACGAGCTTCTCGACTCTTACATATGAGCAATGCAATAAGTACGACATTAAAGTCATCCTTGGTGATTTTAAAGCCAATATAGGCAATGATGATATCTTCTGCAGTACGTTCGGAAAGCATAGGTTACATGACACTATGTCTATAAGAAGACTTAAGATGACGCCCGACTGCCTAACCTCAATGTTCAGTAGACCGCAGTGGTATTGATGTCAAGAAGTCATCAGACATGCAGCAACTAGGTCTCTCCATATGACCCCAACCAAAACCATGGATTGATGAAGAGTGCCGGCTAGCAAAAAAAAAAAAAAAAAAGAACATTGCCTTCTGAGTTTTAATAAAGAAAGAGCACGAGGACCACGCGAGATGTGCTGCTAGAGGAATCAATTTTTGGAAGTCTTACCAAAAAGTAAAAAGGCGGTGGCCACGGTGTAGTGGTTAGAGTCATTGCTTGTGACCCCGAGCGGCATTGTCCCCGGCGGGGTACAGCAAAACTCTGTCACCGACCATAAAGAGAAACGAATAATATCAGAGTTTCTCCACCACTACAAGAAAAAGGGTTTCTGCTTGGTAGTACAATAGACTGGGATTGGTCTGAGTACTCCACGATTTGAAAAATTCCCTTAAAACAAAAAAAGTAAAAAGAACTTGTAAATGCTGCAAGATCCCAAGAGAGATACGAGTAGGGATGAGCTAGGAAACCTTGTAGTAGAATCACAGTCGGTGTTGGCCAGAGTATATCCATTAATGAGTAGGGACACTCTCCACGTGTTTCTTATCAGTTTACAATTTGCAGTACACATACACGAGAAATAGACGGCACTAAAAGTGCTCTAGTAAAAGAGGGATGGAAGAGTAGTCGAACTATTTCAAAATGTGGTACAGGGTGTGACGTAAAAAAAAGCAAAATCAATTTGTAATATTTCTTATTGAACATTTTATATCTAATATATATTCACATGTGTGCTACACTTAAATATTTTTGTTTGTTGGTACATTTTTTGTTATTTTTATTGAACTGTTTTAGAATAAAGTAAACCCGTACTCGGACGTAAAATTTGATAAGAAATTCCTTATTTTGATTTTTGCAACAGTTGTAATGAAATTAATTTTTCAAAAAGTTAAAAATATTCCCCTCAAAATTATTGAGGTAGTACATATTTGGAAAACAAGAAATAAATTTTTGTTCAAGATTCTCTAACGAGTCTAAAAATTCTTGATTGGGCCGTGTCAATTTCGCATCTTCATATTCTTCAAAATCTGTAAAAAGGGAGGAAACGTTAAGTTGCGGACTCAATTTTAACTCACACTTGTGGTTTAGGCGGTATTTTTTTTAAATATAACCTGCGAAATAGTAGAATGCATTATCAATACCAAAGTCCACAGTTTTATAGTCAGGTTCAGTTTTGAAAGCGTAAACCAAATTGTCCTTATTTTGTTTTTGTGGCTCCATCTGCACTTCAATGTCTGGAAGTTCCAGGTTAGCAGTTGGCTCACAGTTTCCACGTGTAGTATCTTCCATATACTTTGCCGAAAAAGATCTTTTAAATGAACAGATGAATTGAAATGGAGTCAGCAACTTGTTATTTCCCCCTCGGTTACATAAAACAGCAAAAGTGTTTTCCAAGCAATCTTGATTAAGATTTCTTGTTAAAAAAAACTTAATACCGTCTTCTTTTATTTCTGTAAAAATGCCAATTAAGGCATTTATATTCTGTTGCCATCCTTTTATAAAACGCATTTTTTTAGTTACATTTCTAGAATTTTCATGAAAAGTCATATTTTCAAAAAATAAATTCATTTCATGCAAAAAAGTAATTTGTTCCGGGTTTGCGAAAAATGGCCTTCTGAATTTTTTGGATTCTCGAAATTTAGATGAATTGAAAATATCAAATAACTTATCTATTTTGTCAATAATTTCAGCGGTATTAATAGCTGTTGAAGATACAGCACCGTGACTAGCTAGAGTATAAATATCAGCTGCAACTGTTGCACTTATCGTTTGAGCAGCAAGCCTCACCCTCATCTTTTGGAAATTGTTGGGAAAAATGTGCTCATCTGTCAATTTGGGAGCCATTCGAAATGAATTATTTTTCTCCCATAAATAAAAGTTCACAACGTCTTTCCAATTTGCTTTTTTGTTGTCAACAGCAATATCGTACTTCATGAAATTTCGCCAGAATGATTTTAAAAGATGAGGGCTATTTTTAATTGTTTGCCACACGCACTGACACTGAACACCCTTTACTTCGTCAATTGATGGTAATGAACGACTGATAACAATCCAACTCCAGGTCGCCTTTAAAAATACGTGCGAAAAAAATGTAAACAATCCCCTCTACAACCAACCTAAGTAATTAGTATGACCATCTGCTGTGAATTATATTACCTAAAAAGTGCTGGCAATAAAACTTAAAATCGTAAAATATGGTAATTAACGAAGTCGTAGCAAGGCAAAAGGGTTGAATTTCGTGATAGAGAATGAAACATTTCTTTTTCATGTCCATAACAAAGACCATTTAATCAATAACCAATGGGAAAAACTACAAAATTTGTTTTTTTATTAGCAATTCTACGAAAGCAAAGCTGGTTACCTGATCAACCTGAATGGTTGAGAGAAAATACTAATATACTGACATCACTTCAGCTCGCCTTTAAAAATGCTTTATGAAAAAACCCACAATCGTTTGTCGTACGCAGCAAGCCCCATGTAGTGGTACAGGCAAAATGTGTTGTGTACCCTTTTTTTCTCAAGCAGTCGTTGTATGCAGGTAAAAAGTATTCTTTCGACCTGCTTCCACTTATTGTACGATTTTTTCTGCATTTTGCTTTGTGGTAGTAGGAAATGCATATGTGGAGAGAGTGTCCCTACTCATTAATGGATATACTCTGGTGTTGGCGATATGTAAAAACCACTTCTACAAACTATTTAACTTCAAAGACGGTCCAAAATTTACTGTCAGGCAGAACGATCCATTGAATCTTGACGACAAAAGCCAAGATTTCCATCTACCCGACCAAATTTAAGTGAGTGTGAGTGTGAGGATATCTAAGCTCAAATCTAATTACACTGCTGGACGAGATGGCCTGTCAGCCAAACTATATTTAGGGCAGCGAGAGCCGACATGACTGATGAATGGAACCTCAGAATCGTTTGCCCGATCTAGAAGAAAGGAGACCCTCTAAACTGCGCCACCTATAGAGGCATCAGTCTTCTTAACATCGCGTATAAGGTCCTATCTGCTGTACTGTGCGAACGCCTGAATTCATTCGTCAACGAACTGATTGGTATGGTACCTACCAGTGTGATTTTAGACCCGACCAAATATTCACGATATGAACCTAAAGAAGCCCCCTCATGTAGCTGACCTCCCCGTGGTGGGGGGCGGGCAACATGTCTAGGTTCACCTAGACATGGCTAACGAAGCACACACCCAATGATGACAAAGCGACGAAAGCGAGCCTCGGATATTGCCAAGCCTGTCAAAATAGGGCGCCCTTTGGAGCCAGGCCTGAAGGGTGGCAGTTTGCGAGCGTCTGGTGGTCGGCTTGTCACGCTCGGCAGTCGGCCGGGTTTAACCCGAAACGGCTACGAGCTTCCTGTCAATGGTCTCGCAAACCATTATGGGGGTCAGAGGGTGGATGCGCTATGCACCAATAGGGGCATAAGTGGACTTTCGGTTACTCGACAACGGCATCGACTTAGGATAGGCACGTGGAACATCTCTTCGCTCACGGGAAAAGACCTGGAGCTTGTTGGGGAGGCTGTTAAATATCGACTAGATATATTTGGTGTTTCCTCAACAAAGCAAAGGGGTTCTGGAACTGTGGACCTTGCGGATGGGTGGAAACTCTTCATGTCGGGAGTAGCACCTTCAATGTCTGCTCAGGCGGGAGTGGGGATACTCACAAGTCCCAGGCTGGCAGGCAGAGTATTGGAGTGGATACCATTAGGAGGGAGAGTTGCGATCTTAAAGCTTAAGCTTGAAAGATCAACTCTGGCTCTAGTGCAGGTGTATGCACCGAATCTGGAGTCAGGGTACGCAGCTTTCTTAGATGAAGTTGATGCAGCCCTTGAAAAGGTTGCAGATATGGATTCTTATATCCTGATGGGTGATTTCAATGCTCACGTGGGTGCAGATTTCTCGACATGGGGCAGCGCGATTGGGAAACACGGTGACCCCGATCAGAACGCAAACGGAGAGAAGTTGTTGGACTTTTGTTGTTCAAATGGAATGTCCATTATGAACACTTTCTTTCCACACAAAGATATCCATAAATACACATGGTACCGTCGAAGTCTTCAGCAGAAATCGCTGATAGATTTCTTTGTGGTACCATCGTGTATTAAAAGGATGATTTGTGATGTTCGTGTGTTGAGAGGGGCTGAACTGTCAACTGATCACCACCTGGTGTTGTGCAAATTGTATCTCAACGATCAAATACCTATCCTGCCAAAGCGTAAACCAAGAATGGTTACGCGCATACGGTGGGAGGGACTACAGAACGATGAGATACGGGAGGAATTTGCACGGCAGGTATCTGCAAGGTTTGAACAAATTCCAAATGTTCCATTGAATGTAGAGGAAGAATGGCAGCTGTTTTCAACAGCAGTTATTGCCTCTGCAGGACATGTTTGCGGAATGAAGCGGCTCGGTGTGGCGGCTGGTGGTGAGAAAAGAACTGCGTGGTTTAAAACGCCCGGAGTTCAAGAAGCTATCAGAGAGAAGAAGAAGGCTTTCAAGGTGTGGATTCACTTGGGGGACTCTCCTTCTCGAAACCGGTACATTGAGGCGCGAAGAACTTGCAAATTGGCTGTTAAAGCAGCCAAAGAACAGTCTTGGAAGGAGTTCGGCGAAAAATTGGACCGTGATCACAGATCTGCAAGCAAGGTGTTCTGGCAGACCATCCGCCGTCTTAGAGGAAGGAAGTGGAACATTATCGAAGGAGTCAAATCCAAAGATGGTACACTTCTTTCTAATGAGAAGGACATCTTGCGCAGATGGAGCGAGCACTTTTCCGAATTGCTCAATCCAATCCAGGGCATTGAGGATGACACATCCATCGCCTTAAGCAGGGCGGAAAATAGTCCCACGGTAGAGGAAGTCACTTTTGCGATCAAATCGCTAAAAGCTGGCAAATCTGCCGGAGTGGATGAAATCCGGCCAGAAATGCTAAAGGCCTTAGGTGAAGAGGGAGTCAAATGGCTCTCTCGTGTCATTAAAGTGGCCTGGGAATGCGGCGAAACACCCAGCGATTGGCAGATTGGGGTGATTGTGCCCCTTTTCAAGAAAGGGGATAAAAGGGATTGCTCCAATTACAGGGGTATATCACTTTTAAGTCTCCCCGGAAAAGTCTTTGCCAAGGTGCTGGAAACGCGTTGCAGAGCTGTGGTCGAGGCACGATTAGGAGATGAGCAGTGCGGCTTTCGTCCCGGCAGAAGCACAACCGACCAGTTATTCACTCTCAGAATGGTACTTGAGAAGGCTTGGGAGTATGCTACACCTGTTTATGCTTGCTTCGTAGATTTGGAGAAAGCATATGACCGAGTCCCTCGAGGGAAACTCTGGAGTGTATTACAGCAGTATGGAATTGATGGTTCTCTCTTGAGAGGCATTCAATCTCTTTACACAAACTGTAAAAGCTGTGTTCGGGTAAACGGCGTTAAATCAATACCTTTCACCGTGGGCGTTGGACTTCGCCAGGGGTGCGTCTTGTCGCCTCTCCTTTTCATTACTTATATGGACTGGATGTTACAGCGCAGTCTTGGCGAAGAACGTTTCGAATTGGGAGATCTGAGGATAAGTCATTTGCTCTTCGCTGATGACTTGGTCATCCTTGGGTCCTCTCAGACTGAACTTCAGCGCGCACTCGATCGGTTTGTAGCCGTTTGTGTTGAAGCTGAGATGAAAGTAAATGTGAACAAATCTGAAGTGATGGTCGTCTCCCGAACGCCTGTTCAATGCACTCTGCATGTTAGTGGAGTCCCATTGAAACAGGTGGAGAAGTTTAAGTATCTCGGGGTCTTATTCACGAGTGATGGAAGGAGCAATGCCGAGTTTTCCTGTAGGATTGGTCAGGCTGGATCGATTTTGAGACAGCTTGGTCATTCTGTTATCAGGAGGACTGAACTAGGTGTCAAAGCTAAGTTGTCAGTCTTTAATTCGGTGTTTGTTCCAACTCTTACCTATGGTCATGAGGTTTGGGTAATGACCGAAAGAATAAGATCGCGAATACAAGCTGCCGAAATGAGATTTCTCCGTAGTATTGCTGGTGTGACCCGTAGAGATCGCATCAGAAATACCAGAATACGTGAGGAACTCAATGTCGAGCAGCTACTTCTCCGGACGGAGCGATCCATGCTTCGGTGGTTTGGTCATGTTAAACGCATGTCCCCGACCAGGATTCCACGACGTGCTATGGAATCCCTACCATCAGGCAGGCGTCCCCTAGGTAGACCCAGGATGAGATGGTTAGATCAAATTCATAATCTCTCCTCTACCCGTATGGGGATTGCCCTTGATGATTTAGAGTCGATGGCGGAGGATCGACAGCTATGGAGGGTCCACTTGAGCAACCTACACCCGCGACCCACTTAATGGACAAGCGGACCATTGAAAATGAATGAATGAATGAATGAATGAATGAATGAACCTAAAGAAAAGCCAAGAAGTTCATATCGATATCCACTATTTGTTACCCGATTTCTAGGCCACAAATGACAGCCGAGTAATATAGAGCCATGTCCTTGTTTTGGCATCCATGCCGAACTTTGCATTTTGTGCAGAATGACAGTTCACAGTATTCTCTCCATCACAAGGTGATGCGCTTGTCCAGTCCCGCAGGGAGAGTGGTTGAAGAACGTATGGTGTGAATTAGTACGTTTAGGCGCACTTCTGATGGCATCGATTATTCAGGTTTGCCAATTGACGCAACCAAAAAAAAAAGAGGTCATGCAAATGCAATTTCTTCAACATCATATTTAAAAAACTTGTGGAACGTCGGACTTTATCATCCTCGGCTCCGCTGTAAACGCTGAAAATGACATCCAAATGTGTCATTCAAAATGATATCACATCAGAAATCAATAGAAGAAATCACGTAGTGACTGTTTCATTGACTTAAGAAGGCCACTAAGTAGAACTAGTAAGTCCTTGCCTGGAAACACTGAGGAAGTTCTATGTAGGGCCCTCATCATCCCATGCTAAAGGGCGCAGAATAGCATAGACATAAGCAAAGGCGCAGACGGTTGAAAATATATCGTTTTGAACGCAAAATTCTTCGATGGATTTTCCCAAATGGACACTAGCGCTCTGGCTCGTAAAACTTTCGACTCCAACTCAAAGGTGGTAGAGAATGACCTCACCTTAGTTAGTTAGTTTAAAGTGGCTCTCGATGAGAGAAACACGTAGGCCGTTATTCGGCCCATTGTGCATAAAACTGGGATTTGGGGAGCTGTTTCTTTACCGGCTACTCATGTAAACCATTTGCTGCCGGTTATAAAGCCAAGAATGTTAGCGGCGCTGATGTTACCTAGATCACTGAGATCATTGAGAAAATACTTTCCTAAGTAGGCCCTTCTTAGATTGGGCAGGGCAGGGCAGCTGCAAAGAAAGTGAGTGACGGATTCGTTCTCCTCCTCGTCCCTGCAGCTTCTGCAGAAGTCATTATATGGCAGACCAAGCCTTTGCGCGTGTCTGCCTAATACGCAGTGCCCGGAGATCACATTAAAAACTTTCGAGATGCTAGATCTATTAAGTCGAAGAAGCTCCTTGGATCGCTTTGCGTCCAGAGCTGGCCAGGTGAGCTTGGCAGTATCGCAGTATCCCAAATGTTTCCATCTGAAGCCTGTACTCATTACTGCGTCCGCATGAATTATTTGTTTAGCGTGGGAATGTGGTGCATACACGTTGTGCAGGCTTATGCTCTCCACGCCAGAGGAGCCTCGCCTTGCTAGTTCGTCTGCTGCACAGTTCCCTGGGATGTCACAGTGACCTGGAACCCAGCAGAGGGTAAGGTTGTACTGTCCAGCTATCTCGTTTAGAGATATGCGGCAATCTTCCACCGCTTTGGATCTTATTTCGCTGGATATTAGGGATTTGATTGCAGCCTGGCTATCAAGTATCAATGTATATGACAATATCCCTTTGCGATACCGAATTAATCGACAGTCACGCTGTAGCTTGACGAATAGCTGTAATTTCGGCCTGAAAAACACTGCAGTGTATCGGAAGACTGAAGGAGAGGCCCAGGTTCAATTCCTCTGAAAAGACTCCGGCGCCCACTCCCTTTGGTATCTTAGAACCGTCTGTGAATATTGACAGTGATTTGTGTAGGACATTTTGTGAATCCCACTGGTTTCTGTCCGGTATTTCATGGGTGAAGCCTCTTTCGAAATTGATTTTCGTAGGCAGATAGTCGGTATTTGTGGGCAGGGGGATCGTCTGTAGAAGGATGCTGGCGTGTCCAATTGGTTGCCCTCTCCAGTGTTTCCCTTCCCTTAATCTGATCGCCACGTTGGTGGCATATTCTTTACTGACGATGTCTAGTGGAAGTAGGTTAAGCATGGTTTGCAGAGCGGCGGTTGGAGATGTTCTCAGTGCTCCCGTGATGCACATACATGCCAAGCGCTGAATCTTCTCTAAGACCTTTAGATTGGAACTTTTGTGCCTCTGTGCACAAGTTTTTCGACAGCGCTGCTGCCAAAGGTGGCCCTAACCATCCTTTTTGTTAGAATGTGATGACCTCACCTTATATAATGACCTCACCTTAGGTAGCACGCAAAAGTCAAAGCTGACTGGAGGCTTAACCCTAATAGCCTGTTTGAAAATTTGCCTATTTTTGGCCGCGGTTCAATGCCATTGATTGTATTCCGTTAGCTTAATAAATAAGGTCAAAATTTGTGGCAATCATCAGCATAATAAAATATGTATCCAAATCTTTGTTGAAAACCTATTTAATAAAAATTATTTTACAAGACTCAAAAATAAAAGAAATAAAAAACCTTAAACCTTAATGTACCTACATAACTATTTCATTGCATTTGAAACTAACTTGATTATTAAAAAAAAAAATAAAAATAAAATTTCGAAAACCTACTCGTTAGCGTTTACCATAAACCTTGTACGTCAAGCCTTCATCCTTCTGTACGAATCTACTTATACCCTCTGGGGATAAACCTAAGCCTCGATTACAAACAAAACAATTTTTATAAAACTTCATGTATAATAATAACTATATTAACCAGAGACACTATAAGAAATATAAAAAAAAAGTGTAAAAAATGTTTCATCTCAATATCTATCTCTTTTCCGGCCAAATCGACGTGACGCGACGGCGAATGGCACGCGCCGCCGGCCGCCATGATGAAATGAGGAAAATAATACTATTTTCTCTTATTGATTTATTTTTTTGCAATTTCAATTATTTTATACGAACATTTTATATATCTTTACCTGTTCCATTAATTCCGGATGGTCGGATTCGGGCATCATATTTTCCAGCACCTAAAATTTGATCCAAAACTTTTTTCTCTTTTTCTCGGAAATTTATTTTTGCATTATTTGCTCTGAAATGGTGGAAACGTGAAATACGTGATTTAATGGAATTGAAAATCTTTTTTGAATTCATGAGTTTGTACGAAAATTGAATTTTCGATTTTGAACGATTTTGTGTGGTATATAGGTAATAGAGAAGCGGTAGTGATGATGATTAGTGGTTAGTGGTGGTGGGTGTTTGATGGTTGGTGGTGGGTCCTTGCTTAATCGATGAATAAATTATTTGTCGTTTAAGTGAACGACACCGTGCTTTGGCCGTAAGTATGTGTGGGCATCCGCCTACCCGACAATCTATTTATTCAATCGATTAAAAGCAAGCCATTGCCATTGTTTATTTTAAACTTATAAACAAAATGAGCATATAACAACAAAAATTCAATTGTACCGAGAACGTTTTGTTTTTTTTTTTATTATTCTATTTTTTGTTAGAGTTTATTTGTATACTATATACTCTCAACATAATTGTGCAAATGATTTTTTTGAAATATTTTTTTTTCTTTGCAGTGCATTTTGAAGTGCGCGCGCGTTGTGTTAAGCATAGTTGTAAATCGGAGGCGCCCTTAATCCATGACAGGTATATTGTATGATTATTGTTTTGTTTTCTCAACAATCGAAATGAAACATACAAGACCGCATAATGAATTGTCTGTGTCCCGTGTGCGGGTTGAACACCCTCTGGAACAGAGAGATCTCAAAAACAAAACAAAAATATACAACTTTTCCACACAGAAACTCTACATACTAGAACATAAAAGATACACGTCTATAAAAACTTTTAAGGCAAACAAACTAAAGAGAGAGAGAGAGAAATAAAATGAATTGAAATTGCCGGGGGGCAGATTAAATCAGGATGTATACTTACAGGGACGCACTACATAGGCAGGCAAAGTAGAATACAGCCCAGAAGCAGTGACCAGTGCCCATTTTCTTGTTTGTGGGTAGAAAAGTTTATTACGCTGAAAAGAAAGAACGGCAGAAAAGAAAAAGAACAATTGTTACTTAGAGTTATAGAGGAGATAAAGATAGTGTTAAGGGTGATGGTCATGGTGAGGCGATAAAAGTGCTAAAAAGTAAGTTATCACTTTTATTGTTGTGCTTTCAATTTAATTTGTTGGAGATTTTCTTTCCGTATCCAGGATGAAATGCGATTTTTTACGTTTTACGGGAAAGAGATAAGAATTTTAGATTATCCTTTTTTCGGTAAACATAAATATAATAACAAGATAATGCAGTGTAGGTAGGGATAATGGCGCTTCTTTTAGTATCGGTTTGACTAACCCTTGGGTGTAGGAGCCTAAGAGACACGACCGTCTGCGATGCTTTGTAGTCATGGTTTGTCCTTTTTTTGCTTTCTTAAGAAGTTGGGAAAATTAGCACAGTAAAGGAAAGTGTTTTTCTATTGGTATAAGGGCGGCTTACATTATGATAGGATCTGTATTACATAAGGACAAAATATACAAAAACTTAGTAGTCGAAAAGAGGAGAAAAGACAATTCCATAAGTGCGTCGTCAAATATTTTAACTGACCCGACGGAATTCCGGCTATAGTACTCAAGAGCTATGCTCCACAGCTTGCACCTGTACTCAGGGTTGTAAGGTTTTAAAAACCGGAATCGCCAAACGTAAAATATAAAACGCCAAAATATCGCCAAATTTCAGAATTTTCCACTCTCCAAATTCAAAAACCATAAAAATCAAATGAATTCATGCAACTCGTAATTTTTACGTAAAAAAAACTTAATGCAAATTCCCCAAGCTCCTGAAACTCTGGCTGTCCTATTGTCATTTTGTACACCTTGTTCCAAAACTTCAAAACGTCTTCCTCGGGTACACTTTCCAGATAGATAAAATTCAGTAAGTTATAAGCTTTTGGGTGGAATCAAGCTTACAAATAGACTTTTAAAACAGGGTCGCAGTTAGCTTAAGCAAACGCCTGGCTAAAAATATTCCAAAGAAACAAACGGTGCGTTGCACTCAGACAATCTTTTTCGCATTTCTTTTAGTAAAACTAGAAATAAATAGTTTACTTGTTCCTAACTTCATTCACATGCTCTGTGCTACCACTGTTTTCGCGATTCTTTCAAAATCCGACCCTAAATCAATATCTTTCCAAATTTTAAAGTTGTCTTCATTCTTTCATTCTAATTTTAATATTTCGTCCCAGTCATCATCATCATAAGGTTTGAGTGAAAATTATAAAAATGAGAAAAAATATGAGGATTTTGGTTAAATTTTAATTTAAATCGCCAAAGGCTAAAAATATCGCCTTTCTTAGGGGTGCGTCGCCAAACCGATTTTCGTGTCGCCAAATGAAATTTCAAATCGCCTGTTTGGCGATAAATCGCCACATCTGACAACCCTGCCTGTACTATGTAAGCTGTTTAGCAAGTCGTACTCCCAGAAGACATTTCCTTCTTGCTGGAAAACCGCTCGCATTCAACCTATTCCAAAGAAAGGGAGGAAATGTCTGCCACAAAACTATCGTCCAATAGCGTTACTTTCAATGCTCTCAAAAGTAATGGAAAAGGCAATAAATGTCGAAATAATCAAATATCCACAAGGCCACCGATTAATAAGTGACAGGCAATACGGATTTCGGAGCCGTCGTTCCACTGGATACCTAAGCTACGTAACGCACTTATGGACGCAAGCAATTGAACAACACGGCGAATCCAGAGCCGTAGCCTTGGACATATCAAAGGTATTTGACCGAGTCTGGCATAGAGCTCTATTAGGCAAGTTGACGTCTTATGGATTACCACAACAACTCTGCGGATGGATGCAAAATTTTCTTCTGGGAAGATCGATCCAAGTTGTGGTAGATGCTGTATCATCTAATTCGTTTGCTATTATTCGTTTGGAGTGCCCCAAGGATCTATTCTTTCTCCAACTCTATTTCTTCTCCACATCAACGATTTGCTTGGATCAGCGTTACCGATGGCTAAAATGATAAAGTCGCCAAAAAAAGTCGCCAAGAGTTTAAAAAGGGGCCTAATACAAATAAAACTTAATACTCGATGTAGTATTCAACAAAACATGTTTCTTAGGTTTTTTCTTTACTTTTGTAGTATGAATGGAAAAGACTGTCAAAATGCCAGTGGGGATTAAGTCTTTCTCAGAAGGAGAAACTTACGAAAAAGTTAGGGAACGCTTTTGTAGTAGGTAATCTATGAAAAATGACAGATGCATTTTGTTTTTCCGTAAATTGCAGCTAGTGATGTGACATTTTTGTTTGTCAATTCATAAATTGCAGCGGTAAAAATGTCTTTACAATGTCTCATAAAGGCGAATAATTTACTAGTTTGTTAGCAATGTTAGCTGATTCATCTACCGGCGAAGTGATTCGGAATTTATCGAACATCATTTTGATGAGGTCAAACCACAAATGCGAATTGTAATTTCACGCATATGGCAAATAGGACGATAAATTTCTGTCAATTTGTCAAATGGCTGACAGCTTTTCAATTCTTACTACCAAAAACTCGTTGAATAAAAAGTTTGTAAGATTCTCAGTGGAAGGGTATATTTTGCTCTCTCGAAGCCGTTCCCTTTTACGAATTTTTCGAGTTAAGAAACGCCGAAAAAAATAATAGTAAAATTCGTAATATTTAAAAGTAAAGGAACAGGACTACTGTATTCATTCATAACAAACAATTAGTAGCAAAATAGTAACACCATAAAAAATATAAATAAAGCAATAAAAAAGTAGGTACATATAACACATACCTAAAGTAATACAATATTTACATATTTCCAATACTTTCTTTAAAGCCTTTCAATAGGCCATCACTAGGCTAGGCAGACCCAACCTAGTTTTCAATTTTATTGTTATTCAGCGTATTAAGTGCCAACAGTTTTTCCACTACAAATCAATATAAATTTAAACCCCATTCAGTTTTGCTTTGGCCAATCGTAAACCAAAATTCTTTAACATTAAATTTCTCAAAATATGTTGTTTAAAAAGCGTTCGTCACTTGAAACTCCCTTAAGTAAATTTTTATTCACTGATGGTTTGCTCTGTGCATATTCAAAGATGCAATAATGAGGGAGCAGAGGTAAAACAAAACATACTTAACTACTTGACAGTGGAATGATATTGTAAAGTGCTAATTATAAATAAAGAGAATATTTTTTTTTGAGTTGTTCAACGGTTTTTAGGATGTATTTTATGAAAATAGTCGCCCGAAAGTCGCCAATGTTGTAAAAAGTGGCCAAAACAGAGAATTTTTGAAAAGTCGTCGCCGGGGGCCCAGATATCAAAAATGTCGCCAAATGGCGACTAAAGTCGCCTATCGGTAACGCTGGCTTGGATCGACAAATAATAATATCTACAGCTGATGACACCAATCTTGTATTCTCCATCTCGAATAGTGGGCCTGTGAATACGGCTTCCTCACACAGTTAGAGATGCGAACAAATTAGTTCTCTAAATGGTGATCTAGACAAAATCTTGAATTGGTTAAAAGACAACTTGGTTGTGTTTAATGCAAACAAGACACAGCTCACAACAGTTCCTCAGATCCAAATGGATGACCATCCAATCCATCCCAAGGACTCATGCACCTTCTAGGAGTCACAGTCAATTCAGGAATCACATGGCAGGACCACAAATATCCTATATCGCAAGATCGGCGTCCGCTAAGTTGAGCTACCTATTAAGAGCAAAGAGGTACTTTAGCCCCAAGAAACTTCTCATTCTACAAATCACAGGTTAGACCAGGCCTGGAATATTGCTCCCATATATGGAGCTCGGCCCCAAAACATTCACTTAACCTACTTGACAGCATACAGAGACGAGCAGTTCGACTTATTGGAGACACTACACTCACATCGAATCTGCAACCGTTGGTGCACAGAAGACAAGTCGCTGACCTATGCTTGTTCTATAGGTACTTCCATGGTAGATGTTCCGAGGAACTCAAGGACATTATCCCTCGAAATGCAACTTTTGGGAGCTCCACAAGACAGGCTGCTAATGCTCATGACCATACAGTACACTTGACAACCGCGAGGACATCATCTTTCCAAAACTCCTTCTGTTACAGGACAAGCAAACTTTCGAACTCGCTTCCTGGGGATATAATTTCCAGAAGACTACAATTTGCAGCAATTCAAGTGCAGAACTAACATACATCTGCAAGCATCTCGGGGCGCTGATGAAGCGTTATAGGTTTGCCTTTCCCGGGAGAAGTATTTAAAAAAAAAAAACAGTTTAAACATTTCTCCGAACTATTATATTGACATACTAGCAATGCCCCCGGCTCTGCCCAAGGCCGTAGCCAGACAAATAATTGGGGGGATATGATCTTTTAAAAATAACTTCTTATTTTAAAGGTTGGAAGCGATTGAGGAAAATAAAATAATCTTAAATTTCAAATCGTTCTTCCTTAGGAAAAAAAATCTTTATTGCAGTCTCCTAAAGCTTTTATGGCGTTCTGTGAACGCAGTGCCTCTGGTTGCTTATGACATTTTTTCTTCCACAGTAGAAACTCTGCCTTCAAGCTATCCCAATCCAAAAATTTTTCATAAAATTTCCAAATTTTCTTTGTTAAATTTTGTTTCGCTTTTGCCAAGTATTGACGGGATCAAAATAGAACGATGATAGAACGGTCTTTTAATGTCCTCGAACCGTGTTTGGAGCTGAGTTATTAAGTCGTCCAAAAGGGGAATGATGAACAACTATCCTATACAAGCTTTCAGGATCAGACGCATTTACATTGGCCCTATATACTGCTGCTTCGATACTGTTCGTGGAATTTTCAAGATTTCAGTTTCATCCACAATACTTAAAAGGCCTTGCGCAGTCTAAAAAATGTCTTGAAATTCACAACTAAAATTTTCTCGAATTTTTCGAAACGTATCTATTTAAAACTAGCTTTACGTGGTCCTGACGCTAAGTCACAAGAATCGGATTGCAAAATTTTACACAATATATAGTACCGTGTATGAAAACAAAATACTTAAGCAGCACAGCTTATCAAAAAATCACTGGACAAAACTGATTTTAAAAAACAAGAAGCCTTAGATGAGGTCCGAGAGTCCTTATCAATTCTCAACACATCCAAGGTATCCACTATGCCTTTAAAAATTTCTTTCAACCTTAATAACACCGTCATGATTTTCAACCCATCGAGTTTCACACATAGCCGTTAAATTCTTCCATTTAGTTTTCGGATAATTTTTTTTAATGTTTTCCTGCAACAACTGTGTTTGTTTTGCGGATAGTTTAAAAAAATTTCCAACCGATTTTACAACGCCAATCGTATTACGTATAGGCTGAATTTGACAAGAATGTTTAATGAATGTGCACTGCAATGAACGTATAATGCTTCTGGGTAAAACTCCCGTACAGCTGCTTCGACACCTTTAAAACTATTCCTCATAGCGGAAGCACCATCGCACCCTTGTCCAATTAAGTTGCTGCAATCAAGCTATTTTTTCACACTTGGCCAAATAAGGTCTAGTATTTTCAATTTATTATATCTGATCCTCTGAATGGACCAGCAAGATAAATGTTATAATGGCAAGTTAAGCGTAGTAAGGTCGGAAAAGAAAAAATAGTTTGAAAAGCTTTTCAATTCTTATAGGACGAATTTTGAAAAACGATGAATGCGGCATGTAATAATTTTTACTTATCTATTAACATACAAACTTTGAAGTTTATACGGCTGACGGTTCTTGAGACCCCCCTTACTGCCTGGGACCTCTTTACTCCTGAGCAATTATCACCCAATCTACGGCCTAAGTTGGCCACACATCTATAAATCAGGAAAAAAATCCTGTTCGTTCGTTGTTATGTTCGTTTCTTGAGTTATGGAGAAACGAACAGACGGACGTTGCATTTTATAAATAGTATGGATGGATGGATGCTGTCATATCGATAAATGTGACAGCGTGCGCTATACCATTATAAGTGAGGAAGCGATGACTGACAATGATTCTCGATAGTTTGGATTGACCCTGCCAATTTCTGTCGTGAAATTTTGTCGAATTTCATATTTAAATTCGAAAATGTTACGATAGGAACGCTCCTACTAATTGAAATGAGTTGGACTTGGACTACTTATAAGTCCAGAGCTTATTAATGGACGCTAGATATTATTTGTTCGTGTTAAAATAAGTTTTCACCTTCTTCTTCTTAGGCGGGTCTACAGTTTAGGGTGAACCGCGGCATCAACTAACAAGCCCCTCCAGTAAGCCCGGTAGTTAGCCAACTGGCCCCAATTGTGCTCTATAAGTCTGTTGAGGTGGCATTCGACTTGCGCGTGCCATTTATCCGTATTGTCCCTTCCGGGTTAGAAGGCTCGAAGAATCTACGGGCCAGAGCATTTGTTTCGATACGCAATTTTGTAACCAGGTCGATGTCACTGTACAGCTAGTATAGTTCGTCGTTGAATCTCCTTCTGTAAAGCCTGGCAATGCAAACGGGACCGACAATTTTATGAAGAATCTTTCTCTTGAAGCGTTCGAGGATATCTTCGTCCGCTTTAGATAGAGTCCAAGCTATATCACCATAAAGCAGGACAAGGATGATCAAGGTCTTATAAAGAATCTCCTTAGTTGTTCCGGATAGGGCTTTAGTACTCAATTTCCTTCTCATCCCAAAGAAATAGCCAGCCAGTTGGCAAAATTTATTCTTCATTTGATTTCTTCTGAGATGTTATTGACAGAATTTATAGCAGAACCGAGGTAGACAAAGTCCCTTACTACCTCAAAGTTATAACTGTCGATTGTGACGGTTTGTTTAATTCTGTTGGGTGTCTCTTTTTGTTGATGGACATTTACTCAATTTTGCCCCCGTTGATCGTTAGACCCATTTTAGCCGTTTCCGTCCCTATAGGTATTAGCAAATATACCAACATAATAGTTAAGATAAATACTGGCCTAAATAATTTTACTTAAAGTGGACTCCTACTGGTAAACTTTTTGCACGATTTTTAAGTCATGAGTGCCTGTTCATAGGTTTTGTCGTCTAGTAGAGCCGTGGCCCGTGAACTGTTTCGTGAGCAGTATAAAGAGCGCCCACTCTCAATGCATAGTCAAAGAAACTTATTCACCTTTTTCACCCTTACGCCCTAATTACGAGGTAAGGGCAGAAATGTTGAAATGTTTTACGAGTAACTGCCAGTTTTCTGACCCGAAAACTTAAGCACCTTCCTAATTAGTAACCGCACACGCACACACTTTTCAAGATTTCGTTCCGACAAACGCAGTAATTTTTTTACGAATTTGATTTCAACCGCTCGTCGGCCGTATTCAAATTTGAACTAAATAAACATTTTAATTATGACAGCAGAAAAAAAAAATAAATAAACAATAAATGTTGGTACTATGTGTACATTACCCTCGGTCTCCCAACGCATGAGGAAGTTGTTTGCCCCCACGTGCAACTTCAGTTTTGCATTTATTTGATCCCCCCCCCGATTAGCCGCGCGGATTGAAATGCAACCCTCCTCACCAACTTACCGCAATGTGCATTTGTCATTATTGTCATTACGCAGTGATTTACAAGCAGCGCACACTTATTAAGGCTATTCCCAGTGCTAGGTATAATTACTGCGATAAGATAATTAGGAAGTGTACATGCACTCAAAGGAGGGTACATTGTTTTGAATTTATGCCCCATGGTTAATTATTATGTTGCCCATACAAATTCATAAAAGAGAAAGATGAATTCGCTTTTGTACTCGTATCTACTCGTATTTGTGGATGTTGTGTACTATTTGTTTGAGTTTGAAAACATTGAGATTAAAGACGGCGCGCTTTTCTGTTCTGCTCATTTTTCTGATGTAATTTTTTATCAGAGACAGAGACAGAGACTGTAATGTAGGTCAAGGTGTATGACACTGGTGCAACCTTTAGTTGTTGTATAATGTATCTTGAATGTTTGCAAAAAATAACAGAGACTTTTGAGTCATATCGGAGAAAGCCAGGTATAGATACTTTGTGTTCTTATGTCTTTAACCGCGTAGAGGAAAATTTTTAGTCCGATAAGGAAGTGCAACTTTATACCTAGGTTGACGTTGGCCATTAAGTGAGAGAGTATTTTATTTATAAACAGTTCGACACATTTTTTGCTTGAATGATGCAAGTATATTCGGAACAGGATGTAGTTTAAATTCTCATCTTCTTTGTCTACACTAACATATCCAATCGCTGTCCAACATTTGACGACTTGAGACTTCCAAATGATAGAAAGTCCTTGGATTGTCGGCTTAGAGTCACGATTTGACGTAGACCCAAGAAAGAAAAATTTATATTGATGTCAAGTCTTCTGACAGCTCAAATCCTCCTCGTGAGATGATCCAATCGCGAAACTTATCCTTCTTGTTAGAACCACACCTATTTAATATCAATTTTCTCAAGTTGTTGGCACAGAAGTTGAGTATGAAGGTTCTAAAGCGATTGTTATTCACACCGTGTCTCCACGAGCAATATTTCATAGCTTGCCATATAGTATGCTATGAAAATTGCTCGTGGAGACCACAAATAGTATTCTATGAAAAATGGTATTCCATCTATTGCTCAGCTCATAGCTTGCTATCGATAGTATGCTATGGGGTGTACTTTTTTGTTGTGACGCATTTGTTTTCGTGTGATGGGTATGGAAATAGTATGATATGAAATGCCCACCCTACATTTTATTGCATACTATCGTTATTTCTTTCTATCAGAAATGACAGATGGCAAGCTATGAAATATTGCTCGTGGAGACGCGGTGTCATGGTTAGAGCTCTTACCTTCTCATTTCAGAAATTATACGAGTACTAGTACGAAGACTTCGCCTAGCTAGCATGTTTGATCACACCAAAAACAACAAAAAGTTAAACAAAGAGCCTAGTTATCCTGGAATAAAAAAAGTGGGTAGCTAGTCAGCCACGTAATGAGACTTTATGTGTCAAGTTTTTTTTTAATGAGCTTAGTAAAGGTAGAGTGGGGAAGCGGAGAGTAACAACGATTCTCGCTTGTTTGGGATTGACCCTGACAATTTCTGTTGTTTCGGTTTAAAGTGTTTGGCTCAATTGGTTCCGAAAAGAACTCGAAAACAGCCCGAGTTGGGATGTGTGCCTTTACTATAGAGAACTTGAATTTAATAGAATAGATTGCATGTAACTTGATTCAGTCTGACTTTGTAATGATGCTTTGTAATGAGCTCAAGGAGATCAAAGAGTTGTGCGATCGTAATAACATCCAGAGGTTTTGTAAAAAAGCCAAGGAGCTGGCTACTGGCTACCAAACCGGAAGGGAGTAGTATATGCAACATTTCCAGCAGCTACTTAATGGACATCATGTAGAGAGAGTGATAGGCCAAGAAGAGAACCTACGTCCAGTCAATGAAGAACCAGTTCCACCACCTGGTATAGAAGAAGTTGGCCTAGCTATAAAAAAGCTTAATGCGAGAAACAGATTACCACAGCACCAGCAACAGCAACTTTGACAGCAGCAGCAACTTCAACAGCAGAAGTCGCATGAAACACATTGGAAACATCGACAGCAACTTTGTCAAGGGAGGAAAACAAAATTTCTTGTGAGTTGATTGCAACGCAGCATTACCAGATTACCTTTTATATCTTCCAAAATAAATGGTAAAAGCGAAAAAATGATATTAGGTACATGACGACCTGTAAAATGTTAGAGCAAATAGTATTTTATAAATAATTTATATAAGTATAATTTGTAGACTGCTGAAACTTTTTTTGTCTATATCTGGTAATGATACTGCGCCTTCAGTATGTCAGCATTCGAAAGTTGAGAGAACTAAAAAAGTCACCGTGGTGTTGGTAGCCGTTGCACAGCAACATTGAATTTAGGACTTAGCTCTAACGTCGATGTCGATGTTGCTGTGGTAATGTAACTTCAGCCATTAAAAAGCAGGGGCTCTAAAAAGTGCGCTGTGGCTGTCAAAGTTGCTGTTGCTGTTGCTGTGCCAATCTGTTTCTCGCATAAGAACAACAAGGCCGCAGGCTTTGATGATTTACCTCTTTAAATACGGTGGTGATGTTTTGGTAGGGAGCATGCGCCGAATCATCAATCAAGTATGGGTGGAAAAATACATGTCTGATGACTGGACTATCAGCTCCATACGCCCCATCTACAAAAAAGGCGATCCTATGTCGCCACCTACTAGTGTCAGTGTGCCTTCCGGCCCTGGCAGATCGACTACAGACCAAATTTTCACACTAAGGCAATTAATAATAGATAAGACCAACGAATTTCAAGTCGAAACTCACCAGCGAGTGACTTTATCGACTTCAAAGCCGCGTATGATAACATACATCGTCAGGATTCTGGAAAGTTTACTGGATTAAATCAGAGGCACCAAGAAACAGATTTTTCTACTAAATTGAAACTAATTCACTTGCTCACTTAAGGGACTACTCGTGAGCTCGTGATGGACCTCAGCCGTCCATCCTGTTAGATACTGGGCAGGGGCACGTTATTTTAGGTTACCTTAACCAAGGGTAACAAGCAAGCATAAGGAGGCATATATGGTCGATATCATCTCAGTAGCTGAACGGATCTGTTTAAAAAAAAAACCCGCGCAACAGGCGGGTGAAACCCAAGGGCTAGCTTCTCACAACCATTCGTTTTGTGTGATTTTCTATTTTTGGGACGAATGGAAGGGACCTACAATTTTATGCCGAGTCCGAACGGCTGAATTGAGAAGCTTTTTCATGACAGTCGTACTCTCGGATGTTTGTCAGACGTTCGCGAGAGATGGCGCAGTAGAAAAAACTTTAAGATATAATTTGTGTTTTTCCGGGGATCGAACCTGGGATCCCTCGCACAGTAGTCCGGAACGGATCTGTTTAAGAACTTTATATTGGTACATAGTCTTTCTACTAAATGCTCTAAAACTATAGCGCAAAGCTGGACGTTTTGGTTTGGCCGTGATTCCAACTCCGACATTTGCCATAATTAATGGTATCATTACATAGCCTTGAAGTCGATCAGGAGGTTATGAGTCTTGTCTTCCCAGGATTTCCCTCACAGTTGCAATTTGGTCTATGCTCGAATTGTTTAGGCCCAAAACTACACTAGCAGGTATTATTATTTCTTGAATTTATTCTTGACTTGAAACATTTTTGGTACTACACTAGCAGGTATAGGATTTGAGACTTACATACCTTCTTCCACCCACACGCGCCCAATGAAAACTTCATCCAAGTTTCTCTCTTAACTTGATGATATCCATTAAGCAGCTATTGGAAATGCTCAACGAATCCGTGATTCTCTCTGATAAATACATACTTCCTTACTTACTTACGAAGGCGGCTCTACAGTTCAGGGTAAACTGAAGCCTCAACTAACAAGTTCTAAAGTTAGCTTGGTCCTTAGCTAACTGCACTCCAAGTTGTTGCGAATTGAGGTCGCCTTCTAAACTTGCGCGTGCCACTTAAGGCGAGGTCTTGCTCTACTGTGTTGTCCCTCTGGGTTAGACTCGAAGACTCTACGGGCCGCAGCATTTGTTTCCATACGCTCTACATGTCCTAGCCTTCGTAGACGACTGACTCGCAGTTTTTTGACCAGCTCGATGTCGCTGTACAGATCGTACAGCTCGTCGTTGAATCTACTTCTCCAAAGCCTGGCAACGCAAAGGGGACCGAAATCGATGAAAATATGGTGGGTATCGATTTGGACTTCTTAGGTTTTTTCCAAGATCTGGCTAAGTGTGAATTGATCGTCGGACGCGTCGTCATAGTTAACATTGTCATTTCACCATAGATAGACCAGACTTACGCCCGAACAACGTTTGCAAATTATTGAATTTTATTACCAAAAATCGTGCACAGTAAAAAATGTGTTTAGAGCACTTCGTCCATTTTATGGTGGTCGTAATCGTTAATGATGCTCGCTATCGATTGATTATTTCGGACTTTTGTTTCCCCAAAATGGAAGAGCTGGGCGACCAAACCCAGCTCTTCACATGTGGTTTCAACAAGACATGCCACATAGCACTCGAATCTATGGACATATTGCGATGCGAATTTGGTGAGCAATACATCTCACGTTTTGGACCTGTGAATTGGCCACCTAGATCGTGCGATTTGACGCCGCTGGACTATTTTTTGTGGGGGTATGTGAAGTCTCTCGTCATTACGGATAAGCCAGCAACTATTGCCGCCTTGGAAGACAACATAACTCGTGTTATTGGTGAAATACCAGTCGATATGTTGGAAAAAGTATGCCAAAATTCAAAATTTCGGATGGACCACGATGCGTAGTCGCGGTCAACATTTACACGAAAAAATATTTAAAAAGTAAATGGCAACAATTTATTTATCGACCTTAATAAAAAAATTTTTACTCAATTTTGCAAATTTTTATTGTTGTTTCCGATTTTAAAAACCATACGCTTAAAAAATCACTTATTTCTCTGTGAAATTCTGAGTTTTTTAGGAGTTGAGATCAATTTAAAAGAAATAGCTGTTCAAATGTTTACATTCCTGCTACAGAAAACTGCACATAAAACAATTGTGTCTAAATATTTCCGAATCGTCAAAGTTAAAAGAAAAGCTCGAAAAGGTTTGTTTAGTTCTTAGGTCCAAAGAATTCTGTATTCTGATACATTTAATTCAAGGGAAATATAAAATTTTGGGCCGACATTCAGAACCAAAAAACGAAACCTTTGGCTACTTAACAATGTAAATATTATGATAAAATTTGTCACAATATCAAGTGCCATGTGTGGGAACTTTCTGAAGTGTGTTCTGAAGGTCTCCATTACAAACAACAACGAAAAAAAAAACCTTTATCTATTTGCTTAAATTTCTGGGTTACTTAAGATGACTGACCTTTTGACTGTATAAGTCTGTATATTAAGCATACAAAGGCAAAACAAATGTTTGCATACACTTGACACTTGAAGATAAAAGCTTTCAACTTATGCCACCAAGCTAATTTCAATTTAGGTAATTTATGTATTTCATTAATCATTTGTGTCTCGATAGCGGCGTTAACGACGGCAATTACAACTCGAAATATTTTCCAAACAAAGACTTTGAAGAAGACACGAAAACCACAAACACCTGTTATAATTGCTCCACATTATTCTGTCTGTCTACACTCGAAACATATCTGTCAATGGCATTCGTCAACAGACAAGACAATTTTTTTTATCTATACTCCACCACACTAGAGTGCACACAGAACTCACAAGTCAGAACTGTCAGAACGACACAATATAAACCCCGAACAAGCTGAAATTCTTCACTCACAACGAGCTGTTTGGCGAATTTAAAAGGTCAACCGCACTTAGAATGGCTTTAGCTGAAGGTTTGAAATACGTTTGCATGATCCTAGTGTTGGTGGGTCCATCCTGCAATGGTTATGCCATCAATATTGATGACGATGAACTCATCGACTTGAGTTCCTTTGGTGAGAACGCATTCATTCAACCGGACAACGAAACAACGGGCCAACTTGTAGCTGAATACAGCGAGGAGTCCGATCAAAACCCCGAAGAGCTGGGTGCATACTTTGAAGGAGACATTCTAATACCAGTTCGATCGGATATGAGAAATGGATTAGTGTCGAAGAGTTCCCGCTGGCCAGGTGGGGTGGTCCCATACGTGATAGCTGGAACATTCAGTCCCAACGAACTAGCAGTCATCGATTGGGCATTCGGTGAGTACCACCGAAGGACGTGCATTCAATTTAAGCCACGCACACGCGAGAAGGACTACATCTCAATAGTGAATGGGAACTCCGGGTGCTGGTCCGCTGTCGGAAGGATGAGTGGCAAGCAGGAGGTGAACTTTCAAACACCACCCTGCCTGATGAAGCGCGGCACAGCATTGCATGAGTTGATGCATGCGCTGGGCTTTATTCATGAGCAGAATCGTCATGAACGGGACAGCTATGTAACGGTGCGAGCAGAGAACATAAAGAAGGATATGATGGTCAATTTTGCCAAGTCTTCTGAGAAGGACGCACATGGTATGGGAATAGGTTACGATTACGCCAGTGTGATGCACTATTCGCCAAAGTCATTCTCGAAGAACGGCAAACCTACAATCGAGGCAAAGGTAGGCGCTTCTCACTATTTGCATTTTTATAGATTAAAATGTGGATTTTGATTTACAGATTAGCTCCAAGGAGGCTGGTATGATGGGACAGAGATCTGGCTTCTCTGCAGCGGATGTGGCCAAGATAAACCTTATGTACGGTTGCAAACGTAGTAATGTAGTAGAAGAAGATGAGTACTACCTTGACGTTGATTACTTGGAAGCGTAGCTTTTAAAAAAATCCACATGACACTGACGAGAATAAATTATTTCATTTTTATTATTATTTTTATTATTTATCATTATTTCAATAAAATAGTTTTTCAATTTTGTGATAAAATAAAGGTGGTTCTGCAATGCAAAAGTTTCACAAAAAATATCTTCGTTAAGTGTCAGTGTCATCAGTGATGTCTGTCAGTACTTTATAGCCTGACAAATCAATAGATACCTCAATGATTAACTCAATGGCAGGGACTGCTCCCCAATTTAAGCGAGAAATTTTGTCAGTCCTCGCATTCCCCGATTCAAGTGATCTACTACATTTGGTTGTGCAAGTCTTTAGCCTTTCAGTAATCAATATTAGCGGCCATAGTTCTTTTAATGGAATAACATTTGAGAGGGTGTCTGCAGTTTTAATTTTTATCTTTTCTTAATTTCAGACAACTTTTATAGTAAAAAAAAAGTTGGTTATAAAAAGTATGTTTCGAACCGCTTTTACAGAGTTTATGCGGTTAGTACCAGCCATGAATTTTAAAAGAGACTTAGAGTATAGTGCTCGATAGAATTGCTATATTGCGCTTAAAGGTCAGTCTTCTCATTCTACGCATCAATTCCAATGATGCAAGCAATGTAAAGGAACCAATTGCATCGAAAAGTACATAAATTCGTATTCACCTTCGAATTAAACTGAAAACGGAATACAGAGGCACACATTTAGAAAGAACTAAATGTCTTTTAAGACTGCACAAAAACCTTCGGGAAGAAGTGGAGTTTACAACCGAATATAGTAACTGGTTCTACACTGCGCTTAAAAAAATAAATAAATAAATAGGTGGCGCAACAGGCGTGTAGACACCCTAGGCCTTGCTTCTCGCAACCATTCGTTTTGTGTGAGTTTCTATTTTTGGGACGAATGGAAGGGACCTACAACTTTATGCCAAGTCCGAACGGCTGAATTGAGAAGCTTTTTCAGGACAGTCATACTCTCGGATGTTTGTCATACATTCGCGAGAGGTAGCGCAGTAGAAAAAACTTTTGGATGTAATTTGTGTGTTTTTCCGCAGATCGAACCTGGGATCCCTAGCACAGTAGTCCAGCACACTAACCACTGCGCTACTGCGCCCACACTGCGCTTAAAATACCAATTCTGAAGCCTATGACTCGAAATTCTCAAGAATTTAAAAAAGGGAAAAGGACAAGCGATTACTTGTGGAGGTCCGAGGTAGGTATAAAGTTCACTTAAATCTACAGCACATTTAGGCATAGAAACATCTGCAGTCTCCTTTTCATTACTTATACTCAGCGTTACCGATGTATAATGTGAAAATGTCTTCAAAAAAGGTCCCCCGAGTCCAAAAATGCGTCCCAAACAACAAAAAATTTAAATTTCCATTTTGTATAGGAATATACACCACCAATAATCGCAAAACTCGAAAACCACCATGAACCATGAACTCAAATTTTGGGAGACTCTTTGTTATTGACTTAAAGGAGTTTCTGTGAAGTTTGGTGAAAATTGGACCTACAAAAAATTCTTATAAATCTTATATCTCGAAAACCACAGAATAGATCGAGCACAATTTTTAAGAAAATCTTTCGACATCGTATATCTCAAAAACCACCGAGTGGATTGAGCTCATATATCGAGAAAATATTTACTATTGGCCCGAAGGTGTTTCCACGAGACTTCATACAAATTGGATAAAGGGGCGTGGCACCTCCCATACAAAATATTATGCATTTAAAAAGTTGTAAGATTGTTAACACTGATGTGCATTGTCCATAAAAATTAGAATAAGGTGGGACTCGAAATCGGGGAATTGCACGACCCATAAAAGTAATTTAAAACACTGTAGTTTTAGCTTTGAAATTTGGTAGTTAAATTAATCTACATTTTTATATGTATTGAATTACACGAACGAGTTTCATTTAATCACCCAACGAAGCTGTGGAGTTGGAAGGTTGATTGGGACTCATAATCGCTTATAAAGAGTTACAAATAAATAATTTTTAGGTGGTACGAACTTCACCGGGTCATTTAGTATGTAATAAAAAGCCCAACCATATGTATAGAAGCAAATAAGACTTTGCTGGCATTGTGTTGACGTTTGGAATGGAAAGTGTTGCGCTGTAGGTTTATTTTATTCCGTTTGGTATCTACTACAACTATTCAACAAACATGGGAAGATTTATTAAAGCAGAAAACACACGCAATTGCTCTTCGTTGATGACTTGGTCATTTTTGGGTCCTCTCAGACTTAACTTCAGCGCGCACTCGATCGGTTTGTAGCCGTTTGTGTTGAAGCTGAGATGAAGGTTAATGTGAACAAATCTGAAGTGATGGTCGTCTCCAGAACGCCTGTTTAATGCACTCTGCATGTTAGTGGAGTCCCATTGAAATAGGTGGATAAGTTTAAGTATCTCGGGGTCTTATTCACGATTGATGGAAGGAGCAATGCTGAGTTTTCCTGTAGGGTTGGTCAGGCTGGATCAATTTTGAGAAAGCTCTGCTATTCTGTTATTAGGAGGACTAAACTTGGTGTCAAAGCTAAGTTGTCAGTCTTTAATTCGGTGTTTGTTCCAACTCTTTCCTATAGTCATGAGGTTTGGGTAATGACCGAAAGAATAAGAACCGCGGATACAAGCTGATGAAATGGAATTTCTCCGTTGTATTGCTGGTGTGACCCGTAGAGATCGCATTAGAAATACTAGAATACGTGAGGAACTCAATGTCGAGCAGCTATTTCTCCGGATGGAGCGATCCATGCTTCGGTGGTTTGGTCATGTTAAACGCATGTCCCCAGCCAGGATCCCACGACGTGCTATGTATACCATCAGGTAGGCGTCCTTTAAGTCGACCCAGGATGATAATGGTTAGACCAAATCCACTATCTATCCTTTACCAGTATGGGGATTACCCTTGATGATTTAGAGTCGATGACGGAGAATTGAAACTTGAGAGATGTGAAGGGTCCACTTGAGCAACCTACATCCGCGACCCACTTAATGGATAAGCGGCCCATCGAAAAATTGAGGTGACTAGGGCAACAGGACTGCGAGTTGGCGGTCTCAGTATACCTTGCCTAAGGACAGGACTGGCTCCACCCAGTAGGTACTATCAAAAATCCTAATAACTTTTGATAGAAACAAAATTCGAGTGCTTGTCGGGGTTATAATGCAAAAAAACTAAGTATCTGCAGAGATGAAAAGGTAATAGAATCTGTGGAGCATATTTTGTGTTACTATGGCCATGCATCCAAGAAAGTCCATCTGGCACGATATAACAGTGATACCCACCAGAATTGAGAAGATTTACCAACATATTCCAATGATTTTGTTAGTTGCATGTACTACCAAGTATATCTACTTTAAAAGGGTAATCACTTGCAATGGGTCGCAATCTGTTAAGCCTAATCTCTTAGCGTGATTTTTAAGAAGGCAGTGCCCAGAGAGCATTCCTTTTACTCTGATCTGATGAGTTTTAATACGTATAGGTAGGTAGGAGTGGCGGTTTGAGATAAAATCCAAGTAGCACTATGTGCCGTTTTGTTACCACATTTGACCTGGTTGTTGTAAGTATGTCGAAGGGTGATTTTGATCCCGTCTGTGGAACTCAAAAAGGTTAAGCTCTTTGATGCTATTATTCGAGACTTCCTCGAGGGATGCGAAGAAGGGTTTACCCAGAGTTCGCTGTCTAGTCCTAGCTAGTGCCGGACAAGCGCATATAGGTAGTGAGTGAGGGTTTCTTTTTCGATTGCGTCGTTACAACTGTGACAGTGTGTACTATGTCGGATGCCTATAATCTGACTGCATGGGTCCCTAGGCCAGTGGCCCGTGATGATCGCTGTTATTCTGGCTATATCTTTTCATGTTTTACTCAGGAGGTGGGTTATTTTTTTTCCGGCTTGATTGAGTTTTAATAATTCTGCAGATTTTTTTCCGATATAGCTCAGGCCACAAGACCTTTGAGACCCTGTAGCCTTTTATATGTGATTAATGATTACCTTCGGTCTCCCTTATTTCTATAGTTTTCTCGAGAATAATTCTTGGCTACGGATATTATTTGTCTTATGCCGTCAGTAGTTTAATTTTGTGTAATCTCTGCCCTGTTTTTGGATAGAACGTCGCGTCGGCCCTTTCTTTACCCTCAATAGTACAGTGTTTGGGTACCCAATATAATCTGACATGGTAGCTCTTGACTAGTTAGGATTTGATGATGTAGGACTCTATCGCCCTTAGTGCAAGGGCGGTAAATAGATAGCGATATTCTTGTTGGATATTGATCCGATTTCAAAAAGATCCGCAGCTTTGTTTGAGAACTACTTCCAGAAACTCCAGTACCACTGCATATGTTTGTAAGTCTTAATGACACGTATAGGTCCACATCACTAGAGTATTTATCCGACGCTGTACCCTCTTTAGATTTGGAACCATTCGTACAGCGACACCCTATAATATAGTATAATGTTTTGCAAGTAGATACACCATATAGCTAGTGTTCTCATTGTATCTACGGTAATGGGTGTGCTTGAATCTACTACCGCGCAAAGGACAATTAATAGATTTGGCTTTGCTAAAAGTCACCGAAGACCAAGAGGCAAGCCTTATAGGCATCAGTAGGGGATTCACAATTGGGTTACATATATGTGTCAGAAAAACTGAACAGATTTTGAAATAAAAATAAATTCTCCCGTCAAAATCTCGCCTATTGTCCTGATTCATATTAAATGAATGCACATCAACGGGACGTTTCCAATTAAATTCTGTATTTGAATAGAAAATTACCATAAGCCCTAATTTCCATTTTGACCACGACAGCAGTGACGAAAAAGGACTTCTATTGCATAAAATATGACCACAGCTTGAGCGATTATTTCGCACACAAAAACACTCTTGGCAGACTAAGCAATTAAATCCTTTTCCAATGCCGACTGTCCGTCACAGAATATACATACATAATATGCAAATTAGACCTGCAGAGAGTTAAATAACTTTTCACTTCAGGTGGCATATTTTTTTCATTTTTTTTTTTAATTCAGAATCAAGACGGCATCCACATCACATCTCTCCCACTCGTGGGTACAACCTTTGTTCGTGATGTTTTCTTGTCCGCCCATCAGGGTTTTTCTTTTTTTTTTTTGGCAAGGTATGGCCAAAATTCAAATGTTATTAAGTTTACCCATTGTACTGCCAATGGAAAATTTAATATACAGTAAATTAATGGAAATATGAAACCGATATGTAGGTAATAACTGTGAGATTGGAGATCGGCGGTCAACTATGTGACCGAAGAGATCCTTTTTGAATGACACTTCTTGCCAATTATTACTTTGTTAATTATTTTTGGATATGTACTTCTTTTTAAGGATCAAGAATTATAGCCAAAAAGACAACAGTAATACACACTAGCCGAAAACAGGTTATTTTGACAAAGCAGACCAACCATAGAGGAGGTCACACTCTTGATATTTGTGTACCTATTGCCACTCGAACGCACAATGAAGCTCGTAGTGCATTCGGAATTTTTTCTCCAGGATGGAAGTCTAGCTAAATAGATTAAACTCTTTGGGCATTACTAATAAATCATTTTTAACCTTTAAGTTATGTCGATTTTCTTTGGGCTTTTACCGTTTTGCTCTCAATCTCAGATTTTTCCTGCCCCAATCGAACATGAAATGAGATCAATTTTTTTTGCATTTGTGTTGGTGTGTGATTTGACAGTCAGCTGTTTTCAAATTCCAATTTGTGTTTATAAAATTGAATTGTTAATTGTTAGTTTTTTACTTGTACTTGTACAATAACTACTTATTTGTTTTGTTTTGAACTAGAACTTCGTCCTTCCCCATGAAAACAACCCCATACGACGATCCATTCGTCTACATTAATATCCATTTTCATATTTTCAAATTTATTCCACAATAGGTAGGGGAGACTGGGGCACATTTGAACCCTTTTTGCTTTGAGGTCTCATAAAATCCTATTTGTTTAAATTATTAAACTCACTTTAAGAAATGCAAATAAACTTTGATTTGGACAAATAACTACGTAAATTTAGTAAGGGCGTATAATTTATTTATATTTAAAAACGAAGTAGGTCCTTATGTTCAAAGGAACCCCCTTCCCCATACGGGGGGCACTTTTGAACGGCAGTAATTGTAATTGCTATTAGCAGCTAATAAGTTACTACATGCTTTGTATTTTTTTAATAAAATAAATTAACTTTATTTTTTTAATAAAGAAAACAAAAACGACTTAGCAAAAGCAAACTGAAATTTTGAAATTACTGAAATAGGTATTTTACAGACTGAAGAAACTTTCTAAAACAAAAATGAGTTATTTTATTAACCGAACATAAATTTAAAAAAAAATTAAGACAAAAATTATCACCGCAGCTGTCCTCGATGTTCCCGGAGCGTTAATTGGTGGTGGTACCTTAGCTTTTAGTTCAATGCCACTTACCCCTTGTTCAAATGTGCCCCGACTATTTTGTTCAAACCTACCCCAATAAGTCAAGCGACAGAAGAATGTGCGCAAATATTTATATTTTTCATATTTGTCAAAAAACGTACCTTTATACGTTTTCAAATGCAGTTGTGCCTTAAAAATATATTTTACACAAAAAGAAAAGCTCACTATAAAATGTGTACACTCTTACAAATAAGAATAATTAAAATATGCAATTTAAGCATAAAACCTCCTCATGCGTCTACTTCCAGGCGACACGACTGCAAAGACATCCGAAAGTCATTGAGGACTAAAGAACACGGTATTACCAAGTTTAAATTTTGGTTTATAAGTATGTACTTTGAAATAGTTTTAAAATGTTGTTTTATTAGCAATGTGCAAATGTGTCTCACGTTCAAATGTGCCCCAGTCTCCCCTAACAATAACTCACCTCAAAGTTTGACAAGAGTCACTTGTTTTGGTATTGGTGAAAGTATGTGCGAATCTCTCTCTCGAATCGAGATTCGCAAAAGTGATCTGAATCTTAAAAAAAGTGCTTTTTTTTGCCCAAAGAAAATCGACATTAAATATTTTGTAGGTCACAATCGAAAGTTTTATATGGAAAATTTCACTATTGCGAGAGCTTGTAAAATTTACCCTGGACAGTCAAAGTTGTTATGCCAAGGACATAGAAAAACCATTTCTGTAGACTTTTAAATGGCGAAGACGACAAAAATCCGCTGTCAGGCAAAACAAACCATTTACCCTTTACGATGTATCTAGGACAAAACTTCCATCCACCTGACCAAAATGAAGTGAGGATATAGCAATATCCAAGCTAAAGTCCAACAAAGTTGCGGACGGTTTAAATGCCGAGCTTTTAATGGTAGCGGGAGATCACTTGGTGGAGATCATACACCAACTCGTCTCAAAGATTTGGTCAGAGGATAGTATGTCTGATAAAAGGAGATCCTCTATAGTCTCCTTAATATTGCATATAAGATCCTATCTCATGTACTTTGTGAAGGTCTGAAAATATTTCGTAAGTCCACAACTGACAAAATACACACAATACGGCAGATCCTGGAGAAAACCCAAGAAGTCTAAATCGATATCCACCACCTGTTTATCGATTTTAGGACCGCATATGAAAGCATTTATAGAGACGAACTACACAGAGCCATGTCTAGTTTTGCATCCCTGCCAAACTCGTCAGATTGTGCAGAATTACGATGGATAATGCTCGCTTATTCATAAAGGTGGAAAACAATCTCACCGAGACCTTTGATGTCAACAAAGGGCATTTCAGCGCATGTGACTTTTTCCACATCGTTATTGAGAAAATTGTGCGAAACTTCTTGCATACGCTGACGACATTGACGTCATTGGCAGCGAGCTGTCTTTAGTGCGTTTGCAAGCGCCAAAAATTGGTTTAGTGGTGAATGAGGATAAACCCAAATATACATGCTAGAGGCGGATGAAGATCTCCTTAAGCTACGATTACATTTTTTCGAGTCATTTAACTGGCGCTGTGACGTCAGAAAAAACTGTCGCATTAAAGCGACATTGAAGCTACGATTCGTCATTGGAAAAATGGCGATCACACGAAATGACTATCATCGTCATTTGTGTCCCAAAATCAAATGACGGACACTGCGAGTCATTTAGAATTTTTCGTTGCGATGCCATTTAAATGACGAGCGAAAAATGGCGATCACACGGTACTGACTTGCCTCATCAAAATGGCAAATGGCACCTTTCCTATTATTTCGATTTCGCGTCAGTTATCTGTTTTGTGATCAGACGGCAATGACCTATGAGAAAAATATAGCTACTGTCAGTTAGAGTTTTTCTCTCGGCCACGGCCCACGACGCATACGTGCGAATTTTTCAATTAAATTAAATAGAAAAAAAAATTATTATCATAAATAAAAAATGTCAAAAAGAACTTTTGGGATGATGGTGGAAATTGCGGAGACGGCGTATTTAGCAGCGTGTGTGCTGGAAGAAGACGATCTTGATTACGAGCCAACGCGACGAAAGCGGAGTATTTGGCAAAAGAAGTGGTTGAGCCGTCGCGAGAAGATTGGATTTTGCGCTGGAGTACTACTCGAATTGCGCGAAGAAGAACCTGAACTATATCGCAATGTCCTTGTCATTCGTATGTCAGCTAATCAATTCGATTATTTGTTGAGGTTATGTCCCCATCCTTTTTTTGCAACAGACAATCCATTCACCGACTTTTGATCAAGCAGCAAAGCAGACAGGTTCAATTACCCACCTCTGCCACGCATCAGTCTCCCTACTTAGTGATGGCCGCGTCAGAGGCAATAGACAGGGGGCAGACTGTTACGGTCGCCCTCCGCCTTGACCCGAAGAGTAAACCTACCCCGACCACTGCACTAAATGTCATCCTAGGCCTATTAGCCTATTACCTATTCAAGTACACATTCAAATGGAAGTAAGACTGAGTATCCATCCTCTATTCCATTCGTAAATCATCGACCCCCCATTTCTACCACCGGAGGTCACCTTTCCCTAATATAATAATATAATATGGCTTCCAAAAAACCTCTCTATCATCATCCCTCCAAGGTAAGAGTCTGGTATACAGACGGGTCCAAGATGGATACAGGGACTGGATCTGGCATTTATGGAGAATCGCCTCAAGCGAACTTTTCAGTCAGCGTAGGCAAATACTCGTCCCTATTCCCCACATGTAGACTATGTCTGGTGAGCGACGAAATCTCTCTTCACATTCTCACGGAATGTCCGGCTCTCTTTTGCCTTAGAAAGAATGTCCTTAGCGAAGAACTCGTTAACTCAGCAAATCTGGCTGGAATACCCCCAGAGAAGATACATACTTCTCTCCCTGACTGTCTCCAGAGTAAAAAGATTGCTCTAGGAACCTAGAGCCTTCGAGCCTTGCCATTTTTTGGAGGCCGACATTTAAATGGCGCAACAGCCAAAAAGTTTAGTTATTTGTCCTAGGCGTCATTGAAGAGCGATCACACGGCCATTTTTCCCCGCCATTTAAATGGCACAAAATTCATGCCATTTGCTCCGCCAATTTCCTAGCCATTTAAATGACGCTGAAAATGGTATCCCAAAAATGCCGATCACACGGAACGCCATTTAAATGACTGCTATGTGACGCGATTTTTACGTCAGAGCGTCAGTTAAATGACTCGAAAAAATGGCCGTGTAATCGTAGTTTTATTCGCTTTGAACGCAAAATTCTTCGAGTGATTTTCGGTCCCGTTTGCGTTGACGGGCTTTGGAGAAGGAGACTTAACAGCGAACTCTACGACCTCTACAGAGACATCGATCTGGTCAAAAAAGTACGTACCAGTCGAATAAGGTAGCTGGGACATGTAGAGCAAATGGGCACCAACGCTTCTCCCCGCGGAGTCTCCTCCTATTCTAACAGAGAGTAGAGGAAGGCCATCGCCTTGGGTGGCGCCCACAAGTGGAAGGGGACATCAACCAATTTGAAGTACGCGACTGGAGGCGGTTAGCCAAAAATCGGGGATAACTGGAGAGGCCTGTTGATTGGCGCTCAGGTCATTTACGGACTGAAATACAAAAAAAAACATTATTAAAAGATTTTCAATTGGGATTGGTCGCTGTTGGCCAGACTATGGCGGGCAGTCATTTTTGAGAAATATTCATAAAACGGCAATATTCGAGTTTTCTGAGAAAAACTAAGTACGTGGTCATGTTTAGAATGCTTATGTTGTCTTAAATATGTATTTTGATCAAAATCGTTAGAGCGGTTTTTTGTAAAATTATGCTGACAAATGTGTTCAGCTGAAAACTGAGTACGACATATTCTTCAGAATATAAACATTACCTAGCAGATATATTTTCATCCAAATCGAAAATGGTGTTTTCGAGATATGAGCAGTTTTTAAAGTACCGGTTTTAGCGATTGGGAAGGACGCATTCATGGTTCAAAAAACACTGTTTGTCAACTGTTTAGCTAAAAACTGAGCAAATGGTATTATTATGGATTTAAGCATTACCTGAAAGTAACATTTTTATCATTATCGAAAATGGCGTTTTTGAGATATGAACAGTTTTTTAAAGCACTATTATTAGGGTTTTGGGTGGATATCAAAGGACGCAGTCTTTTTAGGGAAAAACTGAGTTTGCTATCAAGTTAAGAATGACAATAGTACCTTAAAAATATTATATATTAATATATATATATATATATTAATTTTTTTTTTAATCGTTTTTACCGTTTTCGAGAAAAAGCCAATTTTCAAAACTGCCGTTGCTGGACTTTTTATCGAAAAACTGGGTATGCAGTCATGTTAAGCATGCTTACATTAACTCAACTATCAATTTTGGTTCAAATCGTTAGATACGTTTTCGAAAAAATCTAAATTTAGACATTTTTCGTCATTTTTCGTAAAATTTTTATATGGGAGGTACCGTTAATATTAGGGAAAAAAAAAACCAAAATTAGGGAAAGCCCAAAAACTCTAAATACGAAGTTTGAATCAAATCCGTCCAGGCGTTTAGATTCGTCAGGGGTGGGACAGACAGACATACGGACGGACAGAATTGCGAGATCCACTTTTTTGAGTTCCCCTATCATCGTTATATCAGAATTGATCAAAATCTCGAGTTCGAAATTTTGTACGAAAACAATATCTTTCTCTTACTACGTATACGAGAAAGTTAAAAAATTAGTATTTTTAGCGCAAACGTTGCATGCGTTTACCCCCCGCCTCGGTAGACAATGAGCCAACACCCGTTCTTCAAAGGAACGCGGAGATCGGCCGAGAACAATGCCACGGTCCGTGAAAGTGTACAGAAAAGCCCGAGGCAGTAAATACCTCGCCGTTCAAAAGAAGTCGACTTTCGCAGAGCTCAACTTGGCGAATTATGCTTTGGAAATTAAACTTACAGGATGCAACTTACCCCAGAGCTCACAGTAAATGACCATAGACAGCGAAGTTTGTACGCTGACTGGCCGTTTGGAAAGAGGGGTCTAATCCTAATTTTTGCGGAAAGTCATTCTTAGTGACTATGTTGTAAGCTAATGGGGGTATAGGGATGGAGTGAAATATCCTATTTGGTAGCAGCATCGGCACGCTTGCGGTTGCACGGCGTTAACTCGTAGGTGGGGCGGGATCTTGCTACTATGTACCCTATGCTTACTAAAATTATCGTGCCGAAAATGAAATAAAAAAAAGGAAGAAAACTGAAATTGTGACATAAGGTCAAGTTATCACTGCAAATCTGGCAGTGATACTATTGTATGATGATAAGGTGGGTATTATGAACATTCTTATTACTTTGAGGTGTCTTAGGTGTTGTGACACTTGGAGGAACCCTCCCCTTGCGACTGGCAGTGGCCATCGCACCGTGACTATTCCTTCCTCAATCTCTATTGGAATAGTCCCTAACTCGAGATCACGAACACTTCTCTCAGCGACTCATCTCAACGACTACAAAAAAAATGGTTTAGCACATACTCATGTTTACATCAAATACCGAAGAGAAAACAGAACCGTTTAACATTTCATTGGTGAGAGCATCTTATCTTTATTATTTGTTAAAAATCAAAATCATATGCTAAGTACGTGTGCATCAAATGAAGAGAATCCAAAACAAAAATATTCTCTTAAAACTATGGCATTTGTTTTTGTAGCAAGAAAATTCATAGGTTAATTTAAATTGGTTTGACGAACTAATATAGTTGATAATCCAGATAATTGTATCAATTGAATGTCGATAATGTAGATCGATTTAATTATAAAATGTACTTTCAGATAAACTTTCGCAATATCATATAGGTAATAAGAAATTTAAATATAGTTATCTATGGATCAAAGTAATTTTAAGTAAAGATAGGCCAACGAAAATAATGTAAATTGGAATGTACTCACGTTCTTACTGATGTTTCTGGAGCGATGAAATTTGTGCACAAAGTTCCGCTGTTGTAGTTGAATTATATATATATACCTTTATGAACTATTTTAAAACACTATTATTTTCAGTGGCTATGATTTGCAAAAATTTAAGAATCTAGGTTTAGTAAATTAAGATTATAAGGTGATAAGCAATTAATATGTTATAGCAAGTTAAGTAGGTAATGAAATTAATCACTATGAATGTTCAGTTTATGTAGTGTAATGGTTGATTTTGTTTTGGATGAATGCTCGCATTATGACTGGAACTGGTATGGATGTTTTAGGGATTTGATTGATCCAACGGGATGCATGTGCTTGATGGTATGATGTTGTTGGATGTTTTCTTGTGGTATAAATGGTGGTATTTTGTTTTTTTTTTTTTGTTTAAATTATTCTATGTAGGTAAATTTGGTGTGTTCTTGATGGATTTTGAGTTAATTTTTTTGGTTTTTTGTAGCACTTTTAAAACACTTTTGTGACATGGTTAGTTTATGTAGACTGATTTTGGCGCGTCTGACTACCATGTAGCTGTGATGGTTAGAGTGGTGGTGTACGGAACAGGCGGGTTAGAGGAATTTGCATAATCCTTTTGCAGGGTCTAGTTTGCGTCCATGAGGTGAGGTATTACCTGAGTGCGCATCACTGGTAAGAGACACTCTCGTGTATTTCGTCGCAGAACGGGGTGATACCTAATCAAATGACTTTAGCGGAGCACTGGGACACCAGATTTTCGGTCTCAGCTAAAGTCGTTTACACAATGCCTATCGAAATTGGCTGATTAGGATAATAGTTATAAGAAAACAAAACATGCGGGCTTACCTTTGTGGGTTTTATTAATATTTTTGCCCGATATACCTATGTTAGTAGGCGTGGGCTTGATTTAAGCAAACTAGATTCTCGTTGCGATGGATGATTTTAGTTAGAGATCCCTCTGTAGTGTTTACCGCACTTATGCTCAATTTATCCAACACTTAATATTCTATGCAAACAATAAAGAAACATATAGGTACGCTTAAAATTGGGAAGATTCGAAAGGAATCAATTAAAAATCGCATATGCGAAAATCTTAACCTCACCAGGAGGTAACTTACATCGTGCCATGCAGTAGTCCAATCCACGAGTAAAGTGTTTTAGAGAAAAGGAAGACAGATAGATAGGCACAGGCTTAAATAGCTTTCATTTTCGAAAGAAAGTGACAAATATGGCGTTCGATTTCGAAAATATCCACACAAATTGGTATAATTCGCCATGAGCAGCGTTCAAATGTCTCTGTCCGGTTTTTGTCTTGGGTGGATAGATCGACGGTTGAGTTTGAAAAAGGATACATTCGTGGTGAATTTAAATTCTCAAAATTTATATATGTATTTTTTTTTCTTAATTTTGTATGAATATGCCACAATGTTAACACGCAAAATTTGCGTATATGGAAACATGCCAAAACCAATGCAATGCATTCACAAAAGTGGCAGTAATCATTAGTCCGTACTTTTTTGAAAACTACCTATTTAACTGCGGGCGCTATAGAATGATGCTAACCCATTTCTGTTGGCCTAAATTTAACAATATGGAGGTAGACGACATGTGTTTACAGAAAGACGGGGCTACGTGTCACCCAGTAGAGGCCACGATGAACATTCTGCATGAACGATATGAGGGTACGGCTATATCTATCGCAAAATTGGCCACCAAGATTTATGCGATTTGATGAGAACTTCAGTTTCCAATCGGTTCTTATAAGTCTCATGTTCATTTTACAAAGTGACGAGCGAAGTCCGGATGTAGGTCCCCAGAGATACTGCGCATCTGAAGCGCCAATTCTTAAATAGATAGTTGTCAATAATGTATAATGTCGATGGGTCCAAGTAAGTGAATTGAGTGCGAAATATATACTAGCACTTTTCTTGTGGGATTTTCTGAAGTCGAGCATCTCAAAATCCTTCAGGCTCCCAGACACAGCCAGTGTGTTTCAGGCGAAAATACTTGCTATCCGGGAAGCCTGTCGCCTAATCAAACTACACACGGACATAGCTCCGAGGCAAAAGATAGACATATTCATTGACAGTCAAGCTGCGATCAAGGCTATCGCCTCAGCAAATATAAACTCAAAATTAGTCTTAGAGTGTCGAGAGGAATTGGCCTCGCTTGATCAGTTCAGGATCACCCTGATCTGGGTTCCAGGCCACAGCAACGTTTATGGAAACGAACAGGCTGACGAGCTGGCCAGGCGAGGTTCTGGCCTCCACTGCTCAATTGAGGAATCGGTCCAAATTCCAATAGGAGCAGTCAAAGCAAAAATCTCCGCAGAATCCCTATCGAAAGCCAATCTCAGATGGAGTAGGCTAACTAATTGTGTCATAACCAGAAGGATGTGGCCAAATTATAGCAGGGAAAAAACAACCCACCTCCTGAGTAAAACACGTAAAGATATAGCCAGGATAACAGCGATTACCACAGGCCACTGGCCTATAGGGGACCATGCAGTCAGATTAGGCATACCACATAATACACACTGCCGCAGTTGTAACGATGCAACCGAAAAAGAAACCCTCATTCACTATCTATGCGTTTGTCCGGCACTAGCCAGGACTAGACAACGAACTCTGGGTAAACCCTTCTTCGCATCCCTAGAGGAAGTCGCGAAGAATAACATCAACGAACTTCTAACCTTTTTGAATTCCACAGGCTGGATCTAAACCACCCTTCGACATACTTACAACAACCAGGTCAAATGAGTAAGTGGTAACAAAACGGCACTTAGTGCTACTTGGGTTTTTATATAAACCGCCACTACTACCTACCTACTACCTACCTTCTGAAGTCGCAGGTCTATGCTAATAAGCCGCAATCGACCCTTAAATCCCATAAAGTAGAGTCTTCTATTCAAGTGAAAGTGGGACAGCATTCAATTTTAAAGTCTAAGTTCTGCCAAAAAGGAGCAATTTCTGCATAAAAGGTAGTCCTAACTTTTCAGTTCAACAAAAATGCTTGGAGCTAAGTCTACCAGTATAACCAATATCATGAACACACTTCATCTTCATCAAAATATTTTATTAATTGATTTGCTTATATTTCCTGCACAGACTAGTAACAGATGGAAACTGTCAAGTCACCCCTCTCAATGCTCGTATGCAAAAAGGGTGCAGATTCTTGAGTGAATGGGTTAATGCCGTCAAATGAAGTCCCAAGTTAACAATTCTATATGTATGTCTAACCCTTTGTCCCAAATTTGTCAAAATTTCTCGCCGTGTCATTCTCGTCATATTCATCATTTAACCATTAGTGCTTGTGTTGTACATTTCATTATCTAAAGGGGTAACGCATTTGTGTTCATTTTTGTGTCCCTTTTGGTTGAATGCATTACCACAGCAACACATATAGGTATAGGTCCCCCTTGCGCAACCACGTACATATACATATCACTCGTATCACTTTGGAAACATTAATTTCATCTCTGATGTTGGCCGTCTCTGGCGAGGCGATGCCGTTGGTTGGTTTCATGGGAAAAACCTTCACCTCCTTTTTAGCACTCCACTTTGTGCTGGAATCCTAAATAATATCCATCATGTGAAAGCTCCCCAATGCTTAGAGAGGACGTGTATACCTACGTCCTACATCCAGGGTGTCGGCTATATAGATAAGACCATATCTAAGCACAAATTTCCATCCACGAACAGCAGCACCATTTGGATATGCGATACTATGGGGCAAAGGTAGACAGTACTAGATGAAAAGGACTCGAATGCGTTTCATTAAAGAGGACAACTACCACTATCTGTACTGTAGCAGTATACTATATGTCTGTCTGCTTGCTTTATAGTGTATTTCGAGTGCATTATCAAGCAATTGGTGAAATGAAACGCATACACTGCGGGAATCATGTTTTTCTATTACACGGAATGAGGTGAGTTCCGGTTTGTGTCGCCATTTTATTTCAGAGAGATGGAAAGGATTTTTAAACCAAGGAGACGAGTGCATGACGAGTGGTGCGTATGAGTGTGTATACGAAGAAGAGACACGTTTGACATAGATTTCTTGGAATATCAATAGATGTCATCCAATTTGAGTGCGATAGGATGTGTGCGTTCGATTCTGCATAAAAGAAAAGCTCAATTTGATAGGATTAATTAAGGGATTTTAACTGAGGCAAGGGGTTGTATGTACAAAAGTCATCACCCTATGGGAAGATGGTATAATTTTAGAAAATGGCGGCAAATGTCAATTCTACTTTGCAATTTTTTAAGTCAATGGATACAAAATGTACGTCAGTAAGACATGAATGCGGAATAATTGTTTCGATATTTTTGCAGAATAATTCGTCGGTGGTGTTAGTGCATCCTAAATGTCTATTGGAACAATGTGGGTTTTATTGAATCAGAAAACAGAATAATATTAATTAACAAAAACAAAAGCAGAAAAATACTTGAACGCTTGGTTATCAAAGCTTATGTTACATTAGATTCTAACAATGTCGGTCCAGATTTCCAGGTCGAAATTCAGCCGATCGCTTAGAAGAGTATGGAACAACAGGACATGCTGCCAGATCTAGCCGGCCCCGGAGCAGCCGTTCTACTAAGAATATGACAGCTGTATCTAAAGATGTCGCAGAGGACCCCTCAATATCGGCCCAGATGACGTGCCACGCAATTGGGCATCAATGTTCAATCAGCGGTCTTTAGATAGAATTTTGGTGAAAGACTGTTAGATATTTCCCTATACAAATTGCAGACATCAACTGTTAGCTGTTGGTCGACAAGCGCGTGTAGCCTATACGGTCAAGTCATCCTCAATCTCGACCACGAGGGACTCAACTTTTCATCAAAAATCATCATTGGTGACGAGACCCATTTTCATCTCTGTGGATATGTGAATAACAAGATTATCACTTCAAGGGCACCTAAGTTAGGTTAGGTTAGGTTGAAGTGGTTGCCGTTAAAAGGCCGACACACTTCGACCATTATAAGGTCCCTTGTGTTACCACATGAATCTAGGAAAAGTTTCGTCCTACTCGTTGAACCAGTTTGAACTTCTGAAGGAGATTACGTATGTCTAGGTTTGTTAGATCGTTTAGATCATTGTAATATGATATCCGGAGAGTGCCGGACAAGTGCAAAGGAAGTGATGAACGGTCTCCTCCTCCTCTTCGTCCAAACAGCTTCTACATAATCGTTTGAGTATACGCCAAGCCTTGTTGCAACCTGCCTATAAGGCAGTGTCCCGTAAGAGAGATCAAATTCTTAAAACATTTTTGATCTAGCTTTGGCCAGATCTGTTTTGTAGCTAGACATGTCGTGCCATATGAGGTTTGTTCTTTCGATCTCATCCAGCTGTATTATGAGTTTATACGTAGTGATTAGGATCACTGTTGCCGTTCTAGTGATTTTGTCGCTAGATCTAGTGGATTTTTAAAATTCCCGACGATTTTTAATAAAATCTAGTGAATTTTAGCGATTTTTCACTACCAAACCCTGGGACTACAGGAACTGTCAAAAATGGATTGATGATGAAATATCCCTTTCGAAAATCTCTTTCCCAAAATTTCCTTTCCAAAAACCTTTGTTTCATAATCCCTTGTGCTGAAATCTCTTACTCCAAAAGACCCTGAGAGAAAATCACCATGGAACAAAATCTCCCATTTTTAGATTTGGATTTAAATCTGTCGGGGGACGGACTTGGGTATAGGCAAAGTTTATATTGTGTTCTTTGCTTAATTTTACCGCCGAAAGTACGAGTTTTTTAATCACCACGCGCCATGTTACAAGTAAAAAAAAAACGGATAAGTTCTTAATTGTGCGAAAAGGGGATTTTAATGAGGGATTTAAAATTTTTAGCGGATTTTAAGTTGTGGTCTAGCGGACCTATTTTTCTCAGGATACCTAAGGTACATTTTGCTTGGTACTATAGGTAGTGTAGTTCCGAGCTTGGCAAGTTCATCAGCCTTACAGATACCCGTAGTGTCTCTATGCCCCGGCACCCAGCAGAGGTGAATGTTGAACTGCTCCGCCATCTCTCTGAGAGACGTCCGACTTTCTAGGACTGTGGTAGAGTTAATAGAGACTGATTGCAGCTCCCGGCACTTAATTGCAGCCTGACTATCCGAGAAGATGCGGATATCGTTTCGTTAGCGGATATCACGTTTTTTAAGCCACGATAAGACTTCCTTTATTGCCATTATTTCCGCCTGAAAAACGCTACAGTGATCTGGGAGACGGAAGGAGAGACTGAGATTTAGTCTATTAGAAAAAAGACTCCACCATCTTTCTACACCATCCGACGTTTTCGATCCGTGAAGAATTGAACCGCTTCATCATCCAAGAATGGCTGTATGGCATGTGGCACCATCTTGTTGAAACCGCATGTTGGTCACATTCATGTCTTGCAATTTAGGCACTACTGTTAAAAACTGGGTTATCATTTCACGATAATGATCACCATCAATTGTTACTGCCTGACCAGCCACATTTTCATAGAAGATTGATCCGATAATGCTCCAGCCCATAATCCGCACCAAATAGTCACGCGTTGTGGATGCATTTGTCTCTCAACAATTATTCGTTGGTTTTCTGAACCCCAAATGCGACAATTTTGACGATTAATGAAGCCATCAAGATGAAAATAAGCTTCATCACTGAAGATGATTTTGTTCGAAAATTGCGGACTGTAGTTGATAAACCTTCATTATTCTTAAAATATTGCTTAACAATAAAAATGCGTTGTTTTTTCGTATAGCGCTCCATTTTTACTAAGTCTGAACTGACAGCTGTCACATTGTTATCTTTTCTTCTGTTGGCATCACTGTACTATTAAATGGCGCAAAATTCAAATTTTGCGTGAATTATGGGGCACTCTTTATTATGTATATTGGTTTTCAAAAATATTCTATTCATTAACAACCTATCATTTCAAATCATTCCTAGGTCTAAGGCTACTACTTTCTTGTAGGTACTGAACAAAACTAGCATTCCAGTGAAGTCCATAATTTCCTTTCCAAAATCTGCTTCAAATTAATTCTCATATTACAAAATCCTGTCAACCGTACTCAATCGAATGTCATCTACAGCACTTCAATTTGAATCTCATTCTCCTTATGATGCTATATCCATTTAACGATTCAAATAAAAAGAGTCCTTGAATTGTGCGACAATTCAATTAAGTAACTGCAAGCAATTCAATAATCGCACACGTGCACACTATCTGAGCGTCTGTGTGTGTGTGTGTGTGTGTGTGTGTGTGTTATACGACCAAAAAGCAATATCCATCTCAATTGACACATCAAAAGCCAATTATTATTCGAAAAGTCAATAAATTGCATTATTTTATGAGGAAATTAATCGCATTGATAGGGTCGCGGTCGCTCGATTTAAATGGCATGAAGTTCCCTTGCATGCGGAACTTTGACATTTAATGCGAATCGGATAAGCAAGAACGGAAAACAATAAGAAGAACTTTTACAGATGTCGTGCGAGGAATAACTTGTGCTAAAAAATGGGATCTTTTGAAACTGTTTTAAAAATATTAACGTATTATCAGCTGCATTATAGTTGAAGGGGTTCTCAGAGTTGATTCAAATTGCACACATAAATGCGGCATCGGCGTTATTAGATCATTGATTTCGACTTTGGTTCTAGTGACTAATGATTCAATTTTCATCATTACAAACAATATTTTGAACCTTTCGAAAATTAAACTTTATCTAGACAAGTAGCCACATGAAAAAATGCCGCGTGTTGCCGCCACTTCGCCTTGATGTAACTGCCACTTGGCCACACCACTTCGTTGAGCGCTGACTTCCTAGTTTTTTATCCTCATTCTAGCTAGGTTAGGTTTGTGGGACTGAAGTACCCGTCAGTGGAAGAGGTTGGCCCTTACCCATTATCAACGAGGTCTATAAATGCTGTAATCAATTGCTTACTGGAAATTTCGTTCACTCTTCTCTTATTCATAATGTCGCAACAATGAGGTTATAAGTGAGCTTATTTATGGAACTTATAAAATAAACCTTAATGCTCTATAACTCACTTAGCCTTTAAGTGTCGTTGGTTTAGGAGTCGTTAGCTTCACTTTAGATTAGTTTTAGATATTTTGTTTTATAAAAACTAAACGAAATTTTGTTTTTAAAGACCAGTCAAAAAATAAGACAACTTCTCAGCTTATTTGACAGATGTCATCCCTGCTAACTATTCTATAAGTAGGTATTTGATGAAGTACCTACTGTCTTGATATGCAGATAAGCTTATCTCTAGGTCTTGGACAAAGTACCCCCAATGAATTGAGAGTGTCGGAGATCTTGGCAGTGATATAGGAAGTTAAATATTTGTCAAGAATTCTTTTATCTTACGAGGGTGAAAAGCGAACTTCTATACTTCCGTAGGAGTCTCTCGGTCCTGCCTTCGTTGAAGGCCGGCCATAGCTCTCTCGTGGTACAACAAATTTCGAGGGCGATCCACCGACAGTTCGCCTCATTTGTGGCTTTTCTCACTGCTTTAAGCTTGAGGTTGCCTTGTACTTGCCTTGTACTCAACTTGTTCTGAAACAGCTGTCAAACCTTGTCTTCCTAATTCGTCTGCTTTTTCTTTGCCTGGAATGATTTTATGTACCAGGCCCCAGAAGAGCGGTACCTTGTCCTGTGTTTCAAAAACCTTGAGCTATTCGCAACAGATTTTACAAGATTCGCAATAAATTCTGAGTTGTTTCTTCTATAGCTGGGTGGCTGTCATTTGCCCCTACCACTGAAGCCCTCAGAGGCTGTTGTTGTCATTGCCAAGACCTTCGCTTGTAAGACACTATACTATGGCCCGTGAGGAGTACTGATTTCAATATTTCTATTGACTTGGAGAAGACGCCTGACCCAACAACAGTGTCAAATTTTGATCTGTCTATAAACACGGATATGGATTGCGCGTTAAGGATGAGCCTGGGATAGCCGCTCAAAAAATGTCCTGTGAACTCTAAGTATGGCGTGTTGTAGCCTGTAATAGGTATAGTACATAGCCAAAGTATTTCCAATTGGCTGTCATTGATTGTTTAAACATGTCTAACGGAGGCAGGTTAATGATAACCCCAAGTCCTGGAGGTGGAGGTGTCCTAACCCCGCTGTTGGCGGAAATACACGCTAGTTTCTGAACTTTAGTAATAGCTTTTAAGTACGTGGCCTTGTTGGTTGCCGGCTATCATACGAGACTGCCATAGCTCACAATAGAGCTTGATTTTGGGGGATGACTCCAGCTCCAGGTGATTTTCCCAAAAACTCTGCTGCAGGAATAAAGGGCTATTGTCACTTTTCTGATACTTTCATTAATATTCATTTTTAAAACCTTAAATGCATCACAAAGGGTCAGTATTATTCTGAGTATAGTCGCTAGTCCACAAAACCTAACCTAACCTAGTCTTAAGCTGTTTATGTTTGCCCTCTTTTATGCTATTATACTATCCTTACGACTAGTAAACAAATCAAACATTTTCAGAAAACGAGTCCAAGTTCAAGTCCAAGTCTTGTCATTCTAATTGAATTTCCTTTCATTCTTTGTGTTGCGACTGGGGTATCTCATTTAACACACCCTATGCCTATATAAGAGTGAATAAGAGAAATCCCAATGATATGCAGAATCATTAATAATTCCCTTGGACGTGACATCAGAAATTGGCGGCATTGCTTAAGTGCAAAAGCAAAAGCAATACTCTTCTCCATCCGATATCATATACGATTTCATCCTTTTAATCTCACCTCTGTATATAGGCGCACATCCTCAGAGAATGTAGATTTATTTATGGGTCATCGAATAGTGCTTACTCTTGTTCTCGTTCTTGTTCTTGTTCTAGTTCTTGTTCCCTTGGCTGTGCATTAACAGTATTGGAAATAAATAAATTATGCCAGCGATTATAAAGTGATTAATAGGACGAAGGTGAATGAGTAATAGGCAATTAGTATATGAGATTGCATTTATTATCATTATTCCCCAGGTGAGTGTAGTAAGGACAACATTTTGGAAGCAATACTAAGGTCTATATAGGAAATTTAGAAAGTTGTCTTTAAGACATGAGCTGACGATATTGTGGTGACTGCTATTTAATTGCAACGGAGGAGGGCTTTGTGAGACAGATAACTATTGCACATCAATTATCGGTCAGGACATAGCTTTTTCAAACCCCTTTTTGGGAACAAGACGAGTGAATTTTGAAACTTGCTTCCTGGCATTTCCAGAGGACCACAACTTACAACACCTTAAGTGCACAACTATGTACCACCTATAGGTTAGGTTAACGGGTTGGTAAAGCTGAGTAGCCTCCTCTTCACCCCACTTAGGTCCTCGTGGACGTAGACCCATTGTGATACCCTTCGATGGGGTTAGCCGTGTTGTACTGGATTTATTTCATCCTTCCCGTGGTTACTCGACTTTGTCCAGCCATCTCGTTGTCCTCAGATTTAGATATTGAGACGTTAGAGAGTTCTTGGATGTCCTGGAAGTAAAGGGTTTTTCAACAGGGACGCTACAAAAGTAGAGCCACAGGGACAGCAAACGACGCCGAATTTCTTGCCGCTCTTTCGACATTTATCTTCAGTAAGGTTTGCCATTTCATGATGGAAAGATATTTGAGCCAACAACGAGTCGAAATTATTAATATTTACTACCGAAATTCGGAGTCAGTGGCCTCAACGTTAAGAGCGCTACGTCAAATTTATGGTCGTCATAATCGTCCTAGCAGATCAACAATTGAGTATCTAGTGGAAAAATTCGAATCCACAGGCACAGTACAAAATGTTCCCGTGCCAGTGAGACACAGAAGTGCCCGTAGTGTCGAGAAAATTGCTGCCGCTGAGGCTTCAGTTGAAGAAAGCCCAGATGTGTCTCTCACACGTCGTTCTCAAGCGTTGGGCATCTCTGTGACCGTCTCTCTACCGTCGAAAATTGGGTTCAGCATCTGGACTTCTGCAAGCGTGCCCGTGGTGGCCATGCAAAAGAAATCGAGTTCCATACATAATGGCATCGAACGTACTTTCACAGGAATAAAGAATTTCATTGATATCCAAAACCGTTTTCGTTTTATTTAAAAAAAACTTTTGTAGCGCTCTTATTGAAAAACTCTGTAGTTACTTCCAAGTGTTTTATTCCTCAAGTGACAGAGACTTGGGCAGTGACAGAGAAAGTGAGGGGTGTCTTCGTGAGCTTCTTCATCACCTCAGCCTCTACAAATGTCGTCATTTTTTGAGATTTAGTTTCATTGTATGGCTTCTTAGAAGGTTGTGAGCAGTGAGGGTGCCAACAATCTGAGACAGCGATATTCTGTTATATCGCAGAAGTTTGTTGGTCCTGCTTTTATTGTACTCTCTGGCCACATCTTCCGTGATATGACATCTGGTTAGTGTTTTCCACCTGATATTGGGTTCCATTCGGATCTTGTATTCCACTCGCTCTCTGAGGCTGCAGATTGGTGGTTTGATCGACTGAAGTGCCTGGTCTGGGTCCATTGCAGAACCTATTCTTGCCAGTTCGTCAGCCCTCTCATTGCCGGTTATGTCCCTGTGCCCAAGAACCTAGCAGAGAGTCGTATTATGCTGCGAGCCAAGAGCCTTGAGCTTGAGCCTTGATTCTGGATTTTATATTATTACTACCTTGATAGCCGCCTGGCTGTCAATAAACTATGGTAATATCATTCCGATGTACCACCTAACTACATGGGCTGTTGGAGCGTTAAGGGTTTGGCTTTCCATCAATCAAAGTCTCAGCAATATTCAAAGAATGACCAGATACACAGTCGATCAACTAAAGTATTGCCCTCAGTTCGATAGCAGTGTTAAGGGAGTGGACGCAGTCAGCACTCAACAGCCCCGTTCGACAACAAGAACATGCTAGAGTGCTGTGAATAATGTCTTCACATCTAAAGCGGAAACTACTGTCGGCGAAGGCACAACTGGAGCCGATTCGATGAATGGAAGTATCTTTAAGTTGGTACTATAGCAGCAGCGGGGGTTTATTAGAGATATCGTATGAAAAGGAAAAGAGTGCAGCCCAAAGTGAGCTGCCAGAGAAGCAGAAGAAGCATCTAGTAAGTGTGACAGAATATTGGACTATAGAACTATTAAAGAGCGAGTACTTATCGATCTAATCATTGACCTAGGCCTATGGAGCAACGCAGCTGAAAGCTACCGCACGGAGGCGGCGCACACCTTAAATATGACTGAGTGCGATCAGCTACAGCAGCAATAGTGGTAGCAAGGGAACAGGTTCGATTTAATTAAAACTGTGGACTCAACTACTCTAAATTGGAAGCTTGATGACATTTCCTTAAGTGGGACTAAGGTCGAAAATGGTGAGATTACTTCTGAATGCAAGACATCTTCCAACCATTCATTGGCCACTCTTAAACCAACTCCGCATTAGATCTAGCTGGCAGACTTTAAGTAACGAATACTCATGTCACGCTTTGTGTCATTATCTGACTTTCTGACGTCATTATGACGGTTGCAAAGTGGTCATTCTGTCATCGTTTGTCATGTGGCATATGAGACGATTAATACGACTTGAATCGCACGACCAAATGCCTGATTTGAATAACTGTGTGATCGCCGTTTCAATTATTTTGGGACTGAATGAACAACTTTTTATTTTGACAGCATGTCACAGATTGACAAAGTACCACGAGTGACACTGAGCGATTTTTTACAGTAGGGATGTTTTATTGAATATTATATAAAATAAATTTCGAGAGCTATTCAAATCAGACTCCCATTGTCGGGTCTCTTTTCGTCTTTTCGTCGTACTTATTTGGCGAACTGCAAGTGACAGATGGCCAGACAAAAAGCCATAACGAAAGAGTAGTACATTGTCATACTTCGCGGACAGCAATAGCTCGATGGGCTATATCTGAAAAACCGAAGGATTCGTTTCAGATCCGTTACGAATTTTGTCTGATGGATGCTATCAGGTGCTCTGTAAAAAAATGCTAGGTGGTATTCATATGGTCTGGCCATATACCAACTCCGCTGCTGACGTTTGCAGATCCTCGCGAAAAGTAGTGCGGAGTCCAAGCTATACCAGCGGTAATGTCTTCGACCATTGGGCATTTTGCTGACACATGATTGCTGATTTTAATGTTCGGTGCCATCACTCGATCGTACCGTTTGATAGACCGTGATTCTGTTCCTCTGGAAACCAAGTATATGACCTAGTTCCTTAAAGACATGCGACTCGAATTGTCTGCCTTGATTCGTTATTAAGGTAGGCATGCCGAAGCGAGGTACCCACTCGTTCGTGACAAATGGCTTCCCCCACCGTTTTCGCAGTGATGTCGCTCAATGGAATTGCTTCCGGCCAACGTGTATCGGTAGTTCTCCGATATTGGTAGCAGTCCTATTATGTCCAGGTGTACCGTACCGAATCTGTCCCCAGACTTTTCAAAATGTTTTACCTGGCCCTACAAGTGCCGTGAGACTTTTCCACATTGCCAAGGGATAGAACTCTGAGGCCAATTCCTTATATCTTTCTTAATGCCTTTCCATATGAACTTGCTGCGTGCATGTTTGGCGCTGGTTCGTATGCCGGGATGGGATAGTCCATGAACCCTATCAAATATTATTTTCCTAAACTCTGCGGGTATGCAGGTGATTTATTCCTTCGTGCCCTTTATCGAAAACTTGCTAAATTTTAGCATCCCCGGTGTTGCCAGTACCGACTTCAACTCCACTTCCCCTTCTTGGTTTCGAGCTAGTTAGGCGTAGTCTATTGATTCTGGTATGAAAATCGCCTCTAATCTCTAAAAGGCATCCGCTACTGTATTCCGTTCTCCCGGTAAGTACTTGGTATCCGTTTTAAATTGGGCTATCAGATCTAAGTGACGCGGCGAAGCCTTATTGTGCTTCTGCTGAAAAGCCAAAATGAGCGGTTTGTGATCGGTGTACAGGATGAAAAGTGCGTCCTTCTAACATATGACGGAAGTGACGGATAGCGGTGTAAGCTGCTCTCTGTAGCTCTCTGTCGTATGCGCTGTATTTCCGCTGTGCTTCTGTAAGCTTTGCCGAAAAGAAACTTAAGGGTAAATATTGCCAAAAGTGTTTTCGCTAAAACCATCGTCGATTTCCTCGGGCAGACTATCATCTCACATGGCATTCAATCGCCAATCGTATCAATCGTAACCATCTGGTGCCTATCATGCACCGGTCACACATTTCTGTGATTTCTGTCATTTTGCCACAGCATGACAAGGCGAGTATATGTTATGGATTTTGGAAAACAACCCCATCTTCATGATCGCAAGATTGACACTTAGTGATCAGGTGTCAAAGGACGTTAACACGCCCACAAATGACACATAAATGGCGACCTAATGAGTCAATTGCTTCAGCTTGTCAACAATTGACACGTTTCATGACATGTATAGCCGTATCTGTACAGTCGTATCAAAATTGTAGCCCAAAATTTCTCTGGTAGACAGCGTTTAAGATAATTTTTGTCATACTAACGTCAACATGACGTAAAATTGTGCCCTAAAGTTGTGTGTAGATAAAATTTGACGTCATTGACGACACGATTTTTTACATGTGTGTAATAGTAGCTTGATAGCTGACAGTACATGACAGTTAAAATAGGAACTGTTCCCGTCATAAATATCGCTTTAAATAAAATACGTTATCGACTCAGCTCAGAAAAGTATCTGTCGACTAAGATGGCTAGGATATGTAAAGCGAATGGACACCAACTCTCCGGCCCGAAGAGTCTTCGTTTCCAACCCGAAGGGACAACGCAGTAGAGGAATATTTTACCTTAGGTGCGGCGCGCACAAGTGTAAGGGCAAGGAGACTTCAACCAACTTGAAGTGGACAACTGGAAGAGGGTTAGCCAAAGATCAGGGTAATTGGGAAGGTCCACCCCGGACTGTAGCGCCATCTAAGAACGTGAAGAAGAAGATCAACTCTGCTCTTAAAAGTAATGCTGGGGATGGGGATGTGGTACTGAAATCATATTCCCTCCACTATCGCTGTAAACCTGCCACAAATTCCCTCCTTTCACTGCTTTTATGGTAGAATGAAAGAAGGATTCACATCAAAAAGATTCCACTCGTCTCACTTGCATAGTAGATTTTTTTCTGTAATCCTTCTTGTCCTGAGATGCACAAGCTCATGACACATCCAAAGAGATTTGATGGATTTTTTTAAATAACGCTTATGGCTGCCTGACATCAATATGCATCCCTTAAGTGTACTATAAATTGGATGGGGGATGGAATCACATCCCTTTAAGTGTGGTTAAAACATCTGCTCGCAATACTGACACAAATCGACGGATTTTCGTTAGCCCCTCTGAAGTCTCCTGATTACCCTCACTTTTCGTGCAGATAAACTATCCCATTAATAACGATATGCCAGTCAAAATAAAATCGAAGGGTCCTTTTTGACAACAGCTGCCAAGAGGCATCCATGTTATTTATTAACAGAACAAATATGTATGCTGAAAGCCGAAAGAATGAGACGCCATATTTATTAAAACGAGGTTTTTCGTTTATCCTACTCCCCCACCCCTATCAAACTGTGCGTACAACCCCAAGTCGTTCCATTTCATTGGCACAGTCTAGTGGATTACTCCTACACATATGAAATCATTCATGCAAATTTTTATACAGCTAAAGCATCAAAGCTTCAGATACAGAGTTAGGGAGATACAGTACAGACTATATCTGATACACATCAACGAACGGCTCTTATTAATTTTTGGTCGTTTCCACTTGACTAGCGCCGTTCTTAACACCCTTTATTTATACACAAAATGCAACCCTACAGCCCGCATCCTGTGTCTGTGTTTCATCAACGCCGCAAATATCGGCACATAGTAAAAACGAGTGTAGAGTAGGAGTAGGAGTCTCCGTTCCCGACGACATTCCATATATCCTACTTGCAGAATTCACCATCGTCATCGTTTCCTCTAAATTTTATACTCTGTCTGTGTGTGAAATGTGGGAGTGGGGGTGGTGGTTTGTATATATTGATTTGTTTTTGATTTTTTTTTTCCAGGACGACCGGTTATTTTTTTCTACACTTTTTAACTTAGTTGCAAATATATAAATAGACAACTACACATCCAGCCAAAATGCGATATTATCTGCGTGCCTGCGTGTATGTGTGTATGCAGAAGTGTGAACCTTCACTTGTATCCTTACCTAGCACTTCTGCTTGATTTACTGCCACCACACTGAGTGTGTAGTATAAATCCTGCGCGCCATGTGTGGGGGGTGGAGGGGGTGGAAAAGGTGGTTGCCATTTGGCTCTATGCAGCCAGCAGAGCTATTTAAATTGATGTTTTCTTGACTGCCGTATATACGATCCGAACGTGTCCCTGGTGTACGCTTTTGCTGGGGTTTCTGATTTCTCGCTTACTATACACGATACGATGGTTATGGCCGCACTCACATGTGCTTTACTACTATGCACATGTGTGTTTGTGTGTATGTGCTTGTTTATAGTGGTAAATGTTGTGTTTTATGCACGTCAATTTCTTTTTTGGTAGAGAAGGAGAAATAATGTAAAAAAAAAAAAAAACATCGTCAACTAAATGCTGGGGGATTTCGCCTGATTTCGCGTGAGTTTCACCCGTTTGTTCGGTCGTCGTCGTCGACGTCGTTCTGTCTTTGCAATATACGAACAGTTGGATGAGAGGGTTATAAAATATACCACCCCACCGCCATCGTATAGAGGTAGTTGTTTGAATTTATCGCTTCGCAACTACTACCGCTGCTGGTTCGTTGTGTGTTTATGTTTATGGATGACATTTCATCGTTGAATGTTTATCCTTGCTCTAATTGCAAACAAAAAAATAAAAACAAAATAAATAAAAATAAAAATAAAATTCGAACAAAATTGTTGCCAGCACATAGGAGTCGGGACTCGGGAGTGTTGTCGAAAAAAAATATTTTACCGCTATATCTATCTAATTTTATTCGATGGGACAAGTGGTGTTGGATTTCACAGCATCGCGGGTGAGTTGAGAATTGTGAAATAAGTTGTCATTTGTCATGCAATCAGAAATGCAACGCCAAGGTGTTCAAAATACCTACAATTGACTATCAAATGGATACAGATACAGATACAAACACACAGAGGGCGATGTAGAGGGTAGGTAGAAGGTGGAAGAATTTTTGGCACGCAAATTTCAAATTAAGCCTCATTCTATGGAAAACGATTTGCGGAGTTCGCGGACCGACTATAAAATATAAGAATGGAATAGATTTGGAGGCGAATTTAATGAGATGCACTTTTCGCATGCTCACTTTTTGGACGTTTTGTTGGTAGGTAGGTAGGTACTTTATGCCTTGAAATGGAAATGAAACGATTTGAAATGAATACCTGCGGTAGCGAATTGGGTCATTTGTTTGTTGGTCATGGCGATGGGGGGGTGAAAGAGAGTTTGACAGTTGGAACTTATTTTTTGGTGCATCAAGCTTACCTGAAAATGGAAAAGGTTAGGGAGTCATGCACCACATAAGGCAGATACATTTTTTTCATTGACAGTTGGTAGAATTCTTCCGCAAAAGCAGTGGCGAAGATACCTACACTGGAAAACATCGAGTCAAAAATGACAGTAAAATGGTGGAGTTTAATTTCTTTGACCTAGAGCCCACACAATAACATACGAATAAGTCTAAAAATGACAGTTGTTGGTAACAAATATGACCAGAGCTGAGTATAGTGTTTCTATGACCCTAATATGCAAGCTCAGTTAGTTTCAGCCATCCGGCAAAACTAAAGAGTGGGCCAAATACAAGTTTCTTTTTAAAAATGCAATAAAATGAACAAAATTTGGGGGTAACCGTAGCAGTCTGCCTCCCATTTATTTCCTTTTGACGACCAGTCCACATGACAGAGTCTGGTGCTGAGCAGAAAAGCTTGATTGAAGAACTCCGCGTCCGTCCTACTGCTTGGTACAGAAAAAGAGAGGTCGACATTTGTTGTCGGCGAAAAGGCGAGGGGTGACAGAAACAGTCTAACCCCCCGTCTCTTGCTCTGACAGGGTCCTCGAATTGTCGAGATGAAGTTGATTGATGTAGTCAGCTACTCCAGTTTGCAGTTAGTCTGCCGGGAGGGAAAATTGGTGACCGAAACAGTCTAACTCCCCGCTGCAGCTGGTAGCCTCTGACATTCCGTTAGTAAGGAGGGTGGCTGGTACATATCAGAGTAGAAGACTGCGGCAGGGGAGAACGACGAAGGGTGACCGAAACAGTCTAACCCCCGCCGCCCATCGCTTCTGACGCAGTCTGAAATTTCGACGTGTAAAGGTGAAATTGACTGACGTAGTCAGCTCTTCCCGTTGGCGGTTAGTCTTCAGAAACAGACAAAGGGTGACCAAAACAGTCTAACCCCACACCTGTCGCTTATGACCATTCGCTTGCAAGAAGTGTGGCTGGTTTCTATTTAGAGGTGAGTTGCGTGTTGATATTTCAGTGAAGCCAGTTCAACTTTGGTACGGGACAGGTCGCTCAGGTCTTCAAAGAAACAAGCCCCTAAGGTAGCCACGCGCAAGGTGGCAAGAGCTGGACAGGAGCAGAGGAGATGGACGGTGGTAAATCCTCTTCCCATCGTCCGTGCAGCTTCTACAAAAGTCGTTATGGTAGTACTCCCATTCTGCGGGCATGCCTGCTTATCAGAACAGTGTCCCGTTAGTATTCCCACGACGGAGCTAATTTTTTTTTTACTAATACAAAGAAGTTTTCTAATTTTTCTGGCGTCTAATTTCGGCCAAATTTGTCTGAATGATGTGCAGGTGCTAATATTGTTCCATCTATTGTTAGTGATTTTTAATGCTTCCTCGAGAAGCAGGGATTTCACTTATTGCAATAGAGCGTGCGGTACTTCGCTATCAGTTATGTGAAGGTCGCTGCCTTGTCTGGTTAGTTTATCCGCCTTGCAGTTGCCAGGAATGTCACTGTGACCTGGAACCCATCACAGTGTGACTGAACATCTATCCGCAATCTCGTTTAGAGATTCCCGGCATTGTTTTACAAACTTTGATCTGGTTGTTGATGTATTCAAGGCTTTAATGGCTGCCTGACTGTCTATATAAAAAGTGATAGCTTTCCCATCTATCTATCATACAAGGCAAGTCAACATGCTGCTTTGCGAATAGCCATAATTTCCGACCGAAAAACGCTACAGTGGTCAGGGAGTCGTAAGGCAAGGTTATAAGTGCAGGTGATCGGGAGAAGACTCCCACACTCGAGCCTTGCGTCATTTTAGATCCATCTGCATAAATTTCGATTGCGGAGTTGTTGCTTATAGTGCAGTTTTCCCATTCGGATCGATTTGGGATTCTTGTGTTGTACTTTATATCAAAGTCTTCGAAAGGAATTATATAGTCCGTTTTGTTCGGAATATGAACAACCAGAGAGTTGGTCCATTTCTGAGTTTGATAACTCCCCAGCTTGGACAGAATCATTCTGCTGTTTAGCATGCTTTATATCCAAAAGCGTATCGGCAGTTATCAACCTCCAGTCTGCGGAGAGCATTGGAGATATCATCTGTTTTGACATTGTTGAAGGCACCTTCGATATCTAAAAAGGATACCATCGAGAACGGCTTGTAAGCGAGCGATTGCCTTTTAGTGAGTGTAAAGCTGTCTCTACAGAGAAACCCTTGCGATATGCGTGTTGGGAATTGGATAGTGAGTTTGCTTTTAGTTTCTTTCGAATATAGTTGTCGATGAGTCTCTCTAGGATTTTAAACAGAAACGAAGAGAGACTGATCGGCAAGATCAGCGTCTGTTTGGATTGGAATTTGTGATTAGAGGAAGACTTTGGAAAGACGTCTTATAGACTTCCGTAATATAAGCACCCAGCTGGTCACAATGTGCATCAGGGTCAAATTGAAGCACGTAACAGGCCCACGGTCCAATATAGAGAAGAATGAGGCATCTATAAACAAGCGTTTTCTCGAGAAGACGTATGAGTGCGTCGGAAGTATACGATGTTAAGATTGTTCTTGGCGCCAGAAAGCACAGCCTGCACGGGAACACCTCGCAGGCTCATCGACTCTGTTGCGCGGCGAAACGAAAGCGTCATCATTACCAGCACACGATTGGCATACCTCATAATATACACATGGTGACTTTGCGGCCTCCAAACCATAAGTAACGGTCAATCAGATATTGAACACATTGCGATCAACGCGTCCGAAAATTTTGGGCAGGTAATATGGACTTGGACCACTACCTCGTAGTAGCCGAAGTACGGATGCGTATAAATGTTGACTAAAATTTCAAGAGATACCGCCAAAACTTTTATTGACCGTATCTCCCTTAATCTCTCAGCTAACGCGGACAATCGCAGTGGTAACATTCTCAACGTGCCACCATCAAAGTGCTGGGTGCCAGGCGACCACAACGAAATCCCTGGTTCGATGAGGAGTACTGGTTGGCACAGTAGCCAAAAATGCATACTATGAACGGGGGTACAGAGGAAGGGAGAATCGACTTATCACAAGGAGGGACTTGGTTAGTTACAACTTATCTGCAAATCGTGGTATAGGATGAAAATATGCCCGATGAATTGAACCTCAGTATAGTGTGCCCCATCCACAAGCACCGCGGATGAACTGTGCCAATTTTAGAGGAATAACGAATAAGTCTCCTGGATGTCACGTATGGACTGTGTGAATGCCTAAAACTTTTGCTAGTTATCTTATTGGCCCATATCAATGGCGTTTTCGGCCAGAAAAGTCAACCATACCCCAACTCTTTACACGCTGAATATTAAAAAAAAAACTCAGGAATTCGACTTCAAGATCGTCTACGATATCATACATAAGGACAGTATCAAATTTCAGCATCACTGCCAAACTCGTCTGGCCTATAGAAGTTGACGATTATATGAAATCTGACCGATCCGCCAAAGTCGGGAGGACCAACACCAAACTCTTTGATTTCGGAAAAGGTTTCAGAAAAGATGACGCGCTATTTAGTTTTTTGAAGATCATTGTTAAGGGAAAAACTTCACATTGGACAGATGTAACTTCAAAGTATGTTGTTAAAGACTTTGTCTACTTAAGCTCTACAATTACCTCGCAAAATGATAGCGGAGCAGAGATCAAGCGAAAATCACTCTTGCAGTCCCTGCAACTACTGCAGAAGTTATTTGTAAAGACACCCAGTCCTTTGGACATGTTTCCAATGATGTAGTGTCCGGTTAATACCCCGACGAATACACTCCTTTGGTTTCAATAAAAAGGTGTTAGTATCTTTGACGTTTTAATGTCAATTGTGGGCAACAAGCTTGCGAGTTATGGTACAACTAAAACCGGATGTATTGTTCCATAGTTCTTTAGCCGGGTTTCCCTTTATTTTCGACGCTGTTAGCTGCGTTGAGTAGTACTTGTCTGTCAGCTAGTAATATGTCCATTTCACCGTCGCATCTGGCAAGCTTATCGGCTGCCACGTTTCCTTCCACAACAGCATGTCCATGCAGTAACCCCAGCACAGCAGTACTGTGTGATGGTCTATTGCTCTCTTTGGAGTTAACCAGATTGGAGTTAATCGCCTAAATTCCTGCTTGGCTGTCACAGAAGGTAGTTTCAACAGTCACTTGTTGATTGAAAAATCATATAGTCTCGGTGAAAATACAGCAAACAGTGCATCTAGATCAGATGTGGTGGTCGTCTACTGATGAGCCCACCCACCACATCGGGGCGAAACGCATTACTGGAGTCGAGGCCAACACAAATTGTGTAGTTTCAACTGTTGGTAGATCCCTAAAACAGTTTGAACCGCTTTTTTAACCACTGAGATCTCTGCCTGGAAAACGATGCACTGATTTGCCAATCGCTATGAATGACTCATACTTAGTTCTTCTGAGAAGGCTCCTGCTCCCATTCCGTTCTCTTTATTTAAGCCATCTGTGAAGATTGATATACCTTTTATATGACAGTATTCGGGGAGATCCAGTCCTGCCTGTCTGGTAAACTGTCTTCAAATTTAAAACCGGTCTTCCTGTATGGTGCAGAAAAATGAACCGTGTCGAAAGCGGACGAAAACCTTTGGGTTTTCGGATAATGAGGCAGAGGAAGGCCGCACCTGAGGTGGCGCGCATAATTGGAAAACGACTTCAAGATATCTAGGGCCGAGCTGGCTGCATGGACTGTAAGCGCCACCTAAAGTAAAGTAAGTAGGGCTTCGAGTATAACAACACCAACACCCTTTCAGAGTGACTTGGCACATTTTTGCACCAGAACAGAAAAAAAAATTATTGGACAACTATTTCAAAACGGATCTTTCAAGTCACATTCACTGTTGAGGCTTATATACAGTCGGTCTATAACGAACTCCCCTATAGGGAGGACTTCTCTATCACCAAGCGTATTGACGGTTACAACTACTTCGTTATAGAAAAGTCTGATTGTATGCATGGCATGAGTGGCAAGAAGAAAGTTTGAACTTACCTCCTTAAGCCCAAAAGGCTGCTCTCTACATGCTCCTTGGGAATTTGCATAATACCACAAATAATAAGCCTTCACCCTCACTGAATACAAACAAACAAGTGTGCGTGCATAATAAATCTGGACTTCCGTCTGGCATCTTTGTTATTACAAAATTTATTTTCAAAAGCCTGTAGATGCAAACAAGCTAGATCCTATTGCATCATACATCGACAACAGCAACCTAATTCCAAACGAGTGTAGCTCAAAATATATCCCTATTCCAGATGCCTTCTGTATTCCGCAAGTGGGCTCACAACCACTTGAATTCCACATCAAACAGTCGTTACGTTGATTGGATCCTATTCCGTAGAAGAAAAGTCAAGTACATACACATATTTACAAGTACCTCACAGGAGTGCACATCATAAAGAGTAGAACTTGCAATTCGATTCATGTCATATATAATTTGCATGTGTGAGTGTGAGTTGAATATTGTAAAAGGGTTCTGCACGGTATGTTTGCCAATCTCAGTTCAGTTCATTCCAATTATTCAATTAAAATGTTTACACTCAAATCATCGCAGTTGTTATGCAAAAAAAACAGGATTCATGGCATCATTTAATCTAAATCTCCTCTTTGAGGGCATCCAGGGTCTTAAAGCACAACATTAGCAGCGTCATTATCCCCTAAAAAGATAATTACCTACCAAAATGTACCATCGTCTCCGCCAGCTGCAATTCCATGTGTCGTTATCGTCCCCGATCTCCATAAGGATACATAATGTGTGTCAACTTTAAGAACCAGGAATCCGGCTCACTTCCAACAAAGACATTTCCACCACCACCCCCCCGAAAAATATTACAACCAAAAAGTTGCGACTTTCGTGTAATCGGAAGGGTACTTCAGTGTTGGGGATGGTTTTATTATACGACTATATATATACGCCCATCAGGAAGAGACTCCTTTCCTGCAATAAAGGTTAGTCAAATTATGGAGTTCCCGGTTTGCTGAGATTGATGGAGCCAGTAAAACCACCACCACCACCATCCCCTCGAACCCAAGAGTGCATGAAATCAATTTAAAAGTTTTTCTCCTTCGCAAAAGCTGTTCCGGAAATTGTTCCTATATATGTCCTTGTGCGATTTAATTTCTATTTTCGGGAATAAGCAATTATCCCAAAGTCATTTTGGAAATGTTTTCCCATTTCCGGTCCAACTCTGAAGGCAACCAACAGAGTGAGAGAGGGAGAGAGAAAATAAAAAAAAAACTCAACAGAAAAACACTGTTGACCCAATTTCATCACACAGCAGCTCTCAGTCTCACAGAAAAACAATCGCTCGGTTGAGTCCAGAGCAAACAGTATGCACACGCTGCTGGTATGGACTATGGACTCTCCAAAGCACTCCTGGCAAACTCGAATTTTCCATTTCCCTGCAGAGAAGAAGCACTGTACCTACCCGTTGTAGTAGAGGTAGGTTTCATTTTCTTTGCGCAAACACACGTTCGTTCTAATTTTCTGTGCACAAAAATAAGAGGACTCCTCTCAATCGTCGGTCGGTCGGTCGTCCTCATTGCACAAGACAAAGGAATTTTCTGGGCTACTTCTGGTGTGGGTGGGTGGACTTTTTTTTTTTTTTTTGGTCAATTTTGTGATTTTTATTGGAATTTCCATTAAAAGATACGTCTTACGAAATACATTTCTGTATCTGGCGCGATAAGGGCGTTTAAGCAAATATACTGTTTTCCATTTAGAAATATGTACATAATTACTTTTCAATTGCCAGGACATACATACACATAGACCGTCATGGGGGGCATGACGAAGTGAATGTGCAAAAATCTAGATCACGGGCGAACGTTGGGCATGCAATTCTATACGGTAGCAGTAAATGTTCCTTAAAACAAAAAAATCTGTTCCACTATAGGGACTCGGGCTCGTCGAGCTCGATGATGTGTGCTAAATGCGATATTTGTCGCACTCAAAGGAGAATACAGAAAATATTTGCATTGCGAATGCAAATTACAAGTGACAAAGGATATTTTTCACAAATGCATATACACGCGATAGGAATGTAGTTCATGTTACGTGTCAGCGAATACAATTTTTCCCAGATTGAAGGTGATATGTATCTCGATTTATGCTTCATTTATGGAAGAGAAATATTCTGAAGCAAAAATGTATGGAAATATTTTCTTTGTTATAATAGATGCTATTTCAATTTAAGGTCATGTAGTTTTAGAATCTATAGATACTATTATGTCATTGGTCCTGGGGCGGACGGTCGATTTTACTGAAGAAACGAAATTAATTTGCGGTTTGATCTGATTTGGTCAGTTGCTGGGACTGATAAAGCGTATTCTGGAGGACCAATTTTGGGGAAACCTACTTTTGCTACAATGGTTACTGATCAACACAATTGAGTGAATTAACGCTCTGTATGTGCAAATCGCATTCAATATCTTAACCGCATGTAATTCACATCGGTTGTGCTTATTTTACCTACTTATGGTCTTATCCATTTAGACTTGGATTTACTTTCTAATCGGGAAAGTACGGTGGAATCTGCTGAATCTGAAACTTAGACAACTTGGAGGCTTCATTCTCGTCTGTGTCATGTGTCTCGGAGGCTGAACTCTCTAACCTGATAGGAGAATATATTTTATGTCCTAAATTGGAAAACAGAGCCTAAACCCCGCCACACATGGAAATGGACCTTGGCTAACTCACTTTTCTGTAGAAAGTAATGCGTGTTACTGCCTCTTTCGCCAAACTCCAAAGAACGGTTTGTCTTGGCTGCACAGTGGCCTTCCCTATCACTCCGGGCTTTGCACTACTAGATGCTATGATGAACCTCCCCCCCTTGATATTTTTATCATGGGGTGTACGCTGAAAACCACCTCCCGGTTAAAGAGAAGTGGCTTTTGTGTTTATTTATCTTTTATTTTTTATTTATGCTTTTATCACGCACATTGAAATTTTGAAGAACTTGCGCGAGAATTATCCTTTGACTACTGCGACAAAACTATCACGTCAACTTTCCTCATGCAACGGAATGGCTTCGGCCAGACTTAAGCCAGGGAAAGAAGGCCATCGTGTATTTACGGATGGCTCTAAAACCGGACAGGGGTCTGGTTCTGGAGTCTTCGTGGAAAGCGAGAACATTAGACTACACCATACGACTGTCTTCCAGGCGGAGATTTTCGCTATCTTTATGGCTATGTGCTATATTGTGACAAACAGGTGGGGGGCTAGATATATGCGTTTGCAGTGATAGTCAATCAGCTTACCTCGTCCAAGTTAGTGCTCGAACTCAATTTTTCTCTAAACTGGAAAACACTGGCTAAACACGGTCAAATTTTTTTGGGTCCCAGATCACACTGGTATCCAGGGAAACGAGATTGCTGATGAGCTTGTCAGGCTGATTTCAGAAGAAGCTTTCTTAGGACCTGAACCTGCGTTGGGTCTGCCTGTATCCGTGCTTAGGTCACCCATTGATACTTGGGTTTCTCGTGAAGACGAGTGTCGGTGGCATGACTGTGCTGGGTGTAGACAAACCAAGCGACTGCTTCCGGACATCTGCAAAAGGTCGGCGTCTTTCCGTCTGTCTCTCAGGAGAATCGACTGCAGACTGCTTGTGGGCGTCCTTTCGGGCCACCAAGTTTTTGCCAAACACTTAAATGTACATATTTGGCTTGAGCGACACCACCATCTGTCCTGCTTGTCTTTCTTCGAAAGACGCGAACAAAGGTTTTTCCAATGCGCCACCGAGAGTATAACTGTCATGAAAAATCTTCTCAGTTCAGCCGTTCGGACTCCGTAAAAATTGTGGTTCCACCCGACCCGAAAAGGGTAATGAGCTCGAGCTCAGTACTTTCAGAGGAACTACTGTTGAATTATTTAATGCATCGGGGGAGAAGAACTCGGCGTAGAGCATACACCATTTTTTCTCCAAAGTTTTGCGGGAAAAAGTATGCGTGAGGAATAGAACATCAGCATTGTTTGAATGATCCACAATAAAGGGGAAATCTTCAATTGCGCCAACTATATAGCCATCAGTCTTCTTAACATTGCATACAAGATCTTTGTCTGTCGCTTTTGTGTTAGCTCCTAATTCTAAACCTATTATAAACCGAGCATAGCCGAAAGACTTGTTACAAAGCTGATCCAACTAAAGCGAACCAGATGTTTTTTGGCTGTAATTTTTTTTTTTATAAAAGAAAAACGTTGGTTCTGTTTTTGGTTTATGTTTAATTGATGTATTAAATTTTTTTCCGTTGAGTCGTAAAAATGATATCGGCTAAGTTGCCGCCGACAGAATAATTGAACATACAAGGCCCAATTTATGACATTTTTCAGCACTCTTGACAGAACTTCCGGGCCTCGCGCAATCTTGTCGGATATTCAACCGATCTCACCCGCTGGCCATAATAAAAAGCTCCAAAACATGGAGTGTATATAGGCGAACTGGAAATTCGGCCCTCAGAATTTCGGTTGTGGCTTAACAGCTAACAGCTAACAGCTAACAGCTAACAGCTAACAGCTAACAGCTAAGAGCTAACAGCTAACAGCTAACAGATAACAGCTAACAGCTAAGAGCTAACAGCTAACAGCTGATACTATGTCTGCACTAAAGGTACTTCTTATACAGTCTTTCACCAAAACATCGATATTCTCTTCCTATTCCTCGTCTATTCAGCTTCTGTAGAAATCGTTGGCAGGGAGGCCCAACCTGAGAGGGTGCCTGCCAATAATGCAGTGTCCAGTAATGACATAATGACATCCACTAATGTACTTATACTGGATCTTTTAAGTGATACAAGATTGTTGAACCGCTTGAGATCCTGCATGGGCCAGATCTGTTTCGCAATGGAGTACGTATAGTGCAGTTAGTGCAGCGCTGCTTATCGCATTTTGTTATTCGTAGAACGAAACGAAAAAAGACAAAAATGCTTTAAGAATCCTGTTTGAAAATGTTGGGTTAAAAATAAGGATTCCTCCAGTGGTTATAACCACTTCGGAAAGTTGTTATGTACCTATACACAAAATACTTGAATACTAGAGCAAACTAAAAAGTAAGTCGAAAAATGTTGTGCAATTTGTACTTACAGCTCATTTAAATTTATAGAAAAGTTACCTGAAAAAAGAAAATTATTTTTGAGTTAATTTTTTTTTACATAAAAAAATACAAATAATGTAAAATAATAATAAACCCACACTATTGGTACAAATGGAATACTACGAACTGTTTATTCGCTATTAGCATTTTTAGCGATAACAAAAGTACACATCTACATTATATAATAACATTAATATTAATATTTGTTAAAAGCGTTTGATGCGTTAAAATAATTCATTGTAAGGAGGTCCTTTTGATATTGAGGGAGGGATAATCTTGAAACCCACTGGACGGTCTATAACCTACGGACTTTAGCATAATATGGGAAACGATTACTCCATAAAGAGATGGAAACCAACAGTAAACTTTTCACTTTTCAGGGAGGGATCCTACTCCCTCTACTCTACTCGGCCCATAATTAGTACTCTCAAGTTTCAGCTCGAAATTTTGAAAACAAATTCTGTTGGTAGGTAGTTACAGGAGAAAGTTAAAAATCGCGAACTTATTCTTTAAGGTTGCGAAGCATTTTCTTTATTACCTATTAGCAGTCACCTACTTTTTTTATTGTCATCGTAATCCTGAAGAAAGGATATACCCTGAACTGCGACAACTACAGTAGAATTACTTACTTACTTACTTAAGGTGGCGCTACAGTCCGGGGTGGACCTGGGGCTCAACCAACAAGCGTCTCCAGCCAGCACGATCTTTGGCCAGCTGCCTCCAGTTTCGCACGCTAAGTTGGTTAAGGTCCCCTTCCACTTGCGTGCGCCACCTGAGTCGCGGTCTTCCTCTACTGCGCCGTCCCTCGGGTGTGGATTCGAAGATCTTCCGGGCCGGAGCATTCACGTCCATTCGCTCTACATGACCCAGCCACCGCAGTCGTTGGACCTTCACTCTTCTGGCTAGGTCAATGTCGCTGTACAGCCCGTACAGTTCGTCGTTGTATCTCCTCCTCCATTCAACGTCTATGCAGACGGGACCGAAAATTACTCGAAGAATTTTCCTCTCGAAGCAACCAAGGGTAAGCTCATCCGCTTTTGATAGAGTCCATGCCTTTGCACCATAAACTAGGACTGGGATGATTAAGGTCTTATAAAGGGTCACTTTAGTTGTTCGAGAGAGGGCTTTGCTACTCAATTGCTTTCTTAGCACAAAGAAACAGCGATTGGCAAGAGTTATTCTTCGCTTAATCTCAGCGCTGGTGTCATTGTCTGAGTTAATAGCGGAGCCTAGGTAGACAAAGTCCTTTACCACCTCAAAGTTATATCTGTCTATAGTGACATTCTGTCCAAGACGTCGGTGTTGGGTGTCCTTTCTCGATGACAGCATATACTTTGTCTTGCCCTCATTGACCGCCAAACCCATCTTTGCCGCCTCCGTCTCAATGCTCACGAACGCGCCAGTGACATCACGCTGTGTTCTCCCGATTATGTCGATATCGTCGGCGTAGGCGAGTAGATGGACGGACTTTTGAAAGATAGTGCCTCTGGTGTTGGCGTTTGAGTTTTGTACTATTCTATCAAGAACGATGTTGAAAAAGTCACGTGACAGCGCATCGCCTTGTCTAAATCCTTTTTTGACATCGAAGGTCTCGGTGAGTTCTTTACCGACCTTGATGGAGCAGCGTGCATTCTCCATTGTCATCCTATACAAACGGACGAGTTTGGCAGGGATGCCAAAACTAGACATTGCTCTGTATAGCTCGTCTCTATAAATGCTGTCATAGGCGACCTTAAAATCGATGAAAAGGTGGTGGGTATCGATTTGAACTTCCTGGGTTTTCTCCAAGATCTGCCGCAGTGTGAATATTTGGTCGATAGTAGACTTTCCTGGCCTGAAGCCACACTGATAGGGACCAATCAGGTTGTTGACGAAAGGCTTCAGGCGTTCACACAGCACAGCAGATAAGATCTTGTAGGCGATGTTAAGAAGACTAATACCTCTGTAGTTGGCGCAGTTCAGAGGGTCTCCTTTCTTGAGGATCGGGCAAACAATGCTAAGGTTCCATTCATCGGGCATACTTTCCTCCGACCATATTTTACAGATGAGTTGGTGCATGCTCCTAACCAAGTCATCGCCTGCCGCTTTGAATAGCTCGGCGGTTAGGCCATCTGCCCCAGCGGCTTTGTTGGACTTAAGCTTAGATATCGCTATCTTCACTTCGTCCAGGTCGGGTGGACGGAATTGGTCTTCATCGTCCAGGTTGAATGGTTCATTCTGCCTGACAGCGGAACTTAGTTCGTCATCGCCGTTAAACAGTCTGCAGAAGTAGTTCTTCCATATCCTTAGCATCGACTGCGATTCTACTACGATGTTCCCTTGTTCGTCCTTGCAGGCTTCGGTTCGGGCTCTGTAGCCTTGGCAGGTTCTTTTTACCCTTTGGTAAAACTTCCGAACCTCATTCCTGCTGTAGCATCTCTCTATTTCCTCGATCGCGCGCTTTTCGTGCTCTTTCTTTTTCCTCCTGAGAAGCCGGTGTTCGTCTCTTCTTTTCTGCGCGTAGAGCTCACGAGCAGCTCTAGTCCTTCTTTGCAGCGCCGCTTTGTATGCCTCTTGTTTCGCTGCATGTGCTTGCCGGCACTCGTCGTCGAATTAAGTAGAATTAATTCTCCTAAAATAAAGGGTACAAGATCTTGTATAGCCTATATACGAGTACTGTGTGAATAGCTTAAGCCTATTATTATTAGCCTGATCGACTAATATCAGCGAAGTCTGAGTCCAGGAATGTTAATCATAGAATAAATTTGAAGCCGTATTTAAAGTTTCATACGGACTTAATGTTAAAATTATAGGAGGCGGCCTAGAAGTGAGGACAACATTTCTTCTTTTCAAGCAGTTAATAAGTCCGATCATAACTTTTAGCTTCCCCATCTAGTACAATATCAATTCCACGCACATGAAGAAGATCTAAACCTTCAAGCGGAAAGCACTTCGTCACTATACATCGCTGTACAAGAACATTTCACATACTCCCATCAATAAAGGATTACCTACTATCCTTACGTGATTTATCACTTTTTTCATCGTTCAGCGAAATGGCAATAAAAGCGATCTCTGAGGTCTGGATTCCTGGACACAAATGTATTCATATCTGAATACCGCAAATGGAAAAGCTGAAGATGTGGCAAGAAAGGGATCTTCCCCCTAAACTAGGTCGATACTACCTTGGGCACAAAATGCTATTACTGACTAATGGAAGATGGAGAAAGCTCGATTGCGGTGTCATTTTACTAATTGGACATAGGTTTCCATAATTTAAGCTTTTCTATCTCGCAAACCCATTTACCTAACCTAACCTAACCTTAACTGAACCAGTTCTTGGAGTATAAAGCTGAGTACCCAGCTGGAGCGACAATTTTAAATTCTAGCTGCTTTCCAATTTTTCTCTCCAAAGATTCGCCAAAACTATAACTAAATTTTGACACGGAGTGCGTTGTGGACATAAGTGTCACAGAAAACAGCTTTTCGTTGATAATAATTTCCTTGAAAAATTGGCCTGCTTGTGCTTAGATCTCAAATAGTTCGCTTTCAAGGAATTCATTATTGCTCTGAAAGATAGCAGGGCAGGAACAGAAAAGGTGGATTATTTGAATTAACACCAATATCCTTGTTGCGTGCCTACCTATCAGACAATGTCCAGTGATGACAATAGCGGTTATATGACGTGTAGTTAGAGAGAGATTAAACACTTATAGAGCGTTTCAGATCCAACTTCGGCAAAATCTGCTTTGTCGCTAGACATTTTGTACCGTTTGTGCATCTAAGATTTGTTTTCTCAACCGCGGCGTCTAGCTTTAATCATGTAGCCATTGGTATACCTAAATTAGCTTTCTCAGGTTCCACGTATGGCGAGTTCAGCGGATCTACAGTTCTCTGGAATTTCTGTATGACCACCCGGCACCCAGAACAGGTGAATATTGAACTGCTTTGCCATCTCTTAAAGAGACGAGCGGCAGTCTTGGGGTACTTTCGAAGGATTGCAAGGATTTGATAGGTGCTTGACTATCTGAAAAGATACGAATATCCTTAACAACTTCTTGAGCCAGAATAAGACTTCTTTAATCGCTATTATTTACGTTTGGAACACGCTACAATGATTAGGAAAGGAATGCCCTAAAATCGTCGTGGTAATGAATATCACTTCATTGACATCGTCATTGTCTATGCTCGTCATCACTTTAAGTCTAAAGCCTTAAAATTTTATGTAAAAATTAAATTTTTGTCCCTATTCGACTAAGGGGCGTGCCTCTGAAGACCCAAACCTTTAGCTATGTGTATATCTTGACATTTATGACAGATTTAGCATTAAAATTTGGCAAAAAGACGTTTAAAAAGCATTTTAAACCACTAAGACAATTATCTTCGACTATGCCGAAGCTCAAATACCCGGTACTATATTATTGTAAAAAATATTTTACTATTAAAAAATTATATATTTGTATGGGAGGTATGGGTAGTTTTTATTCGACCAAGCTCATTTTTTGGCAAAATTTGTTAAATATTATTAAAACAATACGTGTAAAGTTTAAACTTGCTATCTTTACTGTAGCTATTTAAATTTAATTTTTAACATAAAATAGCTATATATTTTATATGGGAGGTAGTAGTAGTATTCATCCCATCTTGCTCATGTTCGAACTTAGCTTCATTTTGGTGGATAAAAGCTTACGTACCAAATTTCAAGTCGATAGCTCTTAAATTACGGCCGTAATCGTGCGGACAGACAGACGGACATCGCTAGTTCGACTAAGAAAGTGATGCTGATCAATAATATATATACAGCTATGTTCCAGAAATCGAGTGAAATCGAAATTGCAAATCGAGTGAATTCGTTTTCAGTGTTCTGCATTTCGAACGATTCGGAAACTCCGAAATTTTTTCGAAGTCACAATTTCACTTTGTCTCAATTCAGAAAATTTTGAAATCGAAATCGGATACATTGAAATGTAGAACACAAAAATTCATTTCCGATTTCATTTCGAGTGAAAGTAAAATGTGTAACCTAGCAGATAGTTTGTCACACCTACAACGCCTCCTTATGTGCGTTACAAAGTTACAAATAGTATTGTCATGTGAATACACCGCACCACAGTGTGGTACCGGGTATAAAAATAAGGGCGGGATTAGGCAGAAGGGTGCACTTTCCAATTAAAAAAAACTGCAAACGTTTTTTCTCGACACTAGTAGTCGATGTGTATTTTCCTGATAGAAAATAACATATTTAAGCAATGCAATTCCAGGATACGAGGAAAACCGAGTGCAGTAGCGCAGTGGTTAGTGTGCTGGACTACTGTTCGATTACCGGAAAAACACATAAGGTTTTTTCTACTGCGCCACCTCTTGCGAACGTCTGACAAACATCCGATAGTATAACTGTCCCGAAAAAGCTTCTTAATTCAGCCATTCGGACTCGGTATAAAACTGTAGGTCCCTTCCATTTGTCCCAAAAATAGAAACTTACACAAACTAATTGTTGCGAGAAGCTAGGCATGGGGTGTCTACCCGCCTCGCCTGTTGTGCCACCTATTTATTTTTTTATTTATTGTTTTAGTTACCTGGTTAACGGCGTAATTGTCAACGCGGTTATATTCACCAGGACTGCACCATCCACCCCCATTTAAATTGAAAAGAATCGTACTACCAATTATACTTCAAATTGATATAAACCCCTATTTTCTATATTACAATTTCCTCACTCATCATTTCCCCATTATCCGTATCTAAATGCAATTTCTAGTCGAAACACAATATTTACCATCATCATCATTAGCTATAAAAAAATAAATTTGGCAAGTGACCACATTGTACAAAAAAAACGTCTACGATTGGGTGAGGAATTGAGCAATGCAATGCTATAATTTATTTAACATTTCCTTTACACGCTACGATTACTCGTCCTCTTCAAATCGAGCAGTGCAAAAAAAAATGTCATTCTGGTCATTTAAAAATGTGAAAATCAACAAAAAGTAAATTTGGTGTGAGCCAGCCGTTTTGCTGATTTAGTGAAATTTATTTTAACTAATTTTTGTTTGTTGTAATAATGTCTGAGAGAATTATGGGTGGCATTGGAAAAAAATGCTAATTAGCTATCCATACAAATATTGCTCATAAATATGTCAAGTACTGTCAAAGTGTGTTTATAGATACTTTCGCAGCCTAGCAATCAACAATTTATCAGTTCAAATAAACACAGATACTATTATTATTGTTATGGTATGCATATTGCATTTCGTGAAAACTAGCTATTTCAAGATGTGATGCCTATCAGGTATGTTAGCTGACATTTTAAAACGTTAGTCCAACGTAAACATTTTTATAGAAGCCTTATGCATGTTTATAGATACTTTTGATATATTTTAAGAAATTAGCTGCACTTTCTCGCATATATACCTATGCCTATAACAATTTATTCGCTTAGTGAAATTTAAATGAGTATTTGCTAAAATTTGAGTGCACCTCAGGCTAGTGCCAGTGGTAGTGGCATTCGTGCACTCTCCTGCAAGAGAGAGTTGGTCGCAAATATTTAGACGCCGTGTTGTCTCAAATTTATGAGTGCCGAGGAGATGTGCCTCCGTACTCTGTGCCTGGTGGGAATGGGCTTAAATAAAATTTAATTATGACTGCTTGTGACATTGAAATGAATTTTTGGTCCACAGACCTTGAGTATGGTGGGGGACATGATGTTTGTGTGCAGAAACAAAAAAAAAATAAACACCAAAAACATTGAAAGAGAACTTTATACAATTTAATTTCATTGAAATGATTTCCATTTAATTTTCCCTGACACGGGCATTTTATTTTATTTTATTTTTTATTTAGATCGCACGTAGTGATATAGTTTTGTTAGAATTTAATTAAATGTCACTTGAAATGAAGAAAGACTGCATGAATTATTGCTCTATGGGACACGGTGCTAAAGATGATTTTTGTTTTTAGAACAGTTTTGTAAATTTGCATATTGAGTGTCGTTGTAGACATAAATAAAATATTTTTTTGTCTATTGTCCTAACGAATCTAGCTTTAAAGTTTCACTAAGTTTAAATGTTGGCTGTATCAGGGTTCAGTGTTCAATGATGAGGCTCACTTTTGCTTCAATGGCTTGGCTAATAAGCGAAACTGTTGCATTGGAATGAGGAAAATTCAATGGTGATCCATCAGAAACTGATACATTCCTAAATGCACTGTTTGATGTTTATGGGGTGGCGTCTTAATCGTGCAGTATCTACATTTTTTCAAAAATGAAGAAAAATGTCACCATTAATGGTGCCCGCGGTACAGAGTCAGTCAAGGTGTGAACATGGTCTGCACAAACCAGCAAGAATAGACCGTCGACTCCTCCCACATAACGGACTTTGCCTACAAGCTGCCGGCGGGCCCAGGATTTTTCATGTATTGGTGCTGTACAAAATCAAAGGAGCGCCACTAACGCACGTACCAGAATGGTACGAAATCACATGAAGGAAGTGATTGATTCATTCATTCGCGACGTATCTACATAGTTTAATTTATCTATAGTACTTACTGAACTGATTAAAATATCAGCATAAAAATAAATAAATAAATAGGTGGCGCAACAGGCGGGTAGACACCCTAGGCCTAGCTTCTCGAAACCATTCGTTTTGTGTGAGTTTCTATTTTTGGGACGAATGGAAGGGACCTACAATTTTATGCCGAGTCCGAACGGCTGAATTGAGAAGCTTTTTCATGACAGTCATATTCTCAGATTTTTGTCAGACGTTCGCGAGAGGAGGCGCAGTAGAAAAAACTTTAAGATGTAATATGTGTTTTTCCGGGGATCGAAGCTGGGATCCCTCGCACAGTAGTCCAGCACACTAACCACTGCTCTGGCCGTATGGCCGTAGCAACATCCTGGATTCGCTACCAAACGGCATGATCACGTCTCCAACCGACTACATGACACCCAAATTAAGCTTCACGAAAGGCTTCCACGTCGGTTTCCCAACAAGGGATCAGTGGAAGAGGGACGAAGTAGTGAAGGGCTTCAACACGGTCATATACACCGACGGATCCAAGATGAGCTGTGGTGTAGGGGCTGGTGTCTACTCGGAATCACCTCAAATATCGATTTCAGTACGCTTACCGGATTTTGCCAGTGTTTTCCAGGCGGAATTATTGGCCATTCGAGAAGCTTGCACGCAACTAGGGCGTGACACAATGCTTAAACAAAGCATTGCTATCCTTATAGATAGCCAAGCCGCCATCAAAGCCATCGACTCGGCTACCATATCCTCAAAACTGGTGCAGGAGTGCCGGAACGAACTTGCCTGTCTGAGCGAGCGCTTCAGGGTCACACTTCTATGGGTTCCAGGGCATAGTGACGTAACAGGCAATGAGCGTGCGGATGAACTGGCCAGGAAGGGCTCAGCACTACATGCCTCGCTCTCAACGAAGGTCCACATTCCGTTAGGAGCGGTAAAGGGACAAATACATTCGCATTTTCTGCAGAAAGCCAATTTCCGATGGTCGGTGTTGATAAACTGCGTCATATCAAGAAAGATATGGCCTACCTACAACCAAAACAGAACAAATAACCTGCTAAACAGAACCCGCCTCGATATCGCCAGACTCACGACAATAATCACGGGGCATTGGCCAATTGGAGACCATGCGGCCAAGCTAGGTATCCCTTACAACCCGCATTGCCGCAGTTGTGGCAATATAAATGAAAAAGAAACTCTATCTCACTTCCTCTGCAAATGTCCAGTTCTAGCGAGAGCCAGACTGCGCGCACTGAACCAACCATTCCTTGACGACCTTAGCGACATCTCGGGCAAAGGGATACAGGATCTTATCCGTTTTCTCAATTCCACGGGTTGGCTATATGCACCGACCGGACCACACCCTAAACAACCACCAGAAAACAGGTAACGCGAGTCGTGGTAACAAAACGGCACATTTTAGTGCTAATTGGGTTCAAGGTGAACCGCCACTGCTACCAACCTACCACTGCGCTACTGCGCCTACAAAATCAAAACTGATTAAGAAATATTTGAAAATAGGCAAGTGACAGTGAAGTCAGAAAAAATTATGTTTTGCTCAAAAACGGTCCCAAAGAAAGTAATAATAAAGCCTAAAACCATCGCGCAGTCTTAATGAACCTTTTAAAAAAGTTTCATTGAAATATGTCTAGTAGTTTTCAAGTTTAAGGTAACAAAGAAAACTCCTACAGTTTTATATAAGAGAACAATATATATGCAACATATGATCTAGAAAAGATGCCACCAATGCAAATCGCTTTAGAGTAAACTTAACAACTGCGAGGACATCACTTTTGCAAAACTATACTTTAAGTACAGGACAAGCAAACCTTAGAACTTAACACATATGTCTAGAGGACTCTAACCTAAAACAATTTAAGTCGGAGAAAAATATTTAACGTGACCAAACGATCGAAACGGGATCCCTACGTTATCCCCTTTTCAAAAATCCCTTATTGGACATATTCTCTCATTTTTTTCTTCTCTTTTTCCAAAATCTACCGGGACGAAATCCCCTGTGCCAAAGTCTCCAACAAGCAAACTAAATTTTGCATAGGTTAGGTATACACAACCTTACACCTACTCCAAATCCTACAGTTACCACAAGCAGGAGGGTTGCAAGGGGCACCATGCCCCCGAAATGGGGGATTTTTTCCCTGGGATTTTCTCTTAGGGTCTTCTGGAGTACCTAAGGAATTTCAGCACAAGATATTTTGGAAAGGCGATTTTGGAAAAGGCAATTTGGAAAAGGAAATGTCATCACCAACCCGCTCAAAACGTAGACCGCCGTATTTGTAACTATTCACTTAAGTAAGATAAATCAACACAAGTTAAGAACCTGAGCTGAAGATGACGGTTTTTGAAATTATAGAAGTGATTTATAGATTAGTAGCCATATTTAGTCTACGGAGACACAAGGTCAGGTATAGAGATTGACGATTGCCTAAATTATGTCCTTTTGAGTGAAGATGAACTCGTCGCCGCATTTTTAGTCTGGGAAGGCGTATGAATACTACAGCGGTGGAGACTTCTCTAATTTAATGTAGGGATATAAAAAATTAATTTTGCTACAAATTCTGTTAATCGTATACCAACGTAAAAAAGTTTCTTAACGTAGTTTTTAAAAAAATTTGTCAAAAATAAAAGTCTTCAGAAAAATGTGTTTTATATACATAATTGGAACAACAAATCTTCATCATTTTCGAATTTAAGGAGCTAGAACTTTTTTGCATATAATTAAACAAAGTTTTTAAAATTTTTAGCCGGTACTTTAAAAATGCGTCCATTTTTGTAGCTTTTGGAGGGAAGTGTCCCTCTTTGATGGACTACAAATGGAAATGGAGTGAACATACCCCTCATGCGATTTTTTGTTCGTCGGAACTTTAGGAAACTCTACTTAAAGGATTAAATCTGCTAACTGGGATACCCTGTACCTGTATAGTTTATAATACTATTTAAAGAATTTATTCTTCTTGCAGAATGATAAATAAAAAAAAAAAATCTATATAAATTAAAACCAATTGGTGTTTTTCACAAAAACTTGATAACCGCTGGACCGATTTGAATGATTTTTATTTTGTTTTGTTCGTCTTGAATCAAAAGTGGTTTAGCAAAAAATAAATTCTGGAAAACCTCAAAAAAGTAGTCGGAAAATCGAAAAAATCTAAATTTCCATTTTGTACACAACCAATAACCGCAAAATTCGAAAACTACCAAACAAATTGAGCTCAAATTTTGAGAAAATCGTTTTTATTGGCCCAGAAGAGTTTCTTTGAAGTTTGATAAAAATTGGGCAAAGAGCATGGTTCCTCCCATACAAAGAACAAACCTTCAAAATCTTAGATTTCGAAAAACATTAAACCGATTGAGTTAGAATTTTAAGAAAAGGTACATACACCAATCGCGACATTAAAGTTGAAATTAATGCTCTTACACCTGAAGGTGTCATCACTGGACACTGTCTGACAGGAAACTATGGACTACTAGTGAAATGTCAATTCCATACAATCTCTGCCCAGAATGACACCAGTTAGCTAGCGGTCGTAGTTCCAAGCGAAAGTAAGTGAAACAAAATGACAACCGGTTTGGACGTCTCTATAGAATGCTAGAGACATCTATAGGGAGTAAGTAAAATTACGATTGAAATTCAAATTGTTGCGACTTTGTTTACAATAGATGTCAGTGCAATTTTCCAATTTATTTTGCTCTACCCACGAGAGCGCTAATGTTGAAACCAACGCGAAGTTGTCTACTATAGCAGTACATATATAATAATATGTCAATTCTTGGGGCACCTTTAAGCGATTTTTGAAGAAAGCCCATAATTGAGCAAAAGGAGAAGACTATTATACACCTTTACTGAATCTGTCCTGCATCCTACTTTATAATGAGCTCGGTGATTCTATTATTGCCGACATTAGGAGTCGTCTACATGTATTACCGGCATTAGGAATCTATTACAAACCTTACATGAAGCTCTTATTGGTTTCATATGGTACCACAACGGATCAAGTACTGATTTTAAAGTGTTGGCTTTAGCTGGCAGTCTGTTTAACCTAACCTGATCTACTCATTATATAAGACCTTAATCATCCCGGTCCTGCTGTATGGTGCAGAAGCATGGACCCTGTCAAAAGCAGATGAAAGCCTTCTGGGATGCTTTGAGAGAAAGATTCTTCGAGTGATATTCGGTCCAGTTTGTGACGTGTGGAGAAGAAGATTCAATGACGAACTATACGGACTATACAGCGATGCTGACCTGATCAAAAAGCTAAAAATGCAACGGCTGAGATGGACACGTGGAGCGTATGGACAACAACGCACCAGCCCGACGAGTCTTCGAATCCACTCCTGAGTGACAACGCAGCAGAGCAAGACCCCACCTTAGGTGGCGCGCACAATTAAAGAACGACTTCAACTAACTTGGAGTGTGTAACTGGATGTAGCTACCTGGAGGGGCTTGTTAGTTGAGGCCGTGGTCCATCCCGGACTGTAAGCGCCACCAAAAGTAAAAAAGTAAGTAAACACCTACTCATTGTATACAAGAGCCAAAAATATCGTCAGAAATACGATTGCGTACGATCAAAGAATATAATTTGTAACATTTAAAAGTCGGGCTGCCATAAGAAAATAAAAATCTAAGCTAAACCATAACCAAACCTGAAATAAAAACCAACGTCAATATTTTCTTAATAAATTTGTTAGCCATTATAGAATCTAACACGAACTACTCCTCTTTGATCCTACATAACTTTGACCAAGCTTCAACTTCAAAATTTGCACCTACTCCGATTGATATTATATTGATGGCTTAATACTGGGTTTCCACTTGTCGATTTGAAATTGACAATTGACGTATTTTTATGGGAAAATAGCGAAAATTTGCTTCTCAATGAATTGACCAACAGCGCTTGTTAGTAACTGACAAAGAAACTACAGGACAGTAGAAATAGCTGAAATGTCAAGCAAAATGTCACTTTGTCTTTAATCGAAAATTGAAAATTAATTGGCATCATGTTTGTCAATGACTTAGACAGATTTTGATATAGTACAAGGTAGGCCAGTCTGTTTATAGGCATGTCTTGTTTTTTTTTTGATGAATTATAGTTTAACCCTTTGCAAAATAAATTCTACGTCAGTTCTATTCATTTCATACGCATTTGGCATTTTGTACATTTTGCAAATGTTCGGCTTCTTTTGACTTTTGCCTACAGCTTTAACTCAGATTTGACCAATAAAACACAAAGAAGCGAGAGCGATTCATAATTGACAAAGAGATGTCAATTCCAAATGGAAATAGCTTTTCATGAATTGACAAACACACTTGTCAAAATTTAATTTTCAATGAACTGACAAACAGTTTTTTGCCAATAATTGACAAATGAAAATGTCCTGACAGTCGATCAATGACATAAATGAGAGCTGTCAAACTTTCTCAATCAACCGACATGTGGAAACTCTTCTTAAGTATGATAAAAACTCGGCCCATTCTCCTTTGTGGTGATTACAATAATGCATTAACAATTTGTCCTTAAAATTGCAGTAAAATCTTGCACCACCAGTAAGTAGATATATGCAATTTGGTTTCTGCAAAGCCTGCTGGCTGAAGCTTTGTTATAAAATACTTTACCTGCATGCAGTACATTTTTTTGTACATATTCATGGGTTAGACAAAAAAAAAACCAACAACTCTCCACTCCAGTATATTGTATCACTTATGTGTCAATGTGCAGAGAGTAGGTTAAGAACTGCCGTTAGTAATTGAAAGGGTGTCGTCGTCGGTCGGTCGTCTCCTCAGACGACTCAAGGAGAATTTCATTCAAAAATACGCAATCCACCCACATATAGACACCCATCGCATAAAGGAGCTGCAAATATTCTTTTTGAATGAAATCATTCCACAGCAAACAAGAAAATAGAACGCCCTACTGTCTTAACCTATTGTTTTTGTATACTGAGAGTTAAAGTGGTAAACAGATTGCAAGACTATTTACTTTGACAAGTATAACTGCAAAGGTGCGTCTTAAATGTTTTCTCTATTCATTTGTCTCCTTATTTGTGTGTCATCCTTTCGCATTACCCATTGTTATGCCCTCTCTAACGACCTTTGAATAAAAGTTCTCAACATTCCCGTTTACAACTAGGTACTAATAAATAAAGTGTATCTCTATACGTATCCGCATCTTGAAGTAGTTGTCAAGAAAAAATAAAAACCACTTATTGGAAAATTCCAAGAGTGCGATTACACTTTCTCTATCGTTTTGCGAGAGTAGCTATAGTTATCTGTGAAAGAGTCTGTGCAACAAAATATAGTAGTCAAACTTGTTGTCAACGATTGCAGGATATTATTTTCTTGAAGGATGTATAGACTCTAAAAATAAATACAATTCACATTGTTTATCGGATTTGTTCATCGATAAGGGGATGACATAGTCTGTTTTTGATTGGGGTAGATGGCATTACATTGGGCTTATTCAAAGTGCAATTGTGACCGCAAATAGTACCTATAGATATTTATTGGAACTGACTTGCAGTGATGCCTTTCAAACTAACTATTGCCAATTTAAATTGATTTTGTTATTAACCGACCTTTTGTTATGACGAAGACTAAAGATTCGCTCCATCAAAGGACAACCATATTTAATTTCATCCTTTTTCATCCTTTTTCATTCATTCATTTTCAATGGTCCGCTTGTCCATTAAGTGGGTCGCGGGTGTAGGTTGCTCAAGTGGACCCTCCATAGCTCTCGATCCTCCGCCATCGACTCTAAATCATCAAGGGCAATCCCCATACGGGTAGAGGAGAGATTATGAATTTGATCTAACCATCTCATCCTGGGTCTACCTAGGGGACGCCTGCCCGATGGTACGGATTCCATAGCACGTCGTGGAATCCTTGTCGGGGACATGCGTTTAACATGCCCAAACCACCGAAGCATGGATCGCTCCGTCCGGAGAAGTAGCTGCTCGACATTGAGTTCCTCACGTATTCTAGTATTTCTGATGCGATCTCTACGGGTCACACCAGCAATACTACGGAGAAGTCTCATTTCGGCAGCTTGTATTCGCGATCTTATTCTTTCGGTCATTACCCAAACCTCATGACCATAGGTAAGAGTTGGAACAAACACCGAATTAAAGACTGACAGCTTAGCTTTGACACCAAGTTCAGTCCTCCTGATAACAGAATGACCAAGCTGTCTCAAAATCGATCCAGCCTGACCAATCCTACAGGAAAACTCGGCATTGCTCCTTCCATCACTCGTGAATAAGACCCCGAGATACTTAAACTTCTCCACCTGTTTCAATGGGACTCCACTAACATGCAGAGTGCATTGAACAGGCGTTCTAGAGACGACCATCACTTCAGATTTGTTCACATTTACCTTCATCTCAGCTTCAACACAAACGGCTACAAACCGATCGAGTGCGCGCTGAAGTTCAGTCTGAGAGGACCCAAGGATGACCAAGTCATCAGCGAAGAGCAAATGACTTATCCTCAGATCTCCCAATTCGAAACGTTCTTCGCCAAGACTGCGCTGTAACATCCAGTCCATATAAGTAATGAAAAGGAGAGGAGACAAGACGCACCCCTGGCGAAGTCCAACGCCCACGGTGAAAGGTATTGATTTAACGCCGTTTACCCGAACACAGCTTTTACAGTTTGTGTAAAGAGATTGAATGGCTCTCAAGAGAGAACCATCAATTCCATACTGCTGTAATACACTCCAGAGTTTCCCTCGAGGGACTCGGTCATATGCTTTCTCCAAATCTACGAAGCAAGCGTAAACAGGTGTAGCATACTCCCAAGCCTTCTCAAGTACCATTATGAGAGTGAATAACTGGTCGGTTGTGCTTCTGCCGGGACGAAAGCCGCACTGCTCATCTCCTAATCGTGCCTCGACCACAGCTCTGCAACGCGTTTCCAGCACCTTGGCAAAGACTTTTCCGGGGAGACTTAAAAGTGATATACCCCTGTAATTGGAGCAATCCCTTTTATCCCCTTTCTTGAAAAGGGGCACATTCACCCCAATCTGCCAATCGCTGGGAGTTTCGCCGCATTCCCAGGCCACTTTAATGACACGAGAGAGCCATTTGACTCCCTCTTCACCTAAGGCCTTTAGCATTTCTGGCCGGATTTCATCCACTCCGGCAGATTTGCCAGCTTTTAGCGATTTGATCGCAAACGTGACTTCCTCTACCGTGGGACTATTTTCCGCCCTGCTTAAGGCGATGGATGTGTCATCCTCAATGCCCTGGATTGGATTGAGCAATTCGGAAAAGTGCTCGCTCCATCTGCGCAAGATGTCCTCCTCATTAGAAAGAAGTGTACCTTCTTTGGATTTGACTCCTTCGATAATGTTCCACTTCCTTCCTCTAAGACGGCGGATGGTCTGCCAGAACACCTTGCTTGCAGATCTGTGATCACGGTCCAATTTTTCGCCGAACTCCTTCCAAGACTGTTCTTTGGCTGCTTTAACAGCCAATTTGCAAGTTCTTCGCGCCTCAATGTACCGGTTTCGAGAAGGAGAGTCCCCCAAGTGAATCCACACCTTGAAAGCCTTCTTCTTCTCTCTGATAGCTTCTTGAACTCCGGGGGTTTTAAACCACGCAGTTCTTTTCTCACCACCAGCCGCCACACCGAGCCGCTTCACTCCGCAAACATTTCCTGCAGAGGCAATAACTGCTGTTGAAAACAACTGCCATTCTTCCTCTACATTCAATGGAACATTTGGAATTTGTTCAAACCTTGCAGATACCTGCCGTGCAAATTCCTCCCGTATCTCATCGTTCTGCAGCCCCTCCCACCGTATGCGCGTAACCATCCTTGGTTTACGCTTTGGCAGGATAGGTATTTGATCATTGAGATACAATTTGCACAGCACCAGGTGGTGATCAGTTGACAGTTCAGCCCCTCTCAAAACACGAACATCACAAACCATCCTTTTAATACACGACGGTACCACAAAGAAATCTATCAGCGATTTCTGCTGCAGACTTCGACGGTACCATGTGTATTTATGGATATCTTTGTGTGGAAAGAAAGTGTTCATAATGGACATTCCATTTGAACAACAAAAGTCCAAAAACTTCTCTCCGTTCGCGTTCTGATCGGGGTCACCGTGTTTTCCAATCGCGCTGCCCCATGTCGAGAAATCCGCACCCACGTGAGCATTGAAATCACCCATCAGGATATAAGAATCCATATCTGCAACCTTTTCAAGGGCTGCATCAACTTCATCTAAGAAAGCTGCGTACCCTATTTAATTTAATTTAAATTGACAAATTTATTCTATCGTTAAAGTTGCATTTTTTGTTTAATTCTTTTGAAGTTGAACAAATATTGAAATAGATGACTTTTTAACACACGCTTTGTTGGACTTTCATTTTCGATTGTAATACTATTCACAGGGGTTATTCGAGCCACAAGTGGAGGTCTTTCATGTTTCATTAGCTGAATAATGTCAATTACGGGATCATTCCTGGACGCACAAATTGCGCAATGCGCAGTCATTGAATTTGACACTTGTTTTTCAAATACGCGATATAATCCGCAGATCGTAGTTGCAAACATTTTCTTTAATTAAATAAATGCGCTTATTCGCTTACGGTCCAAGGTTGAGTGTTGTATGAATGGGAAAAGGCGCTGATTGGCATCAATTTGGGGGTGTCCAGTCATGTGAACTGTCTCATAAATATCAATTGTGTTTATTTTACATTCCCGTGGTATAATAGCCAACGGGTACTGGTCCGACTTGCTGAACTTATATAAGAGCTACTTGAGTCTCAGTAGTCTAAGTTAGTCTAGTTCTTTCCACAAATTCTCAATTGGATTGAGATCGGGGCTGAAACATATATTTTTTCTTCCTGAAACCAACTCTTAACAAGCCGTGAAGTGTGTTTAGAATCATTGTCTTATTGGAAAATATACGACACTGGCAAATAGTGGCTCCATAGCATTTGCTAATATCTTTGTATATATATACAAATTGAGCCATAAAATGTTTGTCGTCGATTCACGCCTCAACGCATTTACCTATATATGATTTCTGTGAAGTTTGGTCAGAATCGAACAAAGGGGCGTGGCACCGCCCATACAAAAAAAACATTAAAAATCGTTTATTTCGAAAACCACCAAATCGATTGAGCTAAAACTTACAGATAGTCTTAGGTATTAGCCGTAGAGTTCTCCTGTGAAGATTAGTCAAATTTATTCAAAGGGGAGCGGCACTTTACATACAAAAAAACATTCAAAAATTGTATACCTCCTATACCTACAAAAAACACCTTCTATGGGGTGAAACTCGATGACGTTATATCTCGATAACCGCTGGGCCGATTTTCATTATTCTTTTTTTGTTTTGTTCGTATTGCTGTATTTTAGGTTAAGGCAGAAAGAGAATTCCACCAAGTCAATTCATTCTCATTTCTCGCATTTTACGAAAGAACATTATTACCTAAGACCTGAGCAATACAATTCCTGTGCACGGGCAAAGCCGGGCGGGTACAGCTTCTTCGACAGTCTTGGAATTGGAAGTCAACGTTTTTAAAATTTGTAACATTGATAAAAATAATGCATTATCCTGAAAGTCAATAATATTGTCTAGGCAATACGATTTCTGGAAAAACAAAAAATGTTTTGTACCGCAGAGCATTACAATAAAAACAGTTTATCTATTCAACTATTTTGCACTACAACGTGTGCACGGGCTACGCTAGTATCCTTATACATATTCTGGTCCATTCGTCCATCAACACGCACAATAGGACCAACAACGCGCCAGGAAAAGCTCCCCAAACCATTACATTTCCACCACCATGCTTGAAAATTTGTGTGGTGTACTTGGGGTTGAGTTTCTCATTTTTTTGGCCGCCTTTTATTTTTTTCCGTCAGATACAAACATATAAAATTTGGACTCATCGCTCCAAACTACTTTTTTTTAAAAAAAAAAGAAATGGCTTAAAGGGTCCCTTCGCAAATTTAACCGACCGACATTTTAAACTTTTTTTTTCGAAACGTGTGGGATTTTACGAGCGATGCACCCCCGCAGACCTGCTTGTAATAGTCGGTTCCTGACGGTCCTAGATGTAATTTCCTGACACACAGTTGTCTCGATACATTTGACAGAATTTACTCGTAAAAAAAGGATCTGCCTTACTCAAACGGCAAATCAGTCTGTCTTCTTTAGCGGTTGTTTTGTCCTTTTTTTTTTTTTGGGGTAAATAAAGACGCAATAACAACTACATGTCTTTTTTTCATAATTTCTAATTAGACTTCCACGTTTCACCAGATGCATGTCAGTCATTTGTGGCTCGTTTAAACGTTTTTTTGGTTTTCCTCAGATGAGTTGGCTTTGTAAGACCTAACACTCAACTCCCTCAATCTAATAGCCTCTTTACCTACAGCTCGAGTCGTACCACGCGTTTTCTTTTCGTTTTTATACTCAATCCTATTGGGGATAAAGGATTTCATACCTAAGGTGATTATATTAGTTATCGCATTATGTCGTGGCATCCGCAAAGAGTGTGATCATCTCATCATTCCACCAGCCGCATGCAATTTGGTTATCATATCTCATCATAACATAGGAACTTAGATAAGTAAAAAATGTAAAAGTTTTAGTCTTAAGTAAGATTCCAATAAAAGAGGAGCTTGCTCCAAGAACAATTTGTTATAAGTTCTAATTTATTTCATACCATATCAGTGGTGGCATCTAAGTCATTATTGGGGAACCTAAGATCCACACTAAAGTCGAAAGGGTGGCGCATGCATTGGGATAACGGTTTCCTTACGAACAACACCCACCGCAGCAATGGAGGTGATGCTAAACCTCACCCTTCTGGATATTTACTGTAGCAGTAGAGCGGTCAAAACCGCAATCAGACTGAGAGAGTCTGCAATATGGTCAACTAAATTCTATGGTCACGCCTCCATCGAAACACAATGGAGCACGGCAAAGGAGAAGATAACTACAGACTATCTACTTCCCAACTCTCTTTTTTGAAAGGAGATTCACATCACAACCCCGAATTCCGGACAGAAGCGAATGGGAGCACAAAGCAGTTACAGAAGAAGGGAAGATAGCCCTCTATACCGATGGTTCTAAGATGAATGTTGGTACAGGCGCGGGTGGGTATCTTCAGCGAAACACTAAACCTGCTAGAATCATTCCGAATCAACTATGACTGTAGTGTGTTTCGAGCGGAAATTGCTGCTATAACCCTAGCGGCAAAGGACCTAAAGAGACTAGACATTGCCGATAAACAAAACACTACATACTCTGACAGGCAAGCGGCCATAAAAGCCATGGAGTCAGTCGTGGTAAAGTCAAGGGTAGTAATTTATTGCAAGAAATATCTGGAAGAATTATAGAAGGCCAAGGCGGTGACCATATGCTGGGTACCAGGGCGTATGGATATTCCGGGTAATGAACAGGCGGATGAGCTTTCAAGAAACGGGTCGAAAATGCATGCATCAGTGGCCCTAAAATCTGTATGAACTAAGCACGCTTGCTTGGAAGATTGACATTGAATCCTGGAGTAGAACAAAAACAAATCTTCGCTGTACCAGTCTCAATACCTGCAGAAGTGCAGACATACAAAAGGATTATGGCTCTCAGAGGTTAGTAGAAAGAGATCCAAATTCGATATTCGATATTCGGGACACTGTGCGATAGGCGTACACGTGGAAAGGCTGGGCATACTGCGTAATGACTTCTGTAGAAGCGCTAGAGACATTTAAGAAATATAATCTGTGTGCCACATACTTTGCGAATGCCTAGCCCTTAAAAACCGTAGATAGAGGATTCTCAACAGCTTCTTTTAGAAGATCTGGAGAATGTGGATCTTAAGGAACTCCTGAGATTCATACTTAAATCAGGGTGGTTCCAGAAGGTAAACATACTTCACACCCTGGGTTACTCTTACGATAAGCTGATTAAAATCTGGATATAGAGATTAATACCAAATCTATGCGGTTATGCAACGCATGGTTGCCGTGACTGGACACAATGGACTCAACTGATGGTCTATGTGAAGCCACAATAGCACCCGTTTACCTAACCACCTACCCAAAGTTTGTTTCTACGAACTCCTCGACAAAGCATGTCCTATAATGAAGGCAGAATATGGAAGAAATGTTTTTTGTTGGTACATAATCAGGAAGTACAAGTATAGTCTACATGACTTACGTCTTGAAGCTTAGGCTAATAGACTTTGGAGCTGGGGGAAACATTGCTATAGCTAAAAAACGATTTCTGCGACTCAATGTTCAGAAATAGGGCTTTCACCAAATCATTAAACCGTCAGCCAAACTGAACGGTAGACATAAGGCCAACTGCCAACGTAGACTCGGAGCACTACTTGTTATAGCCAAGGTATACGAGTGCAGATATCTCAAATGCCACAACAACGGCGAAATAATGTGAACAGACTTGAACATTGAAGGGCCACAACCAAAACAAGCCGCCAGAACCTTTGCTGATAATGTAGAGCTCAACTTATAGGATACCATGCAGCCCTCATCAAGGGACGTTAGGTATTGATGCCAAGAAGCCATCAGAAATGCAACAACTTATGTGCTATCCTTCAGCCAACCATATACACTCAAGACTCAAGTCCAATAAGGCTGCTGAACAAGACGGCCTGCTAGGGAGCTATTTAAAGCATCGGAAGATGACTTGATGGAAAGCATCTTCAAGATATCGTCTTATGAAAAGATGCCTAAGGAGCGGAACCTCAGAATTCTTATAAAAAAATTTGTATAAAAAGGAGATTCTGTAAATTGCGCCAAGTATATGAAGTAATCAGTCTTTTTAAAATCACATTGAAGAGTCTTTTGCCATATTGTGTGAATGAATGAAAACATTTGTCAACAAACTGATTGGCCGCTTTCAGTACGATTTTAGGTGTCACCTAATGCGAGGACTATACTACGCTGTTCCTCTGAGTTGTTGTCGATGATTCCTCAAGGTGGAGCGCTGGTGTTTATTCGCTTTATATATCCTAGCCATCTTAGAAGACTGATTGGCACTTTTCTAACCAGGCCAATTTCGCTTTGTAGCTTGCAAAGTTCGCTTTTCCGTCGACGAAAATCACTAGAAAATTTGTTCATTTAATACGACCAAATGTATCTTCATCCACCTTCATCTAATGACCACGATTCTGCAAAATTTCTAGCTTAGCGTATATGTGAATAAATAAAATAAGCGTAGCTGTGGATCTTGAAGCATATAAGTGACTCTGGAGAAACCATATTGCACCTGCAAAAAGTGACTGTTCAAAACTGAAAGAGTGACTGTTTTTGTCAATTCTCCGAGCTATGGGCTTAAGTCAATGCATTGAAATCGAAAAAGACGATCTAAACGATATGTGGTTCCGACAAGTTGGTGCCATAAGCCAGACAAAAATGTTGACTTTGATGCACAATCAGTTTCCAAGCGGCAAAATTTCGAGATATCTCGATGTCAATTGTCCGGCGAGCTCATGCGATGTAACACCATCAGTTGGACTTTTTCTTTTGTAACGCTTACAATTCTCAATTTTAAAAAGCAACATTCGTCAAGTACAAAATCATGTTCGAGTTCCTATACGAAATCTGCGAAAATGTCACCGAAAATTACGTAAAGAAGGTGCATAGTCATGCATTCGGCAACAAGGTGGACATTTTAATGACAGTAAAATGACAGAAAACTAATTTCATCGAAATCTTAATTCTTTGTTTTATTTTATTTATCTTTTCGAAGCTGAAATTTAATGTAGGATTTCCGGCCTTTCCTCAAGGAAAAGAATGAAACACACGAGTTATAATTATTGTAATTCACTTTATTGCTTTACTTCGATTTCATACTTGCGATGCGAACGCGTCGAGTGCTTGGGGTCTAACTATTGGTTGCATTTAACTTGCTGGTTTACAGAGATCCATGAGGGACAAAAAATAGCTCTTGTTCGTTCGTCTTTGTTCGTTAGGCGTTACCATTCTACGCAGTGCTGCCAGTGTTTTGTCATAGGAATTCCCATGAAAGTGCCAAAAAAATCCCTTTTTTCCCTCGCATGGCTCGAAAAAGTACCTCAGATTTTCCCACACATATTTTACTAAAGGAAAACAAAAAATTAACGAAACAAAAAAAAAAAAAACGGTCTCAATAACTATGGGGAAAACCTTAGTGTATTACAGGCAAAGCTCTAATGAATGAGCCAGGCACATCACAAAAATTAAAGCCGTTCACATCTATGAATTGCCGAACAATCAAGCAGCTATAAAGGCCCTTAGCTCACCTATCATGGGATTCAAATCAGTATTACACTGTGACTATTTCAACACCCTTCAAAGGCTTACGGCCAGCTTCAAAGGTTCTGGAAAAAGTTTCGGATAATATTATCCGACACATAACGCTATATGACAGATAAAGGAGTGTGGCAATAAAATCCCTGTGATACTAGTTTTAGTTTCTAAGATTCTTGTCTGTCAATTATTTATATACAACTTGTTTGTCATAAAGTTTAAATGAATATATATTAGTGTTCATGATAAAATTGTTCCAACTATTTTCACATAACTGATGTAGAAATTTGTTTTCTATAAATTCAAATAAATCTATTTTGTGGCTGCGCTCGTCAACGTGCTCGTTGACTGAAACTCGTGCTGTGAAACTATATTTGCTTAAGGGCTTTAACAGCCGCACTTGAACCGCTATCGTATAGACTTTATCTGTAACATATCACTATCCGAGACCTTTGAAAATAAAAGCTAATGTTCATTTGGCAGATTAGTTCGAGACTTTATTATTTAGTCTTGAAACTGGCCTTAGCATATCGGGAACAGAACTAAATTTGGTGGGTTCCTGTCCATGAAAGCTTCAAAGAAAACGAAAAGCAGACAAATTGGCCAGAATAGGTTCCGAAACCCCTTTGACGGGACCGGAACCTTTCTGATACACCCCCAAATTGGCAAAAAACTTAGCCATAAAAAGCTGGGAACATTCAAAATGTATCTCATATTGGGAGAATATCCCGGGTTTAACAATGCCCATAGCAGACATGATATCAGAAACCTTGTATAGGATTCCTTATAGGGGGCATCATGTGTTACAATACTACCTAAGCTAAATAAATCCAGCCAGCTCAGCGGAGAGCAGGCTATGTATGGAAGAAGACGAAACAACGTTATATGCGAATTTGGAAGGACGATCTTCTCCAGGTACCAACTGGACCCGAAAGATTTGAAAAAAACCTCTGCAGCAGTATCATAAACTTTACAAAAAAAAAGTGGAGAACCTCCTAGCCTAAACCCTCTTTCTAATGTATGGTATAATGTGTAGATCTTAATCAGGTCGACGTGCCGCTTTTATCGGCTAGGATAAAAGGCGAGGATAGGATATTCAGTCGTCATTAGTTATTGCAAAAAACAGGGGTGGGATTCTGTAAAATACGAAACGAAAACCGCTTTCGTTTTCACTAAACAGTAACATGGCTCTATCATATCTGTGGCATTAGAAAGAGACGATATCGTCCGGTCGTTTTCATTTTACGTTATTTGCCCCAGGTGTTCTGTCTTTTTGTGTCAATACAAGCGCTTGTTCATGAAAGCAGTCAGGTGTATAAAATAAATGGTCTTCCTGAAGTTGAACAATAAAATTAAAGTAAAGTTTCAAAGAACAAAAATTCCCTTTTATTTGTTCTGGAAAATAGAAAGTTTCCCTTTTTCCCTTTTAGCTCATTTCGAGTACAAAAATTCCCTCAAAAAGGTAAATTTCCCACAATCTGGCAGCACTGGTTCTACGTCGAATGCTCTGTCTGTCCTGTTACTCTTTGATGCGAGATTTGTTTAACCGGTTTTGTAATTATTTGTCGCGTGGCATCATTTAATAGGGTGTGCTTTTTTTATTTGGCTTCAAATCCCACATTGACACTGAATTATGACACTAAACCGTTTTTTTGAAGAGGAATGACAGAAGTTTGTTGCATTGATTTATGGTTCCATTTATGCTTATAGGACTTTGAATTTCCATAAAACCAATCTCACCTTTTTAGAACCCTATGAACAAAGACAATTATTGTCAAAAAATCCTATAGCTTCTAGTGGTACCGGGCGAACAAATTTTAACTTATATAGAGAGGGAAGAAGTTGCTAAGAAAAATAATCTTCTAGGTAAGAGCAAACCTTTGAAATAAGTTTTTTTACTGATACTGATTCCATTCCACTTATCAGAGAGTTCTACAAATTTTTGCTTATCCAAACAAGGATAACCGGCGAGGAGTCAAAGTTTCAGGCCAATAAAATTTTATCAAATTGAGGAAACTATTGTTTCAACTTTTAGTATCATCAAATTGGTGCCTTAAAAAAACGGATCTAACACAACTTTCTTAATATTATTAAACATTTCAGTGGCCTCAACTCCAAATTTCATTCATTTCTTGAATTTATTCTTGACTTGAAACATTTTTGGTATTACAACTTTCTTAATATTGGGGCAGCTTTCAAACACCTTCGTGGAGGTACATAAATCAAGCATATAGGATATACTTCGCATTTAATGATCGACCTCCCTACAAATAAAATGTCCCCTTTAAAGAGGTTTACCCTAAAAAAAAATTGCATCTAATGATCCAGAATCACACCCTTTTCAATAGCCCACCTATCCCATTATATAATGGCCCTTAAGCCCCCCCAAGTACACACAAATTTCTTAGATTACACATACCTTGGCGAATATTTTTGCCGCGCGTTTTCCGTCTTCCGTCTTCCTTTCTTATTAGATACAGATGCTTCAGGATACGCAGGCTTTTTCCGTATATACGAGTACCAGCCGCGGCAGTAGGTAAGTGAATTAACCGAAAAGCTCCTCTCGCAGGCTTACGCTTTTCTCTCTCTCTCTCTTGTTTAGTGTCCTCTCGGTTATCTGGATCACATATAGTACCCGATAGATTCTGATAAAGTTTACACAATTTATTTTCGTATTGTTGTTGTTATTGTGTGGAAAATATTTTCGAGCTCCTCCCTGATGATGGTGTACTCAATTTTTTTTTCTTTCACCAAAAAATTGTTGCTGATAGCAGCAAGAAGGACTTTATATACGAATTTAATTTATTTTTTATATTTTTCTAGTTTCTCTTGGTATCACCAAAAGGCATCCACGAATTTCCGGTCATTGAATTCGCCTTTCGCCACTTTCTGCATGTCTCACACTTTCTATAATTCACTCGTTCCTATGCTGCACTGAACATGTTTTCTTCTCATGCTCTATGGATTTAAAAAAAAAATATATTTTTTCAATTGATTTGCCTTACAAATAACACAAAATTTAACAGATACACTAAAATTTAAATAAAATTGAAAAAAAAAAAATGCAATTTTCACTAGTACCTATACTAGATTACTATGTGAACTTTTTTAATTGAGATTGAAAGTAGTAAGTTCCACATCACTGGCTTAGGTTATCATCTTGTTAAACATGAGAAGGGATTTTAATTTTTTTTTCACTAATATTCACTTCATAGATACACACTAGATACACATAGATACACAGATGGAATTTTTGTTAACACTTTTGAGAAAAATTTAACAAAAAAAAAATTATTTTTTTTTTTAACTCACAGTAGAAGAACGATTACACCGACCGACAGGATGTTGCGTAGTGAACAGGATATCACCATGGGAAGACAGAGATAGTGTTTGTTCCCGAATTTCGTTTCTGTAGAAAGGATGAAGCTGAAGTAGACAAAAGCAGCAGCAGCAGTAGCAGAGGCAGTAGCAGATCAGGGTGTGGTGAATATTTGTGTACCAGATGAAAATTTCACAACTACGAAAAAGCGGAAGAAAGCTTTTTCTATGCGAATATTATGATATAGTGTGGTCTTGTGTGTGTTTGTGATTTTAAGTTTTCTTGTTGGTTTTTGCTTCTAGTTAAATACACTCCTTGTGTACATATATTTGCACTTTCTTCACTCTTGAGGAGGAGAGGAGTTTTTTTTTTTTTGTTCCTCTATAGTGAATGGGAAAACCACTTAAGGATCGATTGCGCTTTTGTTCGATGATGGACACAGAAAAGAAATGCAAATAATCACAGGGAACCAACGAAGGGAAAGTGACTGGCAAACACTCTTGGAAACCGATGTATAGCAAACGAAAACGATGCCTTCAACCGAACTCGAACACTGACTACACCTGACTAAAATCGATTCGGTTGCTAGTTGGCGGATTCTGGTTTTGATACGAGAGCAGAAAGTTCTTTCTTCCCCTATATAGATGATGCTGTGTTTGCTGTTGGTCAGTAATGTATCTGAATCTGAAGTGAAGCTTGTGAGATTTCTTCCTTTTGTTCTCCTGATTTGTGGTGCGTAAGTACCCCTGCGAGTTTGATGGTACAGACATGATGCTGGCCGGGGAGCTTTTCATAAAACGTGTTTGTTGTGGAGGGAAGTGTTCGAAGCAATGTGATTGGTCTCCCCTATTTGTGTTCGGATTTTGGTTTGTTTTCGAATGAGGGGTGAGTATTTTGTTGTATAAAGAGAGAAGTGTTGCCGTCGTCGGGTAGGTATGTTTCGAAAATTGTAAATTTATCATAAATTAATTTTTAGAAACATAGTTTGAAAGGATAAGCCCCGCAGGAAATTGAAGGCTTTGAAGGCTCTACCCAAAACAATAATACAGTCGGATGTGGAAGTGGCATGAAAACTGCTGCAGCAAGGAATGCTAGCTCTAGATAAAAAGAGCTGAATCAATATAAATCAATAATTCAAGTCGAATAGGACGAGCTACATAACGACATCGAACTGGTCACGAAAGTGCGAATCAGTAATCTAAGTTGGTTCAAATGGACACTTAATGCGCAAAGAGTCTTCGATTGATAGACGGAAGAGCAACGCAGATAAAGGCCTCGTCTTATGTGGCGCCCAGAAGGTTAAGAGAACTATAAACCACCTACAGGTGTCCATTTGAAAGTAAATACTCAGACCGTCCTGCCCAAGCCAGACTGTAGCGCCACCTAAATATAAGTAGGTTAGGTGGCTGGACACAGGACACTCTTCTACCAAATTTATAGGTCTATTGTGATACTACAGGAAGGGGTGTGACCAGAAAAATTATAGGCCGGAAATTACAGGTGGAAACTCTATTGCTACCTGTGAATTTCTTTTAATGAGAGGTATCTCCGTGCAACTTACTATTCTAGGAAGTCATAATGATGGCTCAAATATTATAGCCAACAGTTGGTTAACATTTTTTGAATTTAGCGCCTCCTGGTGGCGGTTTGCCTTCGGGTAGGGACGGAGGGTAACCGGTAGCCTTCTAACCCCTTGTCTATTGCCTCTGACAGTCCATCACTGAGGAGAGAGACTGGTACATGGTAGATTTGGGTGGTTGAATCAATCCGTTCTTCTGCTTGACCAACAATTCAGTGGAGGGATTGTCTACTGAAAAAAGGGTGGAGGGCGACCGTAGCAGTCTGCTCCGTCTGGCTAGTTTAGATCTGCTGTAAAACTAGACGTCGAAAATTGTTGACAGTTTTAAAATGTTCTTTCGAGGGGGCGGAAGAACTAAAATTCAAGGCCTTTGCTTAAGCATAAACGTTTATTCCACGGCGGTTACTTACTGACTAAAACTTAAAACTAAGAAACATTCTCTTACTCTCCTATCTCTGAACTCAGCAATACATGTTATATGACTGTACATAGCAAGTTTGTCTTTGGGAAAGACGGATTGGCATTTTGTTTCAATAGGTAATTGCGTGTTGATTTCTCAGTGAAGCCAACTAGACTTTTTAACGAACTTGCTGATGTAGCATATATCAATTCCAGACAGGTCGCTCAGCACTTCGAAGAAATAAGCCCCTAAGGTAGCGCTATGCAAGGTGGCAAGAGCTGGACATGAGCACATGAGGTGAACGGTGGTTTTATTTTCCTCCTCGCCCAACGATACAGAAATCGTTGTAGGGAAGGTACGGTGCAGGGAAATAAGTAACCGCTTTCGTGAAGTGGACTTAGTTTCAATGAAAGGTGGGAAATCAATTTAGAAAACTCAGAGTGGTTTTATTTTCCCTTTCAATATCTATATCCAATTTTGCACAAAATGGAAATCTGACAGTAAACCCATGCAGGCGGGTTGCAGGAGGCAGCATGCCCCCCCCCCATATGTATAAAAATGTTGAATGTGTTTGTGTACTAAGTTCCCATAAGAAAGTGGACTTAGTTCCCACCTTACATGGGAAATAAGTCAACTTCACGAAAGTGGTTTTATTTTCCATTAGGTGGGAACTGAGTCCTTAGTGGACTTAGTTCTCGGGGACTTATTTTCCTGCACCACATTTTGGATGATGAGGGTTCAATTCTTCACAGATGGATCGAAAACGTCGGATAGTGTAGGTGGTGGTATTTTTCTGATAGACTAAATCTCAGTCTCTCCTTCCATCTTCCAGATCACTGTAGCCTTTTTCAGGTGGAAATAATGGCAATAAAGAAAGACTTATCCTGGCTAAAAGAAAACGTGATATCCACTAAATATATCCGCATCTTCTCGGATAATCAGATTGCAATTAAGTGCCTGGAGCTGGAATCAGTCTTAATTAATTCAACTACAACCCTACACTATCTCTGCACGTATCTCAGAAAGATGACGGAGCAGTTTAACATTCACCTCTACTGGGTGCCAGGGCATAGAGATATTCCAGGTAACTGTAAGGCTGACGAACTTGCCAAGCTCGGAACTACACTACTTATCGTACCAAGGTATCCCAATCGCTACGTGTAAGCGCACTATCCAGAAAACTGAAACTCTAGGTATTTGGGAGCCTTCTATTACAAGGATCTAAACGATCTAATAAACCTAGACATTCGTTTGCTCATCTCCTATGCTTCATCAGAACCTCAAACTGGTGCAACGAGTACAACAAAAGTTTTACTAGATTCATGCCTTTTCGTCGGCCTTTTCCGGGCTTTTTCTTGGTAACCACTTCAACCTAACCTAACCTAACCTTCTTGTCAGCTTATCAGCTGGCACACAGCATATGGCATATAATACTTCCTCCAAATATTTGTATGCGTTTAATGACTGTCTTTAACTTGAGCACGACTGACTCCACGGCCTTTATTGCACGTTTTGGCTCTCAAAGCATATAGTTATGTTTTTGTCGACATTGTAACGTCTTTTCAAGTCCGTCATGCTTGTGTTATAGCAGTAATCTTTACCTGGATGACGCTACAATCATAGTTGATTCTGAATAATTTTCATAGACACAGAGTTTCACTGAAGGTACCCACGCCGATTGTCAAGTGAATTGTTGGGTGATGGTTGATGCGCAGTGAGGATCAAAAAAGTAGGTGAACCTTCAACAGCGCCCCGAGATGCTTGCAGATGTATGTTAGTTCTGCACCTAAATTGCTTGAAGTCTTCTGGAAATATATCTGCAGGAAGCGAGTTCCAAAGTTTGCCCATCCTGTAACACAAGGCGTTTTGGAAAGTTGATGTCCTCGCAGTTGCCAAGTAAAGTCTTTTTTGCTGTCGAAATGAAATACATATATTGTATTATTAAACTTTTTACAGATTGTTGATTTTTTAGACCTGTTTCCAGACCCTAAAAAAACTCATAAGAGCATCGCGCTGCTCACTCACTTTTGACGCTCACTGTATATTGATTGGCTGTTTTGTAAAGCCGTTCATGTGTCACATTTCGAGAAGCGATTTTGTTTCAATAAGGCACGAGGCAGACAATGAATTCGGTTTGTGTTCTAAATAATATTTTTTAAAAAAAAATTTACCGAGGTAAAAACATCTTCAAGGTATAAAATATGTTAAGGCCAACCTTCTCAATTGGGAACATCAATTATGAGCGTTATAGTGTATGGCGTATACGTAACATTTTTTTTGCCATTTGATTGTGCCAATTTCGTACTAGAACTATAAGATAAGCAACACTCTTGAATATGCCATCGGACAATTAACCATGTCAACTTGTGTTTGCAAGAATTTCACCACGCTCAGGCGATTTCCCCTGATTTTTTGGCAGCTTCTGCGCAGTCACAACAAGAATTAAAGCTGCCTCACACCCCTAGGAATGGTTCAACCGAATGTACTCTTATTTATGTTTATCTTTGTGAAAAGTGCCACACTCAGCAGCTTTCTCAATATTTAATAATCGAATTAAATTCGCTTGTTAATTTTTATTGTGGTGCATGTGTGTATAGGTGTGCCACGTATTTGTACAAGGTACATACTGATGGTAGGTCATTAAAAACACTCCTCGATTGATGGATGGTTTTTTTTTTTTTTCGTTATCTACTTCTTGATTTGATATCGATAAAGTGGATTTAATAAATGGATCTAGTGATAACGAATTTATCTATGACAACTTCAATAAGTGGAACAGATACAATATGGAAAATTGTGCTAATTATGCTGCATTTGGGGAGGGTGCACTAATGTTGCCTGATTTGCAATTTAAAATGAGTGTCCTGTATGTGGGATGCGACAGGACTGGATGGAGATGAGGTTCGATTATGTTCGTATCTGTTAGTTTTGATGCTGACACTTGTTGCCAGAGGAGATAGATATAGTGAAGCGTGTAATCAGAAGTGGATAGTGTAGGTAGGTATCTACTATGGATATAAGATTCATTAGTATTTTTTTTTAATGGGCGCGTGAAAGTTCAGACCAATATAGTGGAAAATTAACGCGTGAATGGATTTATGCAGGTAAATGTTCCGGAAAAATACAAATTACATCTTAAAGTTTTTTCTACTGCGCCACCTCTCGCGAACGTCTGACAAACATCCGAGAGTATGACTGTCATGAAAAAGCTGCTTCTCAATTCAGCCGTTCGGACTCGGCATAAAATTGTAGGTCCCTTCCATTCGTCCCAAAAATAAAAACTCACACAAACGGATGGTTGTCAGAAGCTAGGCCTAGGGTGTCTACCGCCTGTTGCGCCACCTATTTATATATTTTTTTTTTTATAAAAGGTGTTCTTGGGGTTTGTTTTTCGAATTGGCAACACTTTTTCCTGCGAAAACCAGTTTGAGAGCTGATACCAGCTGATTTGTGCTCATTTTGGTTTGTCATTTGTGACTTAGGCTTGCCTTTTCACCATCAGCATTGCTGCTCGAAATAGGAGTCAAAAATTTAGCTTTCGCCTTGTTGCGCATTCGGCCCATCATAATAATAGGTACAAACCATTAATGGCATAAAATTATTTTTCTAATGAAGACACGGTCATTATCTTGATCTGGAAAGTTTTTTTTTTCCTGTTTATCTAAATGGAAATTCCTAAGGATTTCAAAACGGGTCTATAAGCCAGTGCCGACTCTGGTTGCTGGCAGAATGGATCTCACTTAAAAGGCACCACAGTCTGGGATGGAGCTGTGCCCCAACCAATACGCCTCTCCAGTAAGCTTGAACTTTTGATAACCGCCTTCAGTTGCGCACTTCATATTGGTCGAGGTCTCCTTTCACTTGTTTGCGGCACCTAAGCTGAGGTCTTCCTCTACTTTCGCTCTGTGTTAAAGTCAAATATACCGATACCTGTCATCCAACTCGACCTAACCTAATCTCTTCCTCGATGACGCCAATTTCAGAGTGGCCTCTTTTAAATCTATATATTGGCTTTATGTTTCATTTTTGTAATCAGTACTGAGGTCTTATAAAATCTCGTCCTTAATGCAGTTCAGAGGATCTTCGTTCCTTAGAAGCTGAATGACTATTCAAATGGATATAGTATGCGTCAGACGGCTGGTAGACGGCTTTTGCCAGGCTTTAAAATATTGAAAAACATGAAAATGGAATATAAAAAGAATTATAATAAATCTTTAATCTAATCTAATCTAGTGCGTCTACATAAGCACTCTCAACCACATATCAAAGGGCACGGTGGCGCAGAAACCGTAACTGACTCACTCACTTAGATGATCATCAAAATTATGAAGCACTTCCGGCCATCCTAGAATCGTGAAATTTGGCAAAATGCTACATCGTGTGGTGCATACACTGGAAAAAGTCTAAGACTTGAGATTTTCCTTTCAGGGGGCGTGGTATACATCGACTTTTTAAAATTGGTTATTATTTATTTGGGCAACTTTCAGTTGCCGTAGAATGTTGAAATTTGGTAGTGCGGTAGAACTTACAGTGTACAGAAAGAAAATAATCTATGCACTTATATTCTCTCTTCGGGAGGCGTGGTATACGCCCACTTTTTTAAAACTGGTTATTATTTATTTGTACCACTTCCGATTGCCGTAGAATGTTGAAATTTGGTAGAGCGGTAGGACTTGCAGTATACCTACAGAAAGAAAAAAATCGAAAATTTCATATTCTCCCTTCAGGAGGCGTGGTATCCGCCCACTTAAAAAATCGGTTATTATTTATTTGAGCCACTTTCAGTTGCCGTAGAATGTTGAGATTCGGTACAAAACTCCCGTCTTTGTCCCCCCAAAACCAAATGGCACTCCGCTGGTGCTCTCTAACACGGCTAAGTAATTAGGCCTAACTCTAGACAGCAAACTGAGCTGGAAACCCAATATATTGCAGAAGGTTAAGAAACCCAAAATGGGGACTTCAGCCTCGAATTACATATTGGCCCTATGTATCCGTCATTAGACCTATACATATACGTATGGCGTCGTCGTCTGGTGAACTGCGCTTGAAAAGGCTATTCACTGTAAGCAACTTAGTCGTGTACAAAGAACGGCATGTGTGTGCATCAGTGGAGCGCTTAGGACCACTCCAACAGCGGCGATGGACATACTATTCCACCTGATACCTCTAGACCTCTATTGCAAGCAGGTGGCAGCAAATGCAGCCATCCGTATGAAAGCAATCCGCCTGTGGACTAGTCGACAAACTGGTCACTCGTGTATTCTAGATAAAATAGAATGCATCCGTAAAGATACTGAATACACCCTCCCCCAGTTTTAATTCAGTAAGAATTTTGAAACCTGCATAGCATACCCTTCAGAACTGACTGGGAGATTGATGCAGTGTCTCTCTGCTTTTACACATAATAGGTCAAAGACGGAAACAGAAGTAGGGGGGGGGGTGTTTGATCTCATTCCGTCTTCCGAATCACTTAGCCTGTTCCAGTCGGAAATCATGGCGATCAAGAAGGCCCTGGACGTGGCTACGGTCCAAAACCTCCCTCAATTATCGCTTATCTCTTAACAAGATGGCGGAACAATTCAAAATTCACCTTATATGGGTGCCGGGTCACAGGGACATTCCAGGGAATTCAAGGCCGACCAACTCGCCAGGCATGGCACAAATTTGTCAATTCTACCGGAAAAGGAGAATCTCTTTATGCCTCTCGCTACGTGTATTTTAATTAAACAAAACGCGATAAGCCCCACTAATCGAAGGTGGGCATACTACACCATGTGCTCCATCACGAAGCAGATCCATGCTGGATCTTAAGCGCTCCAACAATCTTGTAAAACAAAATAAGATCCAACATAAGCATATTCGTAGGTGTCATCACGGGACACTGCATTATTGGGAGACATGCTCTCAGGCTGGGCCTCCCTTTCAATGATTACTGTAGAAGCTGCATGGACGAGGAGGAGGAGGAGGAGATACTTCTTCACCTCCTATGCACGTGCCCTGCCCTTTCAGCTCGTAGAAAACTATATCTCGGAGAATACTTCTTCGAGAACTCGCTAATGCAAGCATAAAGTTGCCTCCAATGCTCCATTCTCAGCTCCTCTTGGTTCAACGGGTAGTTGTGAGATCATTAGATTCTGTGGTATCACAATGGGCCTCCCCTGGCCTACGTGAGGCTTCACTTGTAGCGGCCTGCCACTCTAACCTAACCTAACCTAACCTATATGATATTTCTCATTTACTAGACATTTCCGCGAATTTTCATTTTCAACAAAAAATAGAGTAAATAAATAAATATATAATTTTAACTTCAATTCTTGATCATTAGAAAATTCGCGCGAGATTTTTAACACGTAATTATCTACATCAGTGGTCAATTATTAATTTTAACGCTAAAAACAAGTTTTAGTCCACCAACATTTTGAGAAATACCGCCACACTGAAAAAGTGGACTTATTTCCCACTAGCTGGACCCGTGCTCGCCGGTGCAGGGAAATAAGTCCCCAGGAACTAAGTCCACTGAGGGACTTGGTTCCCACCTAGTGGGAAATAAAACCACTATTGGAAAGTGGACTTAGTTCCCATGTAAGGTGGGAAATAAATGCCGAAAACTCTGAGTGGTTTTTTATCCCTTTCAATACACTCCATTTCGCACATATACTGCAAATCTGACAGTAAACCCAAGCATGGGGGTTGCAGGGGGGCAGCATGCCCCCCCATACGTATTAAACTGTTAAATGTGTACTAAGTTCCCATTAAAAAATGGTCTTAGTTCCCACCTTACATGGGAACTAAGTCCACTTCGCGAAAGTGGTTTTATTTCCCACTATGTGGGAACCAAGTCCCTCAGTGGACTTAGTTCCCGGGGACTTATTTCCCTGCACCGTGCTCGCTATGCCCGCTCGCAAATAATTAAATTTGGTTCATTTAAAATTACACTTTGAGTGTTGAAATGTTGCAGTAGTTTTCGCGCTTTTAGGAGAAAAAGAAAATTCCTCCCTCTCCTAGATCTTGCTACTTATTTTTAATACTGCATTTCCTTTCCTTTGTTTCCTTCTTCCTATGGAATCCTGTCCTTTCGCACGATCGCAAAAGTATAAACATCCATTTGTAGCAAGGTATATGAGTATATGTATTTGTATATATTTTCACTTAAAAAATACATTTTATCTAAAACCTGTTCCTAAAAACGTGGCTATAACCGACATAGCCTATAGCAGTCCCACAGTCTTAAGGAACATTTAAAAAAAAGTTTCATTGAAATCTGTCCAGTAGTTTTCGAGATTTTAGCTGACAACGAAAATTGCTACAGTTTTATTATATGTATAGATTGCGGGTGGAGTAAATTCCCATGTGAAGCAGATTCCCGTTGACTTATTTCTCTGCACCTGAAAAGTCAGTAACTGTCAGAATAACTTAGGCGTCGGTTTTGCTTTTGGGAACAAATTTTGGTCTTACAAAGTTTCTTTTGATTTATAAAGTTTGTTCATAGTTCTAGGAAACAAATTTATTAATATTTCCGTACGAAAAACTTTTTCTGTTCGACTTCTTAGTCAATTCCACTGAATTCCTATGTAATGCTATGGTTAAATGTTTCAGTTTTGTTCTGTTTCATGTTTTTACGGATGCATTTTACTGATAGCTATAACTGAGGCCTAAACTAAATTTTTGAACGCCCTCTATGACAATTGCAGATATAATTTTCAAATTTTTATTTGTTCCATTACCATTTTGTTTCTCTAAGTTAATATTCAGATGGTCTACATTTTCTATCTCAATTTTAGTGATTTTAATTTGAGCATTTGACAAACATCTCTTTACCAGACATGCTTTAATATTTGATTCCTTCCTTGCTGCCCTTAGTAGAAACTACTTTGAAGGTTCTTCCAATTTCGTCTGAACCTTTTCCAAGTAATTTTCCAGCAATTTCTGAAAATTGCCTACACAATGACGCTGGCTGGGTGAAATGTTTACTTAATGCACAATGACCAGTACTAACGTCCTCCATTAGTTTGTTGAATTCTTAGGAAATAATTCAATTAAAATTCTTTAATTAATTTGCTCTACTTGTAACTCTCTGCAGTCATATAGCTCCTGCTACTTCAAGATAATCTAACTCGGGAGGGATTAGGGATGACCTGGGACCATATCCATCCAACTATGTCCACAAAAAAACAAAAAATTAAACAAAGAACAAAAGTAATAGTTGTTGTGCTGAGTAAACTTTCCGTTCCTCCATCAGCAACGGCAATGGTAGTGGCAGTGGCTACTCCTTGCACTCCAAACACTGCCATCGCACCATGGATACCCCGTCAGAGAGATTCTTATCAATTGGAGGTTCTTTTTTCCGCTTTTTGCTCTCAAGCTTAATTCTTTGCCCCAGATACTATCGCTATGCTGGTGGATAAACAAGCTGACAGTAGAAGAAACGTTAGAGGAAATAACAGCCAAACAGTTAAAAGGAAAATAAAATAAAAACACAGTGCAAACCTAAACTCGAAACAAGAATACTGTATTCCGTTCCCCTTGTGCCATGGCACTCAAGTATCGTATAAGGCTTCGAGATGAAAACTTATCGTTCCTTCAAAGGCACGTAGGCAATTCTTTTCGCTTGTAGTTGGTATTTATTTTTTTTTGTATCTTTTATTTCATCTTCTGGTGGTTGGTCGACAGAGAATATAATGCTTGGCATTTGGCCAACAAAATACACGAGATACTGAGGCAACATTTGGCTGCAGCTGCATGGCTGATATGTATCATGACGAGTGGGAGGCGGTGGTGTGTGGCACGGTTCAGTTGGGTTGCCTTGAAATGTGTTTTCCGTTTTCCCATCGAAAAGAGGACATTGATCGCCCTTTAGTTTGTTGACAAAGCATCAAAAGTTTTCGAGCCACTAGGTGACAATTTCGACGAAAATATATGAGAAGAGCTCTTGATGACACCATGTATGAGGAGAGTATTCGTGTTTGGGTTGTGTATGTATGTCCTGGTCTTTCACTGTCATAATCTTGAGCACAGCTGGCGTTTGCTTAATACAAGATTATAACTTTTGCAATTATTTCGCCCATATATGAGAGGAGTCCTATCTCTGTGTATGGATGGAGGGTGTTACTGTGGGATTAAGTTGTGTCAAGGACGGGAATAGCTTATAAAGATTCATCCATAGTCTTGGGTGAATCGATGCGCGAAAAAGTTTTCTTGGCCGAATTTTAATGGGCTCTTGGATGTAATGCGATGTGGATGTAAATGTAAATCGAGGTCATTTGAAGCAATAAAGTATTTAACATAAATTAAGCTGATGACTGGGCTAGTAACCCGTGGGGGAAATATGGAAAATGCTAGTCCTTCAGAGTTGGTTTTGTAACAGCACAAAACGCGACTTAATATTTATTTTTCTGTTATAGTTATTCGGTTTTACTTGCGCAAACTAAAAAGTTAAAGCAAGCAGTGGTAGGTGTAGAAAGCGATGTGCGAACATTTCGAGCTATCAAGGCGAACATGTAGACAATGGACAATTGCGGATACTGTGAGGAGATTGAATTCCAAGAGCCCATCAGAAACGCCCTAATTAGTGTTCTTAAGTTACACTCGATCACCCCCACAAAACCCTTGGTTTGATAAAGAGTGTCGGCAAGCACATGCATCAAAATAATTCGCCTATTTAAGGACGCGGCAGAAAAAGGCAAAGACCGAAATTCAGGTTTACAGGTACAGGTACAGGTGTTTACTTTTATTTTAGACAATCTTTTGGTTGAAAATGGTTGCCAGCTGAGAAACGCCAACACACTTAGATCAGCATAGGTCCATTGTGATGCCACTGCGTTAGGTCTTATCGCCCAAAACCATAACGCCCAAATTTGTTGCTGTAAAATTTAAAGGATCCGCCAAATAACTTTTTTTTTTTTTTGAAAATGCTATAAAAAAAAAACTACTGAATATTTTCTCAAATTTCTTTTTTTATTTGAAAGTACAATCCTTCCGGTTAATAATGCAAAATAATTTCATTCAAATGTAGTAGTAGCCTACACGATCGGTCCAATTTTTAGCACCAAATGTTGCCAATATCCTCCTCTTCAATTTTTGGAACAAAAATTCGTTCAACATGGCCCGATAACGATCGCCATTGACTGTAACGGCCACTCCTTGCTCATTTTCGAAGAAAAATGGCCCAATTATGCCTCTGGACCAAAATCCACACCAAACAGTGACTCGTTTTGGGTATATCGGCTGTTTTTGGCTTTTCACGCTTTGGTTTATCGATGAGGATGCCAGTTTCTTTCACTTTTTTCACAAGATAACGAACATACGGAGCTGACGGTGCTTCTCTTCTTCCAAAATCCGTACGCAATTTTCGCACACATTCTGCAACATTACCATGATTTACAAAGTAATGTCGCAATATTTCCCAGCGTTGTTCAAGCGTATACACAACCATATTCGTTCAGCGGAAGGATAAAACTAATTATCTGTCAAATCAGACATGAGGTAAGTGTTACCATTCGCGAAATAAGCACTAGTTGAACAAAAAAACGTTAGATGGCGGACCCTTTACATAAATTTGTCATCGACATTGATAATTCATAACGCCCAAAAACAAACAACAAAATGGAAGTAAAGGCCAAAAAGAATTTGCAGTTTAATACGCAACCCCCCCGTTTGGCTTTACTGTCAGATTTGGGGTATATGCGTTATTTTGGGCGATATGTCCTTCTATTTGGGCTTTGCAACGCTTAATTCCTTTAAATTTTGGGCGATTTGGTGTTTTTTGGGCGTCATGACATTTTTCAGTTTGGGCGTTATGGTTTTGGGCGATAAGACCTAACGCCGCCGTGGGCGTTTGATGTCTAGATATGTTTCTCGGATGACTTAAGGCGTTGTAATTGTAATGAACGGCTCCTAATTGAAGCTTAGAAAGAGCTGGGCAGGAACAAAGAAGGTGAGGAATAGTTTCCTCCTCCTCTCTATCCATACAGCTTCTGCAAAAGTCATTTGCGAAAAGGACTAGCCTTACAGCTTGCTTTATCTATTAGGTAGTGCCCAGTAATCGATACCTTATACCTATTGTAATGCTGATATGCTGTCTGTTGAGAGAAATCAAATTCTGAGAGCTTAGCTTTTTAAATCCAGCCAAATTTGATTAGTCGCCAGACATGTAGTGCCACTTGTTCACCTAAAATTTACACTCTCGATAGCATTCGGATTTAATATTTGTTAACAAGTATCGATTGGTATGCCCAAAGTGCCTTAATCCGGCAGGATAGGTTGACTTATTTCTATTCTGGTAAGTTCATCGGTCTTACCATGTCTCTATGCACCGGCACGGCGGCACCTAAATTAGAGGTGAATGTTGAACTGTTCGGCCATCTCCGTAAGAGACGATAGGCGGTCGAGTTCGAATCCAAGGGTAGATCAGCTGTGCCAGCCCGGCCTTGATCGTGCTCAGGAATTTCTTAAATATTTTGTTGTCTATCAGGAATATATGTTCCAAATTTTGGAATTTAAGCTCCATTCCAAGAGTGTTGAGAACTAATGTTCTTAGCGTTTTCTTTTCTCTTCTTTGTATTGGAAGTGTCAAGCCCCCTTTGTCCGATCCCGTTTAACAGCCAATAAACATATATTTACCAGATCTGCTATAAATGTCAAAATATAGTGTAATTTTGCGATTTCAGGCATTCATTGAAATCTATCGAGAAAAACTTGAAGACATTTGAGTTACGTGCACTTTCTACGTCAGAGGAAATACATTGTGTAAGTTTCAGCTCATTCGATGGACAGCTTTTCGAAGAGTCGAGAAAATGAGTTTGCAATTTTTTTTGTTTTTATAGGGGCTGCCACGCCCATTTCTCAAATATTGACCAAATTTTAAAGAAACACCTCTGGACTAATCAGACAGCTTGCCTGAAAATTTGAGTTCAATTGGATCGGTTGTTCTCTAGTTTTGATGCGAAGACAGGGTTACGTACATAGTTTGCAATATTAAGCACTTTTAGTCGGGCCGTGGTATAAAGTACGTATCAATCAACAAGCCCCTTCAGATAGTTTAGACCGCAGCTAGTTGCCTCCATGTGCAAATAGTTGTTTTAGCCCGCTATCTAATTGCGCGCTGTACCTAAATTGGGGTCTTTCCCTGATTCCTTCTCCCTCAGGGGCGGACTCAAAGACTCTTCGGGCGTTCCATGTATAGTCTAGCCCTTCTACTTCAAACTTCTTACGAGATCAACGTCGCTGGTAAGGATCATCGCCGCATCTTCTTTTCCACACTTCATCTGTACAAACTGGAGCGAACGTCACTCGAAGAATCTTTCTCTCAAAGCCTCCCAATCCCATGAGGTTTTCATTCGCCTTCGGTAATGTTCATTCGCCTGCACCATATTGCAGCATTGAGATGGTAAGTGGTCTTAAACATATAGAGTGTGCTTAGTGAATGACAATGACAAGGCATATTGGTGCGGTTGTTTCCGAACTTAGTGGAGCAGCCACTGTCAAAACTGTCAGAACTTGATGAGTTTGACAAGGATGCTAAAACTGGAATTGGCATGATTCTCATGTCTTAAAAGCTGTCATATACTTACTTAGTTGGGCCACTGTACGGGGTGGGCCTTGGCCTCAATCAACACGCCTCTCCAGTTGGCCCGATCTTTGGCTAACTGCCTCCAGTTTCGGACTACAAGTTCGTTGAGGTCGCCTTTCACTTGAGCGCTCCACCTAAGACGAAGTCTTCCTCTACTGCGTTGTCCCTTCGGGTTAGAATTGAAGCCTCTTCAGGCTGGAGCGTTGGAGTCCATTTGTTCTACATATTCTCGCCATCTTGATCTTACACGACTGATACGTACTTCTCTGATCAGGGGCCGAATAGCCGCATCCGTGAACGAGCTATACGTTTACGGAATCAACCGATCTGAAGCTACGATTACACGGCCATTTTTTCGAGTCATTTAAATGGCGCTCTGACGTAAAAATCCCATCATAAAGCCGTCATTTAAATGTCGCTGTGTAAGATCGCCATTTTTGGCAGCGTCATTTAAATGACTAGGAAAATGGCGCCCCAAATGACATGAATTAAGTGCCATTTAAACGGCGGAAAAAAATGGCCGTGTGATCGCTCTTCAATGACGCCTAGGACAATGGGATGCCCCCAACGGAAAATTCTAAATGACTCGCAGTGTCCGTCATTTGATTTTGGGACACAAATAACGATCATAATCATTTCGTGTGATCGCCATTTTTTCAATGACGAATCCTATCTTAAATGTCGCTCTAATGCGGCATTTTTTCCTGACGTCACAGCGCCATTTAAATGACTCAAAAAAATGACCGTGTAATCGCAGCTTTACACTCCAAACAAAAACAAATTCCGGCGCGTATTGCTCGTTTGCGGATGAGACGATCCGGCCCCAGGTCGATGTCGCTGTACAGCTCGTAGAGTTCGCTGTTAAATCTCCTCCTTCGAAGCCTGTCAAAAACTATGACTGGAATTATGAGGGTCTTATATATAGAGTCTCCTTATTGTTTCTTGGCAAGGCCTTATTGGTCTAGTTGCCTTCTTAGGCCAAATAAACAGCGGTTGGAAAGTGTAATTCCTCGTTTGATTTCTGCTCTGGTATAATTTTCAGAGCTTATAGTGGAGCTAAGGAAGACAAACTTCCTAACCACCTAAAAGTTGTAGCTGTTGTGATGTTCTGTCCGATTCGTCTATATTTTGTGTCCCTTCTTCTTAACAGCATGTATTTTATTTTGCCTCATTTACCACTAACTAAACTCATTTTACCCCTTTCTGTCCTAATATTTGCACCACGCATCAGTGACAGTGACAGTAGTTGTACAGACCTTTGGAAAATTGTTCCCCTGCTGTTGGCTTCTGAGTATCGCACAATTTCCTTAAGTATGATGTTGAAGAAGTCCTATGAATACGCATCACCTTGTCTAAGTCCTTTTTTCACATTAAAGTTCTCGGTGAGATTGTTTCCGACCTTTATACAGCAGCGAGCATTCTCCGTCGGCATTCTGCCCAATCTGATGACTTTGACAGTGATGCTAAAACTAGACATAATAAATAAATAAATAAATAGGTGGCGCAACAGGCGGGTAGACACCCTAGGCCTAGCTTCTCGCAACCATTCGTTTTGTGTGAGTTTCTATTTTTGGGACGAATGGAAGGGACCTACAATTTTATGCGGAGTCCGAACGGCTGAATTGAGAAGCTTTTTCATGACAGTCATACTCTCGGATGTTTGTCAGACGTTCGCGAGAGGTGGCGCAGTAGAAAAAACTTTAAGATGTAATTTGGGTTTTTCCGGGGATCGAACCTGGGATCCCTCGCACAGTAGTCCAACACACTAACCACTGCGCTACTGCGCCCACTAGACATGCGGGCTTAAAATCGGTAAACAGATAATGGGTATAGATCAGGACTTCTTGGATCTACAATATTGGGAATATTTGGTCAATTTTGAACCAATTGGGACCAATCAATGGTAAAGATAGTTATGCTTATTCCAATTTTAGTAAAAAATCTGCGGAATCGTTTTCCAGAAAATACGTTTTTTAAAAACACTAGTTTCGTTCTTTTTTTTTAAATACTTCTCCCGGGAAAGGCAAACCTATAACGCTTCATCAGCGCCCCGAGATGCTTGCAGATGTATGTTAGTTCTGCATTTAAATTGCTGCAAATTGTAGTCTTCTGGAAATATTATCTGCAGGAAGCGAGTTCCAAAGTTTGCCCGTCCTGTAACAGAAGGAGTTTTGGAAAATTGATGTCCTCGCGGTTGTCAAGTGTACTGTATGGTTATGTCACGAGCATTAGCTGCCTGCCTTGTGGGGCGCCCAAAAGTTGCATTTCGAGGGATAATGTCCTTGAGTTCCTCGGAACATCTACAATGGAAGTACCTATAGAACACGCAAAGGTCAGCGACTTGTCTTCTGTGCACCAAAGGTTGCAGATTCGATGTGAGTGTAGAGTCTCCAATAAGTCGAACTGCTCGTCTCTGTATGCTGTCAAGTAGGTTAAGTGAATGTTTTGGGGCCGAGCTCCATATATGGGAGCAATATTCCAGGCCTGGTCTAACCTGTGCTTTGTAGAGAAGGAGAAGTTGCTTGGGGCTAAAGTACCTCTTTGCTCTAAATAGGTAGCTCAACTTAGCGGACGCCGATCTTGCGATATAGGATATGTGGTCCTGCCATGTGATTCCTGAATTGACTGTGACTCCTAGAAGGTGCATGAGTCCTTGGGATGGATTGGATGATTATCCACTTGGATCTGAGGAACTGTTGATGCATTTTTCCTGGAAAATGTTGTGAGCTGTGTCTTGTTTGCATTAAACACAACCAAGTTGTCTTTTAACCAATTCAAGATTTTGTCTAGATCACCATTTAGAGAACTAATTTGTTCGCATCTCTGACTGTGTGAGGAAGCCGCATTCACAGGTCCACTATTCGAGATGGAGGATACAAGAGTGGTGTCATCAGCTGTATTATTATTTGTCGATCCAAGCAAATCGTTGATGTGGAGAAGAAATAGAGTTGGAGAAAGAATAGATCCTTGGGGCACTCCTGCATTTATAGCAAACGAATTAGATGATACATCATCTACCACAACTTGGATCGATCTTCCCAGAAGAAAATTTTGCATCCATCCGCAGAGTCGTTGTGCTAATCCATAAGACGCCAACTTGCCTAATAGGGCTCTATGCCAGACTCGGTCAAATGCCTTTGATATGTCCAAGGCTACGGCTCTGGATTCGCCGTGTTGTTCATTTACTTGCGTCCATAAGTGCGTTACGTAGCTTAACAGGTCTCCAGGGGAACGACGGCTCCGAAATCCGTATTGCCTGTCACTTATTAATCGGTGGCCTTGTGGATATTTGATTATTTCGACATTTATTGCCTTTTCCATTACTTTTGAGCGCATTGAAAGAAACGCTATTGGACGATAGTTTTGTGGCAGACATTTCCTCCCTTTCTTTGGAATAGGTTGAATGCGAGCGGTTTTCCAGCAAGAAGGAAACGTCTTCTGGGAGTACGACATGCTAAACAGCTTACATAGTACAGGTGCAAGTTCTGGAGCACAGCTCTTGAGTCTTGAGTACTATAGCCGGAATTCCGTCAGGTCCCGTTGCCTTATTGCAATCTAGTTCCTTAAGGATGCGTTGAATTATTCGAGTCCGAAATTTCACTTCTGCCATCGATGTTTGCACCCTCGGGATATTTAGTGGCTCTAGTTGTGCAGAATCTAGGGTGGAGTTCAGTGAAAACATGCTAGCGAAAAGGTCTGCCTTTTCTTTAGGAGTTGTTGCTAGCGTGTCATCTTCTTTTACTAGAGGTGGAAAGGAAGAGCAACTAAAGTTAGAACTGATTGTCTTTGCCATGGAACAGAATGCGCGTGAGCCGTTAGGACATCCAATTACTTTGTTAGTGACTCTTTCGTTGTAAGTTGTCTTCGCCGATTCAATAATTAGGTTGCATCTATTTATCTATTTCGAAGAATTATGAATTCTGATCTTTTTTGCTCCGGTGGGTTTGACCGCCATTCACGGAAAGCCTTGTTTTTCGCTGCGGTAATTCGCTTGCATTCTTTGTTAAACCAGGGTTCATTTGAAGCTGATTTTTTGATGCAATGCGGAATATAAAGTTCCGATCCTGTTTCGCTCCTATTGGTGTCAGTAAAGAGAAGATAGCAGAAATTAGAGCACGATACGAATTCCCTAAGGTTGCAAATATTTTTATTTTATAATTATCTGGCTCGGTTGTGAGAAACAGATCTAAAGTGTTCCCGAAATTCGATGGATTGTCAGGAATTCGTGTTGGTTCATCAACGAGCTGAGTGAGATTGCAGCTAATGGCGAAGTCTTCAACTTGTTTCCCTGCATCGTCCGTTCTGTTAGAATATCGTAGCCAGTCCATGTTATGGGCATTGAGGTCACCAAGTATAATAACTTAAGCCGTTGGATGATGAATTTGTATCCAGTCTACCTTTTCGGAAAAATGACGAAATAATTTAGATGGTTCGTTATCGTTTGGCGAGCGGTACAGGCAGCAAAAGAATTTAATTCAATTTTGTAGGACGACCTTTAGCCATATTAAGTCGAGATCCGCAACTTCCATATCTTCTTTTCTTTCACACGCCAGATCTGTTCGGGCAAACACACATAGTCCCCCCTTATATCGAAAACGAGGAAGTAGTTCGTATCCTGGACAGCGAAGATATGTGTAGTCAGTGTTTGAGTTTATTTGAGTCTCGGTTAAGACTAGGACGTCTGGCTTTTTTTCTTGTAGATGCTGGTGCACGCAGTTGACGTTGACATTGTTAAATCCTAGACCTCGAATGTTGCAGAAATCTGTTGCTAGCTTTCTTCTGTTAGTGACCTTGTTTTGTCTATTTTGTCTTTGTGTTCGTTGTTGTCTGTCGTCATGCAAGTCCTGTTGGTGAATATTTGCATGTTGAACCCCCTGAGATAGTCCCCCCCGGAGATCCGAATGGGAGACTAGTTTACCGCCGGAATTCTTTATCTCAGGAAGTTGCATCATGGCTTTTGTGTCCCATCCGTTTAGCACTGGCCCATTTGGCAAACTCCGAAACGTAATCAAGACTACTTCACGAAGCCTATAGCATGATGTGGTGGTATCTCACCGAGCCACAGGTGGAAGGGTCCCTGTCTACCACATTGCACATTAGTCACATACCTCGAAATCTAATCAGTTAGTGCCATTTAAAAAATTATTAAATAACCAGCAATAGTTCAAATCGGCGGACGTGGTCCTGAGTTGCTTATCGTACGTCCAAGGTTACATAGATCTGTCGCTCACTTAATAAATCTCCAGGTGGCGTTCCGTACACTTCGCAGTGTATATGACTAGGCTTAGGACTAGGCCTAAACTGCAAGTATTCTCCCAATTTCAATGACATGCCAATATGTGCTGGTCATCATCATTACTCGTGCATTCACATTCCCCCAGCTCATCATCATTACTCACACTCATACAAAAAAAAAAAAAAAAAACAAAATCATTCATGGCTAATATACATGGGCACGTGCCCTGTGCCCATTCCCTATCCATATGAAATGGCCATCCAAATGTAATTTTGAAATTTTATTTCCCTCACTAATACGAGCACTTTGCCAGACGGTAATGCCATTAAATAATGTTTCAGGCTTAAATCAAAAAAATAAATCCGTTTGATACTTTTAGCCATACTCCGCCGGGATATCAATGAGTCTGTTTGCTCTTGGAAGGAAAAATCCTCGTTGCATCCTTTTTTTGCTGACAATAATCCCACTTTATCAAGTGCAAGCATACATAACATATTATAGTATCTCACTGTTTTGTACCGCGCGTACAACGTGCACTGCATAGTTGTACCGAGTGTAGGTATCTGTATCTGTGACAGGAAAATATTATGAGTACTTGTGAGTTTGCGACAGCACGGCAACAGGTGTGCGGCTCTTTCTAATCTCGAAAATGTACTTCCTAGCGGGAAGTCGTGGTGTTTGTGAAAAGTAATTTCCGCCCGACAATGAGGAGCATCCGATTTTTCTTATCCTTGTGTGATGCTGATGTTATGCAATTTGTATGCCAGTGTGTGTATAGGTATTTCTACTTGAACTTGCTGTGTGTTGAAGGAGTAAAAATAAGATTTTCTCTTCCTCATTGCTTTTTCTGTTTGGATGTAACATGTTCAATGTTTATCTGACTGGATCCCCAGTGAGATCTGACTCCATTCATGTGCAGCTGGATATAGACAGGAAAATAAACAAATTTGTACGCACAGTTTCTGGTTCTGGGTCCTTGTGTGGGCAGAGTGGGCTTGGTCTGACATTATGGTGAGTTATGTATAGTAACTCGCTGCGGGAAATGGAGACAACTCAATTGATTCGTTGGTCTAGTTTTCAAGAGGTTCCTGCGAAGGCAGTTTATTTTGAAGTGCATTTTCAAATTGAAATTGAATTTGTATCCTTGTCAGGAATAAAGAAATTTGTAGTACATATTGCGTTAGAGGAGAGAGTATGATTTACGTAAGTTACCAACTTTGAATGTAATCAAAGGCAGATTGGAGACTAGAGTCCTGGCTATGAAGACAACACTAGGCACCATAATGGGTGGTGGTGAAATTCAATGTGTTCTTCGGTACACCAAGTAGCTGTTGGAGAAAATGGTCTTTGAGTTCCTTAAACTAAAAAGTTCTCGGCCTAGTCCTCGCCGCGCAATAAGCGTATTCAAAAGCCGCTATAAAAGCTTGAATGGTCAAGTCCTAGATAACCTACTGCTATATGAGCATTCCACAAAGACGAAATCTAACGGCGCGGCATCAAAGCCAAGCAACTTAGCCAAAATGACTTATTACACGATTTGAGAATCAGTCCATTAGAAAAATGGACTGATGTAGGCGCATCATAGTCCCATCTTGCTGGAACCATACAGCATCTGCTGTCCCAAGTCCAAAACATGGGAAAGGAAAAATGGGCCGCCACTCTAAAACCTACACCAATCAGTGACAAGTTCAGGATGTATTTCCGAGCCTCACATACGGCAATTACGATTGTTTATGATAATTTTTTTCAAATCCTTAGTGCTTAGTCCATTGGATTTTTATGCAAAATATGCTGAGATCCTTGACTCACTGATGTTCTAATGTTTATTCGCAGATTTTCCGTAAAACTTGCAATATTTCCCATTGAGTGCACAGGACGAAGACGGAATTATGTTCAGATATCAATCAGTAAACCAGTCTCAGGAACTTTCTTCACAAACTGTTACGGATGTTTTCAATTAGGTTTATTTCATTTTGACATCCCTGCCTCTCATGTACGGAATTCAATAAGTAAACTTAGCGAAAATAATCCCTTCGCTAAGTCAACCATTTTGAGGAAGTAGGTACTGCCAACCTTAAAACTGATCTCACACTTCGTCGAAACCACTTGTTGAAAACTCGATCTTTTCCTCGTGAGCTTTCAAACAAGCAGGAACTATCCCGGAGATCTTCTTAAAATTTTCTTGAGGTACCTAATTCGCGCTACATTTTCCTAGGTTTTTAAATAACACGTATTTTCCCTTTCTAAATATTAGCTAAACGAAAACGTACGAATTTTAATAATAACAAAAAAAAAACAAAAAAAGCAAAAGTAAGCTCTAATCAGCAAAAAGTGTGTACATAATTATATACCGAAATCTGAGGTAATATTTTTCAAACACCTATTCGCCATTAAACTCAAGTGAGAACATTTTTTTTTTATCACAGGCCAATTAATCCAGAGGTTATTTGGGAGTCACCCCGTAAGCCCTCCAATTTGGTAGAGCGAAGAGCTTTCGCTCTTGCATGCATGTGGGTGAAACATAATTTCACTTATATTCCTCCTACCCGCCTGCCTTCGGACACTCGGCATCGATCAAACGACCGCTTTATCAGAAGCCAAAGTGATCCAATCTCCCATCACACTTCCTTGTGTAGAAAAACTCTCTGGCAGCCTTCCCACCACGCCCCGCCTACGTACCGAGACATTAAACAATAAATCTTGCTAAGTGCACTCGTAACTTTCTACAGTAGCACAGGCAGCAGGAACGCGAAAATCATCATCCATCGTCGCCACCACCTGACCCCTGCCACCCTGTGCCTACACAACCAGTGGAGACTTTTCACGCTTCCCGCTAACTGCATCCTACCGATCGCACAGCCAGCGTTGCCACTGTTGGACTATTTTTTCGCAATATATTCTTTAAAAAAATGCAGTAGATTGAATTTTTTTGCAGTAGATTTTTTTGTTCAAACAAAACTAAGGTAAATTACAAAACACAACATAAACAATACGAAATTAATAAAGGCGAGTATTGTAACAAAACAGAAAAATGCATTAATTAATGAACATGGAATATTGTTCATCTTCATTGGTTATTAAGTTTTTCTTTGTCATCATCGTAATAAGGAAACAAGTTTAAAATAGGCAATATCTAGGGTATACTGCCTTCTACTAGGTACTAACTTTGTACGTACCTCAGAGGTTTCAGTCTTTCATCAATAAAATGAAAACGATTTTTTATCTGTTGACAAGCCTCGATATAAAATTGCAGCACGAAAAACCCCATTAAGCTAAAAATATTTGTTCAAAATCGTTGTTCATGCACAGTAGATTAAGATAAATGAAATTTTTAGAGTTTGTCATTAAAGAAATTATTTCTATTAAATTGCAATAATTTTAAAATTTCACCTCAAAATATTGTAATTAAACCCATATGATAAGATTGTGAACTATTCAACATATATCTGGAATCTGCAAAAGGCGAAGTAGCGTTCTGTTTCTGTATCTCTTTTGAACAGATTCTCTCTTAAAAGTTCGAGCAGCTACTTGGCGGAAAAGAACAAAGGAGAAGTATCCCACTCTAAGACGACCAGTTGAACGAGATTGTTGAATTTTAAACTTAAGAATAAAAAAATTATAACGAATTGTATGACAGCTCTTTTATTTCTCGTATATTAGTTGCAAACTAAGAAATTTCCAGAGTGAAGCCTTCTACAAAAAAATTATAGTTGACACATCCTAAAAACTATTAGGAACAATCGTCGTCTAAATTTGACCTGTTGTTATTCAAAGACATATTTTGCCGAAACAGTTTCCTTCGACAATTTAAGCCAGGAAAACTCAGTTTCCCAAATTGGCTGGTATTTCTGTTTGTATTTTATCTACTATTTTGGGTTTGGCTTCCTCATTTAAGCTTTTACAAAAATGCAGTAGATTTAATTTGGTGGCAGTAGATTCAAATTTTGAAAAAAATGCAGTAGATCTACTGCAATTGCAGCAAAGTGGCAACGCTGCGCACAGCTAATTGTTCGCGAGAGAAAACCCGATAGCTCCCAATCAAGGAGCGAATCAATCGGCTCACCGACAAATCCACGATTCTTTTGGTGCTGATTGTGGAAAACGGTTGTGTGCCAGAGCCAGCAAGTGTGCGCTCATCACATTGTACCGGGAATTGGTCGTTGCATGGCCGTGTGGAAAATTGTTTAATTTGTGTTTTTGTGTTTGTTTGTGTTTGTTTGTTTTTTTTTTAGTTCTAATCGATTTTTTTTTATAGTTAATGAATAGTAAGTGCCATAAGAAGGTAAAAGTTCTAAGATTAGAAGTCTAAAATATTAAATTAATGCCTAAAACTTAAAAGAGAGCAAAGAGAAAAGTATAAAAAAAAAATATAGCTTAAAATATAAATATAAAAAAAGTTATCTACCTACCTACCATACTAAATTTGCTAAATTGAACTACCTAATTCTAAGTGAAAATTTTAAAGTAACAAAAAAATGCCTAAAAAGGGATTATAATTTGATAACCTAGTGCGAAGTTTTAGTGATAGTTTGGCCGAATTATTTTTATCTCCTTCAGCAGCAACAATAACAACAACAACCTTTCGGATATTGTGCAAAATCTCTGGATAAGTGGTGAGTCCTTTTTTTTACTTTTTATTTTAGTGTTTTCGCCAAGCTAGATCTACTTTTTTTTTAGTATATATATTTATAAAACAATTTTTCTATTATCCTAGTATTTTGTTATTTTTCTAACGTGCATTCGATTTGACTTTGATTTGACTTTTTTTTTTATAAGAATACGAATACCTATCAATTGATTGAATAACCGAATTAGATACTAGTTTTTGTTTGAGAATAGTATTATATCCCTTGAACAATTGAAATAATTTCAAATAAGCTAATGGAACCTACCTAAAAGTAAAAATATGGCCACTTTACATAGTATTAGTTTTTATATTGAATAAATGAATTTATATATAACTTAAAATGTTTTGAGTGAGTAATTTGATGGGGTTATGTGTGGTCGAGTTCGATTCGTTTAAATATGGTCTTTTAGAATAAATAGTAGGTTTTTTTTTTGAATTAGGGACAGTTTCTCTAAACATCCAGAGTACGGGAGCTGTCATGGCGTTCGCGAATTTCGTGAGTAGGGAGGGAATACAACGTACTCAAGGCAATACAACACCTGTTGCCCGCGAGCTATCTGTGAGGCAAAATAGTAGGGTCCGTCCGTTTAGATAGGAGAGTTATTTTGGCTTAAAATCTTGGCATGAAAACAAATGTTGTTTGCTGCGTCTGGCTACCTTAGGACAAGAACCATGCCCCATCCGACTTTACCTAGCTGTGCATATGCAAGCATGCCAAGTGCTCGTCCATCCAGGTAGTAACCAGGTCACATCGTTATTAACATCGCAACAAAACTTAAATAGGTACACCAGTTACAGTTGGTGCATTATTTTGACAGTCACTTTCGTTCAAAATGCGAACAGTTTCGGCAACTTATAATTTGAGGAATTATTTTTGAAGAGGCTCAAACCAATAATAAAGGTTCGGCATTTAGTGCCCGGAAACACCCTGTGCATGGAATTGCGACTATTATAGAAAAGGCACTGAATACCACTGGAAGTTTGTTCGGCCAATTTCTTAGATGTATACGGAGCATTTGGTAAGGTTTGCCACCAAGAACTAGAATGAAAAAATGGGATCTTCCTGAAGAGTTCTATTGCATTTTTAAATAATTCATTACAGACTTTCTTAAAGAAGGGATTGGGGATGGTTAAAACAATGTGTGTTCAATATTTTGAAGAACATCGAATGGCAATAAGCTGTTCGCATACATGTACTGACAAAGTATATGTCGAAGCGAGGAAGTATCTGCGCACACAAATGCACGTCGATTGATTGGTGTAGGGGCGATCGAGTGTGCTGCGTACGATCCTTCTATCCTGTGCGGTGTGCACTCATGAGACGAGAAAAAGAACTTAAAATTCAACCACCGAGGACGTCGGACGTGTTTGGTCCAGGATACTATATTCAATCGTTGAAGGGAGCAGTCGTGGTTTGGTCCTAAAATTAGCGTTTTAATAAAGTTAAAGTGTTCGTTAGAAACAGTTGTTGTTTAATTTCTAATATTTGGATACATACATACAATAGCTACAGTCCATTTTAATTTACCAAATATTATTCAATGTGTTTACTTACTTTTCGTGTTTTCTAAGATGCCCCGAGAACCTATGAGGAAGACTTCTAGATGTGGACTTGTCAACATACCTATAACTACGCTTATGACGAGGTGAAGGCAGGCTATTCATAGCACAATTCGGCGGAGAAGCATGGAATAAATAACTGCTCGCAGTGCTCGGTTTTATTATTATTTATTTTTATTACTAAATTATTCTTATTATTATTAAAAGGTAATAAAATAATAATAATAATAATAATAATAATAATAATAATAATAATAATAATAATAATAATAATAATAATAATAATAATAATAATAATAATAATAATAATAATAATAATAATAATAATAATAATAATAATAATAATAATAATAATAATAATAATAATAATAATAATAATAATAATAATAATAATAATAATAATAATAATAATAATAATAATAATAATAATAATAATAATAATAATAATAATAATAATAATAATAATAATAATAATAATAATAATAATAATAATAATAATAATAATAATAATAATAATAATAATAATAATAATAATAATAATAATAATAATAATAATAATAATAATAATAATAATAATAATAATAATAATAATAATAATAATAATAATAATAATAATAATAATAATAATAATAATAATAATAATAATAATTTCCCACGCCTCTTTCCCCCCCAGATACCGCGCGAGCTGGGGTCCATTTTCAGTCTCGGCTGCCAGTCATATCGGCACTATTTTTTTTATTATTATTATTATTATTATTTTTATTATTATTAAAAAATTATAATAAAATTGTAAAATAAAAAGTGTAATTGTAAAACATTAACTATTTTTAACTAAGAACTACAAACAATTCAAATTCTAACAATAATGTTCAACAAAATGTACGGCATAATTTAGTAGGCTGTAGGGATTCGCAAGCTGAATTTTTTAATACTTAAAAATGTTAACTTCAGCTTGCGAAAGCCTAGACCTAGAGGTCTGCTAAAGAGCACCAGAATCCGTGTTCTCCTGGGCAGAAGAAGTAAGGAGGAGGTGAAAAGTTCGTTGGCACCTTTGGTTTCGGTGTGAGAGGATGATTTTCCTGTTTTATTTTCGTCACCTCCACCTTCTTCTCCGACCGCTTTTTAATAATATGGGCCCCGTAATGGAGACCAATTGGGAGACCCAACAGTGCACCGGAGATGGTGCCATTTGGCAGAAGGCTGGCCCCAACATGGGCGCCAACTGAACAGCCTGAATAGGTAAATTGTTTGAATATTTCTTAGGCATGTGCAATATTCAAACAACTTACCTATTAGGCCAAAGAGGCAAGTAAATCCCAGGTCGCGAATGCCATTGGGACGTTTGCCAATTTCTACGACGTGGTCTCTGGCCAAACCGCAATATTTTTTGACCAGATTGGCCATCTATATAGCGCATTATTTTAGAATTTTTTTAGAGGTAAATAATAGTAAATTTTTGTACTCACAAATTCATTTCCAGCTGTTGATCCCACCATTTTGCTCGTATCTCTTCGGATTTGTATGTGGGAGAAGATTTGTTGCCGCTCCCGGCCGCTTGTCAAGCTTCTGTTTTCAGCCGTCATTTCGCGCACTTTCTTGATCGCTGTGTAGTATTTCTTGATGGGAGCTGGCAGCGGTATATTGTTGAAGTTGATTGTCATCTGTTTGCGGCTTCGGTTTTCAATTTTTTCCATTTTTCTTGCTTTTTTCTTTTCTTGTTTCTTTTTTCAGACTTTTCTCTGTCGTTTGTTTTTGTTTATTAATTTTCGTTTGACAACAAAGTCAAGGCCTGTTCGATTTATAAATCGAGGGAACTGTTCAGTTTTAGTTTAAGAAAGTACATTCGAGTAGATTTTTCATAGATACCTGATAAAGCCAAATAAAAACTAGCTACGACCGACTTATATCTCTTAAAATCCAAATAAACATATTTTCACTCATACTCAACAGCAGCGAAAGCAGGGATATAAATTAATTTACCCAGATACACCATCTCCCTACAAATGTATGCATAGCCTATATTTCTTGGGACCGTCCAACAAATAGAAGGTGAAAAACAGAACACGCCCTCATAGCCATACCTCACTCGAGAAGGGTGGTCTTGCTTCCTTCATCCTCAGTGGTTTTCCATTCTTAGTTGTATCGCTTGTGCGGAAGGTGTGGGTATTCGTTTTCGAAAGAGACGTTCAAAAATATCTGAACATGGTGATTGGATATATTTTGGGACGAAATTTAAATATTTCGCATTCCTAATGGAATCGGGAGTTGTTAAGCAATAAACAAGAAGCGATTGTCAAAAGTGGGCATATACCACGCCCCCATTACGCGATTCTAGTATGGCGAGAAGTGCTTCATAATGTTGATGACCATCGTCTAAGTGAGTGAGTGAGTAAGACAGTCACAGTTTTTGTGATTTTTGAACCACTAATACTACAGAGATCGAATTTGATGAGGTGGACCTTTTTAGTGAGCTTGTTAAATGCTACAAGCTTGAAGCTTTTGGCTCAAATGGCTCAATTTGTTAGAGAAGGGTAGGAAACAGACTGAGATTGCTCTTTTATAAAGGGTACGTGCCTTTACTAGAGAACTACCGTGCCCTTTGATATGGCAGCTGGGAAAGAGTGGCAAATGCAGCTTGAACATTGAACAACTGGTGCCAAAAAATGAAGTCGTTTATAACTGCAATGCATTTGAAGGCTTGCTCAAGCCCAGAAACTTTATTTTTGAAAACTGACCGGACTTCTTCTGAGGCTAACGCTGTTTTGCTGGATGAGCAGTTTGCCCTCCAGTTTGACCAATTCACAGCTGTTTTTCTATAAATGGAAACTACCAACGATTTTATATATTTTTCATTTCAATGATTACTTTACCACTTTGCGTAAGGACCATTAATAACACCGACGCTATAAATGAGTTGCTTACCCTTTAAGTTCAATGGTTCCAGATTCGTCGTCACTCTTGAGGATAGTTGCTATAGTTAAAATCATATCGAATGACGAAGAAATACAATTTGTTGGAATGCCTCTGAAAAATGACCCATACCTCTGTCATTACTACTGAAGTGTTATATCACAGACAAAGAACCCAGTAGTTTAGATCAGTCTTATTTGAGAGTCATGCGAGTCATATGCAATGAGCGGTGAGAGCTTCAAGGGGAGTAAGGAATCGCCTATTATAGCCAACAGCATATGAAAGGCATACCACCAGCCAACAAAAAAGACCTACACTTATGGCATTGCGAGATAGCTGACTTGTAAATCTAAGAAGGAATTGAGAATGGAATGTTGGCCTAAATTCGCTTAAAATCGATATACGAGTACCCGACCGCCAGGCCAAACAACTCATTATCAATGATCTTCAATAAACTGGTAGACAGTACGGGAAGTGCATAATCAAGAATAATTACTCCCCGACATTAGAAGCAGAGCTGAAACTTCACTACGTTGAATACTCAGATTATGTCCACTTGTCTCGTATGATCCGCTGCTTTTGTTAGACACCGACAGCACCAGAACCCAATAAATTGAGTTGACGTCCACATCAGAAGGGTCATAATCTTGGCATGCACCTATCGATTTCGACATCTTATCCGCCATCAACAACTACTGTCGTTTTATGGTAGTGTGGTACAACGGAGATCGAAATTCCACCACGCAGGAGAATCTCTTAGCATCGCATAAACTTCAGCCGCATTTGACCCGCAACATCGCCCAGCCCACCTTCTTCATCACCATCAACGCATCGGTCTCTTCCACCCCATTTGAGGATAAATTTCGTTACAAATTTTTGTTTGAAAATAATTTTTGATTTGTTTAAAAAATGACAGTTCAGTTACGAACTGAGATTTGTTTGTTTTGTTTTGTAAGAACACTTGTGACCTGTGATCAAATTTACAGGAACTTAGGGACTTGTAATACTCCAAACAAACATCAATGTACCGCAATGCCCTGTCTTGTCTATGTCTAATTGATTGTAAGGAATTCCTTTGCATAAAACGAAGTTCGCATTGCACTTTTAAGTTGTTTATTTAAATAGTTCTTGAATGGAAGACACATCATTGGTCTCCGCAATAAGTGACCTGGGCGTAGACATGTGGTTCCAGCAGGACGAGCCACAGCGCTGAAGCCATCATGGACTCTGTCTGAGCCATTGGTCAAATTAAGCCAGATTCATCGAAAATTGGACCTCCGCGTACTAATTTGAACAATGTCATACTCGACACATTATTCCATTGATACACTCTCCAAATAAAATTAAAAATTCATCAATTTGTCAAACACCACTTATTTTATTAAGTTCAATTTTAACATCTACTCGTACCTATTGCAGGGAGAATCCTTTATTACCCTCTGATCAGTTTGCTACTTTTCTGATCGCTTAAGTGCTATTTACTGATTCTAAATCGACGACGATACTAAATAGTCAAAAATGGCTCAGCGAAGGAGTATGCCGATGACACGACCGGCATATTATAGGCGCATTAGTAGATGTCATTATGGGACATTGCATTATTGCCAGGCATGCTCTCATGTTGGGCCTAACTGCCAACAATTTCTGCTGAAGCTGCTTGGACGAGGAGGCAGAAGAGACTATTATTCACTGCACTTGCCCAGCCCTCTCATCTCGCAGAAAACTATATCTCGGAAATTGCTTCTTCGACAATCTCGGTGAACTCGCTCCGACGCGACACATTATTCTTAGCTCCTGTTGGTTAAGCGGGTTGCTGCGGCCTTAGGCAAGGCGCGCACTGTAGTGGTTGGCAGCAAGCGACGCACGCGGCAGTGCGATCACTATACCCTATGGAAACGAAAATGAATAAGCGTTGGGGTGACGTGGTATTTTGCAGTTGATGTGATGTTAGTCTGATGCCATAAATTTCGAGCAAGCGGAAAGCGGCTGGTGACGTGGATAGATGCGAATTTTGTCTCTTAATATTTTTTATTTTATACTAACCGCAATGTTACTAGAAGTCTTGCTTCGGGAGAAACACAATTCCTGAAGTTTGTATCCTTTTTGTGAAGTATAGGTACAAATTTTGTCAGTAACTTGCAAAAGGTCACTTTCTTCATTCGAAAGAAAAGTTTAAATTTTCGGTCGCCCAATTTCAAATCCTTTTTATAAACATTGCAAATTTACGAAGTTCATCATCTGAGGACAACATTTAAAGAATTTACGAATCAGCGGCACCACACGTTGTTTCCCACTGCAGTATCACGCACCATTCCAACTTTAATGCGCGTCTTGCTTAAAACTTCTGAATAACCACACAATGTAATCTTTTGGAATGTTAAAAATCCATGGGTCCTGAACCTGAAACCCTAAAGCCGATCGAAGGAATGATGACCAACATCAAGTATTATTGTTGACCCAAATAATTTTACCAAATACTGATTATTTCGTAGGTACCTACATAAAAACTAATTTTAAAAATATAACTAAAAGCTTTAAGTCATTTCTATCATTGAATCGGTTTAATGATGTCTATTCAAAAACAATATCAATACCATAGAGTTTTGCGTGGGTCCTAGCCAATTTTCTCTGGCATTTTCAGCCATTTACAACTATCTACTACTCGAATGTACTTTCTTAAACTAAAACTGAACAGTTCCCTCGATTTATAAATCGAACAGGCCTTGACTTTGTTGTCAAACGAAAATTAATAAACAAAAACAAACGACAGAGAAAAGTCTGAAAAACAACAAGAAAAGAAAAAAAGCAAGAAAATGGAAAAAATTGAAAACCGAAGCCGCAAACAGATGACATTCAACTTCAACAATATACCGCTGCCAGCTCCCATCAAGAAATACTACACAGCGATCAAGAAAGTGCGCGAAATGACGGCTGAAAACAGAAGCTTGACAAGCGGCCGGGAGCGGCAACAAATCTTCTCCCACATACAAATCCGAAGAGATACGAGCAAAATGGTGGGATCAACAGCTGGAAATGAATTTGTGAGTACTAAAATTTTCTATTATTTACCTTTAAAAAAAATTAAAATAATGCGCTATATAGATGGCCAATCTGGTCAAAAAATATTGCGGTTTGGCCAGAGACCACGTCGTAGAAATCGGCAAACGTCCCAATGGCATTCGCGACCTGGGATTTACTTGCCTCTTTGGCCTAATAGGTAAGTTGTTTGAATATTGCACATGCCTAAGAAATATTCAAACAATTTACCTATTCAGGCTGTTCAGTTGGCGCCCATGTTGGGGCCAGCCTTCTGCCAAATGGCACCATCTCCGGTGCACTGTTGGGTCTCCCAATTGGTCTCCATTACGGGGCCCACATTATTAAAAAGCGGTCGGAGAAGAAGGTGGAGGTGACGAAAATAAAACAGGAAAATCATCCTCTCACACCGAAACCAAAGGTGCCAAAGAACTTTTCACCTCCTCCTTACTTCTTCTGCCCAGGAGAACACGGATTCTGGTGCTCTTTAGCAGACCTCTAGGTCTAGGTTTTCGCAAGCTGAAGTTAACATTTTTAAGTGTTAAAAAATTCAGCCTGCGAATTCCTACAGCCTACTAAATTATGCCGTACATTTTGTTGAACATTATTGTTAGAATTTGATTTGTTTTTAGTTTTTAATTAAAAATAGTTAATGTTTTTCAATTGCACTTTTTATTTTACAATTTTATTATAATTTTTTAATAATAATAAAAATAATAATAATAATAATAATAAAAAAATAGTGCCGATATGACTTGCAGCCGAGACTGCCGTCATATTCGGTGAAAATGGACCCCAGCTCGCGCGGTATCTGGGGGGGAAAGAGGCGTGGGAAATTATTATTATTATTATTATTATTATTATTATTATTACCTTTTAATAATAATAAGATTAATTTATTAATAAAAATAAATAATAATAGAAGCGTGCACTGTGAGCAGCTTCTCCGCCGAATTGCGCTGTGAATAGCCTGCCTTCACCTCGTCATAAGCGTAGCTATTTGTTGACAAGTCCACATTTCCTCCAGAAGTCTTCCTCATAGGTTCTCGGGGCATCTTACACGAAAGTAAGTAAACACATTGTTTCAACCGTCTCCAACTACTTCTTTAAGAAAGTCTGCAATGAATGATTTAAAAATGCGACAGAATTCTTCAGGATGATAACCTTTTAGTTTTGATTCTAGTTCTTGGTGGCAAACCTTACCAAAGGATTTGAAGTAAAATTACCACCCTTCTTGTTATGCCTCCCTTCTCTGTTACTGTTAGGGCTTTCGAACAGCTCGAAATGAATATTTTGTTTAAAAAATCATCTTTTCAGATGAGACGCATAAAAATCGTAATTGCCGTATGCGAGGCTCGAAAGATTTGCTCATAGTCTTAGGTCTTAGCCAATTCATCCTGAACTTGTCACTGACTGCAGTTTTTTTTAGCAGTATTACAACTCAGACAGAATCAGTTGTGAATGATAGCGTTGCAGATCTGATTTGCCCAGACAAGAACTGTGATAAAGCTAATGCATTCTTTATTTTCAGACATTTGCAGTTGGAAATATGCCTTGCAATCCAAAAAAAGGCAGAGTTTAACGATTCCAAATATGTGGCTGACTCAATTCATGAATCATGGCGTCGATGTTGTGCGAATAATCCCGAGACAAGAACAATATTAATACTCAAGACAATATTGGTCTAGCTATTCGTAAAATAAGGATCGAAATGATATTGCCGAAAAACTGCATTTTTGTGAAACGAAACCAACAGTAGGATGGGAGTATATAAAAATAAAAATACGACAGTTTTGTGCTATAGTTTTATTTAATTTTTTGTAATTCCAAAATGGGACAAAAAACTCAGCGTAAGTCGGAGACCGAAGTGCATATTGGTTGCACTTCCATCCCTGTATCCCTTTCATAGCAGCATTATCGGTTCTTAAAATAGGCGGTGGCGTATACGTAACATTTTAACTATCAATATAGGAATTATATAAGTATTTCAGTGTCCTGCGGATCTTGTTAGAATAAACCGAAGAATTTACCACTACGGTTGACTTCTTTAGTACAATTAACGTCACGTGTTGGTGCAAATAAATGTAAATAAATTCGCAGTAGTTCTCTACGTTGCGGTCTCGAAAAATCGTTTTTCAAAGGACTCAGCAGGGGCATGTCTTTTAATCGTAGTACTCTTACTCGGCATTCTTCGTCTCAAATCACTTAAGAAAGAATTTTATTTTTAGCCGCCATGAAGTGACAAATAAAGTATTGACCAATTTATTTTTTAGTGTCAAGAGTGTAACGGCAGTGTATTTCCGGAGACTTCACTTCACATATTTCTGACTGCGACGGACAGTTAACTCGATCCAAAGTCTGTTTTGCTGGGTGTGAATGTGCAGATACATTCCTATTTATCCAAGTAGCAGCGCCTGTCCTGTGCTATACAGAAAATAAAAACCGATTAAGTTTTTTATGATTTTTAATGACACCTTTACCACAATGTGCAATGTGCATAAAAATAACATCACGCTAGGGAGACACTTCTGGCATCCATCAGCATGCCACCGATCTACCATTCTGTTCAAGCACATAGTAGTGTCCTATGCATCTCTAGAATGTGGAACCGAAGTCTATTACAATATTTCTGTAGTATGTGTATATGTTCCATAGATTCACCTTCGTCGTCCCGAAAACTCTTGATTTTTAGTGATTTCTCTATACCCTATCAAGTAAGTGGAAACTAATTTTATTTTTGACAAACGAACACAATCAGCTTCAACCCCTATTTAAAGATGAATGCTTAAGCGAAGAGATGCGTAAATGCTTCTCATTTAATCTCAAGATTAATTCTGTAACAAAAAGTAAACGGTTTTACTTCTTAAACGAATTAAATTTGCTTGACTTGTCCGCATCCTTCGATACGTGTTTAACAGGTAAAGATGGCAAAAATCATGGCGGACAAAACGTGTATTGCGACAATTGTCGAGGTGTTCACCGACTAGTCTTTTTGCGTTAGGTACCTACATAATTTTTTTTAAAACATAAAATACCCCAGTTTGAAATTGTGACGCCATTTCCGTAATTCACGTTCGACAATATAAAAATAAAAATAAATAAAAAGGGAAATAGCCACTCGCAACATACTCGTCAATTTTAGTACAACCTACGCTACACATAATCTAATCGCTCTAACAACTTCAGTGTTCACGTCCTACCGTAAGTTAGGAATTTGGAAGTGTTAATCAAGGGTGGCCTTGATCCTCCTTTGTCTGCTATAGTCTAATCCTTTGCTCTTTAACGTGATTACCTTGACGGTGAACTGTCCCTTACAAGCCACGGCGCAGCGGAACTCATGAAAAGACTCTGTGAATATACCCCCCTGCCCCTATACATAAAACCTCGTGTGCTATTCCCTCTTAGCGAAACCACTTGGGGTATCCGTATCCCTGTACCGAGCAGTAGGGTCCATTACAACGATTGCAGCAAGCGACCTCATATTTGGGGGACAATCAACATCAGAAACCCCATAGTTGATAAGCGTAAAAGGAAGGGCATCGGCTCTTGCAGAGCAAAAAGAAATATCCAACGATAGCATAACTCAATAGTACCTTATAGCATGTCACTCAAGACCCTTTCTGCTCGCAACACCACCCACTTGGCCGTTCGCAACATTACCGACAGTTACCTATGCATATAGTTCGCAACCTTCATCTTTGACTTATTAACACCAGCGTCTGAAACTGTTCTCCCCATCTGGGGTGCAAATTGTCAGCATCAAACAAAATCGTACAGTCGTACATTAAAACCGCACCGTCAACAAACCACAAACTGGAATCGCTCCAGCATCATATAGAATACCGAACCGATCATCGAAGGATCTCTAGACTGCAGCGCAGTATTAGTTCACTCTCTATTGTAGGCATCACTGATGGCGTACGGCGTAGAACCCAGGAAAGCTAAGTAGGTACTCCTGTAAAAATAAATAATGCTCCATTAGTTCGCAGATATATATAAATTTGTAGACTTTATGTGCACATAGTCTACCTCAACCTCACCCCTGGATTTAAAACTAATAGTAAGTAAAAGTGTTATCATCGGCCTGGCCGATGCTTTAATACCCTTTACTGCAAAATGTTTGACATACGAGCTAGTATGGACTGAACAAGTGTTGTACACGCATGAGTCTAATATTGATTTTGTATGGGAGGTACCAGAACTACTTGACCGACATAGCCCATTGTTAAAACCAACCTGACGATTGATTCCGAATGTGATCCTGATTCCGAATATTATTATACTTTATCGGGTCTCCGGTGACTCCTGCTTGGCATTACAAATGTAATGGCAAAGTGAATGTACATTTCTGTGAAGGTATTAATTTAAGTCTTTCAGATAAACTCCAGAATGATAATAAAACACAGATAGTAAATAGCACACGTACTCAATAGAAACTGACAATGCGAAAAGGACACCAGCTGTCAAATTGCGCACAGCCTAGGTCAACACCATCTATCGGGTTGTGGCATTGGACGCAGCATAGCGCCATCTATTCTTTATCTCGTTAACTTCTCCACCCAAAATGCACGAAAACTGTCTTTTATCATAATGAATTTCACAATTATCCGACATTTTCAACCTTTACATCGTCCAAAATCATCAAATCGCATGCGATAAAATGCAAAATTTCGTCCAAAAAAAAGAATATCAAATTTTTCGGGTTTTTTCGGAAGTTTCCGAGCTTTCCACTAAGAATTTTCTATTTTTCCATTCGAAAACCATTCCGCAGCAATTCCTCAAAAAATTCCATGCAAAAAATCAATTTCGATTTTTCCAATTTCTCGACATTTCGAGAAGGTTTTCGCAAAATTGCATATCTTTCGTAAAAACCTTCTCTTGGCAATTACGAACAACTGAAAAAAAAGTTGAGCCAAATCGGCCCAGCCGTCGAAACATTGGTTTAGTTATGTTTTTAAATTTAAGCGGCCGGCATCAGAAAAGAGGAAAAGGAAATTACTATTTTGACTTTGCTATTTCATGGCCTTGTGATGTGAACTGGGCGAAAATATCAACTTCCTGTTAAATGAGCGAATCTATGCTGGAGGGCGCGTAATTTTTCGCTCGGATTATGGCAGCAATTTTGATCTCATTTGGCTCTGTCAATTTTATCTTGATTTCAAATAAAATAATTGAAATTCACGCCCAAAATCATGACTTAAATTTAGAGATCAAATTAGGAATAGATGCGATTAAAAGTGGGGCCATACACTGAGCATGCATGAGTCAGCGAGATAGTCATAGATGATTATCTTGGGTCTAGCGGCTCATCGTGATCGTGAGATCGGTTTTACACGTGGTGGATGATTTTTTTTATATTTTTTTTTAATTTCGGGTTCACACTGGTGGAGGTAGAAACGGGAAACAACGAATTCAGCTGGTTAATGTAGCATAAAAGTATTTGCAAACACAAAAACGTAATTGAAAAGTGCCTGGTGAAAAGCGCATGTAACGCTTCTACGTCCCAAAATTATAGTGGCACACAAAAGTACATTTATGTGCCAAATTCGTCCCGCTCCACCCGTGCAAATAAAGTAACCACGCGACTCGCTAATCCCACCTAACTACCTATCGTAAAACCCCAAAAAAACCGACAGAACAACCCATCACACAACTGGCCGAATAATAATCACCAACGAGTGTGAAGTTCCAACCTGCCGAGACGCATACAAAATCCAAAAGGCCAAAACAGTTACGGCCTCATTTTCGCCAGCAGTAAAGACACCATCCCCAGCAATCGCAGAAAGTTCCACAGCAGAAACACCAACCAAACAACATGAATTTGTTTTTTCTATTTGGCCCTAGAGAGCTCTGTTTGCAGTACTAAAGAAAAAAAAGCTAAGTTCTGGTCAATTTTTAGTGATTTGTAAATCATTTACGTTCAAATGCAATTTTTATCTATTTAGTTTAGTTCGTCGATCTTTCTGCTAAATATTGGAGCAGCGTACAGTACACCAAGGACGGAAAGTGGTGCACACCTCAGTCCAACTCCTTGGAGTCCGGTTTAATGGTAACCCAGAAAATAGATTGGGGTAAGTTTCTATAAGAATTTCATTTGAATAAGTGTATAGTAGTTTAATTGAACCATACCAGAGTAGAGATAAGAAGTTAGGAAACAAAATCAAGTAGGGAACGCGACATTTGTATCTATCTATTCCTGAGCGAATTCGTGTTGTATCGCTTAGACTAGTAAAAATTAATTCTGTTCAGTTGGTGTAGAGATTGATACTTGAACGAATAAAAGTATATCTGTATGGGAATATTTAAGGTATGCACCACACCTAAAACAAATATACAATAATTATGTACATATACAGATATCTACCAAAAAGCAATTAAAGTTGAGAAGTATCTCGGATATTTTTGTTAATTAACCTACGTGGTATTTGAATAATTAAAGCTGCAATAGTTGTAAATTTAGGTAAAGTTTATAAATAAATGGATTTAAAAGAAACATCGAATGCGAATTTAAAAGAAACATCTTTTTCTTCAAGTGTTGTAAATGGTTTTCGATCATCGGAATTTCTATAGTGCCGTTATTTTAGTGATTTTTCTTTTGCCGTATTTGAAATTATAAGATAATGTGTTTGATAATTTTCACGAATATGTGTGGTTGTTAAATTATAGTGAGAGGATGCTTGGGGTGGAATAGGAAAACATAAGTAAGGGACTAAAAGGGTGATGAAGGGGTATCCTAGATCCCAGTAGAGGCTAGATACTCCCTTTTCGGTTTAGGGGTCATCGTAAATGGAGAGTATCGATATCGATGGCCATGGATGCTGAATTCCGGTTAAGTTAGGGGTGGGCCAGCTCGTGGAGAGTATTAACAGCTATATCTCTCCCTCTCTCTCCCGCTTAGGAAGACGATGGTGAATTAGGCAAACCTCGGGCTTCGCAATTTAATATTGTTAGGGATGTACGGTTACGCGTCGTTTTTAGATATTTTTTTCTCAGGCATGTAAAATCATAATGTAACCCCAGTCTACCACCTAGGACTAGGTTTTCACCGATATAGGTTATATACTGGAGAGGCCACGTTCTTCCCAACTGAATGCTCTTTCGGTCATTTGTGCATTTCTGTTTGCGTGTGTGTGCTTACGCCAATTTACTTCGGTAAAAGCATAGGCATTTGCTCAGCCATTCGTTACACGTTCTCAATTGATGAATTACTTACCATACATTTTTCACACCATTTTTATATTTAAAGATTAAGAGCAAAAAAAAAGAAAAAAAGAAAAAGAAATCAAATTTGGGTGAATGTATCGAAGAAATAGTACGTATACGCCTGCGTTATTAGGTATTTTTAAATAATTTTTATTTTGTACTTTTTTAGCATGTAATAATATCTACTATTTTAGTTCTTTTACATTTTAATTTATTTTTTCCGATTTTATTTACATAGAAGCCTTTTTAATCATAGGTAGACCCAGGATGAGATGGTTAGATCAAGTCAAAATTTTCTCGTCTACCCATATGCGGATTGCCCTTGATGATTCAGAGTCGATGGCGGAGAATCGAGATCTATGGGGGGTCCACTTGAGCAACCTACACCCGCGATTAGGCTTAGAAAAATGTCCTCCACAAACATAATGAATATAACAAATAAAAAATCAAATTCCTTTCACTTCTCAAAGAGTGCGATTTTATTTTACATGTGGCAACAGATACATTAGAGTCAAGTTTGAATATAAATTGCAGCACCTGGCAGAGCAGCAAGAGAGCTTAATGTTTCTCATCTCTTCGGGGACTTCAGGTACTCCTGCTGCGAAATAATGCCGTAAAAGTGGGTAGTTGTAGTGATTTTAGATTTTACTTTACTCCCCATTCCAAAAAATCCTTTTTTTCAATCCGAATGTGTTTAATGCGCTGAGCTCAAATCTGCAAATAAAAGTTTGGCGCTATATTAAAAGTTTCATCAAAATCGGATCATAAAAACCGAGGATATAAGGGAATTAAAAAAAACGCGTATTTTTTGGCTGTAAAATTAAGAAAACAACATAAACATTGCATAAAGGTACCTAACCTTGCCCTTACTCCAAATCCTACACAGTGACCACAAGCAGGAACGTTGCAGGAGCAGGGCGGCAGCACGTCCCGATACATATCTTGCAGTTTCTGCGAATTTTGTAAAAGAAAAATTACGTAAATCATTAAAAAACAAAATATTAGCTCGTGTCCTTGAAAGTAAGTAAAATATCAGTACAAAAAAGCAAAAATTCTGTGGTTAAAATGTAGCTTTTTTGAATTACCTCATATCTTCGGTCTTTATGTTTTAAAAAAAAGTTTTATTTTTTAAGTCCTCCGCGAGATTAATCATATGGATAATGAGTGAAAGGGATAACCTTTTTAATTTTTATTTATTTATTTATATATGGAGTTTATTATAATATTATTTTTAAAAGGTAATAAAATAATAATAATTTCCCACGCCTCTTTCCCCCCCAGATACCGCGCGAGCTGGGGTCCATTTTCACCGAATATGACGGCAGTCTCGGCTGCAAGTCATATCGGCACTATTTTTTTTATTATTATTATTATTATTATTTTTATTATTATTAAAAAATTATAATAAAATTGTAAAATAAAAATATACAAAGTGTAATTGAAAAACATTAACTATTTTTAATTAAAAACTACAAACAAATTAAATTCTAACAAGAATGTTGAACAAAATGTACGGCATAATTTAGTAGGCTGTAGGAATTCGCAAGCTGAATTTTTTAATACTTAAAAATGTTAACTTCAGCTTGCGAAAGCCTAGACCTAGAGGTCTGCTAAAGAGCACCAGAACCCGTGTTCTCCTGGGCAGAAGAAGTAAGGAGGAGGTGAAAAGTTCCTTGGCACCTTTGGTCTCGGTGTGAGAGGATGATTTTCCTGTTTTATTTTTGTCACCTCCACCTTCTTCTCCGACCGCTTTTTAATAATATGGGCCCCGTAATGGAGACCAATTGGGAGACCCAACAGTGCACCGGAGATGGTGCCATTTGGCAGAAGGCTGGCCCCAACATGGGCGCCAACTGAACAGCCTGAATAGGTAAATTGTTTGAATATTTCTTAGGCATGTGCAATATTCAAACAACTTACCTATTAGGCCAAAGAGGCAAGTAAATCCCAGGTCGCGAATGCCATTGGGACGTTTGCCGATTTCTATGGCATGGTCCCTGGCCCAACCGCAATATTTTTTGACCAGATTGGCCATCTATTATTTTATAATTTTATTAGAGGTAAATAATAGTAAATTTTTGTACTCACAAATTCATTTCCAGCTGTTGATCCCACCATTTTGCTCGTATCTCTTCGGATTTGTATGTGGGAGAAGATTTGTTGCCGCTCCCGGCCGCTTGTCAAGCTTCTGTTTTCAGCCGTCATTTCGCGCACTTTCTTGATCGCTGTGTAGTATTTCTTGATGGGAGCTGGCAGCGGTATATTGTTGAAGTTGATTGTCATCTGTTTGCGGCTTCGGTTTTCAATTTTTTCCATTTTTCTTGCTTTTTTCTTTTCTTGTTTCTTTTTTCAGACTTTTCTCTGTCGTTTGTTTTTGTTTATTAATTTTCGTTTGACAACAAAGTCAAGGCCTGTTCGATTTATAAATCGAGGGAACTGTTCAGTTTTAGTTTAAGAAAGTACATTCGAGTAGTAGATAGTTGTAAATGGCTGAAAATGCCAGAGAAAATTCACTAGGACCCACGCAAGACTCTATGGAACTGATATTGTTTTTGAATAGGCGTCATTAAACCGATTGCATGATAGAAATAACTTAAAGCTTTTAGTTATATTTTTAAAATTAGTTTTTATGTAGGTACCTACGAAATAATCAGTATTTTTTGGTAAAAGCATAAGACTTGATGTTGGTCATCATTCCTTCGATCGGCTTTAGGGTTTCAGGTTCAGGACCCATGGATTTTTAACATTCCAAAAGATTACATTGTGTGGTTATTCAGAAGTTTTAAGCAAGACGCGCATTAAAGTAGCGTTGGAATGGTGCGTGATACTGCAGTGGGAAACAACGTGTGGTGCCACTGATTCATAAGTTCTTTAAATGTTGTCCTCAGTTGAAGAACTTGGATAATCTAAATGCTACAAATCAGGAGAAGAAGAAAAAATAATAAATTTACAATTTTTAACGTTTATAAAAAGGATTTGAAATTGGGCGACCGAAAATTTAAACTTTTCGTTCGAATGAAGAAAGTGACCTTTTGCTAACAAAATGTTTACCAATGCTTCAAAAAAAGGATACAAAGTTCAGGAATTGTGTTTCTCCCGAAGAAAGACTTCTAGTAACATTGCGGTTAGTATAAAATAAAAAATATTAAGAGACAAAATTCGCATCTATCCACGTCACCAGCCGCTTTCCGCTCGAAAATTAAACTTGCTCGAAATTTATGGCATCAGACTAACATCACGTCAACTGCAAAATACCACGTCACCCCAACGCTCATTCATTTTCGTTTCCATAGGGTATAGTGATCGCACTGCCGCGTGCGTCGCTTGCTGCCAACCACTACAGTGCGCGCCTTGCCTAAGGCCGCAGCAACCCGCTTAACCAACAGGAGCTAAGAATAATGTGTCGCGTCGGAGCGAGTTCACCGAGAATGTCGAAGAAGCAATTTCCGAGATATAGTTTTCTGCGAGATGAGAGGGCTGGACAAGTGCAGTGAATAATAGTCTCTTCTGCCTCGTCGTCCAAGCAGCTTCAACAGAAATTGTTGGCAGTAAGGCCCAACATGAGAGCATGCCTGGCAATAATGCAGTGTCCCATAATGACATCTACTAATGCGCTTATAATATGCCGGTCGTGTCATCGGCATACTCCTTCGCTGAGCCATTTTTGACTATTTAGTATCGTCGTCGATTTAGAATCAGTAAAATAGCACTTAAGCGATCAGAAAAGTGCCCAAATAGTAGCAAACTGATCAGAGGGTAATAAAGGGTTCTCCCTGCAATAGGTACGAGTAGATGTTAAAATTGAACTTAATAAAAGAAGTGGTGTTTGACAAATTGATGAATTTTTAATTTTATTTGGAGAGTGTATCAATGGAATAATGTGTCGAGTATGACATTGTTCAAATTAGTACGCGGAGGTCCAATTTTCGATGAATCTGGCTTAATTTGACCAATGGCTCAGACAGAGTCCATGATGGCTTCAGCGCTGTGGCTCGTCCTGCTGGAACCACATGTCTACGCCCAGGTCACTTATTGCGGAGACCAATGATGTGTCTTCCATTCAAGAGCTATTTAAATAAACAACTTAAAAGTGCAATGCGAACTTCGTTTTATGCAAAGGAATTCCTTACAATCAATTAGACATAGACAAGACAGGGCATTGTGGTACATTAATGTTTGTTTGGAGTATTCCAAGTCCCCAAGTGTGCGCACTCGCAGTTCCTGTAAATTTGATCACAGGTCACAGGTGTTCTTACAAAACACAACAAACAAATCTCAGTTTGCAACTGAACTGTCATTTAAACAAATCAAAAATTATTTTCAAACAAAAATGTATAACGAAATTTATCCTCAAATGGGGTGGAAGAGACCGATGTGTTGATGGTGATGAAGGAGGTGGGATGGGCGATGTTGCGGGTCAAATGCGGCAACATGTTAATGACTCTTGCGTGGTAAAATTTCCATCTCAGTTGTACCACACTACTATTAAACGGACGATAACGACAGTAGTTGTTGATGGCGGATAAGGTGTCGAAATCGATGGTGGGGTGGTTTTCTCCTAGGTGATGGAGTGAGGTGCATGCCAAGATTATGACCCTTCTGATGTGGACGTCAACTCAATTTATTGGGTTCTGGTGCTGTCAGTGTGTAACAGTAACAGAGGCATTAGATCATACGAGACAAGTGGACATAATCTGAGTCGGGTCAGTTTTCAAAAATAAAGTTTCTGGGTTTGAGCAAGCCTTCAAATGCATTGCAGTTATAAACGACTTCATTTTTTGGCACCAGTTTTTCAATATTCAAACTGTATTTGCCACTCTTTCCCAGCTGCCATATCAAAGGGCACGGTAGTTCTCTAGTAAAGGCACGCACTGTTTATACAAGAACAACCTCAGTCTGTTTCGACCACTTTCTAACAAATTGAGCCATTTGAGCCAAAAACTTCAAGCTTGTAGCATTTAACAAGCTCACTAAAAAGGTCCACCTCATCGAATTCCAACTCTGTAGCATTAGTGGTTTTCAACGTACAGGATTTCAAAAATCTCAAAAACCGGAACTCACTCACTTAGATGATGGTCATCAACATTATGAAACACTTCTCGCCATACTAGAATCGTGTAATGGGGGCGTGGCATATGCCCACTTTTGACAATCGCTTCTTGTTTATTGCTTAACAATAACCGCGATTCCACTAGGAATGCGAATCCATAGCCAAAGAAAAACATTTAAATTTCGTCCCAAAATATATCCAATCACCATGTTCAGATATTTTTGAACGTCTCTTTCGAAAACGAATACCCACACCTTCCGCACAAGCGATACAACTAAGAATGGAAAACCACTGAGGATGAAGGAAGCAAGACCACCCTTCTCGAGTGAGGTATGGCTATGAGGGCGTGTTCTGTTTTCCACCTTCTATTTGTTGGACGTTCCCAAGAAATATAGGCTATGCATACATTTGTAGGGAGATGGTGTATCTGGGTAAATTAATTTATATCCCTGCTTTCGCTGCTGTTGAATGCCCATTTTGGGTGTACTCTCCGATCACTTTGTAAAGGATCAGACTCAGACACCAACCTGTGATTTAAAGAAGATAATTCGACATCTGAAAAATCCAAAACCGCGTTCTATGAATGCATTGTGAAGACACACTATTGTGGCAGTGGGAGTGCAATAGCATGAGTGAAAATATGTTTATTTGGATTTTAAGAGATATAAGTCGGTCGTAGCTAGTTTTTATTTGGCTTTATCAGGTATCTATGAAAAATCTACTCGAATGTACTTTCTTAAACTAAAACTGAACAGTTCCCTCGATTTATAAATCGAACAGGCCTTGACTTTGTTGTCAAACGAAAATTAATAAACAAAAACAAACAAGAGAGAAAAGTCTAAGAAAAAAACAAGAAAAGAAAAAAAGCAAGAAAATGGAAAAAATTGAAAACCGAAGCCGCAAACAGATGACATTCAACTTCAACAATATACCGCTGCCAGCTCCCATCAAGAACTACTACACAGCGATCAAGAAAGTGCGCGAAATGACTAGTGAAAACAGAAGCTTGACAAGCGGCCGGGAGCGGCAACAAATCTTCTCCCACATACACATCCGAAGAGATAGGAGCAAAATGGTGGGATCAACAGCTGGAAATGAATTTGTGAGTACAAAAATTTACTATTATTTACCTCTAATAAAATTATAAAATAATAGATGGCCAATCTGGTCAAAAAATATTGCGGTTTGGCCAGAGACCACGTCGTAGAAATCGGCAAACGTCCCAATGGCATTCGCGACCTGGCATTTACTTGCCTCTTTGGCCTAATAGGTAAGTTGTTTGAATATTGCACATGCCTAAGAAATATTCAAACAATTTACCTATTCAGGCTGTTCAGTTGGCGCCCATGTTGGGGCCAGCCTTCTGCCAAATGGTACCATCTCCGGTGCACTGTTGGGTCTCCCAATAGGTCTCCATTACGGGGCCCACATTATTAAAAAGCGGTCGGAGAAAAAGGTGGAGGTGACAAAAATAAAACAGGAAAATCATCCTCTCACACCGAGACCAAAGGTGCCAAGGAACTTTTCACCTCCTCCTTACTTCTTCTGCCCAGGAGAACACGGATTCTGGTGCTCTTTAGCAGATCTCTAGGTCTAGGTTTTCGCAAGCTGAAGTTAACATTTTTAAGTATTAAAAAATTCAGCCTGCGAATTCCTACAGCCTACTAAATTATGCCGTACATTTTGTTGAACATTATTGTTAGAATTTGATTTGTTTTTAGTTTTTAATTAAAAATAGTTAATGTTTTTCAATTGCACTTTTTATTTTACAATTTTATTATAATTTTTTAATAATAATAAAAATAATAATAATAATAATAATAAAAAAATAGTGCCGATATGACTTGCAGCCGAGACTGCCGTCATATTCGGTGAAAATGGACCCCAGCTCGCGCGGTATCTGGGGGGGAAAGAGGCGTGGGAAATTATTATTATTATTATTATTATTATTATTACCTTTTAATAATAATAAGATTAATTTATTAATAAAAATAAATAATAATAGAAGCGTGCACTGTGAGCAGCTTCTCCGCCGAATTGCGCTGTGAATAGCCTGCCTTCACCTTGTCATAAGCGTAGCTATTTGTTGACAAGTCCACATTTCCTCCAGAAGTCTTCCTCATAGGTTCTCGGGGCATCTTAGAGAACACGAAAAGTAAGTAAACACATTGTTTCAACCGTCTCCAACTACTTCTTTAAGAAAGTCTGCAATGAATGATTTAAAAATGCGACAGAATTCTTCAGGATGATAACCTTTTAGTTTTGATTCTAGTTCTTGGTGGCAAACCTTACCAAAGGATTTGAAGTAAAATTACCACCCTTCTTGTTATGCCTCCCTTCTCTGTTACTGTTAGGGCTTTCGAACAGCTCGAAATGAATATTTTGTTTAAAAAATCATCTTTTCAGATGAGACGCATAAAAATCGTAATTGCCGTATGCGAGGCTCGAAAGATTTGCTCATAGTCTTAGGTCTTAGCCAATTCATCCTGAACTTGTCACTGACTGCAGTTTTTTTTTAGCAGTATTACAACTCAGACAGAATCAGTTGTGAATGATAGCGTTGCAGATCTGATTTGCCCAGACAAGAACTGTGATAAAGCTAATGCATTCTTTATTTTCAGACATTTGCAGTTGGAAATATGCCTTGCAATCCAAAAAAAGGCAGAGTTTAACGATTCCAAATATGTGGCTGACTCAATTCATGAATCATGGCGTCGATGTTGTGCGAATAATCCCGAGACAAGAACAATATTAATACTCAAGACAATATTGGTCTAGCTATTCGTAAAATAAGGATCGAAATGATATTGCCGAAAAACTGCATTTTTGTGAAACGAAACCAACAGTAGGATGGGAGTATATAAAAATAAAAATACGACAGTTTTGTGCTATAGTTTTATTTAATTTTTTGTAATTCCAAAATGGGACAAAAAACTCAGCGTAAGTCGGAGACCGAAGTGCATATTGGTTGGGTCTCAGATCCATCCCTGTATCCCTTTCATAGCAGCATTATCGGTTCTTAAAATAGGCGGTGGCGTATACGTAACATTTTAACTATCAATATAGGAATTATATAAGTATTTCAGTGTCCTGCGGATCTTGTTAGAATAAACCGAAGAATTTACCACTACGGTTGACTTCTTTAGTACAATTAACGTCACGTGTTGGTGCAAATAAATGTAAATAAATTCGCAGTAGTTCTCTACGTTGCGGTCTCGAAAAATCGTTTTTCAAAGGACTCAGCAGGGGCATGTCTTTTAATCGTAGTACTCTTACTCGGCATTCTTCGTCTCAAATCACTTAAGAAAGAATTTTATTTTTAGCCGCCATGAAGTGACAAATAAAGTATTGACCAATTTATTTTTTAGTGTCAAGAGTGTAACGGCAGTGTATTTCCGGAGACTTCACTTCACATATTTCTGACTGCGACGGACAGTTAACTCGATCCAAAGTCTGTTTTGCTGGGTGTGAATGTGCAGATACATTCCTATTTATCCAAGTAGCAGCGCCTGTCCTGTGCTATACAGAAAATAAAAACCGATTAAGTTTTTTATGATTTTTAATGACACCTTTACCACAATGTGCAATGTGCATAAAAATAACATCACGCTAGGGAGACACTTCTGGCATCCATCAGCATGCCACCGATCTACCATTCTGTTCAAGCACATAGTAGTGTCCTATGCATCTCTAGAATGTGGAACCGAAGTCTATTACAATATTTCTGTAGTATGTGTATATGTTCCATAGATTCACCTTCGTCGTCCCGAAAACTCTTGATTTTTAGTGATTTCTCTATACCCTATCAAGTAAGTGGAAACTAATTTTATTTTTGACAAACGAACACAATCAGCTTCAACCCCTATTTAAAGATGAATGCTTAAGCGAAGAGATGCGTAAATGCTTCTCATTTAATCTCAAGATTAATTCTGTAACAAAAAGTAAACGGTTTTACTTCTTAAACGAATTAAATTTGCTTGACTTGTCCGCATCCTTCGATACGTGTTTAACAGGTAAAGATGGCAAAAATCATGGCGGACAAAACGTGTATTGCGACAATTGTCGAGGTGTTCACCGACTAGTCTTTTTGCGTTAGGTACCTACATAATTTTTTTTAAAACATAAAATACAGTTCGACAATATAAAAATAAAAATAAATAAAAAGGGAAATAGCCACTCGCAACATACTCGTCAATTTTAGTACAACCTACGCTACACATAATCTAATCGCTCTAACAACTTCAGTGTTCACGTCCTACCGTAAGTTAGGAATTTGGAAGTGTTAATCAAGGGTGGCCTTGATCCTCCTTTGTCTGCTATAGTCTAATCCTTTGCTCTTTAACGTGATTACCTTGACGGTGAACTGTCCCTTACAAGCCACGGCGCAGCGGAACTCATGAAAAGACTCTGTGAATATACCCCCCTGCCCCTATACATAAAACCTCGTGTGCTATTCCCTCTTACCGAAACCACTTGGGGTATCCGTATCCCTGTACCGAGCAGTAGGGTCCATTACAACGATTGCAGCAAGCGACGTCATATTTGGGGGACAATCAACATCAGAAACCCCATAGTTGATAAGCGTAAAAGGAAGGGCATCGGCTCTTGCAGAGCAAAAAGAAATATCCAACGATAGCATAACTCAATAGTACCTTATAGCATGTCACTCAAGACCCTTTCTGCTCGCAACACCACCCACTTGGCCGTTCGCAACATTACCGACAGTTACCTATGCATATAGTTCGCAACCTTCATCTTTGACTTATTAACACCAGCGTCTGAAACTGTTCTCCCCATCTGGGGTGCAAATTGTCAGCATCAAACAAAATCGTACAGTCGTACATTAAAACCGCACCGTCAACAAACCACAAACTGGAATCGCTCCAGCATCATATAGAATACCGAACCGATCATCGAAGGATCTCTAGACTGCAGCGCAGTATTAGTTCACTCTCTATTGTAGGCATCACTGATGGCGTACGGCGTAGAACCCAGGAAAGCTAAGTAGGTACTCCTGTAAAAATAAATAATGCTCCATTAGTTCGCAGATATATATAAATTTGTAGACTTTATGTGCACATAGTCTACCTCAACCTCACCCCTGGATTTAAAACTAATAGTAAGTAAAAGTGTTATCATCGGCCTGGCCGATGCTTTAATACCCTTTACTGCAAAATGTTTGACATACGAGCTAGTATGGACTGAACAAGTGTTGTACACGCATGAGTCTAATATTGATTTTGTATGGGAGGTACCAGAACTACTTGACCGACATAGCCCATTGTTAAAACCAACCTGACGATTGATTCCGAATGTGATCCTGATTCCGAATATTATTATACTTTATCGGGTCTCCGGTGACTCCTGCTTGGCATTACAAATGTAATGGCAAAGTGAATGTACATTTCTGTGAAGGTATTAATTTAAGTCTTTCAGATAAACTCCAGAATGATAATAAAACACAGATAGTAAATAGCACACGTACTCAATAGAAACTGACAATGCGAAAAGGACACCAGCTGTCAAATTGCGCACAGCCTAGGTCAACACCATCTATCGGGTTGTGGCATTGGACGCAGCATAGCGCCATCTATTCTTTATCTCGTTAACTTCTCCACCCAAAATGCACGAAAACTGTCTTTTATCATAATGAATTTCACAATTATCCGACATTTTCAACCTTTACATCGTCCAAAATCATCAAATCGCATGCGATAAAATGCAAAATTTCGTCCAAAAAAAAGAATATCAAATTTTTCGGGTTTTTTCGGAAGTTTCCGAGCTTTCCACTAAGAATTTTCTATTTTTCCATTCGAAAACCATTCCGCAGCAATTCCTCAAAAAATTCCATGCAAAAAATCAATTTCGATTTTTCCAATTTCTCGACATTTCGAGAAGGTTTTCGCAAAATTGCATATCTTTCGTAAAAACCTTCTCTTGGCAATTACGAACAACTGAAAAAAAAGTTGAGCCAAATCGGCCCAGCCGTCGAAACATTGGTTTAGTTATGTTTTTAAATTTAAGCGGCCGGCATCAGAAAAGAGGAAAAGGAAATTACTATTTTGACTTTGCTATTTCATGGCCTTGTGATGTGAACTGGGCGAAAATATCAACTTCCTGTTAAATGAGCGAATCTATGCTGGAGGGCGCGTAATTTTTCGCTCGGATTATGGCAGCAATTTTGATCTCATTTGGCTCTGTCAATTTTATCTTGATTTCAAATAAAATAATTGAAATTCACGCCCAAAATCATGACTTAAATTTAGAGATCAAATTAGGAATAGATGCGATTAAAAGTGGGGCCATACACTGAGCATGCATGAGTCAGCGAGATAGTCATAGATGATTATCTTGGGTCTAGCGGCTCATCGTGATCGTGAGATCGGTTTTACACGTGGTGGATGATTTTTTTTATATTTTTTTTTAATTTCGGGTTCACACTGGTGGAGGTAGAAACGGGAAACAACGAATTCAGCTGGTTAATGTAGCATAAAAGTATTTGCAAACACAAAAACGTAATTGAAAAGTGCCTGGTGAAAAGCGCATGTAACGCTTCTACGTCCCAAAATTATAGTGGCACACAAAAGTACATTTATGTGCCAAATTCGTCCCGCTCCACCCGTGCAAATAAAGTAACCACGCGACTCGCTAATCCCACCTAACTACCTATCGTAAAACCCCAAAAAAACCGACAGAACAACCCATCACACAACTGGCCGAATAATAATCACCAACGAGTGTGAAGTTCCAACCTGCCGAGACGCATACAAAATCCAAAAGGCCAAAACAGTTACGGCCTCATTTTCGCCAGCAGTAAAGACACCATCCCCAGCAATCGCAGAAAGTTCCACAGCAGAAACACCAACCAAACAACATGAATTTGTTTTTTCTATTTGGCCCTAGAGAGCTCTGTTTGCAGTACTAAAGAAAAAAAAGCTAAGTTCTGGTCAATTTTTAGTGATTTGTAAATCATTTACGTTCAAATGCAATTTTTATCTATTTAGTTTAGTTCGTCGATCTTTCTGCTAAATATTGGAGCAGCGTACAGTACACCAAGGACGGAAAGTGGTGCACACCTCAGTCCAACTCCTTGGAGTCCGGTTTAATGGTAACCCAGAAAATAGATTGGGGTAAGTTTCTATAAGAATTTCATTTGAATAAGTGTATAGTAGTTTAATTGAACCATACCAGAGTAGAGATAAGAAGTTAGGAAACAAAATCAAGTAGGGAACGCGACATTTGTATCTATCTATTCCTGAGCGAATTCGTGTTGTATCGCTTAGACTAGTAAAAATTAATTCTGTTCAGTTGGTGTAGAGATTGATACTTGAACGAATAAAAGTATATCTGTATGGGAATATTTAAGGTATGCACCACACCTAAAACAAATATACAATAATTATGTACATATACAGATATCTACCAAAAAGCAATTAAAGTTGAGAAGTATCTCGGATATTTTTGTTAATTAACCTACGTGGTATTTGAATAATTAAAGCTGCAATAGTTGTAAATTTAGGTAAAGTTTATAAATAAATGGATTTAAAAGAAACATCGAATGCGAATTTAAAAGAAACATCTTTTTCTTCAAGTGTTGTAAATGGTTTTCGATCATCGGAATTTCTATAGTGCCGTTATTTTAGTGATTTTTCTTTTGCCGTATTTGAAATTATAAGATAATGTGTTTGATAATTTTCACGAATATGTGTGGTTGTTAAATTATAGTGAGAGGATGCTTGGGGTGGAATAGGAAAACATAAGTAAGGGACTAAAAGGGTGATGAAGGGGTATCCTAGATCCCAGTAGAGGCTAGATACTCCCTTTTCGGTTTAGGGGTCATCGTAAATGGAGAGTATCGATATCGATGGCCATGGATGCTGAATTCCGGTTAAGTTAGGGGTGGGCCAGCTCGTGGAGAGTATTAACAGCTATATCTCTCCCTCTCTCTCCCGCTTAGGAAGACGATGGTGAATTAGGCAAACCTCGGGCTTCGCAATTTAATATTGTTAGGGATGTACGGTTACGCGTCGTTTTTAGATATTTTTTTCTCAGGCATGTAAAATCATAATGTAACCCCAGTCTACCACCTAGGACTAGGTTTTCACCGATATAGGTTATATACTGGAGAGGCCACGTTCTTCCCAACTGAATGCTCTTTCGGTCATTTGTGCATTTCTGTTTGCGTGTGTGTGCTTACGCCAATTTACTTCGGTAAAAGCATAGGCATTTGCTCAGCCATTCGTTACACGTTCTCAATTGATGAATTACTTACCATACATTTTTCACACCATTTTTATATTTAAAGATTAAGAGCAAAAAAAAAGAAAAAAAGAAAAAGAAATCAAATTTGGGTGAATGTATCGAAGAAATAGTACGTATACGCCTGCGTTATTAGGTATTTTTAAATAATTTTTATTTTGTACTTTTTTAGCATGTAATAATATCTACTATTTTAGTTCTTTTACATTTTAATTTATTTTTTCCGATTTTATTTACATAGAAGCCTTTTTAATCATAGGTAGACCCAGGATGAGATGGTTAGATCAAGTCAAAATTTTCTCCTCTACCCATATGCGGATTGCCCTTGATGATTCAGAGTCGATGGCGGAGAATCGAGATCTATGGGGGGTCCACTTGAGCAACCTACACCCGCGATTAGGCTTAGAAAAATGTCCTCCACAAACATAATGAATATAACAAATAAAAAATCAAATTCCTTTCACTTCTCAAAGAGTGCGATTTTATTTTACATGTGGCAACAGATACATTAGAGTCAAGTTTGAATATAAATTGCAGCACCTGGCAGAGCAGCAAGAGAGCTTAATGTTTCTCATCTCTTCGGGGACTTCAGGTACTCCTGCTGCGAAATAATGCCGTAAAAGTGGGTAGTTGTAGTGATTTTAGATTTTACTTTACTCCCCATTCCAAAAAATCCTTTTTTTCAATCCGAATGTGTTTAATGCGCTGAGCTCAAATCTGCAAATAAAAGTTTGGCGCTATATTAAAAGTTTCATCAAAATCGGATCATAAAAACCGAGGATATAAGGGAATTAAAAAAAACGCGTATTTTTTGGCTGTAAAATTAAGAAAACAACATAAACATTGCATAAAGGTACCTAACCTTGCCCTTACTCCAAATCCTACACAGTGACCACAAGCAGGAACGTAGCAGGAATCTTGCAGTTTCTGCGATTTTTCTAAACAAAAAATTACGTAAATCATTAAAAAACAAAATATTAGCTCGTGTCCTTGAAAGTAAGTAAAATATCAGTACAAAAAAGCAAAAATTCTGTGGTTAAAATGTAGCTTTTTTGAATTACCTCATATCTTCGGTCTTTATGTTTTAAAAAAAAGTTTTATTTTTTAAGTCCTCCGCGAGATTAATCATATGGATAATGAGTGAAAGGGATAACCTTTTTAATTTTTATTTATTTATTTATATATGGAGTTTATTATAATATTATTTTTAAAAGGTAATAAAATAATAATAATAATAATAATTTCCCACGCCTCTTTCCCCCCCAGATACCGCGCGAGCTGGGGTCCATTTTCACCGAATATGACGGCAGTCTCGGCTGCAAGTCATATCGGCACTATTTTTTTATTATTATTATTATTATTATTTTTATTATTATTAAAAAATTATAATAAAATTGTAAAATAAAAATATACAAAGTGTAATTGAAAAACATTAACTATTTTTAATTAAAAACTACAAACAAATTAAATTCTAACAAGAATGTTGAACAAAATGTACGGCATAATTTAGTAGGCTGTAGGAATTCGCAAGCTGAATTTTTTAATACTTAAAAATGTTAACTTCAGCTTGCGAAAGCCTAGACCTAGAGGTCTGCTAAAGAGCACCAGAACCCGTGTTCTCCTGGGCAGAAGAAGTAAGGAGGAGGTGAAAAGTTCCTTGGCACCTTTGGTCTCGGTGTGAGAGGATGATTTTCCTGTTTTATTTTTGTCACCTCCACCTTCTTCTCCGACCGCTTTTTAATAATATGGGCCCCGTAATGGAGACCAATTGGGAGACCCAACAGTGCACCGGAGATGGTGCCATTTGGCAGAAGGCTGGCCCCAACATGGGCGCCAACTGAACAGCCTGAATAGGTAAATTGTTTGAATATTTCTTAGGCATGTGCAATATTCAAACAACTTACCTATTAGGCCAAAGAGGCAAGTAAATGCCAGGTCGCGAATGCCATTGGGACGTTTGCCGATTTCTACGACGTGGTCTCTGGCCAAACCGCAATATTTTTTGACCAGATTGGCCATCTATTATTTTATAATTTTATTAGAGGTAAATAATAGTAAATTTTTGTACTCACAAATTCATTTCCAGCTGTTGATCCCACCATTTTGCTCCTATCTCTTCGGATGTGTATGTGGGAGAAGATTTGTTGCCGCTCCCGGCCGCTTGTCAAGCTTCTGTTTTCAGCCGTCATTTCGCGCACTTTCTTGATCGCTGTGTAGTATTTCTTGATGGGAGCTGGCAGCGGTATATTGTTGAAGTTGATTGTCATCTGTTTGCGGCTTCGGTTTTCAATTTTTTCCATTTTTCTTGCTTTTTTCTTTTCTTGTTTCTTTTTTCAGACTTTTCTCTGTCGTTTGTTTTTGTTTATTAATTTTCGTTTGACAACAAAGTCAAGGCCTGTTCGATTTATAAATCGAGGGAACTGTTCAGTTTTAGTTTAAGAAAGTACATTCGAGTAGTAGATAGTTGTAAATGGCTGAAAATGCCAGAGAAAATTCACTAGGACCCACGCAAGACTCTATGGTATTGATACTGTTTTTGAACAGGCGTCATTTAACCGATTCAATGATAGAAATAACTTAAAGCTTTTAGTTATATTTTTAAAATTAGTTTTTATGTAGGTACCTACGAAATAATCAGTATTTTTTGGTAAAAGCATAAGACTTGATGTTGGTCATCATTCCTTCGATCGGCTTTAGGGTTTCAGGTTCAGGACCCATGGATTTTTAACATTCCAAAAGATTACATTGTGTGGTTATTCAGAAGTTTTAAGCAAGACGCGCATTAAAGTAGCGTTGGAATGGTGCGTGATACTGCAGTGGGAAACAACGTGTGGTGCCACTGATTCATAAGTTCTTTAAATGTTGTCCTCAGTTGAAGAACTTGGATAATCTAAATGCTACAAATCAGGAGAAGAAGAAAAAATAATAAATTTACAATTTTTAACGTTTATAAAAAGGATTTGAAATTGGGCGACCGAAAATTTAAACTTTTCGTTCGAATGAAGAAAGTGACCTTTTGCTAACAAAATGTTTACCAATGCTTCAAAAAAAGGATACAAACTTCAGGAATTGTGTTTCTCCCGAAGCAAGACTTCTAGTAACATTGCGGTTAGTATAAAATAAAAAATATTAAGATACAAAATCCGCGTCTATCCACGTCACCAGCCGCTTTCCACTCGAAAATTAAACTTGCTCGAAATTTATGGCATCAGACTAACATCACGTCAACTGCAAAATACCACGTCACCCCAACGCTCATTCATTTTCGTTTCCATAGGGTATAGTGATCGCACTGCCGCGTGCGTCGCTTGCTGCCAACCACTACAGTGCGCGCCTTGCCTAAGGCCGCAGCAACCCGCTTAACCAACAGGAGCTAAGAATAATGTGTCGCGTCGGAGCGAGTTCACCGAGATTGTCGAAGAAGCAATTTCCGAGATATAGTTTTCTGCGAGATGAGAGGGCTGGACAAGTGCAGTGAATAATAGTCTCTTCTGCCTCCTCGTCCAAGCAGCTTCAACAGAAATTGTTGGCAGTTAGGCCCAACATGAGAGCATGCCTGGCAATAATGCAATGTCCCATAATGACATCTACTAATGCGCTTATAATATGCCGGTCGTGTCATCGGCATACTCCTTCGCTGAGCCATTTTTGACTATTTAGTATCGTCGTCGATTTAGAATCAGTAAATAGCACTTAAGCGATCAGAAAAGTAGCAAACTGATCAGAGGGTAATAAAGGATTCTCCCTGCAATAGGTACGGGTAGATGTTAAAATTGAACTTAATAAAACAAGTGGTGTTTGACAAATTGATGAATTTTTAATTTTATTTGGAGAGCCTTCCAATGGAATAATGTGTCGAGTATGACATTGTTCAAATTAGTACGCGGAGGTCCAAATCTCGATGAATCTGGCTTAATTTAACCAATGGCTCAGACAGAGTCCATAATGGCTTCAGCGCTGTGGCTCGTCCTGCTGGAACCACATGTCTACGCCCAGGTCACTTATTGCGGAGACCAATGATGTGTCTTCCATTCAAGAGCTATTTAAATAAACAACTTAAAAGTGCAATGCGAACTTCGTTTTATGCAAAGGAATTCCTTACAATCAATTAGACATAGACAAGACAGGGCATTGTGGTACATTAATGTTTGTTTGGAGTATTCCAAGTCCCCAAGTGTGCGCACTCGCAGTTCCTGTAAATTTGATCACAGGTCACAGGTGTTCTTACAAAACACAACAAACAAATCTCAGTTTGCAACTGAACTGTCATTTAAACAAATCAAAAATTATTTTCAAACAAAAATGTATAACGAAATTTATCCTCAAATGGGGTGGAAGAGACCGATGTGTTGATGGTGATGAAGGAGGTGGGATGGGCGATGTTGCGGGTCAAATGCGGCAACATGTTAATGACTCTTGCGTGGTAAAATTTCCATCTCAGTTGTACCACACTACTATTAAACGGACGATAACGACAGTAGTTGTTGATGGCGGATAAGGTGTCGAAATCGATGGTGGGGTGGTTTTCTCCTAGGTGATGGAGTGAGGTGCATGCCAAGATTATGACCCTTCTGATGTGGACGTCAACTCAATTTATTGGGTTCTGGTGCTGTCAGTGTGTAACAGTAACAGAGGCATTAGATCATACGAGACAAGTGGACATAATCTGAGTCGGGTCAGTTTTCAAAAATAAAGTTTCTGGGTTTGAGCAAGCCTTCAAATGCATTGCAGTTATAAACGACTTCATTTTTTGGCACCAGTTTTTCAATATTCAAACTGTATTTGCCACTCTTTCCCAGCTGCCATATCAAAGGGCACGGTAGTTCTCTAGTAAAGGCACGCACTGTTTATACAAGAACAACCTCAGTCTGTTTCGACCACTTTCTAACAAATTGAGCCATTTGAGCCAAAAACTTCAAGCTTGTAGCATTTAACAAGCTCACTAAAAAGGTCCACCTCATCGAATTCCAACTCTGTAGCATTAGTGGTTTTCAACGTACAGGATTTCAAAAATCTCAAAAACCGGAACTCACTCACTTAGATGATGGTCATCAACATTATGAAACACTTCTCGCCATACTAGAATCGTGTAATGGGGGCGTGGCATATGCCCACTTTTGACAATCGCTTCTTGTTTATTGCTTAACAATAACCGCGATTCCACTAGGAATGCGAATCCATAGCCAAAGAAAAACATTTAAATTTCGTCCCAAAATATATCCAATCACCATGTTCAGATATTTTTGAACGTCTCTTTCGAAAACGAATACCCACACCTTCCGCACAAGCGATACAACTAAGAATGGAAAACCACTGAGGATGAAGGAAGCAAGACCACCCTTCTCGAGTGAGGTATGGCTATGAGGGCGTGTTCTGTTTTCCACCTTCTATTTGTTGGACGTTCCCAAGAAATATAGGCTATGCATACATTTGTAGGGAGATGGTGTATCTGGGTAAATTAATTTATATCCCTGCTTTCGCTGCTGTTGAATGCCCATTTTGGGTGTACTCTCCGATCACTTTGTAAAGGATCAGACTCAGACACCAACCTGTGATTTAAAGAAGATAATTCGACATCTGAAAAATCCAAAACCGCGTTCTATGAATGCATTGTGAAGACACACTATTGTGGCAGTGGGAGTGCAATAGCATGAGTGAAAATATGTTTATTTGGATTTTAAGAGATATAAGTCGGTCGTAGCTAGTTTTTATTTGGCTTTATCAGGTATCTATGAAAAATCTACTCGAATGTACTTTCTTAAACTAAAACTGAACAGTTCCCTCGATTTATAAATCGAACAGGCCTTGACTTTGTTGTCAAACGAAAATTAATAAACAAAAACAAACAAGAGAGAAAAGTCTAAGAAAAAAACAAGAAAAGAAAAAAAGCAAGAAAATGGAAAAAATTGAAAACCGAAGCCGCAAACAGATGACATTCAACTTCAACAATATACCGCTGCCAGCTCCCATCAAGAACTACTACACAGCGATCAAGAAAGTGCGCGAAATGACGGCTGAAAACAGAAGCTTGACAAGCGGCCGGGAGCGGCAACAAATCTTCTCCCACATACACATCCGAAGAGATAGGAGCAAAATGGTGGGATCAACAGCTGGAAATGAATTTGTGAGTACAAAAATTTACTATTATTTACCTCTAATAAAATTATAAAATAATAGATGGCCAATCTGGTCAAAAAATATTGCGGTTTGGCCAGAGACCACGTCGTAGAAATCGGCAAACGTCCCAATGGCATTCGCGACCTGGCATTTACTTGCCTCTTTGGCCTAATAGGTAAGTTGTTTGAATATTGCACATGCCTAAGAAATATTCAAACAATTTACCTATTCAGGCTGTTCAGTTGGCGCCCATGTTGGGGCCAGCCTTCTGCCAAATGGTACCATCTCCGGTGCACTGTTGGGTCTCCCAATAGGTCTCCATTACGGGGCCCACATTATTAAAAAGCGGTCGGAGAAAAAGGTGGAGGTGACAAAAATAAAACAGGAAAATCATCCTCTCACACCGAGACCAAAGGTGCCAAGGAACTTTTCACCTCCTCCTTACTTCTTCTGCCCAGGAGAACACGGATTCTGGTGCTCTTTAGCAGATCTCTAGGTCTAGGTTTTCGCAAGCTGAAGTTAACATTTTTAAGTATTAAAAAATTCAGCCTGCGAATTCCTACAGCCTACTAAATTATGCCGTACATTTTGTTGAACATTATTGTTAGAATTTGATTTGTTTTTAGTTTTTAATTAAAAATAGTTAATGTTTTTCAATTGCACTTTTTATTTTACAATTTTATTATAATTTTTTAATAATAATAAAAATAATAATAATAATAATAATAAAAAAATAGTGCCGATATGACTTGCAGCCGAGACTGCCGTCATATTCGGTGAAAATGGACCCCAGCTCGCGCGGTATCTGGGGGGGAAAGAGGCGTGGGAAATTATTATTATTATTATTATTATTATTATTACCTTTTAATAATAATAAGATTAATTTATTAATAAAAATAAATAATAATAGAAGCGTGCACTGTGAGCAGCTTCTCCGCCGAATTGCGCTGTGAATAGCCTGCCTTCACCTCGTCATAAGCGTAGCTATTTGTTGACAAGTCCACATTTCCTCCAGAAGTCTTCCTCATAGGTTCTCGGGGCATCTTACACGAAAGTAAGTAAACACATTGTTTCAACCGTCTCCAACTACTTCTTTAAGAAAGTCTGCAATGAATGATTTAAAAATGCGACAGAATTCTTCAGGAAGATAACCTTTTAGTTTTGATTCTAGTTCTTGGTGGCAAACCTTACCAAAGGATTTGAAGTAAAATTACCACCCTTCTTGTTATGCCTCCCTTCTCTGTTACTGTTAGGGCTTTCGAACAGCTCGAAATGAATATTTTGTTTAAAAAATCATCTTTTCAGATGAGACGCATAAAAATCGTAATTGCCGTATGCGAGGCTCGAAAAATTTACTCATAGTCTTAGGTCTTAGCCAATACATCCTGAACTTGTCACTCACTGGAATTTTTTTTAGCAGTATTACAACTCATTCATTTGTGAATGATAGCGTTGCAGATCTGATTTGCCCAGACAAGAACTGTGATAAAGCTAATGCATTCTTTATTTTCAGACATTTGCAGTTGGAAATATGCCTTGCAATCCAAAAAAAGGCAGAGTTTAACGATTCCAAATATGTGGCTGACTCAATTCATGAATCATGGCGTCGATGTTGTGCGAATAATCCCGAGACAAGAACAATATTAATACTCAAGACAATATTGGTCAAGCTATTCGTAAAATAAGGATCGAAATGATATTGCCGAAAAACTGCATTTTTGTGAAACGAAACCAACAGTAGGATGGGAGTATATAAAAATAAAAATACGACAGTTGTGTGCTATAGTTTTATTTAATTTTTTGTAATTCCAAAATGGGACAAAAAACTCAGCGTAAGTCGGAGACCGAAGTGCATATTGGTTGGGTCTCAGATCCATCCCTGTATCCCTTTCATAGCAGCATTATCGGTTCTTAAAATAGGCGGTGGCGTATACGTAACATTTTAACTATCAATATAGGAATTATATAAGTATTTCAGTGTCCTGCGGATCTTGTTAGAATAAACCGAAGAATTTACCACTACGGTTGACTTCTTTAGTACAATTAACGTCACGTGTTGGTGCAAATAAACGTAAATAAATTCGCAGTAGTTCTCTACGTTGCGGTCTCGAAAAATCGTTTTTCAAAGGACTCAGCAGGGGCATGTCTTTTAATCGTAGTACTCTTACTCGGCATTCTTCGTCTCAAATCACTTAAGAAAGAATTTTATTTTTAGCCGCCATGAAGTGACAAATAAAGTATTGACCAATTTATTTTTTAGTGTCAAGAGTGTAACGGCAGTGTATTTCCGGAGACTTCACTTCACATATTTCTGACTGCGACGGACAGTTAACTCGATCCAAAGTCTGTTTTGCTGGGTGTGAATGTGCAGATACATTCCTATTTATCCAAGTAGCAGCGCCTGTCCTGTGCTATACAGAAAATAAAAACCGATTAAGTTTTTTATGATTTTTAATGACACCTTTACCACAATGTGCAATGTGCATAAAAATAACATCACGCTAGGGAGACACTTCTGGCATCCATCAGCATGCCACCGATCTACCATTCTGTTCAAGCACATAGTAGTGTCCTATGCATCTCTAGAATGTGGAACCGAAGTCTATTACAATATTTCTGTAGTATGTGTATATGTTCCATAGATTCACCTTCGTCGTCCCGAAAACTCTTGATTTTTAGTGATTTCTCTATACCCTATCAAGTAAGTGGAAACTAATTTTATTTTTGACAAACGAACACAATCAGCTTCAACCCCTATTTAAAGATGAATGCTTAAGCGAAGAGATGCGTAAATGCTTCTCATTTAATCTCAAGATTAATTCTGTAACAAAAAGTAAACGGTTTTACTTCTTAAACGAATTAAATTTGCTTGACTTGTCCGCATCCTTCGATACGTGTTTAACAGGTAAAGATGGCAAAAATCATGGCGGACAAAACGTGTATTGCGACAATTGTCGAGGTGTTCACCGACTAGTCTTTTTGCGTTAGGTACCTACATAATTTTTTTTAAAACATAAAATACAGTTCGACAATATAAAAATAAAAATAAATAAAAAGGGAAATAGCCACTCGCAACATACTCGTCAATTTTAGTACAACCTACGCTACACATAATCTAATCGCTCTAACAACTTCAGTGTTCACGTCCTACCGTAAGTTAGGAATTTGGAAGTGTTAATCAAGGGTGGCCTTGATCCTCCTTTGTCTGCTATAGTCTAATCCTTTGCTCTTTAACGTGATTACCTTGACGGTGAACTGTCCCTTACAAGCCACGGCGCAGCGGAACTCATGAAAAGACTCTGTGAATATACCCCCCTGCCCCTATACATAAAACCTCGTGTGCTATTCCCTCTTACCGAAACCACTTGGGGTATCCGTATCCCTGTACCGAGCAGTAGGGTCCATTACAACGATTGCAGCAAGCGACGTCATATTTGGGGGACAATCAACATCAGAAACCCCATAGTTGATAAGCGTAAAAGGAAGGGCATCGGCTCTTGCAGAGCAAAAAGAAATATCCAACGATAGCATAACTCAATAGTACCTTATAGCATGTCACTCAAGACCCTTTCTGCTCGCAACACCACCCACTTGGCCGTTCGCAACATTACCGACAGTTACCTATGCATATAGTTCGCAACCTTCATCTTTGACTTATTAACACCAGCGTCTGAAACTGTTCTCCCCATCTGGGGTGCAAATTGTCAGCATCAAACAAAATCGTACAGTCGTACATTAAAACCGCACCGTCAACAAACCACAAACTGGAATCGCTCCAGCATCATATAGAATACCGAACCGATCATCGAAGGATCTCTAGACTGCAGCGCAGTATTAGTTCACTCTCTATTGTAGGCATCACTGATGGCGTACGGCGTAGAACCCAGGAAAGCTAAGTAGGTACTCCTGTAAAAATAAATAATGCTCCATTAGTTCGCAGATATATATAAATTTGTAGACTTTATGTGCACATAGTCTACCTCAACCTCACCCCTGGATTTAAAACTAATAGTAAGTAAAAGTGTTATCATCGGCCTGGCCGATGCTTTAATACCCTTTACTGCAAAATGTTTGACATACGAGCTAGTATGGACTGAACAAGTGTTGTACACGCATGAGTCTAATATTGATTTTGTATGGGAGGTACCAGAACTACTTGACCGACATAGCCCATTGTTAAAACCAACCTGACGATTGATTCCGAATGTGATCCTGATTCCGAATATTATTATACTTTATCGGGTCTCCGGTGACTCCTGCTTGGCATTACAAATGTAATGGCAAAGTGAATGTACATTTCTGTGAAGGTATTAATTTAAGTCTTTCAGATAAACTCCAGAATGATAATAAAACACAGATAGTAAATAGCACACGTACTCAATAGAAACTGACAATGCGAAAAGGACACCAGCTGTCAAATTGCGCTCAGCCTAGGTCAACACCATCTATCGGGTTGTGGCATTGGACGCAGCATAGCGCCATCTATTCTTTATCTCGTTAACTTCTCCACCCAAAATGCACGAAAACTGTCTTTTATCATAATGAATTTCACAATTATCCGACATTTTCAACCTTTACATCGTCCAAAATCATCAAATCGCATGCGATAAAATGCAAAATTTCGTCCAAAAAAAAGAATATCAAATTTTTCGGGTTTTTTCGGAAGTTTCCGAGCTTTCCACTAAGAATTTTCTATTTTTCCATTCGAAAACCATTCCGCAGCAATTCCTCAAAAAATTCCATGCAAAAAATCAATTTCGATTTTTCCAATTTCTCGACATTTCGAGAAGGTTTTCGCAAAATTGCATATCTTTCGTAAAAACCTTCTCTTGGCAATTACGAACAACTGAAAAAAAAGTTGAGCCAAATCGGCCCAGCCGTCGAAACATTGGTTTAGTTATGTTTTTAAATTTAAGCGGCCGGCATCAGAAAAGAGGAAAAGGAAATTACTATTTTGACTTTGCTATTTCATGGCCTTGTGATGTGAACTGGGCGAAAATATCAACTTCCTGTTAAATGAGCGAATCTATGCTGGAGGGCGCGTAATTTTTCGCTCGGATTATGGCAGCAATTTTGATCTCATTTGGCTCTGTCAATTTTATCTTGATTTCAAATAAAATAATTGAAATTCACGCCCAAAATCATGACTTAAATTTAGAGATCAAATTAGGAATAGATGCGATTAAAAGTGGGGCCATACACTGAGCATGCATGAGTCAGCGAGAAAGTCATAGATGATTATCTTGGGTCTAGCGGCTCATCGTGATCGTGAGATCGGTTTTACACGTGGTGGATGATTTTTTTTATATTTTTTTTTAATTTCGGGTTCACACTGGTGGAGGTAGAAACGGGAAACAACGAATTCAGCTGGTTAATGTAGCATAAAAGTATTTGCAAACACAAAAACGTAATTGAAAAGTGCCTGGTGAAAAGCGCATGTAACGCTTCTACGTCCCAAAATTATAGTGGCACACAAAAGTACATTTATGTGCCAAATTCGTCCCGCTCCACCCGTGCAAATAAAGTAACCACGCGACTCGCTAATCCCACCTAACTACCTATCGTAAAACCCCAAAAAAACCGACAGAACAACCCATCACACAACTGGCCGAATAATAATCACCAACGAGTGTGAAGTTCCAACCTGCCGAGACGCATACAAAATCCAAAAGGCCAAAACAGTTACGGCCTCATTTTCGCCAGCAGTAAAGACACCATCCCCAGCAATCGCAGAAAGTTCCACAGCAGAAACACCAACCAAACAACATGAATTTGTTTTTTCTATTTGGCCCTAGAGAGCTCTGTTTGCAGTACTAAAGAAAAAAAAGCTAAGTTCTGGTCAATTTTTAGTGATTTGTAAATCATTTACGTTCAAATGCAATTTTTATCTATTTAGTTTAGTTCGTCGATCTTTCTGCTAAATATTGGAGCAGCGTACAGTACACCAAGGACGGAAAGTGGTGCACACCTCAGTCCAACTCCTTGGAGTCCGGTTTAATGGTAACCCAGAAAATAGATTGGGGTAAGTTTCTATAAGAATTTCATTTGAATAAGTGTATAGTAGTTTAATTGAACCATACCAGAGTAGAGATAAGAAGTTAGGAAACAAAATCAAGTAGGGAACGCGACATTTGTATCTATCTATTCCTGAGCGAATTCGTGTTGTATCGCTTAGACTAGTAAAAATTAATTCTGTTCAGTTGGTGTAGAGATTGATACTTGAACGAATAAAAGTATATCTGTATGGGAATATTTAAGGTATGCACCACACCTAAAACAAATATACAATAATTATGTACATATACAGATATCTACCAAAAAGCAATTAAAGTTGAGAAGTATCTCGGATATTTTTGTTAATTAACCTACGTGGTATTTGAATAATTAAAGCTGCAATAGTTGTAAATTTAGGTAAAGTTTATAAATAAATGGATTTAAAAGAAACATCGAATGCGAATTTAAAAGAAACATCTTTTTCTTCAAGTGTTGTAAATGGTTTTCGATCATCGGAATTTCTATAGTGCCGTTATTTTAGTGATTTTTCTTTTGCCGTATTTGAAATTATAAGATAATGTGTTTGATAATTTTCACGAATATGTGTGGTTGTTAAATTATAGTGAGAGGATGCTTGGGGTGGAATAGGAAAACATAAGTAAGGGACTAAAAGGGTGATGAAGGGGTATCCTAGATTCCAGTAGAGGCTAGATACTCCCTTTTCGGTTTAGGGGTCATCGTAAATGGAGAGTATCGATATCGATGGCCATGGATGCTGAATTCCGGTTAAGTTAGGGGTGGGCCAGCTCGTGGAGAGTATTAACAGCTATATCTCTCCCTCTCTCTCCCGCTTAGGAAGACGATGGTGAATTAGGCAAACCTCGGGCTTCGCAATTTAATATTGTTTGCGTGTGTGTGCTTACGCCAATTTACTTCGGTAAAAGCATAGGCATTTGCTCAGCCATTCGTTACACGTTCTCAATTGATGAATTACTTACCATACATTTTTCACACCATTTTTATATTTAAAGATTAAGAGCAAAAAAAAAGAAAAAAAGAAAAAGAAATCAAATTTGGGTGAATGTATCGAAGAAATAGTACGTATACGCCTGCGTTATTAGGTATTTTTAAATAATTTTTATTTTGTACTTTTTTAGCATGTAATAATATCTACTATTTTAGTTCTTTTACATTTTAATTTATTTTTTCCGATTTTATTTACATAGAAGCCTTTTTAATCATAGGTAGACCCAGGATGAGATGGTTAGATCAAGTCAAAATTTTCTCCTCTACCCATATGCGGATTGCCCTTGATGATTCAGAGTCGATGGCGGAGAATCGAGATCTATGGGGGGTCCACTTGAGCAACCTACACCCGCGATTAGGCTTAGAAAAATGTCCTCCACAAACATAATGAATATAACAAATAAAAAATCAAATTCCTTTCACTTCTCAAAGAGTGCGATTTTATTTTACATGTGGCAACAGATACATTAGAGTCAAGTTTGAATATAAATTGCAGCACCTGGCAGAGCAGCAAGAGAGCTTAATGTTTCTCATCTCTTCGGGGACTTCAGGTACTCCTGCTGCGAAATAATGCCGTAAAAGTGGGTAGTTGTAGTGATTTTAGATTTTACTTTACTCCCCATTCCAAAAAATCCTTTTTTTCAATCCGAATGTGTTTAATGCGCTGAGCTCAAATCTGCAAATAAAAGTTTGGCGCTATATTAAAAGTTTCATCAAAATCGGATCATAAAAACCGAGGATATAAGGGAATTAAAAAAAACGCGTATTTTTTGGCTGTAAAATTAAGAAAACAACATAAACATTGCATAAAGGTACCTAACCTTGCCCTTACTCCAAATCCTACACAGTGACCACAAGCAGGAACGTAGCAGGAATCTTGCAGTTTCTGCGATTTTTCTAAACAAAAAATTACGTAAATCATTAAAAAACAAAATATTAGCTCGTGTCCTTGAAAGTAAGTAAAATATCAGTACAAAAAAGCAAAAATTCTGTGGTTAAAATGTAGCTTTTTTGAATTACCTCATATCTTCGGTCTTTATGTTTTAAAAAAAAGTTTTATTTTTTAAGTCCTCCGCGAGATTAATCATATGGATAATGAGTGAAAGGGATAACCTTTTTAATTTTTATTTATTTATTTATATATGGAGTTTATTATAATATTATTTTTAAAAGGTAATAAAATAATAATAATAATAATAATTTCCCACGCCTCTTTCCCCCCCAGATACCGCGCGAGCTGGGGTCCATTTTCACCGAATATGACGGCAGTCTCGGCTGCAAGTCATATCGGCACTATTTTTTTATTATTATTATTATTATTATTTTTATTATTATTAAAAAATTATAATAAAATTGTAAAATAAAAATATACAAAGTGTAATTGAAAAACATTAACTATTTTTAATTAAAAACTACAAACAAATTAAATTCTAACAAGAATGTTGAACAAAATGTACGGCATAATTTAGTAGGCTGTAGGAATTCGCAAGCTGAATTTTTTAATACTTAAAAATGTTAACTTCAGCTTGCGAAAGCCTAGACCTAGAGGTCTGCTAAAGAGCACCAGAACCCGTGTTCTCCTGGGCAGAAGAAGTAAGGAGGAGGTGAAAAGTTCCTTGGCACCTTTGGTCTCGGTGTGAGAGGATGATTTTCCTGTTTTATTTTTGTCACCTCCACCTTCTTCTCCGACCGCTTTTTAATAATATGGGCCCCGTAATGGAGACCAATTGGGAGACCCAACAGTGCACCGGAGATGGTGCCATTTGGCAGAAGGCTGGCCCCAACATGGGCGCCAACTGAACAGCCTGAATAGGTAAATTGTTTGAATATTTCTTAGGCATGTGCAATATTCAAACAACTTACCTATTAGGCCAAAGAGGCAAGTAAATCCCAGGTCGCGAATGCCATTGGGACGTTTGCCGATTTCTATGGCATGGTCCCTGGCCCAACCGCAATATTTTTTGACCAGATTGGCCATCTATATAGCGCATTATTTTATAATTTTTTTAGAGGTAAATAATAGTAAATTTTTGTACTCACAAATTCATTTCCAGCTGTTGATCCCACCATTTTGCTCGTATCTCTTCGGATTTGTATGTGGGAGAAGATTTGTTGCCGCTCCCGGCCGCTTGTCAAGCTTCTGTTTTCAGCCGTCATTTCGCGCACTTTCTTGATCGCTGTGTAGTATTTCTTGATGGGAGCTGGCAGCGGTATATTGTTGAAGTTGATTGTCATCTGTTTGCGGCTTCGGTTTTCAATTTTTTCCATTTTTCTTGCTTTTTTCTTTTCTTGTTTTTTTCTTAGACTTTTCTCTGTCGTTTGTTTTTGTTTATTAATTTTCGTTTGACAACAAAGTCAAGGCCTGTTCGATTTATAAATCGAGGGAACTGTTCAGTTTTAGTTTAAGAAAGTACATTCGAGTAGTAGATAGTTGTAAATGGCTGAAAATGCCAGAGAAAATTCACTAGGACCCACGCAAGACTCTATGGTATTGATATTGTTTTTGAATAGACATCATTAAACCGATTCAATGATAGAAATGACTTAAAGCTTTTAGTTATATTTTTAAAATTAGTTTTTATGTAGGTACCTACGAAATAATCAGTATTTTTTGGTAAAAGCATAAGACTTGATGTTAGTCATCATTCCTTCGATCGGCTTTAGGGTTTCAGGTTCAGGACCCATGGATTTTTAACATTCCAAAAGATTACACTGTGCGGGTATTCAGAAGGAATGGTGCGTGATACTGCAGTGGGAAACAACGTGTGGTGCCGCTGATTCATAAGTTCTTTAAATGTTGTCCTCAGTTGAAGAACTTGGCTAATCTAAATGCTACAAATCAGGAGAAGAAGAAAAAATAATAAATTTACAATTTTTAACGTTTATAAAAAGGATTTGAAATTGGGCGACCGAAAATTTAAACTTTTCGTTCGAATGAAGAAAGTGACCTTTTGCTAACAAAATGTTTACCAATGCTTCAAAAAAAGGATACAAACTTCAGTAATTGTGTTTCTCCCGAAGCAAGACTTCTAGTAACATTGCGGTTAGTACGGCATCAGACTAACAACACGTCAACTGCAAAATACCACGCCACCCCAACTCCGCTTCGATGCACAAATGCGCTTATAGTATACCGGTCGTGTTATCGGCATACTCCGACTGAGCGATTGAGCGACTGAGCGACGAGCCGCTGAGCGACGAATCTGAGCGATGGGTGGCCATTTAATGAACGACGTCGCTGAGCAATTAGTTCGGAAAATGCCATTGCCATCGCCAAGTGCGGTTTGTCGTAGCTTATTAGTTGAAGTCGCGTTCATATTTATAGATCTATAATAAGATCGAGAATACGTAGATGTAGGTGTACACCCCATAAATCGTGAAAGGGCAAATTATGGTGAATTTCATCATTTATATCAAAATCTTCACAGATTTTTAGATCTATTTTGGCAATATTGTCGTATGTCAGTACCATCTTTGATTTGCCGTTGGGAAAAGTTCGACCAAAATTAAACTTTCGTGTTTATTTTGTCCATCTTATTACTTCGTCGCTCAGCGATCGACTGAAAAATTAAAACAGATTTGATTGCAGAGCGACGTCGCTCTGTCGCTTAAAAAATCGCTCAGCCGCTCAGGGTTTATGTGGCCACCTCCATACGATTTCATGTGTTTTAATTTTTTTGCGTCGCTCAGCGACTCGTCGCTCATTGCGTGGCCGGAGCCTTCTATTCGCTGAGCCATTTTTGACTATTTAGTTTTTCTCTAACGTCGATTTAGAATCAGTAAATAGCCCTTAAAAGGTCAGAAAAGTGCCCAAATCGTGGCAAACTGATCAGAGAGTAATGAGTAAGTGTTCTCCCTCCAATAGGGACGGGTAGATGTTAAAATTGAATAAAACAAGTGGTGTTTGACACACTGACGAATTTTTAATTTTACTTGGAGAGCCTATCAATGGAATAATGTGTCGAGTATGGCATTGTTCAAATTAGTACGCGGAGGTCCAATTTTCGATGAATCTGGCTTAATTTGACCAATGGCTCAGACAGAGTCCATAATGGCTTCAGCGCTGTGGCTCGTCCTGCTGGAACCACATGTCTACGCCAGGTCACTTATTGCGGATACCAATGATGTGTCTTCCATTCAAGAGCTATTTAAATAAACAACTTAAAAGTGCAATGTGAACTTCGTTTTATGCAAAGGAATTCCTTACAATCAATTAGACATAGACAAGACAGGGCATTGTGGTACATTGATGTTTGTTTGGAGTATTACAAGTCCCCAAGTGTGCGCACTCGCAGTTCCTGTAAATTTGATCACAGGTCACAGGTGTTCTTACAAAACAAAACAAACAAATCTCAGTTGGCAACTGAACTGTCATTTAAACAAATCAAAAATTATTTTCAAACAAAAATTTGTAACGAAATTTATCCTCAAATGGGGTGGAAGAGACCGATGTGTTGATGGTGATGAAGGAGGTGGGCTGGGCGATGTTGCGGGTCAAATGCGGCTGAAGTTGATGCGATGCTAATTTCACCTGCGTGGTGAAATTTCCATCTCCGTTGTACCACACTACCATTAAACGGACGATAACGACAGTAGTTGTTGATGGCGGATAAGGTGTCGAAATCGATCGTGGGGTGGATTATGACCATTCTGATGTGGACGTCAACTCAATTTATTGGGTTCTGGTGCGGTCGGTGTGTAACAGATGCATTAGATCATACGAGATAAGTGGCCATAATCTGAGTATTCAACGTGGTGAAGTTTCATCTCTGCTTCTAATGCCGTGGAGTCGGGAAACGTGCGTCGGTCGCGACGGGTTGGATATTCTCGATTATGCACTTCCCGTGTACTGTCTACGATTTTGTTGTAGATCATTGCTAATGAGTTGTGGCGAATTGTATGGCCTGGCGGCGGTCGGGTACTCGTATATCGATTTCAAGCGAATTTAGGCCAACATTCCATTCTCAATTCCTTCTTAGATTTACAAGTCAGCTAGCTCGCAATGCCATAAGTGTATGTTTTTTTGTTGGCCTCATGCCACTATTCCAGAGGCCTTTTAAATCGTATTTTAGAATACATCAGAAAATGAATATTATATGCCAGGATGGTGGTATGCTTTTTATCTGCTGTTGGCTGTAATAGGCGATTCTTTGCTCCGCTTGAAGCTCTCGCCGTTCATTGCATATGACTCGCAAATTTTCCCTACTAAACCACACCTCCACAATGTACCTATATCCAAAAATTGGTAAATGGTTCTGATCTCAAATAAGACTGATCTAAAATACTGAGTTCTTTGTCTGTGATATAACACTTCAGTAGTAATGACAGAGGTATGGGTCATTTTTCAGAGGCATTCCAACAAACTGCATTTCTTCGTCATTCGATATGATTTTAAGAAGTCAACTATCCTCAAGAGTGACGATGAATCTGGAATCATTGAACTTAAAGGGTAAGTCGGTGTTATTAATGGTCCTTACGCATAGTGGTAAAGTTATCATTGAAATGAAAAACATATAAAATCGTTGGTAGTAAAGGCACGCACCCTCTATAAAAGAACAACCTCTGTCTGTTTTCGACCACTCTCTAACAATTTGCGTCATTTGAGCCAAAAGCTTCAAGCTTGTAGCATTGAACAAGCTCACTAAAAATGTCCACCTCAACAAATTCCAACTCTGTAGCATTAGTGGTTTTCAACGTACAGGATTTCAAAAATCTCAAAAACCGGAACTCACTCACTTAGATGATGGTCATCAACATTATGAAACACTTCTCGCCATACTAGAATCGTGTAATGGGGGCGTGGCATATGCCCACTTTTGACAATCGCTTCTTGTTTATTGCTTAACAATAACCGCGATTCCACTAGGAATGCGAATCCATAGCCAAAGAAAAACATTTAAATTTCGTCCCAAAATATATCCAATCACCATGTTCAGATATTTTTTTTACTTATAAAAATCCAAAACTGTTTTGAACGTCTCTTTCGAAAACGAATACCCACCTTCCGCACAAATGATACGACTAAGAATAGAATCCCAGTGAGGAGACGGAAGTCCACCCTTCTCGAGTGAGGTATGGCTATGAGGGCGTGTTCTGTTTTTCACCTTCTATTTGTTGGACGGTCCCAAGAAATATAGGCTATGCATACATTTGTAGGGAGATGGTGTATCTGGGTAAACTAATTTATATCCATGCTTTCGCTGCTGTTGAATGCCTAATTTGGGTGTACTCTCCGATCACTTTGTAAAGGATCCAGACTCAGACACCTACCTGTGATTTAAAGAAGATAAATCGACGTCTGAAAAATCCAAAACCACGTTCTATGAATGTATTGTGAAGACACACTATTGTGGCTGTGGGAGTTCAATAGTATGAGTGAAAATATGTTTATTTGGATTTTAAGAGATATAAGTCGGTCGTAGCTAGTTTTTATTTGGCTTTATCAGGTATCTATGAAAAATCTACTCGAATGTACTTTCTTAAACTAAAACTGAACAGTTCCCTCGATTTATAAATCGAACAGGCCTTGACTTTGTTGTCAAACGAAAATTAATAAACAAAAACAAACGACAGAGAAAAGTCTGAAAAACAACAAGAAAAGAAAAAAAGCAAGAAAATGGAAAAAATTGAAAACCGAAGCCGCAAACAGATGACATTCAACTTCAACAATATACCGCTGCCAGCTCCCATCAAGAAATACTACACAGCGATCAAGAAAGTGCGCGAAATGACGAGCGAAAATAGGAGCTTGACAAGCGGCCGGGAGCACCAACAAATATTCTCCCACATACAAATCCGAAGAGATACAAACCAAATGGTGGGATCAACAGCCGGCACAGAATTTGTGAGTACAAAAATTTACAATTATTTACCTCTAAAAAAAAATTCTAAAATAATAGATGGCCAATCTGGTCAAAAAATATTGCGGTTGGGCCAGGGACCATGCCATAGAAATCGGCAAACGTCCCAATGGCATTCGCGACCTGGGATTTACTTGCCTCTTTGGCCTAATAGGTAAGTTGTTTGAATATTGCACATGCCTAAGAAATATTCAAACAATTTACCTATTCAGGCTGTTCAGTTGGCGCCCATGTTGGGGCCAGCCTTCTGCCAAATGGCACCATCTCCGGTGCACTATTGGGTCTCCCAATTGGTCTCCATTACGGGGCCCACATTATTAAAAAGCGGTCGGAGAAGAAGGTCGAGGTGACTAAAATAAAACAGGAAAATCATCCTCTCACACCGAAACCAAAGGTGCCAAGGAACTTTTCACCTCCTCCTTACTTCTTCTGCCCAGGAGAACACGGGTTCTGGTGCTCTTTAGCAGACCTCTAGGTCTAGGCTTTCGCAAGCTGAAGTTAACATTTTTAAGTATTAAAAAATTCAGCCTGCGAATTCCTACAGCCTACTAAATTATGCCGTACATTTTGTTGAACATTATTGTTAGAATTTGATTTGTTTTTAGTTTTTAATTAAAAATAGTTAATGTTTTTCAATTGCACTTTTTATTTTACAATTTTATTATAATTTTTTAATAATAATAAAAATAATAATAATAATAATAATAAAAAAATAGTGCCGATATGACTTGCAGCCGAGACTGCCGTCATATTCGGTGAAAATGGACCCCAGCTCGCGCGGTATCTGGGGGGGAAAGAGGCGTGGGAAATTATTATTATTATTATTATTATTATTATTACCTTTTAATAATAATAAGATTAATTTATTAATAAAAATAAATAATAATAGAAGCGTGCACTGTGAGCAGCTTCTCCGCCGAATTGCGCTGTGAATAGCCTGCCTTCACCTCGTCATAAGCGTAGCTATTTGTTGACAAGTCCACATTTCCTCCAGAAGTCTTCCTCATAGGTTCTCGGGGCATCTTACACGAAAGTAAGTAAACACATTGTTTCAACCGTCTCCAACTACTTCTTTAAGAAAGTCTGCAATGAATGATTTAAAAATGCGACAGAATTCTTCAGGAAGATAACCTTTTAGTTTTGATTCTAGTTCTTGGTGGCAAACCTTACCAAAGGATTTGAAGTAAAATTACCACCCTTCTTGTTATGCCTCCCTTCTCTGTTACTGTTAGGGCTTTCGAACAGCTCGAAATGAATATTTTGTTTAAAAAATCATCTTTTCAGATGAGACGCATAAAAATCGTAATTGCCGTATGCGAGGCTCGAAAGATTTGCTCATAGTCTTAGGTCTTAGCCAATTCATCCTGAACTTGTCACTGACTGCAGTTTTTTTTTAGCAGTATTACAACTCAGACAGAATCAGTTGTGAATGATAGCGTTGCAGATCTGATTTGCCCAGACAAGAACTGTGATAAAGCTAATGCATTCTTTATTTTCAGACATTTGCAGTTGGAAATATGCCTTGCAATCCAAAAAAAGGCAGAGTTTAACGATTCCAAATATGTGGCTGACTCAATTCATGAATCATGGCGTCGATGTTGTGCGAATAATCCCGAGACAAGAACAATATTAATACTCAAGACAATATTGGTCTAGCTATTCGTAAAATAAGGATCGAAATGATATTGCCGAAAAACTGCATTTTTGTGAAACGAAACCAACAGTAGGATGGGAGTATATAAAAATAAAAATACGACAGTTTTGTGCTATAGTTTTATTTAATTTTTTGTAATTCCAAAATGGGACAAAAAACTCAGCGTAAGTCGGAGACCGAAGTGCATATTGGTTGGGTCTCAGATCCATCCCTGTATCCCTTTCATAGCAGCATTATCGGTTCTTAAAATAGGCGGTGGCGTATACGTAACATTTTAACTATCAATATAGGAATTATGTAAGTATTTCAGTGTCCTGCGGATCTTGTTAGAATAAACCGAAGAATTTACCACTACGGTTGACTTCTTTAGTACAATTAACGTCACGAGTTGGTGCAAATAAATGTAAATAAATTCGCAGTAGTTCTCTACGTTGCGGTCTCGAAAAATCGTTTTTCAAAGGACTCAGCAGGGGCATGTCTTTTAATCGTAGTACTCTTACTCGGCATTCTTCGTCTCAAATCACTTAAGAAAGAATTTTATTTTTAGCCGCCATGAAGTGACAAATAAAGTATTGACCAATTTATTTTTTAGTGTCAAGAGTGTAACGGCAGTGTATTTCCGGAGACTTCACTTCACATATTTCTGACTGCGACGGACAGTTAACTCGATCCAAAGTCTGTTTTGCTGGGTGTGAATGTGCAGATACATTCCTATTTATCCAAGTAGCAGCGCCTGTCCTGTGCTATACAGAAAATAAAAACCGATTAAGTTTTTTATGATTTTTAATGACACCTTTACCACAATGTGCAATGTGCATAAAAATAACATCACGCTAGGGAGACACTTCTGGCATCCATCAGCATGCCACCGATCTACCATTCTGTTCAAGCACATAGTAGTGTCCTATGCATCTCTAGAATGTGGAACCGAAGTCTATTACAATATTTCTGTAGTATGTGTATATGTTCCATAGATTCACCTTCGTCGTCCCGAAAACTCTTGATTTTTAGTGATTTCTCTATACCCTATCAAGTAAGTGGAAACTAATTTTATTTTTGACAAACGAACACAATCAGCTTCAACCCCTATTTAAAGATGAATGCTTAAGCGAAGAGATGCGTAAATGCTTCTCATTTAATCTCAAGATTAATTCTGTAACAAAAAGTAAACGGTTTTACTTCTTAAACGAATTAAATTTGCTTGACTTGTCCGCATCCTTCGATACGTGTTTAACAGGTAAAGATGGCAAAAATCATGGCGGACAAAACGTGTATTGCGACAATTGTCGAGGTGTTCACCGACTAGTCTTTTTGCGTTAGGTACCTACATAATTTTTTTTAAAACATAAAATACAGTTCGACAATATAAAAATAAAAATAAATAAAAAGGGAAATAGCCACTCGCAACATACTCGTCAATTTTAGTACAACCTACGCTACACATAATCTAATCGCTCTAACAACTTCAGTGTTCACGTCCTACCGTAAGTTAGGAATTTGGAAGTGTTAATCAACGGTGGCCTTGATCCTCCTTTGTCTGCTATAGTCTAATCCTTTGCTCTTTAACGTGATTACCTTGACGGTGAACTGTCCCTTACAAGCCACGGCGCAGCGGAACTCATGAAAAGACTCTGTGAATATACCCCCCTGCCCCTATACATAAAACCTCGTGTGCTATTCCCTCTTACCGAAACCACTTGGGGTATCCGTATCCCTGTACCGAGCAGTAGGGTCCATTACAACGATTGCAGCAAGCGACGTCATATTTGGGGGACAATCAACATCAGAAACCCCATAGTTGATAAGCGTAAAAGGAAGGGCATCGGCTCTTGCAGAGCAAAAAGAAATATCCAACGATAGCATAACTCAATAGTACCTTATAGCATGTCACTCAAGACCCTTTCTGCTCGCAACACCACCCACTTGGCCGTTCGCAACATTACCGACAGTTACCTATGCATATAGTTCGCAACCTTCATCTTTGACTTATTAACACCAGCGTCTGAAACTGTTCTCCCCATCTGGGGTGCAAATTGTCAGCATCAAACAAAATCGTACAGTCGTACATTAAAACCGCACCGTCAACAAACCACAAACTGGAATCGCTCCAGCATCATATAGAATACCGAACCGATCATCGAAGGATCTCTAGACTGCAGCGCAGTATTAGTTCACTCTCTATTGTAGGCATCACTGATGGCGTACGGCGTAGAACCCAGGAAAGCTGAGTAGGTACTCCTGTAAAAATAAATAATGCTCCATTAGTTCGCAGATATATATAAATTTGTAGACTTTATGTGCACATAGTCTACCTCAACCTCACCCCTGGATTTAAAACTAATAGTAAGTAAAAGTGTTATCATCGGCCTGGCCGATTCTTTAATACCCTTTACTGCAAAATGTTTGACATACGAGCTAGTATGGACTGAACAAGTGTTGTACACGCATGAGTCTAATATTGATTTTGTATGGGAGGTACCAGAACTACTTGACCGACATAGCCCATTGTTAAAACCAACCTGACGATTGATTCCGAATGTGATCCTGATTCCGAATATTATTATACTTTATCGGGTCTCCGGTGACTCCTGCTTGGCATTACAAATGTAATGGCAAAGTGAATGTACATTTCTGTGAAGGTATTAATTTAAGTCTTTCAGATAAACTCCAGAATGATAATAAAACACAGATAGTAAATAGCACACGTACTCAATAGAAACTGACAATGCGAAAAGGACACCAGCTGTCAAATTGCGCACAGCCTAGGTCAACACCATCTATCGGGTTGTGGCATTGGACGCAGCATAGCGCCATCTATTCTTTATCTCGTTAACTTCTCCACCCAAAATGCACGAAAACTGTCTTTTATCATAATGAATTTCACAATTATCCGACATTTTCAACCTTTACATCGTCCAAAATCATCAAATCGCATGCGATAAAATGCAAAATTTCGTCCAAAAAAAAGAATATCAAATTTTTCGGGTTTTTTCGGAAGTTTCCGAGCTTTCCACTAAGAATTTTCTATTTTTCCATTCGAAAACCATTCCGCAGCAATTCCTCAAAAAATTCCATGCAAAAAATCAATTTCGATTTTTCCAATTTCTCGACATTTCGAGAAGGTTTTCGCAAAATTGCATATCTTTCGTAAAAACCTTCTCTTGGCAATTACGAACAACTGAAAAAAAAGTTGAGCCAAATCGGCCCAGCCGTCGAAACATTGGTTTAGTTATGTTTTTAAATTTAAGCGGCGGCATCAGAAAAGAGGAAAAGGAAATTACTATTTTGACTTTGCTATTTCATGGCCTTGTGATGTGAACTGGGCGAAAATATCAACTTCCTGTTAAATGAGCGAATCTATGCTGGAGGGCGCGTAATTTTTCGCTCGGATTATGGCAGCAATTTTGATCTCATTTGGCTCTGTCAATTTTATCTTGATTTCAAATAAAATAATTGAAATTCACGCCCAAAATCATGACTTAAATTTAGAGATCAAATTAGGAATAGATGCGATTAAAAGTGGGGCCATACACTGAGCATGCATGAGTCAGCGAGATAGTCATAGATGCTTATCTTGGGTCTAGTGGCTCATCGTGATCGTGAGATCGGTTTTACACGTGGTGGATGATATTTTTTTTTTTTTTTTAATTTCGGGTTCACAATGGTGGAGGTAGAAACGGGAAACAACGAATTCAGCTGGTTAATGTAGCATAAAAGTATTTGCAAACACAAAAACGTAATTGAAAAGTGCCTGGTGAAAAGCGCATGTAACGCTTCTACGTCCCAAAATTATAGTGGCACACAAAAGTACATTTATGTGCCAAATTCGTCCCGCTCCACCCGTGCAAATAAAGTAACCACGCGACTCGCTAATCCCACCTAACTACCTATCGTAAAACCCCAAAAAAACCGACAGAACAACCCATCACACAACTGGCCGAATAATAATCACCAACGAGTGTGAAGTTCCAACCTGCCGAGACGCATACAAAATCCAAAAGGCCAAAACAGTTACGGCCTCATTTTCGCCAGCAGTAAAGACACCATCCCCAGCAATCGCAGAAAGTTCCACAGCAGAAACACCAACCAAACAACATGAATTTGTTTTTTCTATTTGGCCCTAGAGAGCTCTGTTTGCAGTACTAAAGAAAAAAAAGCTAAGTTCTGGTCAATTTTTAGTGATTTGTAAATCATTTACGTTCAAATGCAATTTTTATCTATTTAGTTTAGTTCGTCGATCTTTCTGCTAAATATTGGAGCAGCGTACAGTACACCAAGGACGGAAAGTGGTGCACACCTCAGTCCAACTCCTTGGAGTCCGGTTTAATGGTAACCCAGAAAATAGATTGGGGTAAGTTTCTATAAGAATTTCATTTGAATAAGTGTATAGTAGTTTAATTGAACCATACCAGAGTAGAGAAAGAAGTTAGGAAACAAAATCAAGTAGGGAACGCGACATTTGTATCTATCTATTCCTGAGCGAATTCGTGTTGTATCGCTTAGACTAGTAAAAATTAATTCTGTTCAGTTGGTGTAGAGATTGATACTTGAACGAATAAAAGTATATCTGTATGGGAATATTTAAGGTATGCACCACACCTAAAACAAATATACAATAATTATGTACATATACAGATATCTACCAAAAAGCAATTAAAGTTGAGAAGTATCTCGGATATTTTTGTTAATTAACCTACGTGGTATTTGAATAATTAAAGCTGCAATAGTTGTAAATTTAGGTAAAGTTTATAAATAAATGGATTTAAAAGAAACATCGAATGCGAATTTAAAAGAAACATCTTTTTCTTCAAGTGTTGTAAATGGTTTTCGATCATCGGAATTTCTATAGTGCCGTTATTTTAGTGATTTTTCTTTTGCCGTATTTGAAATTATAAGATAATGTGTTTGATAATTTTCACGAATATGTGTGGTTGTTAAATTATAGTAAGAGGATGCTTGGGGTGGAATAAGAAAACATATGTACGGAAGGGACTAAAAGGGTGATGAAGGGGTATCCTAGATTCCAGTAGAGGCTAGATACTCCCTTTTCGGTTTAGGGGTCATCGTAAATGGAGCGTATCTATATTGATGGCCATGGATGCTGAATTCCGGTTAAGTTAGGGGTGGGCCAGCTCGTGGAGAGTATGAACAGCTATATCTCTCCCTCTCTCTCCCGCTTAGAAAGACGATGGTGAATTAGGCAAACCTCGGGCTTCGCAATTTAATATTGTTGGGGATGTACGGTTGCGCGTCGTTTTTAGATCTTTTTCTCTCAGGCATGTAAAATCATAATGTAACCCCAGTCTAGGGCCTGTGGCAAGATCCCTACCCGCCGATGAGCTAGCGCGTGGAGAAGCGTTTATGTTCTTCTAGTCTGCCTGAACTGACCAGAGGTCACATCAGGACCCTTGGTGGTAAGGGTGGAAAAGGGTAGAGGGAGGGTCCGGCTGTTTACAGTTACGCTAAATTCCATTATACCACGTAGGACTAGGTTTTCACCGATATAGGTTATATACTGGAGAGGCCACGTTCTTCCCAACTGAATGCTCTTTCGGTCATTTGTGCATTTCTGTTTGCGTGTGTGTGCTTACGCCAATTTACTTCGGTAAAAGCATAGGCATTTGCTCAGCCATTCGTTACACGTTCTCAATTGATGAATTACTTACCATACATTTTTCACACCATTTTTATATTTAAAGATTAAGAGCAAAAAAAAAGAAAAAAAGAAAAAGAAATCAAATTTGGGTGAATGTATCGAAGAAATAGTACGTATACGCCTGCGTTATTAGGTATTTTTAAATAATTTTTATTTTGTACTTTTTTAGCATGTAATAATATCTACTATTTTAGTTCTTTTACATTTTAATTTATTTTTTCCGATTTTATTTACATAGAAGCCTTTTTAATCATAGGTAGACCCAGGATGAGATGGTTAGATCAAGTCAAAATTTTCTCCTGTACCCATATGCGGATTGCCCTTGATGATTCAGAGTCGATGGCAGAGAAACCAGAGCTATGGAGAGTCCACTTGAGCAACCTACACCCGTGATTAGGCTTAGAAAAATGTCCTCCACAAACATAATGAATATAACAAATAAAAAATCAAATTCCTTTCACTTCTCAAAGAGTGCGATTTTATTTTACATGTGGCAACAGATATATTAGAGTCAAGTTTGAATATAAATTGCAGCACCTGGCAGAGCAGCAAGAGAGCTTGTAGTGATTTTAGATTTTACTTTACTCCCCATTCCAAAAAATACTTTTTTTTCAATCCGAATGTATTTAATGCGCTGAGTTCAAATCTGCAAATAAATAATTTGGCGCTATATTAAAAGTTTCATCAAAATCGGATCATAAAAACCGAGGATATAAGGGAATTAAAACAAGTAAAAGTGTTATCATCGGCCTGGCCGATGCTTTGATACCCTCCACTATATTATGTACTGTACTTACAGGTACACGCATGTCTAATATTGGTTTTGTATGGGAAGTACCAGAACTACTTGACCGACATAGACAATTTTTACTGCCAACTTGACAACGGTAAAAAAAAGTCCTCTCACAAAATTTCATTCAGCTAAGTCGATTTGTTTGGACGGTAAGGTGTTTTCAACAGGCAGAGAGATACATTGGTCGAATATTGGCTTTGTATGGGAGGTAACAGAACTACTTGACCGACATGGACCATTTTTAGTCCCAACCTGACGACCATAAAAATGAGACATCTCACAAAATTTTAGTCGCACAAGTCGATTCGTTTGGACGCTATCGTGATTTCAACAGACAGACAGACAGACGGAGAAACAGACAGACGGACATGGCAAAATCGATTCAGAATGTGATCCTGATTCAGAATATACCTATATACTTTATAGGATCTCCGGTGAATCCTTCTTGGCGTTACAAACGTAATGGCAAAGTGAATATACCTTCCTGTGGAGGGTATAAAAACGCGTATTTTTTGGCTGTAAAATTAAGAAAACAACACAAACATTGCATAAAGGTACCTAACCTTGCCCTTACTCCAAATCCTACAGTGACCACAAGCAGGAACGTTGCAGGGGGGGCAGCATGTCCCGATACATATTTTGCAGTTTCTGCGAATTTTGTAAAAGAAAAATTACGTAAATCATTAAAAAACAAAATATTAGCTCGTGTCCTTGAAAGTAAGTAAAATATCAGTACAAAAAAGCGAAAATTCTGTGGTTAAAATGTAGCTTTTTTGAATTACCTCATATCTTCGGTCTTTATGTTTAAAAAAAAGTTTTATTTTTTAAGTCCTCCGCGAGATTAATCATATGGATAATGAGTGAAAGAGATAACCTTTTTAATTTTTATTTATTTATTTATATATGGAGTTTATTATAATATTATTTTTAAAAGGTAATAAAATAATAATAATAATAATAATTTCCCACGCCTCTTTCCCCCCCAGATACCGCGCGAGCTGGGGTCCATTTTCACCGAATATGACGGCAGTCTCGGCTGCAAGTCATATCGGCACTATTTTTTTTTATTATTATTATTTTTATTTTTATTATGTATTATTAAAATATTATAATAAAATTGTAAAATAAAAATATACAAAGTGTAATTGAAAAACATTAACTATTTTTAATTAAAAACTAAAAACAAATCAAATTTTAATATCATTGTTCAACAAAATGTATCTACGGCTTAATTTAGTGCAGCCCTGGCTGTAGGAATTCGCAAGCTGAATTTGTTAAATTAGTTTTTATTTAATACTTAAAAATGTTAACTTCAGCTTGCGAAAACCTAGACCTAGAGGTCTGCTAAAGAGCACCAGAATCCGTGTTCTCCTGGGCAGAAGAAGTAAGGAGGAGGTGAAAAGTTCTTTGGCACCTTTGGTTTCGGTGTGAGAGGATGATTTTCCTGTTTTATTTTCGTCACCTCCACCTTCTTCTCCGACCGCTTTTTAATAATGTGGGCCCCGTAATGGAGACCAATTGGGAGACCCAACAGTGCACCGGAGATGGTGCCATTTGGCAGAAGGCTGGCCCCAACATGGGCGCCAACTGAACAGCCTGAATAGGTAAATTGTTTGAATATTTCTTAGTCAAGCGCAATATTCAAACAACTTACCTATTAGGCCAAAGAGGCAAGTAAATGCCAGGTCGCGAATGCCATTGGGACGTTTGCCAATTTCTATGGCATGGTCCCTGGCCCAACCGCAATATTTTTTGACCAGATTGGCCATCTATTATTTTATAATTTTATTAGAGGTAAATAATTGTAAATTTTAGTACTCACAAATTCATTTCCAGCTGTTGTTCCCACCATTTGGTTCGTATCTCTTCGGATTTGTATGTGGGAGAATATTTGTTGCCGCTCCCGGCCGCTTGTCAAGCTTCTGTTTTCACTAGTCATTTCGCGCACTTTCTTGATCGCTGTGTAGTAGTTCTTGATGGGAGCTGGCAGCGGTATATTGTTGAAGTTGAATGTCATCTGTTTGCGGCTTCGGTTTTCAATTTTTTCCATTTTTCTTGCTTTTTTCTTTTCTTGTTTCTTTTTTCAGACTTTTCTCTGTCGTTTGTTTTTGTTTATTAATTTTCGTTTGACAACAAAGTCAAGGCCTGTTCGATTTATAAATCGAGGGAACTGTTCAGTTTTAGTTTAAGAAAGTACATTCGAGTAGATTTTTCATAGATACCTGATAAAGCCAAATAAAAACTAGCTACGACCGACTTATATCTCTTAAAATCCAAATAAACATATTTTCACTCATGCTATTGCACTCCCACTGCCACAATAGTGTGTCTTCACAATGCATTCATAGAACGCGGTTTTGGATTTTTCAGATGTCGAATTATCTTCTTTAAATCACAGGTTGGTGTCTGAGTCTGATCCTTTACAAAGTGATCGGAGAGTACACCCAAAATGGGCATTCAACAGCAGCGAAAGCAGGGATATAAATTAATTTACCCAGATACACCATCTCCCTACAAATGTATGCATAGCCTATATTTCTTGGGACCGTCCAACAAATAGAAGGTGAAAAACAGAACACGCCCTCATAGCCATACCTCACTCGAGAAGGGTGGACTTCCGTCTCCTCACTGGGATTCTATTCTTAGTCGTATCATTTGTGCGGAAGGTGGGTATTCGTTTTCGAAAGAGACGTTCAGTTTTGGATTTTTATAATGTTTTTCTGTAAAAAAAATATCTGGGAAGAAATTTAAATATTTTTCTTTGGCTATGGATTCGCATTCCCTGTGGAATCGGTTATTGTTAATCAATAATCAAGAAGCGATTTTGAAAAGTGGGCATATGCCACGCCCCCATTACACGGTTCTAGTATGGCTGGAAGTGCTTCATAATGCTGATGACCATCATCTAAGTGAGTGAGTTCCGGTTTTTGAGATTTTTGAAATCCTGTACGTTGAAAACCACTAATGCTACAGAGTTGGAATTTGTTGAGGTGGACATTTTTAGTGAGCTTGTTCAATGCTACAAGCTTGAAGTTTTTGGCTCAAATGGCTCAATTTGTTAGAAAGTGGTCAAAACAGACTGAGGTTGTTCTTGTATAAACAGTGCGTGCCTTTACTAGAGAACTACCGTGACCTTTGATATGGCAGCTGGGAAAGAGTGGCAAATGCAGCTTGAACATTGAACAACTGGTGCCAAAATGAAATAATTTATAACTAAAATGTATTGGAAGGGTTGGACAATCCCAGAAACTTAATTTTTTAAAACTGACCCGACTTCTTCTGAGGCTAACGCTGTTTTGCTGGATGAGCAGTTTACCCAGCAGTTTGTCCAATTCACAGCTGCTGTTCTATAAATGGAAACTACCAACGATTTTATATGTTTTTCATTTCAATGATAACTTTACCACTATGCATAAGGACCATTAATAACACCGACATACCCTTTAAGTTCAATATTTCCAGATTCGTCGTCACTCTTGAGGATAGTTGACTTCTTAAAATCATATCGAATGACGAAGAAATGCAATTTATTGGAATGCCTCTGAAAAATGGCCCATACCTCTGCCAGTATTTTAGATCAGTCTTATTTGTGGTTTAGTATCGGGAGAATTTGCGAGTCATATGCAATGATCGGAGAGAGCTCCGAGGGGAGCAATGAATCGCCTATTATAGCCAACAGCAGATGAAAAGCATACCACCATCCTGGCATATAATATTCATTTTCTGTATTCTAAAATACGATTTAAAAGTCCTTTGGAATAGTGGCATTGCGAGATAGCTGACTTGTAAATCTAAGAAGGAATTGAGAATGGAATGTTGGCCTAAATTCGCTTAAAATCGATATACGAGTACCCGACCGCCAGGCCAAACAACTCATTATCAATGATCTTCAATAAACTGGTAGACAGTACGGGAAGTGCATAATCAAGAATAATTACTCCACGACATTAGAAGCAGAGCTGAAACTTCACTACGTTGAATACTCAGATTATGTCCACTTGTCTCGTATGATCCGCTGCCTTTGTTAGACACCGACAGCACCAGAACCCAATAAATTGAGTTGACGTCCACATCAGAATGGTCACAATCTTGGCATGCACCTAACTCCATCACCCAGGAGAAAACCACCCTCCATCGATTTCGACATCTTATCCGCCATCAACAACTACTGTCGTTTAATGGTAGTGTGGTACAACGGAGATCGAAATTCCACCACGCAGGAGAATCTCTTAGCATCGCATCAACTTCAGCCGCATTTGACCCGCAACATCGCCCAGCCCACCTCCTTCATCACCATCAACACATCGGTCTCTTCCACCCCATTTGAGGATAAATTTCGTTACAAATTTTTGTTTGAAAATTATTTTTGATTTGTTTGAAAGACAGTTCAGTTGCCAACTGAGATTTGTTTGTTTTGTTTTGTAAGAACACTTGTGACCTGTGATCAAATTTACAGGAACTTAGGGACTTGTAATACTCCAAACAAACATCAATGTACCACAATGCCCTGTCTTGTCTATGTCTAATTGATTGTAAGGAATTCCTTTGCATAAAACGAAGTTCGCATTGCACTTTTAAGTTGTTTATTTAAATAGCTCTTGAATGGAAGACACATCATTGGTCTCCGCAATAAGTAGCATGTGCGTAGACATGTGGTTCCAGCAGGACAAGCCACAGCGCTGAAGCCATTATGGACTCTGTTCAAGTTGCAGGTCTATGTATAGACAGTGCCATCGGTCAAATTAAGTCAGATTCATCGAAATTTAGACCTCCGCGTACTAATTTGAACAATGTCATACTCGACACATTATTTCATTGATACACTCTCCAAATAAAATTAAAAATTCATCAATTTGTCAAACACCACTTCTTTTATTAAGTTCAATTTTAACATCTACTCGTACCTATTGCAGGGAGAACCCTTTATTACCCTCTGATCAGTTTGCTACTATTTGGGCACTTTTCTGATCGCTTAAGTGCTATTTACTGATTCTAAATCGACGACGATACTAAATAGTCAAAAATGGCTCAGCGAAGGAGTATGCCGATGACACGACCGGCATATTATAGGCGCATTAGTAGATGTCATTATGGGACATTGCATTATTGCCAGGCATGCTCTCATGTTGGGCCTAACTGCCAACAATTTCTGCTGAAGCTGCTTGGACGAGGAGGCAGAAGAGACTATTATTCACTGCACTTGCCCAGCCCTCTCATCTCGCAGAAAACTATATCTCGGAAATTGCTTCTTCGACAATCTCGGTGAACTCGCTCCGACGCGACACATTATTCTTAGCTCCTGTTGGTTAAGCGGGTTGCTGCGGCCTTAGGCAAGGCGCGCACTGTAGTGGTTGGCAGCAAGCGACGCACGCGGCAGTGCGATCACTATACCCTATGGAAACGAAAATGAATAAGCGTTGGGGTGACGTGGTATTTTGCAGTTGATGTGATGTTAGTCTGATGCCATAAATTTCGAGCAAGCGGAAAGCGGCTGGTGACGTGGATAGATGCGAATTTTGTCTCTTAATATTTTTTATTTTATACTAACCGCAATGATACTAGAAGTCTTTCTTCGGGAGAAACACAATTCCTGAAGTTTGTATCCTTTTTGTGAAGTATAGGTACAAATTTTGTCAGTAACTTGCAAAAGGTCACTTTCTTCATTCGAAAGAAAAGTTTAAATTTTCGGTCGCCCAATTTCAAATCCTTTTTATAAACATTGCAAATTTACGAAGTTCATCATCTGAGGACAACATTTAAAGAATTTACGAATCAGCGGCACCACACGTTGTTTCCCACTGCAGTATCACGCACCATTCCAACGCTACTTTAATGCGCGTCTTGCTTAAAACTTCTGAATAACCACACAATGTAATCTTTTGGAATGTTAAAAATCCATGGGTCCTGAACCTGAAACCCTAAAGCCGATCGAAGGAATGATGACTAACATCAAGTCTTATGCTTTTACCAAAAAATACTGATTATTTCGTAGGTACCTACATAAAAACTAATTTTAAAAATATAACTAAAAGCTTTAAGTCATTTCTATCATTGAATCGGTTAAATGACGCCTGTTCAAAAACAGTATCAATACCATAGAGTCTTGCGTGGGTCCTAGTGAATTTTCTCTGGCATTTTCAGCCATTTACAACTATCTACTACTCGAATGTACTTTCTTAAACTAAAACTGAACAGTTCCCTCGATTTATAAATCGAACAGGCCTTGACTTTGTTGTCAAACGAAAATTAATAAACAAAAACAAACGACAGAGAAAAGTCTGAAAAAAGAAACAAGAAAAGAAAAAAGCAAGAAAAATGGAAAAAATTGAAAACCGAAGCCGCAAACAGATGACAATCAACTTCAACAATATACCGCTGCCAGCTCCCATCAAGAAATACTACACAGCGATCAAGAAAGTGCGCGAAATGACGGCTGAAAACAGAAGCTTGACAAGCGGCCGGGAGCGGCAACAAATATTTTCCCACATACAAATCCGAAGAGATACGAGCAAAATGGTGGGATCAACAGCTGGAAATGAATTTGTGAGTACAAAAATTTACTATTATTTACCTCTAAAAAAATTCTAAAATAATGCGCTATATAGATGGCCAATCTGGTCAAAAAATATTGCGGTTGGGCCAGGGACCATGCCATAGAAATCGGCAAACGTCCCAATGGCATTCGCGACCTGGGATTTACTTGCCTCTTTGGCCTAATAGGTAAGTTGTTTGAATATTGCACATGCCTAAGAAATATTCAAACAATTTACCTATTCAGGCTGTTCAGTTGGCGCCCATGTTGGGGCCAGCCTTCTGCCAAATGGCACCATCTCCGGTGCACTATTGGGTCTCCCAATTTGTCTCCATTACGGGGCCCACATTATTAAAAAGCGGTCGGAGAAGAAGGTCGAGGTGACTAAAATAAAACAGGAAAATCATCCTCTCACACCGAAACCAAAGGTGCCAAGGAACTTTTCACCTCCTCCTTACTTCTTCTGCCCAGGAGAACACGGGTTCTGGTGCTCTTTAGCAGACCTCTAGGTCTAGGCTTTCGCAAGCTGAAGTTAACATTTTTAAGTATTAAAAAATTCAGCTTGCGAATTCCTACAGCCTACTAAATTATGCCGTACATTTTGTTGAACATTATTGTTAGAATTTGAATTGTTTGTAGTTCTTAGTTAAAAATAGTTAATGTTTTCCAGTTGCACTTTTTATTTTACAATTTTATTATAATTTTTTAATAATAATAAAAATAATAATAATAATAATAATAAAAAAATAGTGCCGATATGACTTGCAGCCGAGACTGCCGTCATATTCGGTGAAAATGGACCCCAGCTCGCGCGGTATCTGGGGGGGAAAGAGGCGTGGGAAATTATTATTATTATTATTATTTTATTACCTTTTAATAATAATAAGATTAATTTATTAATAAAAATAAATAATAATAGAAGCGAGCACTGCGAGCAGCTTCTCCGCCGAATTGCGCTGTGAATAGCCTGCCTTCACCTCTTCATAAGCATAGTTATAGGTATGTTGACAAGTCCACATCTATAAGTCTTCCTCATCGGTTCTCGGGGCATCTTAGAAAACACGAAAAGTAAGTAAACACATTGTTTCAACCGTATCAAAGAAAGTCTGTAATGAATGATTTAAAAATGCAACAGAACTCTTCAGGAAGATCCCCTTTTAGTTTTCATTACAGTTCTTGGTGGCAAACCTCACCAAATGCTCCATCTACATCTAAGAAAATGGCCAAACAAACTTCCAGTGGTATTCAGTGCCTTTTCTATAATAGTCGCAATTCTAGGCGCAGGTGTTTCTCTCTAAGCCCAACTTGGTGAGCGGAGCGGGCAGTAAATGCCGAGCCTCTATTTTTGGTTTGAGCCTCAATAAAAATAATTCCTTAAATTATAAGTTGCCGAAACTGTTCGCATTTTGAACAAAAGTGACTTTCAAAATAATGCCCCAACTGCAACTGGTGTACCCACTAGTATACCTACTCAAGTTTGTGAAGAAATTTCCTGAGACTGGTTTACTGATTGATATCCGAACATAATCCCGTCTTCATCCTGTGCACTCGATGGGAAATATTGAAATTTTTACGGAAAGTGTGCGAATAAACATTAGAATATCAGCGAGTCAAGAATCTCAGCACATTTTGCATAAAAATCCAATGGACTAATGTCCAAAACACTTGTGCAGAAATTCTGAACGCTTCACTGCAAGCAGTACTGCAGATAAAACAGATGTGCAGAATTTAACTTGCATCGATTGCTGTCGATATGGGAAAAAATACGAGAGTGCTATACAGATGACAAATAATTCCCGGTTTTCTACGAGTAGCTGAATTTAAAAACTCGATGCTGCCAAGTCTATTTAATTTAATTCACTGCGTTGCTATGCAGTGGATTTAGAAATAGAGTAATGCTGCAGTGCTGCGGTGGGCGCAGAATTTACATTTGTATCACCACGTAAGAACATGTGTATTCTAATGTTGCTGCACAGTGAATTCTGCACGTGTGTTTTGGGCATAAGGATTTGAAGTAAAATTACCACCCTTCTTGTTATGCCTCCCTTCTCTGTTACTGTAGTTACTGTTGGGGCTTTAGAACAGCTCGAAATGAATATTTTGTTCAAAAAATCATCTTTTCAGATGAGGCGCATAAAAATAAGGTCTTAGCCAATACATCCTGAACTTGTTACTGACTGGAGTTTTTTTTAGCAGTATTACAACTCAGACAGAATGATTTGTGAATACTAGTGAACACACTAGACTAGTGAAGTAACTGAAACAATTTTCTGGTGGCGAGTTTATGAAGGAAAGCATGGAAAGCGTTGCAGATCTGAATTGCGCAGACAAAAAGGGTGATAGTTATAAAATCAGTTTGTCTAATCAAACTATTGCCAGAAGACGAAGATGGTCTTGGGTAGTCTATCGAAAAGGTTTTGAAAAGTAAAGTCTGCAGTTTTAAATTTTATTCTTAAGCCATGGATGAAAGTGCTGATGCTACTGATACTGTTCAATAATGACGAATATTGCCTCTAACAGAAGAAATGACTTCTTTAGTCCCACTAAAAGACAAGACAAAACAAGAGATTTATATGAAGCAGTAAGAAACACATTAACGTGATTTTCTTTGTCATTTCATATATATCTTTTGTAGTTACGGACGGTGCCCTAGCTATGATCTGTAAAAAGAGGGACTCATAAAATTAATATAAGTCGCGGTGCCATTGCTGCCGAAAACCCAAGAAAGTCTATGCGGAAAAGCTTTAAAAATGGATCATGCTCTGCAAGTCGTCGTCAAGCAAGACTGTGAACTTTATAAGAGCCCAGGCCCAGGTATTGAATCATCGCCAATTCAAAGAATTGCTCAAAAATGTTGATGATGAGTATGGCGATATCATTATACTTTTTAGAATTAGTGTGGTTCAGGAGAGATGTTAAAACGATTCTATGGTGAACTTATGTGATCGAACGAAAAATATCTGGCCGAACTTGAAGATGCCAACTTTACAGATTCGCGCCTTCAGAGCGATATTTTAACTTTCACATTGTCCAAATGGAAAATAATATTATGCCTTAAATTGGAAAAAATTGAATTTTTTTTCATTTTTCGACTCCATTTTCAGTCTATTAGGTATGCTGAAACAAATTTTCAAAGGGAGTGCATAGATTTGCAATCTATCATTCAACTTGAAGAGAAATTTGTTCACGTCTCTTATTTTGGAGTTTTATAAATCATATCTGCCCAGACATTATTGCCCAGAACTGCACACGCACAGTAATGCGTTATCTATGGCATCATTGTTTGAAAATACGTGTGAAACTATACACAGCAATGAAACACACGAAGTGTAAAATTAGAAAGAACATGTCAAATGAACAACTTGAGAACTATACAGATTTATATGTTACCGACGACGGGCGACCAACCCCAATTTTAGGCGAAACTACTTTGTGGTTTTTTTTACAGCTATGGTAAACACCATGTCTTCTTCCAATGTGACGCAGTGAAACAAATGGTTGGACAGGGACACCACGCAATACCTTGCAATCGTGAAATCCTATATTTAAATATGTCTCTCTCTGCGTAGGTACTTACGCAGCTTTTGCACAAGCAGCAAAAAAAGTGCATTAACCAAAAAAATTGTATGACAGTAGCAAGAAAGTCAAATGGCCAGACAATTTAGGCAAATGGGCCTTTTTCACATAGTAAATGACAAATAAGCTTTTATTACTTAGGAATAGAGCTAAATCTGATGATGGTTGTATCCATTTGCATTCTTAATTTTCAGACATTTGCAGTTGGAAATATGCCTTGCAATTGCAATCCAAAAATAAGGCAGTGTTTAACTTTAACGGTTCCAAATATGTGGCTGACTCAATTCATGAATCATGGCGTCGATTTATATCGTTAACGAAAACTGTCTTTTATCATAATGAATTTCACAATTATCCGATATTTTCCACCTTTACATCGTCCAAAATCCTAAAATCGCATGCGATCAAATGCAAAATTTCGTCCAAAAAAAAGAATATCAAATTTTTCGAGCTTTTCTATTTTTCTATTTTTCCATTCGAAAACCATTCCGCAGCAATTCCTCAAAAAATTCCATGCAAAAAATCAATTTCGATTTTTCCAATTTCTCGACATTTCGAGAAGGTTTTCGCAAAATTGCATATCTTTCGTAAAAACCTTCTCTTGGCAATTACGAACAACTGAAAAAAAAGTTGAGCCAAATCGGCCCAGCCGTCGAAACATTGGTTTAGTTATGTTTTTAAATTTAAGCGGCCGGCATCAGAAAAGAGGAAAAGGAAATTACTATTTTGACTTTGCTATTTCTTGGCCTTGTGATGTGAACTGGGCGAAAATATCAACTTCCTGGGAAATGAGCGAATCTATGCTGGAGGGCGCGTAATTTTTCGCTCGGATTATGGCAGCAATTTTGATCTCATTTGGCTCTGTCAATTTTATCTTGATTTCAAATAAAATAATTGAAATTCACGCCCAAAATCATGACTTAAATTTAGAGATCAAATTAGGAATAGATGCGATTAAAAGTGGGGCCATACACTGAGCATGCATGAGTCAGCGAGATAGTCATAGATGATTATCTTGGGTCTAGCGGCTCATCGTGATCGTGAGATCGGTTTTACACGTGGTGGATGATTTTTTTTATATTTTTTTTTAATTTCGGGTTCACACTGGTGGAGGTAGAAACGGGAAACAACGAATTCAGCTGGTTAATGTAGCATAAAAGTATTTGCAAACACAAAAACGTAATTGAAAAGTGCCTGGTGAAAAGCGCATGTAACGCTTCTACGTCCCAAAATTATAGTGGCACACAAAAGTACATTTATGTACCAAATTCGTCCCGCTCCACCCGTGCAAATAAAGTAACCACGCGACTCGCTAATCCCACCTAACTACCTATCGTAAAACCCCAAAAAAACCGACAGAACAACCCATCACACAACTGGCCGAATAATAATCACCAACGAGTGTGAAGTTCCAACCTGCCGAGACGCATACAAAATCCAAAAGGCCAAAACAGTTACGGCCTCATTTTCGCCAGCAGTAAAGACACCATCCCCAGCAATCGCAGAAAGTTCCACAGCAGAAACACCAACCAAACAACATGAATTTGTTTTTTCTATTTGGCCCTAGAGAGCTCTGTTTGCAGTACTAAAGAAAAAAAAGCTAAGTTCTGGTCAATTTTTAGTGATTTGTAAATCATTTACGTTCAAATGCAATTTTTATCTATTTAGTTTAGTTCGTCGATCTTTCTGCTAAATATTGGAGCAGCGTACAGTACACCAAGGACGGAAAGTGGTGCACACCTCAGTCCAACTCCTTGGAGTCCGGTTTAATGGTAACCCAGAAAATAGATTGGGGTAAGTTTCTATAAGAATTTCATTTGAATAAGTGTATAGTAGTTTAATTGAACCATACCAGAGTAGAGAAAGAAGTTAGGAAACAAAATCAAGTAGGGAACGCGACATTTGTATCTATCTATTCCTGAGCGAATTCGTGTTGTATCGCTTAGACTAGTGAAAATTAATTCTGTTCAGTTGGTGTAGAGATTGATACTTGAACGAATAAAAGTATATCTGTATGGGAATATTTAAGGTATGCACCACACCTAAAACAAATATACAATAATTATGTACATATACAGATATCTACCAAAAAGCAATTAAAGTTGAGAAGTATCTCGGATATTTTTGTTAATTTACCTACGTGGTATTTGAATAATTAAAGCTGCAATAGTTGTAAATTTAGGTAAAGTTTATAAATAAATGGATTTAAAAGAAACATCGAATGCGAATTTAAAAGAAACATCTTTTTCTTCAAGTGTTGTAAATGGTTTTCGATCATCGGAATTTCTATAGTGCCGTTATTTTAGTGATTTTTCTTTGCCGTATTTGAAATTATAAGATAAGGTGTTTGATAATTTTCACGAATATGGGTGGTTGTTAAATTATAGTGAGAGGATGCTTGGGGTGGAATAGGAAAACATAAGTAAGGGACTAAAAGGGTGATGAAGGGGTATCCTAGATTCCAGTAGAGGCTAGATACTCCCTTTTCGGTTTAGGGGTCATCGTAAATGGAGCGTATCGATATCGATGGCCATGGATGCTGAAATCCGGTTAAGTTAGGGGTGGGCCAGCCAGATGATTCAGAGTCGATGGCAGAGAAACCAGAGCTATGGAGAGTCCACTTGAGCAACCTACACCCGTGATTAGGCTTAGAAAAATGTCCTCCACAAACATAATGAATATAACAAATAAAAAATCAAATTCCTTTCACTTCTCAAAGAGTGCGATTTTATTTTACATGTGGCAACAGATACATTAGAGTCAAGTTTGAATATAAATTGCAGCACCTGGCAGAGCAGCAAGAGAGCTTAATGTTTCTCATCTCTTCGGGGACTTCAGGTACTGCTGCTGCGAAATAATGCCGTAAAAGTGGGTAGTTGTAGTGATTTTAGATTTTACTTTACTGACCACTCCAAAAAATCATTTTTTTTTTTCAATCCGAATGTATTTAATGCGCTGAGCTCAAATCTGCAAATAAAAATTTGGCGCTAAATTAAAAGTTTCATCAAAATCGGATCATAAAAACCGAGGATATAAGGAAATTAAAAAAACGCGTATTATTTGGCTGTAAAATTAAGAAAACAACATAAACATTGCATAAAGGTACCTAACCTTGCCCTTACTCCAAATCCTACAGTGACCACAAACAGGAACGTTGCAGGAGCAGGGCGGCAGCACGTCCCGATACATATCTTGCAGTTTCTGCGAATTTTGTAAAAGAAAAATTACGTAAATCATTAAAAAACAAAATATTAGCTCGTGTCCTTGAAAGTAAGTAAAATATCAGTACAAAAAAGCGAAAATTCTGTGGTTAAAATGTAGTTTTTTTGAATTACCTCATATCTTCGGTCTTTATGTTTTAAAAAAAGTTTTATTTTTTAAGTCCTCCGCGAGATTAATCATATGGATAATGAGTGAAAGGGATAACTTTTTTAATTTTTATTTATTTATTTATATATGGAGTTTATTATAATATTATTTTTAAAAGGTAATAAAATAATAATAATAATTTCCCACGCCTCTTTCCCCCCCAGATACCGCGCGAGCTGGGGTCCATTTTCACCGAATATGACGGCAGTCTCGGCTGCAAGTCATATCGGCACTATTTTTTTATTATTATTATTATTATTATTTTTATTATTATTAAAAAATTATAATAAAATTGTAAAATAAAAAGTGCAACTGGAAAACATTAACTATTTTTAACTAAGAACTACAAACAATTCAAATTCTAACAATAATGTTCAACAAAATGTACGGCATAATTTAGTAGGTTGTAGGAATTCGCAAGCTGAATTTTTTAATACTTAAAAATGTTAACTTCAGCTTGCGAAAGCCTAGACCTAGAGGTCTGCTAAAGAGCACCAGAATCCGTGTTCTCCTGGGCAGAAGAAGTAAGGAGGAGGTGAAAAGTTCCTTGGCACCTTTGGTTTCGGTGTGAGAGGATGATTTTCCTGTTTTATTTTTGTCACCTCCACCTTCTTCTCCGACCGCTTTTTAATAATGTGGGCCCCGTAATGGAGACCAATTGGGAGACCCAATAGTGCACCGGAGATGGTGCCATTTGGCAGAAGGCTGGCCCCAACATGGGCGCCAACTGAACAGCCTGAATAGGTAAATTGTTTGAATATTTCTTAGGCATGTGCAATATTCAAACAACTTACCTATTAGGCCAAAGAGGCAAGTAAATCCCAGGTCGCGAATGCCATTGGGACGTTTGCCGATTTCTATGGCATGGTCCCTGGCCCAACCGCAATATTTTTTGACCAGATTGGCCATCTATATAGCGCATTATTTTAGAATTTTTTTAGAGGTAAATAATAGTAAATTTTTGTACTCACAAATTCATTTCCAGCTGTTGATCCCACCATTTTGCTCGTATCTCTTCGGATTTGTATGTGGGAAAATATTTGTTGCCGCTCCCGGCCGCTTGTCAAGCTTCTGTTTTCAGCCGTCATTTCGCGCACTTTCTTGATCGCTGTGTAGTATTTCTTGATGGGAGCTGGCAGCGGTATATTGTTGAAGTTGATTGTCATCTGTTTGCGGCTTCGGTTTTCAATTTTTTCCATTTTTCTTGCTTTTTTCTTTTCTTGTTTCTTTTTTCAGACTTTTCTCTGTCGTTTGTTTTTGTTTATTAATTTTCGTTTGACAACAAAGTCAAGGCCTGTTCGATTTATAAATCGAGGGAACTGTTCAGTTTTAGTTTAAGAAAGTACATTCGAGTAGTAGATAGTTGTAAATGGCTGAAAATGCCAGAGAAAATTCACTAGGACCCACGCAAGACTCTATGGTATTGATACTGTTTTTGAACAGGCGTCATTTAACCGATTCAATGATAGAAATAACTTAAAGCTTTTAGTTATATTTTTAAAATTAGTTTTTATGTAGGTACCTACGAAATAATCAGTATTTTTTGGTAAAAGCATAAGACTTGATGTTGGTCATCATTCCTTCGATCGGCTTTAGGGTTTCAGGTTCAGGACCCATGGATTTTTAACATTCCAAAAGATTACATTGTGTGGTTATTCAGAAGTTTTAAGCAAGACGCGCATTAAAGTAGCGTTGGAATGGTGCGTGATACTGCAGTGGGAAACAACGTGTGGTGCCGCTGATTCATAAGTTCTTTAAATGTTGTCCTCAGTTGAAGAACTTGGCTAATCTAAATGCTACAAATCAGGAGAAGAAGAAAAAATAATAAATTTACAATTTTTAACGTTTATAAAAAGGATTTGAAATTGGGCGACCGAAAATTTAAACTTTTCGTTCGAATGAAGAAAGTGACCTTTTGCTAACAAAATGTTTACCAATGCTTCAAAAAAAGGATACAAACTTCAGTAATTGTGTTTCTCCCGAAGCAAGACTTCTAGTAACATTGCGGTTAGTACGGCATCAGACTAACAACACGTCAACTGCAAAATACCACGCCACCCCAACTCCGCTTCGATGCACTAATGCACTTATAGTATACCGGTCGTGTTATCGGCATACTCCGACTGAGCGATTGAGCGACTGAGCGACGAGCCGCTGAGCGACGAATCTGAGCGATGGGTGGCCATTTAATGAACGACGTCGCTGAGCAATTAGTTCGGAAAATGCCATTGCCATCGCCAAGTGCGGTTTGTCGTAGCTTATTAGTTGAAGTCGCGTTCATATTTATAGATCTATAATAAGATCGAGAATACGTAGATGTAGGTGTACACCCCATAAATCGTGAAAGGGCAAATTATGGTGAATTTCATCATTTATATCAAAATCTTCACAGATTTCCAGATCTATTTTGGCAATATTGTCGTATGTCAGTACCATCTTTGATTTGCCGTTGGGAAAAGTTCGACCAAAATTAAACTTTCGTGTTTATTTTGTCCATCTTATTACTTCGTCGCTCAGAGATCGACTGAAAAATTAAAACAGATTTGATTGCAGAGCGACGTCGCTCTGTCGCTTAAAAAATCGCTCAGCCGCTCAGGGTTTATGTGGCCTGGCCACCTCCATACGATTTCATGTGTTTTAATTTTTTTGCGTCGCTCAGCGACTCGTCGCTCATTGCGTGGCCGGAGCCTTCTATTCGCTGAGCCATTTTTGACTATTTAGTTTTTCTCTAACGTCGATTTAGAATCAGTAAATAGCCCTTAAAAGGTCAGAAAAGTGCCCAAATCGTGGCAAACTGATCAGAGAGTAATGAGTAAGTGTTCTCCCTCCAATAGGGACGGGTAGATGTTAAAATTGAATAAAACAAGTGGTGTTTGAAACACTGACGAGTTTTTAATTTTATTTGGAGAGCCTATCAATGGAATAATGTTTTCGATAAATCTGGCTGAATTTGACCGAGGACACTGGCTATGCTGACTTTTCGTGTGCGTGTTATTTGCATAGACCTGCGACTTGAGTAGAGTCCATAATGGCTTCAGTGCTGTGGCACGTCCTGCTGCAACCACAGGGCATTGTTGCTAAATTGATGTTGGTTTGGAGTATTCCAAGTCCCTATTCCAAGTGTCCGCACTCGCAGTTCCTGTAAATTTGATCACAGGTCACAAGTGTTTTTACAAAACAAAACAAACAAATCTCAGTTGGCAACTGAACTGTCTTTCAAACAAATCAAAAATTATTTTCAAACAAAAATGTGTAACGAAATTTATCCTCAAATGGGGTGGAAGAGACCGATGTGTTGATGGTGATGAAGGAGGTGGGCTGGGCGATGTTGCGGGTCAAATGCGGCTGAAGTTGATGCGATGCTAAGAGATTCTCCTGCGTGGTGAAATTTCCATCTCCGTTGTACCACACTACCATTAAACGGACGATAACGACAGTAGTTGTTGATGTCCGATAAGGTGTCGAAATCGATGGTGGGGTGGTTTTCTCCTGGGTGATGGAGTGAGGTGCATGCCAAGATTATGACCCTTCTGATGTGGACGTCAACTCAATTTATTGGGTTCTGGTGCTGTCAGTGTGTAACAGTAACAGAGGCATTAGATCATACGAGACAAGTGGACATAATCTGAGTATTCAACGTAGTGAAGTTTCAGCTCTGCTTCTAATGTGTGGAGTCATTATTCTTGATTATGCACTTCCCGTACTGTCTACGAGTTTGTTGAAGATCATTGATAATGAGTTGTTTGGCCTGGCGGTCGGGTACTCGTATATCGATTTCAAGCGATCTCAATTCCTTCTTAAATTTACAAGTCAGCTATCTCGCAATGCCATAAGTGTAGGTCTTTTTTGTTGGCTGGTGGTATGCCTTTCATATGCTGTTGGCTATAATAGGCGATTCCTTGCTCCCCTTGAAGCTCTCACCGCTCATTGCATATGACTCGCATGACTCTCAAATAAGACTGATCTAAACTACTGGGTTCTTTGTCTGTGATATAACACTTCAGTAGTAATGACAGAGGTATGGGTCATTTTTCAGAGGCATTCCAACAAATTGTATTTCTTCGTCATTCGATATGATTTTAACTATAGCAACTATCCTCAAGAGTGACGACGAATCTGGAACCATTGAACTTAAAGGGTAAGCAACTCATTTATAGAGTCGGTGTTATTAATGGTCCTTACGCATAGTGGTAAAGTAATCATTGAAATGAAAAATATATAAAATCGTTGGTAGTTTCCATTTATAGAAAAACAGCTGTGAATTGGTCAAACTGGAGGGCAAACTGCTCATCCAGCAAAACAGCGTTAGCCTCAGAAGAAGTCCGGTCAGTTTTCAAAAATAAAGTTTCTGGGTTTGTCCAACCCTTCCAATACATTTTAGTTATAAATTATTTCATTTTGGCACCAGTTGTTCAATGTTCAAGCTGCATTTGCCACTCTTTCCCAGCTGCCATATCAAAGGGCACGGTAGTTCTCTAGTAAAGGCACGCACCCTTTATAAAAGAGCAATCTCAGTCTGTTTCCTACCCTTCTCTAACAAATTGAGCCATTTGAGCCAAAAGCTTCAAGCTTGTAGCATTTAACAAGCTCACTAAAAAGGTCCACCTCATCAAATTCGATCTCTGTAGTATTTGTAGTGTAGTGGTAGTGGTAGTTGTAGTGGTTCAAAAATCACAAAAACTGTGACTGTCTTACTCACTCACTCACTTAAATGATAGTCATCAACATTATGAAACACTTCTCGCCATACTAGAATCGCGTAATGGGGGCGTGGTATATGCCCACTTTTGACAATCGCTTCTTGTTTATTGCTTAACAATAACCGATTCCATTAGGAATGCGAATCCATAGCCAAAGAAAAATATTTAAATTTCGTCCCAAAATATATCCAATCACCATGTTCAGATATTTTTGAACGTCTCTTTCGAAAACGAATACCCACACCTTCCGCACAAGCGATACAACTATGAATGGAATACCACTGAGGATGAAGGAAGCAAGACCACCCTTCTCGAGTGAGGTATGGCTATGAGGGCGTGTTCTGTTTTCCACCTTCTATTTGTTGGACGGTCCCAAGAAATATAGGCTATGCATACATTTGTAGGGAGATGGTGTATCTGGGTAAATTAATTTATATCCATGCTTTCGCTGCTGTTGCATGCCTATTTTGGGTGTACTCTCCGATCACTTTGTAAAGAATGATTTAAAGAAGATAAATCGACGTCTGAAAAATCCAAAATAGTCAGAAACCACGTTCTATGAATGTAGTGTGAAGACACACTATTGTGGCAGTGGGAGTGCAATAGTATGAGTGAAAATATGTTTATTTGGATTTTAAGAGATATAAGTCGGTCGTAGCTAGTTTTTATTTGGCTTTATCAGGTATCTATGAAAAATCTACTCGAATGTACTTTCTTAAACTAAAACTGAACAGTTCCCTCGATTTATAAATCGAACAGGCCTTGACTTTGTTGTCAAACGAAAATTAATAAACAAAAATAAACAAGAGAGAAAAGTCTAAGAAAAAAACAAGAAAAGAAAAAAGCAAGAAAAATGGAAAAAATTGAAAACCGAAGACGCAAACAGATGACAATCAACTTCAACAATATACCGCTGCCAGCTCCCATCAAGAAATACTACACAGCGATCAAGAAAGTGCGCGAAATGACGGCTGAAAACAGAAGCTTGACAAGCGGCCGGGAGCGGCAACAAATCTTCTCCCACATACAAATCCGAAGAGATACGAGCAAAATGGTGGGATCAACAGCTGGAAATGAATTTGTGAGTACAAAAATTTACTATTATTTACCTCTAAACAAATTATAAAATAATGCGCTATATGGATGGCCAATCTGGTCAAAAAATATTGCGGTTGGGCCAGGGACCATGCCATAGAAATTGGCAAACGTCCCAATGGCATTCGCGACCTGGCATTTACTTGCCTCTTTGGCCTAATAGGTAAGTTGTTTGAATATTGCGCTTGACTAAGAAATATTCAAACAATTTACCTATTCAGGCTGTTCAGTTGGCGCCCATGTTGGGGCCAGCCTTCTGCCAAATGGCACCATCTCCGGTGCACTGTTGGGTCTCCCAATTGGTCTCCATTACGGGGCCCATATTATTAAAAAGCGGTCGGAGAAGAAGGTGGAGGTGACAAAAATAAAACAGGAAAATCATCCTCTCACACCGAGACCAAAGGTGCCAAGGAACTTTTCACCTCCTCCTTACTTCTTCTGCCCAGGAGAACACGGGTTCTGGTGCTCCTTAGCAGACCTCTAGGTCTAGGTTTTCGCAAGCTGAAGTTAACATTTTTAAGTATTAAAAAATTCAGCTTGCGAATTCCTACAGCCTACTAAATTATGCCGTACATTTTGTTGAACATTATTGTTAGAATTTGAATTGTTTGTAGTTCTTAGTTAAAAATAGTTAATGTTTTCCAGTTGCACTTTTTATTTTACAATTTTATTATAATTTTTTAATAATAATAAAAATAATAATAATAATAATAATAAAAAAATAGTGCCGATATGACTTGCAGCCGAGACTGCCGTCATATTCGGTGAAAATGGACCCCAGCTCGCGCGGTATCTGGGGGGGAAAGAGGCGTGGGAAATTATTATTATTATTATTATTTTATTACCTTTTAAAAATAATATTATAATAAACTCCATATATAAATAAATAAATAAAAATTAAAAAGGTTATCCCTTTCACTCATTATCCATATGATTAATCTCGCGGAGGACTTAAAAAATAAAACTTTTTTTTAAAACATAAAGACCGAAGATATGAGGTAATTCAAAAAAGCTACATTTTAACCACAGAATTTTCGCTTTTTTGTACTGATATTTTACTTACTTTCAAGGACACGAGCTAATATTTTGTTTTTTAATGATTTACGTAATTTTTCTTTTACAAAATTCGCAGAAACTGCAAAATATGTATCGAGACATGCTGCCCCCCCTGCAACGTTCCTGCTTGTGGTCACTGTAGGATTTGGAGTAAGGGCAAGGTTAGGTACATTTATGCAAAGTTTATGTTGTTTTCTTAATTTTACAGCCAAAAAATACGCGTTTTTATACCCTCCACAGGAAGGTATATTCACTTTGCCATTACGTTTGTAACGCCAAGAAGGATTCACCGGAGATCCTATAAAGTATATAGGTATATTCTGAATCAGGATCACATTCTGAATCGATTTTGCCATGTCCGTCTGTCTGTTTCTCCGTCTGTCTGTCTGTCTGTTGAAATCACGATAGCGTCCAAACGAATCGACTTGTGCGACTAAAATTTTGTGAGATGTCTCATTTTTATGGTCGTCAGGTTGGGACTAAAAATGGTCCATGTCGGTCAAGTAGTTCTGTTACCTCCCATACAAAGCCAATATTCGACCAATGTATCTCTCTGCCTGTTGAAAACACCTTACCGTCCAAACAAATCGACTTAGGTGAATGAAATTTTGTGAGAGGACTTTTTTTTACCGTTGTCAAGTTGGTAGTAAAAATTGTCTATGTCGGTCAAGTAGTTCTGGTACTTCCCATACAAAACCAATATTAGACATGCGTGTACCTGTAAGTACAGTACATAATATAGTGGAGGGTATCAAAGCATCGGCCAGGCCGATGATAACACTTTTACTTGTTTTAATTCCCTTATATCCTCGGTTTTTATGATCCGATTTTGATGAAACTTTTAATATAGCGCCAAATTATTTATTTGCAGATTTGAACTCAGCGCATTAAATACATTCGGATTAAAAAAAAAGTATTTTTTGGAATGGGGAGTAAAGTAAAATCTAAAATCACTACAAGCTCTCTTGCTGCTCTGCCAGGTGCTGCAATTTATATTCAAACTTGACTCTAATATATCTGTTGCCACATGTAAAATAAAATCGCACTCTTTGAGAAGTGAAAGGAATTTGATTTTTTATTTGTTATATTCATTATGTTTGTGGAGGACATTTTTCTAAGCCTAATCACGGGTGTAGGTTGCTCAAGTGGACTCTCCATAGCTCTGGTTTCTCTGCCATCGACTCTGAATCATCAAGGGCAATCCGCATATGGGTACAGGAGAAAATTTTGACTTGATCTAACCATCTCATCCTGGGTCTACCTAGGATTAAAAAGGCATCTATGTAAATAAAATCGGAAAAAATAAATTAAAATGTAAAAGAACTAAAATAGTAGATATTATTACATGCGAAAAAAGTACAAAATAATTAATATTTAAGAATACCTAATAACGCAGGCGTATACGTACTATTTCTTCGATACATTCACCCAAATTTGATTTCTTTTTCTTTTTTTCTTTTTTTTTGCTCTTAATCTTTAAATATAAAAATGGTGTGAAAAATGTATGGTAAGTAATTCATCAATTGAGAACGTGTAACGAATGGCTGAGCAAATGCCTATGCTTTTACCGAAGTAAATTGGCGTAAGCACACACACGCAAACAGAAATGCACAAATGACCGAAAGAGCATTCAGTTGGGAAGAACGTGGCCTCTCCAGTATATAACCTATATCGGTGAAAACCTAGTCCTACGTGGTATAATGGAATTTAGCGTAACTGTAAACAGCCGGACCCTCCCACTACCCTTTTCCACCCTTACCACCAAGGGTCCTGATGTGACCTCTGGTCAGTTCAGGCAGACTAGAAGAACATAAACGCTTCTCCACGCGCTAGCTCATCGGCGGGTAGGGATCTTGCCACAGGCCCTAGACTGGGGTTACATTATGATTTTACATGCCTGAGAGAAAAAGATCTAAAAACGACGCGCAACCGTACATCCCCAACAATATTAAATTGCGAAGCCCGAGGTTTGCCTAATTCACCATCGTCTTTCTAAGCGGGAGAGAGAGGGAGAGATATAGCTGTTCATACTCTCCACGAGCTGGCCCACCCCTAACTTAACCGGAATTCAGCATCCATGGCCATCAATATAGATACGCTCCATTTACGATGACCCCTAAACCGAAAAGGGAGTATCTAGCCTCTACTGGAATCTAGGATACCCCTTCATCACCCTTTTAGTCCCTTCCGTACATATGTTTTCTTATTCCACCCCAAGCATCCTCTTACTATAATTTAACAACCACACATATTCGTGAAAATTATCAAACACATTATCTTATAATTTCAAATACGGCAAAAGAAAAATCACTAAAATAACGGCACTATAGAAATTCCGATGATCGAAAACCATTTACAACACTTGAAGAAAAAGATGTTTCTTTTAAATTCGCATTCGATGTTTCTTTTAAATCCATTTATTTATAAACTTTACCTAAATTTACAACTATTGCAGCTTTAATTATTCAAATACCACGTAGGTTAATTAACAAAAATATCCGAGATACTTCTCAACTTTAATTGCTTTTTGGTAGATATCTGTATATGTACATAATTATTGTATATTTGTTTTAGGTGTGGTGCATACCTTAAATATTCCCATACAGATATACTTTTATTCGTTCAAGTATCAATCTCTACACCAACTGAACAGAATTAATTTTTACTAGTCTAAGCGATACAACACGAATTCGCTCAGGAATAGATAGATACAAATGTCGCGTTCCCTACTTGATTTTGTTTCCTAACTTCTTTCTCTACTCTGGTATGGTTCAATTAAACTACTATACACTTATTCAAATGAAATTCTTATAGAAACTTACCCCAATCTATTTTCTGGGTTACCATTAAACCGGACTCCAAGGAGTTGGACTGAGGTGTGCACCACTTTCCGTCCTTGGTGTACTGTACGCTGCTCCAATATTTAGCAGAAAGATCGACGAACTAAACTAAATAGATAAAAATTGCATTTGAACGGAAATGATTTACAAATCACTAAAAATTGACCAGAACTTAGCTTTTTTTTCTTTAGTACTGCAAACAGAGCTCTCTAGGGCCAAATAGAAAAAACAAATTCATGTTGTTTGGTTGGTGTTTCTGCGATTGCTGGGGATGGTGTCTTTACTGCTGGCGAAAATGAGGCCGTAACTGTTTTGGCCTTTTGGATTTTGTATGCGTCTCGGCAGGTTGGAACTTCACACTCGTTGGTGATTATTATTCGGCCAGTTGTGTGATGGGTTGTTCTGTCGGTTTTTTTGGGGTTTTACGATAGGTAGTTAGGTGGGATTAGCGAGTCGCGTGGTTACTTTATTTGCACGGGTGGAGCGGGACGAATTTGGTACATAAATGTACTTTTGTGTGCCACTATAATTTTGGGACGTAGAAGCGTTACATGCGCTTTTCACCAGGCACTTTTCAATTACGTTTTTGTGTTTGCAAATACTTTTATGCTACATTAACCAGCTGAATTCGTTGTTTCCCGTTTCTACCTCCACCAGTGTGAACCCGAAATTAAAAAAAAATATAAAAAAAATCATCCACCACGTGTAAAACCGATCTCACGATCACGATGAGCCGCTAGACCCAAGATAATCATCTATGACTATCTCGCTGACTCATGCATGCTCAGTGTATGGCCCCACTTTTAATCGCATCTATTCCTAATTTGATCTCTAAATTTAAGTCATGATTTTGGGCGTGAATTTCAATTATTTTATTTGAAATCAAGATAAAATTGACAGAGCCAAATGAGATCAAAATTGCTGCCATAATCCGAGCGAAAAATTACGCGCCCTCCAGCATAGATTCGCTCATTTCCCAGGAAGTTGATATTTTCGCCCAGTTCACATCACAAGGCCATGAAATAGCAAAGTCAAAATAGTAATTTCCTTTTCCTCTTTTCTGATGCCGCCGCTTAAATTTAAAAACATAACTAAACCAATGTTTCGACGGCTGGGCCGATTTGGCTCAACTTTTTTTTCAGTTGTTCGTAATTGCCAGGAGAAGGTTTTTACGAAAGATATGCAATTTTGCGAAAACCTTCTCGAAATGTCGAGAAATTGGAAAAATCGAAATTGATTTTTTGCATGGAATTTTTTGAGGAATTGCTGCGGAATGGTTTTCGAATGGAAAAATAGAAAATTCTTAGTGGAAAGCTCGGAAACTTCCGAAAAAACCCGAAAAATTTGATATTCTTTTTTTTGGACGAAATTTTGCATTTTATCGCATGCGATTTGATGATTTTGGACGATGTAAAGGTTGAAAATGTCGGATAATTGTGAAATTCATTATGATAAAAGACAGTTTTCGTGCATTTTGGGTGGAGAAGTTAACGAGATAAAGAATAGATGGCGCTATGCTGCGTCCAATGCCACAACCCGATAGATGGTGTTGACCTAGGCTGTGCGCAATTTGACAGCTGGTGTCCTTTTCGCATTGTCAGTTTCTATTGAGTACGTGTGCTATTTACTATCTGTGTTTTATTATCATTCTGGAGTTTATCTGAAAGACTTAAATTAATACCTTCACAGAAATGTACATTCACTTTGCCATTACATTTGTAATGCCAAGCAGGAGTCACCGGAGACCCGATAAAGTATAATAATATTCGGAATCAGGATCTCATTCTGAATCAATCGTCAGGTTGGTTTTAAAAATGGGCTATGTCGGTCAAGTAGTTCTGGTACCTCCCATACAAAATCAATATTAGACTCATGCGTGTACAACACTTGTTCAGTCCATACTAGCTCGTATGTCAAACATTTTGCAGTGGAAGGTATTAAAGCATCGACCAGGCCGATGATAACACTTTTACTTACCATTAGTTTTAAATCGAGGGGTGAGGTTGAGGTAGACTATGTGCACATAAAGTCTACAAATTTATATATATCTGCGAACTAATGGAGCATTATTTATTTTTATAGGAGTACTTAGCTTTCCGTAGGGTGCTACGCCGTACGCCATTAGTGATGCCTACAATAGAGAGTGAACTAATACTGCGCTGCAGTCTAGAGATCCTTCGATGATCGGTTCGGTATTCTATATGATGCTGGAGCGATTCCAGTTTGTGGTTTGTTGACGGTGCGGTTTTAATGTACGACTGTACGATTTTGTTTGATGCTGACAATTTGCACCCCAGATGGGGAGAACAGTTTCAGACGCTGGTGTTAATAAGTCAAAGATGAAGGTTGCGAACTATATGCATAGGTAACTGTCGGTAATGTTGCGAACGGCCAAGTGGGTGGTGTTGCGAGCAGAAAGGGTCTTGAGTGACATGCTATAAGGTACTATTGAGTTATGCTATCGTTGGATATTTCTTTTTGCCCTGCAAGAGCCGATGCCCTTCCTTTTACGCTTATCAACTATGGGGTTTCTGATGTTGATTGTCCCCCAAATATGACGTCGCTTGCTGCAATCGTTGTAATGGACCCTACTGCTCGGTACAGGGATAGGGATACCCCAAGTGGTTTCGGTAAGAGGGAATAGCACACGAGGTTTTATGTATAGGGGCAGGGGGGTATATTCACAGAGTCTTTTCATGAGTTCCGCTGCGCCGTGGCTTGTAAGGGACAGTTCACCGTCAAGGTAATCACGTTAAAGAGCAAAGGATTAGACTATAGCAGACAAAGGAGGATCAAGGCCACCGTTGATTAACACTTCCAAATTCCTAACTTACGGTAGGACGTGAACACTGAAGTTGTTAGAGCGATTAGATTATGTGTAGCGTAGGTTGTACTAAAATTGACGAGTATGTTGCGAGTGGCTATTTCCCTTTTTATTTATTTTTATTTTTATATTGTCGAACGTGAATTACGGAAATGGCGTCACAATTTCAAACTGGGGTATTTTATGTTTTAAAAAAAATTATGTAGGTACCTAACGCAAAAAGACTAGTCGGTGAACACCTCGACAATTGTCGCAATACACGTTTTGTCCGCCATGATTTTTGCCATCTTTACCTGTTAAACACGTATCGAAGGATGCGGACAAGTCAAGCAAATTTAATTCGTTTAAGAAGTAAAACCGTTTACTTTTTGTTACAGAATTAATCTTGAGATTAAATGAGAAGCATTTACGCATCTCTTCGCTTAAGCATTCATCTTTAAATAGGGGTTGAAGCTGATTGTGTTCGTTTGTCAAAAATAAAATTAGTTTCCACTTACTTGATAGGGTATAGAGAAATCACTAAAAATCAAGAGTTTTCGGGACGACGAAGGTGAATCTATGGAACATATACACATACTACAGAAATATTGTAATAGACTTCGGTTCCACATTCTAGAGATGCATAGGACACTACTATGTGCTTGAACAGAATGGTAGATCGGTGGCATGCTGATGTATGCCAGAAGTGTCTCCGTGATGTTATTTGTATGCACATTGCACATTGTGGTAAAGGTGTCATTAAAAATCATAAAAAAATTAATCGGTTTTTATTTTCTGTATAGCACAGGACAATGCAAAACGCCCTTAAGATAGTCATTGACTGGTGCAGAAAAGAAAGTCTTTCCATAAACCCCAGTAAGGCTGTCATCGTCCCTTTTACGAAAAGGAGAAATTTAAGTCTAAATCGAATTTCAATTAATGACACAGACATTGAGTATTCCAACGAAGTAAAATATCTCGGAATAATCCTCGACAAAAAACTAAGCTGGAACTCCCACATAAATAGTAAAATCCAAAAAGCAACCAAAGCTTTCTGGGCTTACCGCAGCATGTATGGTAGAACCTGGGGGATCTCTCCAAAGATCACACACTGGATCTACACGATCATGGTCAGGCCCATTATAACATACGCTTCAATAGTATGGTGGAACAAAGTCACCCAAAAAACAACAATAAACAAACTAAATAAGGTACAACGGCTTGCCTGTCTAGGCACTTCCGGAGCCATGCGTACCTGTCCTACCGCGGCTATAGAGGCCTTAATAGGACTAACACCCCTCCACATTTATTTAAAAAAAGTGGCAATACGCAGCTCAGCAAGTTTGACTCAAGCGGAAGAGTTTAAAATGGGCGAACATCCAGAACTAATTGAACTACTTTCCGAAATTCCAGAACTTGACATGATCTGTGCGGTTACAGACCGCTTACCGAAGACGCTATGCTTCAATAAAAGATTCTCCACGGAGATCACAAACAGAGAAGCATGGGTTAGCAATAACCCCCCAAACTGCCAAAACGGCCTTAAGTGGTATACGGATGGTTCTAAAATGGACTCGGGGGTAGGAGCTGGTATCCATGGACCAAATCGAAACATCTCAATACCTATGGGAAAAAGCCCCAGCGTATTTCAAGCAGAGCTCCATGCCATTAAAGAATGCGCAAACCTTATATACAATTCAGGTATTAAAGGCGCCAACATCCATATATTCACGGATAGTCAAGCAGCTATAAAAGCCCTTAGCTCACACATTATTGACTCCAAACAGTACTACACTGCTTCGATTCCCTCCAAACACTTAGTCACAGGAACAAAACCAGTCTATGGTGGGTCCCCGGACATAAGGGAATTGAAGGAAACGAAAAAGCCGATGAACTAGCCAGAAATGGCTCGGAAACCCCTTTCATTGGCCCTGAACCATTCTGTTCGATTCCCAAATCAGCTATAAATCTGGCAATAAAAAGCTGGGAGCAAAACAAATGTACTTCGTATTGGGAGAACATCCCAGGTCTAAGACAGGCCAAAAGAGCTATTCAGCCTTTCAAAGCAGATGCCAGGAAGTTACTAAATCTTCGCAGGCATGATATCAAAAACCTAGTAGGCTACCTAACGGGTCACCACAGTCTGCGATATCACCTAAATAAAATGCATTTAGTCGACTCACCGGAGTGCAGACTATGTCTAGAAGAAGACGAAACAGCCGAACACATAATATGTGAATGCCCGGCCCTTTACGGTATAAGAAGGAAATCATTTTTCAGGGAAGTAATAAGTACCGAAGAACTAAGGAAATCCTCCGCTGAATGTGTGATCAGCTACATTAGGAAAATAGAAGCGCTACTAACCTAACATATATCTGACGTCCAGCACAATAGATCTTTTAGGTCGACGTGCATCCTAATGCTCCGGCAAGTCAGAATTTAAAAAAAAAAAAAAAAAAAAAAAAATAGCACAGGACAGGCGCTGTTACTTGGATAAAAAGGAATGTATCTGCACATTAACATCCAGCAAAACAGACGTTGTATCGAGTTAATTGTCCGCCGCAGTCAGAAATATGTGAAGTCTCCGGAAATACACTGCCATTACAATTGGCCTGATTATCTTGACACTAAAAAATAAATTGGTCAACACTTTATTTGTCACTTTATGGCGGCTAAAAATAAAATTCTTTCTGAAGTGATTTGAGACAAAGAATGCCGAGTAGCTACTACGATTAAAAGACATGCCCTTGCTGAGGCCTTTGAAAAACGATTTTTCGAGACCGCAACGTAGAGAACTACTGCGAATTTATTTACATTTATTTGCACCAACACGTGACGTTAATTGTACTGAAGAAGTCAACCATAGTGGTCAATTCTTCGGTTTATTCTAACAAGTTCCGCAGGACACAGAAATACTTACATAATTCCTATATTGATAGTTAAAATGTTACGTATACGCCACCGCCTATTTTAAGAACCGATAATGCTGCTATGAAAGGGATACAGGGATGGATCTGAGACCCAACCAATATGCACTTCGGTCTCTGACTTACGCTGAGTTTTTTGTCCCTTTTGGAATTACAAACAATTAAATAAAACTATAGCACAAAACTGTCGTATTTTTATTTTTATATACTCGTTGGACCCATCCTACTGTTGGTTTTACAAAAATGCAGTTTTTCGACATAATTGTTGCTTTATTGAAATAAGTGAGCCGTAAGACATCGATCGTTTCGATGCTTATTTTACGAATAGCTTGACCAATATTGTCTTGAGTATTAATATTGTTCTTGTCTCGGGATTATTCGCACAACATCGACGCCATGATTCATGAATTGAGTCAGCCACATATTTGGAATCGTTAAACTCCACCTCTTTTTGGATTGCAAGGCATATTTCCAACTGCAAATGTCTGAAAATAAAGAGTGCATTAGCTCTATCACAGTTCTTGTCTGGGCAATTCAGATCTGCAACGCTATCATTCACAATTGATTCTGTCTGAGTTGTAATACTGTTAAAAAAAATTCCAGTCAGTGACAAGTTCAGGATGTATTGGCTAAGACCTAAGACTATGAGTAAATTTTTCGAGCCTCGCACACGGCAATTACGATTTTTATGCGTCTCATCTGAAAAGATGATTTTTTAAACAAAATATTCATTTCGAGCTGTTCGAAAGCCCCAACAGTAACAGATAAGTGAGGCATAACAAGAAGGGTGGTAATTTTACTTCAAATCCTTTGGTAAGGTTTGCCACCAAGAACTAGAATCAAAACTAAAAGGTTATCTTCCTGAAGAATTCTGTCGCATTTTTAAATCATTCATTGCAGACTTTCTTAAAGAAGTAGTTGGAGACGGTTGAAACAATGTGTTTACTTACTTTTCGTGTTTTCTAAGATGCCCCGAGAACCTATGAGGAAGACTTCTGGAGGAAATGTGGACTTGTCAACAAATAACTACGCTTATGACGAGGTGAAGGCAGGCTATTCATAGCGCAATTCGGCGGAGAAGCTGCTCGCAGTGCTCGCTTCTATTATTATTTATTTTTATTAATAAATTAATCTTATTATTATTAAAAGGTAATAAAATAATAATAATAATAATAATTTCCCACGCCTCTTTCCCCCCCAGATACCGCGCGAGCTGGGGTCCATTTTCACCGAATATGACGGCAGTCTCGGCTGCAAGTCATATCGGCACTATTTTTTTTTATTATTATTATTTTTATTTTTATTATTATTAAAAAATTATAATAAAATTGTAAAATAAAAAATTAAAGGTGTAATTGAAAAACATTAACTATTTTTAATTAAGAACTAAAAACAAATCAAATTCTAACAAGAATGTTCAACAAAATGTATCTACGGCTTAATTTAGTGCAGCCCTGGCTGTAGGAATTCGCAAGCTGAATTTGTTAAATTAGTTTTTTATTTAATACTTAAAAATGTTAACCTCAGCTTGCGAAAACCTAGACCTAGAGGTCTGCTAAAGAGCACCAGAACCCGTGTTCTCCTGGGCAGAAGAAGTAAGGAGGAGGTGAAAAGTTCCTTGGCACCTTTGGTTTCGGTGTGAGAGGATGATTTTCCTGTTTTATTTTCGTCACCTCCGCCTTCTTCTCCGACCGCTTTTTAATAATGTGGGCCCCGTAATGGAGACCAATTGGGAGACCCAACAGTGCACCGGAGATGGTGCCATTTGGCAGAAGGCTGGCCCCAACATGGGCGCCAACTGAACAGCCTGAATAGGTAAATTGTTTGAATATTTCTTAGGCATGTGCAATATTCAAACAACTTACCTATTAGGCCAAAGAGGCAAGTAAATCCCAGGTCGCGAATGCCATTGGGACGTTTGCCGATTTCTATGGCATGGTCCCTGGCCCAACCGCAATATTTTTTGACCAGATTGGCCATCTATTATTTTATAATTTTTTTAGAGGTAAATAATTGTAAATTTTTGTACTCACAAATTCATTTCCAGCTGTTGATCCCACCATTTTGCTCGTATCTCTTCGGATTTGTATGTGGGAGAAGATTTGTTGCCGCTCCCGGCCGCTTGTCAAGCTTCTGTTTTCGCTCGTCATTTCGCGCACTTTCTTGATCGCTGTGTAGTAGTTCTTGATGGGAGCTGGCAGCGGTATATTGTTGAAGTTGAATGTCATCTGTTTGCGGCTTCGGTTTTCAATTTTTTCCATTTTTCTTGCTTTTTTCTTTTCTTGTTTCTTTTTTCAGACTTTTCTCTGTCGTTTGTTTTTGTTTATTAATTTTCGTTTGACAACAAAGTCAAGGCCTGTTCGATTTATAAATCGAGGGAACTGTTCAGTTTTAGTTTAAGAAAGTACATTCGAGTAGATTTTTCATAGATACCTGATAAAGCCAAATAAAAACTAGCTACGACCGACTTATATCTCTTAAAATCCAAATAAACATATTTTCACTCATACTATTGAACTCCCACAGCCACAATAGTGTGTCTTCACAATACATTCATAGAACGTGGTTTTGGATTTTTCAGACGTCGATTTATCTTCTTTAAATCACAGGTAGGTGTCTGAGTCTGATCCTTTACAAAGTGATCGGAGAGTACACCCAAAATAGGCATTCAACAGCAGCGAAAGCGTGGATATAAATTAATTTACCCAGATACACGATCTCCCTACAAATGTATGCATAGCCTATATTTCTTGGGACCGTCCAACAAATAGAAGGTGAAAAACAGAACACGCCCTCATAGCCATACCTCACTCGAGAAGGTGAGGAAGACTTCCGTCTCCTCACTGGGATTCCATTCTTAGTCGTATCATTTGTGCGGAAGGTGGGTATTCGTTTTCGAAAGAGACGTTCAGTTTTGGATTTTTATAATGTTTTTCTGTAAAAAAAATATCTGGGAAGAAATTTAAATATTTTTCTTTGGCTATGGATTCGCATTCCCTGTGGAATCGGTTATTGTTAATCAATAATCAAGAAGCGATTTTGAAAAGTGGGCATATGCCACGCCCCCATTACACGGTTCTAGTATGGCTGGAAGTGCTTCATAATGCTGATGACCATCATCTAAGTGAGTGAGTTCCGGTTTTTGAGATTTTTGAAATCCTGTACGTTGAAAACCACTAATGCTACAGAGTTGGAATTTGTTGAGGTGGACATTTTTAGTGAGCTTGTTCAATGCTACAAGCTTGAAGTTTTTGGCTCAAATGGCTCAATTTGTTAGAAAGTGGTCAAAACAGACTGAGGTTGTTCTTGTATAAACAGTGCGTGCCTTTACTAGAGAACTACCGTGACCTTTGATATGGCAGCTGGGAAAGAGTGGCAAATGCAGCTTGAACATTGAACAACTGGTGCCAAAATGAAATAATTTATAACTAAAATGTATTGGAAGGGTTGGACAATCCCAGAAACTTAATTTTTTAAAACTGACCCGACTTCTTCTGAGGCTAACGCTGTTTTGCTGGATGAGCAGTTTACCCAGCAGTTTGTCCAATTCACAGCTGCTGTTCTATAAATGGAAACTACCAACGATTTTATATGTTTTTCATTTCAATGATAACTTTACCACTATGCATAAGGACCATTAATAACACCGACATACCCTTTAAGTTCAATATTTCCAGATTCGTCGTCACTCTTGAGGATAGTTGACTTCTTAAAATCATATCGAATGACGAAGAAATGCAATTTATTGGAATGCCTCTGAAAAATGGCCCATACCTCTGCCAGTATTTTAGATCAGTCTTATTTGTGGTTTAGTATCGGGAGAATTTGCGAGTCATATGCAATGATCGGAGAGAGCTCCGAGGGGAGCAATGAATCGCCTATTATAGCCAACAGCAGATGAAAAGCATACCACCATCCTGGCATATAATATTCATTTTCTGTATTCTAAAATACGATTTAAAAGTCCTTTGGAATAGTGGCATTGCGAGATAGCTGACTTGTAAATCTAAGAAGGAATTGAGAATGGAATGTTGGCCTAAATTCGCTTAAAATCGATATACGAGTA